>OZ024927.1:1250000-2500000 GCA_964017235.1 Sabellastarte sp. h YS-2021
GAATACTTGTTTAGAGTCAAAATTTCCAATAACAGTACTTGTAACCTTTGTTAGCAAGCAGAGCAGACAATTTGCCATTTATTTTCTGAATGTAACCCAGTACAATTATTACTGAATCAAATAAGGGAATGGATAAAAAGGAAAATTGGTATTACTGTCACATTGACTAATGAAATGAAAATTTTAGGCCACTGTATCATGGATGAAATGTTTTGGCCATTAAACTTTATTCTCCTGTTGTCAAGAAGGTATATATTGTGGTCTGCAAAGAAAGAACTTCAACTTAACATTTACTTTTTTCAGAAAGAGTGTTTTAAAATTTATCAAGAACAGAGAAGTTTATACCAAATTAATTTTAAAATGGATGTGTTTGATAAGAGATGGAATTTGTGGAAAAATGTCTTCGAACTTGAATAGTTCTGTTAACTTCTGTATGTCACATGTATAAAATGTATATAAAAATCTTCTTCGATGTAGATCTGAAACGAGAAAATTTATTGTAACTGTGTAACAGTATTCCTTTTTGTAAACTGAAAAGAAATTTTAAAAAATCCATTTAACCTTTTATCTTTATTTACGGTACCATTTAATTACTGTTGTATTTATATTTTGATCGGTTTAAGACATTGAAGCAGAGTAGTTTTGTCATCGCCGACTGAAAATAAATATTTGTAATTCTTGTTTTTTAACATTTATTGGCTATTTCCGGTTCCTGTCAGTTTTCGTGGATTTATAAATATATCAGTAGCTGTGATACGGGTTATACTGGTTTTCACTGTAAATAGTTTTTCCCGTATTCCCATATTAAACCGTGTAATAATTTAAATGATATATACAGTAATTTGAAGCTTTAAGTAGGATTCTGTATTTATAATTTTGCTCGTGTGTTTTTCGTATGATATTTACAGTAATTTGAATCTTTAAGTAAAATTCTGTAATTCTCATTCTGTATGTAGTGTTCTGGCAGTAATTCGAATCTTTCAGTAGAATTAACTGTAAATTAAAGTATTTATTGAATGTTGTTTGCAAATAGTAGGATCATTTAAAAGATTATTTGCAATTTTGAAGAACTTTGGTCCATAGAGGTATATTTAAAATATTGCATGTTATTTTGATATTCTTGTCCCAAATTATCATAAATATATCGCAATATTTATTTTATTCTGGAAATATTGTTTTTACTCAGTCCACTTAAGTCCAATTATATATGTGTATTATACTCGTTTAATATTATCGCCCATGGTTGACACGTATATACGGTACATTATTTGTTGTTTGTATTTCATTGTTTAAATTTAATGTATGTCATAATCAAACAGTTACCTATAATTGCATATTTATTGTCCATTTGAATTAAACCTGCTTTAGTAGAAGTACTATATTATTATTTGGCTTAGTATTTTTACCTGAAATTATTTTTGTGACATAATGTCAATATTTTTGCCAATTAAAAATTAAATCTGCTTTAGTGGAGGTCGTATTTAAGTGGAAATTGAATAAATATATTTATATAGGTGTGTAATAGTAAAACCCCTTAAAGTAGAAATTACCTATAAGTAGAATCCTGATATTTGGAAGTCCTGTTTATGTGGAACTTCATATGAAAAGCATATAAAATCATTTTCCTTTGATAATAGCTTTATCTAGAATACCTGTTTAAGTGGAAGTATTTTCAAGTTTTAATTTTTGCTTGCCACCATACTACTATTGATTATATTATCGCCCAGTGCTCGATATTTAGCACTAGTTGATACTTGTTTGCATGTTTCTGTTTTACATTTAGCGATATAGTGTGCCAGTTACATTATTTCTGATTGATTATACAGCTTTGTGTCTGTGAAGTGATTGGTTATTTTACAGCTTCGTGACTGTTAACCGTTTTTCACAATCATAATCATATCAGCTTCGTTGCTGTTGATTATTTTTGAAAACTGACTTTATACATAACTTAAGTTCATTTTTTGGTTAAAATACAGCTCTGTGTCTGTTAACTGAAAGATACTTTGAGTTATATTTTGAACTATCCTTTGACAGTACCTAGGGTTAGTCACAGCTTCGTGACTGTTAATCTTGGTTGTCATTGTGAATTTTGTAGCAGTTTTGCGAAATATTGGTCATAACTTGTTAATTGCTGAAACTTCCAACGATTGCATTCAGTTAGAGAGGAGCATGATGGAACTTTGACAAAAATGCAGTTTATGTGTCTGCCATTGCCAAAACCATAAGTGAAGGAGAGGATCATCATGCATCAAGAATTGGTGTTTAGTGACAACAAAGGGGGCGTGTCCGTGTCAGGGGTAGATGTTTCAACTGATGGCAAAGTGAAGTTTACACAAGCTGTTAGTGACATTGATGGATATAAAGTTGAAGGTTGCGTCTAGTGACGTCAATGAAGCAGCTGGAGTGGTATCCTCACAAGAAGATTCAAACATGAAAGTCTTGTTAGCAACTGTGAACAAGATTGCCATACAGACCGAAGAGTTGACAACAGCTATGGTCACACAAAAAGTGGAACTGAAACAGACCATTGAGGCTCAAGGTAAAATGTTCAACAAGAAACTCGAAGATGTTTCAAAAAATTTCAGTAGAAAGTTGGATGCAAGCGCGGCTTTACTTAGCAAGGAGTTTAGTTTGAAGATGAAGGAGGAAATGAGAATACACAGAAGAGAAGTTCGAGATGAAATTGCTGAAGTGTGTGATGAATGTAAAGGTGAAATACGACATCAGAAGAAAGTTGTTCAAGATCAGTTTCTTGAGATGAAAGATGACCTACGCCATGAACTTACAAATGACTTGAATGAACAAATGCAAGGGGCATTGGGAAAAGTTGAAGAATTGGAGTTCAAAGTTTCGCATTTGACATCACAAACAGAAGTATTGGAGAAAACTAGTTCTGATAAAGACTGTGCTATTGATGGATTGGAGAGTTCAGTGAAGGGTATCCGAGGAAGTTGTGAAACTTTGTCAAGAACTGTTGCTGAACATGATAGGATATCCTAGTTACAGAGTCATCAACAGTCAGTAGAGATTATCTCAACCAAACATGATTTAGTGAGAGTGGAATCAAATTTGCGTTCAGTGAAGAATGATGTGCAACATTTGATTAGTGGTTCAAATGATTTCAGGTCATCTGCAATGTCCACAAGTATTGATTTACCTGAACCTTCATTAATAACTGAAGTGAAGGAGCGCTACAGGGGTAATGAAGCTGTGCTGAACAAGTACACGGTTACCTTTGAGAAGCAGCAACTGGAATTTGAAGAAATGCGCCGACGTTTGGCGAACATCGAGCAGTCTCGTGAACCACTTACTGAAGTTCCAGTTCAGAAAAGACATAATGATGAGGAACCTGATGATGTGCATAAGTCTATAGATGGTGAAACATTTGTCAAGACTAGACTAACACAGAATGTGCCAGTGAATTTTACGCCAAATCCACATGGTAGAAGGTCACATAGTGTCCGTTACTCAACCCCGAGGGAGACCGTAAAAAGGAAAGAATCAGAGTGAAACTGCTCGTGTGAACACCATATCAGCGTATCCAAGGTATTCTTCACAAGTGAGTCATCATTCGCGACAACATAGAAGTCCTGATTCATCTGGTGATTCCGGGGACAGATCCCGTCAAAGTTATGTTTCGCAGGATCGCAGCAGGCCAAACAGACATTCCACTCGTATGCCATTACCAAAGTTATCCTTTGAGGGTGAACACTGGATTGGTTTTATTACGCAATTTGAATTGGTTGCAAAGAACTTTGGTTGGTCTGAAGCTGAGAAGTTAGCCAACTTTGCTATGCCATTGAAGAAGGGAGCTGCTGAATTTTACAGCATTTTATCAACTAGGAAGACTATGAATGGCTGAAGAACAAATTCCAGCATCATTATGGAGGAACAGATTTGGCTACTACAATCCGTTATGAACTTTTGCAGACGGAGCAAAAAGAAGACGAGTCCTTGGAAGAGTATTTGGCAAGATTACAGAAAATGGTTGTTGCATCATTTCCAGATGAAAGTAAGAGAGAGGCTTGTAGCCCATTCTTTGTTGATGCATTCATGAAGGGTTGCAGGAATAAAGGAGCGGTTCTATCGGCAGCTGAAAATCATCCTAAGACTTTGGAAGAAGCCTATAAGTATGTGTTAGAAGCTACCCATCTGCGAAAAGCAATCCTGGGGAAGAAGCATGTCAAGAAGGTCAAGCCTGTGGAAGCTGATAACAGAATGGAGACGGAGAGCTTAACATCAACATCTTCTTCAGATTCACGTGAAATCAGGAGTTATCATGTCAAAACTGGTCGTTTTGAAAAGAAGAGGTTTGATAGGAGTGACAAATTGGGTGATCAGCTTAGAAGTGTACTAACTGGTCTTCAAAAGATTTTGCGTAGGAGTGAGCCACATTCTCCCAACAAACACAATTATTCACCACCAAGACAGGGTTACAGTGGTTGCTTCGAGTGTGGAGATCCTGATCATTTTGTTAGAGATTGTCCCAGAAGAAGGTGTTATCAAAACTATGATGACAGGAGGTATGATGAGCGACAGTATCGCAGAAATGATAATCCAAACTGGAGGTCAACATCAGATTACAGACAGGGAAGAAGTTTTTATTCGCCACAGAATAGTCCAGTGAGGCAACAGAGGAACTATAGCCTAAGGTTTAGTCCAAAGGGAGGTGACAGGAGCAAGTATGCTACCTTCAGCAGTCAAAGTCAGGACTACTCTAACAGAAAGCATCCTGAATCCAGAATAAATGCTGACTCAAGATGGAGAAGTCCTATATCAAGTCCAGACAGACATCCTGAACAAAAGGGTTTTCATAGCCCGCCTCCGGCAACCTATCAGCAGAATAAGAAAAATTCTCAAACCAGGGGTCCTGTGGACAAACCGCAAGTCAAGTTTTCCCCTCATTTAAACTACTAAGGGAGGGCGACCATTATTCACCCGGTGCCTCGACCCTCCAATCTTATAGATACTTTGATGGGGTGAAACATTACAAACATTATCATGTGAAGACAGTGAATCCAACATGTAATCGGTTAAAGGAAAACAACAAGGATGGTGTGAGTGCTTTAGTGAACTGTTGTGTGCAACATTATCCTGCAAAAGCATTATTGGATACTGGTGCCCAGATATCATTGATGAGTTCTAGTTTGTATGAGAAGCTTACTCATAAGTGTGAACTCGGGGATGGAATTAAATTGGAAGGGATTGTGAAAGATATCAAACTTGATGCAAAATTGTGTGCAGGAGTTGAAGTTTCATTTAATGGGAACTCAGTTTATACATGGAAATTCTATGTAGCACCAATTACAGAACCATTAATAATTGGATTTGATTTCTTGTGTCAATTTGGAGCAACTCTGGATTTCAGAAGAGGAATTTTCAAGATTCAAGACACAAAGGTAAATTTGAAGGAGTTTGTTACCGCAGAAGGAAATGAATTTACTGCTTGTAAAGTAGTGTTGGATAAAACAATGTCCATTCCACCAGAGACAGTGATTAACACGCATGCTAGGCTGGATAGATGTTTGAAAGGTGAAGTTGTCATTACTTCTTCCAGGTCCAATAGAGGAGCATTGCTACCAAATGTACTTGTGGAAGCCAAGGAAAGTGTTCCAATACAACTAGTGAATGACTCTGAGCATACTATTGTGTTGAAGACAGGACATGTGTTAGGTGATGCAGCTGAAAGCGAAGTTTTGACGGCAAGTGGTGATTTAGAATCTCACGAAGTTAACATGCATTCTAACTTGCCAGAGCACCTTGTAGGTCTGTTTGAGCGTTCACAGAAGTCAGTACAACTAGATCAGTGTCAGAAACTCAAGTCCTTATTAACAGAATACCAAGACATTTTCTCCGAAGGGAGTCACAATTTAGGTTGTTTTACAGAAATTAGCCATACCATTAATACTGGTGATGAAAAGCCGATTAAAAAAGCCATGCGACGAACACCATTGGGTTTTGAGAAAGAAGAAGAAAAAAACTTGAAATTAATGCTGGATATCGGAGTCATAACAGAGTCGTCTTCTGATTGGGCTTCTGCACCAGTTTTGGTCAGAAAAAGAGATGGAACCCTGAGATATTGTGCAGATTATAGGGCTTTGAATTCTAAAACTGTTAAAGATTCATTCCCACTACCCTCAATATCACAGTGTTTAGATCAGTTATGTGGAAACACTTGTTTCTCAACTCTGGATATGGCCAGCAGATATTGGCAAATAGAAATTGCTGAGCAAGACAGACATAAAACCGCTTTCATTACCAAATATGGTCTTTTTGAACATCGACGTATGGCCTTTGGATTATGTAATGCCCCAGCAACTTTTCTTAGCTATCCAAATGCTGAAGATGTGTTTGTTTTAGATACTGATGCGTCGGGTCACGCCATAGGAGCCGTCTTATCACAAATACAGAATGACTGTGAAAAAGTGATATGTTATGGTAGTAATGTGTTAAGAAATTCGAGGAAGATGACAAGCTTGTCTGTGAGTTTTATCACTGGTGTACTAGAAAGGAACTGAAGGAGCATCCAACAATCAGTCCTCCAAACTGTGTGGGCAGTTTGGCTCATTGGAGGCTAATCAGCACAGTGCTCAGCCATGTTGGTGAAGAAAAAGTGCCGCAAGTTGATTTAGCTCCAAGTCCAAAAGAAGTTGAAGTTTCGGAAAGTAATTCCAAAGCCATAGAACCTGGTGTAGATGTTGTAGAAAACTTTGTGGATAATACTGCAGCAGTTGACACAAGACCCGCTACATTTCCTACAGAAGAACAGGTGAAAGAACTATTAGGCACAGTGACTGAAGAGTTGATGGAAACTGCCGATTCTTCAATTCTGGATGAGCCAAAAATGGTTGAGGAGAGACCTAGTGATGTGGGATGACCGTACACATATGACATGTGGAAGAGCAGGCGAGATGCGTTGTTCAACAGTAAGAGTTCAGAAAGGTTGCTGTTTGTAGATTCACACATGCATCTGGATAAATTGCAGAATGCCAGCAAGAGACAAGACTTGTGTGAGATCATGAAGCATGGGCCGATGCCAAGTGAACTTGTTGAACTGAAGTTTGCAGTAGCACACTTTTGCCATGGAGTCCCCACGAAGTAAGCTAGGGCTTACAAGGACAAAAGGATCTATACCACCTATGGAGTACATCCAAAACAAGCTCATGTGGTAACTAATGATGACATGGAGAGAGTGAAAATAGCAATCCCACGAGACCCGCGTTGTGTCGGAATTGGAGAAATAGGAATTGATCTCTCTGGAAGCTTTGGACGCCACAAAGAAGCTCAGGTGAAAGTACTTAGAGAAATTCTCAAGTTTTATGCCGAAGAGGAGCTGTGGGACAAGGTCCTAGTTTTCCATTGTCGTGATGAGCACTTGTCAACAGAAGCATCTGATCTGTGTTTGCAGATACTCAAAGAGGAAGTTCCAAGTTTTGACAAGGATATGGTGGAGATCCATAGACACTGTTATACTAGTGATTGGGATGAGGTGCACCGATGGACAACTGAGTTCCGACCTACAAAATTTGGCTTTACAGGACTACTGCTACGCCACTTTAGACATCCAGGACTGGATGAAGTCGTGAAGAGGTTAGAAACCCATCAGTTGTTACTCGAAACAGATTCCCCCTATCTATTGCCACCAGAACATAACAGATGTGAATACAACACCCCATATGGCATTGTGAATGTGGCAATCAGGATTCAAGACCTGAGATATCAGAATTTAAAGGAAATACTTGATATCCCCACAACCAACGCTATGGAGTTATACAAACTGAAATAAATTACAAAGTGTGACATTGCATCAGGAACAGTGCTGAATGCAGGGACATCATTGCCAGCAAGTTCTGTTGATGAACATTGAAATATGCAGAGTTGTTACTGCAGGAAATGTTAGTTTCATTGATGAACATTGAAATATGTAGAGTTGTAACTGCAGAAAACACTACAGTTCCATTGATGAACATTGATACGCAGTCGTCACTGCTAAAGGGGTATGACTAAGTCTCAACAGAAGAAGGAGGAATGTAGTATATTCCTGGAGACGTTTCGGTAGTTCCAAGGTTTAGTAAGCGCCCATGCGTGGGAGATGCACAGGGACTGGGATTTCAAGTGTCACTTCAGAGTAAGACTTGGAACTGTATACACATGTTTAACGGAAACGCACATGCGATATTACTGAATGTAAAGGAGAATTATATGGACATTTAGAAGTAGTAGATGGACTAATATATATAACAGTGTAGTCACTGATATTAATAGTGGTAGTAGTAGGACTGATATATGCAACAGTGTAGTCACTGATAGTAATAGTATATAGAGTTATAGAAGTCCAGTAGTGACATAACAGTTGGTGTACTGATGTTAGAAGGGACGGAGTCCAGTAGTTTCAGTAGTTAGTCACCTGATCTAAGACCTGGCAACAGAACCAGCAGCAGTAGTGCAAGGTGGGTGAAATTACTTCAAGTATATGGAGATATTGTGCTGAGTATAAACACAAAATACAACAACATGACTTCATTCACTAAGAAACTACAGTAACTGGATTCCCACAAGTGTAAGCACCCAGTCTGAGTTCTTTTTTGCCAGGAAATAACCATGTAATAATTTTCTATTTTCAATGTTATATTTTATCTGTAATATAAGTTACATAACAAGTTACACAGGGATTTATTACTGACAAGAAGACAGTGTATGTCACAGGGTTGGAATAAGACTGATTCGGCAAATGAGACTTGTTAAATTCTCTTCCACTAAATTATATTTAACACTATAAGATCATACAAGAATGAATATATACAATTTAATATACTTCTAATACACAACTATACCACTGCAACATATCACAATTCAATAGTCAACACAACAAAATAATGAACCTGTATCAGGTTCACATATGCACAAATATTGTTTTACAACCACAAATATATTACAGAGTAATTACAACGTGAAAATATTTTTATTTCACACCATTTAAATATGTGATCTAGGCAAGTTCAAAGTCAACAAAATTACAGATAGTGACTGTCCAACTGTAAACTCCAGTGAGTAATTACCACACCAATCGACCAAACATTTGCCAGTCCTCAGGATATGATAGTTCCAGCAGCATAGAACATTCCATCCAGACATTGAAACCAGCTAAAATAATTCAGTAAAACATTACACACCTGCAATATCACAAGTACAAATAACTTTACAACATATAGTTCAGTATTTTGTGATAATAATCATATAAAAGTTGTCACATATAATATGTACATTTATTGTGCATAAATATATGATTTATGTGTAATAATAATCACAAATAGTTTAATGTATATATTAACTTGGTTTAAACAGATACCTTCAATGCTGGCATATATTCATCAAAAGAATTTCCAACATGAAATTCAAACTTCCATAAAACATGGGCTGTCAACAAAGCTTCTTCAACACAACTTGTGGTTTTCTACCAGTAAACGCCCGCCTTATATATCTTTGTTAGAAGTCAAGGAAAATGCTTCTATAAGTCTACAAAATGGGCATTCACTGGTATTTCCGGTTTGCAGTAAAACAGCCGATAATACAGACAAATCATGAAAATATATAGCTTTGAAACAAATATTACAACATGCACCTCGGTTATTAATTGTAGTGCATATTATTTGACAATATAGTGGTAGAAGAATAAAATATGAAGCTGCAATATTATTCAAATTCAATATATTAATTTTAGCGTGGGCGTTTACTGGTAGAATGCCACTAAAAGTTTTGTGATGAAACAAAAGAGTCACAAGTGTGGAAAGCTATATAAAGCCTCCAATTAAAAGAAGCCCATCCAAGCATATCATCAAACACAGTAGTGTGAAACCACAAAAACCGTTTTAAACCCAGAACGTACACATGCAAAGCAACCAAGTACCAAAGCAATTTTCCAAAAGTTTAAACAATAATGACCGCAGAAAAAACTCATGAAATCACTTTGTGGCAGTGTAGTGCTTATCCTTTTATGTTGCAGTACATGGGAGTTGAACCTCAGCATAACACATTAGAATTTATTCATCTAGAACTTACTAACCCAGTCAAAATAAGGATGAAATACAATCCAAGTAATGAGAACGTTAGTGAATGTCACCTTACAGGCCAGACCTTGAAAACTTGCTCATCTTTTGCCTCAAGTCTTAACTTTTGGTGTCAAACTTGATACACTGGCTGGCTAGCTTGCCATTCACAGAATAGGTAAGACTAAATGCAGTTTTTGGTTTGCTTTCAGTCTGTATTATTGAATATTGAGAAAAAAAGTCTTTAGCACTATTTCATCTTAACCTGGGTACTCTATTTGTTATGGTTCAAAATCCATGATAAATGTGTTTTGGTTGCTCAGAAATAGATGCTATGACATACAAGCTAAGAAATAATTTATGAAAATGTGCCAATTTTTAGTTAAAATACATTTCGTTGTGGTGTTAAAATATCTTCAACCTTTGCGGTTGTTTACAGTTTGTTTACATTAGAAAGACTGGTCGCAGCT
Source organism: Sabellastarte sp. h YS-2021 (assembly GCA_964017235.1). Classification (NCBI taxonomy): domain Eukaryota; kingdom Metazoa; phylum Annelida; class Polychaeta; order Sabellida; family Sabellidae; genus Sabellastarte; species Sabellastarte sp. h YS-2021. The sequence continues at coordinate 1,260,517 of OZ024927.1, forward strand.
GGGAATGTGTTCATGAACATAGGGTTAAAATCTGGAGACTAAATCTCTACAAGTGCCTGACAAAACAGTCTGGTGAATGGTAGTGTAAACTTCTATCAGAGTCACTGGCTGGGGTAGGACAAACCATCCTTTGGGTAAATATACTGCTTCCGGCAATAAGTTTGCTAAACTTGGACAAAACAAAACATATTCAAATTATTGCTTCGAAGTGCATTTACATAGATTTATTTTGATCAAATCTGCATTGCCATGATGGCGAGTTATAAATGTATTTTACTAAAATGAAAAGCAAAACAATAAACATTTTTATTGGGCAATAATATCATTTCTGCTAGAAATATGCACCCCAATTCTGCAAAATTTGAATGTGGAAAGTAACAAAGATATTAATAAATTTATGTTGTCATTTTGGCTTCCTTATTTGGTATGCAAAAGTGCAGGAATCGTCAAGATAACAACTAAATACTAATAAATATTCTCTCTCCCTAATTTGTTACCATTTGAAACCACCAAGTTTGTAGATGTTTTTTTTCCATGATTTTGTATGATTATGTAATTTTGTACTTATGTAATATTAAAACAACTTACATGACACAATTCTGCACACAAGTTAGGCTCACTAGACAAGTTCCTAATACCCCATTCAGTATGCAACCTTGTGAGTCAGTGGCAAACACTCCATTACCTTGAGCAAACTGTTTTTGACAATTTTTTGCCTTTGATTTCAGTATTTTGGACGTGTGCAGACTATTTCACACATGCGTGTATGAATTTCTTTTTATGGTAACCGAAGGTACGATCCATGGAGTACATAAGATTGTGATTCGGTCCTCTTTCGGTGTAATACAATGACATAAGGTGAGTTAAGATATTGTTCCTTCCATCAAAGGTGAGTTAAGGACAATGCAGACTGTCTCTCGGTGATCAACATTTGTAATACTGTCATCCAACTGTTATTGACTGTTAAAACACCATGGTCAGTGGTCATACGCGTCCACCTGTAGTTTGAACAACTGAGACAAAAATTATATCAGGCAAAATAATCACTTTATTTACCACAGTTTGCCAATTAGCAGGAAGCAGATTTTTTTAGTTGTCACTATGAGTGCTCCTTCAACTACTGCTAGTCAAACTGAATTCTGCAATGCCATGTCTCATGTCAACATAGCCTCAGAACCTGCGAGTGGTTATGATACCCCCATCCCTAATAACAGGATTTCAGAAGAGACATTAAGAACCCTCAATAAAGTCAAAGCCAAACTTGGTCAATCTTTACCCAAGAAGGACAATCCAAATAACGCTTGGACTCTCCAGACATAGGAGAACCATCCAATAAAGAAAAATATGTGGACGCTAGGGACCAATACCCTTCCCAAGCCAAACCCATTTACCTTAAGCTCAAAGGTTTACACAAAAAGAAGCTATCCCTTGCATCCTCAATTCAAGTGATGGAAGGGAAACTCAGTAAAAATCAATACCCATCAAGCTTTGATTTCAACATTAATAGCACAAGAAATCAAAACAAAACCAGTTCAGAGTTCAAAGAGACACCAAACCTGCCCGCAGAACCACCAACCAGGGAGCAAGAAACCCCAGGCAAAACAAAAAACAAAGAGTTGATCCAAAAATGGACAAACTTATTAACACTCTCAGAACTCTACTTAAGCAATGAGTACAATATAATCTCATATTTTACCATATCAACTATATGTTATTTTTAGATACAATAAATAACCACTGATTGAACTAAAACTGGTTTCATTAAATAACCCCTGGTTTTAGAACCGCCAAACCATTGGTCCGAAGAACCAGCAAACCATTGGTTTGTACCAGCAAACCACTGGTACCACTACAGGTACAACCCAAATAAGTAAAACCTACTTTAAAGCACATATTTCTATGAATTAACCAGGACTACTGCGGCACTAGTAACCTACCACAATGTCCAGCATTGAGGATAAAGCAATACTTGACACCTTAAAACAAGAGGCCAAAACATCACAACCTGCTTTACTACCAAAAAACACCAGGTTTGAAAGTTACATTGGGCATACTGTAATTAAAATCTCTAACACTGTATTAGACGAAGAACAGGTTAAAGCGCTAGAGAAAGGTTTAACCTTTTGCCCCAGTCCAGGACCTCCAGATAAATCCCAAATATGGCTTGATTTTAAGGAATTCCACAGAAGACTTGAACTGATGGAATTTTTCAGTAGGGACAAAGAGGATGAAAACCCCACTGGGATCAACCAAAGTATCATTGACTTTATGAATAATAATGCCACTGACAAAACAGAGGAAGAATTAAACACGGAATTGCAACAAAAATTCAGACCAAAATCAAACTGGAAACCAAATCCACCCAACAGAACTCTAGATTTGTTCTAAAGGTCAGTCAAACAAGAAATCTTCAAAAGCAAGATTTTAAGAAGAGACATTACAATAACTTGACCAAACAAGAACGAATAGGACTCAAAAAACTCCAAGATTACCATCAAAAAGGCTGAGCAGAAGTGTTAATGAACACTACAGATTACTTAAAAGAAGGATATAGGCAACTATCAGATGAACAATTCTACCAAAAAATACCAGTTGATATAACCTCTGACATCTCAGAAAAAACAGCAACACAACTGACTACAATGAGGTCACTCAATCTAATCACTGAGAAGAATTTTGAATACTTAAATATCAAAGAACCAAAAGAGGCAAAATTCTATTTACTACCTAAAATTCACAAAAAGAATATTCCAGGTAGGCCAATTTGTAGCTCTATTAACCTCCCACTTCCAACATCAGTAAGTTTGTAGATGAACATATCAAAAAATATGTTCCTAAAACAAAATCCTATGTGAGAGACACTCAGCACTTCATCAGCAGATTGAAACAATTAGGCACTATTCCGGATGGTGCCCTCTTGGTCACATTAGACGTAAGCTCCCTCTACACTAACATTCCTAACAGAGAAGGGATCCTGGCAGTCGCCGATCATCTGAGAGCAGACCCTGATAAACAAAAAATAGGTCCACATTTACTAAAACTATTAGAGTTAGTTTTACACTCTATGAGCTTCAGATTCAATAGTGACCACTATCTCCAAGTAGGAGGCACAGCTATGGCCACAGGCGTAGCACCAAACTATGCCAACCTATTTATGGATCGCTTTGAAACAAAAGCACTAGAGAATTGGCCACTCAAACCATCACTATGGTTAAGATTTATTGACGACATCTTCATGATATGGACACATGGGGAAGATAATTTAAATAAATTGATTACCTACCTCAATGACTTCCATCCAACAATCAAATTCACACATTAAGTTAGTGACTCCAGTATCAACTTTCTGGACACCACTGTCAAAATAAATGAGGAAAGAAAACTACACCACACTGTATGAAAAACCAACTGACACCCACCTTATATACCTACATTACACTTCTTCCCACCATGCCCCATGCAAAACAAAGGGACCATATGGACAGTTTCTAAGACTAAGAAGGATCTGCACATATGACACTGACTTTTATGAGCAATCAGATAAATTGATCACATATTATCTGAAGCGAGGCTACCCAGAAAAAGCTCTTAAAAAACATCTTAAAAGAGCCTCAAAATTCACTCAAGATGAACTACTGGATGTAAAGGAGAAAAACCCGACTACCACTCCAGTAATGGTCACCAACTATAACCCCTCAAGCCCTAATATTGAAGAAATAATCCACAAAAACTGGAACATTATCTCTAACAGTGCTGATTGTGGACCAATCTTTACTACCAAACCAATAGTAGGATTCAGAAGACTCCCAAATTTAAGGGTTATGCTCACAAGCTCGACTACAGTATACCCACCCTAAGAAAATACATCTACTTCACAATATGTACCTATCTGCACCAGATTAGGCAAATGTACATATTGTCCCCTGATCAAGAACAGATCAGCAATCATTTGTAACTTTACCAAAAAGTCACACAAACCAATAAACTTACCAAAACAAGTCACGTGAACTAAGTAATGTCATATGTCTGATTACCTGCACTAAGTGCCACAAACACAATGTAGGAGAAACCTCAAGGGCACTTAGAAAAAGGGTGTATGAACATAAAGCTACAGTCCTAAAGGATGGACAAGAAACACCAGTCTCCAGACACTTCAAAAGTGAAGGACATAGCCACAAACATATGCAGTTCACCCTGCTAGAGTGGTGTACACCAAAGTTTGAAACATGCATGACTTCCAAACGAAGGCGTATTGAGTTGTCATGGATTTTCAGATTACACTCTCCGGCTCCCATTGGCATTAACCAATTTGTGTGAATTCCCCTAGCTATGATCCTGATTACTAAGCACTCAGTAATTAACTCTTATTTGTTCTCAATATCCTATACTGCATCAGTTGCCTTAAGACCCATCCAGAAACAATGTATGAGCACATGCTGTTCGGAGAGAAACCACAGTCTTTCAGAGACACTCACTCACTTTATCTGCCACTGTGTCCTAGTGGGTAACACACTTGTCTAGGAACTCAGAGGACGTGGGTTCAAACCCATGTACAGGCAGATGCATAGTGGCACAGATGACCACTTAAAATGGCGGTCCTCATTGGTTCATTGTCATTGGGTCCTATCCCCAGTGGCAGGCTAAAGACCCTCAAGGACGTTGATAAATGGTCATCCTTGAGTCTGTCTTTCAGTTAGGGGAATGTGAGTCACTTGTCAGTTGGGACTGTACTTGTGCAGTCGGATTGGTTAAATAGCACTCTGAGTCCTGTAGTATATGGAGATCTTGCGCTGAGTATAAAAATAAATACACACAAATACACACTCACTGGCCATCAAAGAAAAATCACTACTAAATACTTTTAACATTCAGAATTTAATCAAACTTTAGAAAAAATAAACAAAATGATAATAGAACAGTACATGTGAATATAGCTTCCCCAGGAAAGCTATGATAGACCTTTAGTAATTCGACTAATTTGACTGAATATCTGATTAAAAATAACTTAATTTCTGACTCAAATGTAATTTATGAACATTCTAACATTAAGAATTTAGAAATAAAAAGAGTTAGAACTTTTGAAATAATATGAAGATTCTACACTAACACTGTTCTGGGTGTCGATTTGCAATCAATTACTGCACAACAATAACCAAAGCAACTATTTTTCTTAAGTTAAGCATGCTATGTGCCAATCTAAGATTTAAATCAAATTCTTAGAATATTCTAAAGAAAATAGTTTTGTGAATAATAAAATCTTATTCTTAAAAATTCTAAGAATAAAACCTTCTTCATTCGCAGAATAAGAATGATTCTAAGAATAAGAGTCTTGGTGAATAAAAAATTCTTATTTTTAGAATTCTTCTGAGAAAATTACAATTGTAAGAATAAGACTTATTCTAAGAATAAGAATTTTTGTGAATACAGCCCAGATGCTGTGATTTAACAAAACCCCTCGTTTGTGGTATCTGGAGGACTACTATGATACCATGTGTACTGTAAAATTTGAAGTAACAGGAATATAATTTACTGCTTCTAATTGCTTGTATATTTTGGTGCACAAGTATTCAGGGATAGAGGTACTCTGAGTATCACTTCAGAACTTGAGCAGACCTGAGTTCTCAGAGAAAAACATGACAATACAGGTCACAATTTTATGGTCAGATTGCTGTATGAAATAAATTCACAAATAAAGACCAGTCAGACAACCAAAGATAGTTCATGTGTGAGCATAAACAGAAGTGAACAATGCTGTAAGGTGACTTGTGTAACACTGACTATTGAGTTGATGATTTCAAATTTCCTAAACACATGCAAAATTTCAACAGGCCCTGTTTTGTGTGTCTTGACACTGAAACAGGTTTGTCAGTTTCCTACTCATAAAGCTTCTTTGCTTGTCGTTAATGCTTTCAATGAAACAATGAGGTTACAGTTTTTTCTTTGGATGGGCTAGAATGAGCTGACTGATGAGATTTCTTGGTCTCCATCTGTTTAACATCATTGTGGAAAGCTTTTTATTAACACATATCACAATTTAGATATGCATATTATTGAAGCACAGCAAGCTTGTTTATCATTGCCTAACACCTGTCTAGAAGTGAGATTGATACACCTATATACACTTGTCGTGACTGTCTGAGATCCAACAGAGAATTGAAGCATTGGTGTGGACATCAAGTGGATCGATTCTATTCTAATTTTAATAGTATTATTACAGTGAGACATAGCTTGGGTCAGTTCCATTGAGAGAAATCAGGAAAACAGAAATTAGGGTGGATATGCTTGTGCAAAGATATAAGCTTTGAGTCCTCTTTCTTAATGAGTGGAGAGAAGTGGCCGAACATACATCAGGCAATTAATTTCAAATTTTTGCAGCATCATAGGCAAAGCTGAGGCCAAAATGCTTAGAAGACTTATATACTGAAGGGGCAAAGTGTGGAACTTCAAGGAACACACCATAAGCTTGGCTTTTACATGTGTAATAAACACTATGTCTAGGTTTAAGGAAAGGTACAAAATGTTTTAGATAACCACTATTTGGGAACTTGTACATCACTAATGAAGGTCTTCCTAACAGGATTGATGTGTGAGTACTAAGTGGTGTTGGTAATAATTCTAGCCAAACTATTTTGAACGCATTGCAGCTAACAAAGCTCAAGACCTATAAGACTCCTAAACAAGGAATTACAGAGGTCAAGTTGACTCCCAACCAAAGCATTCACAGCCATAAGAGCAGCATGATATTTCAGATAGCCTCTGAGACATTTAAGATCCCAGATCTGTAACAGGACTTACATATATTCTGGGCATGCCTCAAAAAGGAAAAATGTGAACCAAAAATAATGAATTCAGTTTTATCTGGGTTTAGCTTCAACTTATTTGCAGATAACTACTTTTTGACATCAGCCAAGCAGGTTTTTATCCGGTCAAAGGCATGAGCCACATTCTTGTGTGTGAGATGAACATGTAACTGTATATCATCTGCATAAAAGTGGAAACCTATGACGGAATGATTACAGATGACTTTGCTGAGGGAAGTAGTACATCTAATCTAATCTAATCTACTGCTTTGCAAGCGCAATATCTTCCCCACAATGGGGAACTCAGTGCGCTGACTTAACAAAATCATTATAAGGAAAAGAATACTGTGAAGGGTTAGAGTGTTTATACCAAGAACAGGCCCCTGAGGCACACCAAGCAACAGCTTCTTTGTATCAGATATAATAGAGCCAATCCTGTATAGGTCATACTGCTACGGGTATTTGGAATGGCAGAAGAAAGCAGTACATACACTTGGTCAAGGTTCTGTACTGTAAACTGCCGACTACCAGCTTTCCCACTTTAGGTCATGCGGGGAACCGAACTCTGGCCTCAGAGGTGTTAGGCAAGAGTGTAAGTCAAATCAAATGCTGCAGATTGGTTAAGCAGCAAAACAGCTGTGGCCTCACCTCTAGCCAAAGCAAGTTGGACATCATTCTTAATTGACATCCGTGCAGTTTCAGTCGAACAATCCATGTTATAAGCTGATTGTCTGATATTCTCGATTCCATTCTAACTGACACTGTCATTAAGTTGGGAGGCAACCACTCACCCGACAAATTTGGAAATAAAGCACAAACCTGACACAGCATGTTAGAGATGGAAAAAGGGTGCCTAATCTTGGTAATTTTCTCAGAGGAAAAGTCGCAAAGCGAGACTCAAGAGAAGGGAGTACACTGTAATGCAGAATGTAAGACCTGCCAGACCTGAATCCGAAGTATTTTCACCGACAAGATTTCTATAATAATTTTGTTTATCCTTGTTTACTACTAAGTGACAATGGGCAATCTGTTTACGCTGTCTAACTCAATTTAACGGTGATTTATCCTTGTGCAATTTGCATTTAAACTGGTGTGTGATAGCAGATAAGTTTCTGAGACCCATTTAGAAAGACATTTGATGAAAGAACGAGACACCTCAGGAGTGTGTTTATCAAACAAATCATTTAGCTCACTTGTATATTGCTCGTTGTTAACAGTAGCAGTATTACCAGGACATTTGACGAATGAACAATTAGCCGATCACTCCTCAGACTGTCCGTTTTTTGCCTTGTGGTACCTCTTAAAGGTATCAGTATTAGACCTGAGTACAGAAGGTCTGATAAAATCAAGCTGACCCAACACCATGATCTGAATTGAATTCACTGACCCAGACATTTGAAACAACACTGGAGTCATCAGGAGTAAGGATGAGATCAAGAATGTGTCCATGTAGGTGGGTTACTTCATGAAAATGTTGATTAATATTACAAGAGTCCAGACAATTAAGAAATGCTTGACTCTCCTTGGAAGTTGTGTCCACATGGATGTCGAAATCTCCACAGATCAAGAAATTTATGGTGACTGAAAACAGGTACTCAAAGAAATTAAAAAATTAATCACAGAACACTTCAGAGCATGAACAAGGTGGTCAATAAAAATAAGCTGATGAACCGATGGTAACTGCAATATTTTCAAAGGAATTATAAGAAGACTATAAAGTATTTAGAATTGAATATTATGATTTTATGATTTTAAAAAAAGCCAACACCCCCACCATGACTATAAAGTCTGTGACATAATTTATACCCAAGTGGGGTTATTGAGTGAAGCAAACTGTCATTGGGTTATAATTGTAAGTAGGCCCAGTGACCAAAAAAACACAGTGTTGGCAATAGTGGGACCTTTAATTCTGGAAGATGGATAGTTGATCACTCCAAAGTAGACAGGACCTGGATTTAGAGAAACAGCCCCACACAGTGAAAGTAGAACAGAGAAGCCTCTGAACTTGGCAGTAGTAGGAATATTTGTGATATGTTTACAGAGAGAAGACCCAAAAAATCAGACAATATAGAGGGTACAAGGAAAGTCTGCATACTCTGGCAGAATGTACAGATTTACAAGAAAAAAGTAAGGACAATGAACAGATAGACCAGGAGTAATTGATAAAATTCAGGGAAACATAGGTACACAAAAGGAATGGAACCGATAATGCCCGTTTGGTGGGCAATAATACCGAAAAATCATAAAAACAAACTAAAATAACAGGTAAGAGTGGAATAAGCCAGTAAGGACCATAATTTGACAAATATAATGCATTGTGTACACAGATGAAATGAAAAAAGAAATTAACTGAAAATAATTTATGTTGTGAGAGTCTTTGAAACCATCATCTCCGGGGCAGCTATGCTAAAGTTGTATGACTAATTCTAATTCTAATAGCACTTTTATAGCGCTTAATCTCCGTCAAAAGACAGACTCTAAGGCGCATCACACAAAAACATTGTTCAATATTCAAAAACCAGAGACATTGCACTGCGGAGAAAGCAGAAAGGAGATTGGAAATTTAGGGTGGGTATGCTTTTCCAAAGAGGTATGACTTCAACTTTGACCTGAAAGAGGCAAGTGAGTTTGCAGAGCGGACCTCATCAGGAAGGTCATTCCAAATCATAGGTGCGTCATACGCAAAACTGAGTCCAAAATGTTTTCGAGACTTGAAAATTGAACCAAAGTGGGGAACCTCAAGAAATATGCCATCAGATTGACTTCGACGAGTGTTATATGCACTATGTCTGGGAACGAGGAAGGGTTACCACTGTGTAGGAACTTATATACCAGCATGGCAGTCTTAAAGATAGAACGGTACTTAATTGGCAACCAATGTAGTGCTTTTCTAACTGGAGTGATGTGTGAGTACTTGGTGGTGTTGGCAACAATTCTGGCAAGGCTATTCTGAACACATTGAAGTTTGCGCAGATCTAGAGCTGAGAGACCTCTGAACAGAGAGTTACAGTAATCTAGTCGACTTCCGACCAGAGCATTGGCAGCCATAAGAGTAGCTTCATGTGTCAGATGTCCTCGGAGTCGCTTAAGATCCCGGACATGAGCAAAACAAGCCTTGCAGACCTTCCTAACATGGCAAGAGAATGAGAAATCAGAATCAAACCAGACACCAAGGTTCCTAACTGCATCTGTTGGTGATATGAGATTACCAAGTATGTTGACCGGGAAGGACTGATTAAGTTTTTCGCACTGAGACTTTGAGCCAAACACAATGAATTCGGTCTTATCTGGATTTAGCTTGAGCTTATTTGTAGAGAGCCATCTCTTTACGTCTTCAAGGCAGTGTGACAGCTTATCAAGGGCCGAGGCAACATTTTTATGTGTGAGGTGTACATACAATTGTGTGTCATCAGCGTAGAACTGGAAACCAATACCAGGATGATTCTGTATGACTTTACTCAGTGGAGTAGTATAGAGTGAAAAAAGGATTGGCCCCAGGACAGAGCCTTGAGGCACACCAAACTGTCCATGTCAATTTTATGATACCTCCTGAAGGTAACAACTTTTGCCTTATGTGAAGGAGGATTAACTGAGTCAAGCTGAGCAAGGACAAGAGCATGATCAGAAATATATTCAGCAACTCGTACATTAGAGATGACACTGGCATCAGTAGGAGTGAGAACAAGGTCTAGGATATGACCATGTAGATGGGTAGCCGTTTGAACATTTTGTGTTATATTGCATGATTCTAAACAGTTCTGGAATTTGATACTATCATTTGAAGAAGTATCCACATGAATATTGAAATCCCCACAAATTAGGAAAGAGGGAGAAACAGAGGATAAATATTCTAAAAGATTGAGAAATTGGTCCAGGAAACTTTCAGAGCATGAGCCAGGTGGACGATAAACACAAGTCAACACAAGCTGTTGAGCCGCCGACCCAATTGCAATGCTAACATTTTCAAAGGAACTGAAAGTAGGTGTATCCACAGATCTAAACTGTATAGCTTTGTTGATAAAAAATCCGACACCACCACCACGGCCATGAATACGGGGTTTGTGGCAGAATTTGAAGCCTGTCGGGGTGATGGAATGTAGAAGGCTGTCCGTTTCCTCCTGGCGAATATGTGTTTCAGTGACAGCAAGAATGTCGACAGAATGTACTGTTACAGTATCATCGATGCAGGGTCCCTTGTTTCTTACATATCGGCAATTTACCACCCCAAACGAGATTGGTCCAGGATTAAGGGAGATGTCACCACAAAGCAACAATAAGGTCGCAAGGCCATGACGCTTAGCCACACAAGGGAAAAGATGTGTATTCAGGACATAGCTGTGGAGTCTGTAGGGGCGTGGTAATGAAGTAAGACCATGAGCAGACAACGGAATAAACACATTAGGATCACTGCTTACTGACTTTCTCCAAAACAACAGTAAGAGGAACAACCAGCGGATGGTACTCATTGCACTCCAGTTCCCTAAACTAAGAACAGGACCGTGAGGAGTAACACCAGTATGACAGCTACGTTAACATTAGAGTTACTTGATCAAAAACTTATTAAACCTTTTCATTTATCAAACTTTTTCAAAAATATCAGCAATACAGTGAATTTAAAGAGAATTATTGTTGACCATGGTTTTATAAAAGTATAGCTTAGCTAACAAGAACCACGTTCATTTTAAATGATAAGTCCCAGTAGCACTGTTCTAGCATTGAATACACTGCAGGATTTTTTGACAGATTTCATGTGAACAAGAGCACTGAATAAATACATGTAATAATAGCTCTTGTAAATTAGTGTTTGATTTTTTTCAGTCTTGATAGAAAAAAATGACATTTGAGATGAGTAGATTATACCAAAGAGGCCTATTAAGCACTTTATCTCTTTTGGAATGTTACCCAGTACCTTGGCCTATGATAATGTTGTATTTTTTCCAATAGCTGTTAGTGATCTTGTTTGCCAGTGTTTAATGCCACAAAGAATGCCTATTACAGCAATTAAATTATAAACACATTACTCCGAACATAGAGTGTGTCTTTGTGTTTGCAAATGTCTTTTCATGTGGACTCCAAGTTACATACAAACTTTTCAAGATCAATCATCAAGAGTCCCCCTCTCATATAATTGCTGCATAACTGTGTCCTTACCTATTTTATCTTGCTTATCATCTCAGATAAATTTTAAAATATTTTAATAGCTTATTTATAACATTTTGCTCAAGATGTTGGATAGACAAATGATTCAACTAAAGAATAATATTTTATCACAGTAATGTTGTTGATGTCATATCAATTATTGGATTATAGTTTTGTTTTTTCGCAAAATCTAAATCAACTGGGAATTTGCTTCTCGAAAGATTTCCCCATACCAGACCTTTTTTAACATTTAGTTTTTCTTTAGAATGCTGTTTTACCTATCCAGACCATTTAAGTTTCTTCTGTATTCACTTTTACACCCGACAATGTGCAAAATATTTCTAAGGTATTTAGTGTTGCGTGGAGTGAACTTGTAGCCATCTAATATGAGTGTTAAGTCAGTTTAATTTCAAACTTGGCATAGTTTGTTCTAATCTCCTTGAGGGTGCTTTGGCAAGTATCTTATAATCTGTCACTAAAAGTGAGGTATCTACGATTTCAAATGAAATAAGGTTTCATCTTTTGTTATAATATTTTTTATTTTGGCTTCATCTTTTTGGCATCATAGAAAGAACGCAATGAAACTATCTTGTCCTGATCTGTTTACATCTCACCATGGTCAACTCCCAACCTTTCTTTGTCATAACCGTCTTATCAGATAACACCTCCCAACCTGCCCTTTTCAAGTACCCTGGCTGCCAACATCCATAAGAGGAGGAAGGAGAGGGACCAGAAGGAGAGGGGGAGGCAGAGAAACAACAGAACAGGGAGAGGGAGAAAACCAGAAGATCAGAGGATATTCTACTGAACGATATCTATCAATTATATTGTGACGGGTAGTTAGAATGTCAGCGGAAAGCAGTACATACAGTTGATCAAAAGCCTGTACTGTAAATGTCCGACCAACATCAAGCAACTACTAGCTTTCCCAAAAGAGGTCAGCCAAGTTCAAGAACAAGGCCAGGAAGGATTTCCAGTGGGAATTTAAAAAACTTGTTTTCCAATTGTCTGACATTATTTTGAGATTTATGATATGTATAAAAGTTTGTTGGAAACTTGTTGAAAATTTCTTTGGAATTTGATGCACACTGGTGCCTCACACGCTTAAATATTAAGTAATATTTTTGGTAGTCCTGAAAAGGACTGATAGATGCCAGCTTCTTCGGTCCCAATGGTAGGTCCTTCAGACCCTGTCTTCTGCCTAGTAAATGCACTCCGTAATCCTTGAGTAGGTCTCTCTACTGCTTCACCTGCCTCGAGGGATGCCTGTAGTTTTCATCAGCCCCACATAGTACTGGTTCATTTAATATGGCTGGAACCTCATCCTGTGGGTTAGGGGCCCTGACTCCTGTTTCTTGGTGTATCTTCAGCAAGCTATGCAACACAACACACTAACTCAACCCTAACCCTGGAACTCCTGCAAGATGGTCCTGTAGACAATAGGAATTTTTACATGGTGATTTAGCCAGTGATACTCTAATGACTTGTAAGTTTCTAATTGTTATTGCCAGTTTCAAGCAAACTTCTAAGGGCTTTCTAAAATTGGTGACTTCCTTCTTGATGCAGTGTTGTATGCATTCTTCAATAAGGCCTTTCATAACAATGTGGCCCTGGAAAATATAAAACAACATGGAAACTGAAAAAGTGAGACAGTTTGGACTTATCTGAATTCAACACCTACTGCTGCCAGTTTGTACCTTCTGACCTTCACAAGGTCATTGAAACTAAACTTTTACCCTTTTGACTCTAAGATTAAAATATTCATTGAATGCTAAGAGCCACTGGCCAATACATTAAATAGTTGGGTATAATACTTAAACCAGCCTGATGTTTTATTAGTATAAAGACATCTATAGGGGTCCATGGTGGCAGAGGTGGCAGAGTGGAAACACTCTTGTCCTCCCACCTCTGATATCGGGGTTTTGTTTAACAGCCCTACCTGGTCGGCAGTTTACAGTACAGAAATTTGACCAACTGTATGTACTGGTTTCCTCTGCCCTTATATCTACCCTTCGTGATATGACATGTGTTGAAAACGATGTAAATCCCCAAATAACAAAATTTATTTATTTGTTTATTTATTTATTTGGGGTTTTCACGTCGCTTTCAGCACTGTACAGGTCATATCACGACAGGTAGTTGGAAGGGCAGAGGAAACCAGTACATACAGTTCATCAGGGTTCTGTACTGTAAACTGCCGACCAACGGCAAGCAACTACCAGCTTTCCCACTTGAGGCCATGCCGGGAACCGAACCCCGGCCTCAGAGGTGGAAGGCGAGAGTGTTACCACTCTGCCACCGTGGCCCCTCCCAAATAAGAAAAAGACATCTATAGTGGTTACTGGTTAGTAGTACGATTTGAGTCAATCGAACGACATAAGTCGTAAAAATTGATCTCAAGTGATCGGAAAATGATCTAGATCACTATTGATAGGTTATTGCCTCTTTGATGGTGCAATACTGGGGACTTGCTGGTACATATCTGCTATTGAGGAAGTGCTACAGCCTTTTCGCTGATGGTGCAATAACTGATACACCTCGCTGATGGTGCAATAACTGATTCTGATGGTGCAATAACTGATAGCACTTATTTGAACCTGAACTCATTTGGAAGAACCACACTCCATTTATTTGTCAATGATTGGCAATAGGGGGAGAACTAGAATCTTTGGTCTGCACACATTACAACAAATATGTTTTTCAAATTTGGAAAGACCTCGATCTAACACATCCAAATACTCTTACATCCGACTCTTTTCCCAATATTCTGTCAATTTTCGGATTGTATATAATCAACTAGTAGGATAACTACATTAGTTTGAAGCGTCCCTTTTTCTCAAATTTTCAATTTCTATGATATCTCTTCTTCGAGGTGTAATTAAATGGTTTAGGTGCTATTAATGGAAGCATTTCATCATTTTTCCTCTAATAATCAATCTCAGCAATATTTTATATATGAAGAATATATATAAACCCTCCAAAAATTCTCAAATATCATTTTTAATTTAAAATCTCTGCAATCAACAACCTCGAAAAATGTCCAACCAATCTGATTCAAGTACAGATATTTGTAAGGCTGCTTCCAAGCCTTGTTATTCCTTCAGATTGACTGGTGATGAATCAAATGATGCTACTGACAGTAAGGCTATGAGGGGTGGTATGAGGCCAGGATTTGGAGGTTTTGCACTATGTAGTAGGAGCAAAGTTGAAAAAACTGGACATGTTGCAGGCCTACATCTTTCAGCCGAAAGGCGTGATAGAACAGATGTAAGAGCTGACAGATCATCAGATCTTAGAAGACCCAGATCAGATCCAAAAGCCAAAGTTCATCCTACAGATGGATTTTTCAGATATGATGACAGAATATCTACATTTGTGACCTGGCCCAAGTCGCATCCAATTCCTGCTCAGAGATATGTGAAAGCTGGGTTCTATTATTCTGGCCAAGGAGATAAGGTTATCTGTCCCTGGTGTAATCTTAACCTTATAGAGTGGGAGACCTACAACACCCCAATGGAAGAGCACCAGAAGCATTCTCCTTACTGTGCCTTTGTGTTAATGTTAAATCCATTTCTCAATTATCATTTGTTATAAAAAAAATTTTAAAATGTAATAAAATATCTTGAAGTCTATATGATGTTTTTCATTTCAATGTATCTCTCAAAGATCTATCTGGTCACTAAGTGCATGTAACTAGACAGTTCAATGCATATAAACTACACACTCCAATATGTTTAAATTTCTTAATTGTCCTACATTCAACTGCCTGGATGATTGAGAAATAATTTGGTGGGCTGTTGATCTAGAATTTATTCAATATGTAAACAAACACGTGTACACCTACAATCCATATGCTACAACTCAGTATAGTAATATGTAGCACAACAGCCAACAAAACAACTCAGCATAATAATATGTAGCACAACAGCCATCAGAACAAGGTCCATATGCCTTAATATCTGATTCAATCATTTTCAACGGTAACAGATCACTTATGAAATACTTCACATGATTACATCATATGAATGAAATTGTTAATTTTTAGGTCATATTTCAACATACATCCTTCATGAACCTGGAACAAGACTCTACATGCATTACAGACTAAATTTTTTGCTTGTATTGCAATTATTAACTGCCTCATCAGCCTTTTCTTTTTTGTTGAATGTTACAATCCCATTGGTCTAAGCTGTGCAAGTGCATCTGCCTCTAAATCTATATAAACTCCCGAATAACACTGATTGTCACTGAAGATTTTTTCACATTTATCTGATACTTGTGACCTCATAGTTGTATCCTCGCTGAACTTCAAATCTGCATAATGGCTGAGGCAGCAGTAGTTAAATCTAGTAATGCATCCAAGAAAAGGAGGAGTGATGGTTTGGGTGGAAGCAAGAATAAGAGGTCTTTAGCAACTACCTCTACTAGCAAGATTTCAGAAACCTTTGAGGACTCGCTTTCGAGTCTTCTGATGAGTAATGTACCCACAAGTGAATATACTGATGAGAAACCTACTGGATCAGGACTCAATGAAGGTAGTTCAACTGTCATCAAAAGGACATTTCATCTTGGAGGACCCAAGTACGTAATATATCAAGGCTCCCATGGACTTATTGAAAATATATATTTGAAAGAATGGGAAGATGGTGAGGTCAAAAATCAAGGTATTAAACTCACCGTACCTAAATTAGTTGTAATTTTACATTACGTTGAGTTCATTATGTCTGCTATTGAGAAGATTTCTGATGGTAAAAAAGACGTGGACTGCAGTTATTACTTAGGATCTGGCATATATGTCACCTGTGCATTTCCCTATAGAAACGTATCCATAAGGTTATGGAAAATGGCAAATGGAAGGAAATATGCTACTCCTCAAGGCATCTCCTTAAGGTTTAATGAGTGGAATGAATTCATAAAAGTGGCACAAAAAATGTATTCAGAATATTCAGAAATATATACCTGTGAACCCTGCATTCTGGATCAAGATAGATCAGGGCATGATGTTAACACATGTGAGGAGTGCAAGGCTGATACAGAAACCTCCTGCAGGGGTGAGGTTTCAGAGAACATTCCATTATAATTGGACCTCCTGTTAAATCAAAGTTATTGGAAAGACTTTTTTTTTCTTGTACAGACGATATATAATCTAGAAATGTTTGAAGTCATGAAAGTGGATCAAATGATGTGTACAGAATTTTCAGAAATATTGTCTGGTGATATATTCTAGATTTTTTGTAACATTTTGAGGGTGATGGGAAAACAGATGGGCACATATGCCCATTACATGGACAATGGGATGACACACTTTTTATTTATAAATATTGATGAAAATATGGCTATCTACAGTCAACTGTCTCAGCTTTCAAAGATTGGATCTGATCTTTCTCTGATTGAATATCATAATTAGTTAACAGTCGAAGAGGATGGAAATTGCTATCAACGTATTCCTTGGGAAGAAGAGGGATGTTTATTATCCGAATATGATATCTAGTACTACAGTAACACTAATGGAGCTCGTGTCACTAGTGGACAAGAATAACTACCGTGAGGCCTTTATGCTACTGCTTTTGCTCAGTGATGCAATACCCAACTACATAGCGTGAGTAGCATTATTTATATAATATTTTTTTTAAAAATCCAGTCATAAAATAAGACCTGTGGCTTCAAATATGCATTCCTATTTAGAATTATAAATTATAAATAAAGCGTATATTAGTAGTAATAGATGTAGTGAAATCGCTCCACGGATGTGATAGGGAATTGATCTTTAATGTAAACTCCCAACTAAGGTCAATTGTGATACCAATCACCTCCATATGGAAGCAGTATGGAAAAACAAGCAACTTTAAAACTGATGTTATTATTTTACATATGTTATTATTTTACATATGAAAGCTTAATGTAAACTATGTGAACTGCCAGCTATCTAAATGTAAATGCTAGTTCTGGCATATGGAAAGTATATGTATACGTGGAAGCCAATAGGGAAATATTTTTACCCCATATATGACATGTAACTCATATATATACATACATCTGTATATTCATATAAGCATATGTATACATTTTGGTGACAACAACAGTTCTAAATATGGAAAGAGTTAACATATATGATATATATCTCCATATGAAGAAAATGAATTTAAAATCACCAGATGTTTTCCTCACTCTTGTTTTAAAGGAATTTGAAATTATAAATTGTGGTCGATTTTTTATGTCTGTATTTTATGTAACCTGTTTTCTATGGCATTATCCTTCACATAGTTTCTCAATACTGAAGGCGGTTTTTAATGTTATTTATTTTAAAATAAGAAATATCTTCAACAGATTCAACAGATGGATGGAATCATGGCACACATATTCACCATATGCCGAAAGATTGAGAAATCAAATTCACTCAGATATAGATCAAAATTGATCCTAAAAATCTATAAAATGGATGTCACATCAGGAATCTACCAATTTTCAAAATGAATTATAAATGTTCTTACTGTAATTTTTCTATGCTTAAACCTAGTAACTTGGTTAAGCATGAGAAAATATGTACCTTTAATTCTAAAAATAAGAAGAAATGTGTCAGATGTGATGAAGTGTTTTATTCATATGATGACCTATTTAAACATTCCAGGACATGTGGAAAGTATATGTGTTTTCAATGTGATGTTCCATTTTTATCTACAAATGCACTAGATTATCATATTTTAACAAGACATAGAAATTCAGAAGATAAGAAGAAAACTTACAAATGTGCAATATGTAAAAAAATTTGTAAAGATCGAAAGGAATTGTATTCTCATAGACTAAACCAACATGGGGGAAATGGTAATAACAATCAGGATCTACCTCCATTTATTCGTGATCATGGAAATGATGGATTATCAGAGGTTTATAATACCAACAGGAAATATATTTTTGCAGAAGATGAAACTGGAGAACTTAAGAAAATGATAACTTTACTACCAATGACCTTCATAGAGGATACAGGGAAATTAGAGAACATCTTACAGAAATATACAACAAGCAAACAAATGCCTATAGAATCAATTTTTCTTTTGGAATGATACTGCAGAACAGTAATACCCAGGAATATAGATACTATATACCTTATTATAATAACAAAGTGTTATATTTTCCATTTACAATATCTAATAGAAACAGTATAAATTTTTTGATGCATAAATTAGCTAGAATTGATGTAATTCAACAAGCAAGAGCAGTGAGACCTTCTACTAACTGGATTCTGGAATTGCAGAGGAACTTCCCTCCTACCTGAAGACTAATAAACATTTAAAGACTTTATATATTAATAAAAGGACAAATGAACCCTATAAAGATAATTTATGTTTTTTTAGATGTTTAAAATATCATTTTATGAATATTAATAATGTACTTTATTATCTGAATAGATGGAGAACGTATAATTGTTTACCCATATTTTCAAATAATAATGTTAAATTTAATGGTGTAACATTGAATGATATCTCTCAACTTGAAGACTGTTTCAATGTTAAAATTAAGATATTTAATATGAATCCTAACGGTGCTGTAAATCTCATTTTTGATTCTATCAATGAAAATAAAGATGTAATGTATCTTAATATTTCTGATAGTCATTTAAGTTACATAACAGATTTAAAGAAATTTATTAAAAAATATGAATGTGAAAAATGTAGTAAAATGTTTAGAAATGAATGGAATCTGAAAAGACATTATGCATCATGTTATGAAAGGACGAAATATATATTTCCTGGTGGTTTTCATAAAAATGACCAGACTATTTTTGAAAAATTAGAATATCTAGATATTTTTGTACCTTCGAATCAAAGATTTTATCAGAAATTTTCTGTATGGGATATGGAAGCAATATTACTTAAATTAGATCAAAGTGTGACAGAAAAACTTCATTGGATCTCAAGACATGAACCGATAAGCGTGAGTATTGCCTCAAATGTAGACAGTTATAATAACCCAAAATGTTTTGTCGATTCATCTTCTAAAAATTTAATTACAAAAATGATGGAATACCTGAATCAAATAAGTGAAGTAAATGCCAACAATCAAAAATATGAATATAAATATGTTTTTGATGCCCTGGATCAATTGATCGAAAGGTATTCTGATACCAATGAAATCGAACAAGATCAAGAAAGTAATGAAATGGATATGTCCGAAAATATTCATCCTAAAATTACCTCTCATTTCATTTTAACTATTAGTGATATCAGAAAGAAATTCGAGAATTATTTATGTCAATTACCTGTTGTAGGGTTTAATTCAGGGAAGTATGATATAAATTTAATAAAACGGGAAATTATGCTCTTTATTTCCGAAAAATATAAAGATAATGAAATATTCACTATTAAAAAAAATAATTCCTACATATCTATATCAACACCTCACCTGAAATTTTTAGATATATCCAATTTTCTAGCACCTGGATGTTCTTATACTCAATTTTTGAAGGCCTATGGATCTGATATCAGTAAAGGTGTTTTCCCATATGAATGGTTCGATTCTCATGAAAAATTATCTTACCCCTCTCTACCCCCACCTCAAGATTTTTAATCAAAAGTTTCTAACTCAAACCCTATCAAATCTGATAAGGACTACTCAAAGCTTTTGCAAATATGGGAAAAAGAAGGCATGCAAACATTTAAGGACTACTTAATTTATTATAATAACCTAGATACAGGTCCTTTCTGCATTGCCCTTAAAAATTTTATTGACATATATTCATCTCAGGAGGTAGACATTTTTAAAGACTTCGTCACTCTACCAGGAGTGGCAAGGAAAATGTTATTTAATTCCTCAGATACTAAATTTTCGCTAATTAATTCAGATAATGCTGATCTTTATTATACTCTCAGAAAAAATATTGTGGGTGGTCCTAGTATTATTTTTTCAAGATACCACGAAAAAAATGTAACGAATATTAAAGGTATTGAAGGTAATAAATGTAAAGCTATTGTAGGTTATGATTGTAATGGTCTATATTCATATGCAATTAAACAAGAAATGCCTACGGGCGTATATGTCAGAAGATTATCCTCCACAAACTTCAAACCAGAGGTGAGTGAAAAATACATAGAATCTTATGTTTGGATGGATTTCCTAATGAAAAAGGAAAAAATTAAAATTTTGCATAAACTAAATAATCAAAGAGAAATTAGAATAGGAAACTATTTATTGGATGGATTTTGTATTCAAAATAAAACTGTATATGAATATCATGGATGTTATTATCATTACTGTTCTGAAGATTGTCCAACCGTGAAGAAAATTAAATCTCTTAAATGGCTTGAAAAAATTAAGAAAGTGCAAAGGAAAGACCTGAAGAAGAGAAATTTTTTGATAAATCTCGGTTATAAATATGTATCCATACAAGAATGTATCTTTAAACGTGATATTAAAGAAAAATGTGATCACTTATATGATTTATATTTGCCATCATATTTTAAAAAGAACCGATCAACTTTGACCACTGAAAAAATTATCAAAGATATTAAGAATGGAAGCCTCTTTGGAGCTGTTGAGGTCGACATTAAGGTTAAGTCAGAATACATTCATAAATTTAAAGAATTCCCTGCTTTCTTTTGTACCTGCAACGTTCCAATGGATGCTATTGGTGAACATATGTTGGAATACTGTAATCAAAATGGCATTTCCTTTGACTATAAAAGACTCCTAATTAGTACCAATCAAGCTGAAAGAATTTTAATTGCAACACCATTATTAAGATGGTATTTAAAGAATAATTCAGAGATCAGCAAAATATATCAAATAATTGAATATCAACCTAAAAAATGTTTTAAAAATTTCATTGATAAGGTTACTGAATTTAGAATTGAAGGAGATAAGAATCCTGATAAAGCCATCATTGGTGATACCTACAAATTATTGAGTAATAGTTCGTACGGATCAGTATTAATGGATAAAACGAAACATACTAATGTTAAATATTTGACAAGTAAATCAAAAATGACTAAAATTATAAATTCCCAAACATTCAAGGCTATGGAAGAATTGAATAGTAATATTTTTGAAGTAGAATCTTATAAAACTCGCTTAACCCTAGATACCCCAGTTCAAATCGGATTTTTCATCTTACAATATGCCAAATTAAGGATGTTGGAGTTCTATCATGACTGCATAGTTAAATATTTCAATCCTAACTCTTTCGAATTAACTGAAACCGACACTGACAGTATATACATGGCAATTAATAAAGAAAATATAGATGAATGCATAAAGGTAAAATATAAAGAAAAATTCAAAAATGAAATTTTTCACTCTTGTCATGATCTTAGCTATACCCAATGGTTTCCAAGGAGATGCTGTGCTACTCATATTGCATCGGGAAGGCGTGAGGTTGGAAGATTCAAATTAGAATTCGAGGGTACAAAAATGATATCATTGTGTTCAAAATCTTATATAATCGAAAATGAGGAAGGAAAACAAAAAATTTCATGTAAGGGTGTCTCAAAAAAAACCCTTACCAATGCAATGGAAAAATTTGAGCAAACTTTAACTAGTAAAAATGTCACCAAATCTAAGAATATTGGTTTCAGGATTAACAAATCCATTATACATACATATTCACAGGAAAAGATAGGTTTCAATTATTTTTATTGCAAAAGAAAAGTCCTGGAGGATGGGGTTACTACAGAACCTCTAGATATAACAGTGTCACCATGGGAGGAAAAGATTGTACTGGTAGATGATATTCATAACCCCCTTTCAAATTTATATCAATGCAAACTGTCATATGATGGCTTTTGTTTTCATTCCTCCGAACACCTTTATTTTTTTTATTATCTAAAGATGCAAAGCAATATGAATTGATTAATCAGGTTTTAGATGAATCAGATCCCTTTGAGTTAGAAATTCTTATGAAAGATTTTAATAAAAGCTATCAAAAAGCAGATGATAGAGAGAGAATTATGAGATTTGCTATTCTTCAGAAATTTACTCAAAATCAAAAATTCAGAAAAAAACTGAGGGAATGTTCCAATGGCTACATAGCCTATAAACAGAGCTCATTAAGAAAAGAAGATATATCCTTTTGGGGTGTAACCACATCTTCAAGTCTTGTTCCTGTACTAAAACCATCATCTTTATCAGGAAATAATCTTTTGGGAAAAATTTTGATGGATTATTCCAAAAAAATAGTCTCCCTAATGTAATTTTTCATTCCTATTGTAAATAAAACATTGAAATATGGAATACATTCAAAATTTTATTCTATACTCTCTGTATACAATTATATTGTTAGAATTATACATTCATTTAATATGATGTTAAATTATCATCGTTTAAAAAGGATTATTTTGTTTATTTTTTCATTACTGCAATTTCGAATTTTTTTTAAAAAAATAGTCAGTATAAAATTTTATTACAATAAATTCATTTTCTTTGTATGTGTCACCGAAACGGTCAAGTACGGTAATCATATCCTCATTACGTGCACTGTAGTAACTATAAAACAAACAGAATAATCCACAGGTATTAGTATACAATGACTGTAATCTTTTATTGTTATATTTATATGTTATTTTTTTCTTGAATAAAATGCTAATTATATGTTCATCAGGTTTTCTTCCTATTGAGTCAAAATGTTCAACAATATGATTTGAAATATAATGCAAGACAACCCAATGACTTCCTTTCTTTTCAGAACTATCTAGATTAACTACTATAAGGGATGGATAATCTAAATTTTCTGGAATTAAATCAATTGGATACACTCCTTTAAAATTTTTTTAAATTTTTTTATCTTTCATCATAAGATCCATTATTTCACTAGTATCCATTGTCTTACTGAATATTGACGTTTCTTGTATGATCTATTGTTAATATCTCAGGAAATTTTCCATATACTAAAACATTTATAGTTTCTGCTAAAGCTTTTGAAAATCTCATGCCTACCTTAAGGTGACCTTTCATTGATTTACTCATAATCTTACCACTTAGATAACTCTGCACATCAAAGAGAAATAATGTATAACCCTTGTCATATTCCAGTAGATTAATTACCAAACCTTTCTTTTTATTGTACTCATTATCTAATAAGCAAAAGATAAGACGAAATAAAATCACCAGCCTCAAAATTTGGACTTAAGGCTCTATTTGGGACTGACTGACCATCTACTGTAACCTCTAAATAATTTAAATTCATATGATTGAAGAAAAAAGGATTTTTGTCATAACTACCAGAATATGCTGAATTTGAAACTAATGCTATTATTAATTTGCTAGGTATTTTACCGTGATATACATTGTCTGTCATGAAGCTTAATGAACCTGCAGCCACAGTGAAACTTTTGATGTCACTTCTCCAGAAGGGATACAGTGCAGTACTAATTTTTAATGCCTCGTTATGAGCAACTATCATTTTTGGGTCTAAAGAAATATGACATACTTTTAGAATCGCATCTGTAATTTTTAATTTATAAGCTTTTGTTCCATTTCTCAATAACCTGAAAGGATCTGTAGATTGAAAAAATTTGAAATTAATTGATACTCCATTTAAAATAGCCCTATTCTGCCCATTTGAAAAATCTGAAAAAAGAACGCCCTCAATATGCGCCTCCTCTCCATCTTTTGTGGGTCTAGATCTTTCAGAAAATCCAGTATTCCCCCCTAGATATGTGGCAACATCGAAATAACCTGGTAAATCCTTAAAATAGAATGCAGCCTGTGCCTGAGAATTTAGCATATCACTACTAGATTGTAATAATAAATCTATCATAGCCTTATATGGGTAGTTTACTCCAACATCCGCAGAAACTATTTTTTGATTTAAGGATAAATCAATCTGACGAAAAATTGAATGCAAAGTAAAATTTACAGGTCCTACTTGGTCACTATTTGCAGTTGGATGTCCATTTAGATCTCTTTCATCTTTAATTTTTTCTCCATTTGGTCCTGTAATTACATATGTAACATGAAGTTTACTTTTTGCTAAATTTATGTAATCCATAGAGGTACCTGGTATATTAAATTCAATTATTCCATTTTCTGAAATCTCAGCTACAGGATTGTACTCAACCCAGTATTCCTTAGTTATGGAATTATCAATTGGAGGAGGACTAAAAATAGATACAGAAGTTTGAACTACATCCATATTGTTTTGTTGGTACTTGAAACTTTAGGTTTCCTCCTTTCCTTTGCTTTTATTTCAGCTTTTTTCCCTATTTCTTTTTTAATTTTTTTATTTCCCTTTCGTTTTTCCTTCTTATATTTCCTCTTTTTATTGTTATTCACATCTCCCCTACCTCCGGTTTGATCAAATTTCCTTTTTTTAGCTCTATTTATATTTGTTTCGTGTTTAACCTCATTTTTAGCTTGCTCTACAGCCTGTTGAGTGGGAGTTACAACAGTTACATCTAAATTCTTATCCCTGCTATCATCCGAAGTATCATATCTCTTATCTAACACATAAAATTTTTTCTGATAAGGTATTTCTCCTCGTATACATTTTTTACAAAAATTAAGGTAGTTCATTATGCTTGTTTCCTGAAATGGAGTGTAACGGACACTGTAGCAGTAAGAGTGGATAATAACTTTAATTGGTTATCCTTTATATATATTCTTATTCGACTTAAGCTGTTAATCTTTATTGGAAAATAAAATATTTTAGGAAAAATATAGGTAGATGAGGCGTTTGATGGCATGAGGCTACGTAGTAATGGTTCTAAAGAGTTTCTAACATAACTGTAATCAACTATATCAGAGAATATATAACATTTTTCTGGTATAGTTTCCGAGCAGAAAAAGTCGCATATTCCAACCTCCCATTCACCAATTAATTGGACTCTTTCTTTAAGTTCTACAATAAAATTAAAGGGTGCATTGTCTTGATGATAAGATAAAGAATCCTCGGAAGATAAGAAAATGAAGAAATCCTTTTGTTCCATTTTTCCCTTAAAAGATTTTCTATCCAGTTTATTTTTTTATAGATTCTACAGTATCTTCTAAAATCCACGAATTGAATTTCTTCGGCCAACCTTTCCACTTCACTAAAATTTCCTTTTTCTTATTTCTTGTCCTTTTTTTAAGGATTTTTTCTATCTTATATACTATATCATTATCAAGATACGCTATTTGAAGTTCGGGTTCATAGAAATAACCCTCTATGATATCGTTATTGTAATCCTTTAGTTGGTACATAGGTTGATTTTGGTTAATTTTACGATCAGTAATAGTAAAAATTTCTCCACTCCATTTTTCTGAGTATTCACGGTCAAAAGTTTTCTTTATGTAGGGAATTTTAACTCTATCTGATATATTATATTTAAATTTCTTTCTTCCTCGGACACTCGGACAAGATTTTGGATAACTTATAATGGCATATTGATTTCTCCAGAGCTTATAAGGATCTGATTTTTGTGCTTCCTCAGGTGTCATCTTAATACTTCTATGTGTTGATTTATTATATCCATCTGTTAGATCTGATAATATATCAATCCATCGAAAAGTTTCCCTGTTTGTGAAATACTTAAATATTTTTAATTTAATTGTCTTTATAACACGTTCTGCATAATTTGCCTTGGTTTCGTAATAGGTGAAGATATGAACAATATTTTCTTCCTCAAGTAACCTCTCAAAATCTTTATTTTTATACTCACTTCCTTGATCAGACCTCAGTTTCTTTGGTTTAACCCCTTTCTCATCTATTAATCTTTGGAAATTTTTCGTCATCTCATATCCCGAAAGAGTTTTTAATGGAAAACTATATAAAAATCTGGAAAAAATATCAATAAAAACTGCAAAGTAACTGTATCCATCATTGTAATCTTTATATTTAACCATATTAGCCGTATCACTATCCCACTGGTAGTTCAATGAAAATGCCAGTACTCTAGGTCGCTTAAAATCTCTGATAACTGGATGGTGTGATGTATACGATTCCTGCATACTTAACCATTTCCTTAAGTATTTCGGAGTCACTTTAAACAGTCCATCCCTTTTTATTTTATAATATATTTTATAGAAACCACTGAATGATACTGGACTTGTAAGATTGTAATAAAGATTATGAAGGTAGCTATTCAGATCCCCATTTTTAGAATTTTCTTTGCCATTCTTGTAACCAACCAGGTTTTCTTCCTTTTCTTCTACCCCCTTCTCCTCTCTGCTGTCCATTTTGAATTTTTTGGATTACTTTGCTCTCTGGTAAACCTGGAGGTGGAAGAATCTTGCTATTTTTTTCATTTATGAAAGATTCATCAGAAAAATCTCTTTTATAATCTTTATCAGATGCAACTTGCTCAATGAAATCGTCAGGTTCTTTCACAGACATTATCTGCGAAGGATTTGTCGAATCACTTTTAACTTTATTTTCCAGTAACTTAGCATTTTCATTATTGGACCTCATGAGTGCTTTGTACCTCTCATATTGCTCGACAGGAATCATAACGTACTTATTCATTTCAAAATTTTATCTAGGTATTTTCTGAGAGTAAATAATAGTTCACCTATTTCTCTATGATGTAATCTCGCTAATCTTCTTCGTTTTTCCTCGAATTTGATGAATTTCTTTAGAAATTTTAACCTCTGAAGAAATAGTCCTTTTCTTTTCTTTCCTAAGGGTAAGCGAAATACATTGTAAAAAATTTCTGCTATTGCTTTTAAATTTTGATCACTGGCATAGGTCAGTAATTGCTTGTTTAAAGATTGATTTTTTTCTAACAATAAATTAATGAAATTTTTAGATCTCAAAAGATTTCTAGACATAATGCCTCCTCGTCAAAATATATATTTTGAAAATCTTGAGCTCAGAATCTTATTTATATATTACTGTATCTTCAAATGGAAATATATGGGATCTTAACATGAAAGTGCCGTCACCCTTTGGAGACAAATCAATCAAGAGATAAGAAAAGGGCAATAATGTTGCATCTTCATACGCAGACCTAAGTTTATTCCTAATTCCTAATTGTGTTCCTAGGTATCTTATTTGTTGACAATCTCTAGGATTCTTAAAAAGAATGAAGTAATGCCTATTCAGAGAAATATCCCTTGCATACTTTCCTTGGTGAAATACATTTTGTAATATTAAAAATATTGAGAGATTTTTATGATGAGATTCGCGAGAAAAAAGATTAGCAATAAATGCATCATTGAGTGCTGTTATCTGCATGTCGTCTATAATAATTAAATTGTGATCACCATTACTTAAAGAATTTATTCTTTCTTCTGTAGGTAATTCCTGTAGGTAAACCATTTGTTCTCCCATAAACTCTTCAAAAGAACTCTGCCAAACTGCATAAAAGTAATATATTTTGTTTATACTTTCAGTAAACATCTCATCTAAATGTTTCAATAAATTAAGTGTGAAATAAGTCTTTCCAGATCCAGTAGGTCCTGATATTATGGCTGTACATGGTGCATTAAAACGTAAACCTCCATATGAAGTGGAAAGAGATTTACAACACCTTTGATGACTACAATATCTTTACTACCCTGTTTCCAAAATAAACAGACTGCACTCCAATGTTTGCCAGTATTTATACCTATTGACCAGGTTAATCTATTAGTTGCTGGCAAGGTAGTTTTCACACACATTTATACGCTTTGTACAACAGGCTGTGAAAAATACCTAAGTTATTTTACCAAAAATTAGATGAAAAAAGGGATTGAAAGATATATGAAATATGGCAATGATATTCATTTTTATTCTGAGCATTACAATTATTGGAACTGTTAAAGGTTACAGCTGTGACCAGGGACAATGTTACTGTTTTGACAATCGGATAACCTGTATAGATATGACAGGACCAAAATTCAGATACAGACTGAATATCAATATTTTATACATGGAGCAGGTTCAAATTTTGGATTTTGAATCAATTATTAAGAATCTTCCTAATCTAGAATATCTTACAATGATGAACATGAGATTCTTCAGATGTGAATGGTTAAAAGTCATACCATCAGGGATTAATTTATATACAAATATGTGTGTGTCTCATCCTACGTCTGAAGCTACTAGTGCTACTGAATCTACTACTGATGCATCTTATTGGACTAGCAGTGGTGAGTATTTTCATGATGATTTATTTAGTC
Organism: Sabellastarte sp. h YS-2021; assembly: GCA_964017235.1. Classification (NCBI taxonomy): domain Eukaryota; kingdom Metazoa; phylum Annelida; class Polychaeta; order Sabellida; family Sabellidae; genus Sabellastarte; species Sabellastarte sp. h YS-2021. The sequence continues at coordinate 1,289,523 of OZ024927.1, forward strand.
AAAATTTTTGAGATGTATTAGGTTTTGAATGACTCCTATTGCTTCCAAAATGTCCTATGTGTATTTTTTTTTATTATTATTATAGAGAGAAAATTTATCACTAAAACGACTTCTGCAAACACAAAGGATGATTACTCTTCTACCTTAACCACTAGAAAAGAAATTAGTGAGACTAGAGATGAATTTTCAACTACGACTTTCTGGTCCAAGAAACGCACAGATCCAGTCTTATCTTCAAAATCGGATATCTCAATAGATCCTACTTTTACTGCAATGATTAAAACAAGTTCTTCAAAATCAAATGATGGTCATTACTCCATCTTGATCTCTACGAAAGAACCTAGTGAGGCTGGTGATGAATTTTCAAGCAGTGATCCCACCTTATCCTCAAAATCGGATATCACAATAGATCCGGTTCTTACTACAATGTCGGATCATAATCCTCAATCCAAAGAACCTAATTTCTTTTGGATCTTTATTCTGATCCCCTCAATCTGTCTGATATTAATTCTAATGGCAGTAATTGCATGGATATTTATCAAATGCATTATTAAAGGGACATGTTCAAGAGAAAGTCAAGTGAATAACAGCTCTAATGAAGATATTGAAATGACAAGCATTTTTAATGAGCATTTTCAGGAGACTTCCTTTGATGGAGCGAGGTAAGATTTTAAAAGAAATTTATAACTGATTTACTTCTGTTTATTCAAACTTAGTCTACCTTTTATATCTCCCTCCGAAAGATATATTTTCCTTCTTATGGAAAATATAAGCGACTTCCGACTATTGTCTCAAACGTTCATTTTTGAAGAATTTTTTTTTTTTTTTTTTTTTTTTAGCAATTACATGGTACCACAATGTTGTCTACATGGAGAGGGATTCCGAAATACATCAGAAATATCATCATTTCTAGGTAATTCTACCGAATTTTTTCCTCGTAGAATATTAAACATGAGGGGGGGTTAATGTCATTTTCATTGATCAATATCGATTCTACGCATACAAGGTCAGATAGTTCATTATAGTACTAGAAGACAAGTATTTATTCGAGGATATTTTCTTGACATCACAGCATTGAATAATATCAAATCTGTCGCTATATTTTTTTGTAAATATAAAAACTCTGCTAAATATGGGAAAAAATATTGTATTATTCACAACTTTGATATTGTTCTTGAGTGTCTGCTTTCTGAGAAGGGAATGTAGCAATGCAGAATGTCAGAAGGACGGAATATATGGAATTGCAATAAAAAATTTCCAGGGAGCGATGACTCTCAAGGAAAATTTCAGATTTTGTTCCAATTACTAGGCTGTGGTATTAACTTTTAAATATTGTAAGGTAGAGCAGTTTCTCATCTCAAGGCAAGATTTAAGGATATTCTATCCAAAAGTTAGAACAATTTCATGGCAATGTCTTGGAAAGTGCTTAATAGAAGAGAATGAGGATATTGTTAACATTTATGGATGTCAAAAAGGTAAAATAATTATTTATATCCTTCTTATATTTTCATCTATATATACAAGGTTCCAGTTTCGATGATCAGAACCTATATGAGGACTTTATCATATTACCATCGGACCAGATCTTTAGGAAAAATAGGATAGTATGTATTCATTAATATTGAACTCAGATTAGCCAAAAAATATGAAAATGAAAACTGATTCTCGCCTTATAGTTTTTCTGTTTTAATGTCAATAATATATGACAATGATATGTAACTCAATGTTATGTCATTCTTTAAATTTCCAGTCCAGAAGATGGAGCCAGTGACTGAGGGAATCAGTAACGACCACAGTATCAGTGAAGATACGACAGATAATGTATCATATTCTTCAAAATACCAGTATAAATTATTCAGTCTCTTTGTCATACCAATATGTGGTATTTTCCTCGCTGTTATAATTGTTCTATTGAGGAAATATGGATGTGGAATAATGACAAATTTAGTGAGGAGAATTTCAAATTATATTATGGATATAAATCACCAGAATTTTGCTGACCAATCGATTCGCACATCCACCTCTGTGAATGAAATGTTAGATGGAATAAGTACGGAGCCTTATGGAGATACTAGTACCTCAAGCCTAAACTGGAATCCTCGTTTTCCTGTAGATGCTGAAATTGTGACTCAAAATATTAATGAGATAGCTGCTGATTTATCAATTTCATCTCAGAATGGAATATTCATGAATGATCAGATGACTCAAACCTCTGACCATTCATTCTCAATTGACAATGCCTTCAATGACAGTATCATTGGGATTAATCTCAAAACTGATTTATCCCCAATTGAAATGTACCCATCATTTACAGCTGGAATACAGTTAGATTCATCAGATTACGATGAGGACCTTACTGAGCCAAAAAAATTAGTAAAAATACTGGAACATGATATGAGTAACATTGCAGATAACCAAAGTGATATGAGTAACATAGGAGATAACCAAGATGAAGTTGTTGATAGCAGTCCAAATGCAGAGTGTCAAAATGGAACAGTGATTTCAGATGAAGATATGAACGAGGTCATTGTAGAAGGACATAGTTGTACAAGATCGGGGCTGATCTATAAATAGTAAAAAATATCTTTGTAATACAGCATTGTAACAGATGAGGAGTATACACGACTTTAAAAAAAAAGAAAGGCAAAACTTGAAAATAATAGTAGTTTATTAGAATACCAGAATTTTTTCATATTATTAACATTATTTTTATTATCACAAACATGTATTAATCCGTGTCTATATGAACTGTTTATTTCGTTTGACATACAGATATGTTTTAAATTTATGATAAAGTAAAGAAATGTTACTAAATATACAGAATTGTTTACAGAATTAAACTTACATCATGTTATAACATTCTTTCTTTGTTTACCAGTATGTACGGGTTAAATTAAATGCATGTAACCTCCTAGATATATATATTACTCTGAAAAGAAACATGTGATTCTACATTTAGACTTTCATGTTAAATAATACTCCATTACACTCTAAGGAGGAGACAAAGATTGCATTACAGCATTTCAATCAAAAAATCGAGGTGAAATATTTCAAAGTTTATGTATTATATCATAATGCACTCCTTCAAACTAATGATTCTTATAATCATTGCGGTCTCATGAATATTAGTTCATTAATTCCTGTTTCTATTATATCATTACATTCAATACACCTCATGGGTGAGTTTCTCGGTTTATTCAGAAGGAAGGATGAGCAGATAGTGCAAGAAAAATGTCCACATGAGGCCATAAACAGCTGTTCATTCGGAAAATGGGCCTTACAGGAGCAACATCTCAGACTCCCCATTTTATTGTTATAATATTCCTTCCATTCAGCACAAAGTAAGCTTTGGGCATCTGTAGGAGGGGAATTTAACATAAAAGCAAATTTAAATGCTTCTGCAAGGTCATCATTAGATAAGGCAGAAAGAAGGTCATTTTCATAATCTTTTTTAAGATAAACAATGATAGGTACCCAAACGAATAACGATGTTTTTGAATGTGAGGACATGTTGACAATATAAGGCTTGGTAAATAAATTTTGAAGAAGTAGGACCCTACAACAAGGACATTTTTTCTTATCTTTTCCCTCATCCTTCCACAACCTATATAACTTTCCTGAACATTGTGAACATAAGAAATGTGAACAAGGGTTTGTGAGAACTATTTCCTCCTTTTCTAGTCCTTCTTTACAGACACAACAGCTTGCAGATGACAGTTCCTCAACCATGTAGCTGACAAACTGGGGAAATTTGGTCCTATAAAAAATATGGGGAGGTGTTTTAGTCTTCCTATTGCAATAAAAAATCATAGTTACAATGAGTAATATTACAGTTTTCAAACAAACTTAAAATCCTGCTGGATTAGACATGAGACTAAGTTCAGAAATGAATGTATTGATTTTGAAAAAAATTACTTTCTTTAACTAGTCTATCCAATGAAAACATGAGAGCTGATATCTTATGACATATAAAATTAAAAAATTTTGTACTCACATTATGTAGCTTGGAATCGTGTCGTTGAGAAGAAGAATCACTGTCATCCCTTCACGAAAGGAACCCTCCTCAATCAAGGAGACTAAATTCAACAAGGTGGCTGCTGTCGAAACTATGAGGCTGGGATAGTAAGCCGCAAATTTTTTGCCAAGGAAAGCATTGATAAAGGCCTCCATTGTGTTATACTCCTATTTTTTTTCTTTATCCTAATGCACTTCTTAACTTTGTTTTAAAATAAAATTTTTTCTTTCCTTCACCCAGAGATTGTGATATTAGATTATGGCTACAGAGTTTGCATTTATAGCATATTTTAAGAATTAGATGTAAGTCAAAAGTGTGCAGTATGTTATCATTATTCTGTTACAATAGGTGATCTAATTTATATTAAACTACCTCATAACTACCTCACATATTTTCATTAATTGTTCGACTTAATGGTACAATAAGATTTTGAGGTTAAAGTGGGATTATTATATCTACCTCACCTAATGGTGGCATTTCTAAACTAATGCATTCCTCGCATGTAGTCTTATCATGTCCCTCTATATTCTTATCTATAAGGCAAGATGTAGCGGTGTAAACCTCTTGATGAGACAGAAAAATTTCGTCAAAAACTCTCAAGAGTTCAGTCCCAAAGTCTTATCCCTACATTCTTATAAGGACTGTTACAAGATATATGATAACCCGCACCAATGTGGTATTTGACATTAATGTCTTTCTCACCATTATTAATCCTACTTATTGGTTCCTTGATGAAATCTACATAACTTAGTATAACTATCATTTTTGAAATATTTAAATGTACACCCTCATTTATGACCTTTCCGTTTGCAAATTCTTTAATGTAAATATCTGTAATAAAACCTTTATTTCCCCAAAATATTAGATACTTTTGCCCTCCAATGAAAAAAGTTTTTCATACAACCTCACCGACAGCCTGTTGCAGAATAATAGTCTCCTGGTTTGAGATTGGGTTTGCTGATGGTGGATTTGTCTCTGAAGAACTTGTGGCAGTGGTAGATGTACTAGCTGAGGCAGTGGAAGTCTTCTGAAAGGCTTTCAGTAGAGATGGCTGTGACGTACTACATGTGATGGTAGATACTGGAACTGAAGACATCTGTGTTGTATTAGGTTTCTTCACCCTGGTGGATGATGTTGCTTCATTCTTTCTCTTCTTATTTGAAGTTGTAGTTATTGCTATTGCCTGATTTTTAGAATTGAGATATGCCTCTGCCATAATTTTTCTTTGAAATTTAGATTCAATGTCCTATTAGACAGTTAGATACACTTTTGACGATGATCTGATAAATGAGAAGAATTATGAGTTTATATAGAGTTAAAGTTGACACAGTTTTTTCTTGCTTTGATGTGACAATACCATATGTTGAATTATTTTTAATTTAAATCACACTCTTGTCATTGTTATATTATAGGTCATTCCATTACTGAAGCATTGGAAAAAGCATTAAAATAAAGTCACAATATGGAGAATGCCTCTTGTGTTCTTCTATTGCTAAATCAAAGGCTTCCCATTCATTCAAACATATATTACACCAAGGACATATGACCTTGTCTCCTTCTCCTGTGTAAAAAAACCTGCCCTGGCTAGTTGATCCCTTCTGACAGGATGAGCTTTTGGCCATAATTTAAAGGTTGCATATCTATCATCATATTTCCTGAGTGAATTAACATCCATCGACTTATGTAGAGGTCTTTGCAGATTAGACCTTTGTGAGGATTACTGAGGCTTATCTGTAGATAAGGCGAAACCAGTATGATAATGATGAGTATTGGTATCCTTTGCTCTCGAGAATCCGTTTAATGAGAGCCCACTGCTCGGTTTTGAGGCAGCAGTACATGTTGCTTCATTAGAATCTGTAGATTCCTTATTATCAGAACAATTCCTTGTGTTAGCAAACATTGCCGGTATATATTTGATTGAATACTATGAGGGAGGATTTTCTTGCGATTTTTATAGCAATTTTTTGCTGATACATTCATTCCTTTTCCAGGTGGTTAGTTCTACATGTTAGGACATGTTTATGAGATATTCATTGATAGGAAAAATTCTTTGGGTTAATATACATGTCTAGACTTGTTTCAGAAAATAACATTAAAATCAGAGTTTACAAAAATAAAATTATGATTAAAGACGGATTCAATATGCTAGAGAAGGACATGAGTTCAGAGAGTAAGTATACACGTGGAGGTGGACATATGAATCTGTTAATTTTAAATGGCCTTCATGAGAGGAGAGGTAAACATATGTAGCCTTCCTGTGTAAATTGGATTAGATTAAATATACAATATTCTATGCTACTTCATGAAGATACAAATAATTTATTCATATATTTATTATATTATCTCAGTAAGTAGATATAGCATTACCATATACATATGTATACATATGCAGGAGATTTCATATGCTGGAGAAAACGAAAAAGATCAGTTCACAGAGTACAAATAAGGATTACACTTAATGTAGGTTTTGAAGACATATGACCAAAATATGGGACCAAAATATGGAGGAGAGAGACACGTGGGAGTTGGCAATATGGGATCCACTCCTTCAAAATTAAGTTTGATGACTTTTCAGCGTGTGGACTAATTTACTTATACATGTAAATCTTCAGTCAAATATGGTGATATTTGTGGGGTATTGCAAAATAAGGGATGAATTAAATGCCCTTCATGAGAGGAGAGGTAAGCCTGATTAAATATACAATATTAAAGTTGATTTGTACAAGGTTGAAGGTTGAATAAATATAAGTGTATGTACATATCATTTCTCTAGGTAATAAGATGACATATATTCAATTATACCAGACTCTAGTCCACGTGTATACCTTCCATATGTAAAATAATAACATATGCAGGAGTTTCCACAGTTTTCCCAGGCCTTAGTGTAACATAGCTTCCATATGTCCATATGGAGGTGATTGGTATCACAATTGACCTTAGTTGGGAGTTTACATTAAAGATCAATTCCCTATCACATCCGTGGAGCTCCATATGTAAAATAATAACACATGCAGGAGTTTCCACAGTTTTCCCAGGCCTTAGTGTAACATAGCTTCCATATGTCCATATGGAGGTGATTGGTATCACAATTGACCTTAGTTGGGAGTTTACATTAAAGATCAATTCCCTATCACATCCGTGGAGCGATTTCACTACATCTATTACTACTTATATTCTTTCCGAGGAATGAGTAAGTGATTACCAATCATCTGCTACTTTTATCCTCAAACCTGATTTTTTTTTTTTTTGAATATAGGCAGAAATACCCAGATTTTGTGCATTACGTGTCAGATGAAATGGAGACAATGACATGTTCTATCTGCTCCGAGTATCTGGAGAAGGACAGGATCGTTATAACAAACCCTTGTTCCCATTTTCTATGTCCTGAGTGTGCTTGCGAATTTGGCGAAATGATGGAAGAAAAAAAAAGAAGTGTCCAATGTGCAGGAGTCATCTAAAGGGAAATTTATTCACTAAATCATTCACTTGCAACATGTCAAAATCCTCTGAGACCTCAGTTTTCGTATGGGTGCCTACAGGTACATACATAAGTAAGAATTATGAGCAGGATTTAATTGATAACCTAACAGAAGGTAACCTTTTCAAAGCTTTCTCAGCTGCCTTCATGCTAAATCACCTTCCAAACGACATTGACTTATCATTATGTAACGAATGGGAGACATATTATTATGAAAAGGCAAGAAATGCGTCATGTAGCTCTTGCAGCATTATTTTCGAACTTAGTGTCTTATTTATAACTACCTGTGGAAACTTGTACTGTACTATTTGTGCAGCATTCTTAAATCAGAAAGAAAGGTCAGAGCCGTTGGAATGTACAGCCTGCATGGCTGTAATTGAAACAGGTGACCAACCTGCTATATTTATGAGGCCTGTGTGAATTACTTTTTAAAATTTTTTGTGTTTATACAAGAAGATTGAAGAATCATACATGCATTACAATGGAGTAACATTGATCTGAGAAATATAAATTAAGATAATTCTCATTTCACATTGGGAAAGTGTTGTACAATATATTAGATATTATTAAAAACTCACATTTAACTCTGTTTCCTTCTTTGCACACAATTGTGTGAGTTCAGTCCAGTCGGCTACATAAACTGTAACTAGGTGGGAAAGCACCTACTAGAAACTCTCAAAGATGTTGTGTGAAATGATACACATCCAATGCGGTTTACTTCTTTCAGATATTTGTTACTCCATTTGCTAATGCATGTATTGACTTAGTTATAGAATAAGGAAATATAAATCACTAGAATCACGTTTATTTATGATGCAATATATTTACCCACAAAATTATTTTCACAAGGCACTCTTATAGGTTTAACTTGTAAGAAAAAAAGAAATGTAAATCCAACTACAATGTCCTCATTCACGTATTATCATAATCTCGGTGCATTGTACATATTGTAATAGTCAAAGATACACAAAAGTTAATGAAAAAATTATATATTCAGGATTATACATTAAATAAAATATATATCTTTACTGAAATATCTCGGTAATCACTTGTACATATTTATGTGGAATTACAGTGTGTTCATTAACTTCGTTTGTTTATAAATCTCGAAAATATCAGTACAACATCTATGTAACATGCAGGTTAAAAATTACTCTTATGTATGTAATACATCATATAACCTTCAAAATTACTCTAATGTGCATACATACAATGACAAATGTGAATTTTCTATTGTACATCCAAAACTGCATAATTATGGAAAAAATCTTTCAATTACACAGTTTTGTAAATCCTACCAGATCTAGTTTTACTTTCCTTGCGTCCTTGAACTTTGAGGTCACATTCATCCTGTGAACTTTCTGAATCTGAGCTTAAGATATTTACATTGAATGATGGAAAATGTTCAGGTGAGCTGAGGTACTTAGACAAAGAAATCCTCTGAGACTCCTCACTTCTGGAATTATTGGAATTCCTCGGAGAATCCTCGCCTCTGGAATACTTAGAACTTTGGTTAAGATCAGGAAGTATAGGGGTTGAGGACGAAATTGGGAGTTGATCATTAGTAACGGGCACATCACTTCGAATGGAAGTGTTTTCTGCATTGAAAATTTTGAGATAATCCTCAAGATTGACAGCAATAAGAGAACTGTTGCTTGAATGATCATTATCTTGAACTTTTGGATCCACTTCCTTTCTTTGATCACTAATCTCATTAATTAATATCTGAGCATTTTTCTCAATCGAATCATCCCATATCAGATCAGATGTCAGATCACCATCATCACTTTCAATACCATGCAACATTTCTAAAACTTTTACTGGGGTTTCATCTGCATCCTCCATATCGATGTGATTGTCAAGTAACTGAATAAGATTCCGAATTCTATTCTGAATACAATGCTTGATATACACTATTGAGACGACACCGAATACTTCCACCAGTGGCAGAAGAAACAACACATAATTGAGTCTCAGCTGAGTTTGAGAAAATTCCTGCTGGCTTTCTTCTCCAGTTTCCTCCACTGGGTGGGAATCAGAGTGGGATTCTTCATGTTCACTAAAAATTTAAAACAATTAAAAAGAATAATTAGAAATAGATGACACACACATAGACGCGAAGATCTGATCTGGAAAAATATTAATAATAACAATTGACTATCGCCTCATAGGCTCACTGAGGTTAATGGTGGATTGTTTAATGAATACAACTCTGAACTGGATAATAACACCCTCTTAACAAATTTTTTATATAAAAAATTTTAAAAAATTTAATAAATTTACCTTCGGTGCATCCTTTTACAGTAATCTCATCAGTGGAACGTTGGACATAGCACTCTCCGGTACAAGCCCAGTTAATTATTCTAACTGAAGGGAAACTTCTCATAATTTTGTCAATTGGTAGTTTGACATAATTTACATGGCAGTTTGTGTATGTCCTGATAACTTTATCATCTTTACAGAAGAAAATATTACTACTCTTTGGTCCGCGACCATCGAAGTTCAAAATCACAACCTCATGACCCTCAGTCATACATTCAATTAAGTTGGAGTCCACATTTTCATAAATACAGGATGTTACAACAAAAATAACCAGTAAAGAAATGAAGTTCATCTTTAGAACTTATATTCCACCCAAAGAAAATAAACAACAAGATTTTCAATGTGTACTAAACAGCAGAACCTTCTTACGTAAAAAATATACGTAGAAATATAGTGAGACGTCATTAGTGACGTCACAGTACATGGAAAGTGACGTCACATTCAAGAAATATATAAAAATTAGTACGAAATAATTACCTATATCTGATTCAACAGAGCAATCAATTTCTTCCATCATTGGCCAGGAAGAATATGGGATGATAGATAGGCTGCAATCCAAGATATTCGCATTTTAATTATTGTAAATATATTTTTGCGGATACAATATGAAGGAATTTTCCTTTAACAAGAATTAAGTGAAGTTATTGAAGATATTAAGACAATAACCGCTAATAATTTATAACTTACTCATCATCATCATCATCTCTGAGGGGGTTGTCTTCATCAAGGAGTCCAGACAATGGTATAGCAATATCATCCTCAACATCCTGAGGTTGGATTCTTCTGAGTAACTTCTTCCTGCATAGGTATACTATGGAAGGAATTATTATTATAACTACAATACATGAGATGCCTAATAAAATCCACCAAAAATACCTATTATTCCCTTTGTCTTTCAAATTCTGGCTTTGTGGATACTCTGAGTAGGTTGTAGTGTCTGTTTCGAATCCCCCACTGTACATTGAGGTAGATTGTCTCTTATCTATCTGCTCACTTATCTGTTTTGTGTCCTCCCTCTCTGGCATTTCAATGACAGAAGGATATGTTGTCCCATACCGGCTAGATAGCATCTTGTCCACTTGCTCAGAGACCTTATCTTGATTCACTCTCTTTTCTTCAAAAAAAACTGACCAGTTGTTGAATAATGAGTGGTACTTGTTAATTTTAAACACATACTAGTCCTCACATACACATCCTTAGGTATTTCCTTCATCCATTTGCAGTTGAAATATTTCATATTTATTAAACTTAAATATTTTAAATTTGGCAAGTTCTTCAGAATATCGATCAAATTTACTACCTGTACATTATCCATATACAGCATAGTAACTGTGGCTCTATATTTGAACCTGGGAGCTGCAACTCCAACACAGGTTATTATATTGTCCATGCAAGTACATTCTGCATAATCACAGCTGAATCCATTCACTATTTCATTGAAAGAAAAAAAGAATACAGAAAGAAATAGGTATATTTTGAAAATCTCCATATTTATCTAAACTTTATCAGATAAGTTAAAAGATATTACAAGAAACTGAGAGTATTTAGGAGAGGAACTAATCCACTGGAGTCTGCAAACAGATATAAAAGGATTGGATGAGTTGGAGTGAGGATGCATAAGCAAGCACAGCTTTCATTACTCACACTTCTGGCTAGCTTTCAAACACTGTCTGAAATATTTCCTCTCATTGCTTATTGCAGCTGATTGAAAACAGATATTTGCTGGCTATCTCTGGACTGCAAACTATTAACACCTTGTACACTGCCAAAATTACTGGGGTTTATGGATCCATTTTTATTGAAGAACCCATTCACTTCTATAGTATGTGGTCCAACCGGATCCGGAAAATCTACCTTCATTTTGAGGCTTTTGAATAATATCAGTGGGATGCTTTCACAAAAAATTAAGAAAATTTATTATTTTTATAACAACTGGCAGAAAAAGTTTGAGGAAGAGATCACCAGTGATATAGAATACAGACAAGGTCTACCTACAGAGCAGGATTTTAAGTCTTACCCTAATGATGACCAGTGCATACTTGTGATTGATTTTTTTTTTTTTCTGTTTTTACACCCATTATCTATTGGTGGAGAGAGAGAGAGAGAGATCAAGAAAAAGCATATATATATGTTTATAGTGTTTAACAAATAATTAATTTAGTTATTTATCCAATGTATGTATACATATATATTTAAAAAGATAAGAAGGAAAGAAAAAGAAGTACTTTTAGAAAGAAAAAAGCAAATAATGTATGACTGAAATGATATGCATGTTAAAGATTAAAGGGTTTCATCATCGGGTACTCATATTCTTGTCATATAATTTACTCACAATCTTTTATCAGTTAACTACATTTGCTCTAATTAAGCAACTGACAGAGCACAATATATTATCTCAAGCAGTTTTGACACCTCTGAAAAGTTACATAACCTATAAATGTCAATGAAATCCTGCATATTTTGTTTGACGCTCTTTATGCATGTTAGCTTATTGACTTCCTTAGATGATACCTTATTTGACCAACTCCAGTACTTATAGAAGCAGAATGTAAGTACTGACATAGCCCAATCAGTTATAAAATTTGAAACTCCGAGTACTAAAGTTTTCAGCTGATATTTTATATTTAAAGCAGCACAAACATGCTTCCACATATTTAATTTAGTAGGACAAGTAAACAGTAGGTGCTCAGCTGTTTCTACAGAATTACAAAGCATACAGTTTTCACTTTGAACAACTCGCCATTTATATAGCTTTTTACGACATGCTAGTATGTTGCTCAATAACTTGAAATTAAATTCACAAATTTTTTTATCTGGAATTTGTTGCACCTTAATTTTGTATGTACCAGAATAATTGAAGTTGGTCAAATCAAATAAACTGTTGAAGTAAACATGTGATTTTGGAGGTAGAAACCTTTTGGAAACAAGATCCTTGTAAAGTTGGTTAGAAGTTTTGAACATTTTGGTTTGATTAATTGTTAGACTGGGTGTGCAGGTCACATTCTCAGCAAGGAGACAGTGTACACCTTGTTTAACTTGATAAATTTCACTAATGTAGTTTGATTTATTGCCTAGTTTTGCAAACAAGTATTTATCATCTATTCGGCCATTTACTACTTTCAGATCATTTATTTGAACTATACAACTTTTAATCCAATTTGGGAAGTAGAGCATCTCACCCATTTTATTAGTTACAAGTCTGTTTCCCCAGATACACATTTGCCAAACATTAACAGCAGTGTTTTTGTCTTGGGAAGTGTGGGATACATTACATTGAATATAGCCCTGAATAACCTGTTTGTAGAAAGGTGGTATATTTTTAAAAGGAGTTTGGTTTGTTATTTCACGGGAGCTTGTTATTTTCAGTACATTCTATATTATTACAAATATTCATACACTGTCATAAAGAACCAAGCAAAATAATTTTTGTCTTTTCAAAGTTGAGTTTTAACCTAGCATTTTCTCCAAATTTTTCAACTAGAGCTGTAGCATATGATACTTGGTTAACATCTTTAAGAATAATAACAGAATCATCGGCATATTGGGATATTTTAAAGGTTTTTTTTTTTTGTTTGTTTGTTTTTTTTTCTGATCATTGTATGATAGTGTGTAGCCGCTTATGTTTGTATCAGCTCGTAGTTTTACAGCTAATATTTCAACTGCAAATATGAATAACAATGCTGACAGAGGGCAACCCTGATGGATTCCTCAACCCAGATTGAAACTTTCTGATAGCCAACCATTATTCCTTAATATTGCTTCTGGTTTTGTATACAAAATTTTTGCCCAAAATTGAATTTTTCAATTACTCTATGTAAAAAAGACCATTCCAAACTGTCAAAAGCTTTCTTGAAATCCAAAAACATCAATACCCCAGGCTTATTCAAATTTTTACTTATGTGTATTATATCTTGAATAAGTCTAATGTTATGGCCAATAAATCTGTTTTTGATTGATGACATGCAGGCTTCAGCTCTAAACAACATTTTCATTGCAAATCTTTTTAGTCGAGAATCGCATCATAGAAACATTAGTGTTATTTTAATTTTGTAAAATTTATTTCACCAGGGAAAATATTGTTGAGATATATCTTTAAATACTCATTATTTCTTTTTATTTAAAAATCCTAGAGATATTCAACAAATTAAATTATTGGGAAGACAATTAGGTATGTCGAAGAAACTATTAGAGGTTTACTTAGATGCAACTGCAGATCCTTTATCACCTGGAAATAAAGATAGTTACATGCTAAGAAGTAACATATTTCCTGGTGAACATATGATTATATATAAATAGGAAAAAAATTCTTTCATTTGCCTTTGAATAGAAAATCGAGCTATCTACATATGTTTTAAAATGTCTAGGAACCTCAAAAACTCTAAACATTTCATTCTGCTGTTATTGCAGAATAACTTAGACCTAAATAAACATATATTTATTCATGCAACACCATCTCAGTTGAAAGCAGTGGCAGAAATTTTTTATAATGTATTTAAGCTTCCTTTAACTAAGAGGAAAAAAGAAAAATTCTTAGGTTGGCTAAAAATATTGAAAAAATATATAAAGTCTGGGGAAAGAGGGAGGAGGAGTATAGCAAGAAAACACTTTGAAAGAATAACCAATTTGCTTGTATCAATTAAATATTACATAGAAAAACTTTTAGAATGAATAAGTACGTATTAATACCACATGAACAGTACCAGAGTTTCAAAAGCTTTTTAGCTGATAAAAAGGAGCATAAAATTGCAGAAAGCAATCAGGAAACAGTGAATGAGAAGGATATCCATCCAAAAATACATGAGAGTAACTCAGAAATACTTAAAGGAGAAAAATTCAGAAGTGTAGACAGCAGGATATTAAATAATAATAATAAGAGGAAATCAGAAAAGTTGTTGGACAATAATCGAAAAGAGACTGTAAGTAGTCAATTCAGTGATAACACAAAAGACAAGACAGAAATAAAACATCCCCTCCCTCCACCAGGTCTTCCCGAAAAAGCAGTTTACAGTCAAGACAATTACCTCTCAAAAATTAAAAAAAATGGAAGGGAAATCCAAAAAGGGAGTGGAGCAAATGAATGGATTCAAAAATGGACCGAAAAAATTTAATTCAGATGAAGAAATCGATGCATATCTTCATAACCTTTATTATGACATCAGGAGTCCAGTAGTCTACAGCAGTTACAGTAAATTATATCCATATATTAAAAGGGATGGAAAGTATCATATAAAGTATTTAAAGAAGTGGTTAAGTAAACAGGAAACTTATACAAGTTTTCGCCCAGCTCGAAGGACTTTTCGAAGACCTAAAGTCTTAGCTTTCTTCAACATCAAAAAACAAAATAAAAATCAGAAACTCTTACAAACCTTGAATAAAAAAAATTTAAATTCAACATATCAGACAGGGTTAAGATAAGTCATCTTAAAAGGATGTTCGACAAAGAATATACTGAGAAATGGTCTGGCGAAATTTTTACCATAATTAATCGTAAATTAAATAAAAATATTCCAATGTATGAGTTAAAAGATTACAATAATGAGGTAATTCAGGGTTTCTTTTATGAACCTGAACTGCAATTAGCATACATAGGTACTGATATTTTGTATAAAATTGAGGAAATTCTTGAAAAAAGAAAGAAAAAAAGGTGGGCAGGTGGAGGTATTAGTGAAATGGAAGGGATGGCCTCCAAAGTTTAATTCATGGATTCCAGAGGAAGATGTAGAAAATATATAGGGCATAAGAGTATATAAACCATTTCATAATGTAGGATCTCTTTCATAATTTAAGGACTCAAATAATAAAGCTGGAAGAAGATAGTATTTACTTTTTCTTATCCTCAATAGATTCCTTAAATTTTCATCCGAATAACAAGGCTTATAACTTTACAGTCGAGATCGCTGAGAGAACTAATTTATCTGGTGATTGGGAAGTGGGGATATGCAATTTCCATGTGAGTACTGTAACTAATGAAACCCTGTACTTGTTTTCAGATATTGTGGATTACTCTTATGTCAGAAATTCAATGGAAGGTATATGAAGGCTTTTACCTCAATCTAATTCAAATAAATATCAATTATTTAATAATGTTTACTATTTACCACTTAAAAATCAAAGCTTCAGTCAAATTGGTATATATATAAAGAACAATAACCTTCATTTTGCAAGTAGTTTAACTGGAGTGGTTGAATTAACCTTGCATCTTCGAAAGAAGAAGAAATTATGAATAAATATTTAAAATTTTGTAAAAAATGTATGGATGGAAAAATAGAACTATCAAAGAACTATTACGTTCTAGATAGTGATGATGACCATGCAAAATATAAAAACAAAGATTCTATAGATGTTTCAATAGTTAGCCCTACGCAAGCAGCAGTTCACCAGGCTAAAAGTGAGGTTAGAGACAAAATGAATATAAATAGAGGGAAAGCTATAAAAAAATATCAAATAGGAGGTAAAGACAGACAAAACAATACCTCTAGGAAGAAAAAAAAGGTTGTTAATAAAAAAGGAAAAATTTTAAAAAAAATTGCCAGTTAAAAAGTCTAAGAAGGAAGCTAAAAAAAAAATTTAAAAAAAGTTAACTAGCTACAGACCCATATGGATGTAGTCCAAACGTCACTATCTTTATTTGCTCCACCTCCCACTGATAGGTCCATTGTCAAGGAATACTGGGTGGATTACAATCCTATTGCAGCCATAACTGAGGGAGGGGTTATAGAGTTCAATGTACCAGGAACCTCTGTAGATTACATAAGTTTAGGAAAAAGCAAATTACACATAAAATATATGCTCACAGATGAACAAGGAAAAAAGGTTAGTGATGAAAGAACTCTCGATGAAGACCCCACACCTAATACAGATCAAGTAGCCCCTATTAATTTCACCTTACATTCTATTTTCAGACAAGTTGACTTATCTTTAAATCAGAAACTTATGTCATTAGATGTGGGTGTTAATTATCCTTACAAGGCACTTATTGACCTCCTTTTAGGATCCAATAATGATATGATATTATCTCAGGCGCAGGCGGCTATGTTTTTTAAAGACCAGGCAGGGCATTTAGATGAATTACAATATATAGGAAGTAATAGTGGATACACAGAAAGAGGTAGACCAACTAAAGATGGCAATTCAGCCAATGTTGAGGGATGTCTATATCTTGATATTTGTCAAGGAGAAAATAGAGCAATTCTAAATGGAGTTTCTGTAACCTTAAGTTGTTTCAGGCTTTAAACAAGTTCAGATTAATGAGATTAGGAACTAAAAATTACAAGTTAGTAATCACTGCTGCGGTATGGAAAGTATGCTACATTTCTCTTAACCCAAAGATGATACTGGCGCATGATGAGGCCTTAAAAATTAGTCCTGCAATATATCCTTTTTGGAGAAGTGACATTAAGAGTTTCAGTGTTGCTAAAGGTTCCCTTAATTTTATGACAGATAACATATATCATGGAATGGTTCCAAGTACATTAATAATAGGAATGGTCTCCAATGCAGGTTATTCAGGAGATTACAGTAAAAATCCTTTTGATTTCAAACACATGAATGTTAACTACCTGGAGGTGACTGTAGATGGACAATCTGTACCTAATAGAGCATTAACTCCGAATTTTGAGAAAGGGGACTTCGTTACCTCTTACCTATCCTTATTGGACAATGATTATAATAAGAAAAATGGGATTATTATAAAATTATTAGAATATGACAAAGGCTATACTTTGTTTTTATTTGACATTCAAAGTTTCCTCTCAGGTCATATTATGAGTAAGGGTATTAAAGGTCATACGAGGTTAACTATGAGATTTTCAAAGGCTTTGCCAGAAACTATAAATATTATAATTTATGGAAGTTTTCCTGAGACCTTAAGTATTGATCATAGTAGAAATGTGACTCTGGGATCATGAATACAGAAGAAGTTTTTGAAATGATGAAAAGCGACAATGAAATCAATAAAATATTCATAGGGGTTTATCCCATAGATCTAATACCCCAAGATCTTCCAGTACCGTCGATTATCGTAGTGAATCTGGACAGTTCTGAGAAGAAAGGAAGTCATTTGATAGTTCTGCATTATCAAAGAAAGCATGTGGAATATTTCGATTCATTAGGAAAAAAGCCAGGGAAAGAAATACATAATTTATTGAGCAGTAAAGGATTAACATACAAGTACAATAAAAAGAGGTTACAATCACCATATACAGAGTCATGTGGATTGTTTTGCTTCTACTACAGTTACTACAGTTGCAGAAAGATAGACTACAATATATTATTAACAAATTTAAGCAGTAACTTGGAATGTAATGAAGATATTGTGAAGAGACTGTACAGTGAAATTGTCAATTGACATTTGTATATTTTTTATTTTAATAAATGTATATGTGTATTGAAGAATTGTACATAACAGTTGTATATTTATGTATTCAAGAAATTAACATAGCATGTAATAAATTAATATTAGTTCAGATTTTTTACATTTGATTTAGCAAAGCATACTTCAATAACCTAAAAACCATTCACTTTTTAAGGCATGCTGTCTGTCCCCGATTTCAATTTTGAAGAGCAAGCAAACTAATGCACTCATTTCCTTTCACATGAGCGAGAGTTGCCGTTACAAATTCAAATTCTGATAGATTACTCATTGAGATCGGATTGTTTTCCTTCTTTAGGTCATATAACCAGAGTAGTTTGGGAAGTCCTTTTTTATTTTTACCAAATTTCAATTTTAAGATAATCAAAAATTACAAACTTTTTTAACATATTCCATTAATATTTGACCCATTATATTGTTACCAGCTAAAGAAGATGGTTTCAAAACAGAAACCAGTTTAGAGGGTGTAGAAACTCCCCAAAAGGCAGTTTCTTCGCTGTTAAAAGTTGGTTGCTTACATACAAGATGTTTATTTTTATTGATCATTAAATCCTCTCTAAATAAAGGACACTGAATAAATTTTTGAAGTACTGCAAATCTCATAATGCGCTCTCTTATCTCTGAGTCCATGTATACATCTTTATACGGTTTCATTATCTCAGCTATTTTAAAACAATCATTTTCTACAGCTAGCTGTTCGCATAATTGATTGTTTTGATAGTGTTTGGCTAGTAAAAAGAAGTAAAGTTGCTCAAGAGAATAAAAATGGTATTCCTCGTATCTTAATTTAACAAAAAAATATTGGACAAAGAAGATTGAATTTTTTCAACCAAGATCACATCTTCCTCCCATGGACATAGAACCATATCTAAGGGTCTTGTACTTAGACCATCATTCTCAACAACTCTTTTACAATAGAAGTAGTTAAAGCCAATTTTTTCTTGAGAATATGTGTATATTTTACTTCCTCTTAATCGAAATCCTACATTAGTTGATGAATTAATTACTTTCTCATTTAACGTCTGTTGAAATTTATTCATAGGGTCAAGCAATTGTTTTTTAGAAATTCCTTTGCAAGATATCTTTTGTTTCCCTTCAGAATCTTGAATAATGTAGGACTTAGAACATAAGGAAATCATCTGACATCCTTCAAACTCTTTCTTAAAAATCCCAACCCTGCGGCGGTGTAATGCAATATGATGAGGGTAACATCTCCTAGGAAACCAAGGAGGAGAAAAGTCATCCGAACAGGAGTTAAAAATTTCATTCTGATATCTATTCTTATTTTTTTCAGATATACATTGATCAAGATCTGGTTGATTTATAGCCATGTAGATGCTATCTGTGTCTGTTTGTGTGAGTTCGAATGAATTTTTTTAAGATAACTGTTTAGGCAATCATAATAAAATTCCAACATTCTTAACTTTGCATATTGCAAAATAAAAAATCCAATTTGAATGGGAGTGTCTACAGATATTCGAGTTTTATATGTCTCTAGTTCATATAAATCCTGTCCTAATTTATTCATATTTTTAAAGACAGGTGAATTGATGAATTTACAAACCTTAGATTAATCCATTAAATATTTGACATTGGAATGCTTGGACTTATCCATAAGCAGAGATCCATAGGAGCTATTACTGACCAACTTATAGGTTTCCCCAATGATTGCTTTGTCAGGATCTCGATCACCCTCCAGTCGATATTTGGTCACTGTTTCGATAAAGGATCTGAGGTCCTCAGTGGCCTAGTGGTTAGCAAGTTTGGCATCTAATCATAGGCTGTCACCTCTGTGGGTTCGAGTCCCACAAGTGGCAATTCTGAGGACCTGTCCCAATATGACCCTGGCTGTTGAACGGGACGTAAAACCCCAACTTTCGATAAAAGATCTGAAAGCTAGTTTTGGTTGATATTCTATTATCTGATAAATTTTGGTAATTTCACAATTATTCTTCAGGTACCACTGCAAGAGCGGAGTTGAAAGCAACATCTTTGACCCTGAGGTTCCACTAATGAGAAGTTTCTTGTAGTCGAATATAATGTCATTCTGACTACAATATTCAGTCATGTGCTCACCTATGTCTGACATTGACACTTGACAGGTGCAAAAAAAGGGAGGAAATTCTGAAAAAAATTCTTTAAATTCCTCTTTCACAGATATATCAACCTCAACTACACCGAACAATTGTCCATTAGCAATGTCCGATTTAATTTTATTTTCAGATAATGAACCTTTATTCTTAGTGTAATACGTAGGCAAATAATGGTCATAATACTCAGTGCAGAGTGATTTTACTGCTTTGTTGAAGTCGTTGTTGAATAGATACGTATTTATAACCCATGGAGACAATGAAATCCTTTTTTCTGATATCTTTGATTTGAGTTTTCTTAATTTTTTTAAGCCAATGGGAAGACTTAATCTTCTTAACAATGGGACAACCATCCTGACAGTAATGATAATAACAACCCTGAAATTCGTAAACAGTCTTTGTAATTGGGGCGTAACCATCAACTAGAAAATTTCCAATTCTAATTTCTTTGGAATTATTTAATTTATGCAAAATTTTGATATTTTCTTTGACCATAATATAATCCATCCATACGTATCAATCCATATATTTTTCAGAAATTTCTGGTCTGAAGTTATTTTCCGGATGTCTTCTTATGTATACACCTGTAGGCATATTCTGTTTAATAGCATAGGAGTATAGACCATTGCAATCATACCCAACTATAGACTGACATTTATTACCTTCTATTTTCTTAATGTTAGAAACCCCTTTTTCATGATAACGAGAAAATATTATGCTAGGTCCACCCACAATATTTTTCCTATAAGTATAATATAAATCAGCATTTTGTTGGTTAATCAAAGAAAAATTAGATTCTGTGGATGCATATAGAAGCTTCCTTGCTACTCCTGGTAAGGTCACATAATCTTTAAAAATATCAATTTTTTGCTCTTTGTAAATGCTTACCAAAGAAGAGAGTGCAGTAACAAAAGGACCTGTATCTATGTTATTGTAGTAAACCAGGTAGTCCTTAAAAGTTTGCATTCCTTGAGTACTCCATATTTCTTTTAATTCAAGATATTCAGCCTCAGACTTCAGGGGATTGGTATTAGACAGGGTAGAAGAAAAATCCTGCATATCAGGTAGTGAGGTGTGATCTAGTTTGTCAAAAGAATCAAACCACTCATAAGGAAAAATACCTTTGGGTATATCACAACCATAAGCCTTCAAAAATTGACTATAAGAACTCCCAGCAGCAAGATAATTAGAAATGTCCAAAAATTTCAACTGAGGGATAGCAATTGTCAGGTAAGAGTTTTCTTTTTTTATTGTATGAATATCTTTTTCTGGGAAATTTCTGGCTATGTATAACATAATCTCTTCCTTAATTAAGTTTATGTCATATTTACCAGAATTAAACCCTATAACTGGGATTTGGGAAAGATATATCTCGAATTTCTTCTGAAGATCCAGAATCTTATTAAAAAAATGAGTTTTCTTGTTAGAACTTAGTGATTCTTCGTTAGTGGAATCTGTGGAGGAGGTGTCTGAAAAATCTGAATCACTTTCTGGATCCACTGTATATTTTGAAAGAAGGTCATCCAGATCTTGAAATGCATAGTCGTATTTCAGTTTTAGTCTACTTAAATTGGAGGAGCTTATTTCAATGAGATAGGTCATCATACTAGAGATAAGATTATTTGAAGATGTATCTACAAAATACTTTGGTTCACAAAACCCTTCAACATTTGAGGAAATGCTAACGCTTACTGGAATGTGTTTGGACAAAAAATTCATTTGATCAGTGCATGTGGTAGTTGTCTTCATTAATATAGCCTCCATATCCCATGCAATAAAAGTGGAGTAATATCTGTCAGATTCAGGTACATATATAGTTAGGGATTCTAGTTTATCGAAAATTGTCTCTTGATGTTTATGAAAGCCTCCAGGAAATATGTATTTAGTTCTTTCATAGCAATTTTGATAATGTCTTTTAAGATTACAATATCTATTAAACATTTTGTTACATTTCTCACATTGAAATTTGTTGGCTACCTTGGAATAATTTGTTATGTAACTCAGATGATTTTTATAATTGTTTAAATACATTATTTTTTCACTTTCATATAAGGAATCGTACAGCAAATTTACAGAAGTAGATGAATTCAGAGATACAATAATTATCTTTACATTAAAACATTGTTCCAGCTTATTCATGTCTTCTATGGTGACACCTTTAAAATTTGCAATGGAATTCCTTGAAATTTCTGGGCAATTGTTATATCTGTTCCATTGATTAAGGTACTGCAATAATGTATCAGTTTGTTTATCTTTAAAATGATAATGTAAACATCTAAAAAAGCACAAATTATCTTGATAGGGCTTGCGAGTAACTCTATTAATGTAAAAGGAAATGATATAAGGATTCTTTTTAAGATATGAGGGAAAATTATCTGTCTGTCCCAATGGTAATTCTGTCTTGAAAACTACATATTGAATATTTGTAATAAAGGCTAATGTCCAGGCAGTTGAAGGCCTCACAGCTCTAGCCTGCTCTATAATGTCTAATTTTGCAAGTTTAAACATGAGTGTATAGTTCCTTCCTATTTTGACATATGAATTTACAAATGGAGCATTTGTAAACTTTATTAACTGCATTGTCTTCTGCCCTCGCATTCCCCTGGAAAGCACATAAACTTCCCACAGTTTCTGTAATGTTAAAATAACAGCTGAGATGAGTGGAATTCCTTGTCACATATGTTACATTTCTGTAAATTATCCTTGTTTTTAGCATATATCTTCATATGACAGTTCAACAAATATTGGTTAAGCATACCACATCTTCAAGTGAATTTTCAACAAACATGCATTAAGCATATTACACTGACAGAATGGACATTTGAATTCCATTTTGAAAGTCACAGAATATTGTTAAATTCTTAAGATGATGTGGAGGTTTATTTATAAGATTATTTAGTGATGATGAGGCAATTCGTGTTTGCATACATATGTAATTTTGGTTTACATATTACTGATGATGCAACAGCTTCTGAAGACCATATGGGTCAGTTAACATCATATTATTGATGATGATGCAAAAATTTCCTAAGATTATGACATATTGTATATCTATGACTGCTACAATAAATCTGTTTATATGACCTGGAAAAAAAGAGTTCACAATACGATTTACATATTTTATTACATATTTATATATACATTAGGTAGCATAAAGTAAATGTCTCATGTATCTCCAACTTCATCGCCTCCCCCTTCTATTCTTCTTATCATGTCCTGGGCTTGTTCAGTGTAGAACCTGGCCATAGGTGAAAAAGTATTCATCTTATTCTTCCACTGTCGATAGGTGCAAAATATTTTATGTGTACATATCTGGAAAGAGGCTGATAGCAGAGAGAAAAAATGAAAGGGATAATGCCAATAAAATAGTGCCATATAATAGGCAGAAATTCCAAAGCTTCCAAGACAGGTTATTGGAAAGTCTTTTAAAACTAACATCATAAAGTCAGCTGGCTTCTTCAATTGGAAATTCTTCACTTGAAGATACAAATCCCAGAGTGTAATAGTACCAGCCATGTTGTAGTTAGAGCAAGGAATGAGTTTAACTTAACAAGGTGTCCAAATTTATATTTTCCAGCAATATTCTTGTTAAATTGGAGTTATTACAGCATGTTGGAGATATTGCAGCATCAGCATCAGCCTACCTGTTCTTCAGTGATCTAGATTATATTATACAAGAAAAACTAGTATTGCACCATCAAATCAATAAGTATGCACCATCAGCGAAAACCCTGTATCTCTTTCTCCCAGTATTGCTAACCCTATAGTCAGTCCCCAGTATTGCACCATCAAAGAGGCAATAACCTATCAATAGTGATCTAGATCATTTTCCGATCACTTTAGATCAATTTTTACGACTTATGTCGTTCGATTGACTCAAATAGTACTACTGTGGTTTACATAACCTAATAATGTATAGTTGGTGTTGAACACAGTAACATAGTAGTTATGAGGATTATTTAATATTGACATACAATTATATGAAGTTAGGTAATATCTCTAACTAATGTTGTTAAAGTAGTTACAGGTTGTTGTTAATAAAATTAGTAGTCAATAAGTAATCCGCATTGCTGTTATAACTTAGAAGTAGTAGTAACTAAACAGTAGCATAGTAGTAATGGAGATTACTTAGTAAAAACAGGTCATGTGTAATTGGGTAATAGTTCATCTAATTTTGTTGTTGTAATTGTGCAGAATCTTGGTCATGAAAATTAAAACACTTGTTGAAAAAGTGATTAAATTGGTAACTATCAAGTACTTTGCATTGGTGATATTAATCCTGTAGTACTTACAACAGTATGCGTACAGAACGAATGTAACATCATGTTAACTTTATTTTAGTAAATGCCAAGCATTGTTGAACTTAAATTGTTCTTATTGCTTCCTCTATTGCTAACCCAACTTGGGTTCTATTAAATTTTGAGAGTAATCTGCATCGCCATCTACATGCAAAACAAAATTTATTTTTCCAGTTACTTATTGTTAAGTTTTTAAGTTGTTTTTCTATTTATATCCATACACAGTGACAAAAGTACGTGTACTCTTATTATTACATTATTACTACTTGTTCTGGAAAATAATTGAAACAAACCAGTGTCCAGTAAGTAATATTATTAGCTTATTTTCCTTTCCTATCGCCAATCATTGTCTGGCCAATTATCAGTCAGTTTCCTACCACTCGCATGAAAACAAATCCATTTACAGAAGCGTTAATCAGTTTATGGGTCTAATTTTGGCGAATTTTTAACTTTGAACCTTAATAACACAAAGAGTATTTAGTATATTTTCAATGTTAATACCTTAAATAATAGGTGTGTTATCCCTTTATTACTGTGCCAAATATTAATCTTCTAATATTTAAGAAAATATTAAAAATATTACTTTTTCTGTCTTTAATTGATCAAAACCCTTGTATAGACTGTAACCCAAGGACACTGACCAAATTGTGAGCCTTTTTGGCCAAGTGGTGTGTAGTGTTGTGTCTTCAAGTATTTCAATTATAAAAACTTCAGTGTGTTTGATGTATAATTACAAATGTAAACACATATGTATGTTTGGGGCATGTTATTACAACATTTTGATTTTTCTATTCATCACTCTTAATAAAATTTAACAGCCCGGAGATGTAGCCAGGTTCTGGTGTGAAAGAGTTGGGTTCAACCCAATATTGAAGCTACCTCTTTCAAATTCAAATTGCAGTTTATTAATAATTATAAAATGAAATTCTGATGTTCACTCTATGAAACTTGCTACTAAAACTAAAATCTGCAATGCGGGTATTTTTAACAACTTTAAAATATTCTCATAACTTGGGATCTCTCCCTGTAGTAGCAGAGAACTGCACTCTTTGTAGCAGAGAACTACACTCTTTGTAGCAGAGAACTGCACTCTTTGTAGCAGAGAACTGCACTCTTTGTAGCAGAGAATTGCACTCTTTGTAGCAGAGAATTGCACTCTTTGAGCAGAGAATTGCACTCTTTGTAGCAGAGAACTACACTCTTTGTAGCAGAGAACTACACTCTTGCAACTTTGTTGGTCCAGTCAAAATCTGGAAGTGCCCCCAGATCAACAGAGGACAGACCTTATATAGACATATCAGCAAGATTTTGTCTTAACTGAGGTGACACTCAGTCGCCTAACTAACAAACTTTAATAAACCATAATTCACATGTGACACGTTATATTAATCATTTGATTAATTGAATTTATATCACAAATTACATGAAGTAAAATCATTTAACTAAAATGTCTAATAAACTATAAATGTAATTAATAGATAATAATCATTGAAAAACATTTTGAAAAACCTTACCAAATACTAAAAGTCAAAAATGTATGTCAATCCAGATTTATATGAACGCCATGTTCTTTGTCTTAAAGTTTGTCCTAGCTTAATTTAGAAACTTGTTTACCTGAAGTAAATCGAGTAAATATTGAATGACAGCTTACTTGCTTACTTGCTTCACCCTACTGTTTCTGTAGCAGATTGCCCTAGTTTGATTTATAAATTTGCAAACATATGTAAGCATATTGTACAACAGTTCACTTGGTTCATTACTTCATACATTTTAATCAATCTCTGGCGTTTAAAATGACACTGCTTAGTGTAACTGTTATAATCTTGAATCCTAGCATTTTAATCAAATATACCTTCCAAAAATATAAATACAAATTATACAATAATTAACGCATAACATGTCACCATGTTACAGAGAAATACCATTAGGCACCATTACATATAAAACTTACATTGTAAGTTATACGAAGGGGCAAGACAAATAACACCTAAGGGAGTTAAAATATATGCAAAGTATCAAAACAAGGCACTTCAATATCAAATCATTAATTGGTAAATTAAAAGTTATGAAGCTTTAAAATTTATTAATTGAAGTATTGTTGTTAATGAAAATAACAGAATTAGGTAGAATTACCAATAACCAGGGTAGTGGGAGAGTGCAAACCTCTGGAAGATCCAACTAGTAGTATTTGCATAATCCTACCAACACACAAACAGACAAACAAACAAGTATATAGTTATAAAACTAATACCTCCTTGGTTTAGGTAATAATCAGTTGGAGCAATCCATATATCATTGTCATAAGAGAAATATGCTTCAAATATTACTGTAGTAAACATTTTGACAGAGTCAAGGTCAAAGGTCAGACTAAGGTCACAGTATGACATTACACATCTATAACCCCTAACCAATATCCCTACCAAGTATCAACATCCTAAATCTAACCGATTCTGAGATACAGGCCAGACAAGATATGTACCCCTGTCTACCTGCCTGCCCACCCAATCAGAATTTGGTCAGTCCTACGTGTAACATTTTTTCCAAACAGACCCCATAAACTGATCGCAGAGTTTTCAGCAATAAGATACAAAGAAAACTATGTGTTCAATATTTCTACAAATATTTAGAAAATAATATCTGGTCCAATGATGAAGAGATAACATCTGAGTTATCAACATGAAAACAAATGAAATACAGGGTGTGTTATTAAGGTTTGAATTCCTTCCACCAAACAACACTTCATTTTCTAGAAATATAAACAGGCAGAGACACTACTTCAGATTTAAAATTGGTAAAACAGGCTCATTATTTGAATACTTACCACATATAATATGCCATATATGGTACACTTCATATAGTTGAAGTATTTATTCAGTGTATACCTGTATTCAGTGTTTTTTTTATCAAAATAGACCCATAAACTGATTCAGGGGTTTTCATCAATTAGAAAGAAACAAAGTAATATTTTTAATATTTGCATGAATACTAGTGGGCAAATATTTGGGAAAGTGATAAAGGGATAACACACCTGTTATTTCAGCTATTAATATTAAAAATATATGAAATACTCTTTGTGTTATTGAGGTTCAAATTGAAAAAGTCACCAAAAT
Organism: Sabellastarte sp. h YS-2021; assembly: GCA_964017235.1. Lineage (NCBI taxonomy): Eukaryota > Metazoa > Annelida > Polychaeta > Sabellida > Sabellidae > Sabellastarte > Sabellastarte sp. h YS-2021. Next base: position 1,317,207 of record OZ024927.1, read on the forward strand.
TAGACCCATAAACTGATTAACGCTGTCCTAGGATAAAGTTGGGAAAGTCAGGGAACAAGTAGCTGGTGGTAAAAAGTGTATTTACATCATCTAAACACATGTAATACAGAACAAAACTATATCAGAAAAGTAAACAACTTCAGAAAATTAAAGTTTGATTGATGTATCTTATTGTGTCATATTTAAGAGTTTTTTATTATAACTCTAATTAAGTCACTCTGACCCAGAGTAAACTTACTTTGTGAATAAATTTAAAAACTTGCTGTTGTTATGATAAAAGTGTTTACAACTGCTGTTTGTTACACATTATTTCTCCCATAAACAACATAGTATTACAAAGTATTTGTCCAATAAACAACATGCTCTTTTTGGGTGTCAGGTATAGTTTGTGTACTGTGATCTTTCTGCTCAGGAAATTGATTTATTCACTTTTTGTATCTACCTTAATTTTGTAGTACACTGAATGTTAAAAATAATTTATTTTCCATTTAAACAGGTTATGTAACTTCTACAATTCTGTTTTGAGCTATTTGATAAACTGGTTTGTTTTATTGTCCACTTGAGTGAAAATTGGTCGTTAAAGGTACTTGCGATAGATTGTATCAAAGTACAAAGTTACAGAAGAAACTGAAATGGAATTTTCAAAAAATTTCAATACAGCAAATTGATCCTCGGTAAATCAGCCCCTATAAACTCAGCCCTGGAAAAGTACTCCCCCTGGTTAAAAAAGTAAAATTTAATGTAATACGAGTACTTTTATAGAACTTAATCTCCATCATATGGCAGACTCTAGGACTGACAGATATTTGGTATGCACAGTACATCAAGTGAGCATGTATTATTTTATTAATCACAAATAATGGCAGAAAACTCTTTGTGATCATGTTATATTTGTTTCATATGTTTTACAATTTCTTAAGTGATGTTTGCAAAGTGTGAATGACATATATCAAGGATATTTGGATGTTTCATCGAGTTATTTTAACTTCTGTCCTTTAGACACTTGTTTAGCTTAGAATAATTATAAGTGCAATCAGATTATCACATTATGTCGATGATGATAACTACTTTAGAGATATTTAGCAAAAGTGCGATGAACATATATCAAAGATTTTTGGATGCTGTAATTAATATCCTTTATACTCTGTCCTTTTCTCAGTTATTTGTGTTAGATTTATTAAAAGTGCAATTAAAACAGATTAAGCACTGTAAGAGTTTTTATTAAATCACATTCTTATTAGATTGTGATTTTTGCAATTTGTTTGAGATATTCTCTTTGAAAGTACAGTTATATCCAGGAGACCAATTTGACTAAGCTATTTTTTCCCGAGGGCCAATTTAACTGGAGTATTTTATTTGGGGCTGATTTGACGGAGGACGATTTGGCAAAGGGCAAATTTGTCTATGATTCATCAAAAATTATGAAAATAAAATGCCTTTCACCTGTTACTGGGAAGGAAACAATTCAAGCTGATTCTTGGAAATGTCAGCTAACAGCTGATTTTGTTTAATGAACCCTCTAAAGAATTAATAATTGTAGTGAAAAGACGGGTATGTATACATTGTATTTTCAATGGTGGAGGCATCACGACCATCAGTCACCCCACCCCAGGAAAGTTGGATTTAACCTCAACCTTCTTTTGACTCTGGTCATTCTAACATACTTCTGGGAACTCTGCATAGTAACCAATGTTTCCTCCAATCTGATTGGTTAGGCTTATTAACACAAAGGTTCCATGGACGTCATTCCTCAATTTGAATCTGGAAATCAAAGGGAAAAGAACTAAAAGAAAAAGAAGTTGTATGATCTACTTATTTGAAACTGATTTAGTTTATGTGTTTATAACCTGGATTTTATCATCAGAAATGTTTTAGTTTTATACATGTTTCCAACTATCTTGCTTAATGTTAGTTTTTAACGCCTCTGATGACGCTATTGTTGACACTAATTGGACTTTGAACTGTGTGTGGACTAACATAACTGTTTATCCATTCATCTGGACATTTCTTCAGAGTGCTGTAGTCATGATAAAGTGTGTTAAATTATAAGTTTGGCATTGAATGTTATTGTGACCTTGAATTTGTTATCTACACTTGTTTCTTCAATTTATTATTGATTGATTGTATATTTCTAATGATTAAGGTCAGCTAAAGTCAACATTAGGGTTAAGTGTAATTGTACGGCGATTTTAAGAACTCTCTATACTAAATGATTTTATATGTGTATTCTTGTATAAAATCCACTGGTGACTTAAATAGTCTTGATAGTTGTACATAGTAATTGTAATGTTATTGTAATAATGGTCATTGTATTATAAATAAATTTATTTTACTCAGATTTTTGTTTACTTCTCTGTGGTGGGGGCACCAAGAACCAAGTGGTTAAATGACTAGATTCTAAACCAATGGCAGTTAAATGACAAGGTTCTTAACCGCTGACACAAGAACCAAATGGTAAAATGACAAGGTTCTTAACCGCTGACACAAGAACCAAGTGGTAAAATGACAAGGTTCTTAACCGCTGAAACAAGAACCTAGTGGTAAAATGACAAGGTTCTTAACCGCTGACACAAGAACCAAGTGGTAAAATTTATTTATTTATTTATATGGAGTTTTACGTCGTTTTCAATACTGTACAGGTCATATCACTACGGGTAGTTGGAAGGGCAGAGGAAACCAGTACTTTCAGTTCGTCAGGGTTCTGTACTGTAAACTGCCGACCAACGGCAAAAAACTACCAGCTTTCCCACTTGAGGCCGTGCCGGGAACAAAACCCCGGCCTCAGAGGTGGGAGGCGAGAGTGTTACCCTGAGTGGTTAAATGAAAAGGTTCCAAACCACCGACACGAGAACCAAGTGGTTAAATGTCAAGGTTCTAAACCACAAACTGAAGGCTGGCCAGTATTCATATGACTTTTTCAGACTAAGAATTTCGTGTTTTGGCATCAAGTTTCAGACCATATTTAGTCTCAACCTAGTTGGCTATTCACCAAGTAGTTTTAGATTTGGTCTCAAAAGCAAGAACTTTGTACAGATATTGTGCAAAAAGTCTCCAGTATTTTTCATCTTAACAAATACTTAAGGTACGAATACCTTGGCTAAAAGTTTTGTCATAAATCTATAACTCAAATTTTTGTTTGAAACAATTTCAACGCATCTTACTTTGAGACACTTTTCTGACAGTGTTTTGACAAGAGAGGACAAATGTAGATTGTGTGACTTGCAAAGGATTTTTGCAAAAGATGTTACAGGTTTATTTGTAAATCCTGTACGGGATTTCACGTTGGGTTGACATTTTCAGTAAACAATTTACATATTGGGTGCAAACAACAGGAATTGTAACAAACAACAATTGAATTTTGGCCTTTTTCAGTCATTTTTTTTTCTTTGAAACGGAAAATGTTCAACAATAGATGATATTATTTGGAGTTTTGTCATGAATTTCACAAATTTTGGGGGAAATTTTGTCAATTTTATTTGGTATAGGTAACACGAAACATAAGTGTATAATATGCAACTTGAATTTAACTAATTTCTCAATGAATATGTTAGTTTTTTAAGTTTATGAATTCTAGTGTGAGGTAAGTTTTTTATTTTTGCTTGTTTTAATGGCAATATTCTGGCATCTACCAAGTTTGAATGTGTTGTCCAAACAAGCCTTCACATTTTTGTTTCCAGTAACAATTAATTTATTAACCCTTTTTGTACAAAAAGTGCTAAGTCCCGGGTGGGCGAGGGTTTCCAACCCACCATCAGGACTGTACAGTGCCTTATCATACACAGTATGATCATATGTACTAAACATATTTTGTTATCTTATGGTTGAAAGAAATTATTAACATGTGGTGCTACATAAGATTCTGCGGCATTTATCCATGAAAGTTGAATTTTTAGGTGACATCTGTCTGAGATATTTATACATTAAATAGTAAGATAAAATATATATATACAGTTTAGTAACTACTAAAAATGGTTACTCAGTCTAAGAGTATATAGGATTCAATAATAATGTATTTAGTATTGAAATCGGATCGACATAAAACAAGTACAGCTTTATAAATACTGACTTACAAAGTTATAGCCCATTACCACTACTACTTGTAAAAGGCCTCAATTTTGAGCATTGATGGTATAAATACAATTTTCTTTTTAGATGGATATATATCTTTTTATATTTTGTGAATTCATGTATATAAAACAACAGAAAGATATAACAACAGAAATAAAAGAATAATTAGTTGACTGTGTTAATAATATCATTATTCTAAACAGACAAGTATAAGTTGCAGATCTTTTCTTTATACATTTTCAGCAGCTGTGATTTACGTCTGTCTTGAAATATATGACAAAACACATTAGTATAGAAACTGATGTACTCTTTCACAAGCTGCATGACCTTTGCTTCACTGTAACTAATTTTTTCAACATTACATTTTACCCATGTACAATATATGGCATACATTACAATAACTATTACAATATTTCGAACTTCATTCTGAGATGATATGCCTTGTAATCCAAGAATGATGTGTTTTAATGCAATATCAAGATGTAGTAAAGGGCCTAAATTCATCCAAATAGTTTTTATTCTACTACAAAAGTACAGCATATGCTGCACGTCCTCTGTCTCTTTGCAAAAATCACAATAGGGTGGTATGTCTTTATTCCATCGAGCTACTAGTTTACCACAAGGGAGAATATTGTGTAGTATCTTATATTTGAATTCTGAAAATTTTCTGTACTTAAGTTCCTTAAAGTTAGTCATGTAGATAATCTGCCAGTCAGAATTACAGAGACTGATATTGAAACGTTTTTCCCATATTTTTTCTACATATGTTTTTTCAAATTTTTTATTTAGTAGTATAGTGTAGAATAGTTTGGAGTTAAGAGTTTCAATAGTAATGTTATAAATTTTAGATCTTGATGTAAATGTCAATCTTTCAAGCAGAGTGTGCTGAATATATCTACAAGCAGAGACATCCTTATCCTCAAGGAATTTTCTGAGAACATGTTTTATTGAAAGAAGCTCTGTCATCCAATTACATTTAACCAGAAGTTTGTTTGTGATTTCCTTTTCAGTCTTCCAAGAGCCATTGCCATTAAGCAGATCTTTGACATATATAAATCCACTTTTGACCCAATTTTTAAAGAGCAATGTTTTCCCTTTGACTTTGAAATATTCATTACCCCAGAGACATTGTGATAATAGTTCAATGCTCGAGAGTTTATAGGCAGGTTTTATATATTTACACTGATTAAAAAGCTAAGAATACACTTCTATAAAATTCAGGGATGCATGCAAGTACTGAAAATTGATTTTCTTGTCACATTCATCTTAAAATGAAGTCTTGAGTGTGACTTTTGTGAAGCGATTATTGTCTTTTTTCACAATGTTCAAGTGTTGCCCTGGCATCAAGGCATCACATTGTGACGTCACATGCAGGGGCTACAAACTCTAGTTACGCTAGACTGAGTTTCTATCCAGTCGCCATTTGCTATTGATATACTGATGGTACACAGTCGTCCCTCGTCTTTGCGTACCGTCAATATATCAACAGCAATGCGAGACGTGACAGAAACTCTGTGTATAGTTACCCCTAACCACCCCCCACCCCCGTACTCCCACAGGGTTACCCCGACTCCTGTGTGTGTTTTGGAAATACAATTTTCAGCGTCATGTGACTCATTCAGTGGGCTGACTTTCTGATAAGTGTAATAAGTGTATGTCCTTCACGCGTGTATGTTGTATGTATGGCTACATGTGTGGTAAACAGTGTTACATTGGGGGGTGGAGCGATAGGCCCCACCTTATTCAGTGCCCCCTAGCAAAAAGATTGTTCTTGTGATTCAATACCCTCGATTGGGTAGGGGATTATTGCTTATTGATTCTGGCGCCCTTTTTAATTGAACCTTCATTCAACATTGGGAAGTCAAAGGGGCAAGACGCCATTTTTAGTAACAGAATTTTGAACTTTTAGAACTTCATTTTTCGCCCTCCAGTGTTGGATAGAACTGGCGTGTTATGTTGTATCTTCACGACCTGTAGAGGAATCTTCTGTAGCACAGAATCCTGGAGGATTAGTTGCTTTTTATAATGCGAATCTTGCTCTGGGGTGCTGGAGCCACGACAAAGGGATGAGTTACTTTCAATTTTATATTCTGTCATCCTGTTATGTATTTTAGTTTTTTAGTATTTTATCATTTTACAGTCATTTTACAGTTAATTATATAAATTGTTATGCAAACGTTGCCGATAATTTACCAAATGTCTTTATAACTCATCCATTGGTCAGAGCCGCATTATTAAAAGCACGGTGCTATCATATATTGCATTTCAGTAACTGTGACTAAAAACATATAAAAAATAAAATTAACAGCAGCATTGCTTGCTATCTGTAATTCGAGTGCCTGAACTCTTAAACTGTGAACTGTGACTGATAACATGGCACCTGTGAAAGAATTTTTGTGCAAGAACTGTGGGGACGTCCATAAGCGTCCAATCAATAGTAAATGCCCATTTCCAGCAAAAAATGATGATTCTATATATGTTTCTGAGGACTTACCTGTTAATTCAGAAGAGGCTGGTGCTCTGAATATGCAGATTCTTGCTGAGCTTAAGAGCTTGGGTGGGCGGATGTCAGCTATGGAAGACAGGATGGCCACCAAAGAAGCCACACAAGACCCCAAGCCCACACAGCAGCCGTTAGCGACAGCCAGCAGCCCTAGTCCTGGACAGCTAGATCAGATGGTGGTTCCCACAGTGGCGGCCCTGCAAGGAAGCCAGAGCATTCAATCAGAGGTGGACCAGAGGATCAGGCAGTTAGTGGATCTAAATGAAGCAGGCAAGTCAAAATCCCAGAGAGGGGGGAATGAAATTGTATGGGTTAAGAGGCAGGTACCATGGCCTCAGAACTTTGTTTTAGGGGGCAACAATAAAACTCGTATTTCATATGATGCCTTAAACTGGTGTCAGTGGGTGTCGGGCTTTGCGACTATTGCTAGGGAAGAAAAAAATCTAGATATTAAAAATGCCATGTTAGAGTATTTGAGTGAAATTATGGAGGATGCCAACGACTTTAGCTGGCAGTCAGCAAAAGCCTCCCATGCTGTGTTGTTATGCAGGATGGAGGAAGGTAAGGTAGAGTGGCATGAAACCCATAAATTGGATCGCATCAGGAGAGCACACGCTCAGAGGGGGGTAGGTCAAAATTCAGGGGGGGTAGGGACAAAGCAAACAAGACCTGAACCAAAGGCCACAGCTTGCCGTTTTTATCAGAGGGGCCTCTGCCATCATCAGAAAGACCATGAAACTGGTGGGGTTTTCTATAAACATGTCTGTTCCGCTTGCTATGCCATGGGTAGAGAACATAGGCACATGGTTAAAGACTGTCGGGCATCCTCCAGGGTTACAAAAAACGAGTAAGGCACTGCTCTAAAGCAGTGCAGAGTCAATGTTATGTAAATAATGTTCAAAAAAATGGTGTATCATATACTAGTACTAGATTTGTATATAATACTAATACACACAATGGATGTAGCAGTAACTGGAAAGCTGATTGGTCAAAGTTCTTAGGTAGGACCTATGCACAGGTTGTGAGTTCAAACCCCAAGTCGAGATTAGACAGGTACAGCACTCATGTAAAGCAGATAACAAACTTGTCAGTTACTGATAGGGGTAGAAGTAACAAAAGTAAGAGACCTACCTGTTTCAGGGAAAGTAATCCAGTTACTGACAGGATCAAGACCCAGAGACCATACTCCGTCAGTAAACGTACGATTAGTGGTCCTAAACATGGCAATGCACACTTTTGCATCCCTGTGACAAATAGGTTTGAATCTTTAGGTGTGCTCGATGAAAAGAACACAGACTGTGAGTCTGCAAATGACAACAGTAATGTTAGTTATGAGGAATCACAAGAGTCCTCACGCCTGATCAAAAACACAAATACTAGCCCTCCTGTCAAAAATGTGTCAAATACTGATAAACAGACAGAAGATATCACAAAAGTGTCAAATACTGGTATTCAGTGCAAACAGGTCAGCCCATATGCGAAACAATTAATGCAGAAACAACACAATACTGATTTATGGCCACAGAACTCAACTCCAAAAGTTGCTAAATTGGCAGATCAAAAACATGGGAAAATGTGCCCCAAAAATCATCCACCCGAAGATAAATACGAGTTAGCCTTGGCAGTAAAGAATAAAAATAAAATCAGGCTTCAACAGGCATCCTCGGATCCGACATATCAGAAATGGTTAAAACAAAATCAACAAAGATTCGGGTTTATACCTTTAAGTCCATTACTTCTCCCCAACACTAATCTTAAACGGGTCTTGGATGCGGATCCGATTCACCTTTATGACATTACCAAGAATTCGGATTCTTTCAATTTTATGACTGATCAAATCCAAGTCAAATCTCAGTTAAATCCGGATGTCTGGGAACAGTGTTTAAAAGGCTATTGGGATGCACAACTATGTCATCTCATCAGATATGGTTTTCCCTTAGACTTCAATAGAAATTCTGAGTTGGGGAAAAACTCAAAAAATCACAGGTCGGCCACAACGTTCCCTGATGATGTGGAAGCATACATACAAGAGGAAATCGGATTCGGAGCTATAGTCGGACCTTTTTCGGATCCGCCATTCCAAGAACTCCACATTTCACCATTTATGACCAGGGAAAAACCGGGTGGGGCTCATAGAAGGGTAATAATGGACTTGAGTTTCCCCCAGGGTCGGGCTGTAAACACATATATCAGTAAAGATACCTATTTGGGCACAGATTTCATCTTGACCCTTCCCTCTATTGACCATATCACTAACAAGATCAAACAGTTAGGAAAAGGATCACTCATATACAAGGTAGATATAAGTCGGGCCTTCCGCCACATCAAAATAGACCCCAGAGATTATTTCTTGTTAGGTTTGAAGCATAAAAATTACTATCTGGACACTTGTTTGCCTTTCGGATACAGAAACGGATCCGGAATTTTTCAGAGGCTCAGCGACGCTATCCGCTTCATTATGGGTAATATGGGTTATGACGTCATCAACTATATTGATGACGTAATTGGTTTTGGCACTCTTTCCACTGCAGACCTCTCATATCAAACTTTAATGAATCTACTTCAAAAACTGGGCTTTGACATCAGTATCAAAAAATTAGTCCGACCTTGTACCAAGGCTACATGTTTAGGGGTTGAAGTGGACACCAGGAATTTCACAGTAGCAGTCCCCCAAGAAAAATTGGCTAATATTTATCAAATTTGTACTGAATGGGTTGGTCGACAGAGATGTACCAAAAAGCAGCTCCAGTCATTGTTGGGCTCTCTGCTGTACATATCAAAATGTGTTCACAGCTCTCGTTTTTTCCTAAACCGGATGTTAGACACCCTAAGGTCACATTTTGGTAAAGATGAAATTCTCCTAGATATCAATTTTCATAGGGACTTAAATTGGTTCCTAAAATTTTTACCATACTTTAATGGAACAGCATTCTTCAATCACACTCCCATCAGAAAAGTTATTGAACTGGATGCTTGTCTAGAAGGGTTGGGGGCAATTTTTGAGAATCAAGTTTACTGCATCCAAATTCCCAAGAATTTTGAAAATTATACCATTGTACACTTGGAAATGTTAAACATTTTAGTGGCCTTAAGACTATGGTGCAATCAATGGAAGACTAACAAAATTCTCTTAAAATGTGACAACCAGGCAGTGGTCTCAGTCCTAAATTCAGGGAAGACTCAGGACCTGACCCTAGGGGCCATGGCCAGAAATATTTCAATGCTACTGGCGATCTATGACATTGAATTGCAAGTCATACACATACTAGGTGCTGACAACAAGGTCGCTGATCTCTTATCCAGATGGTTTATCACTGAAAATCCAGATAAAAAGCTGTACCAATTTATAAAAAATCCATTATGGTTATCTGTAAATCATGAATTTCTTAAAGTTGATTGGTCTATATAATACAGGTGTACCAAATACAGCTCGCCGGTTGGCCTCGAAAGCAACAGCAAGGACACATCAGGCCTTCAGACCAGCCACTCAGGCCTCATACACCAGGAAATTCCGTTTGTTTGTAGCTTACTGCTGTTTCATAGGGGTTCACCTTCAAAACCTCACCCCCCTTATCGCAATGTCCTTCCTAGAATTTTTAGTGGAAAATAACCTCTCTCATTCAGCCATTGCCAATTACCTGTCGGCGGTGAAGGCCAATTTGGCTCTATATGGTCTTCCACTGTATTCATTTCAGGACCCTAGAATTACCTATTTTCAGAAATCATTGTCATTGCATAAGACGTTTGTACCTGTAGTGAAAAAGATTATTGATATCCCATTGCTAGCTTCAATTACAAGTATTTGTGACACCATGTGGATGGGGCAGATTTTCAAAGCTTTATATTTGACTGCATTTTTTTCATTTTTACGAATCTCCAATCTAGTTCCCCATTCAATTAAAGCTTTTTCACCAATAGAACAAATGGCGAGAGGGGACGTATTTTTTGCCCCACCAGGAATTCATTTGTTAATCAAGTGGAGCAAGACTATTCAGACTAGAGATACCATCAGAATATTAAAAATCCCGTCCTTGGGGTCCTCCCCCTTATGTCCAGTCCAAGCTATAAAAAATTTGTTACTCATTACACCAGGGACAAAAAATGATCCTCTCTTTCAAATAAAAAATGAAGCTGCCCAATGGGTACCCCTTACTGACACTAAGGTCAGGCGAAATTTTACACAAATACTTTCTCGAGTAGGTCTCCAGCATTCAGGCATGTCCCTCCACACCTTCAGGCGTTCAGGTGCCACTCTCGCTTTTAACTCAAATGTCTCTATACAAAATATTCAGAGTCATGGCACCTGGACGTCTGACTGTGTCTGGAGATACATTATTCAAGACCATAATGTATCACAACAGGTTGCTGATTCCTTCAAAAGTCTCCTCCATCGTCCCTAGTCCACCTACTTCCTAGCTGGGCATTGGTGGAGGTTGGCATCTACCTCAAATATTATTTTTATGCTTTTTTATCATGTAATAAATACTTAAGGTCACCTTACATTGGCACAAAGTAAGTTTAATCTTTATTTCTGCATTTAAGGCCACCCTAACTGATATCATGATGGACTATGGACACTAAATTCAGTAATGTAAAGTAATCTTAAATTGTGATAATCTTAAAACTTCTTTGAGGTGGCCTTAAACTTAGTTTCTTCAAATTTTAAGGTGACCTTACACATAGATGCCTTTTAGTATTGTACATAAATATAGTTGAATAATAATAATAATAATAAAAATATTAATCCCATTTGCTGTGTTATACATTGTCTTACATAACTATGCAATAGTAGGGGCTCTGTGGGGGGTGGAGCGATAGGCCCCACCTTATTCAGTGCCCCCTAGCAAAAAGATTGTTCTTGTGATTCAATACCCTCGATTGGGTAGGGGATTATTGCTTATTGATTCTGGCGCCCTTTTTAATTGAACCTTCATTCAACATTGGGAAGTCAAAGGGGCAAGACGCCATTTTTAGTAACAGAATTTTCCCACCTCCCACCCTGGTTCATCTCATTTCATATAGGAGCAAGTGTCAGGAGGCTGGCCTTCTGCGAACCTAACTTAACACCTCCTGTGGCGCAGGGGAGGGGGTGAGTTCCATGTATGTGCTCCTGGCTAGTCAACAATGGGGTTCACAGCATTGGCGCTTGTTAGCTAGTATGGGGGCCTTCCTCCTTGTCTCCTTGAGTTACCCCTCAGGGTTCTATGTTAGGTCATTTTTTTCATTATTCAGGGTGTCAATATAAAGTAAAATGTCATAAATCATAGGGCAGCAAAAACAATCTGTCAATGTTCGATGGGGGCTACTCTGTATTGCCAGTAAGGTACTCCATTGGTGTTTGGCATTTCTGTTGCCACAGTCTGATCTTTGTATTTGTATGCATCAGTGGCAATAACCTTGTATTTATGTTGTAACTTGTATACTCTGTCACAGGATGCTAACACAGTGTTTGTAGTTGTAGATTCTGGATGGCCTGTTAAAGCAACCACGACACAAGATGGCTGCCATACAAGTTACTAAGGCCTTCAAAGAAGTCAATACATACATATATATATAACTTATGTTCGAATTCTTCGATTTTGATGGCTCATGTAATGTAGGGGCTTTGCTTCGAAACAAGGCACGTTCATACTGTCTTATGTTAGTACTAAGGGGCCGTATTATTCGGTCATTTAGGTTTGAGTTAGGCTGCTGTGCTGACCAATGGACTTTAAATGTATGAGTATAGGGTTATTTTAGTTAGGAACGTGTCTTACCATTGGCTTTTTAACTGTGGAGGTTGGCATCTACCTCAAATATTATTTTTATGCTTTTTTATCATGTAATAAATACTTAAGGTCACCTTACATTGGCACAAAGTAAGTTTAATCTTTATTTCTGCATTTAAGGCCACCCTAACTGATATCATGATGGACTATGGACACTAAATTCAGTAATGTAAAGTAATCTTAAATTGTGATAATCTTAAAACTTCTTTGAGGTGGCCTTAAACTTAGTTTCTTCAAATTTTAAGGTGACCTTACACATAGATGCCTTTTAGTATTGTACATAAATATAGTTGAATAATAATAATAATAATAAAAATATTAATCCCATTTGCTGTGTTATACATTGTCTTACATAACTATGCAATAGTAGGGGCTCTGTGTGTTACACGTAGATTTCGAAACTGATACGGAAAACATTTTACAGTGGGTTTACCAGAAATAACTCCAGTGCTCACCCTACTGGTGTACAGCAGGTGGATGGTGACACAGAAGGGCACCTCCATTCACTGTGTCCACTGACAGACCTGCAGAGTGAACTCATCTCAGATAATCAAAGTATTCATTCACTACTGAAGTCCAATATGTTAACAAAATACCGAATTTATGACTAGTTGGAATTAAAAACAAAAAATCCCAGCAAATTCAATACATTTTATTCATTTTTAAATTGTAAAGTTGGAGAGAAATCTGACATGACAAAAAACAGAATAAAGTGAGTAAACAAGTCAGTCTGAAAGGTTTTAGTCAATCTTCTGAATATCAGGATATGTGTACACACAAAACACAGTGTGTTGACACAAAGTATCAGACAATGCAGTACAGAACATACATTACTTCTAATTGACACACAATTCACCTGTCAATCACTCTGACGTGTATGTGACGTGTTCAATCTCTCATTAGATACCAAGTATTTACAACATTTGCAGAGAAATGGAATCTTGTTTTGAAAACTGTATTATTGTTACTGTTTATGTATTAAGTCTGTTGAAACACTTTGTTTAGTCACAGTACAGTATGGAGGAGATTGTTAGGGCTGCAGGGAGGGGACACTTACATGTAGTACAGAGGTGTGTGGAGAGGGGAGTGGATATCAACACTGCAGACAGTAAGGGTCAAACAGCTTTATTCTGTGCCAGTGAACAGAACCGTGTGAGTGTGGTGCAGTGGTTACTGGAGAGGGGTGCGGACACTGAGGTGAGAGGGGGGGAGTATAAGTGTACAGCACTGATAGCGGCAGCCGGTAAAAACAGTGTAGAGAGTGTGAGACTTCTCATACAACACGGTGCACAGATAGATGTACAGGATGAGGATGGATGCACAGCTCTGTATTGTGCTGCATGCTGTGGACACCAGGACATGGTGAGGGAGTTGGTACAACACGGTGCACAGATAGATGTACAGGATGAGGATGGACACACAGCTCTGTGGTGGGCTGCACACAGAGGACACCAGGACGTGGTGAGGGAGTTGGTACAACACGGTGCACAGATAGATGTACAGGATGAGCGTGGACGGACAGCTCTGTGTTGTGCTGCATGCAATGGACACCAGGACGTGGTGAGAGAGTTGGTACAACACGGTGCACAGACAGATGTACAGGATAAGTATGGATACACAGCTCTGGGTTGTGCTGCATGCAATGGACACCAGGACGTGGTGAGAGAGTTGGTACAACATGGTGCACAGATAGATGTACAGGATAAGCGTGGATACACAGCTCTGGGTTGTGCTGCACGCAATGGACACCAGGACGTGGTGAGAGAGTTGGTACAACTCGGTGCACAGATAGATATACAGGATGAGCGTGGACGGACAGCTCTGTGTTGTGCTGCACTCAGAGGACACCAGGACGTGGTGAGGGAGTTGGTACAACACGGTGCACAGATAGATGTACAGAATAAGCATGGATACACCGCTCTGTATTGGGCTGCACGCAGTGGACACCAGGACGTGGTGAGAGAGTTGGTACAAAACAAGGCAGACGTGAATTTGTGTGATAACCGTGGAAATTCCCCACTACATGAAGCAGGTATGTAACATGTGTGTGTGTGATGTGTTGTAAACTACCAGCTACACAATGTACTCAGTGTCACTGTATGTGCTGAGAGACAGACGACATTTACACACACTGCTGGCAGAATAAGTATAAAGAATGCAGAGGTTTAGTACGACATTTGAAAAGGTATGTAACGTTACTTAATTTACACAAGAGATATGTTACCTTTCAAGTGGTTTCTTTGATGCTAAAAACATGCTTTGTAAACAGTTGTTTGGTATTTATTTGGAAAATACAGTAAATTGAAGCAAGTTATCCTTTACATACGTTTGCGATTGCGTGTTAAAATGTATTAGAGAGGTTTAGTATTACGTTTACAAAACACGTAACGTTACATAATTCCTCTGAGAGATACGTCAGGTTTGAAGTGGGTGTGTTTGTGGTGTTTAGCAACAGGTCTGTGTGAAACACTGCTGGTCAATGTACACCAAAATGTGGTGTACATCTATATATCTGCCTATGTGTCTGTGGTATATTTATTTGTAGAATGTAGTTTTTAAATAAAATAAAAAGGCATAGAATGTCACCCTTTGCGTATAAAACGTAACGTTATTGCTTCCAAAATCACTAAAAAGTACCCGATGCATATCTACTACGTTTGGTCTAAGGTTTTGATACCCAAAACATAACACTAAACCTCTCTGAATTTCTACTAACCCTTATTTTATTTAAAACCTGCATGATACAAAGATATCACAAAGATAACACATACAGATAAATACACCACATTTTGGTGAAGTATCACTTCACTATAGTTTGCCGTACAAATACCAGAAGCATGTTGACAAAGCATCGTTTCTTGCAGAATCTACATCAAAGATACTTCATTCACCTGCATTCCTTTATATGACGGGTTACCAAAGTTCTGATATACTGAATCTATCCACTTCAGACTTTACGTATCTCTCACGGGAATTAGTTAACGTTATATGCCTTTGAAATGGTGTACGAGAGTGTGTACACATTGTTTCTGTGATTTTGTACATACTGTTTGTGTGATTGTGTACACAATGTTTTATGATTCTGTACACACTGTGTGATTGTGTACACACTGTTTGTATCAAAGGCCACACTGGCAGAGTGGTAACACTCTCGCCTCCCACTTCTGAAGGCAGTTTACAGTATAGAACCTTGACTAACTGTACGTACTGGTTTCGTCTGCCCCTCCAACTACCCGTAGTGATATGACCTGTACAGTGTTGAAAGCGAAGTAAAACCCCAAATAAATAAATAACATACTGTTTGTGTGATTGTGTACCCAATGTTTTATGATTCTGTACACACTATGTGATTGAGTACACACTGTTTGTGTGATTATATACACACTGTTTTATGATTGTGTACACACTGTGTGATGATGTACACACTGTTTGTGTGATTCTGTACATGCTGTTTTATGATTCTGTACACACTGTGTGATTGTGTACACACTGTTTGTATGATTCTGTACATGCTGTTTTATGATTCTGTACACACTGGGCGATTGTGTACACACTTACACCACCTTAACTTTCCATGCCTTTTTTGTTGTTGTTTTTGTTTTCATCACACGTGCAGTAGTTAGATTTGTTTGGATTAAAATATTTACTAACAAGCGCAAGTTACTTTTCCAACATAAATTTAAAACAATAAACTGTTTACTGTTGGCTGTTTACTGTTGGTCATAATATAAGTTTTTGAACTTGAACAATTTACATATGGAAATCCACAACAATATTTAAGTCTGTTGTCACTTTAATATCCTTATTCGGTATGTGGAAGTACACAAGCTTTATCTATGACAATCCAACTTAAATATCCAATCTTCCTGTTTGTGTCAAGATAAGGCTTGTGTCATGTTAAGGAAAGGAGCAGAACACTGTATGGTTGTTTGAGTGATTGTATGAGACACTGAGTGACACACAGTGTCATTTTAATGAAATAGTTTTAACGAAAACATGACATTTTTAACAGCCTTGACATTCAGTCAGCTATGTTTCATCAAGCACAATGTTTGCATGTGTATAGATATCTTGGACATGTATAGATATCTTGTGACATGTATGGGTATCTGTAACATGTATAGATATCTGTGACATGTATAGATATCTTGTGATATATATAGATATATGTGACATGTAGAGATATCTTATGACATGTATAGACATCTGTAATATGTATAGATATCTGCGACATGTAAATATATCTGTGACATGTATAGATATCTGTGATATTCATAGGTATCATTGTGATATCTAGATATATCTGTGACACTGTCTTGAATTCACTGATGAGAAAGGTTTCTGTTGACATTTCTGTGTTTATTTTCACACATCCCCTTTTATATCCCACAGCCTTCAAGGCTTGTGTGGGTATTATGTTCATCCATGGCATCCTGATGGGAGGGCAGCAGAGGGAAAAGTATGTCTGCTCTGTATCTTGAAACAATAAGGTATAGGAACTGTATACTTCGCAGGAACATTGGTTGGACGTATAGGTTTGCAACATCATGGTGTCACCTTGATTTGACCTTTCACCTAGCACTAAAGACCTTGACCTTAAATATCTTGTCTGGGCTATCTCTCTGAATCAATGATATATAGAAGGTTGATACATGATTGTGACATTTCTCAGGGATGTAGGCATACATCATGGTGTGACCTTGATTTGACCTTTAACCTTGCTGTAGTGACCTTGACTTTAAATATCTGGTCCGGACTACATCTAGGAAGTCATAAGGAGTTGGAAGTTGAAACTTTGTAGGGATATGGGTTAGAGGATAAGTTAGGGGGGTGCAAGTGTGCAGCTAATTTGACCTTGGACTTTTTGATACTTGGTAGGAACAGGAGTTAGCGGGTGTAGGTGTGCACTATTATGGTGTGACCTTTAACTTTGTCTCTGCTAAAGTGTATTGACCTGCCATATATACAATTATCACAAAAATATATAGATTGCTGCAACTGACTATTATATGTACTTTTACTTAATTGTACTAGTTCGATTGAAACCTATACTTCAGTTAATAAATGTTATAGCTTCATAATTTTAGCTTGCTGATTAATTTTATCATCTTGATACTGAATTGTCTTGTTTTAATACTTTATTATCTCCCGCCGGCTGATAGGCCCGGTACGGGAGATTATAAAATGCCCTCTGTCTGTGCGTGCGTGCGTGCGTCCGTTCGTCACGTTTTTACAAAAGCCTTTCTATCTCTAAAACTATTATAGCTAGAGCTTCCAAATTTGCAGGATACATTCATCATTGGAAAAACTTGCCAGGGAATCTTTTTCTCCTGATTCTGAAAAACAAGATGGCTGCCACGGGTGTTAACAAGATGGCTGCCGTGGATTTTTTTTCTACTTTGAGTAAAGGACTTGTTGTGTAAACACAGATGAGCAGTTTCTTGGTAATTAATTTGCTAGTTCTACTTTTATTTACAGTGAAATTACATCAATAATCCTGATACATATATTTTATGGTAATTAATTAGGTCTGCCTAATTAATACTTCTTTAAGAATTTCAAAACTGTTCAGATAAAAATTATTTAGGTCTGCCTAAATAATATATTTCTACATATATCTAGCTCTATGGCTGAAAACACTTCTTACTGCCTCAAAATAACTCAGAAAACTGTCTCCTGTGTACATTGCAGTAACAAACTAATACACAATCAAAATCTGCCCTGTGGGAAGGGAAAGATCTACAATAACATAAGGGTTGAACATAATAGTTAAACTGTCAAAGTGATAAGTTGCATGCAGCTGGAGAAACACATAAATGTTTCTAGGAGTAAAAATGACAAAGAAAATATCTTAGCCTTTGCAGTGGCTATGTTTTAACATCACCTTAATTGACTTAATAAATCACGATAAACTGTTTATATCTCAGTTTTACAAATATATTCCAAATGAGTAAAGGCGAGGGTGGACTACCTCCCTTTACTTTTACAGCAGTTCCCCTGGGTATTATTCTGACACATAGCGGGGAACTGGAAATTTTAAAACCACAACTTCCAGTAAACTAGTAATACAAACTTTCAAGAGACTGAATCATTATTTTACATACATAAATCACAAAAAACAAACAAATATTTATATAACAGTGATACAACATCCTAATAAAAATACATATATTACAGGACTCATAGCTCAAAATTATAGCTAGAGCTTCCAAATTTGCAGGATACATTCATCATTGGAAAAACTTGCCAGGGAATCTTTTTCTCCTGATTCTGAAAAACAAGATGGCTGCCATGGGTGTTAACAAGATGGCTGCCGTGGATTTTTTTTCTACTTTGAGTAAAGGACTCATAGCTCAAAAAGTATTGCAGTTACAGTTTTTTTCGTGAAATATGTTGTTCAGCTACTTTGTCCTTAGCTATAAGATGGTACATAGTTTGGGGTTCTATTGCATGCCATAAGTGAGTAATAGCTATTTTCTCATTTGTAGCTAAATAACAGAAGAAGTAAATGTCAAATATCTTCAAAAGTATTAAAGTTAGGGAAATCTTTTCAAATATGTTATCCGTCTACTTTTTGGTAAGCTATCACATAGTAAAGTTTCAGACCTGTTGCACCTTGGATAGCTGAGTAATAGCTACCTTGAAATTTTGACTGTTGAGTAAAGCCATTGTAACTCCAAAACTATTGCAGTTAGAGTATTTTCCTAAAATATGTTGTTCAGCTACTTTGTCCTTAGCTATAACATGGTACATAGTTTGGGGCTCTATTGCATGCCATACGTGAGTAATAGCTATTTACTCATTTGTAGCTAAATAACAGAAGAAGTAAATGTCAAATATCTTCAAAAGTATTAAAGTTAGGGAAATCTTTTCAAATATGTTATCCATCTACTTTTTGGTAAGCTATCACATAGTAAAATTTCAGACCTGTTGCACCTCGGATAGCTGAGTAATAGCTACTTTGAAATTTTGACTGTTGAGTAAAGCCATTGTAACTCCAAAACTATTGCAGTTAGAGTATTTTCCTAAAACATGTTGTTCAGCTACTTTGTCCTTAGCTATAACATGGTACAGAGTTTAGGGTTCTATTGCATGCCATAAGTGAGTAATAGCCATTTTGTTATTTGTAGCAAAATAATGAAAGAGGTAAAATGTGAAATATCTTCAAAAGTGTTAAAGTTAGGTCCCCTTTAATGCTCGGCGGGAGATACACACCGCGGCAGTGGTCTTGTTTTTACATAAATTTGCTCTCTTTTAAATGTAATTTTCTTGACTATTTTATTTAGACATTTGCATAACTGATAATGTTTACTCTGAAAATCTCCCGACCCTTGCAATCTTTCACTTCTTCTTGGTGGTGAAAACTATTTCCCTGTTCTGTGGAAACACTTTATGGGATGTTATATATATTTGATCTTATTTTCAGCACCTTGAGGTGGAGAAGGAATTATAGTGGTCATATTTGAGCCTTTGTTTAACCAACTGCCTACCAGTCTCAGTATTCGACCCAGTGGTTCAACCAAAGCTGAGACTGATACCATTGGTGAAATCCGTAATGTCTGAGTCCATGGGATCATGTATAATGTTCCGGAAGTCTTAACTTGGAGTCTGAGGCCCCTAGTGCTGACACAAACATAATTTGTTTCATAATATATATGTTATGTACAAGTTGAGATGTTGTACAAGTTGCAACTTGTACAATAAGCCTGTACAAGTTGCAACTTGTACAAGCAGTTTGTACAAGTTGCAACTCATACAAGATTGACTGTACAAGTTGTAACCTGTACAGAATTTCACCATCAAATGATCTCAACTTGTACAACAGTATTGTACAAGTTGCATTTTAAAAGAACTTTGGTTAAATTAACAATTTTATTAAAAGTATTACTTATTTTCTTATTAATTTTATGTGTATAAATATCCAATAAATGTGAGAGTGTCATATATATATATATATCATTTTTTCATAAAATATTGACCCTATTTTACAGAAAACCCTTGAAAAATTTTGCCAGAAACACTTAAAATACACTAAAAGTTATTAATATAAGTACATTAATATATTACATTGATACTTTAGTTGATCACTCAAGGGTCAAGTTCTTTACATTGTTTATCATGCAGAAAAAAATAAGCTTTAGTGGTAAATATTAAGTTCAGCTGTGTGAGCTGTTCTTTATTGGTTCTTGTAAGACTCCATCTTTGTTTTCAATGGAGTTGTAGAACTGTGGACTGGGGTCTTTCTCCTTTTTAAAAAATACTTAGGCAAACAATCAGACTTCAGAGATGAAACTTTAAAAAGTTACAAGAAATAGGAATCTTCTAAATGCAATCGACTCTCTTGTGGTGGCTTCCTATAGCATCGGGGTTGTTTTGGTATTTACCTCTAATAAACTTGGATCACAAGTGTGTAAGGGAAAGCATCGAAGGACAGGTGATAGTACATGCATAATTGTAATGAACACATGCATTACATTAATAAAATCCTTGTATAGCATTAAAGTTCAGATGTGGTTTTATAACCAGAAAACAATTAATTTTATTTATCCCTTTGTTTTGGAACAAATAAATTTTTTAGAATTGTTGACAGAAAACATTATTATAAATTATAAGGTTACCATCGCCAACCCAAATGTCAGGTCCCGGCTTCAGGTGGGCTAGTGTGACTCAAACTTTTAAAATAAGAAAAAGATGTGCATTTAAACAAGTGTTGTAGCTGTTAACAAAATTATGAAAATATACGGATCCACAGGATGCTTTCTCATTAAAAAAGTATAATTTACAGTGAATGTGTGATTCATGAAGATCTGATCTCTTGATTTTATGAATTTTAAAGTATAAATTCAGTGAAATATATTTGTCAACTGACAAATATGGAGGTTGTACAAGTTGCAACTTGTACAGGTCCAAAATTTGTACAAGTTGCAACTTGTACAAGCTGTTTGTACAAGTTGCAACATGTACAAAATCTCAACTTGTACATAACATATACATACTGGCTAACATCCCTCCAGCATTTGCTCTTGGAGAGTTTTCATGTAACATAAAAAGCAAATGTTAGAAACAGTAACAACAGAATATCTGCTAAATACTTCTGTGTTTGCTAATACTTCATATTGACACTGTATTTGAAGTATATCTGCACATCAGGGGCCGTATTCTTCAACATTACTTAGACTGTTCCTGACTTGGATTCTAAGTTTTTCTCAAGCTTTTACTTACTTAGACCAAAATGTTATTCATCAACGTTCCTAATGTGAAGGTCACCTTATACCTCTACTTATACCTCTACTTAGATTTCAAGTTATCTGCAGAGGTAATAAAATCTTTCTGAAATATCCAATTATTGCAGGTAATCTTGTATTTTAATGATATAAAAACTGTGACACAATATAAAAGAACAGCATTTTCGCTCAAGAAAATGAGCTTTTCACTATTTTTAACAAAGCAGATTATTCAGTAAAAAACAAAGGACACCTTATGTAAGAATTGTGGAATAAGTCTCTTTTTATCTTAGATATACTGGTTTCCAAGTTTATAGTTACAGTATTAAGTATAGGGAGTTTTCCTAAGATGAAATCTAAGTAATACTTAGCTAAGTAGAAGTTGATGAATACGAAATCTAGGTAATACTTTGGTAATTAGAAAACCATTCACTGATATGATTTATTGCACAAACAGTAACTTTATTATCAGGAGATGATGTTTGTGGCTGTGTATTATTACGTGTTTGTTTGTTGGTTTGTTTGCTCATTCTAAACATATTTGGTATAAAAAATCCCAAATGTTAAGACACACTCTCTGCCCCTAGCAGAAGTAATGCATTCCATGAGTGTTTTGTAGTTAATGAATGGTTAACTTTGCTAGATTCTGACACACTTAATGATTGTGTCCCTTTCATATACAAATAAATTCAATATGAAATCAGCCACAGTAAATGTAAAAGTTAAAATGGAAATCAGACATGTCCATTTTTGTTACACCAGCATCTATTCTGGGGGCACAGAGGGAATGTTTTGTCCTCTGTTGTTGATATTGTTTAAGATGTTGTCATCGTTTATGGTTATCACCATTCATTTCCCTATAGTATCCCAACGACACCTTAATGGATTCAATTAAAATTTGGATGTAACTGGTCCCCCAGGTGTGTCGTATTCTAAGGTGACCTAAAACTCACACCTATAAAAGGAATAAATTGAGTTCATCTGTGTTTCTGCAGAGTAGATGGAAAAAGGCTTGAGGACAATTTTTGTTGTGGTAATTAAGATTTCTTAGTCAAAGTTAAACATGTATGCATATCTGAACAAGAATAAAAGAATGAATAAAAGAACTATATTTAGTTTAAGTTTTAATTTTCCATAAATATACTGAAAATAGCTTGAGAGATTTCATTTAAATTGTGCCTGAATGTGTAACTGGCCAAACTTAAGTGCCATACATTAAGGTAATCTTAAACTCCCAGTAATGGTAGAATTATATTCACTTTAAGTTTGGAAACTATTGAACAGTATTTCAAATACTGTGCAATTGTAAGCATGTTTAAGTGTGGATGTAACAAACCTTGAATATAACGTGCATGAAAAGATAACCTTAAACTCCCTCATATCCACAAATTAACATTGAGATTAAGTTGGGGCAATTTTTTTTGTTTGGAATATATTTTAAGTGTTAATTAAGATGTTTTTCATTGATATTCATCCTGTACAAATATTTAGATGTAAAAAGGTCTCTTTTGTAAGGTAACAATGACGTGCTGATATCATTTAAAACTTATGAGTTAAAGTTTGTGGCGGTTTTGTGTCACTAGCTATCATGGAGGACCTATCTGATCAGTGTCAGTGTCCCACATTTATTCCATACAGTATGTAGTTGTATGTAGTCCTGCATTTAGTATGTCATTGTATCTAGAAAAAGTGTGCCCTATTTTAACGAGACTTTAAGCTCCCATGTATAAAAGAATTCTTCTGATCTCAACTTTTTCAATGTTTCCCCAAAGAAATGCCATGATATTCAATGTATATTTTGTAGGCACATGTAACAGATCTTACAGAAATGCTCTACGACTACATTGAGGTAACCTTAAACTCCCAGTAATGGTATACTTAATAGTTACTTTTATTCTAAAATTTTGGATAATATCTTTAATTATGTGCAATAGTTTTAAGCATTTTTAAGGTCTGGATATAACTAACAATGAACAGAGTTTACATGGTTAACATGACCTTAAACTCTTAATGTTTGCATTGACTTACATTCAATTTAAGGTTAGGACATGTTTTTATGATATCTATACACATATCTACACCAAAAATATATTTGTTGTAAAGTTACTATATAGACCTGACAGTTTAAGAAACGAGTTTAAGGTTACAACATTTTAAATTATTATATCCACTTTGCTGGGCATGGTTATTTTGTTGGCTTTCCCTCTGAATCAGCCATCATTGCTGCTCATTTACAGTTAAAGTTTTTATGTGTCTTAGCTAAATTGGATGTGGAAATTTAATGCCATTATAGCTTGTATGTGATTGCTTTCTTGGCAATATTACGCAACAAGTATTGTCATAGCAACACTTAGCTGTTTCTTGGTCTTGTAATTTTGTGGGCATTTAACATAATTCCAAAGTTTCAGAATTTGTTCATTAGAAGAGGAACTTATTGTGATTAGGTTTTAGACAACATTTGCCAACAGATGTTGCCATGGCAACACTTTTCCTGTTGTTTTTTATTTTGTTGTATTTTTTGGACTTTTGATTTCATGGTGTTTTACATTCAAAACCTGTGCACAGATATTAACCAAGTTAGGAAAAGTTTTCTACAATACAAACTGGGGCTAATTAGCTTTTTGGCAAAAACAGGCCACAAGTGTTGTCATGGAAACACTTTTTCATGTTTCTTTGACTTAAAAATCTTTGTTTGGATTCTTTGTATTTCACGCCGTTTCATGGATTGGAGCTGATTAGCTTTTTGGCAATACCTGGCAACAGGTGCTGTCATGGCAACACTTTTTTTGTTTTTAGGTTGTGGATACAAAAAGTCCTGAAGAAGACCTGTAGGGTAAAGTGATCTTACACTCCACAAGATCAGACAATGCTCTTGCTTGTTTGCAGTCCCACAAAATGGTGGACAAATCTAAGAAGTTCCTTCTTTCCTTCATGAAGAGGAGCCAAATACATTAACTTGTATGGGTATATGACTAGCAGTTTAACAGTAGGTTACCAAAATGATACTTTATTGAATTTTCTGCTGACTTCTGACATCTAGTGAAAACTTGGTTAGTGATACCTTTGTGCATTTGCCTCTCTTTCTGCCTGTGTGCATTTATCATAACATTTACATTGGATCTAGGTTATATTTTTCAACAAGGTGGGGCCTCACCATGGCTTAATCCATCTCAAAGTTGGTCTGGATCTGCAAAAATACTATTTATGTCTGTCCAGCATAATGTTTGTCCTTTCAAATTCATCCATTTCAGTTTTTAATCAGAGCTGGTGACATAGTACAATTATTAAAGTTGTGTCTTATCTTAAGGTCACCTTAAAATCATGTGTTAAAATCATATTGAGTTTCTGCATATAGTATATTGAAAATAATTTGACATATTTCAGTTCCCAAGACGTGAATAAGAGAGGCAACATGGGATATATAATATTTTATTCTAACTTTTATTGCCTGATCTTGACCAGGCACAAATATAAACATTTTAAAATTTATTTCAATAAGGTATGTTGTATCCTAACTGGCCAAAGAACCTGCCTTGCCAGATTCATAAGCAAGCTGAAGTTATACCGAAATCAGCTCCATGGTCACAAGGCTGACCTTCAACTTTAGAAGGTCAAGAACTCCACATGACGATCGGTCAAAGAAAAGCAGGCACCTTGGGCAGTACTTAAATTATCTTTCTAAAGTCCATGGATCCATGTTAACCAAACTACCCAACCCACCAGCCAATCAGGTAACAATTAGGTTATGGACCAGGTCATGAAACAATAACCTCCAAGGTCAAACAGAGGTCAAAAGTCAAAGCTGACAAACGAAGCAAGGCAAGTTAAAGTGGCCAGAAATGATAGTCATTGTGTTTCCAGCTGGTAACCCGTAAAGAGGTTTATAATTTAAAATCTTTAAGTATTAGTATTTATATTTGTATCATACTGAGAGTACTGTGTAACCACAGTGTACAGGGTGAAAATAGAAACCACCCGAAATGATAACTGTCAGTACAACCTTATGTATGTCAGTGTAATGATAGTATAAGGTCAAAGATAAAAGTAGAAGTGCAAAAATATGCATTCCAGCTTAAAATACATAAAATCAAGGTCCAGCAAAACACAAGTAAAAGAACACACTGCTAAACTAATATGCTGGAGAGATGATCATTATGATCCCCTCACTAATGTAATGAAAGTACCCTAGTGACTGCACAATACAGCCTCTGCTTAACAGTGTTTCAACTCATGATCACAACTAAGACTGATTGACCACTCTCTCCAACTAATGTTAAATGGTATGTATGTGGATATTTTGAACATATACATATGACAATGAATATGTTACCGGCCATTTCAAAAAGGACAAATTATTTACTTGGCTGTTTTGGAACATTCCTTGGTTTTAAAACGACCTGGCCAGTTCAAAATCTGGTTTCAAAAAGGCCAAATCAATAATTTGTCCATTTCGAAATGGCCGGGAACATATTCATTCAAAAAAAAAATTGCTGAGCAGGGGCTACTCAGCAACTTTCTATAATCATAACTTGTGTAGTAGGTACTCAGGTATGGGAGTAGCTACAGTTAACCTGTGATCTTCAATTGTGTGCTTTGATTACAAAAGCTTTTCTGAGCAGGATCTACTCGGCAACTTTTCATAATCATAAATTGTGGAATAATGTAATTAAGTATGGGAGTAGCTACAGATAACCATGATCTTCAGTTGTGTCCTTTGATTACAAAAGCTTTCCTGAGCAGGGGCTACTCAGCAACTTTCTATAATCATAATGGTATGGGAGTAGCTACAGCCAACCTATGATCTTCATTTGTGCCCATTTACTTGAAAAGATTTTTTAAACAAAAAGTTTCTTTTATTATAATCAACAAAGGGAGGGATTATGCCAGGAAGTGACCATAAATACTGGTCAGTTTCAATCAGTTGGCATATCTGGTTTTACAACAGTTGGATAATCATGGATAGATTTAAACTAAAATGTCAGGAAGAAATAGCAAAGTTAGGTTGTAGTCAGACTTCAAAAATCATTTCTAAGAAGAGGTGTGAAAAAGTTCAGGTTTTGAAGAATGATCAGAAGAACATGTCTCTTAAGAGCCATATCAAGCTCAAAGGATATTGACTGATAAATTTGCCTGACCTGGGACTGAAAGATGTACTGGCTATCCCAAAAGGTATACTTTGATGCAGATATAACTTTTGTTTGTTTGTAATTCCTGTTTTTATATAGTACATACTTGATATTCAATGTTTGAATTAAACTGATTTGTAAGCCTATATGGCTGGGTGATAGGAAAATTATATTCTGTGAATTGTATTTTGTTGTTGTATAACACAAAGGCTGTATCATAAAAATTATCTATCTCGTTAATTTATCTGCATGAAGGTGCTGTATATTTAAACCTTTTTGTTTGACTTGCCAGATTAATTAATAAGCCATAAAGAAGCCATGATAAATATTAATTCTGATGTTGATTTGTTTGCCATTGATTGTCAGAAGTGCTTAATTGAATTTATTCCTATTGTCACAGCTCTCTTTTGATGTTGAATTGATAGTGGGCTGTTCAGAAAGGACTAGTATTAAATGTTAAACAAATTCACATATAAAGAATATACTCTTTAAAAAGAATTTAATAAAGAATTATAGTAGATGAGCTATACTACATTTGCTAAATGTAATTTCTTTTTTCAGTGCTATCTGATTTCCTTCTTTTTGGCACCTTCTTTACTTGATCTTACTATTAATACTGACATACAATTGTAATGATAGGTTATTATTATTACTTTAGAAGATGCCTCTTAATGTTGATTTGCTTCATTTGCATATTTGCGGGGTGCATAAAAGGGATTAGTGATAAAATATTTTTTAATCATATTTCATTTTACGCTTTCTTCTTTTTTCTTCTTAATATTGATATATATTAATACCTATAGTTTTTACAAATATATTTATAATTTTTTTTCAAAATCATTTTTATTCCAGCCAAGTATTCAGATTAACTTCTCCGAGTGGTATGTGCAAATAATATTTTTTGATGTGGTTCAGACTGTGCTTACATCCAATGAGCAGCTGCATTCTGGAGCAAACAAGGTTATGGATCAGATCCAGAGGGAATATTATATATACAATACAATAATACAATAAATGGTCTTTAAAGTGCCAAAAATCTATCCATTGATATTCAGTGACACTGTGAAAATTTAGTATTATTGATTATAGGCTTCATTGAACAAATGTCCTTTTATGGCACTTTTAAATTTAGAGAGTTCTTTCATTCTTCTTATTTCAACTGGCAAGTTATTCCAAAGTTTAGGTGCACTGTAGGAGAAGGATCTGTCGCCTGTGGTTCTGTGGCTTGTCTTAGGTACAGTGAGAAGCAAATCACTGGAGGATCTTAAAGTTCTAGATGGATTATAAGGTCTCAAAAGTTCTTGGATGTAGCATGGGGCACTGTCATTTAGAGCTTTCCAAGTTAGCAGTAGAATTTTGAAATCAATTCTCTGTTTGATTGGTAACCAATGGAGTTGACAACAAATATCAGAAATATGAGAGTCATAGGCACAAAGTGTGACAAGCCTTGCCGCATTGTTTAGAATTCTTTGAAGTCTGTTCAACTGACGAGCAGGAAGTCCATAGAGTGTAGCATTGGCATAATCCAGTCTAGAGGTAATGAGTGAATGCACCAGGATATTGCAGGAATCCTTGGTGATGTATTTCCTAATTCTAGCAATGTTTGTAAGATGAAAATTTGCAGACTTGCAGACTGAGGATATATGATCAGACATTGATAATGTTTCATCAAAGGTGGCTCTAATGTTTCTCACTCTTTGAGATACCCTGATAGAGGCATCAGTTAGTAAAATGTGGTCCATGCAAATCTTTCCCTTAGAATGTGGTGTCTTAAAAATAATATTATGGCATCCCCAGAAGCTACATTTTGTACCATTTGAAAGAGTTCCCAACTTGTCAGCTCTCCTGTCAACAAACCACAAAAACACCACTGAAACCCATTGTTGTGAAGGACTTAATAGTACAGATACAAGTGACATGATTGATTTTCGCAGATGTCCAGCTGGTGGCCACAATTATATCGGGCATGTGGTAGATCATTTCACTAAAATTTTGCTTCCACTCAAAACAAAGTCAGCCCAGGAAGTGTCAACAGCCATCCAGGAGCAAGATTTTGCAAACCTAGGACTCCCTTGGATATTCCATTCTGACAATGGCAGAGAGTTCATCAATGATGTTCTACACAGACTCTTTAAAGATTGGGGTGGTGATACCATTTTAGTCAATGGACGACCAAGACATTCTCAATCTCGGGGTTGTGTTGAGTGTGGGAACCGGACAATCCAGAACAAAATTGGGAAGCTGGCACATCTTGTTGGTGAAAACCCCATTACTCAGCTGATGGATGACATAGCAGCATATGAAGAAAAGTGTGGATCTTCATACCCATGGGTGTCCTGGTTTCCACAAATTATGTTTGCATTAAACATGCAAAAATCTGACACGACAGGCTCCAAGAGGCAACATATTCCCATGTGGCCGTACTGGTGTTGTGAATTTATTTACTTGGGGTTTTACGTCGCTTTCAACACTATACAGGTCATATCACGATGGATAGTTGGAGGGGCAGAGGAAACCAGTACATATTGTTCTTTAGGGATCTGTACTGTAAACTGCCGAACAACGACAAGTAACTACCAGCTTTCCCACTTGAGGCCGTGCCGGGAACTGAACCCCAGCCTCAGAGGTGGGAGGTGAGAGTGTTACCACTCTGCCACCGTGGCCCCCTACTGGTGTTGTGAAAGAAGAAGATATAGAAAATTTCATTTATGACAGTGTTTCAGAGCCATATCAACCTGTCCCTGCTCCCAGGAAAAAATGGCAGATACTGTCCCAAATATACCAGATGTCTCCAGTGATGTCACTAGTGAGATACCAGAGGTAGCCACTGAGGTGCCTGACACCTTCATTGACTTGCCAGAGGACGCCAATGAAGGACCAGACATGACAGGCAAAGGAATATCATCCATTGAGTGAGAGGTCACCAGTGAGGTTGCCAGTGAAGCACCTGAATTGCCAGACATAGGAGTTTCAGTCAAGGCCTCTACTGACTTGCCAGGGACATTAGTGAAATGCCAGACACAGTCACAGTCCTTAATGATGAGATACAAGAGGTTCTAGATGTGTATGCCACCAGGAAACGAACTGCCTCCACATTTACAGATGAGGTGTGACTGCACTCGAAAATGTGACATGAAAAGATGTACTTGCCACAAGAATGGCTACCAGTGTACCACCCACTGCCATTCAAGTCATTCCTGTAGCAACACCCAAGACACTCTCCAGACAAAAGTAAACCTCCACTATGTCACTAAAGACCATTTAAGGGCAATTGAAAGAAAGGAGTGGCTGACAGATTTACATATGAGGGGAGTTACTGAGCTACTGAAGATGGCCAATGCACACATAGATCAGCTTCAGGATCCAATCCGTCAGATCAATTACACCTGGAAGAATCCCACCAGTGATTTTAAACAGATCTTCAACCAGGATGCTTGCCATTGGGTGACTCTTAGTTCAATAGGGATGCCAGAGGGATCAGTAGCAGTTTATGATTCATTACATGGCACAGCATTCTCTACAAGTTTCAAGCGAGATATAGCTTACTTTTGCCGTCCTTCTGGTGAAAAGCTCCTGCTCCACAACATGAATGTACAGAGGCAAAGGGATAAAATGTATAAGTTTTTATTGTATTACAGCTGTTACACTTGAAAGCAACAGAATAAACCTGTCCACCAATGTCAAACTGGTGAGGCATCAAAACAGCCAAGAGTAATAGTTGACCGTTTCAAAACTGCCAAATCTATCAAGGTATCAAAACAGCCATGGCCGTTTCAAAATGGCAAGTAACAAATATAACAATTATAATTTATGAATTATTTAAGACTAAGAGCAATGTAAACACAATTTAAAAACAATGGCAGGGCAGCACTCTAAAGTTCTTCTTGACACACTTCTCCCCAGGACGTCCACATAAGCTGACTCACAATCACAGGTTCCATATTCAAGCAAAGTACAACCAAGTGTGAAGCAAAACACCAATATTAAGTCAATAAGGAAAACGCACTACTAACTTAGCACAAAACTAACTAGTCAAGACTTCAAAAATTGTATAAATGATGCACCAGACCCCACCATTGTTACTCGATGGTGATCTGAAAAATATCTACAGGCAGTAATGTTGTCACAATATAATAATATATATGGAATTGAACCATATTCAATGTATACAAGGGAAGGGATAAGAAAGGGAGGGAAACTTTTCTGATGTGTGCCCATGTGCCTCCAACTTTAAAATGGAAGAATGACAGGGGTTTACAGATGAGGACCAAAACGTGACCAATCAGAAACAGCACATGTACACTGGTACAAAGTAAAATAATTTAAAGTATTAACCAACTTCAGAACTGACCTAGCCCACACCCTCATGTGGCCCCGAAACTTCATATTTTCACCTACATATGGATTTGGCTCACGCCAGTGACAATATTGAGGAACTGTCCCATTTTGACGCTGGCTGTTGAACAGGACATAAAACCTTATAGAAGTTGCTGTCCTTATAGAAGTGAATTACAATGAGGAGACCTTAAACTCCCAACTACAGCATGATTATGTTAAATTTAAGTTTTACAATTTTGGACAATATCCCAAATACCGTGCAACAAATTCTAATCATATTTATAAATAATAAACAATAGTTTATTTCAAAGCCAATTACATCACATTACAAAAGTTGATAACTTTATCTAAGAACATGTAAATAAGATTAAAGTTACAAATATTATGATTTTACAAAATTATTATACATGTATGTTTTTATTTCAACAATTAGCTTTAGTATGAAAAGGAGGAGGCTGAAGCAAAAGCTTGTATATTATTGTATTATTATATCGTCCATGTATAGCAAGCCTTAAACAGGATCTACATGCTAAAATAACTAATTGATACTGACATTAAGGTTACAATAATTTGTTTATGTTTCAGTGATTTGACATGGTAATTGAGATTTGTCACTAAATGGAACACTTTTGCATCTCTGGGTCATATTTTCAGCTGAATCCGTGATTTAAGTTATGTACTAGGTTGCGGCAGCGAATTTGGCTGTTTAAGCATAATATCTGTCCCAGCAGGCACACGCCTTGAAATGTCGTTGATTTAGAGTTGAAAACAGGTCCTGACGTTGATATGCACATTACCAACTACTAAATCTAAGTTAGTTTTCTAACATGAAAAATAGTGATAATTTGACCAGAAATCATGGTGACTTTTGGTTGAAAAACTGACACTGACACAATTTCAACACTATTTCAAAGCTGGATTTCTGACTGGAAAAAGTAGTGATACTTCATAAAAAATCACCACTAAATCAAGTTAGGTTTTTCGACATGAAATCTTAGTCATGTTATTGAACAGAAAACAGGTTGAATATTGGGAAATAAATGACTGGTTGATTAAAAATTCATTTTCTAGAGGGTGATATAGTGATTAAGTCTAATTTTTTGAAAGAACTATTGCAATTGTTTTTGAATTTGTAGGTATTTGTAAAGCAAAGACTAATTTTTAAAGATGATAAAGATGATGTGTGGATGTACTTGTACATTTTTATCCATTCTCCTTACCAATCAACTGATGCATCCAAATATAATTTTTATAATTTATAATTTTAATTTGATTAATACAATTCAAAATACATTTTGAAGTCAAACTTATCTTAAATAAAACAAAGATAAATTCAAACTTATTCATCAAAACTTAGTAATTAGAATTTGTTTCTCAAAATTCTCCCATACACAAAGAACTAGTTTTCAGTTTGCAAGTTTACACTGAAAACTTCTCTATACAGAGAACCTAAGCTATAACATTTATCACACAATAGTGAGGTTGGGGGGTTCCTGGTTTTTCTTATCTGTACCCTGCTACACAGAACACTGGACCCGTGACTAAAGTAATTAGATAACACAGCAGGGGTGGAGGTGGGGGTTTACCCTTGCTCAATTGCATGCACGGTGTTTACTTTTTTAAGCCTGTTTTTTTGTGATCAGCACTGACAACTAATTAAGGTGGGGACTAATGGGTGGAGTTCTAATAATGTGGATATTCTTGTGTTTTTTCTTGGTTTATATGCCAAAGTTGTATGAGACACAAGCATCTGAACTGAGCATTGTGGCTTTGCTACATGATTATAGCTTTTTATAATTACAATATAATTATAGCCAACTTAATAAAACATTTAACAGAAACTGATTGGATAAAATGCTGAAGATACAAATAATGTCACAAATGTTTGTTTTTAACAAAGAAAAAAAAACATTGTAAAATTTCACAATAGAATTTCAATTGAAGACATTGAATAATACTGGTCCTATTAAAAACATAAAAATGGATATCTAGTTGGATAATATGGATTTACATATCTTGAGCAATTATAATTATATTTGATGCAAAATTAGGTATCATTACAATGTCATCAGAAATAGAATATTGAATATACAATGATTCATGAATACATGTCATCTTGGAAAGAATTAATTACTTTGAGTTGTATCGAAAGTGTAAAATATGCATATGGATAATTATTGTATAATATTATTAAGAAGCTATAATTATGACACACAAGCTACAATGATTCAAATAAAGAAGACAATGTAAATAACCTGATTTTACCCATTGAATTCAACCCTATTTCATACATTGGATCCAACCAAAACCTGCTTGCAAAATCTAGATGTATTTCAACCAGATTTCACACATAAATACAACCAGATTTCAACAGTTGGTTTCAACATGATTTCACTAGTTGGATCCAACCAAAAACAGTTTGCAAAATCTACACGTATTTCAACCTGATTTCACCCATTGAATTCAACCAGATTTCAACAGTTGGTTCAACATGATTTCACTGGTTGGATCCAACCAAAAACGGTTTGCAAAATCTACACGTATTTCAACCTGATTTCACCCATTGAATTCAACCAGATTTCAACAGTTGGTTTCAACATGATTTCACTGGTTGGATCCAACTAAAAACAGTTTGCAAAATCTACACGTATTTCAACCAGATTTCACCGTTGGATTCAACCTGATTTCAAAGTTGCGTGCCTGCTGGGGTACATACAGTTGTATAGTGTACAAAAAGCTTGTCTAACACTATGTCTGCTTTTGTGTGAGGTCCCGTTTTATATTAAAATGAACTTTAATTGGGGATGCACAGACGACAATGGTCTATATTTCCATATTCAACCACTGGAAGGCACTAACGTATTGGGGTTTCCATTCCTAGAAGTTATCACGTGATTTAATTTGTCCGTCATCTGTTTGTAGAAATAAAGTCCTCAGTTTTGTGATTTATAACCCTAGATAATTCACAAATTTCCGTAGCGCTCGTCCGTTATTCGCCGGAAATTTGTGAATTATCTAGGGTTATAAATCACAAAACTGAGGACTTTATTTCTATTATAAAGACCGGTTT
This sequence comes from Sabellastarte sp. h YS-2021, assembly GCA_964017235.1. Classification (NCBI taxonomy): domain Eukaryota; kingdom Metazoa; phylum Annelida; class Polychaeta; order Sabellida; family Sabellidae; genus Sabellastarte; species Sabellastarte sp. h YS-2021. The sequence continues at coordinate 1,351,304 of OZ024927.1, forward strand.
CATTTATTAATCCATAAATATTATTGTAAATATGCTTCAAATCACACCTAGTTGTCGCACTATATTTTGTCTGTATCATTTTGTCCTGTATTATCGACGATCGTCCAATTCTTGCCTCAGATAATTGTACGCAAAAATATGCGCACTGCATTGTTTTCTGTAGTCTGCGCACTTCCGGTCTTTATAATTCGAAGTCATCCTCACGCGGGATTGCTTTTCCTCGAAAACAAACCCTCACAGAAACCGCGAGGAATTCTGGGAGTAAACAAAGAACTACTTTTCAACAAGGAAGTGATTCCGTAGCATGAAAATGCTCAAAAATAAATGTTTTCTATCATAACACACACCCTTCTTAATTTTTCTTTAAAATATACAGATATATCTTCAACATAGTAATTTTTAACCATGAATCTATCATCTTAAATATAGTTTTCAGTCTTCTTAGGTGGGCAAAAATTGAGTTTATAAACCAGTAATTATTCTACGAATTTTAAATATTGTGATCCGTGGATATTTCAAGCTATTAAACTTGTATAATTGCTTTGAAGATTGTTAAAAATAATTTTTCAAAGTAAAATCAATTTTATGAATAGAAAGTTACATATATTTGTCCCCATTTGCCACAAATCTGCAAAAACATTGATAATGCGTGAGAGTAATAAAAATAATAAAAAATAAATAAATAAAATAACATTAAAGATGATTTAACAACAATAATAATGATTGATTTCAATTCTATATATACCTATACATGCATACATTTAACAAATGCTTTATAGGATTTTAAAAATTACCAATATTATTTTATTATTTATTTAGCTTTATTTATTTATTTATTTTTGCATTGAAATTACATGTATAATATATAACTAAGCATCATATACATGTCACCGCGATCGCGGCTGGGTTTTAGAACTCGTCGATAACTATTTTATTTAAGCGGTTAGAAATAAAAGAATTTTACTTTCGCCAGCTTGGGTGTTACAATCGCGGGAAAAACGGACATTTTGTTCAGTTTTGAAGGTGATTTTAAACAGTAAGGATGCCTCTGCAGTAGCTGGGTTTGAGGAAAACTTTGTGTGAAAGTTGTTGGTTGTGTTGGTGGTGTTGCAGGTTAGTGTTGTAACTGCATGAATGGTATTGTAACTGTTCAGTAATTATTATGTTTGTTTACATTAGCTAGTGCTTGGTAACTTGCTTACTGTTTTAGTGAAACTCTTGAAATTCATTTTCATTGAATTTGTTGAACTTGTTATATTTATCTTGGGATCAGTTGATTACCATATCTGTTGTAAACTGTAATAATTATCTTGAATACTTTACATTATTGGGATGAGCTTTGTAGTTGTCGTTAATGCATTACTGTTGGAGATTAGTATTGTTTTATGAATTCTGTGATACCAATAATGGTGATACTTATTTTAGTCTGTAACTTTCAAGTATGTCGTTTAATCATTATTGTGGTCCCATATCAGATTTCTTATTTTGAATCTGATTATTTGTAGGTGTTTTTGTATGGTCGGTGACCGATTCCTTTTGACTTGACGACCTGATGTTTGGGTGTTCGTATGGTCAGTGACCGATTCTGTTTGACTTGATGTCCTGATGTTTGGGTGTATGTGAACTACTTCATCCCTGGTAGGACCACTGTAGATAATAAACTAGTCAAGATTTTAGTCAAGTGTTTCCATCCTCACGTCCACTGTAAGTCCCTCGTCTGGTGACCCGTATGACCCACTGGGAGACGGCGGCAACATTGGCGCCCCTAACAGATAAAGTATCTGGGACACATCATCTCAGAAGATGGCATTGCAGTAGATCCAGACAAAATCTCCTGTGTAAAGGATTGGCCCGTTCCGAAGACTGTTTCGGAGGTACAACGTTTTGTTGGCTTTACGAGCTTTTATAGGAGATTCGTGAAGGATTTTGCCAAGATTGCTCGTCCTTTGCACTTAGTAACACAGGGAGGTGTTCACTATCAAACCAAGACTAAAACGAAAGTTCGGTATCCACCACTGGAATGGGGACCAGAACAACAAAAAGCATTTGATATGCTTAAGCAGGCTTGTTGCAGCACTCCTGTCCTTGGTTTTGCTGATTACACCAAACCCTTTACTTTACACACAGATGCAAGTATAGAAGGGATTGGTGCAGTTTTACATCAGGAGGACAATGGGGTGAAACGTGTTATTGCTTATGCAAGCCGGGGCTTGTCTAAATCTGAGAGAAACTACCCCATTCATAAACTTGAGTTTTTGGCACTCAAATGGGCCATTACCGAGAAGTTTCACGACTATCTCTATGGTAATGAGTTCACAGTGAACACAGATAATAACCCATTGACCTACGTGCTCAGTTCAGCAAAACTTGATGCTACAGGACACCGTTGGGTTGCCCAACTGGCAAATTATCGCTTCACTCTGAAATACTGTACCGGAGCTTCAAATTCTGTTACGGATGCATTGTCACGTATACAATGGCCTGAAGTCAGTACTGAGGTGCTGAACCAGGTGATGACTGTTCACCTGGACGACCATCCTCCGGTGGAGAGCTTTTGCTATAATCAACAGGCGATTCCTGCTGAACTAGAAAAGCAAGAAGCCCACACCTTGGATCAGGTTATTGATTGGGAACAGGAGCAGGATCAAGATCCTGTGATCAAGTCTGTCAAATTTAGGCTTGAGAATAAACTCAGAGAGTCTGAGCTGTCCCCACAAGCAAAGTCCTTGTGGAAGCCTTGTGGAAGGAAAGAAGACATCTTTCAGTTATTAGTGATAGACTAATGCGTAGCAGACTTTGCTCAGATCAGAAGCAGTGGCAACTGGTTTTGCCAGGTAAATACCATAAAGTGGCTCTGGATTATGTGCACAACCGTATGGGTCATCTCGGACGAGATAGATCTTTAGAGCTACTGAGAGAAAGGTTTTACTGGGTTGGCATGCAAAAGTCAGTTGTCGACTACATTGCCCAGTGTGACAGATGCATACGACGGAAAGACTATCATTCTCCACGTGCTCCACTTGTCAATACACAAACTTCTCAGCCTATGGAGTTGGTGTGTATCGACTTTCTGAAACTTGAACCTTCCAAGGGTGGAATTGAAAATGTGTTAGTGGTCACAGACCATTTCACAAAGTACGCTCAAGCGTATCCGACCCGGAACCAGACAGCAAGCACAACTGCTAAAGTGTTGTTTGACAACTTCTTTGTGCATTATGGTTTCCCACGTCGGTTACATAGTGACCAGGGTAGGAATTTTGAAAGTAAAACCATCCAGCAGCTTTGCCATTTAGCAGGAGTACATAAGAGTAGAACAACTCCATACCACCCAATGGGTAATGGGATTGCAGAGCGCTTCAACTCTACTCTCCTCAACATGCTGGGCACACTGGAACCTGATAAGAAAGTGGACTGAAAAAGTCATATTGGGTCACTTGTACATGCGTACAATTGTACTAAGCATGATAGTACAGGATTTTCACCTTACTATTTGATGTTTGGTCGTCACCCACGCATAGCTGTGGATGTTGTTTTAGGAAGGGAGTCAGTTGAAACACATGCAACGCCAGATCGTTACATATCCAACTTGCGTACTCAGCTCAAGAAAGCTTATGAGTTGGCTGAGGTTAACTCAAGAAGTACTCAAGCTGAACAGAAAAAGTTGTATGACAGGCGTATCCGAGGTGCTTTCTTAGAGATTGGAGACAGGGTTCTGGTTCGCAATGTAGGGTTAAAAGGAACGAACAAGATTGCTGACAAATGGAGTGAGCAAGTTTATTTTGTTGTTTCTCAACCTAACCCTGACATCCCTGTGTATGAAGTGAAACCAGAGATTGGTAGGAGTCGGGTTAAGGTTCTGCACAGAAACCTTTTGTTGCCAATCCCATGTCTTCCAGTCGAAACACCGAAAGCAGATACTGCCAATGTAGAGACCACCCCAGCAGTGATAGCTGAGGAGAATGAGTGTGTGGCAGATGCTATCAGTGCTTCGGATGTGAGTAGTGAGATTAGCTTCACTAATAGGCCTCGCCGGGCACCAATACCCGCACCTCGGAAAACTAGGCCTAGAACACCAGTTGTTGGTCAGATGGCTGAGACTATTCCTAGTTCTCAGAAGGAGCATTCTGTAAATGAAACGGTAGAACCGTTTGTCCTTGAACATTCTTTCAGTGTTCTGGAACAGGGTACACATGAGTTGACTAACTCTGTGAGCAATAATTCTGTTCTGGATGAAGAAGGTGACAGTGAGCTTTCTGAAAGCCAGCCTGGTTTAGAAAGTGACCACACCATCCTTTCTGGAGGGGAGGAAATGGACAGTGGAACTGTTCTTAAAACAGCTGTGCAAGCTGAGACATATGAAACAGACAGTGAAGCTGAAAAGCCTATCACACCTGCTCCTAGAAGGTCTACTAGGGTAAAGTCAAAGGCACATTTAAGACCAGATTTTGCATATGACTTTGCACAGATAACAAACTCAGAAACTGTGAGAGAAACCCAGATGCATAGAGATGCGATTCAGAAAGTTAAATTTCTGAAGGAATTTGTAAAGCTATTTTAATTGTAACCATTCTTTGGTATGTGTATTTCTTTTTATTTATTTTATTTTTTTTTTGTTCTTGAAAGACAACTGAGAAAGTTTCTGTTAGGGGAGGAAATTATATTTTCTCACATTGTGTAGGATAATGGCGAGGGAATGATGTCTGTTTGTGATGTCATGTTTATAAATGTCAGGAGACATTTTCCTCACACAGGGAAGTATGTCACCGCGATTGCGGCTGGGTTTTAGAACTCGTCGATAACTATTTTATTTAAGCGGTTAGAAATAAAAGAATTTTACTTTCGCCAGCTTGGGTGTTACAATCGCGGGAAAAACGGACATTTTGTTCAGTTTTGAAGGTGATTTTAAACAGTAAGGATGCCTCTGCAGTAGCTGGGTTTGAGGAAAACTTTGTGTGAAAGTTGTTGGTTGTGTTGGTGGTGTTGCAGGTTAGTGTTATAACTGCATGAATGGTATTGTAACTGTTCAGTAATTATTATGTTTGTTTACATTAGCTAGTGCTTGGTAACTTGCTTACTGTTTTAGTGAAACTCTTGAAATTCATTTTCATTGAATTTGTTGAACTTGTTATATTTATCTTGGGATCAGTTGATTACCATATCTGTTGTAAACTGTAATAATTATCTTGAATACTTTACATTATTGGGATGAGCTTTGTAGTTGTCGTTAATGTATTACTGTTGGAGATTAGTATTGTTTTATGAATTCTGTGATACCAATAATGGTGATACTTATTTCAGTCTGTAACTTTCAAGTATGTCGTTTAATCATTATTGTGGTCCCATATCAGATTTCTTATTTTGAATCTGATTATTTGTAGGTGTTTTTGTATGGTCGGTGACCGATTCCGTTTGACTTGACGACCTGATGTTTGGGTGTTCGTATGGTCAGTGACCGATTCTGTTTGACTTGATGTCCTGATGTTTGGGTGTATGTGAACTACTTCATCCCTGGTAGGACCACTGTAGATAATAAACTAGTCAAGATTTTAGTCAAGTGTTTCCATCCTCACGTCCACTGTAAGTCCCTCGTCTGGTGACCCGTATGACCCACTGGGAGACGGCGGCAATATACAGAAATGTCAGCAATAATAAATAAAACACACAAAAAAGCTACATGAAAATTACAATAAAAGGAATATATATGAATAGCCACAACGTGACTCAAAAAAAATTACTATTTAATACAAAACATAATAATTTTGATTTTTGAAAATTATAGAATAGGCCACATTCTTTTAAATAATTAATAATCATATTTACATTATCAACCCAAAATTATGCTTTATATAATTGGCCTACATTAATTTTTACTTCCAGTTATAACAGAATTTTATTTACATAATGTGGCCTTATAGGACAATATCTTAATTATATGCAATAGTATATTTAAAATCAGGGTGTAGCTAATTTTAAACTATCATACAAATAGTAAGATGACCTTAAACTCTTTTTCGAGCAAAAATTATATTGATTTCTTGACTGCATGTTATAAACATTATAGTCCATTTTCATGCTGTTAAAAATCTTTGGTTTCTGCAAATCAATTTTTGACTTACAATGAATGTAAATTTAGAAAAATGTTTATTTATCAAATATACATAACATAAATAGCTCTAAAGTAATTCTAAAAATCTGGATTTAACCATAAAATATTTAGTCAGATTTAGAAAGTAATTACTTGCATAAGAAAATTGAAATAGATAGTTTTCTTTGACAGTGGATGGAATGCAATATGGTTACTTTTACAATATATACATGTCTATTTTATTTATTTTTTCAGTGTTTTATGTTATGTATATTATCTTATTGGTTATATTATGACAGGTAGTTGAGAGGGCTGTAATTATTAATTACTCTATAAAAGTAGTGTTATTGGTTACTTAGACAAAAAAAATAATTAATTTAAAATTATTTAATAATGTACTTTAGACTTAAACCCCAAATCAAATTGAAGTAATAATATTATGAAAAATACAATGACATGAATGTACCACAGACAACCTGTATAGCTAAATATCCCTACATTAACGTCACCTTAAACTCCCACCTACAGAACAAAAATAAAATCTTTATACTTACTTAAGAAAACTATTTATAACATTAAAGTCCTCTCTAAAAATCATTGCAAAAGACATTTTAGCAGATGACCAGTTTCCAATAATAATTTCCATAAAGTTGATTATTATTACAATAAAATTACTTAAAGGTAACAATATTGTTTGCAGACATTTGAAGATATTTGTTTCCAATGCTATACATTGAAAATAAAATGCAAGATTTATAGCACTTTTGATGAAATGAATTAACAGAAAACTTTAAATTACATGTTATTTGTGACCAAAAATTCACCTTTTTCTCCATTTAAATGGCATGTGTAACCACCATATATAAATGCTACATGTTGTAAGCTTTAAAATAGTGTATTACATGTCAAAATCGAGGAAGAAATAACAATTTTATGAATTTTCAAACTATTTTATACGATTGCTGTAGAGAAAAAAAAATCTTTTAAAAAAACTATTCTTGTTGGTGCATTAACACAGTAAAGTGGTGCGTAGGTATACAACGGGCCATAGACACGACGGTTTCTGAGAGAGATCTTTTTTTCGAGAGGAAAAAGTCTCGCGAGAGAATGTTTCGAAGTGTTGCAAGAACTTGTGAAATACTTTATGTATCCAGAAAATATAAAATTTTTAGAGTTAACATAACGGGAAAAGAGAATGGAAATACTACAAATTCGCAGTTTATATGCCCTCATTAATAACAAATGTCTACATATTTGCTTTTATATCAAATGCTTGACAAGTGATGATGCATTTACAAAAGTTTCAAAGAAATCTATTTGTTATGATAATAAGGTGTATATATATATATCATATCTGAGTTTAAAATACTGATCATTGGTAGCTCATATAAAAAGAAGACAAACCAAACTAACTTGTCTACAGAGTAAATATAGCTGAAGATCTATTTATGGACTTGTACATTGATATTCATGAGTTCATCTGTGAGATCGGGTTTGGAAAGCGCGATAAAAGAAAGGATCTTTATCATCAAATTATAACTACTACAAAAATCTGCAAAGATTTAAAATTAATATGTCTGTTTTGAAAATCATGTAATATTACTACACTTTAAAATACTTATAAATGTTAAATATGGCCACGAGAATTTATGGAAGACTGCATAGGACGCAACACAAAATGTACCTACTGCATGTACATAGATCACTAACATTTAAAAGCAACATATTTTCTTATTTTGAATTAAATCATTGAATATTTATAAAAAATACTTACATTTTGAAATATCAATATAACAGTTTATGTCTTCCAAATTGTTTTATATTTACAAAGTAAACTTGGTTTGCTAATCTTATTTTATATGGACACTATTATGATTTGTTCTTAAATTGAAGTAGCAAAGGACATATTATATGACACAGCATTCAATAATAGAACATCCCCGCGTAAAGTCAAACAACGTGGCTCCAATAAAAAATTTGCTGATATTCAGGACATCTTGAATATTTTCGTTGAGTTTCCTAGCCACCATGTCCCAATGTATGTTGCCAAAGATCTGTCCAATCTGCCTCCTCTCTCAGTGGATAACTTTGATATTGCTAAAATTATCAAACATATTGAACAGCTCAAAGTAAATGTTGCGGTTCTTCAAGAGGCGCAGGGTGCAGTATTAGAGTCTCATGTTTATCACACAAACCAGATGGCAAGAATGAGTGAGAATATGAACAAATTGGGCTGCAACCCAACATCAGAATCTACCCAGAAACCTTCCAACATTAGTGACAATAATACCTCACTTTTAATGGCACTGTTTTCAGGGGTTGCTGAAATCCAGAAGTCTGATAGTCACTCTGAAGAAACCCCTGCTAGCAGTAGTGCTAGCAAAATGCAACCAAAATCATGTGTCTGAAAGACAGAAAGCTGAAAAAACATGTGATTCTGAAGGAGACATCTCAGATCTAGTAAGACTGGCTGAAATTCAAGGCATTCAAACGTCTCAACAAGGAAGAAGACAAAAACTACATCCTCTCATGTTGGCAAGACACAATCCAATGGTACCAAGAAACATCATAATACTCTCCCTACTACAAGTAGTAACTTGGGTAGTAACTATGCTGAAACACTATCACAGATCAACCAAAGAAAGTCTGCCTCATTTGTCAGTCGATCGGATCAGATAATAAAAGGTATAGGTCATGATTTTCAGCTACGGTCTTCTGTTGGCAACCATAGCAAGTCAGTCTCTGCAAAAAGACAGCAGGTAGGCATATTTGTCTCACGTTTGGCAAAGAACACCCAAGCTGTTCATATTGTTCGACATGCAGAGAAAGAGACTGGTCTAAAAGTTCAGTGTGATATACTGAAATCGCAATATTCCACACACCAATCAGCATGTCTCCGCTTGCCAAGGAAAGACCACAGCATCTTGCTTGATCCACAAATATGGCCTTTTGGCACCATTGTTAGACCCTACTATGATTAATTCCTTGCAGCTGGCTGCCTGAATTTGGTATATTGATATCATTCAACAAGATACTCAAAGTACTGTCATTTAATTGTCATGGCCTGTCCTCTTCCTTGGGTGATGTAAAAAATCTCTGCAGAGACTATGACATTATTTTCCTCCAAGAAACATGGCTTCACCAAGATGAACTGCCTATCTTACATTCAATACACCCCCAATTAGAAGGACATGGTACTAGTGCTATGGACGTAAGTAAAAAAGTGCAGTCTGGAAGACCCCATGGTGGCATTGGTATTCTCTTGCGAAAGAACCTCCCTCACGTGTGCTCAATTGTTGATCTAGAGGACTGTAGGCTACTAGCCTTAAAAATAACCACAGAAAAGGACAATCTGTATATGGTTAATGTGTATTTACCTTATTTTTCCCATGAGAACTATGATTCATATATGTACTATTTAGGAAAGCTGAATGCAATTGTGTCTGATCTGCCTTCTACTAAGATAGCATTCCTTGGGGATTTTAATGCTCACATTAATGGTATATTTTACAAAGAGTTGGTTAATTTTTGTCAAAATATGAATTTTGTGATTTCTGATTGCAAACTTTTAGGTGAAAACAGCAAAACTTTTGCATTTGTTAGTAACGCTCATAATTCAACATCATGGCTTGATCATGTATTGTCAAGTCATACTATGCATAGTTGTATTAACAGCATAGCTGTTCTTTATAATTTGCCCTGTTCTGATCACCTTCCAGTCAGTATCAGCTTGGTGTGTAACTGGTCTAAAAACTCTCTTTTGAGTAAATTGACAAGAGAGTATAGTAATAAAACATGTAACTGGAGTAAAATTACCTCTTCAGATTTAAGAACCACTCAAAGCTTACAAAAGATGGTCTCAAACATATAAATATCCCCCAGCATATGTTATCTTGTAACACTCTCAGCTGTACAAGTACTTGTCATAAAGATGCAATAACATAATTGTATGACAGTATTATTAAATGTTTTTTAAATTCTAGTAACAAATGTATCCCTCAATCCAGAAGCCATCAGAAAAAGGGCGTGGTTCCTGGATGGACTGATCTTGTCATGGAACTACACTACAAAGCCAGAAGTGATTATATATTATGGCGTGGCTTAGGTAAACCAAGATCAGGGCCTAGCTGTGAAGAAATGAGACGCTTGAGGTTGTCTTTCAAGTATGCATTAAGACAGTGTAGGGTTCATGAGGAGCAAATCAAAGCTGATAAGCTTGCAAATGACCTCAAAAATAAAGATAGTATGTCATTTTGGAAAGCTGTATCTCGCACTTCAAAATTGAATACCCCCCTTCCAGAAAATGTAAATGGTGCTTGTGGCTCTAGTAATGTAGTAAAAATGTGGAAGCAACATTATGAAATGCTTCTTAACTGTGTTACCACAGTTATAAACAAATCATATGTACTTTCCATGATTAACAAAATTAATGAGAAGGGTATATCTGTATCTCCCATGGTAGTAGAAAATGCCATTAAGAAATTGAAACTTGGAAAGTCTAGTGGCCATGATGGTTTAAGTGCTGAGCACTTTAAGTTTGCTGACCGTAGTATCTGTTTGTACTTGTCCATATTGTTCACGTCTATTATAAGTTATGGTTATATACCTGACGACTTTATGAAAACTGTGCTGCTGCCAATCATTAAAAGCAAAACTGGTGACATACATGATGTTAACAATTATCGTCCTATTGCCCTTGTTACTTCCTGTTCAAAGCTTTTTGAGTTGATTCTGCTTGATTTTATTGATGTGTATCTTCAGACAACTGATAATCAGTTTGGTTTTAAAAGTAAACATGCCACTGACATGTGTATCTTTACAATTAAAAATGTCATTGACTACTACAGAAGACAGAAAAGACCTGTCTATACTTGCTTCTTGGATGCTTCTAAAGCATTTGACTGTGTGAATCACTGGACACTATTTTCTAAACTAATTAACTGTAAGGTACCATTGCTACTTGTGCGTGTAATTGTATACTGGTACAGAACTCAGCTGTTTTACATCAGGTGGGGTCCACATATGTCAGACATTTTCAAAATCTCTAATGGTGTTAGACAAGGTGGGATCTTATCCCCTAAGCTGCTGTATACCTAGATAAACTATCTGTTGCACTAAATAAATCAGGCATTGGCTGCAATGTTGGTACTTGTGTGAATCATTTGTTCTATGCTGACGACGTTTGCCTCTTGGCACCTACAGCCATGGCCTTACAACAAATCATGAATGTATGTTATGACTATGGTGCTGAACATGACATTGTGTTCAATGCAAAGAAATCATACTGTGTAGTTTTTAAACCAAAAAGGTACAAACTAAAATGCCCTACTGTGTCTCTTGCTGGGACAGCTATACCAAATCTAAATTCCGTCAAATACCTCGGAGTTATTCTGACTGACAATCTGCAAGATGATGAGGAAATAATGAAACAAACTAGGAACCTATATGCTCATGGTAATGTTCTCCTCAGAAAGTTTGGTCTCTGTTCCAGTGAGATGAAGCAACAACTATTTTAATCCTACTGTGCTCATTTTTACTGCTGCTCATTGTGGACCAGCTATAACAAAACAACTTACAATAAAGTTAAAGTTGCATATAACAATATTGCATGCCGGTTACTGGGGTATGACTACAGAGACAGTGCTAGTCATATGTTTGTCACTAACAGTCTAGACTCTATGAAAATTGTTTTGAGAAAAAATATGTACAATCTGAAAATGCGTGTTGAAACATCCAACAACTCTATTGTTAAAACTATATGTGATAGTTTTTATCTAAGCAGCTGTGGTATTATTTATAAGTGCTGGCAAGCAGCTCTATATACACTTTGCTGACATGTATTTTGTAGTTTTTAATGAGTATATGAACATTTAATGGTCATCTTTATGGTTTTTTGTTTCTATAGATACATTTTTTTATTTTTAGTGTATTATATTTTATCTGTGTAACTTTTTAATATGGGCCACGAGCCTGAAATAAAATCTACCTATCTATCTAAATGGTATGCTAGTAGATGGGTGGCTTCTATATAAGTTAGGTATCATACAACAAAGAAATTACCTGTACATTGGCATCAAATTATGGCTTAGTAAAACTTGTGGGAATGACTTCATATCTTGTGGTAATGACTTGCTATCTTGTGGTAATGACTTGCTATCTTGTGGGAAAGACTTGCTAACTTGTGGGAACGACTTAGTATATTGTGGTAATGACTTTACTAACTTGTTGGAACGAGTTAGTATCTTGTGGTAACGACTTGTTAAGTTGTGGGAATGAGTTAGTATCTTGTGGTAACGACTTTCTAACTTGTGAGAATGAGTTAGTATCTTGTGGTAACGACTTTCTAACTTGTTGGAACAACTTAATATCTTGTGGTAACAACTTGTTAACTTGTGGGAACGACTTAGTATCTTGTGTTAATGACTTTGCTAAGTTGTGGGAACGACTTAGTATCTTGTGGTAATGACTTTGCTAACTTGTGGAAATGAGTTAGTATCTTGTGGTAATGACTTTGGTAACTTGTGGGAACGAGTTAGTATTTTGTGGTAATGACTTTGCTAACTTGTGGAAACGAGCTAGTATCTTGTGGGAACAACTTTCTAACTTGTGGGAACGAGTTAGTATCTTGTGGGAACGACTTTCTAACTTGTGGGAATGACTTAATATCTTTTGGTAACGACTTGTTAACTTGTGGGAACGACTTACTATCTTGTGGTAACAAGATAAAAAAATGATAGGAAAACAGTTCTATGTCCCTTCCTGGGCTCAGTATAAATGTGTGTTGTCAGTTGGGAGAAAGTTTTATACCAGATAGCATGTGCTGATTTGTGTTGAGATTTAAGTGGATTGCCTATGTTATTTTGGTATGTATAGTTTTGTACTATGTTGACATTCCCTTTGATTTGGTTGTTATTTACAGCTCTCAAATTAAGATAGAATTGGTAGTTTTATATGACTCATTATCTATTGTAGATGAGGTGGCCCAACTCTTGCCTCTTAGTAACAGCATTCAAGCAGGCTTTAACTGATCTTTATAGGAGTTGCGGGAGTCAATGTTATCCTTTGTGCCCTTGCTAGGTGTCTACAGATGTTATACTGATGATGCGTACATGTTGAACTTTCAACTTTATAAGACATTTAAGACATTTGTGTTTTGATGTATTATCCCATTAATAGTTGATTGTGAACTCAATTGTGTTGTTCTATTGTCTCATTGGATCTTATTTCAGTTTAACACCATACGATCACAAATTACGTAGCATACACTTCAAACATAAAATAATACATCATATCCCTTCAAAATCAATTTTCAAACTGTGCAGTTACACAGATAAACGCTTATATTTGTTAAACCTTTTACATCACGTTTTTGGTCACTAGTGTACAGTTTCAAAAAAGCTATTTTATTCCATTGATCGTTGCTAATGGACTTGAGATTGTTAATCAGTTGAGTAATAAGCTTAATTTGACTAAAACTGCATATCCCCTTTCTGTCTAGAGGTGAAGGAACTGCTGTTGTACTGCGTGACCCAGCAGTAGCATTTAATACAACTGACCATGGTAATGTCCTAGACAGTCTGAATTTATAGTTCAGTGTTAGTGGTGCATTTGTGAAGTGGTTCAAATCTTACCAATTACTCTCAATCCATCAAAGTTGGCTTTATTCTCTCTGATGCTATGAAGCTCCTGTATGGTGTTTCTTAAGTTTTTCCTTGGTTTAATACTATTCTCACTGAGAGGCAGAAACGGGATTTTCTAAATGGGGATATGGACATTTTTACTCTGATATTTTATAGTAAGAAGATCTCTCTGAAACCCAAAGTACAAAAGAAACCAGTATAAAAAGCTAACAAAATGACATATGACACATTTAATCATTGGATTGCAAAACAATTATAACAATGAAGGACATGTTTTAAAATATACAAACACTGTGAAGCAGTGTACACCACATAAGGTAGATCTAGTGTTATAATAGAATGACCTGGTGAAAATCCAAGTTCATGACCTGTGTAACTGTGCTGTAATTGCACTGTATTTTTCAACCCCTTTTTGTTTTCTTTCTACCTGGGTTTTGTTTCTGCTGTTGCTTTTTCAGCAGGATTTTCTACCGGGGGTTTTCCTGACACTGACTTCATAGAGCTGCTTAATGCTGTGAACAACACAACATGAAATCATGAAATAAACTTATAACAAGCTTGGCTACTGTCATAAACAGTTGTACCACTATACAAGAAAAAATCAACTACTTTGATCTAAATTCACAGACAAGAGTCTAATCCCCTGTGCTATTGTGTCAGTTTGAAAATAATACAGGTTTCGTAGCTCTCAGCTTAAGCAGGTATATTTACTAGTGGGGGAAGATTGGAGACAGAGATAGATATAAGGGATGGGAGATAGGGCGTGAATGGTGAAAAAAAATCCCTGTTACTCACACATAACTCTTGGAAAAGATTCTTCATTGGCTTCCTGTTAAACATCACTCTGGTTTTCAGACTGCCTTACTGGTGTACAAGTTCCTACAAAGTGGTAATCCTAGATATTTTGAACCATTTCATAAACCTAGACACAGTGTGTACAATCCTTGTAAAAGGCAAGCTGATTGTGCAGTACTTTCACACTTTCCCTCATTAGTATCTAAGTCTATTAAGCATTATTGTCTTACCTTCGTGGATGACAATGATTGCTCCAATGTTTTGAAAGGATCTGATGATGTACGTTCAGCCACTTCTCTCACCTTGTTCAACAGAAGTGGAAAACTTGTCTCTTTGCAAAATCATACCCGCCCTAGATGTGTATTTTTTCTTCGACCTCTGATATGCCTCTGCTCAATTGATCTGGGGTCTCACAAAACAGCCGACAGATCCTGGCCATGCAAGTACTTACCTATGTGCAATAGGCTACTGAACAACAACCTGTAGGATCACTGCACAAACTTCATCATAAAAACAGTAAAGTTACTCTGGCTAATAAATTTTTAGCTTCTCTCAGTGACGAGATAAAAATAATGTGTGCTCAGTTTACAACTTATCAGATAAAAATAATGTGTGCTCAGTTTACAACTTATAAGATAAAAATAATGTGTGCTCAGTTTACAACTTAAAGAAAAAAATAAAGTGTGCTCAGTTTACAACTTATCAGATAAAAATAATGTGTGCTCAGTTTACAACTTATAACATCATCTCCTGTCTTTTAAAATTTCTGGGAAGTCACTGAATAAAAGATCTTCAAAACCATTATGAAATCTCCTAGAAAGTGATCTAATTCTAACATTTTCTTAAGGAATGCATCAAATAGCAGAGAGCTTCCTATCACATAGTTTAAAAAGGCTATTGCTTCTACTCTTATAAAGAAATCTTTCCTACCGTAGGACGAGCTTAGGAGTTATCAGCCTGTCTCTGGTCTGTTTCATGTCCTAGCTGGCTGAGCATTTTATTCAGGTTTTATTTCCTGTATTAAATATTGTCTGTCACCCTGTAGAGATGGGAGTGAGTGTAACCTTCTCACAGGGACTGATAATATTTGTATAAAAAGGAACACATTAATTACATAAAGCACAATACATATCTGGTGAAAATTAACACATTTCATTTGATCAGGGAACAAAAACTAGTATTTTTTAAGAAAAAAGCAATATTTATTTACTAACGCTCGATAACAGGAGACGGTTATTGTGACCAGTTTGTGTCTGTCTGTCTGTGCACCATTTTGCCCTTAAAACTCAAAAACTATAACATCAGTTGAGCTCAAATAAGGTGGGAAGATGTTTCATGGGGTACAGACGAAATCTTCCAAATTTGGTATATTTAAAAAAAAAATTAAAGTCAGGAGAGAGTTTTTGGGGCATGTACAGTGAAGTCTGATTCTCATCATCACAGACATAAATCAATATTTTGTGTTTCTGATGATGTCATTACTTAATGATGTCACAATGCAATTGTCATTGTGAGGTCACAAACCTAGCTTGTGATACTTGCTCTCTTTAGGTAAAAATTTTTTTTTTTTACATTTTATCTGTTAAAATTGACATCAAGACAACAAAGAAAATGGTGGTGTATTCATCATTTTTATTAATTTCTGTTTTTATTTTCTTTTTTTTCACTTTTTCTTCCAATTCCTTGACAGTCCATCACAAAAACTTTACCTCGAGTGATTTTCACCAAGAAGTGGCTTTTAATCAATATTTTTACCTCCACCAGGAGTTTAAGTTTTTTAGTGCTTGTCTATTTGTCTGTTTTGGTGTGTTTTGATTACTCCAGAACTAATGAAGAGATTGTTATATTTTTATGTGGGTAGGATCTAGCCAAAGGAAGAAGTTACTAATTTTTTTTGGAAAGATCTGGATCATATTTTGAATACAAACAAAATCATAAATTTTCAGAGGTCCCATTTTCAATGTATTTATATTTCTTCAACAAAAGTAATGAACAAATTTTGATGTTAAAGGAAGGGGCTAGCCATGGGAAGAAGTGATTACATTTTAGGAAAGATCCAGTTAATATTCTGATACCAATACACCCTCAAAAACTTTGGAAACGCCACCATGGTGGACTTGTGTGCTCGGTGATTTCTGGTACACTTTGTGCCCATTTTATCAATAACCATTTATAATTATGTCAGCGAGAGAGTGAGCCACACTGATATGAACTCACTAACCACAAAATACTTATTCAGTGTCTGGATGTGTGTGTTCAGGTATCCATATGTTCCTCAGTGGGGAGAAATCCAGTGAAAATTAATTTACATGTTTGGTTTTATTTTATTATGTTCCTTACAATACTTGATATTATCACTTGCTAGGCTGGTCACATCCAGTCGAGCGTCTTTGCATCTTGTTATTTTAAGTGATAAAATCTAATAAGTTGGTAATAAATAAATAGTTAGATAAAACGACAAAAAAATGCAAACAGAAACACAACATCAATAAGAATAAGAAATTACGCCCAATGCTACAGTTTCAATTATTCGTAAAATAATAAAACTAAAGGCAAACAGTTGTCATATATGCATTTGGTTACTATAATAAAATAGTTTGCCAAGTTAAGCTGAGTCTAAGGTGCATAGTAGTTTAGGTTGAAAACGTATCATATTTTATTTGATTGTTCACTAAAAATTACCTGATTAGAAATTTCCGAGTTACCCTCAATAAAATATCCCCAACCCCACCCCCCAAAAATAAATAAATAAAATAAGAGAATTATTAAAGGCCCATTTCTGATTGTGTGGTCTTCTCACTTGTATATCCAGCTCCCAAAATTTAAATTTATTGATTATAAAAAGAGACGACAGCTATCTTTAGTATTAGTCAATCTTTTAATCTAAGAAAGTATAAGACTGCAATTTAGAAATCTTACATTTGTCAGTTTCAACTCACATGCTGTAATATGTTTTTCCTTTTGAGACTTTATTTCTGTGCTTCCTCCCCATATTAAATTTTTAAAACTCTATCATATTGCATGAAAAATGTTTTCCTGATGATGGTGTAAGGGAAGGGTTTCCACTTCACTAAGTTTTTCTTAGAATAGGTATTTACAAAACAATACTTAGATAAGGTCACCTTTGATTTTAAGTAAGGAAAAAACCTCTCCCATTTCTTTAGGTACGGTTGTATCTGTGAATCTGATTGGCCAAGAGCTGTGGAAAATTTGGTGCATATATTTGGCTGTTTATGATAATGACCCTATAAAGAATATTGCTTACAACTTTATATTGCTGTGATATTTTTAAAAGTAATTCATGTTAAATTTGTGTCATGTTGAAAAATTCGAAATTATTTTTCAAAATTACAAAATTCACCTCTTTTTCTTCATAGACAAAAAAATCAATTGACAATTGTTTCCTGTTATGACAAGCACAAAACTGTATAAGTTGAAATTCCCATGAGGCATTAACTTGAACGAACTGAAAACTTAATTCTAGTAAATTTCGTCAAACTAAAATTTTGACTTGCACAGTAACCACTTGGAGAAATAAACCTTCACATTCAAAAACAACACCATTATTGTCCAATATTATTTTGTGTGATATCAATATCCTGTCCTCCTGAGGTAGCTTCCATCCCAAATTAAACACAATTAGGGTTTCTAAGTAATACTTTAAATCTAAGTTAGGAATGGTTTTAATGTTGGTCATGAATATGGAAATTACCGAAATCTGTTATTATATGTCTCTGGTTATTTTGACTCCCTCATGTTATAAAAATTGTTAAACATCAAAGTTTACTTATCATTGTGTATATCTTAGCCTGTTTTTAATTTTTGACATATGAACTTATGTTACCAATTATTAAAACTAAAACAATCCTCTTGGTGCACATTTTTTTATCTTTAGACAAAACACGAGTCCTCAGTTTTTAAACTCTGGATGTATTTTCCATTCAACTCAAAGGTGGGCTTGAGTTGGAGTAAAAATTGGATGGTAAAAATCATACTCACCACAGTATCTGTTTTGTCTTGCAGCTGAGTGTGGACATGTTGAGGTTGCAGACATTCTACTGAAGGCTGGGGCAAACATCAACATGAGGAATAAGGATGGTAACAGCGCTCTGCACTTGACAGTGAGGGAGAATCATGCGAACACAGTAAAAGCTTTGATGAAGTATTCACCAGTCAGTTGTAAAAATAACGAACAGAGATCAGCATTAGACCTGGCTAGGGAAGCAAAACACAATGATATTGTGAGTATGTTAGAGAACTATTTCAAAACACAGGAAAGTCAGCAGGCTACTGGAAGCTCACAAAACAAGGTTAAAGTGACATCAGACATCCAAACAAAGGCCGGTGTCATACTCAAATCACACACCACAACCCAGTCCACAAACAGAGCCATGTCTGGAGTGAGTGCTGGGGTGAAGGAACAAACGAACGTAATCAATCAAAAGAAAGAAACTGGCACAAACCAGGACAGATTGATGGTAATAGAGAAACAGTTGGACAAAGTGTTAGAAAAAATGGAGAAGTTTGAGATTCAGCACAAAACACATGCAGCCAGTGTGGACACGAAGGCAGATCTTATGGATGCTGTCAGTAAGATCAGCAAAGAACTGGACTCACTTCCTGAATCTACAGGACAAACCAGAGGTGGGTATAGTATAACATGAAACAGGTACACATCACATAATGTGAAATTTGAAGAAAATATTCATATTGTTAAATTAACCTTCCATTGTTTTGTTGTTGTTTTTTGTTTTGTTTTTTTTGTCTGAAAAGATTATATTTTACTACCGTTTTATATGGACTTTGTTTTTATGCAGATCCTCAAAATTATCTAATATACATCCAAAGTCTATGTCTGTGTTTCAGATCTTGGCAACACACATATGTTCCATATCGCCCAGAAGGTGGGTGGTGATTGGAAAGTCCTGGGTGTTAGGCTGGGAATGGATCTGCATGTCATAGACAGTATTCAACTGGAGAACTCCTACAATGTCCTGTATGCTACGTGTGTCTTGTTGATACGGTGGAGAGACAGACAGAAAGGTTCTTTGGATAGTAAGAAAAAAATGCTCAGGAAGGCTGTCAAAGATGTGGGGAGAGTGGACTTGCTAGATAAAATCTAATGGCAAGATTTGTACAGAACATAATGTGTAATACAGTAGGAATATATTCCCTATTGACACGTACAAAAAATATCACCAATGGAGATGGCAATATCATATGAGTACGTAGAAGGATGTTTTTACTTATATTTTCCACCATTTGGTATGATTTATGAGTGAAATAAATCCAAATTTAATGAGAGAATGTTAAAAGGCTGTAAATTATACATTTGCCCCAGTGAGTGTAAAAACCTTAATCTTTAACTGATAATGTCTCCGCCATTTCTGCATGGATTTTTATGTAAAAAGTGAAAAGAAGTGCTGTAAAAATAACTTTCTAATGATATATAACATATTTGTAGCTTATGTAGTTTCCGAAATATTAACTTAAAACCGATACTTATCACTGATTATCCACAGTAAGGAAGTACTGTTGTATACAAAAGATATATCTGTATATCTATATCTCTATATCCAGGCCATATATGGTGGATAATAAAACAATAACAAGGTGTACACAATTGACATGTTTATAAAAAACATATCAATTTCCTCTAAAGACTGGTCACTAAACTTTATTGGTTGTATATTCAGGTACACTATGGTTCACATTGTCACATACTTCTGCTATGTGTGGCAGTACCTTACAAGGTCCAAGACTTATTCAACCATTTACAAAATTGTAATATATATCATTATTTAGCCCATTGAGCATTGTCACCCATGGATGTCAGTGTCCTGACCTTGGAGACAAGTTAAGGTGAAATTATAAGAGCCGTTTTGGGATTATAGTTTATAGCATAACAATCAGCAGTTTCTGTATAATTACTGAACAGACCATAAAGTGAAAGTTATTATTTTTGTGAGCCAGCCAACAATGGAGGCAAAACGTTTTCCTCTAACCATGCAAATGCATAAAGCAAACATGAATATGTCAAGCAAATCAGTCCAGTTTTCTATCAAGTGAACAGTTTTGTATTCCTAAAGTAGACCAGATCATATTAACAAGCTATAATCATAAACATTATTTGATATTGTTGTGGTAAGATTTGAAACTTTAAACCCAACATATATAACCCACAGAAAGTTCTATATTTATAAATATTGTTCTCTTGGGGGAAAATTGCAATGAAATTTCGCAGTAAGTGTTTGTAACTTTGTTCATTATTTTATTCAAGAAATAAGTCTTGTAGCTAACACTTCACTGATAAAATCATCACTGGGATCCTGTTTATGCTAAATTCTTTGAACAGTACTTAAAATCTATGAAAACATGAAGTCTCATGCAGACTGTTTGTATATGTGGAGTGATACAATGTGTGCACTGATGTAATGTGTGGACTGATATGTGAACAAGCCACCCAGGTCTCTGAGTGACACATCCAAATAACTAATCTCATGTAAGTAATCTCATTATGTTATATACTTGAAGAAAAGTCTTACCCATTTTAGATGCAGAAGCTACAATAAATGAAAGAAGTTAATGTGAACATTTTGTCTTAGTAGTTGTAATATTTGATTTGTAAAGAAATTGTGTGGGATGTATGCATGCTGTAATGTACAAGACTGATCCCGATAGTAACTGTAGTTTTCTCTTGGTACAGGACACGTTTTTAGCCATGTGTTACACAGTAAAGTAAATTCTATCCACAGGGTGGACCAAAATTCTGGGACAGGTGGCAATAATAAAGCAGTTTAGTGTTACTAATATCGAGACGTGTAATAAGAATATCAGTCTAGCGTATAAATGAAATAATTCTTAAGGAAGGCTGGTATAAATGAGATTGTCTATATAGTTGTAAAGTCCATGGTACCAAATGAATACTATAATATAATGTATTGTATCAAAGCAATACTGAAAAATACGGAATCAAGATAAAAACTGAATGTGAACTGAAATAAAAACCATATGTAAATAAATCAGCATGTCATTTGTCCCAATAGCTGGATAGTGGAAACTTTAAACTGTCATTGGGTTCAGGCTGGCATTTGGGTGCCACCAAGATCATTGCTTGGGGAAGTCCCAGGGTTTGAAATTTTGATGTTCTTTAGTATAACCATCAGGTTAATTGTGTGGCGATTTTTGATTGGCTTAGGCAATCATGACCAACAAATTGTCCCTTTTTTCTGTCATTTTCTCTGCAGACACTGAAGGGGGTCACATCTATAAAATTCTCACTGCACTGTCTACATGCAGCCACGTGTTTTACAATTGCTTTTAGGTTTTTAGTCTTTTGGTTGGTTATTTTTTTTTAGTTTTATTTTACACTGCACTGCTGTTACATGTCTCAGAAGTATAACCTCAGATCAGGGAAGAAGGAGAAGGTGGTGCCGGTGCAGTTACAGTTGTGTGACGACCAGGACTTCATGTCTCAAGTGCTGGGGGTTAGTCAACCTATCCCTGCTCAACGGCAAGTCCATTCTGATTTATCATCCGGTAGTGATTTTGAACTTTCGGATCTACTTCAATCATCTGACAATGAAGCGGATGTCTCAGATACTGAGCATAGGTCCTATGAAAAATTTGTTCATGAAAATCAAGTTCCGGATGTTACAAATAGCAATGGTACTCAGACTATCTTAGATAAGCTTGCGAAGATTAGTTCTAGATTAGATACATTAGAGAAGAAAAGCTGTAAAAAATCAGTTCAAAGTCGAAAATTAAAAACAAAAAATTTACAAACTTTACAAATTTACACAATGTTGAACTTGCCAGTATGTTTGGCATGGTCAATTCATTGCCCTTGAGTCACTCAGTGCCTGAGGCCAGTAGTCGTGGCAATAAAACCAAAGCTAAGGTCACACATACCCAGACGCAGCTGGTTGTCCAGGTCCAGGCCAGATACAAGCACAAGTAGATCAGCCACTTTGGGAGGTAGCAGATATTGCACAAACAGGGACTTATAACAAGGTCAAATCTCAACGTGGAGGTCAAGTTGATGTGTTTGTTCGGACCTGGGTTAAGTGTCCCCATGAGTTTGTGTTATCTGGCTCCTTCAAGGAACGTATTTCCTATGATCAACTTACAATGCCCCAGTGGATGGCTGGTTTTTGCAGGTTATGATCAGGTTGATCGGATTAGGAGAGCAAATGCGAAAAACATGTAGTACAGGGTTCCTATAAATCAAACAATCCCTATCATGGCAAAAAAGTAGTCTGAAAGTTGGCAAAACTATGCCCTGTCAATTTTTCAATCAAAATTCTTGTTCGCATGATAGAACACATGAAACCAGAGGTGTTTTATACAAACACATATGTGCCCATTGCTTCACATCAGCAAAAAAACACTGTAGGAATAAGAAAAAAGTTAATTAAAAAATGACAAAGCCAGGGCATGAGCCATTCTGGTGCTCATGTCCATAGAAGTCGTGAAATTTTTGGTCCACAGATTGATATAAATAAGGTAACCAAAGAAATAAATGCAACTAGGGCTCCCTGGTCCCAGTGGTTTTACCGAGGTAAAGCATTTACTTCTAAAGTGGACACAAGGTCATATGCACAAGTAGTAGCTTCTTCCAAATGTACTTCTGTAAATAATGGTATTATACTTTTGGAAAAACCACAACCTCCAAGGTGTAATCTAGTTGTCACATCGCAGGTTCCAGAGAGTTTGGTTAAGGAAGTGGTTAATGACACTCAATAATATTCAGAAACCAGTGTCTCGGCCAAGTGTGACCAAAACTTTACAATGTACAAAA
Organism: Sabellastarte sp. h YS-2021; assembly: GCA_964017235.1. Lineage (NCBI taxonomy): Eukaryota > Metazoa > Annelida > Polychaeta > Sabellida > Sabellidae > Sabellastarte > Sabellastarte sp. h YS-2021. Next base: position 1,374,624 of record OZ024927.1, read on the forward strand.
TAACCAAAGATTGACACTGTGAGTACACATAATAGGTTTCAGGCATTGGCAGAACCGTATATTACTAGTACTGAGGTACTTTTGGATAATTGTTCAGAAAATCATACAAATCTTGATGTATCAGGCTTGCAGGTAGGAAACAACCACAGTTTGGTAACAACCACAGTTTGGCTCAACAGTTTTCCAGAGATATTGAGGTGTATCTTGATAATGAAGTCACATCTAATGCTATGTATGGTCATTTTATTGAGAAACCCATCAATATGCATATTTCTCCCCTAATGACTCGTGAGAAGCCAAGTTCAGGTAACCGAAGAACTATTGCCCTGCTCGATTTTTTTCTGAATCGTATGTTACACTTCCTCAGAGATACCCATATGAATAGCCGCATTCAGTTAACTGAAGAGTTTGTTAAGGGTCTCAATTAGTTTAACACCTTTTTGTGTTGATAAAATGGGGTAACCCTTTATGACAATAAACCAGTTCAAGCTGTTATTGAATATAGAGGCCTATCTTACAGGCCTAGGAGCCATTTTCCATAATATGGTGTATGCTCTACCTTTACCCTGTGATCATTTAGGTTATACCATTACTCAGCCTGAAATGCTTAACATTATGGTTGGCCAAAAAAAATTGGGGACACGCTTGGCAGAATATGTGCATTGAAATTAAATGTGACAATCTTGCTGTGGTACAAGTACTTCAAGAAGGTAAAGCTAGGGACCCTCGTCTGGCTACTATAGCCAGAAATATACGGATGCTCACTTCTTTATTTAATATTCAACTATCTGTTTCACATATCGCAGATAAAAATAATGCAATTGCTGACTTGCTTTCTCGCTGGTGGATAACTGAAAATAGGGATCAGAAATTATCCAGTTTACTGCCCCATTGGAACTGGATTCCTACGTATATTGATCTTTCTGATTGTGTGACCTTAATAAAGTTCAAATGTCATTTATAAGCAAGTGGAAAATTTTCCATTGCCTATGGTATATAATGATTGAAAAGCACCCACTAATCGGGGAAATATTCAAGGGATATGATAATGTGGCGGTTGCAGTAGGGACACTCAACCCAAAAACAAATTTTCACCCTTTTCAAGGGACAGTTAATTATTACATTTACATTTTAAAGCATAATTTGACCTCTATTGAGAGTGGGTGGACAATACCCTGGCAAGCTATCCCTCCACCTGTGTCAGTGCATTGTAAACACACTATTGTGGTGGTTAAACAACATCCCCAAGCACAATTAATTTCATTTCCCCCGGTGCATGCGTTGGGGACTTGCACCTCATGTGTTTATAGAAGTAATCTGAGCTTTAACCCATTACTAGGTCATTTAAAACTCCTCACCTAGTTTTGTAAAAGTTATACAATTGAGTTAATTTAATGTTGCAATTGGGATTTGAACCCCAATGAGAATGATAATAATTTGACATTTGACCATTGCCAGGTCATGTTAAAAACTTGTGACAACTTGTGGTCTGGTTTGTGATTTGTGTTCTTGTACACAACCCTACTTAAAAGAGTTATAAAGACGCACATAGAATTCCACTTCTATGGTGATGATGCTATATGATCAGCTTGTATATATGAACACTGCTGCATTTCAAAAATTGAATCAATTTGCTTCCCCTGATAAGAAAATTTGTGATGGCTGCTTGTTCAGATGTGTTCAGGAAGTACCTCACATGTGAAGCTGTAACACTTGCTTGCAATGCTCTGACAACTAGTTGCCTTGACTACAGCAACTTTTGTTCAGAAATCAAAATCAAATTCTAAATGTAATTTCAAAAATACAGTGTGTCCAAAATAGCTTGGTTTTTTATTCCTCATTTTGCCATACAATATTTAACATATTACATGACATTGGACAAATTTAACATCATCAATCAATATCATATCATCAATCTAATTGAGTCACTTTGTAGAAATGGTGGATCTCAAGTTAAAAAAAGTTTTTTTGAAATATCCCTCATTAGACATATCCTAAAAATGCACTATTCATGAATCTTAATAATATACATTGTAATATACAATGTAATTGTGTTGAGCTCTCATACAGAATTATCCCCATTTGTGATATTTATGCAAATCATTCAGGAAGTTTTCTAATTACATTCTTGATTTTCTTAAAATTAAAGGACTTATATGTTGCAGGGCTGTGGTTTAGGGTAAGCTGAGGTATATGATGACTTTGGATGAAGTGAGTTGAAAGAAAACTTTTAATTGTTAGTTAATCTTTGAAAAAAATTCTGGTATTTCTTCATTGACATGAGACATATTACCACTCTAGATACCATGTGATTAGATTTAAAATGATATATTATTTGTCAAAATTGAACATAAAATGACAATTTTATTAAATTTTATCATTCAACATGTTGCTTTCCTAGGTTACCATGTTATATTCCAATATGGGGCCGTAATTCTCATTTCGCACAAAACAGTTTTATAAGAAATGTCTATTCTGGCCTATTTTATATGATTTTTATGTCCTCTGTACTCAGTTTTACCATATTACTCACCAATTTCACAATTAGTGTCTATTTTGCTAATATCTTATTTTGATCATTCTATTCTTATTCTAATGTGCAAATTCAAAGTCCAGTGACAGAAATAGGTCAGCACCACGGAGAAGCCATAAGAGAAAATGAGCTAAGGAAGATATGCCTTTGAGTAGAGATAGGTTTTGATCTTTTTTCTAAAAGAGGCAATAGTGGGTGATGTGTGAATGTCTTCAGGAAGTGAATTCCAAACAGTGGGAGCATAAAGGCATCATATGACATTCTGATTAGATTGTGCTATCACACACTTGTTACCCAGTATCTATTTTGACTCAAAAAAGTTTCCTCAGGTTCTGGATAAATGTCAAGGAAAACAAAAGCCTCATCCGACCAATTTGTTAAGGATGTAACTTTGTTACTTGTCACATTACATTTCAAGGATATCAGTGGAATACCCAGGTTTGTCATCTAAGCACAGACTGTCACCTCTGTACAGGTTCTGTTCCCACAAGTTACAGTGCTGAGGACCTGTCACAGTATGGCCCTGGCTGTAGAACCTAAACTTTGACATTACATTCCTATGAGACAGATTTGATGAATAACTTCACTGTTTCTGTGGTAGACTGTCAATATGTCTACTTTTGGATCAGGACCATAACATTTTGTTCTGGTTTGTGGATAATGCTTGTCTATGATTATTTATTTAATGTTTATTGGTACTGGAAAATACAGACGTGAAAGATATTTTGTGTGAGTGTTTCATTTTATGTTAATTTTTACTCAAGACTTTGCGCATATGATCTTTGCTCTATGTTGTTATTGAACACATTCACTTTGGCCAGCCACGAAGGCCATTTCTAAGACATATAATATGGATGCCATGGGCATGGACAATTTATTCTAAGTCAATTGCTATTCATTTCTATCCTGAGTTTTCTTTCTGGATTCGATTTCTATATGTGGGGAAGTTTTCGTACGACTGACAATACTACACATACCACACAGATGTGCTGATACAGCACCCCTCTTGTGTTATGTGACTTATTATATGAGCATGGTTTGGTTGAAAAACGTACAGGGCATGGATTTAGTTACATCGACATTGTGCTTTTTACCAACACTATAATTGTATCCGCCGAAGTGTGTAGAGAGATTTCACTGTTACCGCTCTAACTAAAAAATATTATAGCTAGACTTCTCAAATTTGCAGGATATACTTCATAACATCTTGCCTGGGAATATTTTTGGCCTCATTTTGAAAAATAAGATGGCCACCACATGTGTTTTTCAACTTTAAGGAAGGAGTTTTGTGGGCCCTCTAGAGCAAATAGTATTACAGGTAAAGATCTAAAATTTGCCGGATATGTTCATTATTACAAATCTTGACTTGGAATAATTTTGAGAAGAGTGTTGCTTGGAAGACAGTAAGACAATACAGTCCAACTTAGCTGAACTCCAAAGGTTGCTTACAGGACCCCAGTGTGAAGAAATTAACAACTTCCTCACTGAAAGGTACAAAGCAGCAGCTAGTGTGGCACCTTCCAAGACTCCCAGGAAACTGGAACAACAGGTAAACAGGAGACCACAACAAGACAGAACTAGAAACATCCAACAGGCAAGGAGACAACAGAACCATAGACAAAACAATAATTTGAAAAAACTATTTTTTGGTCTAGTCAACAGCTTATAATCACATTAGTTGACCTACTTTAGACTCCTCGAAGTCTATTTATGCACATCATTAAACCTATTTATCCAATATTCATAGTCTTTTTAAATCATGGCTAATTCTGAGAATATCCTGGCACAAATTAAGGAGGAAAGCCAAAACTATCCCCCTGGCATTTTACCACCAGGTATAAGTATGGACAGTCTAATTGGACATACAGTGATAAATATATCATACATTCCACTTCACACACCCCAGATTGAAGCCTTTCAAAAGGGTCTGCCTTTTTGCGCCACCCCAGGACCACCACAGAAATCTTTGATCTGGAAATACTTTAAGGCCTGCCATAGAAGATTGGTCTTACACCATTTCTACAATTACAATAACATTCTAGACAGTCAAGACAGAACCTGGTATCAATATTTGCATTCAATTTAGATAACAATACTGATCCCTATAAGGAGATCAATTTTTAATTTAAACCAAAAAGTAATTGGTTACCAAATAACACTCATATATCATCAAAAAAAATTTTAATGGCTTTAAAAAATAATTTACCACACAGTAAAACAACAGAACAAATAACCTCACCATGGCGCAAAGAGCAGGAATCCTAGCCTTACAAAGTAACCCACAAATAGTAATCAAAAAGCAGACAAAGGATCTGCTGTGGTAGTAATGAATACTGAAGACTACTTCAGAGAAGGGTATAGATAAGTATTAGATCAGAAATTCTGTACAAAAATAGAGCATGATCACACAGCTGAAGTATCAGAAAAGATCACAGAAAGACTTATACACTTGAAGTCAAAAGGGCTTATCTCAGAAAGAATTTTGATTTTCTTAAACCCACTAATTGCAGACATGGGCAATTTTACCTCATTCCAAAAATCCACAAAAAAGGAATACCTGAAGACCTATTTGCAGCTGAGTAACTCACCCAACTGCAAATATCAGCAAATTTGTCAGATTAAAACCTCTAATTTGGAAAAGATTTATTGATGACATCTTTCTAATTTGGACATATGGCGAAGAAAGCCTCCATCAGTTTGTAGACTACTATAGTAGTGTTCATCCAACCATCAAGTTCACATCTGAAACAAGCAAAGAAAGCATTAATTTCTTAGACACAACTGTAAAACTGAACAGTAACAACAGGGAAATAATTACAACCTTGTATAACAAACCAATTGACACACACTTGTTCTTACATCACACAAGTTCACACCCTGACACTGTGATGAAAAAGGGACCATAGGGACAGTAGCTTAGAATAAGGAGAATATGTACCTCAGATAGTGACTTCAAACTTAATGCTGACAAACTTAAGTCTTATTATCTTAATAGGGGGTACCCATTGAAGCAACTTAAAAGCCATTATAACAGAGTTGCTAAACTCACCCAAAACGAATTACTCTCAGAAAAAACCTAGGATACTAAATCTCCACCTGTTATAGTAACTAGATTTAATCCTATGAATCCACACATAAGAAATTCATTCATTCAAACTGGAACATCATCCAACATTGTGAAGAACTAAAGAAGATCTTCACACAAAGACCACGCATTGTGTTCCGTAGATTACCTAATCTCAGGGACATTCTCACATCCAATAAAATAACTTACCCTCCATCTGACAAAACCTTAGTTATAGACAAACCAAAGGTCTGCACTAGACTTGACAGGTGCACATACTGCCCTAAACTGCGTAAAATCAGTAATTTCACTAGTCATCACACAGGCAAAGACTATAAATGTACATATTTTGATGTGGTCAGATTTTACCTTGGGCCCATTCTTCAAGGTCAAACGAGGACAGTCAAATTTAAAAGGGTTTATAACTTGCTTAGTATTGGTGCCAGAGGTTTGTAATGTGAAATCATGGGCTGGGAATCTTCTGATGTGGTCAGATTTGACCTTGGGTCCCTGCTTCAAAGTCAAACATGGACAGCCAAACTTAAAAGTGCGAATAACTCGCTTATTATTTGTCATAGACGTTTGCAATGTGAAACCAACTTATAGGAAATCATGGGGTATGAATCTTCTGATGTGGTCAGATTTGACCTTGGACCCCTCTTTCAAGGTAAAACGAGGACAGCCAAACTTAAAAGTTCTTATAACTCAGTTATTATTGGTGCTAGAGGTTTGCAATGTGAAACCAACTTATAGGAAATCATGGGCTGAGAATCTTCTTGTGTGGTGAGATTTGACCTTGGGCCCCTCCTTCAAGGTCAAACGATGGTTCACTGGCTTTGAAGAGTTGTCTTTTCAGTGGATACAAATTTACATCGGTTCTCTGATGCGCTGGTTCTAGTTATTTTCTGTATTTCAGTTTATTACATATTTTGGTACATTCTCCTAATTTTACCACACTTTTGCACTTCCCACAACTGCCCCTAACCCTGGTCCATCCTACAGAGAACCACTGCATCGCTGGCATTTGCTGTAAAAGCTAGCCATCCACTGTAACAAGGTAAATTGGTAATAAAATATCCCTTATTATTACCAGATAATAATATTTGACCCTATGTGACCACGGTAATCGTGCCCGATTTAAGCTGTTAGGATATTATTTTGCTATTTTGCCGACTAGAATAATTAAACTTCTGTTGAGAGTGACGTTTTTTCCATGAAAACCGTGGGCATGTCAGTGGTCATTTGGTCAGATTATGGTGGACAACTGTAAGGTTGCTAGTATTGTATGCTTGGTTTGTTGGAGTTTTTTAACATTACAGCAGACCTGCAGGCATTTGTCTGCAGCAGTGTAACCACTCAGTCTCCGCGTAGCTGTTTATCGTAACTGCTGGTGTTCATAGATGCGAGTCATTAAAATCTTAGATAAGCTTACTGTCTTTTTCTCCTTCCTTTCTCCATCCCCTGGTTTCACTGCAGTTTAGTTAAGAAGGTCACAGGCACGACTTCGCTATTTTATTTTAATCAATACTTCAACACTATCACTGATCTGAGATTACAATTTATTATTCGTACCTGCTGTGCCAATCTTTGTTCATTAACTTAGGATTGTTCAACCTGAGCCTGAATCAAGCTGTCTTGTCTAATAGCAAGTAAATTAAGGAGGAAACAAGTAACATTCCCTGTATAACCACTATATAGGAGCTTGTACACCAGCAAGGCAGTCTTGAATATAGAACAGTGTTCAATAGGCAACCAATGGAGAGGACATTGGCACAAGAAGTGTAAACTGTGGCAAATATTCAATTATTTTCAAAATAAAGGTGAATAATATAATACTTGTGCATGCACTCATACTTCTCATTTAGATTCAGGATAGATATTTTTGTATACATTATTCGGAAAGTTTTCCTGTTATGTCAATAAACTTTTCATTGACAGATCAATAGTTAATCCTATGCTTTCTGTCTGTATAAACTCTACAAGTCATACAACTGAATCCACGATAAGTCTATACTGTTCTGCCAACACACAATTGTCCTTTGAGTGAGGTAAACACTCGGTTTGATGACAATCTGTGTGGATTGTATTTCCAGATTGTGAAGATAAGTAAATATAACAGACAAAACTAATCCACTCACTTGATATATTCTTATTACTGCCTGAAGGTACAAAAGTTCTATTTATATTGCTATGTGTCAAATATTCAATAACTATTCCTCACATATTTGTTCTGAGGTTGGTTCAATACACTCTATTTATTCAAAGGACGAATCTATACTTTTCAAATACAAGTTATGCCTTCTATTTGCTCAAGATGAAGACTTTCACCTATAATGTTACTTGTTTTACATTTAGGCGTGAATCAAGATGTGACTACACACACATTCTCCAATCCCCAAGGAAATCTGTAAATAGGATTAATAATTTTATTATATAACACTACTAAAATTGTCTTTTTAAAATAATTAGATAAATTGCATTCATAAATTAATTTACTAATATAATGCTTTTAAGATATATATATCAACTTTGCTATTAAGAGTTACATCAACATAGCAATTGGGTTGACCCGGGGTCAAGGTCAAAGGTCAAATGCTAGCGGTCACTGCTACAAAGCTCAGTGCTAATTCCAACCAAGGACAGGTGATCAGAATTAACCAGACCACTAAGAATATTACCAGAATGTGCCAACACACAAATTCAAAAGCGACCTCTGAAGGGTCATGATAAAAGGTCAAAGCAGAGGTCACGTTACGATGCCATAAGGGTCATTTATACTTTCAGATTCTCAAAGCTTTGATCAGTAAGCAACACTTAAAATGAGGATAAAATACTTCAACAGAGGCCACCCAAACACCCAGCAGGTGGTAGGGAAGTCAGAGGAAAATATGTGCCTGAAAAGTAATAGAAACTGGAATTATCGGAAGGGGAACTGAAATTGTATCTCCAGACACAATCAGAGGACCATGTCCCCTGAGAGCCTTATATCGTGGATGGGGACACCATGATCCAAGGCCCAGGAATCTGCAGCACATTTTTTTTAAATTTTAACACCGTACAAATTTTCTTAAGAATTTTTCTTGCATAAGAATCTGTGAGAGAAGTCCAATGGTTGAACCTGAAAAATTGGAACAAATATTCATCGGAGCCTTGTAGAATCAATTGAACCACATTGTTTAAGACCCTAAAGTGGACAGAGTGGGGACCTGCCCAAAATAGGCACTTTGATGGTCACAACCCTCCGCCTGTCCTGCAAGGTTTTGGACCATTTCACAATCATATTTGCCGAATCGTGGGAGAAAATTATATTACCTCTGTACAAGTGTCTGGATATATCAAATTTACATGCGGCATGAGGAAGGAGATTAGAGAGCTGCAAAAAGTAGAAAAAGCAGAGGAGATATAGACTTTTGAAAATTTCAGGAAAAGGAAATGAATTATAAGGTGAAATGGTGGAAGTAGCTTCATCCAACTGGAGTGGGACGGTTGGGTTGAATCATTCAACTTGAATGACATGTTGATTCTTGATCACTTAGGGGACGTGTCTCTGCTCCATAGATAATCAGCATACGTGTGATAGCAGTCATTTAGTTACTTACATTGGCAGTAGAAAATGTGTCCATACTGTATCAAATACTCCATGAAAGTCAGAATATGAGAAAAAGTAACCTAGAGCAACGACAGACCCAACCATATTAACAATGCCAGAAAATCTGCAAAAATATGGGTGTAGGCTGCTAATGTGGAGGGTCTGAAGGCAGTCCATAGGCATCTGGAGGCTGCCTGCAGAAGGAGATCTGTGGTGGCCCCAGGATCTATAACACAATATACATTTCTAAATATTCTGATTAAGGAGAGTATGATCCAGGTGTACATGCATTCAGATAGGTTGAGGAATAAATTGTTTTCATTTAACCATATCAGTATTACTACCCTGCTATCTGGACAAGAGGTCAGCTATTGGATTGGTGGCCCCAGCTATATGAGTAACAACAATAGAGATATGAAAAGACGCAGTTTAAAGCCAAACATCGTGGGCACGAGTTTCTAAAATGGGGGCACATGCTCTACAAGAAGTGAGAACGTCTACTACTGCAATGTTGCCATAACACACATATTTTTTGTTGGCCCGTACTGGTCCCCAGACCTTAAGACCATAAGGCAATTAATCATCTCCAGATGAACAATGCCATAATCTTTATAGCCTGGAGGAATGTGTAAGTGGTACACACTCGGGTCATAACAGCCCCCATCATACCTACTAACCCCATTGTAGGATTTAAGAAAAGTTAAAGACTTTGAAACCAGTGTAAATATCTAGTGAAATCAGGGGTCAAAGTAATATTTCTGACATTAACCTCATTGTGTTGTCTAAGGAGTTGCAACATTCCATTGAGGAAAGCACAAGCAGGTTTAACACAATTTGTAATATACAATTTTTTATGCCAAGCTTTACATAAATCCACAATTTCTTATAACTTTTTGAAGGTATGGAAATTGTTAGAGTTTTAATGTTAAACAAGATTTCCAGGCAAATTGCCTCAGTGCCTGGTAGTTGCAATTTTTCTGACTTATATCTATGCCTCGTCAATTTCTTATACGTCTTATGTCTCTAGATACTCTATCATTGACAGAGGGGCCCTTGTGGCAAACTTAGATCAATGATGGCAGAATCCAAACCCGCCTTATCTCTGGTCATAGGAGGGGATATATGTAAGGGAAAAGATTGCTTATCAAAAAGGCCTTCCAAGGTCTAAAAAACTATTTGGTGTAATGTCTTATGTCCACATGTTCAGAAAATTTAGGAACAGTAGTGTGATTTATTTTTCAGTACTGCCCAGAAAGAAGGGCCTATCAAAATCAAGGGGGAAGCCAAACTGTATCAATACACACAAGGCACTGCTTTTGTGGAATTTTTAACACCATTTTTGGGGGAAATTGTTGTTGGAAGCCACATGTCTGTGTAGCCAGAAACCACACCCTGCTCCATCCTACCTAAGAGGACAGTATGGATGACCTTTGCAATAGCTCATGAGACAACTTAAATGTCACCCAACAAATTTTTTAATTTATAACATAATCCCAGGGGTATAGAAAGCAATTTTTCGTTGGGGGTGCGAGGATCGAAGGAACTAGATTGCGCCTACTCGACACCAACACATCCCAAGACAGGCCATCTCTTATGCCACAGGCATTCACTCTGCATTCTTGTACACCCGTTTTGTGTCATTCACAATTATTACAAATTGATTTGGTTTATTGTATCCAGCGTTTGATACGCCGCCGCTCATAAAGAGATTTTCAATGTTAACTCTCTCAGAGGAAAACTACAGCAGATAGGTTCACCAAATTTGCAGGACATCTTCATTGGGAGGTAAGCTTCTCTGGGAGTGAAATTAGCCTCATTCTGAAAAACAAGATTGCCACTGCGGACATTTCTTTGAAAATTATCTACCTTTTTCTACTGGCTGGTTCTCATAGGTAGAAGGTTGAATCTCTTCATTTGTGATATGTATAACATATGTACTCTACAACTTTGCAGACATTTGACCTTGAAGCCCTTAACTCAAGGTCATCCACAGTGTGCCAAATTACCTCACGTAGCAGACTTTAAAAGTGTCTATATCTCCCTTACTATTGGTCCTAGAGGTTTGCAATGTGAAACCAACTTATAGGAAATCATGGGCTGGGAATCTTTTGATGTGTTAAGATTTGACCTTTGGCCCCTCCTTCAAAGTCAAACCAGGATAGCCTAAATTAGAAGTGCTTATAACTCGCTTATTCTTGATCCTAGAGGTTTGTAATGTGAAACCATCCTATAGTACATTATGGGCTAGGAATATTTTGATGTGGTCAGATTTGACCTTGGGCTTCTCCTTCAAGGTTAAGCTATGGTTGATTGGCTTTGGTGAGTTGTCTTATTGGTGGATACAATTTGCATCGGTTCTCCGATGCGCTAGGTCTAGTTTTACTAGATGTTTCCAGAACTTGTAACCTTTTCTCCAAATGCCAGGCTGATGGAAGATCTATTTTTAGCAAGGTTGAACCCCATGTAGAGGGGATGTATAATCACTGTACTGGGCTAGGTCAAATAAACACAATAAAGAAAGAAGAGTTTTCTGGGAAATATCTCATCAGCTGACAAATTGCTGTGCTAAAAATTCTATGTGAATTTGGAACTACATATTTAAGTTCTAAATAATTAGCAATAAGGTAAATTAAATGTAGAAGATTAGTAGATGCATGATTTTGGTCTGCACAAGTGAAATGTTTCACAGAAATTTACAAATCCCATTGTGGGCTAACTGAAAATATTCCTTTTACAATCATAAAAATAAATATTTTATAGTTCAAATGGAAGCATATACAATAGTAGTACATGTGAGGAGTGAACAAGGTAAAAGTGTAATTTGACAACATATTATTGAGTTACCTGAAAACATTTGCATAAACTTCAAAATTGGAGTTTAGTTCCATTTCAAAAAGTTGGGGGGTAAAAAGATATCTCTGCCCCCCCCCCCCCAACTATTTGGTTGGGGGGGCGACCCCCCCCCCCCAGTTCCTACGCCTATGAATCCAACATAAAATTTTTATTTAGAATGTTGGATTTGTTTCTCATGATTCTGCAAAAACCTTGTTTATCATTCACGGAACACACTACAGAGAATTGAAGCCAACTCAACCCAAATGCTACTCTTGTTATCAAAATTTCCTTCTGAACGATCAGCTTGGCCATTTAGCAAACATGATTATATCAGAATAGCTACAGCCAAATGATCAAGGTCTGTCTTTCTGCTCAGATGTGTTATGTTGGTGGATGTGACAGATGTATGATAAACTTCACCATGCCAGGAGGGACCTTGGAAAAGCTTCTTTGAACCTGTTCAATCATTTCATGGTGGAAAATGTGTAGTTTAACAAGTAACACCACTGGTGGAAATGACATGTTGTAGAGATATGAGTGTCTATGACTGAGTGTGTCTGCTGTGTTATTTTTAGGATATTACTCTTGTTTTTGCACAAGTTCGAATGATATAACTTTCAATAGTTTACCATCTTCTGCATCAATTTAATTATTCAATAATTAATTTAAAGTTCACTGCAAAAGTTTTGAAGGGAAGTATATTGTAGTATATTCCGGGAGACATTTCGGTAGTTCCTAGGTTTAGTAAGCGCCCATGCGCGGGTGTTGTACAGGAACTGGGGTTTAAAGTGACACTTCAGAGTAAGACTTGGAACTGTATACACGTGTTTAACGGAAACGCACATGCGATATTACTGAATGTAAAGGAGAATTATATGGACATTTAGAAGTAGTAGATGGATTGATATATGTAACAGTGTAGTCACTGATATTAATAGTGGTAGTAGTAGGACTGATATATGTAACAGTGTAGTCACTGATAGTAATAGTATATAGAGTTATAGAAGTCCAGTAGTGACATAACAGTTGGTGAACTGATGTTAGAAGTTAGAAGTAGTTAGTCACCTCATCTAAGACCTGGCAACAGAACCAGCAGCACTAGTGCAAGGTGGGTGAAATTACTTCATTGGTACCAGAAGTGGGGTTGGATTTTATTTTCCACCCTTTGCACTAGCTTCTGGCCATGGAGTTGTTTAGTATTATTTGAAATGAACAGTAAATTACAGTGTTGAATGTAACAGTTACTGATATTCGAATTCTTGTAAATATGTGAAATTTTCAGAAACCGTACTGTTACGGGGAGTTTTCTCATCAATTTTTGTTGGGAAATTTTATGAATTTATTGCATTAATTTCTGGTTGAATGTCGGACAGTGAAATACTGTAACTTGTTTGCAAAAGGTGTAAAATCCATTTAATCTTTTATTTTACGGTACCATTTAATTACTGTTGTATTTATATTCTGGTCGGTTTAAGACGTTGAAACAGAGTAGTTTTGCTAAGTTTTGTCATCGCCGACTGAAAATAAATATTTGTAATTCTTGTTTTTTAACATTTATTGGCTATTTCCGGTCCCTGTCAGTTTTTGGTGATTTATAAATATATCAGTAGCTGTGATACGGAATATACTGGTTTCCACCGTAATTAGTTTTCCCCGTATTCCCATATTAAACTGTGAAATAATTTTAATTATATATACAGTAATTTGAAGCTTTAAGTAGGATTCTGTATTTATAATTTTACTTGTGTATTTTTCGTATGATATTTACAGTAATTTGAATCTTTAAGTAAAATTCTGTAATTCTCATTCTGTATGTAGTGTTCTGGCAGTAATTCGAATCTTTCAGTAGAATTAACTGTAAATTAAAGTATTTATTGAATGTTGTTTGCAAATAGTAGGATCATTTAAAAGATTATTTGCAATTCTGAAGAACTTTGGTCCATATAGGTATATTTAAAATATTGCATGTTATTTTGATATTGTTGTCCCAAATTATCATAAATATATCGCAATATCTATTTCATTCTGGAAATATTATTTTTGCATTTTGGTCCAATTATGTATGTGTTTTATACTCGTTTCATGTTATTGCCCATAACTGACACATATATACGGTACATTATTTGTTCTTTGTATTTCATTGTTTAAATTTAATGTATGTCTTAATCTAAGCAGTTACCTATAATTGCATATATATTGTCCATTTGAATTAAACCTGCTTTATTAGAAGTACTATATTATTATTTGGCTTAGTATATTTACCTGAAATTATTTTTGTGACATAATGTCAATATTTTTGCCAATTAAAAATTGAATCTGCTTTTGTGGAGGGCGTATTTAAGTGGAAATTGAATAAATATCTGCCATTTTTCATAGTCACATCATATACATATTTATATAGGTGTTTAATAGTAAAACCCCTTTAAGTAGAAATTACCTATAAGTAGAATCCTGATATTTGGAAGTCCCGTTTATGTGGAAGTCCATATGAAAAGCATATAAAATCATTTTCCTTTGATAATAGCTTTATCTAGAATACTGTTTAAGTGGAAGTATTTTCAAGTTTTAATTTTTGCTTGCCACCATACTACTATTGATTATATTATCGCCCAGTGCTCGATATTTAGCACTAGTTGATACTTGTTTGCATGTTTCTGTTTTACATTTAGTGATATAGTGTGCCAGTTACATTATTTCTGTGTCGTAGTTGGCAAATTTATGTTTTTGGTTTTTTTTGGAAAGTAATTAATACATAGATTGTGGTATTTTTGAGATTAAATTTTGGTAATATTGCAAATTTAATAGTTTTGGCTGAGGCAAATAAGTAAAAAAATTACTAATACAGTAATGTACTATTGATATTTATATTTGATAAATTCGACATTTTGATATTTTTCTGGAGTAACAAGTGTTTAGTAATTGATTTAGTGTCATAGTAATTAGTAGTAACTTTAGTGTTATAGTACTTAGTAACATTTTAGAAAAGTAATGTAAAATAAAATGTTTTTGAATTTAAATTAAATTGTTTTTGACATTTGAGTAAATATTAGTGGTAATTTGATTTGACAGTCTTAGAAGTACTTCATTAGTAATATTTATTAGTAAACGTTAAATTACATACTTTTTACATTTTAATTTTTTGAAGTTTTGAAATTTAAATACTTGATCTTCATGTTGTTTTGATTGATTATTGTGTTTATTAACAATCTGCACTTGGAATATGAATATTTGTATTTGGGTTTAATCTCATATATTACAATTAAATATTTGACTTTAAGTTTTTGGTGATCTTAGACTTTGTAAATTACTGAGGTAACTTTATCGTATTTTGCCTTTGTGAATATTTGGTCATTCTTGCTTGAATGTTTGATCAATTATTATATAATTTATCTAATGATTGAATGCATAGTTGATCAAGTACTTTTGAATGTTTGATCAATTTGTATCATTACAGTATTTTGGACTTTTGTAGTTCATTGTGAAGATTTCATATCTTGTTACTTGAAGTGTAACAATATTATCATTTCAGTCTTCAGTGTTTTGTGACTGTACACTGATTGATTATACAGCTTTATGACTGTTCACTAATTGATTATACAGCTTTGTGACTGTTCACTGATTGATTATACAGCTTTGTGACTGTGAAGTGATTGGTTATTTTACAGCTTCGTGACTGTTAACCGTTTTTCACAATCATAATCATATCAGCTTCGTGACTGTTGATTATTTTTGAAAACTGACTTTATACATAACTTAAGTTCATTTTTTGGTTAAAATACAGCTCTGTGTCTGTTAACTGAAAGATACTTTGAGTTATTTTTTTAACTATCCTTTGACAGTACCTAGGGTTAGACACAGCTTTGTGACTGTAAATATTGGTTGTCATTGTGAATTTTGTAGCAGTTTTGCGAAATATTGGTCATAACTTGTTAGTTGCTGAAACTTCCAAAGATTGCATTCAGTTAAGTGTTCTGACAAATCTTTGAGGTGTTGGTATTTTAATTTTGCTAACAAAATGGCCACAAATAAAATGATGAAAATTGAGAAAGTGACAAAGGAGGAGTTGTTGTCATTGAAGAATATTGGAGAGAAAGTAGTTGATATGATCATTACTGCTAGAGAGGAGCATGATGGAACTGCAGTTTATGTGTCTGCCATTGCCAAAACCATCAGTGAAGGAGAGGATCATCAAGCATCAAGAATTGGTGTTTAGTGACAATAGCGGAGGTGTGTCTGTGTTGGATATAGATGTTTCAACTGATGGCAAAGTGAAGTTTACACAAGCTGTTAGTGACATTGATGAAGATATGAAGTTGAAGGTTACGTCTAGTGACGTCAATGAAGCAGCTGGAGTGGTATCCTCACAAGAAGATTCAAACATGAAAGTCCTGTTAGCAACTGTGAACAAGATTGCCATGCAGACCGAAGAGTTGACAACGGCTATGGTCACACAAAAAGTGGAACTGAAACAGACCATTGAGGCTCAAGGTAAAATGTTCAAGAAGAAACTCGAAGATGTTTCAAAAGATTTCAGTAGAAAGTTGGACGCAAGCGCGGCTTTACTTAGCAAGGAGTTTAGTTTGAAGATGAAGGAGGAAATGAGAATACACAGAAGAGAAGTTTGAGATGAAATTGCTGAAGTGCGTGATGAATGTAAAGGTGAACTGTGACATCAGAAGAAAGTTGTTCAAGATCAGTTTCTTGAGATGAAAGATGACCTGCGCCATGAACTTACCAATGACTTGAATGAACAAACGCAAGGGGCATTGGGAAAAGTTGACAACTTGGAGTTCAAAGTTTCGCATTTGACATCACGAACAGAAGTATTGGAGAAAACTAGTACTCATAAAGACTGTGCTATTGATGGATTGGAGGGTTCAGTGAAGAGTATCCGAGGAAGTTGTGAAACTTTGTCAAGAACTGTTGCTGAACATGATAGGATATCCAAGTTACAGAGTCAGCAACAGTCAGTGGAGATTATCTCAACCAAACATGATTTAGTGAGAGTGGAATCAAATTTGCGTTCAGTGAAGAATGATGTGCAACATTTGATTAGTGGTTCAAATGACTTCAAGTCATCTGCAATGTCCACAAGTATTGATGTGCCTGAACCTTCATTAATAACCGAAGTGAAGGAGTGCTACAGGGGTAATGAAGCTGCGCTGAACAAGTACACGGTTACCTTTGAGAAGCAGCAACTGGAATTTGAAGAAATGCGCTGACGTTTGGCGAACATCAAGCAGTCTCGTGAACCACTTACTGAAGTTCCAGTTCAGAAAAGACATGATGATGAGGAACCTGATGATGTGCATAAGTCTATAGACGGTGAAACATTTGTCAAAACTAGACTAACACAGAATGTGCCAGCGAATTTTACGCCAAAGCCACATGGTAGAAGGTCACATAGTGTCCGTTACTCAACCCCGAGGGAGACCATACAAGGAAAGAATCGGAGTGAAACTGCTCGTGTGAACACCATATCAATGTATCCAAGGTATTCTTCACAAGTGAGTCATCATTCGCGACAACATAGAAGTCCTGATTCATCTGGTGATTCCGGGGACAGATCCCGTCAAAGTTATGTTTCGCAGGATCGCAGCAGGCCAAACAGACATTCCACTTGTATGCCATTACCAAAGTTATCCTTTGAGGGTGAACACTGGATTGGTTTTATTACGCAATTTGAATTGGTTGCAAAGAACTTTGGTTGGTCTGAAGCTGAGAAGTTAGCCAACTTTGCTATGTCATTGAAGAAGGGAGCTGCTGAATTTTACAGCATTTTATCAACTAGGAAGGAACAAGACTATGAATGGCTGAAGAGCAAATTCCAGCATCATTATGGAGGAACAGATTCGGCTACTACAATCCGTTTACTACAAACTTTTGCAGACGGAGCAAAAAGAAGACGAGTCCTTGGAAAAGTATTTGGCAAGATTACAGAAAATGGTTGTTGCATCATTTCCAGATGAAAGTAAGAGAGAGGCTTGTAGCCCATTCTTTGTTGATGCATTCATGAAGGGTTGCAGGAATAAAGGAGCGGTTCTATCGGCAGCTGAAAGGCATCCTAAGACTTTGGAAGAAGCCTATAAGTATGTGTTAGATGCTACCCATCTGCGAAAAGCAATCCTGGGGAAGAAACATGTCAAGAAGGTCAAGCCTGTGGAAGCTGATAACAGAATGGAGACGGAGAGCTTAACATCAACATCTTCTTCAGATTCACGTGAAATCAGGGGTTATCATGTCAAAACTGGTCGTTTTGAAAGGAAGAGGTTTGATAGGAGTGACAAATCGGATGATCAGCTTAGAAGTGTACTAACTGGTCTTCAAAAGATTTTGCATAGGAGTGAGCCACATTCTCCCAACAAACACAATTATTCACCACCAAGATAGGGTTACAGTGGTTGCTTCGAGTGTGGAGATCCTGATCATTTTGTTAGAGATTGTCCCAGACGAAGGCGATATCAAAACTATGATGACCGGAGGTATGATGAGCGACAGTATCGCGGAAGTGATAATCCTAACTGGAGATCTTCACCAAGCTACAGTCAGGACAGGTATGATGAGCGACAGTATCGCAGAAATGATAATCCGAACTGGAGGTCAACATCAGATTACAAACAGGGAAGAAGTTCTTATTCGCCACAGAATAGTCCAGTGAGGCAACAGAGGAACTATAGCCCACGGTTTAGTCCAAAGGGAGGTGACAGGAGCAAGTATGCTACCTTCAGCAGTTAAAGTCAGGACTACTCTAAACGGAAAGCATCCTGAATCCAGAATAAATGCTGACTCAAGATGGAGAAGTCCTATATCAAGTCCAGACAGACATCCTGAACAAAAGGGTTTTCATAGCCCACCTCCGGCAACCTACCAGCAGGATAAGAAAAATCCTCAAACCAGGGGTCCTGTGGACAAACCGCAAGTCAAGTTTTCCCCTCATTTAAACTACTAAGGGAGGGCGACCATTATTCACCCGGTGCCTCGACCCTCCAATCCTATAGATACTTTGATGGTATGAAACATTACAAACATTATCATGTAAAGACAGTGAATCCAACATGTAATAGGTTGAAGGAAAACAACAGGGATGGTATGAGTGCTTTAGTGAACTGTTATGTGCAACATTATCCTACAAAAGCATTATTGGATACTGGTGCCCAGATATCATTGATGAGTTCTAGTTTGTATGAGAAGCTTACTCACAAGTGTGAACTCGGGGATGGAATTAAATTGGAAGGGATTGTAAAAGATATCAAACTTGATGCAAAATTGTGTGCAGGAGTTGAAGTTTCATTTAATGGGAACTCAGTTTATACATGGAAATTCTATGTAGCACCAATTACAGAACCATTAATAATTGGGTTGGATTTCTTGTGTCAATTTGGAGCAACTCTGGATTTCAGAAGAGGAATTTTCAAGATTCAAGACACAAAGGTAAATTTTAAGGAGTTTGTTACCGCAGAAGGAAATGAATTTACTTCTTGTAAAGTAGTGTTGGATAAAAAAGTGTCCATTCCACCAGAGACAGTGATTAACACGCATGCTAGGCTGGATTGATGTTTGAAAGGTGAAGTTGTCATTACTTCTTCCGGGTCCAATAGAGGAGCATTGCTACCAAATCTACTTGTGGAAGCCAAGGAGAGTGTTCCACTACAACTAGTGAATGACTCTGAGCATACTATTGTGTTGAAGACAGGACATGTGTTAGGTGATGCAGTTGAATGCGAAGTTTTGGCGGCAAGTGGTGATTTAGAATCTCACGAAGTTAACGTGCTTTCTAACTTGCCAGAGCACCTTGTAGGTCTGTTTGAGCATTCACAGAAGTCACTACAACCAGATCAGTGTCAGAAACTCAAGTCCTTATTAACAGAATACCAAGACATTTTCTCCAAAGGGAGTCACGATTTAGGCTGTTTTACAGAAATTAGCCATACCATTAATACTGGTGATGAAAAGCCGATTAAACAAGCCATGTGACGAACACCATTGGGTTTTGAGAAAGAACAAGAAGAAAACTTGAAATTAATGCTGGATATCAGAGTCATAACAGAGTCATCTTCTGATTGGGCTTCTGCACCAGTTTTGGTCAGAAAGGAAGATGGAACTCTGAGATATTGTGTAGATTATAGGGCTTTGAATTCTAAAACTGTTAAAGATTCATTCCCACTACCCTCAATATCACAGTGTTTAGATCAGTTATGTGTAAACACTTATTTCTCAACTCTGGATATGGCTAGCGGATATTGGCAAATTGAAATTGCTGAGCAAGACCGACATAAAACCGCTTTCATTACCAAATATGGTCTTTTTGAACATAGACGTATGGCCTTTGGATTATGTAATGCCCCAGCAACTTTTCAATGAGTTATTCAGTTTGTTCTGAGGGGTTTAACATGGAGCAAAGTTTTGGTTCTTGGAAAGGGTTTTGAAGATCATTTGACCAACCTTCGTACAACTTTTGACAGATTCAGGAAATATAATCTCAAATTGAAGCCAAAAAAGTGTTGTTTATTTCATACTGAGACTGTATTTCTGGGCCGAAAAGTCAGTGCGGAAGGAGTGTCCATAAATCCTGAGAATGTGGAGAAAGTATCTAAATGGCCAGTTCCTACTTCAGTTAAGGAAGTGGAGAGATTCTTAGGATTTGCCAATTATCATAGAGAGCATATTAAAGATTATGCCAGTGTGACAAGGGTTTTATATCAACTGACAGGTAGCAAAGCAGTATTTAACTGGTTAGTTGAGCATCAGGAAGCTTTTGAGTTGACAAAGCAAAGACTAATAAGTGCAACTATTCTTAGCTATCCAAATGCTGAAGATGTGTTTGTTTTAGATACTGATGCGTCGGGTCACGCCATAGGAGCCGTCTTATCATAAATACAGAATGACTGTGAAAAAGTGATATGTTATGGTAGTTATGTGCTTACACCAGAGCAGAGGAAGTATTGTGTCACTAGAAGAGAATTGTTATCTGTGGTTCGTTTCACCAGGCAATTCAAACATTATCTTTTGGGGCGTAAATTTCTTTTGCGCACAGATCATAACAGTTTAACCTGGCTACTGCGGTTCAAACATATTGAGGGTCAATTAGTACGTTGGCTAGAAGAACTTAGTCAGTTTAATATGGTAGTACAACATCGACCCGGAACCCAGCATGGTAATGCCGATGGGTTATCAATAATTCCGGATGAAGAGGAATTTTGTGATTGCTACAGAGCGGGAATTGATTTGGAGTCTTTACCTTGTGGAGGATGTAAATTTTGGTCAAGAGCACATCATCAATGGTCAAGATTTCAGGAGGATGTTGATGATGTGGTTCCACTAGCTGTAAGATCAGTTAGCACATACTCCGAAACAGAGTGAAGTTTCTTTGTGTAGTCCATCTGTGAAGTATTTTTACATTAATAGACATCAATTAGTGTATCAAAATGAACTTCTTTTAAATAAGTGGACAGACAATCATAGTGAAAAGTTTTTGTTTGTAGTGCCTGATAGTTTAAAAGAAGAAATAATGTCTCTGAATCATGATTTACCATTAACAGGACATATGGCTATTGTGAAAACGGTGGCCAGGATTCGTAATTCCTACATCTGGTACAAGATGAATGAAGATATTTAACTTTTTGTGAGGTCTTGTAGTGTTTGTAACAAGAACAAGAGAGCAAATGTTAAGCCAAGAGCAAGCTTAGGACAGTATCATGCTGGATCACCTTTGGAACGAGTTCATATTGACATTCTAGGTCCTTTTACAGAAAGTAACAGAGGAAATCAATATGTTCTGATGATAGTTGACCAGTTTAAAAAATGGCTAGAGTGCTTTCCACTACCGCTTCAGAGCGCTGAGTTGACTGCAAAAGCTGTTGTGGATGGATTCATATCAAGGTTTGGGTGTCCACTTGAGATTCATACAGATCAAGGGAGGAATTTTGATGGTAAACTGTTCTCATCAGTATGTAAACTGTTAGAAGTTACCAAGACCAGGACAACCCCGTGTCGTCCATGTTCAAATGGTGAGGTGGAACGCTACAACAGAACTATTTTACAACTAATCAGGTGTTTTCTGAAAGGCAATCAGAAGCATTGGGATGACCATTTACAGCAACTTTCTGGAGCTATAAGATCCACAGTGAACAGAAGTACAAGTTTCACACCGAACATGATCATGTTAGGCCGTGAAGTTATGTTACCAGTTGATCTTATGATTGCTACAAAGGATCCTGAACATCTTTATCCTGCAGAGTATGTAAAGAAGCTAAAGGAAGTTATGAATCAAGTTCACACGCTTCCTCGAGAAAAGCTGGTTTCTTACCAAAAGTGCCAACAACGGGATTATGACTTAAAACTTAAAGTGAATACCTATGAAGTTGGAGATTTGGTGTATGTACTAGACACTGCAAGGAAGGTTGGTTTGAGTCCAAACTTGCAGAAAGTATGGAAAGGTCCAATGTTGGTTGTAGAGGCAATTTCTTTGATATTGTTTTGAGTTGCAAATAGGAAGAAGTCTTTTGTTCTTCATCATGACAGATTAAAACCATGTGAGGATAGAGAAATTCCATTATGGTTGAAAAGGAAGCGTAATGCACTTTTAAATCAGCTAGACAATGGTGAAAAGAATGAAACATGATTTTGAAGAAGAAGGAGTTCTCGAAAGGCTCTTTGATGGTGAATACTTACCTGTGACAAATAAACATGCTCTCAATGATGAACATTCCTATACTGAACAGGAAGAACATGAATTTCAGGAAAATAATGATTATGTTAAAAAAACTATTAAATGATAGCACTGATATTCTCAATCAAGAAAACCAAATTATAGTGGTGCCTGAAACATTCGAAAGTAGTGATTTGGAGCAAATAGTACCTCTACCCCCTACAAGATCTGGTTGTGAAAGAAGGCGTCCACAACATTTACAGGACTACTCCCTCTAATCAGTTTTATTTTTGTTGGGGTTGGACACGCATGATAGTTAAGTAATCCTAACCCTAACATTGAACACTGTAAACTGATTCCCACTTTTTGTTTCTTTTTAGATGTCTGGTAAAAACAAGAAAGTGAGATGGGAGAAGGTGGAGTGTGAATGGAGACCAAGGTCTCGCACTTATTGTTTTGGCAATGCAAGAGATAGTGAGAGAGATAGAGAGAGGGAAAGAGATAGAAGGAGGGAATATGATGGAAGAGATAGGCGTGATAGGAGAGAGAGAGAGAGAGAGACACCAATATAGTAGATATGTGAGGAGGGATAGGAGATACTCAGAGCGCAGTGACGTGAGATCTCCTAGAAGCCAGGTTGTTGACACCCGCAGCTACCGAGATGTGGTAAGGGGTGATAGAAGGCAAGAGAAAGTAGTAGTGCCACTGCGAGAAGAATGTACCAGTAGTACAGCACAGGCTCACAGCTACTCTGATGTCGTGAAAGGGGGAAAAACTATCAGTAGTACTTCGATTTACAGGTCGAGACAGTCTTGCAGTAATGAAGAAGTAAGATCTGATAGAGTTGAGACAGTGCCTAGATCTGAAAAACAAAAATCGACAGATCGCTTAAGGACACATTCCTGGACAAGTCATTCTGCATGTACCAGAGGACCAGAGAAACAACAAAGAGAGCAAGTACCTGAGTCAGTTCAGAGAGAACAACTACCTGAGTCAGTTCGTAGTGTCAGTGAGTTGGAGCGTAGGAACACAGAGGTAGAGACTATACTGAAAGGGATGTTCCCACTTATCGACAGTGCGTGTCTGCGTGAAGTGATCTCTAGCTCACAGGTGATACCATACAACCAAGCTCAGGTGGTCCAGACTTGTATGACAAAGGTTCGACAGAAGGTACAGGAAATGGTAGGCATGACTCTGCAATCAGCTGCAACTGAGAGAGCAGAAACTGTCTCAAAGTCCAGTCCAGAGCGAAGAGTACGCTTCAGTCCAGAAGTCCAGATAGAGCAGAGACAAGGATTTGGGATCACGAATCCACTGAAAAGATCTGGAATAGTGATGGCTGCAGGTGATAAATGGCTAAACAAGGAGGATGTTGTAGTCAAGAAGCCAAAGGCTCCAAAGAAGTCTCGCAAGCCAAAGAAGCCTAAAGTTACTCAAGCCTCTGGGAGTCCAAGGAAGGTCACCATTGTTCTGTCAGGCGCTCCAGATGAGAACATTGTGTTGAAACGACCCGCTTCTCAAGACCAAAGTGAAGTAGTTGTCAAGAAAGTGACACCAGAGAAAACTATAGTTGTGACGGAAGAGCCAGGACAGCAACGAAAGTCAAGGAAGTTGTCACTCCGTCCAGTTTGCTACATGAAGAACTGCAGTGTTTTGGTGTCACATTTCCGTAGGCATGTGATTGGTAAGCATCTACCAGTCAGTTTCGCGGTCTGGAAGGAGATGTCTCCTCAGAGAAGAATGGACTCAATAAGCTCATTTCTCAACTCAATTGAGGATGTTGTTGGTGTTCAAAGCCATGATGAACTTCTGGAACTTGTAGTTCGTAACAAGTGCTTTCCTACCCGAATTGGAGTTAAGAAATTCAAGGAAGATGACAAGCTTGTCTGTGAGTTTCATCACTGGTGTACTGGAAAGGAACTGAAGGATCATACAACAATCAGTCCTCCAAACTGTGTGGGCAGTTTGGCTCATTGGAGGCTAATCAGCACAGTGCTCAGCCATGTTGGTGAAGAAAAAGTGCCGCAAGTTGATTTAGCTCCAAGTCCAAAAGAAGTTGAAGTTTCGGAAAGTAATTCCAAAGCCATAGAACCTGGTGTAGATGTTGTAGAAAACTTTGTGGATAATACTGCAGCAGTTGACACAAGACCCGCTACATTTCCTACAGAAGAACAGGTGGAAGAACTATTAGGCACAGTTGATGGAAACTGCCGATTCTTCAATTCTGTATGAGCCAAAAATGGTTGAGGAGAGACCTAGTGATGTGGGATGACCGTACACATATGACATGTGGAAGACCAGGCGAGATGCATTGTTCAACAGTAAGAGTTCAGAAAGGTTGCTGTTTGTAGATTCACACATGCATCTGGATAAGTTGCAGAATGCCAGCAAGAGACAAGACTTGTGTGAGATCATGAAGCATGGGCCGATGCCAAGTGAACTTGTTGAACTGAAGTTTGCAGTAGCAAACTTTTGCCATGGAGTCCCCACGAAGCAAGCTAGGGAATGAGCTTACAAGGACAAAAGGATCTATACCACCTATGGAGTACATCCACAACAAGCTCATGTGGTAACTAAAAACGACATGGAAAGAGAGAAAATAGCAATCCTACGAGACCCGCGTTGTGTCGGAATTGGAGAAATAGGAATTGATCTCTCTGGAAGCTTTGGACACCACAAAGAAGCTCAGGTGAAAGTACTTAGAGAAATTCTCAAGTTTTATGCCGAAGAGGAGCTGTGGGACAAGGTCCTAGTTTTCCATTGTCGTGATGAGCACTTGTCAACAGAAGCATCTGATCTGTGTTTGCAGATACTGAAAGAGGAAGTTCCAAGTTTTGACAAGGATATGGTGGAGATCCATAGACACTGTTATACTGGTGATTGGGATGAGGTGCAGCGATGGACAACTGAGTTTCGACATACAAAATTTGGCTTTACAGGACTACTGCTACGCCACTTTAGACATCCAGGACTGGATGAAGTCGTGAAGAGGTTAGAAACCCATTAGTTGTTACTCGAAACAGATTCCCCCTATCTATTGCCACCAGAACATAACAGATGTGAATACAACACCCCATATGGCATTGTGAATGTGGCAATCAGGATTGCAGACCTGAGATATCAGAATTTAAAGGAAATACTTGATATCACCACAACCAACGCTATGGAGTTATACAAACTGAAATAAATTATAGAGTGTGACATTGCATCAGGAACAGTGCTGAATGCAGGGACGTCATTGCCAGCAAGTTCTGTTGATGAACATTGAAATATGCAGAGTTGTTACTGCAGGAAATGTTAGTTTCATTGATGAACATTGAAATATGCAGAGTTGTTACTGCAGGAAATGTTGGTTTTATTGATGAACATTGAAATACGCAGAGTTGTAACTGCAAAAAATGCTACAGTTCCATTGATGAACATTGATACGCAGTCGCCACTGCTAAAGTAGTGAATATTGGAACCTCAGGGGTATGACTAAGTCTCAACAGAAGAAGGAGGAATGTAGTATATTCCGGTAGTTCCGAGGTTTAGTAAGCGCCCATGCGCGGGAGTTGTACAGGAACTGGGGTTTAAAGTGACACTTCAGAGTAAGACTTGGAACTGTATACACGTGTTTAACGGAAACGCACATGCGATGTTGCTGAATGTAAAGGAGAATTATATGGACATTTAGAAGTAGTAGATGGATTGATATATGTAACAGTGTAGTCACTGATATTAATAGTGGTAGTAGTAGGACTGATATATGTAACAGTGTAGTCACTGATAGTAATAGTATATAGAGTTATAGAAGTCCAGTAGTGACATAACAGTTGGTGAACTGATGTTAGAAGTTAGAAGTAGTTAGTCACCTCATCTAAGACCTGGCAACAGAACCAGCAGCACTAGTGCAAGGTGGGTGAAATTACTTTACGTTTTGAAGGGAAGTATATTTTCAGAAAATTGCAATTTCCGTTAGAGTGTTTCTTGTGTTGCTCTAATGAAGAGTCAAATACATCTCACTGGTAGCAGGTGAGCTCCTTATTCCTTACTTGAGATTGATACAATTTATGTATTTACAAATCTTTATTTGCTTCAGAAAGGTCATACAAATTATCCCCATAAGTCACTTCTTCATCATCTTCCTATTATGCAATAATGATGGCTGTGTTCATATCGTAAGCTTTTTGTATATCTCTGGGAAGCTGTTCTCCATTATACCAATCAATTTTGTAAGCTCTAGAAATCATCCGCATTAGAGGATGTTCATCAATTTTGCATTATATAAATGCTTCTGTTATTATTATCGAACCATGTTCATTGGGTGACCAGTCACACGGCTGTTGTAGTGCTGCTCTCTTTCATATCCTTGCTGCAAAGTTGGCCCCTCGTAGTTTCTTTATCAGGACACTGAAACATAGTGGCATTGAGCAAAGATTTACACCTTTGATGGAATTAAGTGGATCATCATATTCCTTTGGAGTGGAAACATCTTGAAATATGATAAACCGTTTCCAAACAGTTTCAGTCACTTTTGGAGGATATCCATCACTCCACAGAAAATCACCAGCAACTTCAATCTTCACTTTGAAACAACATGTTCAAATTCAATAACTTTTCACTCAAGGATCGATTCATTTGACTTAATTCAGAAAGTTAATTTCCCAACTCATATTCATGGACACACTCTCGATCAGGTTTTAACCAAATCCAATAATGATAATATCTCCAATGTCCACACCACTGACGCTTTTTCCCGACCATTTTTCAGTCAGTTTTACTCTAAATTTTTTAACCCCTAGATCGCAGAATAATGCAAATGTCTCCTTTCGCAAATACCATAAAATTGACAAAGAGGAAATGAAAGCAGATCTCCTTGCTTCTGAACTAATTAATAATCCATACAAAGAACCTGATACTCTCTACAAACAATATCACACCACCTTGTGGACCCTTATTCTCCACTACAAACCAAACAAACCAAGACAAAACTGTAATTGTGGCAAAAGAGACCAAGCGTTTTTTTTAATGTATCTGGCGAAGAAATAAATCCACCTTCAGTAGATCTCAGTACATGCAGAAAGTCTACCAGTACAACAGAATCTGCATGCAGGCCAAATCTCAATTCCTTAAAGCCAAAATTCAGGATAATCACCATAACCCACAAAAATTATGGCATGTCCTGGGTGATGTGTTACATGGACTTCCAGCCAAGATCCTCCCACCAATAAAAATTGAAAAAAATACGTCAACATTCTGTGCTTCTGTCAGTTTGCAGCACATCACCCCTGACTCTCCTCCCCCTATGTTCTCCACATTTTCTACTGTAACATTCTAATTCTAATTTGACTTTTATAGCGCTTAATCTCCACTGAGTAGTGGACTCTAAGGCGCAACAAGACAATATCAATATGCAAATTCAAAGTCCAGGGACAAAAACAGGTCGGCTCCACGGAGAAGCCATAAGAGAAAATAAACTAAGGAGGGTATGCCTTTGCGTAGAGATAGGTTTTGAGCTTCTTTCTAGAAGAGGCAATAGTGGGTGATGCACGAATGTCTTCAGGAAGTGAATTCCAAACAGTGGGAGCATCAAAGGCAAAACTGAAGACAAACTGCTTAGTGGACTTGTGAATTGTAGGTTTGGTACATTGAGGAAATTGGCAACAGTCTGACTGCGTCTAGTATTGTAGGTAGTGCGGTTTGTGGATAGATGTGGAGCGAAATATTTACGGAAACCAGTATGAATAAACTGTACACCAGGGTAGCCAGTTTGAACTCTGAGCGAAACTGAATAGGGAGCCAATGGAGTTTCCTGAGTACTGGAGTTATCCGAGTGTATTTACACAAATTTGTAGCAATTCTAGCAGCACTATTTTGGATAGATTGTAATCTATGAAGATTGGCTTTAGAGAGACTCTTGAAAGGTGAATTACAGTAGTCCAACCGACTACTAACAAAAGCATTGGCAACCGACACAGCTGCATCCTGAGTCAAGAACTGCCTAATATTTCTAAAATCCCTCAGTTGACTAAAGCAGCCTTTACAAACATTCTGGACGTGTTTAGAGAAGGAAAAATCAGAGTCAAACCACACACCCAGGTTCCTCACAGACTCAGTGGGGTGAGGGGGGTTGCCCAGGATATCAATTGGGAAACATGCATTTAACCTTTCTCTCTGTTTCTTGGAGCCAAAAAGTATGAACTGAGTTTTATCAGGATTAAGTTTAAGTTTGCTAGCCGACATCCATTCTTTGATATCTTGAAGGCATCTGTTCAACTTATCAAAGGCAGCTGAGACATTCATGTGTGAGAGATGGACATAGAGTTGTGTGTCGTCGGCATAGAAATGGAAGTTTACGCCATTGTATCTACCAATCAGTGTACTAAGGGGAGATGTGTACAGAGAGAATAGCAGAGGACCCAAAACATAACCCTGAAGTATGCCAAACAGCAGTTTTTGTAAATCAGACAAAGTAGAACCAATCTTAACAGACCAATAGCATTCTGTCAAATAAGAAGAGAACCATTTGAGAACTGAGCCACCAACACCTAACCAATCCAGAAGACAGCCGAAGAGAGTGGAATGATCTTTGTATCGAAGGAAGCAGAGAGATCCAGAAGTACCAAGCAGTAGCTTCACCCCGAGATAGTGACAAATGAATATCATTTTTGATGGAAAGCAGAGCCATCTCAGTTGAGTGACCTGACTTATATGCTGACTAGTATGAGTTATCCAAACCATGTCGATGAATTTGATCAACCAGCTGTTTAGCAACTACACGTTCCACCAGCTTAGAAATGAAGCTAAGTCCAGATACTGGGCGGTAGTTTTTCAAATCCTCAACAGGAAGAGAGGCCTTCTTCATAAGTGAAGTAACTACAGCTTTTTTGAAACCATCTGGGACCAGTACCTCACTGAGTGAAAAATTGACCAATTTGGTTATAGATGGTAGAAGGATGTCAATGCATTCCTTAAAAAGGAATATGGGCAATGGGTCCAGCAGGCATGATTTGGTGGGTGATTTGCTGATTATTTTTTGGATTTCATCTTGAGTAAAGCCTGTTAGTTTAAGAGGGTCAAAGGGGGGGATGTACCATGTTACAGGACTCAGATGAGGAAAAAGTCACGAATTTTCATGATTTTATTTGAGAAAATGTAGCAAAACAATCAGCCAATGACTTTGAGGATTCACAAGTGGGCAGAGTAGTGCCATGGGATCTATGTAGGACTTTGTGTAACTCCTGCCATAGTTTCTTTGAATCATGGCTATTGTTGGAGATTAGTTTCCTGTGATAGACAGTCTTGTCCCTTTTCGCAAGACGATTACACCAGGCAATTTGACGTTGAAGACGACTCCTGTTGTATTGAGACTTTTATCTTTACGCCAAGCACGTTCAAATTGACGTCTGAGTGACTTAGCAAGGCGATCGGTCTCTGACTACCAGTCAGCACGCTGTTTCGTCTTCAAACTAGACACAAGAGGAGCATGCCTGTCAAGGATGGGACTCAAGTCTTGTACGTATTGATCATAGAGCTGTGAGACAGAATTTGCTGGACATTTCACAAAAGGCATTTCTTTAAGGTCAGACCGAAAGGCAGATATATTGATATGATGGTACCTCCTGAAGGAAGTTCTTGTTTGACAGGTAAAGACAGTAAGAGAGGAAGGAAAGTCGATAGCATTTAATGACTCTATGATCACATATGAATTCACAGATGTCAACATGTACACACACATCTTGATCACTGGGGGAAAGAATGAGATCAAGGATATGACCGTGCAAGTGAGTGATATTGTTAACTGACTGACTTAGATTACATGATTCTAAAAGGGCTTTCAATTTGTGACTATCAGTACAAGGTACATCTATATGTATATTGAAATCACCACATATGAAGTAATTGCAATCAACAGAAGACAGAAAACAGACAAAGGATATAAATTCATCTACAAAATGGAAGAACACGGCCCAGGAGGGCAGTAGATAGAAGCTAGGAGCAAAGTTCGGCATGAAGCTGAGACTGATATGATCATATTTTCAAAGGAGATATAATTAGAGGTATCCACCTTGCGATATTTGTATGAATTACGAATGAAGAAACCAACACCACCACCAATACCTGATGAACGTGGCCTATGTATCAAAGAGAACTCATCCGGGGTGAGTGAACGAAGAAAGCTATCCGAATCAGTAGTACGAATATGTGTTTCAGTGAGACAGAGGAAATCAAAGTTTTGAGATACTATTGTGTCAGCGAGGAGAGGTCCCTTATTCCGGATTGACCTTGCATTTACTAAGCCAAGCATAACCAGTCCAGGATTCATGGCAACATCACCACACATAAGAATCAATAGCATAAGCCCACTCTGTTTTACGGTAGGGGGGAAAACATGGCAGGCGGAGCTATAGGAGTAATTTTAGCAATCCTTAACATGAATGGAATGAGGAGTCCACTTCTAGTAAAATTTTGTGAGACACTCCTGTGATGAGTAGCAGCTATTAACATGGTGCAGAAGAACATGTTAAAGAACTATGGAAAAATGTCAGTATTTGGATAGAAAAAAAATTACAAGTTGGCATAACATTAAATGATAATGTTAAAATACTTGGCTATCATGTACATGATGAGCACTTCT
This sequence comes from Sabellastarte sp. h YS-2021, assembly GCA_964017235.1. Lineage (NCBI taxonomy): Eukaryota > Metazoa > Annelida > Polychaeta > Sabellida > Sabellidae > Sabellastarte > Sabellastarte sp. h YS-2021. The sequence goes on from OZ024927.1 coordinate 1,405,913, forward strand.
GGCCCGTGAACTTTGTCTTGATGATATCTAGATACTACATTTATATCTGTTCAAAGAGGCATTTTAATTTAAATACTTTTCATCTGCAAGAAATGGTCAAAAGAAAATATGAGGAAGAAAAATATGTGTGGGAAACCAAATCTTTAACTGATTTCTTTACAAATCGTTGGCTTATTTGGGAACAGCTTTTCATCAATTAACAAGTTTACTTTTACATGATTATATCTTTAAACCTGATAATCACTAAATATTGTACTATTGAAATTCTTAGTCTTCTATATATGGCATCTTTTGAATTTCAAACATTTGGATCAATGGATCTGATTGAGTAATACAGCTTTCTATATATTAAATAGTCTAACTCGGTAAAAATAACCTTTTTGTACTGTCTATTGTTATTTAAATGTTGTTTAAATACCACCATTGTAAACTTTATTTTTATGCATGAACATGTATATAACAAAAAGAAATAAAAATATAAAAAAAAAACATGGTGCAGAAGAGTAAAATGCGTATGGCAAACATCTTGGTTGGGTCGGTTGAATGAAAATGCCCTAAGATCAAAAATCACCTGTGGGTGGCCTAAACCTTTATGGCCTTAAGGACTAACCCTTGAAACTTCGTCCCGACGGCGACTCACGGGCACCCTAGCAACCCACACTAAAGCCAACCTCAAGAAACTCAAAACCAACCACAAACCAAAAGAGGATTTTAATACTGAAATACAAGAGAAACTGACAAAGAAACAACAAGGCAGTAAAAAAACATCTGTGAAAGTGATGAACCAAATCATAATTACATACAGTTAGCAAGAATTGACAATAGGCATGAACAGATTAAAACAGTTACCGGTAATTCCCGGCCAGGTAGGCGATAATACCCTAAATATTGTACAGTCACAATAAGAGTTATATCAGAACGAAATCAAATGCATATGAGGTAATTAATAAAATACACCTAAAAAAGAGCACCATAAAATCACAAATGTACTGTATATTCGCAGTAAGATGTTATTTATACAACAATTCTTAAAAAGGATGCGTTCTCCCGTGGTGTGTACTAAAACGTCACCGAATCAAGTTACTAAAATTATTACCAACTCTCCTGGTAAATCATGTTCCCTAGACCCTTGGCCCACTTTCCTTGTTCTGGATTATCTGGATGTTCTCATTACCCTCATCACATCAACAATCAACGCTTCTCTTGAGCAAAGTAAGTGTCCAAATTTTTTCAAGCAGGCCCATGTTACCCCTATCCTCAGAAAAGAAGTTTTCAAAAACTATAGGCCTGTCTCAAATTTAAACTATATCTCAAAGATACTTGAAAGGGTAGTAGCCGTCCAGCTACAAACTCATCTTGATGAAGCCGGCCTTATGACTGACTTCCAATCGGCTTATAGAAAACACCATTCTATTGAAAGTGCCCTCCTTAATATTCATAACGATATTCTTCTCAATATGGATGGAGGGTCTGTTATTGCCCTTACCCTTCTGGATCTATCTGCCGCTTTCGATACCACTGACCACACCATTCTCCTGGACAGACTCAATGTTTATTATGGAATCAGTGAGCTAGCACTTGGCTGGTTCAAATCATACCTGTCAGGAAGGACACACTTGGTCAAGGTAGGCAGTACACTCCTGCATCCTGCTGCGCTCCAGTATGTAGTTCCCCAGGGTTCCGTCCTTGGACCAATTCTGTTCTCTTTCTACACCAACAGAATCACCTCAATCATTCATTCCGACAGAAGCATCAACTGTCACTTTTATGCTGATGACACCCAGTAATACATAACACTTTCACCAGCAAATTTCTCTCACTCTTTGCAAAAACTAAAGAACTGCCTAAACAACATTCAAAATTTCATGTTTACAAATAAATTAAAACTTAACCCAGACAAAACCGAGTTTATTCTCAGTTTAGGCTCCAAAAAATCATAAAGAAATTCTCCCTCACTTCCCTATCAAATTCGTCCCCTTCTAGACCTTAATACATCAGTGCTGTTAGCCAATCCTTTTGTGAGCAGCAGGTTGGATTATTGCAATTCACTCTTCTTATCGCTCATCGCTCTTCTTATCAGATTGCAGCTAGTCCAAAACTCACTCTGCAGTGTTGTCACCCATTCCTCTAAATTCTCTCACTCTTCTTATCGCTCATCGCTCTTCTTATCAGATTGCAGCTAGTTCAAAACTCACTCTGCAGGGTTGTCACCCATTCCTCTAAATTCTCTCATATTACCCCTCAACTAAATAAAACTCCATTGGCTACCAGTCAGATACAGAGTATAATTTAAAATTGGCCTTATTACATACAAAATTCTCAACCAAGGTCAACCAGTTTACGTAAGAGAATTAATCCACCCCTACACCTCTTCCAGAAATATAAGGCGAAGTACCCCCAAACTCAAGTTCCTTCAAACCCCCACTTTTGATCGTAGAATTCACAAATCAATCAAACACTTTTCTAATTCCTTCAGTCACTATGCCCCAGTCCTTTGAAAGTCTTTCGCCTTTCATGTAAGAAACAGTCCCTCTGTTGCATCTTTTAGGAAGCACTTCAAAACCCACCTCTTCAGCTCTAGTTTCCCAACTTAGTTTTCGTCCCTCCTCATCACACCCACAATCCTGGATAACTGACCTTGAATGCCCCTTGACTCTCCCTATGATAATTGATTTTGTTTAATTAGAGCACTGAGTTCCCCTTTGTGGGGAAGATATTGCGCTTGCAAAGCAGTAGATTAGAATAGATTAGATGGAGATGATAAGTAAGTTTTCACAGTGCAGCTAGTTTGAGACATGTAATAGTGGAAGATCACAAGAACATCATCCTGATGTGAGACAATACAGGTGTTGTTTCAACCTCAAATTTAAAAGGGTTCATAGTTGACTGAATCCCATTCACAATCGTATATGACTGGCTTTACCACAGTATTAGCAAATTATTAGTTTCACTATTGGTATTGTTTCTTTGACACACCACATCTTCTGTCTTGATATTGCCGTCATTATTTGCCTCACATGTGATGGATTTGCAGGTGTGTAACTGAACAGTTTAAGAATTTTAATACTAGAGTCTTCATGGCTTGTATAACCTGGTTATCTCCATGTGGGTCCAGAAAAATAAAATAAGCCTAGGGTGCCCTCTAGCACATCGTAAGAGGCAACAAAATGGGAGAAGTATAAATATCACAGTATTAGACTAGATTCCACAAAAAAGTTTTCATATTGTGTTTCATTTTGTTTTCTTGCTAAACTTCAGAATGTTCAAATGATTCTCTGCTACATTGTATACAAACTGGATTGTCAGTTCCTACTCTGAAAAAGTCCCTGGCTTCCCATTTCTCATCATATTCTTCTTAAATATATCCTCCTTGCTTTAAAGGCTATCAGGCTATCAGTCTGACTCACGGAAACAGGCTATCAGTTTCCTCACAGTTCCCAAGAAGTTAAAATTTTGTAATGAAAAAACAGTATGGGATTAAAATTTTATTTAATTTAATATTTTAAGATTTCTACATCTACCTGATATTAACCAGGCACATCATTTAAAACATTGTACATTTTTTAATGCTTGTATTTCCTTAGCTGGCCAAGAAACCCACCCAGCAAATGAAACATGTGTTTGAACTTTAACCGAGGTCAGCTCCAAGATGACATCCCGACCTTCGACCCTTGAAGGTCAATATCACACGACAAGGTCACCGAGAGGCCAGCAGCTTGGTCAGTAGTGAATAATTACATATCTAAAGTCCCTTGGTTGTATAAACTGCCCAAGCTGCCAGCCAATCGAGCAGCAATTATGCAAAGACACAGGAAGTTATGCAAGGTCAGGCAAGACCTCAAAGGTCAAACAGAGGTCAAATTCCCAGCTGACAGATGTGGCCGGGTAAGGCAAGAAGGCCAGTAGCTAAAGTCAGTGTATTCTAAATTGCTGATCTTCACTTAACAATTAGAATGTAAGCGTTTTTAGTAAAATTGTTACGAATCATATATAAACAATGTACAGGGTGAAGGAAAGATACCCAAACCCCAGTAGGACTAGTGACATAAAACCTGTTGAAATGCAAGGGCGACCGGGGACACAGCAGTGACAGCAGAGGAAAGATAGGTCCAGATAGCATCCGATTTCCATATGCCATGTTTCATAATGTGCTCCAGAGGCACCCCATTTTGAAAAGCCCAAGCAGCCCCACCCCTACGGAAGTCATGGAATGTGAGTGAGGGGTTTAAGCCCAAGAACCCAGACACATCTTTCAAGTGCTTGCGAGCTACGGAACCAAGCCTTTACTTTTAGGAATGACAAATACTGGGGAATTATCTGATCCTGGAAACATCTGGAACATAGCTTTAAGTGCTGACACAGGACATAAGTGTGAACACTCTAAGTCAGGAAGTGGTATGGTTACAAAATCTCTTCGATTTTGAAGGGTTTTTGACCATTTAATGAGCAATACTGCCCCAGTGGCCCCAAAAATGACATCAGACCAAATGTCTGGTGAAATCAAATTGGGTAACTGCATGGGGTAAAACATTTGACATTCTAAGAAAAGAGAAGAACATAAGCAAATATAATGGTTTGAAAACTTGAGAAAATTGCATATGACTACAGAGGTGGATAATTTTTTCAAGCAAAGGAATATCTAGGTGAGCTAGCAAATTAGGTTTGAAAGGTCTATGAATCCTGATAGCTTCAAGAAGAGAGGCAACCGCTCATCCTTAAAAGGAGCAGTTTCAAGGCCATGAGCTATATGCATAGCCCTGATGGCTGATAAATAATTTTGCAATTGAGCAGCACTAATGTTATTTTCATGAAGATATTCAAGAAAAGACAATAGAAGTGTTACATTCACCTGGTAGGATGGCAGCCCAGCTGCCGCCTGGAAACTGAGAAAATCCGCCCACATTCTGCGATATTGCTGTAAGGTGGATGGACGAAACCCAGACAATAGCTTCGCAAAGGCAGAGGAGGCAAGCTGGGCTGCATTACCCACTGAATCTACAAAAGAAAATGTATATTATATACAATAGTTTAACAATGTAAGATCCAAGTGAGTGGGGACCCAAGTTGGGTGTAGGCAACAATTGCTGCAAGGTCTGATAATTTTCAGGCGAAAACTGCCATCGGGAAAGCAGATCAGCTAAAACATTGTTCCTGCCTGGTATGTGTAACACTATAATGTGAATATTATACATTGCACAAATTAACCATATGTTTCTTGCCATTAAAGCCAAGATATTGTCTCTGGCCCTACCATTACGTAACGCCTCCACCACTGCCATATTGTCACAATGAATTTTTATACATTTGTTAGCCCATTGTTGGGCCCAAACCTTGAGGGCCACTACTATGTTTAGAATCTCAAGGTGAGCAATATTATAATTCATAAAGTCCTTTGGTATGGGAAGTGCATAGACCATGGACTCATAACTGCCACCGAGGCCTGTAAGGCAGGCATCTAGGTGGACTTCAGAGGGACAATTTTGTTGTTCATAGTATGTAACTCCATTATAATGTGACAAGAAAGAGTTGAACCAAGCTAAGTCCTTATGAAATTCAGATGTGATGAGAATTTTAGTTTATCATGATTGTCTCTTAACAATGTTAACATCCTGTTAAGGAAAAAACGTGAATGTTTAACACACTTAGATACGTATAACAGAGAACCCAGCAATGATTGAAGATTTCTCTTACCACAGTATGTTTTGCTACTCCATTGTACACATAGTTCAGTGATTTCTGCTAGCTTTTCTGATGGTATTGATATTGTTTTGTTAATGGAATCTATAAGAATTCCCAAACAAGTAACTGAGGTGGATGGAGGTACCAATTTTTTGGGACTTGTGTCCAGACCTAATTCTACAAGTAAGTTCTTGAGAAATTGGAAGAAAGCATCCATTTGCGATGGTAAACCAGTGTATATTAGGTCGTCTATATAATTAAACAGCAAGGGGTAACCATGTTCAGCCATGATATAACGAATGGTATCTGTACAACGCTGAAAAATCAAAGACCCATGACGAAATCCAAACGCCAAAGAACAATCTAAGAAGTATTGGTTCCCAAATTTTATGCCTAATAAGTCAATATCGCCTGGGTCAACTTTTATATGACGAAAGGCCCTGCTTATGTCAATCTTAAACATTTGGGCAGAAGAACCAAGATTTCGTAAAGAATTCGTTATGAGATCAACTGATGGGAATTTGAGCTCATAATGAGTACTCAGATATACATCCTTGGCCACCCCATTGTTTACAGAAGCGCCCTTAGGCCAACTTCGGTCCATAATGGCCCTTTTTGCACTAGAATTTTGTTTATCTCGTACAAGTAAAGGGGATACGTGCATATCAGTGGGTTTATTGTTAAAAGGGCCTAATATGGCCTGATATTGAAGTTCTTCTTGTAAAAATTTGGAAATATGGCCTGTATTGTCATTGGCAGAAGTATAGTTCTCTTCCACAGAATTTAATGGACACTCCCTGTCAAAGTCAAGGGGGAAACCATATTCTAATAAATCACATAACTGTTGGTCCCAGTAATTGGCCAGATAATGTCTCCATTTAGGGATATTAAGACCTGAATTCACAGGTATACAACAACCCATGTAGTTTGGCAATTTACTGGCTTTTACTATAGTATGTGTTTGGAGAATATCTGGAAGTTCATTCCAAGTAACTGGAGGTCCTACATATAGCTTAAGTGAAGATTTAGGAATAAACCCAAAGTCCTTAGTTAGTTGTAATTCTGACTGCTCAAACATGTGGTCATGTGGTGTAACATATCCTAAATTAATAGATGGCTCTAAGGTCATCTGTTGATATTGAGGCTCTAAGTTTCCGGTTTGAGTATCATAATCAATAGACTTGTGCATGCTGAGACTATTCGTGGTTGTATCGTGACAATCCTTATGGAAAGGTGTATAGATGGTATTGCATTTTTGAATGGAGTCCCTTTCCATGGATTCAATTTTTTGTTCCACCAAGTTTTTGTTTGACTGGTGAATGAAAGCTGTTGTATCAATGGAACACTTTTTTGCTTCAGCATTTTTTGAAAACCCATTGCTAACAGGCTGCTTTTGTGTAGGGATGATGTTGCTAATGTTCTTAGAACCCCTTTCCAAAGACCCATTTTTGTTTTTTCCCACCAAAATACTTTTGGTCTGGTCAGTCAACATGGGCTGAGAAGAGCACACATCATCCGTAGGTATTTGCAGCAAGGGTTGGAACCTATTGGTTAATTGCAATGGCTTCATAGTCTCTGTGGCCTCGGTAACACTGCCATTATTCCCAATTTTTTGGCTATTTTTATGATTTTTGCAATCTTTAACTAACACTTGCCTTTTATGTGACTTTTGAGAGTTTGCTTGTTGACAAAGGTTTTTTGCCAAACTTGCCATTGTCAGCATCAAAAGTGCTTGTATATAGCATATGACATCTTCTGGGGGCTTGCCAAACTTCCCCAGATGTTGTTGTTTCTTGGTGCAAATTACACAACAAGACTTGTGCATACGATTTATTTTTATCTACGATTTATTTTTTATTTTTATAAAGCTTTGAAATTTTTAAACCAGGGCACTGCCGTTTCTTTGTTGGCACAAATTTCAGATTTACCAGCTGGCAAAAGGGAATTGTACAAAATTCTAGCATGAAATCTTTGGGTGGGGACTGGTTCGAACCCACCACTCCTTACTCGTTTTTTGACAATTTCTTGTTTTTGTTTCTACAATTTTGCTCCGAATGATTGAAAGTTTTGCCTAACTGCTGAAAGCAAAAAGCACAAATGTGCCTATAAGTGACACCTTTAGTGTCATGTGACCTTTGGTGAACACATGTGCCCTGGTTGTAGTATGAACAGTTGAGGACTTTGCCTTTTACCTTTTTCTGTGAATTTTGGGACTCATTAGTTGATGAAAAAACATGTATTTGAGCATTAGCTCGCCTAATTCTATCTAACTTTTTGGTTTCAGTATAATTTTTGACCTCACCCTGTTCCATTCTACAAAGTAGCACTGCGTGGCTGACCCTTGCCGCATCCCAAGAGAAATCATGGGCATCCTCCATAAGAGCAATTAAGTAATCAATCATGTGCTCCTTGCCTGGGGATTCTGCTCCTTCCTCAGGATGCGACAATAACCAGCCACCCACTGCACCACTGACAACTGGTCATATTGAACTCTTTCTTTTTTAAAACCGGAAAGGACAAACTCTTGGGGCCATTTAACCCTATTTGGGACCACCACCTCGACAGGACCTCCCCTAAGAGATTTAATTTTGTACCTGTACTGTCCGGATTTGTCAGATCTTTCAGTCTTTGATCCACCTGACTCTGGATAAGAGCATCATTCCGGATATTGGTTAAGTTTGGCATGTTGAGGGTCGCATGCTGTTGAGGTGGCAGTGTGACCGGGGCCATTTGGGGACTAGCTTTCTTTTTACTGGAAGACTTTTTCTTCTTCGGATCCGAATCTTTCTTTACATCTTTTTTCTCCAGATTGTTAAGTCTATCACTAATGGAGGAAAGCTGTGAAAGTATCTGTAAATTAATTGCCTGCTGAGTGGCAACATCAGATAATGCACTGACCCCAGGTAACGTACTTGAAGTACTGCAAGTACTGTGTGTGTTTCCAGTAGGGGGGTTTTGTTCATCACCCGAGCTCTCCACTACTGCACTGCAATCTAAATCAGATATGTCTGATTCATCCGCATCCGATGTTGATATTTTGATAATTTTGACAAAAATCTGAATCACTATTCATATGAATTTGCACAGGCAATTGAACTGAGTTTGAAACAGAACGTAAATTATACTGTTTTTTACCTTTCTCTGCCATTTTGTACATTCACACAATATTTTAGCACAATATGCGTGCTGTGCCACACAATAACACTTCAACAATAACACAAGTTTGATAATCAAAATATAACGGTTGGCAGCATACAGAATGTTAATGTCAACCGTATCACACACAGTATTAACACAAGATTTGAAATTGAAATACCACGGTTCACAGCATGTAAAATGTTAATATGAACCGTATCACAGAAAGAATGTCAACACCATAGTTTATAATCTGCCACGATTCTCAAGTAAAATTACATAAAACAATGTATATAAAATAACATAAATAAAATGAATTGATAAAATGAAGTAAAAACACTTAGTTGCATAGAAGCTGGTGGAAGTCTGCTGAAGTCTTCCAAAGAAAATTTTTTAAGTGTTGCCTCGTGTGATTCCAACTTCAAAATGGCAGAGTGAAGGAGGGTTCAAAAGCGATGACCAATGGGTGACCAATCAGAAACTGCCACATGAATTTTTGTATGAAGTAAAATAATTTAAGGTTTGATGAACTTCTTCAGAACTGACCTCGGCCACACCTTCATGAGGCCCCAAAATGCATCCCACAAAGTGATTGATAGGCATGGTTTTGATATGGCTGCACCAGTGGAATGGAATAGGTTGGTACACAATGTCAATGGCAGCAGACTATCATGGGATTCAGGAACTAAATAAAGGCCTACTTGTTCATACTGCTATATCCATCAACATAGTCACCACTCCCTGATGGGCGGTTCCTGATTCAGTCCCCCCAAAAGTTCCCCAACACATTGAAATGATATGAGGGCACTCATATTTATAACAAGTGTATAGTTATAACAGGTAAAATAAGCATACACATTCTAATACTAAATAATCTGTAATCAGTCTGACCCGAGGTCATATTTTGGTAAATGTCAGCACAAGGTCACACTGAAGACAGGTACAAATTAGTTAAAGTGATTTTTATTCAGTTTGGTATAGGAGTGAATAAACTTTTATTCTGAATTTCATATAGGTCAGTTCCGAGACATGGTTCGGTAGGAGTATGTGGGGCTGGGATGGACATAGGAAAATAGCCCATGTGCAAATTTACATAATATGTAAAAATCCCTCAAACCAAAACTATGCTCGATTTAGGACTCTCCCTTTTTGGATTGAAGCACATAAGAGGACTCACATTAATTTTACTCTGTATGAAAGGTTCTGTTCTATTCTACTTTCTTCTATTCTGTTCTATTTTGTTGTATTGTAGCTAGGAAGACAATCTATGTGGAGTCCTATACTCGAGATAATGTTAATAAGCATATTATTAAACAACAGTCTCTTTCACTATTAACCAATTTCCCCGCCCAAAAAAATTACCTCATTAATCTATATTGACGTTTTGACTGCTACTTTTGTGGTTATATATTAAAAGTTTACAATATGATATCTATTTATTTAGGTTGTAACATAACTTTCAACACTGTATAGGTCATATCAAGATGGGTAGTTTTATGGACAGAGGAAACCAGTACATACAGTTGATCAGGTTTTTGTACTGTAAACTGTCGACCAACGGTAATCAACTATCCTACTTAAGGTCCGGGGTTTGAATTATCAACCTCAGAGATGGGAGGTGAGTGTGTTACCACTGCACTGTGGACCCTTACAATATGATTTCATCCACACCATATGATACTATATATCACAAAGCAGATCAGTGATCAGTGAAACTAAATGTTGGAACCGTAAATAATAATTTAAACTTTTGGACATAATTTCATTGCAAGATGAAACTTAACCAGCCAAAAAGAAGCATTTAATTCTTTATTTGTATGGTAACATCTTCAACAACTCAATCATACAACAGAATACGTGGAAAAGTTTAGTAGCTATGTGTATTCCAGTAAACCTGTCACTTAGAACAAATGATTTGATTGTTTGGAATATTTTGTTGCCTCCAACACATTTTACTGGTCATGTCAGGTAATGTGACGGAGAAAAGTAGTACCCAGTGGCTGGTCAAGTATACCATCAGACAGTGACTTGATGCTACAACATTTGTAAGAGGACGGTGCATCAAACTCAGGATCTGAGACTGGGAGGTAAGTGTCATCATGCCCAGTTACTGATGTAGGGAGGATTTATTCAATCCAACCAGTTAATAATCCTTCTCTGACATAAAATTCTACAAGGTTTACCGAGGCATTGTCATTCTGTGGGGAGAGTAAGAGTAGAAAATTATAAGGCGGGCTGATTAACCTGTCACAGTATCTTTTGTTCCTCTGGTCACAATGAAAAATTGGGATTTTCGTATTTTAGTGGAAGGTTTTATTCAAGTTATGTACTGACTTGTTGCTGTGATTTCTGGGTTGTCTGTTCAGACTTAAAATTAAAATTCTACACAAGATTTGTACACATACTTCTACCTTAAAGGTGTATACTCAGAATTTTAGGTCAAATATCAACGTTCACTCTAAATGATAGTTCTATGTATAAACAAAATATTCACAATATTTTACTTCCCCAAGACTTAGCAGATGTTTAAATAAAGACTTTAATAAGACCTAAATAAGACCATACATGTATTTTTTGTTAAACTTAAATCGTATCAAAGAAAAAAGACCAACCAAGAAGGGTGAAGACAAAGACAACACCACAGACCCATCTACATTATTCAGCCCGAATTTTGAGAAGAATTGAAACAAAACATCAGTTTTATTATATCTTACAGGCTTTTTACCTAAATGTTTTACTGATGTGAGTATTGTGTGCAAATGCAGGCAAAGTAACATTAGAACACTTTTAAAATGTGAAAATGTTGGGAGTACTTTTAAAATGTGCAATGTTACTGCTCTACAACTTTCCTGTGGATTTGTTTGCAAAACCAAAAATAAAAATGTTCACAAAGTCTATTCAGATAAATCGCCCTCTTAATGTGCCACAAACAGCAGTCATTCCAGTAGATCTCTTCCATCAGATTGAAGCTGTGTGTGATAGTTTATTTCAGTTTTATGAGATTTTCTTATTTATTCCCACACTCTTTAGCTCTGTATGATCCCAGCAGGCAAGAGGTGATGTGTTAAAAGCGGGTCCATCACTTCAATTATAAAATGGTCAAAAACTATTGAAACCAGTGATCGCATAAAATGCACAGATATTCCTTGTCTAGGCACTTCTCCAATTTGGCCAAAGCTCTTAAAGTCCTGCTTTTCCTAGTTTCGATGGGAAATAATTCTCCCCTCTTCCAGCTTAAAAGTAATGGCCAGGGGCATGTTGTCAGAGATTCTAAAGTCAGGTACCATTTTTCTCTGGTTCTTAATGCAGGTGTTTCACTGGAGCTGGCCTGTCGGTAACTAGGTATTATTTGATGGTCGGGGACAATGTTTACATGGTTGGTTAGGGTCAGTTTCAAGTTCCCGGCCTGACGGGGAGAGTAGGTGAAATATCAAACATGTTTGACTTTTTTACGACCATTGCCGACCCTTGTATCCGACCCTATTTTCAGCCGCCTGGCAACCGGTCTGTCGGTTAACTTAACGGCCTGTCGGTTACACTTCCAGGCTTCTCGGTTAATCAAACAGGCCTGTCTGTAACAAGTATTTGGCTTATCCCAAATATGGACTTCCAGACTGTACATGATGACTCACCGACAAGCCAGAAAGTGTTACAGTACAGTCAGTAACTTTAGCCGGCCTGTCTGTAAGTGTTCTCGACAGGCTGGTAAAGTTTACAGGTCAGTCAGTAACTTTTACAGACTGGGTCCTAGAGTCCGGAAAATTTGTAACCGACAGGCCGTAAACTCAAACAGACAAGCCGTAAACAACAACAGACAGGCCTGTAACACTAACAGACAAGCCAGGAACTGAAACAGACAGGCCGACAATATTTTTGCTTCTTACGGCCTGTCGGCTTCAAAGTCTGTGGGTATAAAAAGGCGAGTTGGTAGACAATTTGCGTATATTTGGGCTTTGGCTGTACAGGTGTGCGGCTTGGATTTTTAGGATTTGCTGTACAATTGACTGATTGATTGATTGATCACCATGCGAAGGGGCAGAAGGAGAAAGATTGAAGTAGCAACTGGAGATACTCAACCACAGTTTGAGTTAGGAGATACAGCTGAGGATATAGAGAGAAGGAGGAGGAAGAGAGAGGAGAGAGAGGAGAGAGAGAGGAGAGAGAAGAAAGAGAGGGACAGACAGAGGGAGAGAGAGATGGAAGAGGAAGAAAGGGGAGAGAAGAGAGCGTGAATAGATACGGATACTGATGCAGAATCAACTCAATCCAGACAGAAGAAGGGCCAGATGAAGTCCATTTTCTTGAGTGATTCAGACGAAGAAGCCATCGTTGAGTTCGTTAAACAACACGAGGAACTTTATGACAAGACCAACGACAGTTTCAAAGACAAGTAGAAGAAAGAAAGACTTTGGGAGCAGCTAGCAGCTACCAGAAACTTGCCTGTCAAGACTGTGAAGAAATAGTTTGAGACACAACATACCAGATATGGCAAGCTCACTCAGACGAAGTCAGGACAAGCAGCTGAGAAGAGTACAGAATGACAGACCTGGTTGAAGGACAGTTTCAGTTTTCTACGAGGTCACATCAGAAGGAAGGGAGTTTCCAAGTCTTATGCATTCAAGTCACCCCAGAGGCCTTCTGCAGCCGCAGCCTCAACTCCAATTCATGATACATCCAGAGACACAGAATCTCAGATGGAAATCAGCATTGCATCCGATGTTACTCATCAGCCTTTGAGCACTAGTCCCAAGCGACGACAGCCTCCAGTCGCTACTGCAACCACTTCTGCAGATCCAGTCTTAAATCAGTTCCAGCAGATGAGGTTGATGCTTTCCATATTTCTGGGTGAACGACGGGACCCCACTCCAAGTCCAAGACAGTCATTCTGCAACTATCTCCACTCTAAGATTGAACACCTGCAAGAAAAGGACTTTTTAACCTTCAGGAATGAGACAGTGAAGCTTCTCAGTGAAAATACAGTACAAGGCCGAGAACGCAGGTCACCACAAGTCAACAGGCCACCACATTTCAACTTTCATAAGCAACACAGGCCACAGCAGGATGTGAATACATACTCACCATTCCAGAAACTCAGACAATTTCCATTCCAGTTGTGCAGCCAACGCAGACTTCCACTGGAGAATCTGTTACAGTGATTGCCAAAGTACAGCAACCACCAAGGCCTTCATGTTCATCAGTGTCAACACAGCCTGCTACTTCTTATGTAGTTGTGGACGACCAACAGCCTGGAACTTCCAGACAGATGATTTACAACCCCCCTTCAGTTGCACTTTCACAACAGGAAGAGATTCAGCACAACACCTCAGGATTATCCAGTCTCTTTGTGGCTATTCCACGTGTTTTACAGTATCAGCAGATTGACACACCACAGCCATTTTCATCCTCTCAACTTCAACCAGCACCGTCACCAGTGCCATCTACCACTGATCATGAACAGTCAAGACCTCCCAGCCAGTCCAGCCAGCAGAGTCAGAGTCAGCCCAAATCAGCAGATTAGCCCGCACAAGTCACACCAAACCCGGCCCTTTTAAGGGCCACCCAAATCTACCAAAAACAATTATTCAGCTGAAGTTTGATAGCCCAAAAACAAAAAGCACACCGTCCAACACAAAAAAATTGTGTGAATGAATGAGTGAATGTTGAACAAATATTAATAAACTTCCAACACCAAACACATAAAAAAATAAAAAAAAATTAATAAAAAATCCCTTAAAAAATTTTGAAATATAAACAAAAATTTAAGAAAAATGAAAAAAAAAATTAGAAGAAAAAGCCAAATAAATTTTGGCCCCCAAGAACTCAAAAACAAACCACTCTCCAACCCCCCCCCCCCCCCCCCCCCCCAAAAAAAAAATGAGCAAAGTCAATCCCCCAAAATCCCAAAGATCCAGACCCAATCCCAAGTCCCTACCACTCCAAACCAAAACTGTAATGACCACGTGCTTGCAAGTCTGTTATGTCGAATGTGTGGAGGGACTGCCAGACAAACAAACGGACAGGCCTAACAAAACATGAGAACATAATCTTTTGGAAATTTTATATTTCTATTTTTTTCTATTTTCTGGCCAAAATTTATCTGCAAAAGTATTTCTGCTTTTGGATATTTGTGTGCGAGAATTCTTTTTAAAAGGGGATCAAGTTTGTTTGAATATTTGGCAATTTTTTCCCAAAATAAGCACAAGTCTTGGTTGTGGGGGAGGTGAACTTTGAAAAATAAGGACCTGGGTTTAAATCTGGATGAGATGATATGTAATTTTGTGATTTGAATTTGGGAGGGACTTTGTGATGGGGATTATTTTTTGGTGAACTGGAATTTGCATTAAATTGGGTTATTTTTTATGTGACACTTTGCTAAATAAAAGTTCTTGGATTATTTGGGCAGTCCTGAAAAGGACTGATTAAAAATAACAGCATCTTCTCCCCTCAGTCTTCTTACGCCCTCCCGCCCAGCCAGCCACCCCATGTGGTTGAAATAGTCTTTCAGTAGGTCTCGTTGATGTTTGGCCTTCCTCAATGGGTTTCTGAAGTTTTCATCTTGTCCCTGTTCCCCCTGTTCTGCCTGTGGTGCTACTATGTCGTCGGCTGGAGTGGGTGGTCTGTCTCCTCCCCCCTGATGGCTACTTAACATGTTATGTAGTAACACACATGTTAACACAATGTCTCTGACTACTTTTGGCCTCTGCTCCATGGTGGTCAACAGTGCCCTGAATCTCATGACAATTATACCAAATGAGTTCTCGACCACCCTCCTCCCCCTGGATATTCTGTAGTTGGCTATTCTCTCCTCCCTGGTCAGTTGACGTCTACTGTAAGGCTTCATAAGCCAAGGCATCAGGGCTAAGGCATTGTCCCCCAGCAGGAAGTAGTGCAGATCTGCCCCCCCCCAGGTCCAAGTGGTTCAGATGGTGGTATTCCCAGGGTTCCGTTCTCAATTCTTCTTTTCAGTTTGCTGCGGTTGAATATCTGAGCATCAGATGATGACCCACTGGCCCCCGCGTTGACCCACAGGAACTTGTAATCTGCATCGACTAAAGCCAGAAGTACCACAGAGAAGTAGCCCTTGTAGTTGAAATATTCACTGCCTGACTTCTTGGGCTTCTTGATAGCAATGTGCTAGTCTTCAGTATCAGTGGGGCACACCAGATACTCATGTTGAAATTCTTTCAAAATGGCTTTGCAGACCTGGGGGACAAATTTGCAGATGGTCGTTCTTCCAACCCTCCATTGGTATTGCAGTGAAGTGTAGCTTTCCATTGTGGATAAGTGTCTCAAAGTAACTGCCAGTTTCAACCCGACTTCCAGTGGCTTCCTGAAGTTGGTGATTCTCTTCCTGAGGTGGGAGGTAATTCTTTCTTCAATCAAATAAAAAAATGCTGGTTCCATGCTGGTAAAGTTTCTGTAGCCTGGTATATCACTAGTGATCAGTTCGTCCAAGAGTGTTCGGTAGCAACCTTGGTCTTCCCTCTGAAGTATCCAGGGCATAACCCATGGATTCTGGGGGGTGGGGGTGATGGTCATGCTGGCTGGGCAGGTGTTGGGTTCTGCTGTCTTTGGTGTCTTGTAAAGATCAAGTACAATAAAAAATTAAACTCAATAAAAAAACAAAAAGCCTCATTTGATCTCTCACTTGCTGTTGCTGTGTTCCTGTCATCTTTGAACTGTGAAATGAATGACACATCACATGTGATGGGGGTTTATATAGTGTGATATGGATCCTGTGAATCTGGATCCCGACTTTTAGATCCTGACCCACCAAAACAATCAGTCCTGTCGGGAAGGGTCGGGAACATGCTCCCGGCTTGTCTGTTTGTCTTTACGGCTTGTCTGCTTGTGATGTCTGTTAGGGCTTTAGGGCTTGTCGTACAACCTCTACGACTGGCCGTGCAAAAAACGTCCCCGACCCTACCTCTTGTCGGGATGGGGTTCACGTCCAGTCTGTAACTTTACCGTCCTGTCGGGGATTTCGGAAGTGTACATTTCTACCGTTGTCTATTGACGACTGTGTTACTTAAAACGGAGACAAAACCTACATTGAATTACACTTGATAATAATATGGTGAATTTGCAGTGAAAATTTAAGTCATGAGACAATTTTTGTTATTTTACACTGAACGTGTACAGAGAAATCTGCTTGTCTCAGATTCAGAAAAATCAATATCACATACAGATTTTTCTTTCTAATTTTTGTCCATCAAACCAAAGTTTTAGGGTAATGGGAACTGCAGTACTCCAAATACATCAGCAACTTTCGTCACTAGATCAGCGAGTTTCAGCCATAGTACTGCTGGTATCTGTTCTTTGTGACACCAGGGGCCGTATTCACGAAAGGTCTTAGCCAAGTCTTAGGCTTAACTTTTGCATAAAAATATAGCCAACTTAAGCCTAAGACTTGGCTAAGACCTTTCGTGAATACGGCCCCTGGGCCGGTATTCATAAAACTTGCTGAGACCAAATTTTGTCTCAAGTCTTAAGTTTTGGTCTCAAGTCTGAGACCATTTTTGATCTCAAACTTGTTAGCTATTCACAAAACAGTTGAGACCAAATTTAGTCTCAGATTTGGTCTCAAACTTAAGACTGGTACATAGTTGTCTTAAATATTTTGTTCAAAGTCTCAAGCATTATTTCATCTTAACTGAGATGCATATTATAATTTTTTTGGGTTTAATGTAAAGTAGAAATAATTTACAACATATATAATACTTGGCCTAAACTTTTGTAATAACGGATATCCCATACTTTGGTTTCAAAAGTACCTTACTTTGAGACACTCTTCAACAGTGTTTTCTGACTGCATAGCAACAAAGAAGTAGATCATGTGACATGAAAAATAAAAAACACTTGACACAATTTTCTATTTATTTTTTATTTTAATAGACAGTATAATTTTTGTTAAGAATTAAAACACACAAAAACTATTGATCTTTGAAAAAATGTTAGATATATTTGCAAGTTTATTGTTTGTTTACATTGGAAAGACTTGAGACTGGTCTCAGCTTGGTCTCAGCTGAGAACCTCTTTGTGAATACAAAGCTGAGACTTGGTCTCAGCTGAGACCAAATCTCAAAGCTGAGACTATTTTTTGTCTCAGACTTAAGATCTCTTTATGAATACGGCCCCTGGATCCTTTGGATTGCACAATCAGAATGATTTATCGTCAAATACTGAGCAGGGTTTGGTGACATCAGGGTTGTCATGATTTTACTTTGAGTCACTGGGTGTCTGAGGTCCTATACATTGTACAAAGTTAAATTTACAAGTCAAAATAGAGATTATGGAATAATTGACTTGTCTGTACTTGAGTTAAGGAGAAATTGGATTCACTAAAATAATCTTATGTTTAAATATCTTTCAGGGGTTTAGACGTTTGTTTTTGCCGCCTCACTGCCATGTCTCCAGTTGTTACTACATTTGACAGAATAAAGTCCCGCTGCTGGGAGATCAAAGGTTTAAGTTGGGGTTTTACATTCCATACTAGGACAGGTTCTCAGTCCAGTCACTTGTGGGAGTCAAACCCACACAGAAGTGACAGCCTGTGACTAGACACCAAATTTGCAATCCACTACATTGCTGCCCTTCCCGAGAAAGATCTAAAAATATTTTAATTAAAAAGGGCGTATGTAAATCATGTAATGTGTAAGAATATCTGTCCTTGTGAGAAGCATTTGATATTACAAGGTGATCATATTGAAGTATTATGTGCAAACCAGTCAATATAACGTCTGTGGGTTTGTTCATTTTGTACACAAACTGCTTCTTCTTTTATTCAGTGACCGGATGTTGTTTATTTTGTGTTCGTGTAGAATTTTAAAGCCTGTTAGTGCTGACATATTTGGTTTTATCTCACGTTGGAGTGGTTTGCTGTGAAGGATGCCTGTGAATGCTGTGCTGAGAAGCATCCATTACAGCAGACATGGAGAACTCACTGACCCCGTCACACAGAATACACAGACACAGGTCAGGGTACTTATTGTAATGTGTTGTCACCCCATCCCACAGAACACAGGTCAGGATACGTAGTTCATAATGTACTCGTTTGGTGCACCATTTTACATAAAAGCTTAGGGGAGAATATTTACATAATGTACTCACTTAGTGCACCAAATCCACTATTAACTGCAGGTGAGGATACTCACATAATGTACTCAGTGCGCCTTATGTAACAGTAAATGGGTTAGGATATTTAATGCACTCATTTAGTGTGCCGTTTTATATAACGGCTATGTATACAGGTCTGGGGCTTAGACTTGGCCAAATTTTTGGCCAAGTCAGGGACTTCAATCTAAGACTTTGGTCTTAGCTAAGTCTGGGACTTAAATAGATTTCACAAAGGGTGATTTAAGTGATTTTAAGTCCAAGCTTATCGAATAGCCACAGTGGTTTTCCATGTCATGTGACCTTTTATATCTGTTCAAAATATGCTATTAGTGACCTATATCCTGCATTTGATGCATTTTATGTTAGGATAAGTGCTACTTTGAAATGGAAAACCTTGTAACTCCATATAAAGCTCCCAAAGACTACTTGAGAGTTCTGTACAATTAACCTTATTAACAGCCATTTCAAATTTTGAAGTAGAGAAAAGTTTATGGCGGCCATATTTAAGTCCTCAATACAAAATTTAAGCCCAGTACGTACCAGACTTAAAGTTAAGTCCACGGACTCCAGTGAGCCTATAATTACAGAGGCGGTACAAGAGAGTAAGAAGAGGAAGACCCAGTGAGTCTGTAAATACAGGGGCCGATTTCACTAAAGGACTTAAACTAAGTCCCTTTATTGGCTAAGTCAGGGACTTAAATCTAAGACTTTGGTTTTAGCTAGGTCTGGGACTTAAATGGATTTCACAAAGGGTGACTTAGCTAAGCCCAAGCTTATCATATAACCACAGTGGTTTTCTGTGTCATATGACCTTTTGTATCTATTCAAAATATAATATTGGTGCCATATATCCTTCATTTGATGTATTTTATCTAAGGATAAGGGCAGTTTTGAAATGGAAAACCTTGTTGCCACATATAAACTTCCCAAAGACTACTTTAGTTAGATGTTCTGTGTAATTATACTTTATTTACAACCATTTTAAATTTTGAAGTGGAGAAAACTTTATGGCGGCCATATTTAAGTCCTCTTTACAAAATTTAAGCCTACTACCTCCCAGACTTAAAGTTAAGTCCACTGACTTAGCAGTTTCATGGACTTAGCTGCTTTGTGAAATCCGCTAAGTCTAAGACCACAGACTTAACATTCTTTTGACAAAATTTAAGACCAAAGTCTTAAATTTAAGTCTAAATCTGGACTTAAGTCCCTTTGTGAAATCAGCCCCAGAGAATTTTGGGTCCTTCTCTTACTTTTTTAGCTCTCTTCTTTATTTTCAGGCTCACTGGGATGTCCTCGTACTGTGCCTCCTGTGTAATTACTGGCTCACTAGGTCATCCTCTCTCTAATGCCTCCTCAGTAACTATAAGGCCATATGTTGGAATTTTATTCTAAATCTACAATTACAGGCTGACTGGGTAGGCATCCTCTCACAATGTTATGATTCATGTCTTACTACAGGCCGACTAAGTGTCTTTTTGCATGTTTTGAATTTTTATATAAAATAATGCATACGCCAAGTATATAAAGTATGTTTTATTAAATCACTAGTGGATGCTGGTTGGGTCTAACCTAGTGAGTCATATGGGCATACTGGGTGTCCTCTTGTCCTTGCTGAACCTACGATTTGTAAAAACAGGCGATAATAAGAATAGAATTGTGAAACAAATATAAGACTACACACTCCAAATTGTCAATTGATAATTAAGTTTAGAAACAATATTATCAAAAGCTGTCAAAAATTTATATGTATTACCACAGCTGGGAGTTAATACATGCATAACGTACTCATTTAGTGATTCCAGTAACAACTACAGGTGGCCAGACATACAAAACATACTCATCTAGTGATGCATTTTACAAAACGTTTCATGGTGTACGCTGGAAAAGAATGATACCTGAGACTAGACAGATTACCGACATTAAGATCCATACTTACCAAGGGGTACGTGGTACTGATTACACTAATTACATACATGCATTAAATCAGCAGAAATATGAACAGTTAACACTTGGTATCATAATTTGGCTCAAACCTCACATGACCAAAGGTAAAAGTTGGGGTTTTAC
This sequence comes from Sabellastarte sp. h YS-2021, assembly GCA_964017235.1. NCBI lineage: Eukaryota > Metazoa > Annelida > Polychaeta > Sabellida > Sabellidae > Sabellastarte > Sabellastarte sp. h YS-2021. The sequence continues at coordinate 1,426,910 of OZ024927.1, forward strand.
ATCCTTTTCTACAGCCTCAGCACAAACCGGAATACAGAATTTATATTGACAAATAGTTGCAATTGTTAAAACTTAGGAACACCAACTGTTGTACAACCCTGTTTTATATCCCTGGATCATTCAGTCGGTCTGTATATTGCCTCGCTGTAACCTTGCATGACTTGGACACAAAACACTCTTTTGTGGTTAAATGTAGTTGCACGGCTTTCATTAGCTTAAATATGACTTGGCTGGCTGTAAGGTTATAGCTGTCTTTCATACAGTAAAACTTTGTGTAGTTGTATTGTTGATTTACACAAGCATGTACTTCTAGAATACTAAAGCATCAAACACACTTCAAATATTCTACATATTCTACAAAAAATAAAAACTCCTGAAAGACAGGAAACACAATATCTTCCCCACAATGAGGAACTCAGTGCGCTAATTAAACAAAATCATTATCATATGGAAGTCGAGGGGTGTTCAAGGTCGGTAATCCAGGATTGTGGGTGTGATCAGGAGGGAAGGAAACTAAGTTGGGAAGCTAGAGATGAAGAGGTGAGTTTTGAGGTGCTTCCTAAAAGATGCAACAGAGGGACTATTTCTTACATGGAAAGGAAAAGAGTTCCAAAGGACTGGGGCATAGTGACTAAAGGAATTAGAAAAGTGTTTAACTGATTTGTGAACTCTGTGATCAAAAGTGGGGGTTTGAAGGAACTTGAGTTGGGGTACTTCGCCTTGTATTTCTGGAAGAGGTGTAGGGGTGGATTAATTCTCTTAGGTAAACTGGTTGGTTGAGAATTTTTTTTCATAAAAATGTAATATACCCTACCATATGAAAACACTTGGGTAAGCGTGGCTTGGCGTTCGGTGACCGCCAAATACACCATACATAGAATTTAAAATATGAGGGGAGACCCTCTTTAAACCTATGTACTTGCTACCTTTGACCCCTGGTGAGCTAATTCACTCTGCCATGCGCAGTAATACAGAATAGTTCATTCTTTTTGTAGCGGTTGGAGTGTCAACAGGCGTTTTTACTACCTCATTAAGACCTGTATTTACACTTATTTGGTGCTCTGTAAGTACACTTAAGCTGTTTTATTCACTCTTCCTCCATTTATTTACCATTTCCTTCGATTTCTGGTGAACTTATTGTCTATTTTGTGCAATATTTTATGTATTTCTTTAAAATTCGTATTATCGCTCATTTGGTCACGTGGTGTCAGAATGTCGGATTTCCTTTGGAGATATTCATTTGGTAAATTAATTCATTTTATGCACTTCTACAGGCATTATAATTCTAATTTACGGTTTTCCTTCATTCTTTCCACGATATTCTTCGTTTCACCGCGTATTTTGACCATATTTTTCTGCTTTTTACAAATCATTCACCAGATCACGTGACGATGATGTCACATTCAAAATGGAGGTCAACCAATCGGTTGTCAGGAAATATTCATTTTCATAGTGATTACAGCATTTCCAGGTTTGTTTATGCATTCCTTCTACATAATTCTTTGAGTATTATTATGTCAGAGCATAATGTGTAATAATTCCGATTTTTTACGCTTTTTACCCCACAGCCCTTAAGGGCTGTCGGGGTATTGTTTTCACCCATGGTGTCCGGATGGGCGGGCGTCCGGGCGGGCGCGTGGGCGGGCGGCGGGAAATAGTTTGTCCGGGCTGTATCTCAGAAACCGTAAGGTGTAGGAAGTTGATACTTGGTAGGGACATTGGTTAGGGGGTGTAGGTGTGCGACGTCATGGTCTGACCTTGATTTGACCTTTGACCTTGCCGTAGTGACCTTGAGTTTGAAAATCTTGTCCGGGCTATATCTCGGAAACCGTAAGGTGTAGGAAGTTGATACTTGGTAGGGACATTGGTTAGGGGCTGTAGTTGTGCAACGTCATGGTCTGACCTTGATTTGACCTTTGACCTTGCCGTAGTGACCTTGACCTATAAAATCTTGTCCGGGCTATATCTCGGAAACCGTAAGGTGTAGGAAGTTGATACTTGGTAGGGACATTGGTTAGGGGGTGTAGGTGTGCAACGTCATGGTCTGACCTTGATTTGACCTTTGACCTTGCTGTAGTGACCTTGACCTATAAAATCTTGTCCAGGCTATATCTCGGAAACTGTAATGTGTAGGAAGTTGATATTTGGCAGGGACATTGGTTAGGGGGTGTAGGTGTGCAACGTCATGGTGTGACCTTGATTTGACCTTTGACCTTGCCGTAGTGACCTTGACCTATAAAATCTTGTCCGGGCTATATCTCGGAAACCATAAGGTGCAGGAAGTTGGTACTTGGTAGGGACATTGGTTAGAATGTGTAGGTGTGCAACGTCATGGTCTGACCAGGATTTGACCTTTGACCTTGCCGTAGTGACCTTGAGTTCAAAAATCTTGTCCGGGCTATATCTCGGAAACCGTAAAGTGTAGGAAGTTGATACTTGGTAGGGACATTGGTTAGGGGATGTAGTTGTGCAACGTCATGATCTGACCTTGATTTGACCTTTGACCTTGGCGTAGTGACCTTGACCTATAAAATCTTGTCCGGGCTATATCTTGGAAACCGTAAGGTTGAGGAAGTTGATACTTGCTAGGGACATTGGTTAGGGGCTATAGGTGTGTATTATCATGGTGTCACCTTAATTTGACCTTTGACCTTGTCGTAGTGACCTTGACCTATAAAATCTTGTTGCACCTTTGGGTCTCTCTTTTGATGCAGATTAAGCACTATTAAAGTCATATTAGAATTTATTAATTATAAATTAATTTATTTTAATTATAAATTAATTTATTTTTATTTTATAAATTAATTTATTTTACTTTCATAACTTCCCATTGTAAGAGATCGAATTTCATCAAGTGAGCCACAGATTTTGCTCCAACACCACACATAAGCATTCATTAAATGTACCGCGTTAAATGTATTACCACTTCTGTATGCATGGTAATATTCAAACCATCTAAACCATAATTCGGGCCTTGCAGATGTAGATAAAGAGGGTTGAATTTTAGTTTGCTGATTAATGCTGTCATCTTGTTATTGAATTATCTTGTTTTAATACTTCATCTTTATATGCATGATCTTTCTTTTAAACTTTATTTCTCCATTTAAACATTGTTTGGACCTTTATATAACTGACAGTGCTCTGAAAGTATCCTGAAGTTTGTACTGATACAGTACTTCTGTATCTCATGGTGTTGAAAATATTTCCCTAGGCTGTGGGGTACGGGCATCTCTGATGCTATTTTTTTAGCGTGTAATTACGGTACATAACCGTACCTACCATTCATGGTTCATTACTTGTACAGGCCCTTTCATTTGACATTTCTGGGATACGGATCCTGGTTTCAGTGTTTTGGGTTCAATTCTGAACCTAGGGTCTCCATTTTCAACCTTTCCCCACCTTCAGATCTGGAGGATGGTGGTAAACGGTTCATGGGGTTGACTTGTTCTTCCCCTTTGGAGATCCATTTCACTGTTACTGGTTTCCAACATTCCAATTTTCTGTCATTTTGGTCATTTGATTTCTCAGCCCATTATTAGTCCTTTGGCCTCTTTTGTGCCTAAGGCTCAGCCTAATCAGGCAGCTTTTTGGTGCTGGGATTATCTCCTCGAGACCATTTTTGTCTCCTTTAGGCAGACTTCAGGGACCCTATTCCAACATTTTTGGTGCCAGTCTGTTGGACTATATGGATGCTTAGGACTTCATCCTTCAATCTTCTCCACAGAAGTTTTCAAGGTTTCCTGTCCAACAGAATTAGGGAATAAATTTGACTGCACTTTCCTTTTGATCAGTCTTATTTCTCTCTAAGTCATCCACTTTTCCCAGGCTTAGAAGTTCCTTCGTGAGGCCAGATACTTTCTGTCACTCATTCATTTTGGGATCTTCTCATTTTAAGTTTTATAGGTTGGGTAATTACCCAAATTTACCATCTAAAACTTAGTTTCACCAGCCACAAATCCATTTCAGGGGGTTTTTGGGTTGACTTGCTCAGGTTTCCGGACCTGGGATCTAGCCTGGTGGGGTTCTTAAGACCTTCTCTGGTCCTCTGCTATTAGGGGAGATCTGAGATGGACCTTAGGGTCCTTAGTACTGTGGGATTTTTTTCTCCAGTCCTGTTTTGTTGATCACTTATTCAAGTGGATTGACCAGGCAATACTTCTCGGTGGTCTTTTTCATCCACCATGCTTTGGACATCTTTCAATGGATCTTCCAGCTCCATTTTAACTGGTTGATCTATGGCCTTTTTCAGCCATCTTTGCACTTTGTTTTGAGAGATTTCTTTATCTATTTCCCTCGCGTGTGCCTAGTCACTTGGTAGGGTAATTTGGGCCAATTTTGGTCTTATACTGTTTTTTGTAACAGTATAAGCAAGAGCTTTTCATGTTACCCTTACTAAGGTGCTTCTTTTAAGCTTTCTGCTTTAGCCTCTTGAGACAGACCAATAAAGACCTTTCTCCTTCCAACTAGGGAGTCTTCTCTCTAACTTAGTGCTTAAGGGATGTGGTTCCTTTCAAGGTTCCAACATTCTGATGGTGGAATGCCTTCCACAGGCAGAGGCTCAGCCTCTACCTCTATTATGGTGTCCTTCAGGAGATAAGAGTGTTTTGTTTTATTCAAGCTTTCACTCTTACTTCCAGATCCCTCCAATTGCCAGTGGGAGGTCAACTGATTTCTTCCATTTCATTTGAAATGTTTGGGTGTCAGCCTTTCTTTTTCCAGAAACCTGGAACTTGGTTTTCAACTTCCAGTGGTCTCTCAGATTCCACTTTCATGATTTCAGCTTCTTCAGCTTTTTTTTCAGCTCTTTGTCATTCAGCCTCACACTTGCTGTTTGTAGGAGCAGTTCAAGTGCCTGGGCTCTTTTTTACCTGATTTTCTTGGGGCACTTTTCTCTTGACAAAGAGATAGAAGAAACCAGCATTGGATTTAGATCTTTCCTAGATTTGGATCCTTTCCTGGTTCTCCAAACTATCAGGATGGAAACTTATCAGTTGATCATTTTCTCTCTTCTTTTTGGCCATTGGACCACTTCTCTTCCTCGATATGCCTCCTTTCTCTCCTTTGGCTCCTTTGTTTCACTCTTGCTCAGAGTTTTGCTTTGGGGCTGGGTGTACCTCTTTGTGGCAATGCCTTAGGGCTTAGCCACTAGCCTTTCAGTATTTACTTCCTTAGTCAAGGAAGTAAGGAAAGTTGACTTTGAGGGTGGGCATCTCAGTGCACATGTGACTACAAATTGGCTCATTAGAGCCAATAGTTGTCAGAGGCTCATTTGGCAACTCTCTTAGAGTTGACATTCAACTTGGAGTGGTTCTTAGCAGGAAGTGTTTAGATCTGTTCCTACAGAGTTGACATTCAACTTGGAGTGGTTCTTAGCAGGAAGTGTTTAGATCTGTTCCTACAACAGGTCTCCTCCCTGGGTCAGGTTTTTAAAATGTCTAAAGGTGTTCCTCACAGGTACAAGGTTCTGGCTATTCAGCAGCTCATCCTTTGTCTGCTTGGAACACCTTTAAATTACCTCTCCAACTGGGCACCTTTATTTCTCTGGGCTTCCACTTGGAAGCCACTACTTCAAGGTCACCTGCACATAACACTTCAGTGTCATCTCAGGACACTTTGGTTTTCCTTCTCAAAGGTGCTTTGCATTTTCCATTCTTTGATCCTTCTGTGAAGGTTCATTTAAGATGGTACTTTCCTGGGAACTATGTCTTTGCATACCTCCCTTTAATTCCCTAGTTTTTACATCTACTTCCATCGATGTTTCACTTCAGGGTTTGGGAGTTCTTTGTGCTCTTTTTGATCACCTAAGGTCCATCTTTGATGTAGCAGTCCAATCTGTTCATCAGTTCTAGCTGTCCTTTTTGCTCAGACATTTGTTCCTTTATTATCCTTTCATCAAAGGATTATCCTTTCAGCCTCAGACAACACAGATGTCTTTTTCTCAAGACATTTGTGCTTCATTTGTCCTTTCTTTAAGGGATCCTTCAGATAATCTCAGGCAACACTGTTGTCTGTGCTTTTTTTATATCAAGAGAGCTTCCACTCTTGGAACATGTGTATCTCTTTTGGTACCTTTTTGCCATTATTTTTACAAGAACAGGTCTGTTCTTCCACCTACTCATGTTCCAAGTGCAGACCATCTCTGGAGGTCTTATTTCACCTTTCATATTTAGTGGTCTCACAATTCTGGGATCTTCAGATGGTAGTCTCAGACTTCTCATTTGTTTTAGATCTCTTTGCCTTGTGATTCAATCACAAGCTGCATGTGCCTCCTGTGCTAGATCCTTAAGGTCTAGCAACAGATGCCTTGGAGTGTTTTGGTTCGGAGTACTTGTTTTACTCCTTCCCTCCTTCAGCTCTTTGTCATCTATGGTCAGGAAGTTAATCAACTTTCAGAGCTGTACCATGCTTCTTGTAGCCTTCCTTGGCAATTGCCAAGTTTTAGCCTCAAGATCTCCTTTAAGAAAGCCATTGGCTCTTCCTCTTATTCTTCTATAACAACTTCATCTAGAGTTTTGTTATTATTTTTTGGAGTTCCTTTCTTCAAGCTTTCTGGCTGAAGTCTCCTTTCAGAAAAATTGTCACAGGAGGGGTCCTGGAGGATATGTATCCTACATAACTGTCTACGAAACAAGGTGGAACTGCTTCAAAAACTTGTGAGAAACATGGCCACTCTGTCATGCTTCAACTGTCCCATTCATTGCTGTTTGTTCCTTTTAGGGAACTATTTTTCAGTCAATAGGGATACTGGTCAGCTCTCTCCATGTAATACTTGGAGTTGGGTCCAGAATGAGGGTAGCTGTCATCTACCTGTTTGGTACTTAAATCTTGGTTCTGCAGGCTCTCACCCAGGCTCCTCTTGAACCCTTTTCATTTGCTGAGCCACATTTTTCACATTTTAGACAGTCTTTCTTACTCCCTTTCTTTGGGAAGGAGAAGGAGTGATTTGATTCCTCTATTTAGAGGTTTTCTCTCACTCTCTAGGCATGGCCTAAGTCATCCTTAAGTCAGATCTTACTTTCCTGGCTTACGCCAGTTTCCTTCAGAAGTCTCTTCCTTCTTTGGCTTAGTCAGGATGACTTAGAGGACATTTCCTTCCTTTCTGTCAGATTCCTTAGATTCTGTCTACTGATTCTGACTATCTTAAGGAGAATTTCTTCTTTGTCTTTCTTCTGAAGTCCGAAGAGGGTGATATTGCTGCTCAGACAATATCTATTTGCATTAGCATTTTTACTTTATTCCCTCTAACTCTGTTCCACTTCTTGTGAAGGCCCATGATGTTTTTCCCAGGCCAATTCCTGGTCTTTTAGGTGGTATTCCACTTCTTTACGTCATGGGGGATTCCTTTGTGTTCCACTCAGCCTTTTTTCTCTCTTTTCCACTTAAATTCCTTAATTTAAGTCCATCTGAAACTTTTAGTTTCAGAAAAAGGGGGGTGGCATTTCCCTTTTAGGGAGTCTTCATCTCTATTTTCAGAACCGTGCTTCTTAGTGCCTCTTGGCATGTTCCTATCCTGAGCACAGTGGCATACTTATGCCCTCTCCTTTGAGCTAACCTAATAGGGTGTAGACAGCAGTGCTGAAGTTCTTGCAGTGGTTAATTCTGCTCACTTAACTCAGTAGAGTTATTTCTTCAGCACAGAGGTTTTGGGTTCAATTGCACCAGGAACTATCCTCTTTAAGCAATTTAACCTTAGGGTGGTTTTCCTCAGTCTGTCTTTTTCCCACCATCCTTCCATGTGGGCATTCAACCCAAGTGTTTTCATATGGTAGGGTATATTACATTTTTATGAAATAAAATTTCATATTTTTTAATGTAAAATACATTTTTATGAAGAAATATGTATATACCTACCATATGAAAACAGCAAATCACCCTCCCGCCTGGCCCGCTTTTAAAAGACCTTTTTCCAGCATTTATGTTTATTCACAAAAAGAATGAACTATTTCTGTATTACTGTGCATGGCAGAGTGAATTAGGTCACCACAGGTCAAAGGTAGCAGGTGCGTAGGTTTAAAGAGGGTCTCCCCTCATATTTTAAATTCTACGTATGGTGTACGTGGTGGTCACCGAACGCAAAGCCACGCTTACCAAAGTGTTTTCATATGGTAGGTATATACATTTTTCTTCACAAAAATGTATTTTACATTTAAAAATATGAAATTTTAAATTATACCCTGTATTTGACTGGTAGCCAATGGAGTTTTTTTAGTTGAGCGATAATGTGAGAGAATTTAAAGGAACAGGTGACAACCCTGCAGAGTGAGTTTTAGACTAGCTTCAATCTCCTTAACTCCAATCAGTGAGGGATAAGAAGAGTGAATTGCAGTAGTCCAGCCTGATCACCAAGGCATTTACTAACAGCACTGATATATTCAGATTTAGAAGTGAACGAATTCTGAAGAGGTCTATCGCATGTACTCTAGTGGACTTAATGACCTGTGACATGTGGTTTGAGAAATTGAAATTAGAGTTGAACACCACTCCGAGGTTCCTGACACTTTGTGCTGGCGAGACCTGATTTCCCAGAATATTGATAGGGAATGAGGGAGGAGTTGGTTACGATTTTTTGGGAGCCTATGAGAATGAACTCCGTTTTGTCTGGGTTAAGTTTTAATTTATTTGCAAACATGAAATTTTAAATGTTTAGGCAGTTCTTTAGTTTTTGCATAGAGTGAGAGAAATTTTCTGGTGAAAGTGTTATTTATAACTGGGTATCATCGGCGTAAAAGTGGTAGTTGATGCTACTGTGGGAATGAATGATTGAGCCGATTGGGTTAGTGTAGAGAGAGAACAGGATTGGTCCAAGGACAGAGCCCTGGGGCCAGATTCACAAAAGGTCTCAAGTCTTAGCCAAATCTCAGCTGAGATTTTGCTCAAATCTGAGATTTTTGTCTCAGCTGAGATTCTGCTTAAGTTGAGATTCACGAAATGAATCTCAGCTGAGACCAAAATCTCAGCCAAGTTTTGAGTCTGGACCAATCAAAACTGATGTAACATTTTGTTGAGATTAGTGGAAAGTATACACATTTATATTTTACCACTCAACCATATATACTCACATTTGAGACCAAAATCTCAGATTTGAGACTTGAGACCTTTTGTGAATCCTGCCCCAGGGGTAATCCATACTGGAGTGCAGCAGGATGGGAGAGTGTACTACCTAACTTGACCAAGTGTGTCCTTCCCGACAGGTATGATTTGAACCAGCCAAGTGCTAGCCCACTAATTCCATAATAAACATTGAGTCTGTTCAGGAGAATGGTGTGGTCAATGGTATCGAAAGTGGCAGATAGATCCAGAAGGGTAAGGGCAGTGACCGAACCTTTGGCCATGTTAAGAGGAATATCGTTTTGAATATTAAGGAGGGCACTTTCAGTAGAGTGGTGTTTTCTATAACCCGATTGGAAGGCAGTAATAAGACCGGCTTCATCAAGATGAGTTTGTAGCTGGAAGGCTACTACCCTATCAAGTATCTTTGAGATAAAGTTTAAATTTGAGACAGGCCTGTAGTTTTTAAAAACTTCTTTGTCTAAGGATGATTTTTTGAGGATAGGGGTAACATGGTCTGGTTGAAAAAGTTTAGACACTTACCTTGCTCAAGAGAAGCATCGATTATTGAGGTGATGGGGGTAATGAGAATATCCAGTAGTGGGTGGATGATTAGACGTGTGCTCGATTAATCGTCGGTGACAGTGTAGAATCGCGGTCGGTCACTGACGTTTTCTAATGATCGATTATTAAGCTTATATCTTATCTTTCCTGATTTATATCAATATCCACGTATTTTAAAAATATTTTAGGCATTACAAATCAGGTGGACTTCAGGGCACCACCTGTGAAGGAGAGGAAATTACAGCCCAGCACCATTGATGGCTACAGGTCTGCCATTGTAAACTGACAGTTTTGTCTTGAATTTGAAGTTTGTTTATGTCTACCGCCATATTTACAGGAAGTGGGTGCTTTTAGTAGATTCCAAATGTCGGAACACCATTATTCTTACCGGATTGACCAATACTTTATCCCGGAAAGTGTTTCTTAAATAATAAACAATAATCGAGTAAAATAATCGATTATGGGTCGATCATCGCTCGGACAAATGGGCGAATAATCGACCATGAAAATTGGAGGCGATTCCCAACACTAATATCCAGATAATCCAGAATAAGGAAAGTAGGCCAAGGGTCTAGGGAACATGATTTACTAGGAGAATTGGTAATAATTTTAGAATGAAGGTGACAGTGTTCAAGGAGAGTGTAGTATGTGTGTTACATTATCTTCCTGAGTGATATGTTTATTGTGTAGGTCTAATTCCAGATGTTTCACTTTTATTATCCGCCATTTTGTGTGAACACTAAAGTAGGTTGTATTTAAAGAAAAACTACAACAGAGGCCGTCCTATCTGAAAGGAAAAACAGTAAATGTTGATATTTGTTGCAAACATTGATAGTTGTTAATGGGTTGTGTTTCCCCACACTATACAGCTCAGTGAGTGAAGTATGTTGCATTTTATGACAAAATTAAAACCTCTTCACAATTGAGATTTCCATTTCAGTTACATATTGCTGCTGAAAGCTGGGTGATGAACGTTATTTATTAACTCGAAGTTCATATTAGTTTTTCTTAGAATATTTTATTTTTTCATGTCTAAATACATTATTTGTTCATGTTATGTTATAATTCATTATTGTTCTTGTCTAAATTGATTATTTGTTCACATCTCAGTATTTGGTCCACTACTGTTTTCGCCATACACCACTCCTTTGAGCAAAGTTAGTGAAAGACACTGTGGTAGTAAATTCCAATTCTATGCAGTAGTGAGTGGAATTGCTTCAATTTTTATTGGTCGATTATTCGTCCATTTTTCCGACCGATGATCGACCCATAATCGACTTTTTAACTCCACGGTCATGAAACACTTTCCGGGATAAAGTATAGTTCAATCCGGTAAGAATAATGGTGTTTCCGACATATAGAAGCTACCAAAAGCACCCACTTCCGGTAAATATGGCGGTAGTTGTAAACAAACTCAAAATTCGCGAGAAATCTGTTAATTTATTGAGGGAAAGTTCTGGAAACTGCCCAAAATATACAAAATATGTGGATATTGACACACATAAAGAAGGGTGAGATTTAATTGATTTCTAGAAGTTATCAGTGACCGAACGCAATTGTACCATGACACCGACGATTGATCGAACGTTGGTCTAATCGTCCACCCACTACTATGCAGATTGATTTCTATGTGATGGATGGTTAACCTTGCAACAGGCGTTTATATGTAAAAAGAAGACACAACTGTTTGACAGCATTATTAGCATTTTTCATAATGTTCTCATACACTTACTTGCTGAGGAGAAACAGACTAGAAAGGCCTTTGATACAGTGTGCATTATGGCAAAATATTTCGCCTTTGTAGTATGGTTCAGACAGCCTGGAAGGCCAGGGTAATGGATGGTGTACTGTGTGTAGGGGATCTGGTCACTGTATGTGTACATTGTTGTATCATGTTTCAGATTAAGACGACTCTGTCACCACACAGTGTGATGGATGGTGTACTGTATGTAGGGGATCAGGTCACTGTGTGTGTGTACATTGTTGTATCATATTTTAGGTTAAGAAGACTCTGTCTCCACACAGTGTGATGGATGGTGTACTGTGTGTAGGGGATCAGGTCACTGTGTGTGTACATTGTTGTAACATGTGTCAGGTTAAGAAGACTCTGTCACCACACAGTGTGATGGATGGTGTGTTGTTTGTATGAGATCAGGTCACTGTGTGTGTACATTGTTGTAACATGTGTCAGGTTAAGAAGACTCTGTCACCACACAGTGTGATGGATGGTGTACTGTATGTAGGGGATCAGGTCACTGTGTGTGTACATTGTTGTAACATGTGTCAGGTTAAGACGACTCTGTCACCACACAGTGTGATGGATGGTGTACTGTATGTAGGGGATCAGGTCACTGTATGTGTACATTGTTGTAACATGTGTCAGGTTAAGAAGACTCTGTCTCCACACAGTGTGATGGATGGTGTGCTGTGTGAAGGGGATCAGGTCACTGTGTGTGTACATTGTTGTAACATGTGTCAGGTTAAGAAGACTCTGTCACCACACAGTGTGATGGATGGTGTACTGTATGTAGGGGATCAGGTCACTGTGTGTACATTGTTGTAACATGTGTCAGGTTAAGAAGACTCTGTCACCACACAGTGTGATGGATGGTGTACTGTATGTAGGGGATCAGGTCACTGTGTGTGTACATTGTTGTAACATGTGTCAGGTTAAGAAGACTCTGTCTCCACACAGTGTGATGGATGGTGTACTGTATGTAGGGGATCAGGTCACTGTATGTGTACATTGTTGTAACATGTGTCAGGTTAAGACGACTCTGTCACCACACAGTGTGATGGATGGTGTACTGTATGTAGGGGATCAGGTCACTGTATGTGTACATTGTTGTAACATGTGTCAGGTTAAGAAGACTCTGTCTCCACACAGTGTGATGGATGGTGTACTGTGTGAAGGGGATCAGGTCACTGTGTGTGTACATTGTTGTAACATGTGTCAGGTTAAGAAGACTCTGTCACCACACAGTGTGATGGATGGTGTACTGTATGTAGGGGATCAGGTCACTGTGTGTGTACATTGTTGTAACATGTGTCAGGTTAAGAAGACTCTGTCTCCACACAGTGTGATGGATGGTGTACTGTGTGTAGGGGATCAGGTCACTGTGTGTGTACATTGTTGTAACATGTGTCAGGTTAAGAAGACTCTGTCACCACACAGTGTGATGGAAGGTGTACTGTGTGTAGGGGATCAGGTCACTGTGTGTGTACATTGTTGTAACATGTGTCAGGTTAAGAAGACTCTGTCACCACACAGTGTGATGGATGGTGTACTGTATGTAGGGGATCAGGTCACTGTGTGTGTACATTGTTGTATCATGTTACAGGGTAAGAAGACTGTGTCACCACACAGTCTGATGGATGGTGTGCTGTGTGTATGAGATCAGGTCACTGTATGTGTACATTGTTGTAACATGTGTCAGGTTAAGACGACTCTGTCACCACACATTGTGATGGATGGTGTACTGTATGTAGGGGATCAGGTCACTGTGTGTGTACATTGTTGTAACATGTGTCAGGTTAAGAAGACTCTGTCTCCACACAGTGTGATGGATGATGTGCTGTGTGTATGAGATCAGGTCACTGTGTGTGTACATTGTTGTAACATGTGTCAGGTTAAGAAGACTCTGTCTCCACACAGTGTGATGGATGGTGTACTGTATGTAGGGGATCAGGTCACTGTGTGTGTACATTGTTGTAACATGTGTCAGGTTAAGAAGACTCTGTCACCACACAGTGTGATGGATGGTGTACTGTATGTAGGGGATCAGGTCACTGTGTGTGTACATTGTTGTAACATGTGTCAGGTTAAGAAGACTCGGTCACCACACAGTCTGATGGATGATGTGCTGTGTGTATGAGATCAGGTCACTGTGTGTGTACATTGTTGTATCATATTTTAGGTTAAGAAGACTCTGTCTCCACATAGTGTGATGGATGGTGTACTGTATGTAGGGGATCAGGTCACTGTGTGTGTACATTGTTGTAACATGTGTCAGGTTAAGAAGACTCTGTCACCACACAGTGTGATGGATGATGTGCTGTGTGTAGGGGATCAGGTCACTGTGTGTGTACATTGTTGTAACATGTGTCAGGTTAAGAAGACTCTGTCTCCACACAGTGTGATGGATGGTGTGCTGTGTGTAGGGGATCAGGTCACTGTGTGTGTACATTGTTGTATCATGTTTCAGGGTAAGAAGACTCTGTCTCCATACAGTGTGATGGATGGTGTACTGTATGTAGGGGATCAGGTCACTGTGTGTGTACATTGTTGTAACATGTTTCAGGTTAAGAAGACCCTGTCACCACACAGTCTGATGGATGATGTACTCTCTGTAGGGGATCAGGTTGCTCTGTACTGTGAGGATTCACATGGATATGTGTTTAACTTCACATCCAGGTTAGTTAAGGAAGTCTGAATCCACATGTTACTCTTGGAAGGGATTGATTGATAGAATTTAAAAGACAGTACTTAGGTATATAACTCTCATAAGAAAACCGTGGCCAAAATGAAATGGGGATGTGAACAGGACCAGGTACTTAAAATGATTGATTACATAGGAACTTCAACAATCTAGTGCATTCAGCAGCACCCATTAGGGTTGTGTAATGGTTTCCCCAGCCCATAATGCATATAAATATCTCCTCAAAGATTGCAGAAGTCTGACCTTCAAACAAGTTCTTCAAAGTTTGACTTCCCAGCATCTTCATGTTGACCTTTTTTCCATTTAGGAATCCCTTATTGTTGGTCATTGGGTATGTAAAATTAAGTTATAGGAAATCATGGACTGGGAATCTAAGAGGAAGGGTTGGATTTGACCTTTGACCCCTGGTTTAAGGCATGTGCATTTGTTCACTGAAAAGGCCTCATTTATTATTGGTGTTATTTGCTTTTAATTTTTTTAGAAATGTTGCATTTGACCTTTGACAACTGCTTCAGTGGAGCCTACATTCAAATCAACTCAATTCCTTTTATCTTGATAACTATTGGTCCTACAGTTTGGATTGCTGAAACAACCTATAGAAACTCATGGGCTAGAAATCTTTTCAAAGGCTCAGATTTTACTTTTGACCCCTGCTTCAAGGTCAAACAGAAAAGCCTCAATTCTATATTATTGGTTCTGGGGTTTGGAATTTGAAAACAATCAAGAAATCTTGGCTCATTTAGAATGGTTGGATTTGACCTTTGACCACTACTTCCAAGGTTAAGGGAGGTCTTCTTTATTGTGGGTCCTACAGTTATAATATGTGAAAACAACCTATAGGAAATATTGGAACACTAATCTTTTCGGAAGAGTTCAACTTTACATTTGACCGCATCTTCAAGGTCAAATGGAGTCTGCCAACAAAATTGCCTTATTTCCTGGTTATTATTCATACTAGAGCTTTGGAACATTGATACAACCTGGAGGAAATCATGTGAGTCTTTTAGAAGTTTTGGATTTGACTCCTTATCACGACTTCAAAACCAGAATGATTTTTTTCATGCTCATTACTTGTCCTTATATTTGGGAATTTTTTGCATTACTTTCGTGGCCGGATAATAGTTAAGTAACCTTTTTCCAGTTGAAAAAATAATAATAAAAACATAGTCGAATCTTAATTAAATTAATTAATTAGCTTGATGATTTGGATCATAAACTGTCACTCTCTGAACAAACAAATTGTTTTCCAAATGAAAATTTAGACACATTACTTGAGGGAACTACTATACGGAAGTTAACAACCATTGAGTCAAACATGCTAGATGGCGAGTTGGAAATGGAAGAACTTGGCCAAACGTTGAAGCAAATGAAGAATGGCAAATGCCCTGGAGTGGCTGGTTTTCCAGCAGAGTTTTTTAAACTTTTCTGGGGAAAGCTGAAGTATTTTATTTTACGTTATGTTAAGCAATTCCCTGTTGAAGTGTTTCATAATTAAGTGGCCCATGAGGGATGCTTATTTGTTTTCACCGAAGTTCGACTGATCACCGCCACCTCCGGATTATGGTCTCCCTTGAATAACTTCTGAGCCTTTCAAATTTCAAATATCCATAGATACCTGAATGGGAGGCATTTTATTTTTGTAAATTTTTTAAAAATGGGTACTTGGTCTGTATCTCAAAAACGGTTAGGATTTCGGCGTTTTGTTGGAATAACTTATTCAGCTACTTTTTTATAATCTTTCACATGCCGAAGTTTTAGCCCTGTATCTGCAATCTTAAGGTCACCTTAATGTCAAAAAGGGGGGTTTTAGCCCTCCAGTTCACTCAAGTTTTTCACTTTTTTCAACCAAACTTGGCACATATATTAAGATTTGCCAAAGGAATGTCCTGACTTTATGGTGACCTTAAACTCAAAATGTTAATGGACATATGGCCTGCTTAAAGTCATCAAATTGGAATAAAATACTCTGGCGCCTTTCTTTTTCAATTTTTTATATTGAAATTACCACTGGTATTAAAGTAGATAAAAATAATACTGATGGTCACCTTAAACTCTCAGGATGAATGGAGTTGTAGCCACCTTAAAGTGAAATAAGGGGGTTTTCAGCCTCCAAGTATCTTATTGTTCGACTGACCTCAGTTAAACTTTGCACACCTATAAAGGATGGCAAACCAAATTTTGGCCCCCCTAAAGTCATAACATTTGAATAAAGCCGTCTGGCTCTTTTCTTTTTCCATATCTAACATATATTGATATTGAAGGGACATTCTCATATTATGGTCACCTTAAAGTCGCAATATGAATGAAGTTATGGTCACCTTACAGTGAAAAAGGAAGTTTCAGCCTTCAGCTATCTTATTGTTCAACTGACATGAGCTAAACTTTATGCACTTATAAAGGGTGAGAAAAGGGACATTCATATTTTATGGTCACCTTAAAGTCCCAATATGAATGAAGTTATGGCCACCTTGCAGTGAAATTATGGAGTTTTTAATCTCCAGCTATTGTATTGTTCAGCTGACCTCACTTTAATTGTGCACACTTATTAAAGATGAAAATAGGGACAAGTAACATACACAATGCAATAAAGTTCACAGTTTCTATTGTTTATGATGTATATGTTGACATCTTTTATGGGTGACTTCTTTTTCATCAGGGTTGCTTCATTTTTGTCAGCAGAAACATTCTTCTAGTTATCTCTGTTATGTTGTACATGTATGCATTTTTACCCCACAGCCCTTAAGGGCTGTCGGGGTACTGTTTTCACCCATGGTGTCCGGATGGGCGGGCGGGCGGGTGGGCGGGCGGCGGGAAATAGTTTGTCCGGGCTGTATCTCAGAAAAATGAAGGTGTAGGAAGTTGATACTTGGTAGGGACATCGGTTAGGGGGTGTAGGTGTGCAACGTCATGGTCTGACCTTGATTTGACCTTTGACCTTGCCGTAGTGACCTTGCCTTTGAAAATCTTGTCCGGGCTATATCTCGGAAACTGTAAGGTGTAGGAAGTTGATACTTGGTAGGGACATTGGTTAGGGGGTGTAGTTGTGCAACGTCATAGTCTGACCTTGATTTAACCTTTGACCTTGCCGTAGTGACCTTGAACTATAAAATGTTGTCCGGGCAATATCTCGGAAACTGTAAGGTGTGGGAAGTTGATATTTGGTAGGGACATTGGTTAGGGAGTGTAGGTGTGCAACGTCATGGTGTGACCTTGATTTGACCTTTGACCTTGCCGTAGTGACCTTGACCTATAAAATCTTGTCTGGGCTATATCTCAGAAACCGTAAGGTGTAGGTAGTTGATATTTGGTAGGGACATTGGTTAGGGGGTCTAGGTGTGCAACGTCATGGTGTGACCTTGATTTGACCTTGCCGTAGTGACCTTGACCTATAAAATCTTGTCCGGGCTATATCTTGGAAACCGTAAGGTGTAGGAAGTTGAAATTTGGTGGGGACATTTGTTAGGGGGTGTAGGTGTGCAGCGTCATGGTCTGACCTTGATTTGACCTTTGACCTTGCCGTAGTGGCCTTGACCTATAAAATCTTGTCAGGGCTATATCTCAGAAACCGTAAGGTGTAGGAAGTTGATACTTGGTAGGGATATTGGTTAGGGGGTGTAGGTGTGCAACGTCATGGTCTGACCTTGATTTGACCTTTGACCTTGCCATAGTGACCTTGACCTATAAAATCTTGTCCGGTCTATATCTTGGAAGCCATAAGGTGTAGGAAGTTGATATTTGGTAGGGACATTGGTTAGGCTGTGTATGTTTGCAACGTTGTGGTCTGACCAGGATTTGACCTTTGACCTTGCCGTAGTGACCTTGACCTATAAAGTCTTGTCCGGGCTATATCTCGGAAACCGTAAGGTGTAGGAAGTTGATATGTGGTAGGGACATTGGTGAGGGAGTGTAGTTGTGCAACGTTGTGATCTGACCTTGATTTGACCTTTGACCTTGCCGTAGTGACCTTGACCTATAAAATCTTGTCCGGGCTATATCTCGGAAACTGTAAGGTGTAGGAAGTTGATATTTGGTAGAGACATTGGTTAGGGAGTGTAGGTGTGCAGCATCATGGTGTGACCTTGATTTGACCTTTGACCTTGCCATAGTGACCTTGACCTATAAAATCTTGTCAGGGCTATATCTCGGAAACCGTAAGGTGTAGGAAGTTGATATTTGGTAGGGACATTGGTTAGGGGCTATAGCCTTAATTTGACCTTTTACCTTGTCGTAGTGACCTTGACCTTTAAAATCTTCATGGACCTTTGGGTCTGTCTTTTGATGCAGATTAAGCAAAAGTCATATTAGAATTTATTAAGAATTTTACTTTTATAACTTCCCATTGTAAGAGATAGAATTTCATCAAGTGAGCCACAGATTTTGCTCCAACACCACAATAAGTATTCATTAAAATGTATTACCACTTCTGTATGCATGGTAATATTCAAACCATCTAAACCATAATTCGGCCATGCAGATGTAGATAAAGAGTGTTGAATTTTAGTTTACTGATTAATGCTGTCATCTTGTTATTGAATTATCTTGTTTTAATACTTCATCTTTATACGCATTATCTTTCTTTTAAACATTATTTCTCCATTTAAACATTGTTTGGACCTTTATATAACTGACAGTGCTCTGAAAGTATCCTGAAGTTTGTACTGGTACAGTACTTCTATATCTCATGGTGTTGAAAATATTTCCCTAGGCTGTGGGGTACGGGCATCTCTGATGCTATTTTTTGTATTATGTTTTTGAAAAATAAAAATATTAATAAAAGAAATATATATTTGGGAATTGTAAAACACCCTGTAGACAATCGTGGGCTGTTAACTTTCCAATGGTCAGATTTCAGCTGATGCCTCGCAATGCCTGAGCATCATGGTCTACACATTCCTTCAAAGTGTTATTCTGATAGAGGGTGAGATAGAGATGACACTATATAGAATCCTTGTAAACAATGGCAGACAAGATTAACTTACAGTGAAAATGAAAAGTTGAGAGAAAACTCCAGAATATCCTCTATTTCATATCAATAATAGTTAAGAAATTATTATTAAATATAACACAGGGAAATAAATAAAACTGTTACTCTTAAACTTTTATGGTACTTCACCATCTCATGCTTTGGGGTATGCCACATAGAATTGATGTAATTGTTAATAATTATGATAATTGTATCCCCGACGCGAAGCGGGGATACTATGGATTCATCATCGTTGTCGTCCGCAGAGATTTCTTGTTAGCGACCTACAGTCCACATTTCTTTCCGGATTTCTTTCATATTTGGCAGGTGGCTTGATATGGTAGAGGACTCGCCACCCTATCTTTTTGGTAGGCTTTATGTCTAAATTAGGCCTGTGGTAGACAAAAATGTCTAAAATGTGGAATATTGCTTGTTAGCGACCTAGAGTCCACATTTCTTTCCAGATTTCTTTCATATTTGGCAGGTGGCTTGGTATGCTAGAGGACTCGCCACCCTATCTTTTTGGTAGGCTTTATGTCTAAATTAGACCTATGGCAGACAAAAATGTCTAAAATGTGGAATATTGCTTGTTAGCGACCTAGAGTCCACATTTCTTTCCAGATTTCTTTCATATTTGGCAGGTGGCTTGGTATGCTAGAGGACTCGCCACCCTATCTTTTTGGTAGGCTTTATGTCTAAATTAGGCCTGTGGCAGATAAAAATGTCTAAAATGCATTAAAAGTCATGAAATCATGCACTAAATCACTTATAACTTGAAAAGTGTTGCATTTAGAGCATTTTGTTAAAATATGTTATTCAGCTACTTTTTTCATAGCTACAACATGGTGAGTAATTTGGGTGTCTGTCTCAATAGCTAAGTGAGTAATAGCTACTTTTGGGCTTTTCAGTAACTTCCATCATGAGTAAAATCACTTGTAACTTGAAAACTATTGCATTTACACAATTTTGTATAAATATGTTATTCACCTACTTTTGGGTCAGCTATAACATAGTAAAATTTCAGACCTGTAGCTCATGGCATAGCTGAGTAATAGCTACTTTTAGGTTATCACTGTTGAGTAAATTACTTATAACTTCAAAAGTATTACATTTACAGTATTTTGTTTCAATATGTTATTCACCTATTTCGGAGTCAGCTATAACATAGTGAAGTTCCAGACCTGTGGCTCATTGCATAGCTGAGTAATAGCTACTTTGAAGTTCACACTGTTGAGTAAATCAGTTGTAATTGGAAAACTATTGCATTTACAGAAATTTGTGTAAATATGTTATTCAGCTACTTTTGGGTCAGCTATAACATAGTGAAATTACAGACCTGTAGCTCATGGCACAACTGAGCAATAGCTATTTTCAGGTACTGACTGTTGAGTAAATCACTTGTAACTTGAAGAATATTGCATTTGGAGTATTTTGTTAAAATATGTTGTTCACCTACTTTTGGGTCAGCTATACAACGTGAAATTACAGACTTATAGCTCATGGCATAGCTGAGCAATAGCTATTTTCAGGTTCTCACTATTGAGTAAATCAGTTGTAACTTGAAAACTATTGCATTTACAGTATTTTGCTTAAATATGTTGTTCACCTAATTTTGGGTCAGCTATAACATAGAAAAAAATTCAGACATGTAGCTCATTGCATAGCTGAGTAATAGCTACTTTGAGGTTATCACTGTTGAGTAAATCAGTTATAACGTGAAAACTATTACATTTACATTATTTTGTTTAAATATGTTATTCACATAATTTTTGGTCAGCTATAACAGAGTGAAATTGCAGACCTCTATGTCATGGCATAGCTTACCAATATCTACTTTCAGGTTCTCACTGTTGAGTAAATCAGTGTATCCACTGGATAGCCGCAGTGTGTAGAGAGATTTCACCATTACCGCTCTAATGAAAAAAATATTATAGCTAGCCTTCTCAAGTTTGCAAGGTATATTAGAGGGTGCACCACAGTATTCTATTGGTAGGCTTTATGTCTAAATTAGGCCTGTGGCTAAATTACTTGCCTCCTAAAAATGAGTAATTCTGCTTTTTCTCTAAAAGTATTGCAAATAGCCATTTTTTCTTGAATAACTCATTCACCTACTTTTGGGAGAGCTTTCACATGCTGAAGTTATAGACCTGTAGGTAATTACTCACCTACTCAAAATGAGTAAATGCGAATTATCTCTAAAAGTATTGCAGATAGCCATTTTTTCTCAAATAACTCATTCACCTACTTTTGGGAGAGCTTTCACTTGGTGAAGTTTCAGACCCGTAGGTAATTACTCACCCCTACTCAAAATGAGTAAATGCAAATTATCTCTAAAAGTATTGCAGATAGCCAATTTTTGTCAAATAACTCCTTCACCTACTTTTGGGAGAGCTTTCACTTGGTGAAGTTTCAGACCCGTAGGTAATTACTCACCTACTGAAAATGAGTAAATGCAAATTATCTCTAAAAGTATTCCCGATAGCCAATTTTTGTCAAATAACTCCTTCACCTACTTTTGGGAGACCTTTTACTTGGTGAAGTTTCAGACCTGTAGCTAATTATTCACCTACTCAAAATGAGTAAATGCTAATTATCTCTAAAAGTATTGCAGATATCCAATTCTTATCAAGGGGGCCACGGTGGGAGAGTGGTAACACTCTCGCCTCCCACCTCTGCGGCCGGGGTTCGATCCCCGTCATGGCGGTAAGTGGGAAAGCTGGTAGTTGCTTGCCGTTGGTCGGCAGTTTACAGTACAGAACCCTAGCGAACTATATGTACTGGTTTCCTCTGCCCTTCCAACTACCCGTCGTGATATGACCTGTATAGTGTTGAAAGCGACGTAAAACCCCAAATAAACAAACCAATTCTTATCAAATAACTCATTCATCTACTTTTGGGAGAGCTTTCACATGGTGAAGTTCCAGACCCGTAGGTAATTACTCACCTACTAAAAATGAGTAAATTTGAATTATCTCTAGAAGTATTGCAGATAGCCAGTATTTCTCAAATAACTCATTAATATGAAAACAACTTAAGTATTGTAGATAAGCCAAGTATTGTAGATAGCCAATTTTTCTCAAAGAACTCATTCGCCTTCTTTTGAGAGAGCTTTCACTTGGTGAAGTTTCAGACCCGTAGCTAATTATTCACCTACTCAAAATGAGTAAATGCGAATTATCTCTAGAAGTATTGCAGATAGCCAGTATTTCTCAAATAACTCATTAATATGAAAACAACTTATAGGAAGTCATGGGCTGCGAATATTTTGATGTGGTCAGACTTCACCTTGGGCCCCTGCTACAGGGTCAAATAAGGGTAGCCAAACTTAAAAGTGCTTTCAGCTTGCTTATTAACGAAAAATGCTGTTTATCTTCTAAACTATGTTAGTTGGCCTTTGTCGGTGGATACATCCAGCATCTGGCCACAGATGCGTCCTTGGTCTAGTTATTATTTGTCACAGTGACAGCGGTGGACAAAATTTACCAGAAAACTTTCTCGTTCCGCTTAACCTGACACTCAGAAATGTTCTAGATCCAATGCAAAAGTGGCCAGTCCGTATTTCAGTATTGGTTAACTCATTGGTGAGTTTAAATTGGACCAAGTGGCAAGTGCTACAGAATAATTATGGTGGAAATAAAAAGTACGATCAATTTCAACAATTAAAGAGTTTCTATAAGTTACTCGATATCTGGGTCTAGTCTCAGACAGTGGGGTAGGCGTTAATTATGTTCACTCTGTGAGAGTTTATTGATTTGAAAAGAGATACTTTGGACTCACACTTTGTGTAGGTACTTCACATCATATGACTGTGTGATGGGATTATTTTGTTGGTTATTTTATTATTCAGCTCAATGAATAATGGTGTGAGGACATTTTGTGGACAGGACAAAGTAAATCCTGACAACATCACCGACCCACAGGGTAAGGTACACACGTGTCAAGTTAAGGTTGACAGTTGACTGTCACCTAATATGTCTCTTAGCAATCTACTTTGGTACAAACTTTAGTCATGTAATTCTGCCAATGTTTGTGGGGTGAAATATTTTTCTTTGATAAACATATTAATGTACATGTACACTTTTCAGATGTGGTATTGTGTAACGGTGATTAATCTTGTTTGTAAACACATATTTAAAGTTACCTTTTTATTGCGTTAATACATCCTATCCAATGGACAATTGCTTTACCGGTCGGCGTGACCGGTCCCGCCAAACGCCAGAAAAAGATGTCCTGTATATAATACCGGCAGGACCGGTCAGGAGGGTACATTCGCCAGGTGGTGCATCGTACTTCCTTCCTGTCAAGACAGCGTGACATCATGGCATCTTTTTCGTTTGGCACGTGGAGAGTGTGGACGTTTTTTCACGGAGGACGAACTTTTATTTCTACAACGAATATATCCATGTGCCATGTTATGGCTAGTTTTGATGGCCATTCCAAATGTGCAAGGTGCCGTGACAAGGGAGTGGGAGAAGATAACTGCATTCTCAAGAAAGACTGTGCTGTTTGCAAAGGGTTTACTCCAGAGCAAGTTTTACAACTGGCTACCCCCATTTACAGAGAACGTAAGAGCAAAGAGAAGAAAATGGTTTCGTCCTCCCCTGCTCCCACTCTCATGGACCCTTCACACATGAGTGTGCTGGGTAAAGTGGAGGGGGACAAGGCTGTAAAGCCTGAAACCACACCAGCTGTGAAGAAGAACAAACGCAGTGATTCACCCAAGCCCTCTGCCTCCAAGAAGAAATCAAGCTCCAGCAGCAGACCTTCAGCAGACGACCTGCAGAAGTTAGATGATAAATAGGCAGAGAGGTTCTCCCAGCTGGAAGCTATGCTGTTAGCCAAGTCCTTCACTGTACCAGTTGAACTGGTTGTGAAACCAGCAGCAGAAGTCACCACCAGCCAGAAGCCATTTTTTGACCCTGGTGCTAGCACCAGCAGTCTGGCTAGAGAAACTTCCGGTCCCAGCCTTGTTCAGGCCACCGGTGAGGCAGTAGATGAGATGCAGACGGCCACCCAGCCTCTTGAGGCTCCCAGTGCCGGGACAGCAACCCAGCCTGTTCAGGCCCCTGGTTCAGTCCCTGATGTTCAGCCATCCAGTGAGGGAGATCTCAGTGCAGCATCTGATAGTGAGGGTGACCAGCACAGTGTTACCGGTTCCCTGTCTGATGAGAACTTCTGGTACAGGTCCCCAGATAGAGACCTCCCCAGGGAAGAGGCTGCAGATCAGGAACTTTCAGAGGAGGCCAATTATCGAGAGACAATGAGAGGTGTGAGAAGTTTCATGGGTTGGCACAAGATCCCAGAGTTCGAGACAGTGTCCTCTGCTGATGACAATCCTTTTGCCAGCACACATACCCAGCCAACCGGTAAAGTGTCAGTCAAACTCCTGGTAGGTGACTGGTTATGTAGAAAGATGGACAAACTTAACCTCACCATCACAGAAGGGTATCCGGCAAGAAATACTGACACATCTGGCCTACTCAAAGATCAGTTCATCAGGCCACCCAGATCTTCCAGATGGTATGGGATGCATGCAGAGAAGAAGGACTGTGAGAGCACCACAGTACGCACACCTGATCACTGGAACCGGCCAAACTCAACCATTCCTTCAGTAGGGTTGCACGTAGAAGCTTTCCTTCTGCCCCACCCTCCTGGGCCTTCAGCCAGGACATGCTCAGGCGTTGGGAGAGAGCAGCATGTGAACAGATGGTTATGTGTAACCAGGCTGCTGGTTTGTCAAGGTGTCTGACCAGGGTTCAAGATGCCATGTCTTCTCAGTTGAAAACCCTGCATCTGGACAAGAAGGGCAAGTCGTGTCAAAGAACGAAACAGACTGTTGATGAACTAGATTATCTTGTGACTTTCAACAGATCTATCTCTCAAGCCATCGCCAGGACTATGCAAGATTTGTCGGAAGGGGTGTTTATTAGTATGGCGAATTTCACACTGGCGCGCAGGGACAGTTATCTGGAGTATTTACATGCTGGTGTGAAGCAAGACACTCTGAACAGCTTGAAAAAGTCTCCAATACATTGTAACTCACTGTTCCCGGACCAGCTTATCACCAAGGCCGAGGAAGAAATCTGCAGAAGTGAGGAGAGGCGTTCTGTTGGCCAGCCACACAGACGTCAGGGTCGTTTCCACCATTACGTGTCTAGTGACAAATCTACGAATCTTCCGGACCGGAAGTCCAGTGTCCCCACTTGGAAACAAATCAGGGACAAGCAACAGTCAAGGAAAGGTCGTGGCAAGGCCTCAACATTCTCCCAGAAGCCGGCTAAGGGTTCTAAGCCACGTAAATGACAATCACTGTGTAAATTCTGTGACCGGTCAGAACTCTGTTTGTGTTACCAGTCAGACAGGCTTGAACCCAACTCCAGTGGTAGCCGGGGACAAGAAAGTGACTGTAAATTTGAATGTCCAACTGTAATAAGCAACTACCACAATCTAGCCAGACAGTCCAACCTTTTAGAGGCACTGTATCAGCTGGTAAACAAAAATACTGTAGAACTGGTAAAAAATCAAAACTCTCTGGGTTTTTACAACCGACTATTTGTGGTACCCAAACCCAACAACCGGTGGAGACCCATCCTGGACCTGAGCACCTTGAACACCTTTTTGGACACAGAGTCGTTCAAGATGGAGACCCCAGAGACAATAAGAACCTCCCTACAGGCAAGGGAGTGGGTTACCTCCATAGATTTCAAAGATGCGTACTTCCACATACCTATTCACAGTCAGTCCAGGAAGTACATGCGTTTTCACCTCCAGGGTCGGTCCTACCAGTTCAAGGCCCTACCCTTTGGCCTCTCCACAGCTCCCATGGAGTTCACAGTGGTGGCCAAAGAGGTCAAACTGATGGCCTTACAGAGGGGTATAAGAATCCACCAGTACCTAGACGACTGGTTGGTGAGAGTCTCGTCCCAAAAAAACCGTCTCCAGCATACACAGACCTTGGTAGTTCTGTGTCAAGAACTAGGTTGGCAGTGAACAGGAAAAAGTCAGAACTGGTTCCAAAACAGGTTTTCAACTTGTAGGTTACCAGTTCGATCTGAAAGAGGGCAAGGTCAGACCCACACTAGAACATTGGCAGGCCTTGACAGACAAGGTCCAGTCAATTTTGTCCAGTCCAGTCAACCATTACACCCTCTAAAACATGCTCTGCAAATTTTTACAGACGCATCAAAAGAAGGGTGGGGCGCTCACTTAGGCGAGCACACTGCAAGAGGTACCTGGTCCCTTCCAGAAAGCAAGCTGCACATAAACCATCTAGAGCTAAAAGCAGTCTTTCTAGCTCTAAAGGCTTTTCAAACCTTCTGTTGCAACAAGACAGTGCTAATAGCTACAGACAACACAACAGTGGTTGCCTATATCAGCAAAGAGAGGGGGATGAAATCGGGCTCCCTGTGTGTCCTACTGTGGAGAATCCTGTCCTGGTGCACCAGAGAACAGGTGACCTTCAGGGCACATCACATCCCCGGCCGGCTGAATGTGATAGCAGACAAGCTATCCAGACTTGGCCAGACCATTCAAACAGAATGGTCCCTTCACCCAGAGGTGTTCACAGCTATACGCTCCCAGTGGCACCAGCCACAAGTGGACCTGTTTGCCACCAGATTCAACAACAAACTACCACAGTTTGTCTCACCGGTACCAGACCCCCAGGCTTGGGCATTAGATGCACTCAGCCTCTCCTGGGAGGACCTGGACCCATATGCCTTTCCACCAGCAGCCATCTTGTTTCAGGACAAGAAGTTGCAACCAGGCACTATTGATGGCTACAGATCAGCTATTGCTGACAAACTGGGAAACGCCACCATTAATGTTGATTTTGTCATCAAAAGATTGCGCGCCCATCTCGAGATTGCTCAAGTAATCTCGAGATGGAGCTGCTCCAACTCACAATGATATTTATTTCTTTATTTTCAAAAAGTCTTTGATTTGGTATAGCAGTTAATCAGTTTCAAACACAGAAACAGAGGGACAGGAAGCCACAATTGGGTTATATCAAGAGAATCAATTACAAATAGAGAAGCCACATGTAATCCAATTAGCTTGTTACAATAAGGGTGTTAATCAGGGGTCATCAATTGAATTAATTTGCAAAGGGAGAAGCCACATCTAATTCAATTGGGTTATAACAATTCAGGGTGGTTATCAGGGTTTTATTTAAGCAAATAAGCAAATAAAGAAGACACATGTAATCCAATAACTGGCTACAATAAGGGATTTAATAAGGGTTAGTAAGTGGTTTTATTGCAAAGAGAGAAGCCACAAGTCCCCCATTTTACGCTCACACATCACACTCTGTCATGAATAGTCATGGATGATAACAACAGATGCTCAAGTGATAGACATAAACTTCATCTTAAACGTTTTGTGGACAAGCTGCAGAAGTCACAGACTTCTCCAGTTTTAAGTCATCATAAGTAGCCAATCAAATAAAGATTCTGTGATAGAAATCATTGTGAGGTTGAGTAGCTCCATCTCAGATTGAGCGCGATCTTGTGATGACGATATCGCGCAAGTGAAATCTCGAGATCGCGCAAATCGGTACTTCGCGCCCAACATCAGCAAGGATGAGAATCTCACTCGTCTCCTGGATAGTTTCCGTAGAGACAGACCCAAGGGCAGGAGGGGCATCCCCTCCTGGTACCTTTCTCTGGTGCTACATCAGTTGACAAAGGCTCCCTTTGAACCCATAAAAAAAGGCCTCTTTAAAACTCTTAACCTTCAAGACCGTTTTTCTGATGGCCTTGGGTTCTGGTAAACACAGGAGTGAGATCCATGCTTAGTTATATAAGAACATCAGACACCAGTCAGACTGGTCTAAGGTTTCCTTGTACCTTTCACCCAGCTTTCTATCCAAGAACCAGGTGCAAAGGAGGGTCCAGATAGTGTGGCCCCAGTGGTCATACCAGCCCTGGCCCCTTCTCTGGATAGGTCACTTAAATGTGACAGGTCCTTATGTCCAGTTAGAGCCCTGCGCTACTATCTAGACAGGACCTCAGATCTTAGGCAGAATAATGAGTTAGTCTTTGTCTCCTTCAAGAAAGGTTTTGATAAAGACATTTCACCTGCCACTATCTCCTCATGGATCAAACAGACTATGATCCTATGTTACGAGCTCTCGGACCAGGAGTCCCTCACCCTACATCAGGTTAAAGCCCATGATGTTAGGGCCTTTGCTGCTTCTAAGGCTTTTCAATCAGGAATCTCCTTAGAGCAGATTTTGTCAGCCTGCCACTGGAAATCTCATAACACCTTCACTAAGTTTTATTTGAAGGATGTTGCCTGGGCTGACTCAGAGCTTTACCATCTGGGGCCTGTTGTGGCTGCCCAACAGGTACACCACCAGACCCAGCAGTGAGGAGATGTGTATATATGTAAATATCTACATACTGTAAATATGTAAATATGTACATAAGTTAACATAAAAAATGTACACTAAAAAAAACAAAAAAACAAACTCTGACTTGCTTCCTTTGGGAAGTTTATTTCCTTTGGGACTGAACTCAACCCTCTCCTCCTAATCTCAGAGCGGCCTCAGGAAAAAAGGGGGGGGTGACCTTGGACTTCCGGGTAACCGGTTAGTCTTAGCCAACCTTGACCTCTGGGGTCAAAATGGGCCTTTCCAGTTTTTTGTTCTTTATGAGTTCATACATGTCCCTAGCAGCTTACCCGCCTTCCAAGCGGTAGTTATTCAGCAATTGTCCATTGGATAGGATGTATTAACGCAATAAAATTGCAAATTTAATAAGTAAATTAAATCCAATACCCTATCCAATGGACAGGCAAAGCATTGGGCCCCGCTATCAGCTTACTAGGGGTCTTGCTAGGACTAGACACGAAAAAGATCTTGTGACGTCACGCTGTCTAGACAGGAAGGAAATACGATGCGCCACCTGGTGAATGCAAACTACTGACCAGTCCTGCCGGTATTATATACAGGACGTCTTTTTCTGGCGTTTGGCGGGACCGGTTGTGCCGACCTGTAAAGCAATTGTCCATTGGATAGGGTATTAACTTATAAAAATTTAATTTACTTATTAAATTTGCAATTTTATCCCACAGCCTTTAAGCGCTGTGTGGGTATTGTTCTCACTTTTCACTCATGGTGTCTAGATGGGTGGACGGGCGCCGGGAAAAAGCTTTACTTTTAAAATCTTCTCTGGGCTATATTTCAGAAAGCGTAATATCTAGGGAGTTGATACTTGGTAGGGACATTGCTTAGAGGGTGCACATGTAGAACATCATGTCAGACTGTTTGCTCTCAAGGAATACTGATCTTGAAACTTCTATGTGTCATAGTGTTGTAAACCGTGGGGTACAGGTTGTACGGTAAGGCCATCTCTAACACTCTATTATCATCATGTAGTTGTACTAATATGCTGATGTTTACTGTCTGAGAGTCTTTTGTGTTGAATGTATTTTGTCTTCAGATTAAATTCATCAGGTTTTCTAACAGTATCATGCAACTCCCACCAGACTTTATTTTTTGATAAGCTATAGTAATAGCTACTTTGAAATTCCTACTGTTGAGTAAATCCATTGTAACTCCAAAGCTATTGCAGTTATTTCCTAAAGTATTTTGTTCAGCCACTTTCTCCTTAATGATAAAATAGCATATAGTTAGGGGTTTCATTGCCCGTCGTAAAAGAGTAAATACCCATTTGCTTATTTGTAGCAAAATAATGACAGAGGTAATGTGAGATATCTTCAAAAGTATTACAGTGAAGTGAATCTTTTCAAATATATTATTTATCTGGTTTGAGATAAGCTATCACATGATAATGTTTCAGACCTGTTGCACATTTTATAACTAAGTGATAACTACTTTGAAATTCTTAGTCTTGAGTAAACCAATTGTAACTCCAAAAGTATTGCAGTTACAGTATTTTCCTAAGATATGTTGTTTAGCTACTTTGTTCTGAACTACCAGATGGCACATAGTTTGGAGCTCCATTGCATATAATAAATGAGTAATAGCTGTTCCTCATTTGTACCTAAATAACAGAAGAAGTAAATGTCAGATATCTTTAAAAGTTTTATAGTTAGGCCAATCTTTTTACATGTTATTCATTAAGTTTTAATAAGATATACTATTTTTAGATTATTGTATCCACCAGAGCTTTGTTCATTTTGCCAATGGGTAACTCCCTTGTAACTTCGAAAGTATTCAATTTATAGGCTTTTTAATCCAATATGTTGTTCAACTACTTTTTACCCCACAGCCCTTAAGGGCTGTTGGGGTATTGTTTTCACCCATGGTGTCCGGATGGGTGGGCGGGCGGGCGTCCGGGCGGGCGGGCGTCCGGGCGGGCGGGCGGGCGGGCGGGTGGGCGGGCGGCGGGAAATAGTTTGTCCGGGCTGTATCTCAGAAACCGTAAGGTGTAGGAAGTTGATACTTGGTAGGGACATTGGTTAGGGGGTGTAGCTGTGCAACGTCATGGTCTGACCTTGATTTGACCTTGCCGTAGTGACCTTGAGTTTGAAAATCTTGTCCGGGCTATATCTCGGAAACTGTAAGGTGTAGGAAGTTGATACTTGGTAGGGACATTGGTTAGGGGGTGTAGTTGTGCAACGTCATAGTCTGACCTTGATTTGACCTTTGACCTTGCCGTAGTGACCTTGACCTATAAAATCTTGTCCGGTCTATATCTCAGAAACCGTAAGGTGTAGGAAGTTGATACTTGGTAGGGATATTGGTTAGGGGGTGTAGGTGTGCAACGTCATGGTCTGACCTTGATTTGACCTTTGACCTTGCCGTAGTGACCTTGAGTTTGAAAATCTTGTCCGGGCTATATCTCGGAAACTGTAAGGTGTAGGAAGTTGATACTTGGTAGGGACATTGGTTAGGGGGTGTAGTTGTGCAACGTCATAGTCTGACCTTGATTTGACCTTTGACCTTGCCGTAGTGACCTTGACCTATAAAATCTTGTCCGGTCTATATCTCAGAAACCGTAAGGTGTAGGAAGTTGATACTTGGTAGGGATATTGGTTAGGGGGTGTAGGTGTGCAACGTCATGGTCTGACCTTGATTTGACCTTTGACCTTGCCGTAGTGACCTTGAGTTTGAAAATCTTGTCCGGGCTATATCTCGGAAACTGTAAGGTGTAGGAAGTTGATACTTGGTAGGGACATTGGTTAGGGGGTGTAGTTGTGCAACGTCATAGTCTGACCTTGATTTGACCTTTGACCTTGCCGTAGTGACCTTGACCTATAAAATCTTGTCCGGGCTATATCTCAGAAACCGTAAGGTGTAGGAAGTTGATACTTGGTAGGGATATTGGTTAGGGGGTGTAGGTGTGCAACGTCATGGTGTGACCTTGATTTGACCTTTCACCTTGCCGTAGTGACCTTGACCTATAAAATGTTGTCCGGGCTATATCTCGGAAACTGTAAGGCTTGGGAAGTTGATATTTGGTAGGGACATTGGTTAGGAGGTGTAGGTGTGCAACGTCATGGTGTGACCTTGATTTGACCTTTGACCTTGCCGTAGTGACCTTGACCTATAAAACGTTGTCCGGGCTATATCTCAGAAACTGTAAGGTGTAGGAAGTTGATACGTGGTACGGATATTGGTTAGGGGGTGTAGGTGTGCAATGTCATGGTGTGACCTTGATTTGACCTTTGACCTTGCCGTAGTGGCCTTGACCTATAAAATCTTGTCCAGGCTATATCTCAGAAACCGTAAGGTGTAGGAAGTTGATACTTGGTAGGGATATTGCTTAGGGGGTGTAGGTGTGCAGCGTCATGGTCTGACCTTGATTTGACCTTTAACCTTGCCGTAGTGACCTTGACTTATAAAATATTGTCCGGGCTTTATCTCGGAAACTGTTAGGTACAGGAAGTTGATATTTGGTAGAGACATTGGCTAGGGGGCGTAGGTGTGCAGCATCATGGTGTGACCTTGATTTGACCTTTGACCTTGCCATAGTGACCTTGACCTACAAAATCGTCAGGGCTGTATCTCGGAAACTGTAAGGTGTAGGAAGTTGATACTTGGTAGGGACATTGGTTAATGGCTATAGGTGTGTATTATCATGGTGTGACTTTAATTTGACCTTTTACCTTGCCGTAGTGACCTTGATCTTTAAAATCTTGTTGCACCTTTGGGTCTGTCATTTGATGCAGATTAAGCAAAAGTCATATTAGAATTTATTAAGAATTTTACTTTCATAACTTCCCATTGTAAGAGATAGAATTTCATCAAGTGAGCCGCAGATTTTACTCCAACACCACACATAAGCATTCATTAAATGTATTACCACTTCTGTATGCATGGTAATATTCAAACCATCTAAACCATAATTCGGAAATGCAGATGTAGATAAAGAGTGTTGAATTTTAGTTTACTGATTAATGCTGTCATCTTGTCATTGAATTATTTTGTTTTAATACTTCATCTTTATACGCATTATCTTTCTTTTAAACATTATTTCTCCATTTAAACATTGTTTGGACCTTTATATAACTGACAGTGCTCTGAAAGTATCCTGAAGTTTGTACTGGTAAAGTACTTCTATATCTCATGGTGTTGAAAATATTTCCCAAGGCTGTGGGGTACGGGCATCTCTGATGCTATTTTTGATGTTCTATGTCATGGCAAGCCTCAGGTTGTCATCTGGCGGTACACTCTGTAACTTACACAGATATTTTCATATTTTTCTCAGTACATCCGTATTGTTGGATGTTAATTTTTAGCCATTTCTTGTAATATATATCATGGTTTATTCTATGAAAGTTCTGTTTCGACAGGATAAGTATTTTTCATTATATTTGGTGTTTTGAGTTTTCCTCGGTACAGGCTTTTTCATATACGTCTTTTACTGCGTTTTCAATATGTCCTCCCACCAAACGAATAATTGCCCTACCTGTAGGGAATCTGGCAAGAGTGATGACCCCTGTGTCACTTTTGAGATGCCCTTTGATATCTGTGCATCTTTCACAAATGAATAAAATTTTACACAGGAAACACTATACAAAGAAACAAAAGAGGGACACTACTAGTTCCAAAGATGATGAACTAGATCTATTGGGTGAGGGCGACAGGATTCTTTTACTGGTTCTAATGCAGACCATGAGAGTGCTGCTGACAACTTATTTTCCTCACCCCCACGTCCACAGCCCCTACCCTTCAGTTCATTGTCTCTCAAGACGGCAACAAAAACTGTCCCACCCAAGGTACTGCCTTACAGCAAAAAATTGAGGTAAATTTAGAAAAATCCCTGGGAAATTCACTTAACATACATTTGCAGCAGCAAATGGGTTCTTTTCAGGCCTCTGTTAGAAGCATTCTAGTCTCTCGGAGCCAAATTAACTACTCAAAAACAAGTTGAGGTGGATCAGACCTCGGCTTCAGCTTCTAAGCCCAGTGTTCACGCTTAAGAAAAATATGGAGGTGGTCCGAAGGACCTTCAACTCTGAAAATGTAAAGGTCCGAGCCAAAACTAACAAGTCCAAAGTTTATTTATTTATTGTTTAAGTGAGTTTGTATGTCTATTGCTTAGGAGATTTAAAATAAAAATTAAAATGAAACAGTTCACAGTTCATTCACTCATTTTCACTTTTGGCGAAGTCATTAATGTACCACAATTGACTGTTTAACTTTTGACTGGCTCAAATGCCCAAAAATGGCTCTACAAGTAGTACACGGGTGGTCACAATTGTGTCCGGTTCATAATTATGTCCTTCAATTTTTTATTGAACGTTAATGTACTCAGTTTGGGTGTTTAGTTCAATTTTTAAAATTTTCATGAATTAAACTCAATCTCAGCGGAATAATTTGAAAAAAAAATATTCAAAGTTCTGGTAATAACATTTTAAAAATAAACTACAACAAAAATCGGACATTATTATGAACCAGACACAATTATGACCACCCATGTACAAAACATTGCATTATTGCCTTGGTCATACAGAATCCAGGGGTATGACTTCACCCAGGAAGCCTGAAATTCCCTTTTTCTGGTATTTTTTTTCATATATCCCTTTGCTCTGAAATTTTTGGCTTTTTTTGGATTGGAACCTAGGTTTGTCAGGTATCTGTCCATGTCAGTTGCTCATGAACCAAGCATATATCAGGTGATTTGGTAGAATTTTGATGAAATAAAAGCGCCAAAAGCAATACTGGAAGCAATGAAAATGAAACGAGATTTCAACTTTAAATCTCGAGGTTTGCGAGATTTCCGCGAGATTTCCTATCGCGACACCAACAACTAACAATAAAATCTTATTTTAAAGCGTTTTTGCAAAAAAAACGTATATATACAGCAATAACAAATAAAATATATTTCGTTTTAAAGTATTTGCCATTCATCTAACCCTTACAGTTCTTTTGCAGAACGTTTTTCAATGGGCGATAATCGGGGATTTTCGACAGTCCGTCGGACCTGTAAGTACTAAAACTCGGCGGTCCTGCTGCAATATTGGCGGTCGCGGACCCGCGGGACGGCGTTGAGTTCGAACACTGTCTAAGCCTGGAACCTGTTCAGCTGCTGTAAATCTGGACCTACCCCCTCTGAGGCTCCCTCGGACTACCTCAAATGTTGAGCAAATGGAATTGGACTATGGTCCTGCACTTCCACCTCATCTCGGTGCTGATCATCAGGCATCGGATCAGCCTTCTAGTGCATCCGAGGAGCCTTTGAAGAAGGCCTTGGATAGACCTTAAAACACTCTCACTCTCATAGGAAGCATGATGTTGAACCGAGGTCTGCCTCGGATCAATGCACTGATGAATCTGATCAACCTCGGTATCTTCCAAATCCAAAAGACATGCTGACAAGAGTAAGCATAAGGCTAGGTCCAGATATGTGTCATCCTCAGAGGAGGATCAGTCCTCTGTAGCCAGACACAGGTTTTCAAAGCCCTCTGGGGCTCTCTCTGATCAAGACCAACCTCAACATGATCCAGATCCCCCTTATTATAGGGAAGTAGCTCTGTCTGACGTTCCCTCCCAGTACGCTGAAGAGGTGGACACTTTCAGGTGCGTCCTTTCCCTCACTTACCCCAGGGAGTCCATGCCTAGGTCCTCTACTTCAGTAATGGGTCTGGATGATGAGAAAGGCCATCAGGAGCTCAGACCAAGAGGTCCTTCCTCTATGCTCCCCCGTAGCTCAGTTATCAAAGATGATTTTCATAAATTTGAGCATGATTTTCAGGCCGCTAATTTACCCGAGGGTAAATACACCAAACCTCCTCCTTCCACTACAAAGTGGTATAAGGTGGGACAGCCCTGTTATGAGGAGAAAATACAGGAGTTGAATACAGATTTTGCAAAAATCTGTATTACTCCTAAGCCCCCTAGGGCTCCTATGGGCAAGGTTGCCCTACCAATTCTTAAGGAATTGGAACACCAAGCTAGGCAACACATATCCACACTCAGCTTTACTGCTGCCTTTGCCAAGACTTCATCCTCTTGCAATGCCACTCTTGAGAAGTGCCAACATAGTCTGAAGTCGACCTTTAAGAGAGTCAAATCTCAAATGCACAAAGGTGCCAATCCTGAGAAAGCAGCCAAACTTGGATATGAGCAAACCTGTAAATATCTTGACGATTGGAATAAGACTGTTCTTATTCAACACAGGGCACTCACATGCCTCAGCAAATCATTAGCCCATATACTCTAAAGGGAGTTATATTCCATGGGTAACACCGGCTTGCTAAGGCGGGAAGCTGAAATGACCCTTATACATCCACATTTAGGCGAAATGAGACACCAAGAACTTAGGAACTCGCCCTTTTGGCATTCCTCCTTGTTCAAGTCTCAACTGGTAAAGGAGGGAGAGGACTTCCTCTTCAAAAAAGGCACCTTTAAAGAATCTCAGGGTCTCGGACCCTATAAGCCCTTTCGTGGTTCCCACAAGAAAAGAGGCTCCTACATGAAGCGCCCCTATGGGGGCAACTCCTCACAAAGCAGTAACCAATCGCTTTCCTCAGGTAGGGGGAAACTGAACTTCAGAGGCTCCCAAGGGTCGTTTTCGACCCCACAATAGGGGACGACGGCATGGAAAACCTTCCCCCCAGTGACCCCTTAAAAGCCTCCCTCAGTCCACCAGTAGGAGGTCACCTCCGTTCTTTCAGAAGAGACTGGTAAACAAACAAATGTTCATCCAACGTGTTAAACATTATCACCTATGGCTATGTACTGCCATTCATTTCAAAACCAAATCTGGTCAGATTCCCTCTGATTCAGTCAGAATAAAAGGCTCCTCAAAAAGACCAAGCTCTGGCCGATTGTATCCAGTCTCTTCTGTCAAAGAACGCAATCGAAGGGGTGGAAAATGTAAAATCTCTCAGTTTTTACAGTCGCCTGTTTCTAGTCCCCCAAGCCTCACCAAAGGTGGAGGCCAGTAATAGACTTAAGCAGGCTCAACACTTTTCTACATGTAGAAAAGTTCACAATGGAAAGGACCTCCCTGATTCCAGGGGAATGGGTATCGTCAATAGCCCTATCGCACGCTTACCTTCACATCCCCATCCACCCAAACTCAAGGAAAACCTAAGGTTTTGCCACAGGTCACAGGTGTTCCAGTTCACCTCCCTTCATTTCGGTCTAGCCACAGCCCCCCAGGTCTTTACGATGATTGTTAAGGAAGTGAAGCTAATGGCCCTATCCAGAGGACTCAGATTTCACCAATACCTGGACGACTGGCTGATCAGGTCACAGTCTCAGGAGGACGCCCAAGTGAACACTCAGGCAATGGTAGACCTAACCTAGTCCTTGGGGTGGATAATAAATCAGGAAAAATCAGAACTGAAACCTAGTCAGGTGGGCTATGAATACCATCTAGATTCAGCCCGTGTAAAACCCACTCAAGAGAGATGGCTCAAACTTCAGGATTTGATCCTGCATCTCAAGTCAAAACTTTTTGACTGCAAGATGTTTGATGTCGCTAATTGGGTTGCTTGCCTCAACGGAGAAAGGTGAGGCCCTTTCAGTTTCACCTCAAGGAGCACCGGAGATATTCTCAGTCGCTAGACAGCCTCCTTCCTTGGACAGAAACGATTTCTGCACACCTAAACTAGTGGCAGAACCCCACAAACGAGAGAGGTACAGACCTTCATCCCAAAGACCACAGCATCCAACTCTTTACAGACGCCTCAAACGAAGGTTGGGGCGCTCACTTAAATCAAAGTTCTACAAAGGTTCTGTGGTCAGACGGGGAAAAAGGCTACACATAAATGTTCTAGAGTTGAAGGCGGTCTCCCTGGCCCTTCGAAGGTTCAAAGACCAGTGTCAGTACCAAACAGTGCTAGTTGCAAGGGACAACTCAACAGTGGTAGCCTACACAAACAAACAAGGAGGAACTCACTCAGCGGATATGTGCACGCTCCTGTGGAAGATCATGACATGGTGCCATCATTATCACATAACATTGAAAGCCACACACATTCCAGGGTGTCTGAATGTGATGGCCAACCTTTCCAGGTCGAACCAAGTTCAATCAACAGAATGGTCACTGCATCCGCAGGTGTTCAAACAGATCTGTTTCAAGTGGTTCACCCCACATGTAAATCTCTTTGCCACTCACCTGAACCACAAACTTCCACTGTACGTGTCTCCAGTCCCAGACCAAAATGCTTGTGACATAGATGCTCTGAACATAAACTGGATGGGTCTCACTGCTTATACTTACCCTCCGACGGCTCTCCTTTACAGGGTGATCCAAAAAATCAGGCAACGCCCTGCCTGATCATCGTAATAGCCCCAGGCTGGCCAGGGATGCCCTGGTTTTGGGACCTAGTGCAGCTCTCAACAGAGATGCCACTGCAACTTCCGGTGTCAACAACTCTTCTCAAACAGTCCCACAATTATGTGTTTCACAGCAATGCTCAACATCTCAACCTCCATGCCCGGTGTCTAGGAGTGGACAGCTCCAAGAACAAAGCTGCTCTGCGGAGGTGCCAGAGAGAATTGCTGCCCCTCAGAGGTCATCAACAAGGACCATCTACAAGTCAAAGTGGGCCCTATTTGAGAAATGGTGCAGAGAAAATTCGGTGGATTTCTCCACGCCTTCTGTGAAACAAGTCTCAGATTTTTTCATGTACCTGTACCAAGATCTAAACAGGGCCCCTCGACCATCGTTGGTTACAGGACGGCCATTGTTGACACGTTTGGCCCAGCGGGCCACCATATTGCACAAAGTTTAGACCTTCACAGGTTGCTCACCAGTTTTCACAGGGATCGTCCCAAAAGTTCCAGCAATCTTCCAAAATGGAACCTTTCTGTTGTTTTTAATGAGCTCACAAAAGCGACCTTTGAGCCTATAAAAGACACAGACCTCAAACATCTTACTCTCAAAACTGCTTTCTTGCTAGCTTTGCCCTCCGGCAAGCGCAGCAGCGAAATCCGTCCCTGGGTTGCAAACAAAGTATCTAATCTAGGCCAGTGGGAAAGGATTGCCTTGTTCCCTTCTTCTGACTTTATAGCCAAATACCAACTAGCAAGAGAAGGTTCTCAAAGTGTGTCTCCGGTGACTGTTCCTGCTTTGACTACCATTGTAGATAGACAATTCAAAGCAGACAGGACCTTGTGTCCGGTGCGGGCCCTGAGGTACTATTTGGATCGAACCAAAGACCTGAGAGGGTCTCGGTCCCTCCTTTTCATCTCCTTCAAGAAAGGACACACCTCAGACATCAGGCCCGCTACTTTCTCTTCGTGGTTGACACAAACCATTCTACTTTGTTATAAACAAGCAGACCAACAAGCCTTGGACTTGGTCCAAGTTAAAGTGCATGACATTAGGGCCTTCTCGGCTTCTAAGGCCTTTTACGGTGGGGTATCGGACCAAATCATGCAAGCCTGTCACTGGAAAGCCCACAACATTTTTACCAATTTTTACCTAAAAGACCTTACTTGGTCATACAACGACAACAATATGTATCTGGCACCAGTGGTGGCAGCACAACAAGTCCTAGACCCTTCCCCTCAGACCAGTCATCCTCGGAAAGAAAAGAAGGGGGGCACATCTGCTACAGCCAAGTCTTCAGGAGTATAATCCAAGGATCTAGGTATAGGTTTACCTCTCAAGATGTTATGGGTAAGGTCATTTTGTATTTTTAGTTTATCAAGTAAAATATGTTTTAAGGACTTATCAAGGTTGTCATTTATCTCGTGTTTGGTGGTAAAAATTATTGAGAATCCCAACCATTGGGCTGGTTTCTCTCTCGTGGATGGTCCCTAAGGACCCTTACACTCCTTAAGTGAGCATGGCTGCACTTCTCTCCCACAATCAAGCTTACCATGTGGGACTGAGAAGAGTGCCACCCTGCCTCCCCGCTGTATTACAGCTGAGGGGTAAGGTTTTAGAAATTTTAATGAGAAAGTAGGACGAGATCTCGGGAGTGTACCGTGAAAAGACAACCTGAGGCTACGGCCAACTATAAATGTCTATTTTTCTTGGATGTTGGCCGTGATGCCTTGTGGCCATCCGAGAACAGCATTCAGTCCCACATGGTAAGCTTGTAGCTTATAAAAGCTAAATTTAACTAATTAAAATTTTCAAGTTTAGAGGTTTACTATAAAATATGTTATCCTCAGGATATGAAGGACGACTCCTCTAGCACCTCTCAAAAATTTAGACTTGTCCGAATTTCAGCAGCCACATTGAATTTTGGTGGAAATGGAAAATGTCTTGTATCTTGAAAATCGTAAGAGGTAAAGTTCTTTCAGGCAAATTTTGGACCCTCAGGACAGGACTGCTCCTCTAACACCTCTGAAAAATTTTGATTTTCTGATTTTTGATCACCATCTTGAATTTTGGCAGAAACGGAAAATGTCATTTATCTCGAAAACTGTAAGAAATAGAGTGATTTCGAGTAAATTTTGGACCCCGAGGGTACTAAGGACTACTCCTCTAGGACCACTGAAAAATTAAGACTGTTTCAAATTTTAGCCTCCATCTTGAATTTTGTGCAAATGGAAAATGTTGTATATCTCGAAAACTGTAAGAGATAGAGTAATTGTTGGCAACTTTTGCATCCCAAGGGTAATAAGAACTACTCGTATACGACCTCTCAAAAATTTAGACTTCTTGGAATTTTGGCTGCCATCTTAATGAAAATTGTCATTTATCTCAAAAAACATAAGAGATAGAGCTATTTTGGTCAAAATTTGGTCCCCCAGGGTACCAAGTACTACTCCCCTCTACTACAAGTACTACACCTCTGAAAAATTTAGACTTTTCCGATATTTGGGCGCCATCTTGAATTTTGGCGGAAATAGAAAATGTCATTTATCTTGAAAACCATAAGAGATAGAGCGATGTCGATCAAATTTTTCTACCCCTTGGGTGCTAAGGAATAGTCTTCTACAACCTTTGAAAAATGTTGACTTTTATGAATTTCTGCCACCATCTTGAATATTGGCGGAAATGGAAATTTTTTTACTTTTCCGACTTTTGGCGGCCATCTTGAATATTGGATGGAATTGGAAAATGTCATTTATCTCTAAAACTGTAAGAGT
Source organism: Sabellastarte sp. h YS-2021 (assembly GCA_964017235.1). Lineage (NCBI taxonomy): Eukaryota > Metazoa > Annelida > Polychaeta > Sabellida > Sabellidae > Sabellastarte > Sabellastarte sp. h YS-2021. The sequence continues at coordinate 1,467,396 of OZ024927.1, forward strand.
AAGAGCTGTGTCTCGCAAATTTTGGACCCCCTGGGTACTAAGGACTACTCCTCTATGACATAAGGCAGCTAACCAAGTAAAAGGTCCTTTCATATTTTGCTAATGAGGACATGACTTGTAGCTTCAAAAGTATTTAAATTTAGTGGTTTTTGGTAAAATATGCTGTCCATTTACTTTTTGATGTTCTGTGTCATGGCAAATTTTCAGAGCCGTATCTACTGGTGGATACATCTTGCGTCTGGCCACAGATAGGGACGTCATCATGTCCCGATACTGTGAGCAAAACAGTGGGTGATATCACGGTATTAATCGATTAAGTTAATATCAACATTTCAACAGTTAATATCAACATTTCAACTTCATATTTTTAATTTGAAACATTATAAACCCAGTAAATTTTCCGAAAGAATATGGACTTTTACTTTATTAAGGGTAAAATTCAAGGATCTTCACTTTAGAACTAACTTGAGTGCCATTTCCAGTTACTAGCCATTTCCAGGCTCATGTACACCCGCGTATTTGATTTTCACTAATGTTGTAACTAAACCCCGGAAATCAGGTTATGAATACGAGGCTCGATATCGTGTGCGGACTTGAATCATTAAATATGATACTACTTGGTGTTGTGGCACAAACTTCCTCTTGTCACAAACCAGAGACCTGGGGCCGTATTCATAAAGAGATCTTAAGTCTGAGACAAAAAATAGTCTCAGCTTTGAGATTTGGTCTCAGCTGAGACCAAGTCTCAACTTTGTATTCACAAATAGGTTCTCAGCTGAGACCAAGCTGAGACCAGTCTCAAGTCTTTTCAATGTAAACAAACCATAAACTTGCAAATATATCCAACATTTTTTTTTAAGATCAATAGTTTTTGTGTCTTTTAATACTGTCTATTAAAATAAAAATAAATAGAAAATTGTGTCAACTGTTTTTTATTTTTCATGTCACATGATCTACTTCTTTGTTGCTATGCAGTCAGAAAACACTGTTGAAAAGTGTCTCAAAGTAAGGTACTTTTGAAACCAAAGTTTGGGCTATCCGTTGTTACAAAAGTTTAGGCCAAATGTTATATATGTTGTAAATTATTTCTACTTTACATTAAGCCATAGAAAGTAAAAACATGAATCTCAGTTAAGGTGAAATAAATGCTTGAGACTTTTACCAAAATATTTGAGACAACTATATACCAGTCTTAAGTTTGAGACCAAATCTGAGACTAAATTTGGTCTCAACTATTTTGTGAATAGCAACAAGTTTGAGACCAAAAACAGTCTCAGATTTGAGACCAAAACTTGAGACTTGAGACAAAATTTGGTCTCAGCAAGTTTTATGAATACCGGCCCATATGTATTGACAGTTGGATAAATATGCTACACTTGTGTATTTCTGGCAATCTCTTAATACAGTAACTGTGATGTAGCTGAGGTAACAACGGGTATAAAGTAATTGGTTTGGCGGCTTGATATTATGGTTGCAAAAATTCATGTAGAACCTATATTTGTGGAGATACATATTTTAATCAAACAAAATTTACGTTTGTGCACTTAAAGCAAGCAAAAATAAGGTTTTGTGTCTAAAGTGTGCCAGGTTCTGGTAGTTAACAGTAACATTTTGAGAAGTTTTCTCAGTGAAATAGTTTGTAACATTAGCATGTTGTGCATAACATCATCTTGTAGGATTTTGTGCTGAATTTAATCTGACCCAATCTACAAAAGATTGAACTCTTTCAGGTATAACTTTTGAGATTCTACTGAAGAATCGCTACAAGTCGCAGAAACATCTGGAAAAGTATCGGAAACAAGCCGAAAAGAGTGCAGAAAGACTGCGGGAGATGGAGGTGAGGAGATTGTGTACAAACTGTACACAGAACTGTGTACATCTACTGCAGGGAATGTAAGTAAATTCATGGTTGCAGTCAATGTACTCCATTTCCCAGACCATCAAACCCTTACATCTCACGGACATGAGTGTCTACACATGTCACAGTCTCTATCAGCTTACTGAACTCTGGAATGTCAACTGTACATACAGTGTGAACTCTACAAACATACAGCATTAACTGTACAGATATGTCACATTATAAACATGTAATATTAACTGTACAAAGCTGTAACATTAACTTTACAAATGTATAACATTAACTTTACCAACATGAAACCATAACTGTACAGACATGTAACATTAACTTTACAAACATGTAGCATTAACTTTACAACCACATAACACTAACTGTACAGAGATGTAACATTAAATGTACAAACAAAAAAACTTAACTGTACAAACATGTAATATTAACTGTATTGACATGTAACATTAAATTTAGAAACATATAAAATTAACCTTACAAATGTATAACATCAACCTAACAAACATTAACTATACACTGTACAGACATTGGATTGTATATGTATACCATTTGTAATATCTCCTTGTACTACAGGACTCGGATGTCCTCAGTGACCTAGTGGATTAGTAAGTTTGACATCCAATCACAGACGGTCATCTCTGCGTGGGTGTGACTCCTACAAGTGGCAATACTGAAGACCTGTCCTGGCTGTTGAATGGGACGTAAAATCCCAAACTTTGACTTCTTACTACAAGACTCAAACCGATATTTGACCGTACAAGTACAGCCCAACTCTCAAGTTATTGGCATTCCCCCAAATGGTAGATAGAGGCTCAAGGATGACCATTTACAAATGACCTTCAGATCCTTTAGCCTGCCACTTGGGGTAGCACACACTGACAGAGGTTTTAAGTGTGCATCAAGCCATTGTGTATCTGCCTGTACCTGGGTTTGAACCCATGTCCTCTGTGTTCCTAGGTGAGTGAGTTGTCCACTAGGCTACAGTGGCAGATGACAAATTGTTAACAAACGTTTATTATACAAACATATAACTTGAAGCATACAAACAAAGCATTAATTCTACAGAGACTCATAGTTAACTCTCCAGAAAGAGAAGGTTACTGCAGACTGACCATATTAAACAGTGATTACATTGCATCAAATGTCACCGGGGGGAGATGACATATTAATTTCAAAATTCTGTAGCCACAGCTTGGGGTTGGCACAGGTCCCATCAAAAATTTTGTGTGGAATATTCAGTGCAGCCATTGGATATTCTTGTTCTGGTTGGTTGTTCTTGTTTTGCTGTACATGATAATCTGTCCCCGATCTTAAATTTTGATAATTATTTGTAGGTGAAGTCATTTATCCATTAATGCTTAATATCCATTTTTTTTTTAACTTGTTGAGTCCCGCATCTCCCAAATATGTCACCGGGGGGAGATGACATATATTAAAGAAAAGTGCTGTTTAACAAATTACGTGCTTATTGTACTATTTTGTGTGAGAAGGTGTGCTCTGATCTGTATCTAAAGTACTTCTTCTTGTCCAGAGGATCGATGTTTACTCCTCTGCTTCTAAATACCTTCTCGTCCCAAATGGCAGTAGCTAGCCATATTTCTATAGCTTGGGTGGTGGCAGAGTTCAGGCAAGTTAAAGGTAAGTTAGGGTGAGCTCAAACAGAAGACTTTAAGGTGATAAGTTGTTTGGAAAGATTGTCTATAACATTCAAAATCTGTATTTATAAAAGAAGTCAAAATCACAAGGTAAATGTAAGGTTAGTTTATGTCACTTGTCAAAATCAGTGAGAAATAAACCATGAAATAAGTTAGACTATTAGATAAGGTCAACATAAATAATATACATAAACAGAATGAAAATCAGAGTCGAACATGAGTTGGTAGTGGACATGGGTGAGTAGCCAGAGTTAATTAGCACCGCATCTGTGTAGCATTTTAGAGAATGTGATGGATCCAGATGTTAGAAGGCATCCAAGATGAAACTCCTAATCAGTGTGTACTGAAGTTCTGCTGAGGCTTATCCATAGTTATTTATAGAATTCCTTGTTTTGAAGTAGTAGCTCTGACCAATTGCCGTAAAAATACTTGAGATCACTAGTTATAAGATTAAATCAAAATTGAGCACTGTGACATAAATCTGAATTCATTAATTGATAAAAATCAACAGAGGTGTTCAGAATGCACTGAATCATCATACTGATCGAACAGTTTCTTTGGAACCTAAAATTGCATAAATCTGTTTTTAATGTCTACCTGAAAATTTAAAGCAAATGCAAATGACTTACTTTAAGTGTGGCTTTCTTGTTGTCCCTTCAAAGTAAAGTCTAATTAATGACTACGAATGTGAGTTCTTTATAGTTACTTCACAGTGAACCAGAGTACATTTATATTGGCTCAAATTAATCCCTCAATCAGGTAAATTCTTTAGTAATTAGTTAAATTAGTGGGAGGATCTGTCAGCAGTGCTGGACAATGGCAGGATTAACCAGGTACATATGTTGAAGTGCATGGGTTAGAGAATCTTTTTTTTTATACTTTTATTTTCTTTTTCATAATAGGAGCAAAAAACATTTACATATAAAAAATTAAATACATACTTGTCACTTTTAGGCAAAGAAAATAAAAAAAAATACACAAAACCAAATGAAGCACAAAGACTTATCCTTGTATATAAAAGGGATCAAGAGTAACTTTTCACACACCACAATTCATGATAGTAATTAAAGAGATACCCTATACATCTTCATTCTGGTCAAATTGTTTTGTAATTCTAATGCACACTCCTAAATACAGATGCCCATCGATCCCAAACATGAGAAATGTTTCTTTTTCATTTAATTTGGCACAATATTCCTCGTCTCTTAACAGGCTATTCAATCTATGTTTTAGTGACTTTAGAATTAGTCTCTTGCCATCTCTAGATGTATCAAATATATACTTCTTAGTAACGAGAATCAAGGTATTGATTGGAATATGATTCTGGTCTTTATTAATATATCCAAAAATGATTGTAAAACTAGAAAATTTTATTTCTAAACTTATCCTCTCTTTCAATAGTTTTTCAATGTCTTTCCATAGTTCGCTTGAATTTGGACATTCATAACAAACATGCAGTAGGGATTCTGGCTGTTGACAGAAACGGCAGTTGGGACTCTTTCTTATGCCTAGTTTATGCAGATAACTGTTGGTTCCTAAGATCCTATTAATCAGTTTTAGCTGAAACCATATTAGATTGTTATTAGTCACTGTTTTAAAACATATGGAAAACAACATTCTCCAGGTGTCATGGTCAATGCAAATTTCAAACTCTTGGTTCCATCTGGATTTCATTTTGTGATTATTTTAAAAATTGGCATGAAAAATTCTATAAATTGTTCCAACCCCTTTTTACCCCACAGCCCTTAAGGGCTGTCGGGGTATTGTTTTCACCCATGGTGTCCGGATGGGCGGGTGGGCGGGCGGGCATCTTATCGGGCGGGCAGGCGGCGGGAAGAAGTTTGTCTGGGCTGTATCTCAGAAACCGTAAGGTGTAGGAAGTTGATACTTGGTAGGGACATTGGTTAGGGGGTGTAGGTGTGCAACGTCATAGTCTGACCTTGATTTGACCTTTGACCTTGCTGTAGTGACCTTGAGTTTGAAAATCTTGTCCGGGTTATATCTCAGAAACCGTAAGGTGTAGGAAGTTGATACTTGGTAGGGACATTGGTTAGGGGGTGTAGTTGTGCAACGTCATGGTGTGACCTTGATTTGACCTTTGACCTTGCCGTAGTGACCTTGAGTTTGAAAATCTTGTCCGGGCTATATTTCAGAAACCGTAAGGTGTAGGAAGTTGATACTTGTTAGCGACATTGGTTAGGGGTTGTAGGTCTGAAGCATCATGGTGTGACCTTGATTTGACCTTTGACCTTGTCGTAGTGACCGTGAACCTTTAAAATCTTGTTGCACCTTTGGGTTTGTCTTTTGATGCAGATTAAGCACTGTTAAAGTCGTATTAGAATTCATTAAGAATTTTACTTTTACAACTTCCCATTGTAACAGATGGAATTTCTTCAAGTGTGAGCCATGTCATGGTGTGACCTTGATTTGACCTTGCCCTAGTGACCTTGACCTATAAAATCTTGTCCGGGCTATATCTCAGAAACCGTAAGGTGTAGGAAGTTGATACTTGGTAGGGACATGCGTTAGGGGTTGTAGGTGTGCAGCATCATGGTGTGACCTTGATTTGACCTTTGACCTTGCCATAGTGACCTTGTCCTATAAAATCTTGTCTGGGCTATATCTCGAAAACCGTAAGGTGTAGGAAGTTGATACTTGGTAGGGACATTGGTTAGGGGCTATAGGTGTGTATTATAGTAGTGACCTTGACCTTTAGAATCGTGTTGCACCTTTGGATCTGTCTTTTGATGCAGATTAAGCACTGTTAATTCATATTAGAATTTATTAAGAATTTTACTTTCATAACTTCCCATTGTAAGAGATAGAATTTCATCAAGTGAGCCACAGATTTTGCTCCAACACCACATAAAAGCATTCGTTAAATGTATTACCACTTCTGTATGTATGGTAATATTCAAAACATCTAAACCATAATTCGGCCATGCAGATGTAGATACAGAGTGTTGAATTTTAGTTTACTGATTAATGCTGTCATGTTGTTATTGAATTATCTTATTTTAATACTTCATCTTTACATGCATTATCTTTCTTTTAAACATTATTTTCTCCATTTAAACATTGTTTGGAACTTTATATAACTGACAGTGCTCTGAAAGTATCCTGAACTTTGTACTGGTACAGTACTTTTATATCTCATGGTGTTGAAAATATTTCCCTAGGCTGTGGGGTACAGGCATCTCTGATGCTATTTTTTGCTTTTTAAAATATACTTAAGATTGACAGGAACAAATGGCCTGGTAGTTTTCCTCTGTCCATGCTATCATTTAATAATGCTTTGAAAACACAAGATTTTAAATACCTCCAAAATATTTTATAAAATTCTGATGGAAAACCATCAATACCTGAAGTTTTATTATGTTTCATCTGCTTTAGTGCATTCCCTAATTCATTTTACGTTAGGGCACCCTTTAGTGCATTAGCTTCAGTTGTATTTAATTTATTAATGGGGTACTGTCCTAATATATCTGCGAGATGATAATCTTGAAAGTTTTGATCATTTGCTTTATAAAGTGTCTTGTATAACAGAGATATTGAGCCTAATATTTCATTCTGAGAAGTTAGATAATTGCCATTAGGCTTTTTAAGGCGTTTAATAGTTTTGCTCAAGTAAATTTTTGTTTCTAGTGCGCAGAAATATTTTGGTCTTTCACCCTCGATGTTCCACTGAGAGCATGATGGAACCCACTGACCCTTCATTCTTTCATTTATTATTTCTTCTAATTCCATCTTTTTAGTTTCAAGATTATCGGATGGGTTATTATCACTTTCAGACTCCAATTTCTCAATATCAGCTTGTAGTATATTTTCTAAGTTATTTTGCTTCCTTTTGGCATTACTTGCATATTTGATAGATTCACCTCTTAATCTTAATAGCATTGCTTGTAAAAACTTTAACTTTTAATTGTAAGAACAATATCTGAACAAGAATCTACTAATATATTATGTTAAGTTGTACAGTGGCAGTGCATATTTAATATATTCTTCCCTAATTGCCTTATTTATTATTCTCACATATTCTGGATCACGTAAGTATCTTGTATTGAATTTCCAAATTCTTTTTCCAGTTAAGGAATCTTGGTGTTTGGTTTGACAATGATTTCTCTTTCTTTAAGCATATTAGGAACAACTTAAGTCTAAACAATGTTTTACTCAAATCTGGGATATGAAGCTTCTCACACGTGATGCAGCTCTTTTGCTGACAAATGCTTTGGTTGGTTGTCGACTCGACTATTGTAATTCCTTATGTAGGAGTCTCTCTGCACTTGATTTTTGTAAGCTGCAATGTGTTCAGAACAGTCTTGCTAGAATTGTTACCAACACTACCAAGTACTCACACATCACTCCTGTTGGAAAGACTCTCCATTGGCTGAATGTTGAGTCTCACTCTGAATGACTGCCTCACTGGTGTACAAGATCCTACAAAGTGGTTATCTTAAATACAAACACTTAGAATGTTTTGCCTGTTGATGTACTTTCAGCCACTTTGCTCTATACATTCAGAAAGAAGATGAATATCAATGACTTTGCTAAAGCACACCCACCCCAGAGTCTGACTTTTTTCCAGTCTGTGTGCACTAACCCCTGCTGTGTCTCTGGTTAGATGATTATGGATTTCTGCTTTTCTGTATGACGTGCCTAGAGTATGTCATCAGATGGAGATTAAGCACTATAAAAGTACTAGTGATCACATCAGCCAGGTACCTGGTCAGCCCATTGTTGGTGATAACTGTGTTGCCTTTAGTGCTCTACTATCATATGCCTCCTCTGCAGTACAGAACTCTGCCATTGAGAACATTAAATCTGCCATTCTTGAGCATTTCAGCTTACAGGAGATCAGTAATGCTAAGGATATTTTATGGGAAAAATGTGATGTCACAATCATTGGTGATAAGCTCAAAAGAAGGGACTCTAGTGTCAGATCAGAAAAGGAAGCAAATGTACATGACTTGATGGTTGCACTTACAAAATTGGATAACAGTGATCTTCTTCCAACTTTTGCAGTAACTGCAACTGAGTTATAATATAAGATACCAAAGTTTAATCCCGAAGAGATTGTGTCTACATCTATTGTTGAGAGGCTGGTCAGTCTTGAAAACAAATTTAGCATAATACAAATTATAATACACTGTGGACAGATGTGTGTGTGTGAATCTAGAAATGAAAGATAGACTTGATGCCAAAACCTCCTATGCTTCAGTCCTAACTTCCTCAGATATTGTGCCTTCAATTGAACCCCAAGAATGAGCCAAACTGATAAAATAAAAAACAGCTCATTTGCTTCTAATGGGACGGCCCATGCCCAGAATACCAAAGATGTAGCATCAACCAATAAACAGATAAACAGCTCAAAACCTGGGGCTAGTCTTCAGTGTTCTCAAAGTCAAAGTATCATCTCAATTGATCAGAAGAGTATTCTCTCTGTGGACTCTGAAGGCTTCAGAAGACCAAAGGCTGCCCTGAAGAAAATGAGGAGAAATGCCAAATCAGTCATTGGAAAAAATCAGCCATCTGGAACTTTTCGTGGTGCTCCTGTTCCTCCAAAGGAATTGTTTGTATACCGCGTGGACAATAGCACAGACACTGACGACCTTAGGGACTACATTACAGACATGGGAATTGATGTTATTGATCTGAAATGCATTTCTCATCAGGAGGCACTCTTTAAATCCTTCAAATTAGCTTTTTCAAATGAACATTTTAATGATCTCCTGAAGGAAGATGCTTGGCCTGATGGAGTAAGAGTTCGGAGATTCATACCACCAAGACAAAAACCTAAAAATGAAAACTATAGTGACACTCTCCAGCTGTGTAGTTACAACAGCCATGGCTCTAGTTTTGATAGATTGCTTTATATACAAGAGATCTTTGATGATTGTGATATACTTCTCATTCAGGAGCACTGGCTTCACAAAGGAAATCTTGATATTTACAAATCAGTTTTAAAACACTGTGAGATACATGGTACATCAGGCATGAACCAAAATGAGGTGTTAATTGGTAGACCATTTGGCGAGACAGCAATACTATGGAAGTCAAACTTGAAGTTCAGTGTAACTCCTATAGAAATGTCTAACTGTCATGTATGTGGCATTAATATCAAAGTAGGACATCTACACTATCTGCTTTTTAATGCCTACATGCCCTGTGATGGGTCCCTGAAAGCACACTCTTTCCATCGGCCACATAATACCTCCAATGTAGACTATACTTTTGAAAGCAAATCTAATGGTGAAAAATCTTGGATCGATCACCTTTTTGTATCAGACATTTTAAAAGAGCGCACAAGGCAGTACAACACTCGTCATGATGGCCACAACACCTCTGATCACCTTCCACTGTTTCTGACCTTTGATATAATCTCCCAGAAAGAAGACAATACTTCAAACAAAGTAAGCTTTGAACCAAAGCCTTTATGGGCTGTTGCTTCTGCTGGTAATATCAGCTGTTATAGATCAGATTTAGACAAAGTTTTATCAGAGTGGACCCTTCCCCACAGCCTTCTACATTGTGAAGATGCTACATGTGTCAAACCTGATCATATCACTGACATAAATAATCTGCATGATTATATTATCCATGCTCATATCTCTTCTAGTTCTGCAAATATTCCCTTATCGCGTAAGCCACCACAAAGAAATATTTTGGCTGGAATGACCATGTTAAACCTCACCGTGAAAGAGCAATTCTCTGGCACAACATCTGGAAGAGTTCGGATTCTCCACACCAGGGCACAATTGCAAACATACGCTGTACAACAAGAGCTCAATACCACAGGGTTGTGAAACAGCTTAAAAGAAATCAGGACTCTGTTTGCATGTCCAAAGCTGCAAATGCATTAAAGTCCAACAAAGTCACTAACCTGTGGAAAAGTATAAAAAATTTCTGCTCTAGAAATTTAACACCCTCTGAATGTGTGGATGGAATCAGAGGGTGCAAAAACATAGCAACAACTATTCAAATATAAATACGAGAATCTGTTCAGTAGTGTTCCTTCATGCCAGACGGATTTAGCCAACATTGCAGTTGACATTGAGAATAGAGTCAAAACACAATGTTCCAGATCATGTTGCTACAGTCAACATTTTAATGGTGTATATGACATTAAACATGCAATAAAACAGCTCAAACATGGTAAACATGATGGGCATAATGCAGTGTACAGTGATCATTTCATACATGGGTCTCATAGACTACATGTACTGATGGCCCTACTGTTAACCAAAATGATCACGCATGATGCTGTTCCTAGTGGATTTCTCCAGTCTGTGTTAATACCAATACCCAAAGACAAATCTAAAGCATTAACTAACTCCAAAAACTATTGTGCCATTGCTATGGGTAGCACACTGGGAAAAATATTAGATATATGCCTCCTTAACTTACATGGAAATATTCTGGACACAAAGAATCTCCAGTTTGGATTTAAAAGGAACCACTCTGCAAGTCAATGCACATTTGCTCAAAGGAAGTGATACAATATTATAACAACAAAAAATCTAACGTCCATGTTATGCTTTTGGATGCAAGTCAAGCTTTTAACAGGGTGAGCTATGCAGTTCTTTTCAGAAAGCTCCTGGATCGTGGTCTCTGTGCTGTTGTTTGTAGGACACTTCTGCACCTGTATACCTACCAAATCATGTATATGAAGTGGTCTGGTTGTCTGTCTGAACATTTCTGTGTTATGAATGGTGTAAGGCAAGGAGGAGTTCTGTCACCCACTCTTTTTGCTGTGTATCTGAATTGCTTGTTTCACCGATTTGTTAACAACAATGTTGGCTGCCATATTGGACATGTTTACACAGGAGCATTTGGATATGCTGATGACATCATCTTATTGGCACCATCCAAATCCACACTTAACAGAATGTTGGACATTGCTAATGACTATGCTGTATCACACGATATTATATTTAATGCAAGTAATTTAGTATTTGGTGACAATTTATCTCAAGCAAATTGTTTAATTATGTGATCATCTCTGCGAGTACATGGAAAAAACACTTAGGTAATCACTTAGATGCCAGAAACAGTGACAGGCACATCAGTGAAGCTACTCACTTGTTATACTTTAGAGTTAACTCAATGATGCATAAATTCTGATCGGCGGCGTCTGACTTGAAGTACTTTCTTTTCAAATCATACTGCATGTCCTTATATGGATGTCAACTTTGGAATTTTGAATCTGTCTGTGTCAACAAGTTCTATGTTGCGTGGCGTAAGTGCTGTCAACGTTTATTGGATGTTCCTTATAAAACCCACTCAGACCTTGTTCACTTGCTGTGTGATGATGAAGATGTTGACGTTCAGTTGCATTGTAGACAGTTAAAATTCATTAAAACTGTTTTAGCAGTGAAAACACCATCACTAAACTGTGTGGTCAGTTAGCCATTAGTGGCAGCAAGTCCGATTTTTCCTGTAGTATCAACCATATCTGTTATCTTTATAACCTTAACAAGTATAGCCTTAACATGAATAATAAGTGCTTCAAAGTAAAGCAACAAGGTAAAATACAACAAGCTGGTATCATCAAAGACTTTATGCATATGCGTGAAGACATTCAAATAAATACAAAAGACAAATCAAATGTATCTGAAATAATAGAATTTTTGTGCACATCTTAATATTTTTAATCCTTCCCTTTTTCTATTGTTTTTTTTGTCAGTTACATTACCTGTTACTATTTGTTTGGGTTTTTTCTTCTTCCTTATTTGTTGAAGAAAAATATTGTTTGTCATTCAGCATTCAGTTATAATTCTTTCAAAAAGCCGGTTGTCACCCCCCTCATAAAAAAGGCTTCCCTTCCTCGCCCGGTGTCTGGTCTTTGTTTCCTGTCAAAGTTGGTTGAGCGAGTTGTTGCCAGGTAGCTAACGTCACACATTAATAACAACAAACTGGACAATCCTCATCAGTCAGCATATAAGCCAGGACATTCCACGGAAACTGCTTTATTGTCTATAAAAAACGAGGTTCATCTCTCTCTGGCACGTGGTGAAGCCACAGCTCTAGTACTTCTTGACTTATCAGCCGCATTTGACACTATAGACCATAATATTCTCCTTGGTTACCTTAAATCCTGGTTTGGTCTTGGTGGAACAGTTCTAAGGTGGTTTGCTTCCTACTTAAGAAATCATTGCCAGGCCATTAAGATAGGCTCCACACTATCTGAATTAAGCAATCTCATTTATAGAGTTCCACAAGGTTCTGTTCTGGGTCCTTTGCTGTTTTCAGTCTATACAACACCACTTAGTAAAATTATTCGCCTCCACCCGCATATTAAATTCCATTTTTATGCGGATGACACTCAGTTATACATCCATCTCTCCCACAAGAATGCTTCTTCGGCTCTCGCCAAGCTAAATGCCTGCTTTCGTGATGTCCAAGAGTGGATGTCTCTCAGTAAATTGAAGCTCAACCCTGAAAAAACAGAATTTATTGTCTTTGGTTCCAAGGCTCATCGTCAGAAGATTTCCTCCCACTTTCCTGTCAGTATTCTTGGTAGCCTTCTTCATCCGGTTGATTCTGTCAGAAATCTAGGTGTGTGGTTTGATGCAGATTTTTCATTCTCTGAGCATATCAAGATGACTTGCAAAGCGTGCTTCCTTCAGATGCGTGACCTCCGTAGAATTAGAAAGTATCTCACTCCTGAAGTGGCAGTCCTTGCTCCAAATGCCTTGGTTAGTAGTCTTCTGGACTATTGTAACTCTCTGTTCAGAGGTTTGTCTGGTTTCAATCAGCACAAATTGCAAAGTATTCGGAACACCCTTGCTCGTATTGTTACAAATCATAGAAAGTATGCCCATGTTACACCCATTCTACAGAAACTCCACTTGTTGCCTGTTAAGTACCGTTGTATTTTCAAAACCACAACACTTGTGTATAAATTCTTGCATAGTGGTTCTCCTTCTTATTGCAAACCGTTCTTGTCTTTTAGTAGCTGTCCCTATAGTACTAGGCATAGTCACCCAGATCGTCAATACCTTACAGTTCCTCCTTTCCATTCATCAGTCTTTAAGTCAGCCAAACATTTTGGCCATAGTTTTGCCTTTGATGCTCCTAAGATCTGGAATGACCTCCCTCAAGATGTTCGCAGTGCAACATCAGTTGCCTCCTTCAGAAAGATGCTTAAAACATACCTGTTTGCAAAAGCCTACCCACCATAGCCCCGTCACATCTGTGTCTCCTTGGTATGACCTCGCTATGTCCCTTGATTAAGGCTAACTGCTTTGCTTTATGTTTAGATGCGCCTTAGAGTCCATCAGTGATGCAGATTAAGCGCTATAAAAGTCCACATTAGATTAGATTAGATTATAATATTATGTATTTGCATGTGTATGTGCAACATAATGAATGAATAAACTTATATATTAGAATTCGAGAGATGAACAAGGTAGAGAGTGAATCACAGTGATCACAGTCATTTTTACGTGTTGTACAACAGGAGTGAGAAACTGATAATAGAGTAAAAACTGATAATAGAGTACAAGCTAAAGTCTCCATGTATATGATTCACTGTTCAGTTAATAAGGTTATTTTAGGGACTAAACCATGTTAAATGTTCGTCTTGTGTTACAGAAAGCAGCCAAGTCAGAGGCACATGAAAATGTATTAGAGCAGAGACGTAACAAGGGAGCCCGCCTAAGATATGGTCAAGTGATACAGGTAAAAATGTGAGATATGGTCAGGTGATACAGGTAATAAAGTGAGATATGGTCAAGTGATACAGGTAAAAATGTGAGAAATGGTCAGGTGATACAGGTAATAAAGTGAGATATGATCAAGTGATACAAGCAGTATGTCAGATATGGTCAAGTGATACAGGTAAAAATGTGAGATAAGGTCAGGTGATACAGGCATAATGTGAGGTATGGTCGAGTAATACAGATAATAATGTGAGATATGGTCAGGTGATGTAGACGTAATGTGAGATATGGTCAAATAATACAGATAATAATATGTAATATGATCAACTGATACAGGTAATAATATGAGATATGGTCAAATAATACAGACAATGTGAGATATGGTCAAATAATAATGTGAGATGTGATCAAGTAATACAAATAATAATGTGAGATATGGTCAAATAATATAGATAATAATATGAGATATGGTCAAGTAATACAGGTAATAATGAGAGATATGGTCAAGTAATACACGTTATAATTGAGATATGGCCAAGTGATGTAGGCAATGGTGTGAGACATGGTCAAATAATACAAGCACATGTGTCGGTAGTGGGGGTTGTGGATGGCCAGAGCACCATTAGATCACCTGGTTTGAGTGGACAGCTGGCTGAGATGAAGAAGACAGAAGATAAGAAGGCTACGAGTTCCAAACCAGCCAAATCTTACCGACCATCTTCCTCTATGGACTCCAGAATTGAAAAACTGGATGAAAAGTGGTCAGACTGTTTCAACCAGTTGGAAGCCTTTTTACTGGCAAGAACTCTAGACCGACGTCAAGAGCCTGCTTTTACCACTGTTAAGGTGACACCCTCTCATGGCCCACCGGCCAATGTGGTCAGGACTGAACCCTTTTTGAAGCCGACCGACCAGCCTTCTTCTCAGCACACTGACTCCTCTGTCTCTGCTGCTACCGACCCTTCATCTTCAAAGCACAAAGCTACGGAAAAGTCGGTTTCTGACCTCTCCCAGGCTTCACACCGAACAGCAAGTGTTGAACCCACCGGACAGCCGGTTGTCAGACCGACTTTTAGTGCTGTAGAGCCCACCAAGGACAGTTTTTCTAGTGATTCAGACACTGATAGCTTCACATCCGACTGACCTCCAGAGATTTATTTATTGAGGAGGGTGAACTGTCTAATGACCAAGAACTTACATGCACTGACACTGACCAATCCCTATCAGAAGAGCCAACCTATAGGGAAACCATGCGAGCGATTAGGTCCTATATGGGCTGGAACCATCTTCCCGACATTGATTCTGGGGCTGCAACTTCAGATGACAACCCTTTTAAAGGACCAAAGCTCCAGACCCCAGGTAAGGTGTCAGTTATCCTACCCACGGATGAATGGCTATGCAGGAAAATGAACAAGTTGAATTTGACCTTGGTACAAGGTTATCCCTCACGCACCTCAGAGGCATGTCTACTCAGGGACAAATTTGTAAAGCCAGCTAGGTCCCAAAGCAAATGGTATGGGCTTCACACTGAGAAGAAATAGGACCCTACAGACAGCCTTTCATCCTGGAACACCAGCTCTTCATGTCTCAACAGCACTTACCCCAGAATTGCCAGACAAGCTGGGATTGCTTCCAGCCCCCCACTGTCCAGGCCCATTTCTCAAGAAAGCTTAAGAAAATGGGAGAAGTCGGCACAGGAGTCGTCAGTGATTTGTAATCAGGCAGCCGGCTTTAATTGTTGCCTTCTGAAGATGCAGCAGAATATGCAATCTCAGATTAAAGCCATTAAGACAGAATCCAAAGGGAAGTCAGCAGCCACGGAAGAGTTACAGTACTTGGTAGACTTCAACTCAAGCATCTGTCAGGCCATGGCTAAGTCCATGGAGCATTTAACTGATTTTGTACTTGTGAACATGGCTAATTTGACATTATTGAGAAGAGACTCCTACTTGTCGTACCTCAAAGCCGGAATAAAACCGGACACATTGGCTGTACTCAGGACTGCCCCCTACAATTGGATACATTGTTTCCGGACAGTGTCATAAAGCAAGCACAGGAAGACATAGCCGCCTATGACAAGAATCGCACTAGCTCCATGTACAAGAAGGGTTGGTACCACCCTTATGAACGGGAAGAAAAGAGGTCGGACAGCAAGAAGCAGGACAGACCTGCATGGAAGAATATCTCCCGTAACCAACACAGACGTGGTAAGGGCAAGCACCAGTACTCTTCCCGACCGGCCAAGGGTCAGCAGTCGTACAAATGACAATTACTGTGTAAACAATTTACAGGAACACTTTTGTAAAATCTTATGTTGTAAAAGTTGTACATACTGCGTCCGGGCTCTCACAAAAGAAAGAAATAAGTCCCGGGTCAGCAGGTTATTATCACAAAGAGTACAAATTAAAATATGTGAAAGGTCTTTCTTGTGTCATAAGCTGTTGTGTCAATCCCCACAGGAACCTCTACCTGCTGGAGGCATCTCTAGGGTTTATCAACCAACTATTTTTGGTGCCCAAACCCAACAACAAGTGGAGACGTATATTGGATCTGAGCAATTTAAACCAATTCCTCAAGGTCCAAAAATTCACAATGGAGACACCAGAAACCATCAGGACCTCCCTCCAACAAGGGGAGTGGGTTACCTCAGTAGACTTCAAGGATGCTTACTTCCATATACCAATATAGGAACAGTCCAGGAAATATCTGAGATTTCATGTCCAGGGTCAGACCTACAAGTTCAAAGCACTACCATTCGGTCTGTCCACAGCACCCTTGGAGTACACTGTGATAGTAAAGGAGGTGAAACCGATGGCCATACACAGGGGTATAAGAATCCACCAGTACCTAGATGACTGGTTGGTGAGTGCCAGGTCCTACCAAATTCCTACCAAGTCTCCAGCATAACAAGGAACTAGTAAAAATGTGTTAGGATTTGGGTTGGATGGTAAATTTAGAAAAATCAGAGCTGGAGCCCAAGCTGGTCCTCGACTTTGTAGGCTACCAGTTCGACCTCAGGTCCGGTCGGGTCCAATCCACACCAGACCGGTGGCAGAACCTTTAAGAAAAAGTACAGACACTTCTGTCCCTACCGGCTTGCCCAGTCTTACAATTCATGTCCTTGATGCTTACAGCCACAGAGAAACAAGTTTATTTAGGTCGACTGCATATGAGCCCCATACAGTGGCATCTCAAAAACAATTGGAGAGTACCAGAATCATTAGAAAAGGTCATTTCAATATCCAGGTCCCTGCACCCCTACCTACAATGGTGGCTGGAGGAAAGCAATGTGCTCCAAGGTCAACCATTACACCCAATAAAACATGCTCTGCAAATATTTACAGACGCATCAAAAGAAGGGTGGGGCGCTCACTTAAACGAACATACTGGAAGAGGAACCTGGTCCCTCCTGGAAAGCAAGCTGCATATAAACTATCTGGAATTAAAGGCAGTCTTTCTAGCCTTAAAAGAGTTCCTCTGCTCAAACAAGATAGTTCTTGTAGCAACCGACAACACCACAGTAGTGTCATACATAAACAAGGAAGGAGGCATGAGGTCGGGCCCACTTTGTGCCCTACTATGGAGAATCTTGACCTAGTGTACCAGAAAACAAGTGACTCTGAAAGCCCGACACATTTCAGGCCGGCTGAACGTGGTAGCAGACAAGCTATCCAGGTTAGGCCAGACCATCCAAACAGTGTGGTCTTTCTTCCAGAGGTCTTCCAAACAATATGCAGCAGGTGGCACAGGCCCCAAATAGACCTTTTTGCCACGAGGTTCAACAACAAGTTACCTCTGTTTGTGTCACATATGTCTTCCCACCTGCAGCCATCTTTGGCAAAGTGGTGGAGACGTTGCAGGACTCCCCATGCAAGAGAATCATTGTATCCACCGGATAGCATCTGGTGGATACGATGGATTCGACTTCGTTACGCCTACGCCGCCGCAGCCGCAGTGTGTAGAGAGAATTCACCGTTACCACTCTAACGAAAAAAAGATTATAGCTAGCCTTCTCAAATTTGCAGGATATATTCATAGCCATAAAATCTTGCCTGGGAATATTTTTGGCCTCATTTTGAAAAACAAGATGGCCGATACGGGCATTTTTCGACTTTAAACAAGGACTTTTGGTGGCCCTCTAGAGCAAAGGGTATTATAGGTAGAGATCTCAAATTTGCAAGATATGTTCCTCATTATAAAATCTTGACTGGGAATATTTTTGGCCTCATTTTGAAAAACAAGATGGCTGCCACAGGCGTTTCTTTGCAGTCATGAAAAGTGCTTATATCTCCCTTATTATTGGTCCTAGAGGTTTGGGATGGTAAACCAACCTATAGGAAATCATTGGCTGGGAATCTTTTGGTGTGGTCGGATTTGACCTTGGACCCCTCCTTCAAGGTCAAACGAGGATAGCCAAACTTAAAAGTGCTTATAACTCGCTTATTATTGGTCCTAGAGGTTTGGGATGGTAAACCAACCTATAGGAAATCATGGGCTGGGAATCTTTTGGTGTGGTCGGATTTGACCTTGGACCCCTCCTTTAAGGTCAAACGAGCATAGCCAAACTTAAAAGTGCTTATAACTTGCTTATTATTGGTCGTAGAGGTTTAAGATGGTAAACCAACCTATAGGAAATCATTGGCTGGGAATCTTTTGGTGTGGTCGGATTTGACCTTGGACCCCTCCTTCAAGGTCAAACGAGGATAGCCAAACTTAAAAGTGCTTATAACTCGCTTATTATTGGTCCTAGAGGTTTGGGATGGTAAACCAACCTATAGGAAATCATGGGCTGGGAATCTATTGCTGTGGTCGGATTTGACCTTGGACCCCTCCTTCAAGGTCAAACGAGGATAGTACACAAAATCATGTGCTGGGAATCTGTTGCTGTGGTCGGATTTGACCTTGGACCCTCCATCAAGGTAAAACGAGGATAGCCAAACTTAAAAGTGCTTATAACACGCTTATTATTGGTCCTAGAGCTTTGGAATGGTAAACCAAAATCTAGGAAATCATGGGCTGGGAATCTTTTGGTGTGATCGGATTTGACCTTTGGCCCCTCTTTCAAGGTCAAATGAGAATTGCCAAAATTAGTGTTTATATCTTGCTTATTCGTATTCCTAGAGGTTTGCAGTGTCACACCAACCTATAGGAAATCATGGGCTAAGAATCTTTTGATATGGTCAGATTTCACCTTGGGCTTCTCCTTCAAGGTTAAGCGATGTTAGAATGGCTTTGGTGAGTTTTCTTCTGGTGGATACAATTTGCATCGGTTCTCCGATGCGATAGGTCTAGTTCTGATTGCTCCGGGGTGGCCCAACATGCCTTGGTTTTGGGATCTAGTGGCCATGTCCATCAAAATCAACCAGATCTGTCTATGAGGCAAAGTGGACCATTTTTACAAAGTGGTGCCTCAGTAATCAGGTGAACTTCCGGGCACCCCCTGTAAAGTCAGTAGCTGACTTACTTCCATACCTGTTTCAGGACAGGAAGTTACAGCCCAGTACCATTGATGGTTACAGGTCAGCCATTGCTGATAAGCTGGGAAATTAGCCCATTAATATCAGCAAGGACAAAAATCTCACTCATCTCCTGGATCGATTCCACAGAGACAGACCCAAAGGACAGAGGGGAATCCCCTCCTGGAACCTTTACCTGGTTTTGCACCAGCTGACAAAAGCTCCATTTGAACCAATTAAAGAGGCCTCCTTGAAGCATTTGACCATCAAGACAGTTTTCATCTTAGCCCTTTTGTCAGGCAAATGCAGATGTGAGATACATGCTTGGCAAAACAGAAACATTAGATACCTATCTGATTGGTCAAAGGTGTCCCTGTACCCATCACCCAGCTTTCTTTCAAAGAATCAGCTGGCCAAAGAGGGTCCAGCACTGCGCTACTATTTGGACAGGACCTTAGACCTCAGGCAGAACAAGGAGTTGGTCTTTGTCTCCTTCAAGAAAGGTTTCGACAAGAACATCTCACCTGTCACTATCTCCTCATGGATCAAACAGAATGTGATCCTATGTTATGATCTATCTGATCAGGAGGCCCACTCCTTACATCAGGTTAAAGCCCATGATGTCAGGGGCTTTGCAGCTTCTAAGGCCTTCCAATCAGGAGTTTCCTTAGAACAAATCAGCCTGGCACTGGAAATCACATAATACCTTCACACAGTTTTATTTGAAGGATGTGGCCTGGGCTGATTCAAAGCTCTACTACCTGGGCCCTGTGGTGGCTGTGCAGCAGATCCACCAATAGCCCAGAAAATAGAGGAGATTTTGTACATATGTAAAAAAAAACTCTGACGTGCTTCCTTCGGGAGGTTTATTTCTGCTTCCTAGGGGAATGAACTCATCCCTCTCTTCCCCTGCCTCAGAGCAGGTCTGTTAAGAAGAGGGGGGGGCCAACGTCGGTGTAGTCCGGGTAACCAGCTACTGGTTACCGACCATGGCCTCAAGGGTTTCCTGACCTCAGGGTCAACCCAGGTCTGGGGAAAATTTTGTTAGTTTTGTTTATGAGTTCACCGAAGTCCATAGTAACTTACCCGCCAACCAAGCAGTAGTTATTCAGCAATTGTCCATTGGATAGGATGTATTAACGCAATAAAATTGCAAATTTAATAAGTAAATTAAATTTTTATAAGTTAATATCCTATCCAATGGACACACAAGACCCTCCCACTGACCCTGCTATCAGCTTACTAGGGGTCTAATAGGTTTAGACAACAAAAAGGATGCTATGACGTCACGCTGTCTAGACAGGAAGGAAGTATGATGCGCCACCTGGCGAGTGCACAGTACTAGGACTGGCCGGCCGGTGGAAACACAGGACATCTTTTTCTGACGTTTGGCATGCCGGTCTGCGCCGACCGGATTAGCAATTGTCCGTTGTATAGGGTATTAACTTATAAAAAATTAATTTACTTATTAAATTTGTAAATTTGTTCTCCATTTGCTTTGATTTTCAGTAAACTCCCCACAGCAAAGTAGTCTGTTTTTCCTTGCATTTAAACATGTCCTTAAACTTTATGAAGGCGTAACTTTTAATGCAATCCTTAATTTTGATGTATGTTCACCATACATTTTAAAGAATCCAAAGAATCTACCTTAATAATAAAACAGAGTATTGTTGAGTTTTCTGCCCATATGACAGGTGTTCAGGCCAGTCAGGAAAAATCTTGTCTGGTCTGTATCTGAGAAACTCTAAGGTGTAGGAAGTTGATACTTTGTAGGTACATTGGTTGGATTGATGGGGCATGCAGGTGTGCAACTTAATTGTGTGATCTCAGGTTACCTTTGACCTTGGCTCTGCCAGAATGTTTCTATTGCTATATTTGAGATATATTTCTCCCATCACAAAGATGTATGGATTGCTGCAACTAATTATTATGTGTACTTTTATCTCATGCTTTCTCATTGAAAGTTTTACCTTAATAACTTTACAGCTTTATAGCTTTTACTTTACTTATTAATGCTCTCAATTTGCCATTGAATTGTCTTGTTTTGAGGCTTTATCTTTGCATACATTTCTGCATCTTTACATAACTTACACTTTAAGTTCTATATGTAATGGTGTACAATGCTATTTCCCCAGGCTGTGGGGTACAGGCATCTCTGATGCTATTGTTGTTGGCACTGTGACTTCACATTGCTGTTTATTAAATGAAATTCAGGAGATACCCAACTGATAATAAATAGGTCATGTCAAATCTACTTCCAATTTATTGTGTCAGCAGCATCTATACGGTGGAGGCCACTTAGGGATCGCTTTGTCCTCTCTTCTGTGGCGTCGTAACACTTTGTTTTCTGACAGTATCTCAAAAATGGCTTGACAGATTAAATTCAAATTTGGCATGTGGATGCAACTAGTCCTCAAGGTGTGCCCTATTTTAAGGGGACCTTAAATTTCCATGTACCAAAAAGTTATGTTTAATTTTTTTTTAATTTTCAATAGAGTATGCTGAAAATTACATGAAAGATTTCATTCAAATTTTGCATGTATATGTAACTGGCCATACATAAGTGCCACACATTAAGGTGACCTTGAACTCCCAGTAATATCAGAATTATATTCACTTAAAGTTTGGTAATTTTTGAACAGTATTGCAAGTACTGTATGCACTTTAGGCATGGTTTTTTGGATGTAACAAACCTTGAACAGAATTTACATTAAAAGATTACCCTAAACTCCCTCACAGCTACAAACTAACATTGAGTGTAAGGCTGCGATAAGTTTTTTTATCTGGAAGATATTTGATGTGGTAATACAGATTTTTTTTCATTGATATTCATCATATACATATATGTCTAGACAAAAAGAAAAAATTTCTTTTTGTAAGGTTACAATAAATTGCTGTTTTTTTTAAATTATGAGTTTAAGGCTATAAGAATTTTGTGTCACTAGCAGCTGTGATGGATCATGTATAGGACCAGCATCGTCTTTACACTTTGTTTCTGGAAAGTATGTCCAAAATTGCTTGTTGGATGTAATTAAAATTTTTCATGTGGATGTTGCTGGTCATCAGTATGTGCCCTATGTTAAGATGACCTTAAAATCCCACGAATAACACAATTATATTGAATTTAACTTTTTTCCATTTATGGCTGATAGGTTAAAAATGGCTTCACAGTTTCAAATCATAGTTGATTTGTGTATGTAACTGGTCTTCAAGCTGTGTCAAGGGGAACTAGAAGAGTAGTGATTATGCTTTTGGCAACTTTTTGGTAACAACTGTTGCCATGGCAACACTTTCTCTGTGTTTTTTTAACTTGTGATTTTGTGGGTAAGTTACATTCAAAACCTGTGCACAGATATCGACCAGATTGTCAGGATATGTTCATTACAAAGGGAACTGAGGCTGATCAGCTTTTCGGCAACAACAGGCAGCAAGTGTTGCCATGGCAGCACTTTATGTTTCTACATTGTGGATCTAAATAGTTCTGAAGAAGACCTGTAAGATAAGATTATCTTACATTCCACAAGATAAGAAAATGATGTCTCTTGTTTGCTGTCCCACAGAATGACAGATAATTTCCTAGACATGACAGAACCCATCTTGCAGAATGCATTAACTTGTGTGGGCATATGACGAACATTTTAAGAGCAGGGGCCGTATTCACGAAAGGTCTTAGCCAAGTCTTAGGCTTAACTTTTGTATAAAAATAAAGCCAACTTAAGCCTAAGACTTTGCTAAGACCTTTTGTGAATATGGCCCCTGGTTATCAAAATGATATCAAAATTATAGAATTACCTACTTAGTGCTGGCATGTAGTTAAAACTTAGTAAATGAGAGCTTTATACAATTATGTTTATCTGTGTGTTTGTCAGTCTCTCTGTCTGCCTGTTGGATAAGTTAGAAACTATACATTTGATCTGAGTTATGTTTTAAAGCAAGGTGAGGCCTGGATCACCCTGGCTCAGTCCTTTTCTCAATGATGGTCTGGATCTGCAAAATTACTACCAGTCATTGAGCAGTTGATGCAGGTGACAAGATGTATGTAAAGGATAAAAGGAAATGAAATGCAGTCGGTTCATACAGCTGATGAGATGGGAGTTGTTTGATACTGTGAAGGTTACACAGTAGATTTAGCCCTGAGGTGAAGTCATGGAATGAGATCAGTGTTTGCAGAAAGTTCTGATGTAATGTGTACAGTAAGATTTTTTCTGTTTTTGTAGCTCAGACATCAGTTCACTGAGAAATACCTGCACATCAGAACAACACTGACCAGTAAAAGGGACAAAAACTACATGGCTGTAAGTATGTACAATGCATAGAGTGACAGGACAGTGGTACACATAGTACAGTGGTACACACAGTACAGTGGTACACATAGTTCATTTGTACATCATTCTAATCACTGGACCACAGCACAAGAGAATGACACTGACCAGTTAGATAAATACAAACTACAGACTGTCTTGTCCACAAATACTTGCAGTTGACCAAAATTAAAATTCCTTCAAATTCCTCTTCCCAACTTCACAATCTCTCAACTATCACATTTGTTAGTTATGTGGTTCAGATAGATGTACCTGGAAATGACTAGATATGGAGTTGGGCATATTTGCTTTATTTCTGATTGTTGAGTGTAAAACCCTGTAAACTGGGTGTTTAATCTCTAAGGTTTATTCTTCAACTGCAAGACAAGCCAGTTCTGATTCACTCCAGATGGATGATAATAATCCAGCCAATCAGAATATTACAAACCAGACAGGAGAAATATATATTGAAATGTATAAAGGAATATATACAGTTTGTATCACACTACATGGGTTGGCATGAAGTGGGTCGATTCATGAAGTGGGTCAATTTTTCAGGAAATTCTACCAAAATAAAAGTTTGCTGTATTCCTGTATCATGAAATTTTTAGAAAAGTTTTACAGTTCATAGTTAAATTATAAAAGATCAGATCGTGATGTTTTGATGTCTGCTAAATTTAATAATTTAAATTATTAAAAATAAATTTCATTGCCCTTCTCATATATGGGAAAATCCTGACACAATTACACCATGGGATATTCACAAACCAGATCTATTTATCATGGATTTATTGCCATTTTCTTTCTGGCAAACATTTTTTGTGAACTTTTAAGTGTAATAAATCCAAGAAACACATTGATTTGGTCAAAATATGAATATTGGAAAAGTATTTTTGACTGAAAAATCGACCCACTTCATGAATGTTTGGTGCAGATATTTTTGAAAGATTTCTTACAATTTTACATTTGAGAGAAGAAAGCTATCAATCAATTTTTGCATTTTGTTGCTGCTATCACTTTCTTCTGTATGTCTGCCAAACATAATGTTTCTGGCCAATCTACGTTTTACACAGCACTAAAAACACTTGTAAAATCAACCCACTTCATTCCAACTCATGTTATATCATGAAGTTGATTCTTGCTGTTTAGTTTATGTGTGTGTCTTTGATGTGTGTATTTAGTGTGGTAGATTCTGCTGTTTAGTTTATGTGTGTGTTTTTGATGTGTGTATTTAATGTGGTAGATTCTTGCTGTTTAGTTTATGTGTGTGTCTTTGATGTGTGTATTTAGTGTGGTAGATTGTATGTGTATCTGGTAGTCTTGCTTGTATTCTGACTGGACCAGTTCTGTGTATGTAGAGTGCACCACAGTACAGATAATATATAGTAGTGTTCATGTTTTGCTCTAATTAAACATGACGGCTTCACTTGTGACAGACGTCGTACTTCAGTATCTTGTTTAACTTGTACATATATTGTAATGAATAATATATTGTAATGAATAATAGTGAATTGCTATAGAACTATATAGGATTGCTGTGTTGTAAAACAAAGCATGCTTGTGGTGTAAGGGCTTCATGCGTCAGTTTTGTTTGTTTTAATGTTGTTACTGCTCCAATTATTGGTGATTATTGATAGCATAATAAGAAACACAGGATTGGGGTAATTGTATATAAACCATGTTGTGTATAAGTTGAATTCAATTTAGGTAATAGTCACGATGAACTATATTTTGTGTCGGGATACAAGTAAGGTTCCCAGCTTATATAAGAGGATATACAATACATCAGTGACAGCTGAGGGTGGATTAGTAGAGCAGTGAGTTTGAGTTGGGCGAGTACCAGACAAGACAGAATGAACCAGCCACTGACCTTTTTGTCAGCAACTCTCTGTGCCAAGTCAGGTGAACATGACTCAGTAACTGCAGATTCCAAGGATTCCATTCACTGTTTACCACCATGTCTGATGAAGTGAAAACTACGTAATCCAATATACTGATCACCCCGTCTTCAATGAATTGGAAACTAATGATTCTGATGGATTGGAAACCCAAACTTCAATGCATCAATAAGTAAGGAAAAATAAGAATTGAAAAATAAGGAGATATCCAACGCATAATTACTATAAGCATGGGTCTGCAGTAATTTAAAATATATGAATTGAGTCATCCTATACATTGTAAATTCAGAGACTATCACATAGCAAATCCAACTTTCTCTTGTGTCTGACAATATCTCACATATAGAACTCAGCTAGAAGGGGACAATGATCAGACATTAGAACAAACCACATATCTTTTGCTTTAGCACAAAAAAACCCATCTAAATGGTTAATTATTAAATTTATTGTACACTATTGGATACCAAATTCTAAATAACATTCAGAACAGATAAATAGTCATGTTTCTAAATTGTATCAGGATGTAATTAATAGTTAGGACCTATATTTAAATAAAGTGAAGTGAAGTTTATGTGAATTCAAGATGAGTTTATGTGAAGAATTGAAGTTTTTATTGCGTTAATACATCCTATCCAATGGACAATTGCTTATCCGGTCGGTGCAGACCGGCCCGCCAAACGACAGAAAAAGTCATCCTGTATGCAAGCATACTGGCCGGCCGGCCCTGGAGTGCACTCGCCAGGTGGCGCATAGGTATTTGCTTCCTGTCTAGACGGCGTGACGTCATGGCATCTTTTTCGTTTGGCGCGTGGATGTTGCACACGAATTTTATGCTCTCCATAATTTTGTGGAATATCACCAAGATTTTTGATTTTTAGTTTATTTAATTACTGTTACTATTTGTGGAGATTATATAGACTATCATGTCTTCGCCTGGTCAAAAAAAGGGGAGTTGTGGCCATGCAATGGCCTCCTTTGATGGGCATGCGTTTTGCACCCGATGCAGGGACAAAAAGAAAGCGGAAGATCCTTGTGTAACTTTTGCATTGGTCTTACACCTGATCAAGTTGCTCAACTTTCTACTCCGTCTTATAGACTGAAAAAGGAAAAAAGAGTGGTTAAGAAAATGGAAGCGATTCCGTCTGAGGACAGTACTCTTGTCTACCCTTCCTCAGTTGCCGTTATTGGGCCTGTATCTGCCTCTGCTTCTGTTTCATCTCCTACCCCTGCAGTCGCTGAAAAGAAGGTCAAGAAAGATAAGCCAGCTTCTTCGAAATCTAAGAAATCTTCTGATAAGTCGGTCGAGGACTCCAAATATGAAGAACTGGATAAAAAATGGAATGACCGCTTCAATAGATTGGAAGCTCTTCTCATGGCTAAGTCGCTACAACCTTCTGAACAGCCGACCTTCTCAGCTTCAGTGAGAGTTCCCCCTTCTCACTCTCCACCAACGGTTATTACTAAAGATTCGGAACCATTCTTCCAACCTCTTTCATCAGGGCGCACTGGCACCGACTCCTCTGTACTTGTACATCAGTCAGCCAGCCAGCCCGGGTCGGATGCTACCCTTAAGCGAACTGGAAAAGACATCTCTGCTAATCAGCATCTGTCATCCAGCCAGCTTGTGCCCGACCAACAGACTGTCAGATCTTCTTCATCACCAAAGTGGACTGGCAACGACTCATCTACAAAACATTAGTCAGCCAGCCAGCTTAAGCAAGACCGACACCGGCCAAGGTCCCCTTCACCTAGGTGCACTGGCATGGATTCATCTGTCTCTGGACATCAATCCGCCAGCCAGCCTCGCTCCGACCAGAACCGACCTGCTACTCATGCTGGTACAGGCCCTTCTGCTCACAGACATTCTTCAGAAAGCAAAGCCCGGTCCGACCAACCTAAATCTGCTCTGGCCACCGACTCCGGCTCTCCTACTTTGTGTAGACAGAGACGTGATAGCTCTTCTAGTGGGAGCTCTGCTTCTGGTACTGATTACTCTGACCGACCACCTGTGGACTTATACGCAGAAGAGGGAGAGTTATCAGAAGATCAAGAGTGTACTACTACTGAGCCCGACCAAGCTATTAGTGAAGAATAGACTTATAGGGAGACAATGAGCGGCATTAGATCATATATGGGCTGGTCAAACATCCCTGAATTGGATAGTGCTACAACGGGCTCGGATGATAACCCCTTTTCTGGTCCGAAGTCTTCTACCCCAGGGAAAGTCTCTGTCCAGATGCCCACGGAAGAATGGCTTTGTAAAAAGCTCAGCAAATTGAACATTACTCTGGTTGAGGGTTATCCCTCCCGAAGTTCTGAAGCCGGTGGCTTGATGATGGACCAGTTCTTGAGGCCTGCAAAGTCACAGTCCAAGTGGTACGGGCTGTCATCCGACCACAAAGCTTACCCTACCGCAGTCTCGACCTGGTGTACGGACGCATGCAAACTTAACAGTTCCTACAGCAGAATAGCCCGGCAGTCTGGTATCACTTCTACCCATCCTACTTCAAGGCGTATTTCTCAGGAGACGCTCAGATGATGGGAGAAATCTGCAAGAGAAGCAACAGTCATCTGCAACCAGGCTGCCAGCTTCAATAGATGTTTGTTCAAGGTGCAGCAGAATATGCAGGAACAATGTAAGATTGTACGCTCCGAAAGCAAGGGTAAAAGCTCGTCCAAGGTGTCTACTGCCATGGAAGAAATGCAGTATCTCATGAACTTTAACTCTAGTATCTGCCAGGCTGCTGCAAAAACCATGGAACACCTCACAGAATTTGTTTTTATTTCCATGGGCAACTTGACTTTGGCACGCCGGGACTCGTACCTCACACACATCAGCACAAGGGTCAAACCAGACACTTTGGCCGGTCTACGTACAGCTGCCATTCACATTGCAACTCTCTTTCCAGACGACCTTATTAAGAAAGCGGAGGAAGAGATAGTGCATTTTGAGAGTAAGGGTCAGTCTTCAAGTACAAAGGGCAAGTGTCGGTACCACCCCTATGAAAGGCCGGACAGGAAAGCAGATAGGAAATCTTCCTTATTGGCAAAGCTCAGCACAAGAGAGGTCGCGGAAAAGCAGCACACTACTCCTCGCGACCAGCCAAGGGCCAGCAGTCCTATAAATGACAATCACTGTGTCGACAAGTTACAGGGAGTACTGCTGGCCGGGAGCCAGACATCAACACAAAAACACTTGATAAACAGTTCTGTAAACTTAAATGTTGTAAATCCTGTTCGTACTGCGCCCGGGCATTCCCAAAAGAAAGGAGTAAGTCCCGGGTCGCCAGTTTGTCATATGCCAACAGATTATAAATTAAAATATGTGAAAGGTGTTTCTTGTGTCACTCAATTGTGTTGTGTAAATCCTGTAACAAATGTCAAACCTGCTGCACAAAATCTTCCTGTAGGGGCCAGACTTCATAACTTTTGGCAAACTTGGCTGCGCCTGGGTGCTGGTCCGAAGGTAGTTCAGATCCTGAAAGAGGGCTATACCCTCCCCTTTCGGATCCGGCCAAAACTAGCAAGGTCCCCCACAGTCGTAAGCTGCTATGTCAATCCCCACAGGAACAGCTACCTGTTGGAGGCATTACATCAGCTTATAGACAAGAATGCAATAGAACTGGTCCACAATCAAACATCTCTGGGGTTTTTCAACAGACTATTTTTAGTCCCCAAACCCAACCAAAAATGGAGACCTATATTAGATCTGAGCAAACTGAATCTCTTCCTCAAGACGGAAAAATTCAAAATGGAGACACCGGAAACCATCAGAACATCCCTCCAATAAGGGGAGTGGGTTACCTCAATAGATTTCAAGGACGCCTACTTCCATATTCCAATACAGGAACAGTCCAGGAAATATCTCAGATTTCATGTCCAGGGTCAGACATACCAATTCAAAGCTCTGCCTTTCGGTCTGTCCACAGCACCCTTGGAGTTCACTGTAGTAGCAAAGGAGGTGAAGCTGATGGCCACGCACAAGGGTATAAGAGTCCACCAATACCTAGACGACTGGTTGGTGAGAGCCTCTTCCCGGGTCTGTCTCCAGCATACTCAGATTCTAATGAGAATGTGCCAAAGGCTGGGCTGGCTGGTGAACGTGGAGAAATCGGAGCTGGAGCCCAAACAAGTCTTCGATTTTGTAGGCTACCAGTTCGACCTCAGGTCCGGCCGGGTCAGACCGACACCGGACCGTTGGCAAAACCTTTAGGACAAGATACTGGAAATACTGTCTTCACCGGCTTGTCCGGTCCGGCAGTTTATGTCTCTGATAGGTTTACTCACAGCCACAGAAAACAGGTTCACCTAGGCCGCCTTCACATGCGACCTATACAATGGTACCTCAAAAACAACTGGAGGGTTCCAGAGTCACTAGAAAAGATGATTCCCATCCCCAGGTCCTTGTACCCACACTTACAATGGTGGCTAGACAAAGACAACGTTCTCACAGGCCAACCATTACACCCTATAAAACATGCACTGCAAATCTTTACAGACGTGTCAAAAGAAGCATGGGGCACTCACTTAAACGAGCACATTGCAAGGGGAACCTGGTCCCTTCCAGAAAGCAAGCTGCATATAAACTACCTGGAACTCAAAGCAGTTTTCTTAGCCTTAAAAGAGTTCCGAGATCTTTGCATATACAAGATAGTTCTTGTAGCAACAGACAATACCACAGTGGTAGCATATATAAACAAGGAAGGAGGTATGAGATCGGGTCCGCTTTGCGCCCTTCTGTGGAGGATCTTGACCTGGTGTACCAGAAATCAAATAACCCTCAAAGCCCGACATATCCCGGGCCGCCTAAATGTGATAGCAGACAAGCTGTCCAGACTAGGCCAGACCATCCAGACAGAGTGGTCTCTCCTTCCAGAGGTCTTCCAAGCTATATGCAGCAGGTGGCACCAACCTAGTGAACTTGTTTGCCACAAGGTTCAACAACAAGTTGCCTCTATTTGTGTCACCGGTACCAGATCCCCTGGCCACAGCAGTGGATGCACTCAGTCTGCCATGGGAGGATCTGGATGCTTACTCCTTCCCACCAACAGCCATCTTGGGCAAAGTGGTGGAGAAGTTGCAGGGCACCCCAGGCATGAGAATCATCTTGATTGCCCCGGGGTGGCTGAACATGCCCTGGTTTTGGGATCTGGTAGCCATGTCCAGTCAAATCCCACTGAGCCTGCCTTTCCTGCCCAACCTTCTAACACAACCATTCAATCAGATCCCTCACAGAAATCTGACAAACCTGAATCTCCATGTCTGGCTCCTAGAGCCACAGCAAACAAGAGACAAGGTTTCTCTAAGGCAGTGGCAGAGAGGATTGAGGCTCCTCAAAGGGGATCCACCCGATCAGTCTATGAGGAAAAGTGGGCCATGTTTACAAAGTGGTGCATCTCTAATCAGGTGGACTTCAGGGCACCCACTGTGAATACAGTGGCTGACTTCCTTCTCTACCTATTTCAGGACAGGAAGCTACAGCCCAGTACCATTGATGGCTACAGGTCGGCCATTGCTGATAAATTGGGAAATTCGCCCATCAATATCAGCAAGGATGAAAACCTCACTCGTCTCCTGGATTGTTTCCATAGAGACAGACCCAAAGGGCGGAGGGGAATTCCCTCCTGGAACCTCTCGTTGGTACTACACCAATTGACTAAGGCTCCCTTTGAACCAATTAAAGAGGCATCTCTGAAGCATTTGACCTTCAAGACAGTCTTCCTCTTAGCCCTTGGGTCAGGCAAGCGAAGGAGTGAGTTACATGCTTGGCTAAACAGAAACATAAGACATCAGTCTGACTGGTCGAAGGTTTCTCTGTACCCATCACCCAGCTTTCTATCAAAGAACCAGCTGGCAAAAGAGGGTCCAGACAGTGTGGCCCCAGTCATTATACCAGCCCTGGCCCCAACTCTGGATAGATCCCTCAAGTCTGATAGTTCCTTATGTCCGGTCAGAGCTCTGCGCTATTATCTGGACAGGACATCAGATCTCCGGCAGAATAAAGAATTGGTCCTTGTTTCGTTTAAGAAAGGTTTTGATAAAGACATTTCTCCTGCCACCATCTCTTCTTGGATCAAACAGACTGTGAGCCTGTGTTATGAGCTCTCAGATCAAGACGCCCACACCTTACACCAGGTTAAGGCCCATGATGTCAGGTCCTTTGCAGCCTCAAAGGCTTTTCAGGCAGGCGTCTCTCTGGACCAAATCTTATCAGCCTGCCATTGGAAATCCCATAATACTTTCACTCAATTTTATCTGAAAAATGTGGCATGGGCTGACTCAGAGCTCTATCATTTGGGGCCAGTAGTGGCTACTCAGCAGATCCACAAGTAGTCCCAGTAAGAGAGGAGTTTTGTACATATGTAAGTATTGTACGTTTTATAGATAAGTTGTAAACAAGAAAAAGATCATCAAAAAAAACAACTATAGCCTTAAGGGTTTCCTGACCTCAAGGTCGACCCAGGCTTGGCAGAAAATTGTTAGTTTTTATTCTGAGTTCTCTGTAGTCCCCAGTAACTTACCCGCCGACCAAGCGGTAGTTATTCAGCAACTGTCCATTGGATAGGATGTATTAACGCAATGAAATTGCAAATTTAATAAGTAAATTAAATTTTTATAAGTTAATACCCTATCCAATGGACACACAAGACCCTCCCAGCTGGCCCCGCTATCAACTTACTGGGGTCCTATGAAGTTTGGACAACGAAAAAGATGCCATGACGTCACGCTGTCTAGACAGGAAGCAAATACCTATGCGCCACCTGGCGAGTGCACTCCAGGGCCAGCCGGCCAGTATGCTTGCATACAGGATGACTTTTTCTGTCGTTTGGCGGGCCGGTCTGCGCCGACCGGATTAGCAATTGTCCATTGGATAGGGTATTAACTTATAAACATTTAATTTACTTATTAAATTTGCCAATTTGTATGAAATGTAAATGTGTTACAATATGTTACACAGCAAACTGGAAAAGTTAGAATGAAATATGTCCAGATTATAATGTTCTCAGTGATTCTGCAAGGAAATTATGAAGATTCCCACTGTCTAATGAGTGAGTGGCACAAGGTAACTATGTGCCAATCCTCTTGTGAGAAACTGTTAAACTTTATAAGCCAAGGTAAGTTTGAACTCTACCACGTTTTAACTTAATTTGGATGTTAAGAAAATCTTTTAAAACATGACATTGCAACACCTTGTAGGCTGTTTAATTCGTCTCTGGATTTGTCTCTATATACACCCTCTAGATTGTGTCCTGTGTCTGTACATTCAGATTTCTATACATTTCAGGTGGAGTTGTACGACTACAATGCCAAACAGGCACAGTTCAAAGTGCTGCCCAGATACAAGGTGAAGTCTGAGGGTGACTTGGTGAGTAGGAAATAGTTACAAAGTAGTAATGTGGACTGATGTCTTGAAACACCTCAAACACACAGTCTGAAAGTGTATGAATATAATGCTGATGATTGAAACTGATTATTGTGATCTATTTTTTAAAAATGTACTTATGTAATCCAAACCGTAGCAAGCCATTAATCATGGATGGATATTGTTACATGTCCGGCTGCATGGTGCACTGGTATCATAGAACATCCTACAGTGTATCAACAGTCATAAGTCATAAATTATTCTCTCAAGGAGGGTAGTTTTCCCAGTTGTTTCAAAACTGCTTACGTTTCTCCACTTCTTAAAATGTAAGTATGGAGAGAAACATTCTCAAAAGTTGTCAACCTGTGTCCAATCTCAGCTTTATATTAAAGTTAATTGAGAAAGTTGTGGCTAAACAGCTAAATGACTTTATTAGCCAGGAGGAGTCTCCAGTGTCCATCAGTCAGTATACAGGAGTTTTCACTCAACTAAGACAGCATTCCTGAAGATCCAACATGATATATCTACATCTGTGGATTCAGGGAAAGCAGTTGCTCTGACTTTGTTAGATCTGTCTGCAGCTTTTGACATGATTGATCAAGCCATCTTACATGATTGTCTATAAAGGACTAGTTTGGAGTTGATGGTACTGTGTTGACATGGATAGATTCTTACCTTTACAATTGAAAGTAAAAAATTAAATTAGGGGACAAGTTTTTCTGAGGCTTTCCCTCTCCCTTTTGTCATCCCACAATGTTGAGTTCTAGGTCCCCTGCTTTTTACTCTTTGTACTACTCCCCTTAGTCATTTCAAGTTTTAAGATCACACCAGTGTAGGATATTTGCTGAAAATTACTGCAGGCCCACAGGACCTGCTACACCAAAAAGTTGCAGGCCCGGCTTTAAAGATGCAGCTCCTGCAGTTAATTTGAATAATTTTATATTTTTCTTTCTTTTTTCAACTTGACAAAAAAACATCAAAAAGTTACTGGTCCGTGAGAAAAGGTGCTGGTCTGACAAACTGATAGCTTAGTACTTGTAATGTTTTAAAGTAATCTAATCTAATGTGGACTTTTATAGCACTTAATGTACATCAAGCGCAACTGAACATAAGGTAAATAATCTAAAGGCCAATACATAGGTAGGTCATATCAATGAAGACACAGAGATGATGGGAACTATGGGGAAGAGACTTTTGGAAACAGGTACGATTGGAGCTTATTCCTGAAGGAGGTAATAGGTGCTGAACTGTGAACATTATCAGAAAGATCACTTCAAAACTTTGGAGCATCAAAGGGAAAACTATGGCCGAAGTGTTTGACTGACTTGTAGAGTGAGGAGTGGAAAGGAGGAGCTGTCAGGTATTGACAACCAAGATGACTATCCCTGGTACTGTAGGAGCATCTGCTCAAAGTCAAGGGTGGTCCAAAATAACAAGAACCACTGTGTAAAAGTTTTTAAACCTGTGTTGTGAACATGCAGCATTAAATGAAAGGCAGCAGGGTGGGTGTGACATGAGAATACTTTTTATGAATTGTGACAATATGTGCAAGAGTATTCTGAATACTCTGCAGCTTGTACTGATTGAATTAACGTCTAAACATAAAGTTACAATAGTCTAGATGACTCCTGACAAAGGCATTCGCAGCAAAGACAGCCACTTCATGAGTAAGACACTATCTAATATGACCAAGGTCATACATCTGGAGGAAGCAGGCTTTACAAGTCTTCTGCATGTGTTCTCAGAACAAACAGTCAGCATCAAACCACATAGCTCAGTTTTTGACAGTGTCAGCAGGGTGAAGAAAAGTTCCAAGAATATTGACTGGAAAATGAGAGGTATTTCTGACATTGAGCCTTAGAACCAAACAGAATAAATTCAATAAGTACTGTTAATAAGTAACAGATCTGGTACACAGATGGCGTTAATTCTGCCATACCGTCAATTCCGTCTACTCAGGTGTATATGCATTAAATAGGAGGTTTTCCAATAATGTTCATGCCATACCTATTTCTTTTCTACACATTGCACATAAGAGGAATTTAGGTACATATCAACAGGTATAACTGGTTATATACGTAAAACTGGGGCCAAAGTGTCAGAGTGGTAACACTGTTGCTTCCCACCTCTGAGATCTGAGTTTGGTTCCCGGCCTGACGTCAAGTGGGAAAGTTGGTAGTTGCTTGCCTGCTTGGTCGGCAGTTTACAGTACAGAACCTAGACCAACTGTATGTACTGGTTTCCCCTGCCCTCCCAACTACCCGTCTTGATATGACCTGTACAGTGTTAAAAGCGACATGAAATGCCAAATACAGGTAAATAAATTTCAGAAATACATGTAAAACTCACAAATCTTGTCACACAAATTCTGCCACCAAAAAAAAAAAAACAAAAAAATTGTAAAGTTATAGCTATGTCATGGTTAGCAAATTTTTAAAAAAATGGCAGAAATCAGTAATTCGTTTTAAGCTCAATAAATTGTGTGTTCAGATAGCAAAATACCCATTTCTTTGATTTATTGTTTCAGGAAAATTAATTACTTCAAGTCGTTTTTCCAAATTATGGTTGCTACTGTCTGAATTTTAAAGTGCATAATGCACACATACAGAATATTATATCCATGAAAATAAGGCATTAAAACAATAGTTACAATTCTGCTCTTGCTTGAGTGTTAGATTTGGAAAGCTAGTTTCTGATTGGTCAATGGTACATGGACTCGAATCAAAAGCGAGATATGAAAAGAAATGACAGTGCTGATTACACAGTCTGGCTACCGCAGTAAAGACTCTAAAATATGTTGAAAAACAAGGGAAATATGTCGGAATATATCTTATTTGAATGTTTCTGGACAGACAGACCACGCTAGAGTATATCAAATAAAATAAACTCACTTTCACATCTTTTTCTATGAGGTTATATGTACGTTGTTGCTTCCGATAGTAGACAAATTTCTTTGGTGGGTAATTGTTTTGACTGCTTCTTCTGCGAAACTACATTCAGAAGATGAGTTAAAAATTCGACAAAAAAGCACTGAGATAGTTACTGTTAGCTTGATGCATCAAATAAAATAAGCTCACTTTCGTGTCTTTTTCATCTATTTCTATGTACATCTATGTTCATGTTGTTGCTTCCGATAATAGATAAATTTATTCGTTCAGTGGTTGTTTTGACTGTTTGGATTGGCTTCCAAAAAAAGACAGGACTCCCGGTCCGAGTGGAGACGAATTTTCCCGACCCGACCATATACATGTATTTGCCGGTCTTGGGCCGCCGCGAATTTCCGACACTGTATGACACACCATTTGCATACCAATGACACCCAGCTTTATTCAGAAAAAGACTCCAGTATCACAGAGTTGGCTGAGTGTCTTTTTTCTGCTGAGGCGGTGTGTAACATTGGTACACTGTTGTACTCTGTGCAAAGACATGGTGACAGAAGTATGAGTGTTATATTGAAAAAATGTTCAGTTTAGGGACACTTTAGTTGTCTCCGTGTTTCACTAAGAAAAGGTAAAGATGGGTCACTAGGAATCAGTGAAAGGTTTGTGGATGTGAGAGAGTATTGCCAGAGGAAGGTCAGGCTGTTCCTTCATTGTCTGTACAACCATGTTTATATTTTCAAGGATCCTTACAATTACCACAAGGTCAGACCTCTCACCAAGAATCAGATACAGACTCTTGTAAACCAGGAAACACACCTTTTTAAACTAATATAACCTTTGTGTCTCACCACTCTCATCACTTCTCATGCTTTAATTTCTCCATTATTTGATTCTGTTTACATATAGGTTACTAGAACAACTTAATACTTATGTAAACAACATGAGGTCACCAAATTGTGTGGTGTTTCGTAACAATATTTTATAAATAATGCTGCTGTACTAGATCAAGTATTCTGCATGGAAACATTAGCTGAACATCAAATACTGCATAGATTCATGTTTAACAACTTCATTACAGATATATACTGTATTTAAGCGTCCCGCAAGGGACGCTTGTTTGTGTATGGGAGAGCTTCCGGCTCCGCCGGCTCCGCATTTTGTTTTCCTTATAACTCTGTAACCGTTAGGCGGATTCTTTTCAAATTTGGCAGGTTTAGGCAGTAGCCTTGGGGAATTTTTTTGAATATGCTGCAGTGACATTTCAACCAATCAGAGAGGTCACATGACCAAAAATGTCTTTTTTCGATGGGGAAGCTTGTCCGGATGATAACTTGAAAGGAATTTTATCAATTCACCTGAAACTTGGCAAATACATTCATTCTATTAAAATCTGGAAATCATTAGATTTTGGCATTGATTGGTCAAGAAATGGCCGAGTAATTAATGATTAATTAATCATTACGAATTTTCCAAATAAGGAAAACACAAAAATGCTTATATCTCGAAAACCGTGCTAGATAGAGCGATTTCGACGAAATTTTTGACCCGCAGGGTATCTCTGCGGAGTAGTTTTCCCAATTTTCAAAAAAATTTTGTCTCGCCCAAAATGGCGGCCATTTTGAATTTTCGAAATTTTCGCAAAAATTGCAAAACACAAAAATGCTTATATCTCAAAAACCGTGCTAGATAGAGCAATTTCAACAAAATTTTTGACCCGCAGGATATCTCTGCGGAGTACTTTTCCCAATTTTCAAAAAATTTTTGTCTCGCCAAAAATGGCGGCCATTTTTAATTTTCGAAATTTTCGCAAAAATTGCAAAACACAAAAATGCTTATATCTCGAAAACCGTGCTAGATAGAGCGATTTCGACGAAATTTTTGACCCACAGGGTATCTCTGCAGAGTAGTTATCCCAATTTTGAAAAAATTTTTGTCTCGCCAAAAATGGAGGCCATTTTGAATTTTCGAATTTTTTGCAAAAATTGCAAAACATAAAAATGCTTATATCTCGAAAACCCTGCTAGATAGAGCGATTTCGACGAAATTTTTGACCCGCAGGGTATCTCTGCAGAGTACCCATGCCAATTTTCAAACAAAAAATTTCTCGCAAAAAATGGCGGCCATTTTGAATTTTCGAATTTTTCGCAAAATTGCAAAACACAAAAATGCTTATATCTCGAAAACCGTGCTAGATGAGCGATTTCGACGAAATTTTTGACCCACTGGGTATCTCTGCAGAGTAGCCATGCCAATTTTCAAAAAAATTTTGTCTTGCCAAAAATGGCGGCCATTTTGAATTTTCGAATTTTTGCGCAAAAATTGCAAAACACAAAAATGCTAATATTTCGAAAACCGTGCTACATAGAGCGATTTTGACGAAATTTTTTATCTTCAGGGTATCTCTGCAGAGCAGCTATCCCAAAGAGCTTTCACTTGGTGAAGTTTCAGACCCATAGCTAATTGCTCACCTACTCAAAAAGAGTAAATGCGAATTACCTCTAAAAGTATTGCAGATGGCCAATTTTTCTCAAATAACTCATTCACCTACTTTTGGAAGAGCTTTCACATGGTGAAGTTTCAGACCCATAGCCAATTACTCACCTACTCAAAATGAGTAAATGCGAATTATCTCTAAAAGTATTGCAGATAGCCAATTTTTCTCAAATAACTCATTCACCTACTTTTGGGAGAGCTTTCACATGGTGAAGTTTCAGACCCATAGCTAATTATTTACCTACTCAAAATGAGTAAATGCTAATTATCTGTAAAAGTATTGCGGATACCCAATTTTTATCAAATAACTCATTCATCTACTTGTGGGAGAGCTTTCACATGGTGAACTTTCAGACCCATAGCTAATTACTCACCTACTCAAAATGAGTAAATGCGAATTATCTCTAAAAGTATTGCAGATAGCCAATTTTTCTCAAATAACTCATTCACCTACTTTTGGGAGAGCTTTCGCTTGGTGAAGTTTCAGACCCATAGATAATTATTCACCTACTCAAAATGAGTAAATGTGAATTATCTCTTAATAGTATTGCAGATAGCCAATTTTTCTCAAATAACTCATTCACCTACTTTTGGAAGACCTTTCACACACGAAAGTGAACAATTGTGAATATCTCGGAAAAGCTATTTCTTCTGCTTTAATGCTCGGCGGGAGATACACACCACGGCAGTGGTCTTGACAAAAATTTTTGTCTCCCCAAAAATGGTGGCCATTTTGAATTTTCAAAGTTTTTGCAAAACACAAAAATGCTTATATCTCGAAAACCGTGCTATATGGAGTGAACTCAACAAAATTTTGGACCTGCTGGGTATCTCTGCAGAGTAGCCATGCCAATTTTCAAAATATTTTTGTCTCGCCAAATATAGCGGACATTTTTAATTTTTTTATTTTTTGCAAAACACAAAAATGCTTATATCTTGAAAACCGTGCTAGATAGAGCAGACTGCGCTGACTTTGGTTGCCACAACAGTATAAGGCTAGAAACGAAGCATTTTCTTAATACTTTAGCACTCACCTTTATATCCTTTTCGGGACGTTTTGTTTTTGCTATGCAAAAACATTATCTTTTTTTTTTGCGAGCGATCCTCTAGTTATTGTAATAAACGCCCCGGGGCGATGCATTTTTCAAAAGGGGGGGGGGGGGGGGGGGGGGGGGTGACTATTACAGATAAACAAAATCATATCTCGAGTCCAGTGGCAGTGGGCGATAATGGACACTTGCTGCCTTGATTTCGCTTGCTGGCATGTGTAATGGCGAGGCAGCTTAAAATATTTAAACCAAACCTTAAATCTGAAGAAATTATGTAGTTTTATCTCGTATTTTTGCAGATTTCAATGCGTCTGTGACCAAAACTGCCATGTTTCGTTTTTATTTTCTTTATTTCTCGTAAGCGATATTCGCTTGGGAAGTACTAAAACGCACCATTTTTCGGAATCCCAGAATCGCCAAGATGTTGGCTGTTGTGAGAGATCTAAAACCCCGAAATATGAACTTTGCAAAGGTAGAGAAGAGGGGGGGGGCGATTAATAGGGAGAGGGTGTTTATTACAATAAATACGGTATATATATATTGGTTTTAAACCTTTGTAGCTGTTGAATTTTTATGCAGTAAAATGAACAGACCCGCTTTAAAAATACCCTTCTGTTGAGGTGTGCTAACATATTTGGGGATTATACTGTTTCCAAAATATTAATAAAAAGTTGGCACTTCTGCTTCCCTCCTTTTGACAAATAACCCCATAAAGAAGTACATGAATACGTTGATGTAATTAGAATACTACACATTACCTATGTCACAATAACCTTCAATTCTGATTGGATGAAAATTAGTGAAACATATTCCGATGTGAAGAAATCAGTGACAGCTTCCCATTGGGTGGATTAGTTTGAGACCATCTATTCCCAGAAATGGAGGATTTGTTTCCAAAGTGCACCTATAAAGATAACCAAAGTGTAGGGCTTGTAGTTCTAAAGGGTTTCAAAGTCCAGTTCAGAAAGCGGTTCTGTTCAGGCAATAGTACTGTATTAGCCTACAGAGACAGAGGCACTCATTCCATAGAAATGTGTACTATGGTACGGAGGCCCCGTGTGTGGACAAGTGCCAGGAGACTTTACATCACAATAAGATGTGTACTATAGTCTTACCCAATAGGATAGACTCTCCAGGAGTAACAAGATAATACACACTGGAGGGTCTCCAACAGATATTCAACCAGTTTTACAAAGTTCAGCATTAACCAGTAGAGGACATGTGTGTCACTTGTCACATGGACAAATGTGTATGCATTCCCTGTCCCAGACAGAAAGGCTTTAGAACTAGATGTACTGAATATCAGTTGGGAGGAACATATGGCTGTACATGCAGAAAATGGTAGCCTGTCCATTTGGGATGATAATAATTCCAGGTTGGCCAGGGATACACAGGTAAATCTATCAACCAACATTCTACCCCCACCTTGTACAATAGGAGACAATATTAAAGCAGCCAGACTATAAACAGATTCAAGACGAATATGGTATATTTTATTCTGCATCTGTGACAGGAGAATCCAGATAGACAGAGACTGGATCTCTGTTCCAGAAATAGCCTGTTAATTACACAAATGTTAAACCAGCCACAATAACTGGCTACAGAACAGCAATTGCCAGTAAGGTTTGGGATATCAGAGAGAATTCCTCACAAAAAGCCTGCAACTTAATGCAACTTTTCCAAAACCCAATAAATTAATGCCTACCTTGGATTTAACCCTAGAATTGCATTATGATAAGACATTTATCAGAGATTTCTTTCAAGTGGTTAACCTACAGTGTTTCTCTCTTGTCTCAGCATCAGACATATAATGGGAAAGAAACATTTCTAGTCTCACTCACGCAGAGTTTTTCCTAGCCTTGCTTAAGGCTTAAAGTTGTATGATATCTTTTCAAACATGCACACAGATATTTGGCATTCATAAAGCACTCCTACATGTTAAGAGATAGAACTGTATCAGAGAGAGACTCTTTCTCTTAGCTGTATGCCACTCTAAAAGTCCGTACGTGTATGAGTACATTATAGAAACTCCATTATCTGAACTGAAAACTTTTCCTAACTGCAAAGAAACTTGAGCCTTCAGCAAAGCTAGGTTTTTCCAATATTAAATCAGAAAAAAATGCTCCTTTACTGGCTTATCTGGATAAGAACCAGTTGACAACAGATGGTCCAGAAGGCATCAATCCAGTGGTTATTGTTAGAGTGGCTATGATTTGAGGTAGTTCTCTAGATCATAACACCTGCTTAACTTAGCGGGTCTAAGTACCTCAGTAAATAGGAAACACTATATCCTGAGGTTGTCCATTTTCCTCAGATATTGTTGGAGTAACTATGCCTTAACTGGCACTGTTTGACATTGCTATCATATGAGTGAGGAGTTGGATCTATAGTTCAGTCAGGTCAAAGCTCATCATGTCAGCCATAGATGTACCATTGGTTTGTAATAGAGGCATTTTTCTCAATCAGATCCTTGAACCATACTACTGGAAGTGCTCACAGTATCTTCAAACATTTTTATTTGAAAGATTTGGAGCTATTGTTTCCACTCAAGATGTGATAAATTTATAACTAGTCATTTTACACATTTGTATCTGTATAACAGTTGTTATATTTTGTTAGTGGTCATTTCAGTCGACTGATAAACTTTCAGTTATATGGGCATGATTTCCATGATGTTGATTTGTCGTGGTTTGGAAAGATGTTGTAGTTTAAGTAATCATCCTTGGTGTGTATATACAGAGAACATAACACAACAGGTCACACTGTTACTTGGTATTTACTTCTTAAACCTGTTTCCAAGTGTCTTCAGTTACATTAACACAATAAGTATTTTATATGATTCACTGAAATACTTTGATTTTTATGAATGTAGTAATATTTTTATTTATTTAATTCTATGTCCTTGTTCATCTTTTCCATCCTAGTCACCTGCTGTTCCTCCACCACATCACTTCCACAAGATAAATGTTCAAGGGTCATGATGTCTGGATAACAGCTTGTTTGGGTTATGTTAATGTTATTGTTACTTGGATATTTATCAGTAAAAACACTCAGGAACTAGACAAATCGGCCCTGTTCCTAATTTACAAATCGGCTCACTCAAAACTCAGCCATCAGCAAATCAGCCCCATAAAATGTCAGCCCCACCAAGTGAACCCAGAAAATGAATGTTAGGCATTAAGAGTGTGACAGGCTCTATTGCAGACATGTATTTCTAAAGTGATATTTGGCAAAGTGTGACTAATACATATCAAAGATATTTGGATGTAACAGTTGTAATAAAGTCCTTTTAACTTGTTCTCTTTATGTTAGAATAATTAAAGTGGAAGTAGATTGCACTTTATCTCAAATCATTTAAAATTTTTAGGCGGGTTGCGTGTAACCAACCTACCTATTAGATTGATGTGTCCGACGTCCGTCTGTCTGTCTGTCCGTCCACATTTTCGTTTCCGGACTCTAACCCGAAAACGCTTTGTCCAATCGAATTCAAACTTGACAGGGAGATAGATCATGATCATAGCTAAGTTGCTTTCGAAATTGGTGTAATTCCATGTGTTCGTTTGTCTGTTTATAGCAGCAATACAATTATGTAACCTAGATTACAAGTTTTACATTTCTTAGCATGTCTAACACATTTATCTTAACTGGGTGACCTAACGTTTCTATCTTTGTTTCTAAATATAATTACAGCAGTCGTTAACCTTATTGCTGAATGTGCAACCCACCTTTGGGGCATCTTTGACCCTCTTGTTATTGTTTCAATCCATGGTGTTTATATGGGTGGGCGGGGAGGCGGCGGGAAAAAGTGTGTCCGGGCTGTATCTAAAAATTGTATGGTGTAGGAAGTTAATACTTGGTAGAGACATTGGTTAGGGGGTGTAGGTGTGCAATGTAATGGTGTGACCTTGATTTGACCTTTGACCTTGCGATAGTTACCTTGACCTATAAAATCTTGTCAGGGCTATATCTTGGAAACCGTAAGGTGTAGGAAGTTGATTCTTAGTAGGGACATTGGTTAGGGGCTATAGGTGTGTATTATAGTAGTGACCTTGACCTTTAGAATCGTGTTGCACCTTTGGATCTGTCTTTTGATGCAGATTAAGCACTGTTAATTCATATTAGAATTTATTAAGAATTTTACTTTCATAACTTCCCATTGTAAGAGATAGAATTTCATCAAGTGAGCCACAGATTTTGCTCCAACACCACAT
Source organism: Sabellastarte sp. h YS-2021 (assembly GCA_964017235.1). NCBI lineage: Eukaryota > Metazoa > Annelida > Polychaeta > Sabellida > Sabellidae > Sabellastarte > Sabellastarte sp. h YS-2021. The sequence continues at coordinate 1,511,232 of OZ024927.1, forward strand.
AAAAACATTTGTTAAATGTATTACCACTTCTGTATGTATGGTAATATTCAAAACATCTAAACCATAATTCGGCCATGCAGATGTAGATAAAGACTGTTGAATTTTAGTTTACTGATTAATGCTGTCATGTTATTATTGAATTATCTTATTTTAATTAACATGAAAGAAAATAATCTGGTGCAATATATATTCTATGGATATAAGAATCGACATTACTACTGAAAACACTTGGTGGGGCATATAACAAGTTTCTATTGCAGTTCATAGATTGAGATACTACATTAATACTTTCAGATACACTAGAACCACTATTATTTATTGCCAAATGTACACAAGTTTTAACACACCCATTACTGCTACATAAGGCTTTATTTAAGAATTTATTCAACCTTTTAAACAACTGTACATCAATGGGTAGATCATCGCAGATTAGAGGCAGGTATTTACTATGTGTTCTTAGTGGTATTAGATTATATATTAGGTTAAATCTATGGTATCAGTGCACTTCCCGGCAGATGTGTTCGAAATCTATGTCCATGACTGATGGCTTGTCACTGTAAGCATTTGATGGCATTATGTAAGTATTCTTATCTATACAAATTCAAATTATGTAAAATTAGCAATCTTTGTAACCTTTAAAATTTGGGCATTTGTTAAGGCAAATGTTTTTATTTTTTTATTTAATTCATTATTTTGCTAGATATACAGACAGGCTATTTGATTTTAACTTGTCACTGTACCAATATCCTTCATCACAAAATCGGACAACAAAGTAAAATCATATAAAACAAGTGAACCACTATTTATACAGGTACAGCTGAATGATCAGATTGTACTGGAAAGTGTCAAGTCACCTCTCCAGTTTCTACATGTCAGCTCCCCAGCAAATATAGAGTACACAGGCGCTGGAAGTACTGAAGTGCAGGGAAACAGAGGCCAGTTGTAAGTACTATGAGGTACACTTATAGGGTAAAACATACAAAGTAAAACACAGGATAAAACGGCTCTTTAGTGAAGTGGTTCACACAAACGCTACCTCTAGCTGCTGGTTGCTCCAGTGCTGTGATTGAAACAGAATCAAAAATCAAACACAGTTTTTACTGAAATATTTGACAATTGCTTCATGAGAAAAGGTTAGGGTTTGAATCCCTTGTTTCCTGTATTATATTTTCTCAAATTATGTGAAGTAATTGTATTATATAAGGAAGCTTTCTCTTTTACCTCCAGTCTTTTCACTCCATTGCATAGAGTTTTCAGAGAGAATCACCAATGCCTTTTGTTTGTTTATCAGAAAGTGACGCAGTGGGGAACAAAGCTTGACATCTGATCTTCTAATCATTGTATGATTTACAACCTGTAATTATTCTAATGTTTTAAACTACAATACCCACTATTGACAATATACCTTCCATTATCTGACTGTGATGTTACTGCGTGGGCACACTGACATCACAGAAATGTGTTAATAATAAAAGAAGACATCAGATGTGGACCAGAGTGATCTGTAAACATCCATGTTACTTTGTCATACCCCAGACACACACTGATGTGTTATATGAACTCACTTTTAGCTGTGAAGTGAACCTCGGTGTACAGAAGTCAGGCTTTACTATTATCAGGTACAGACAACAGGGTACCAACAAGGTGGTCAAGGTACGTGTGAGATGCAATGAAAACTACATGTTGTATTAACTAAATGAAATATAAAATAAACATCAACATTGTAGTGAAGTCAAAATGAGTCTTTGTAGAGATGACTCCTTTGTTATTTTTTTATTTTCAGCTATTTATCTATGTATCCATCTGTTTCTATGAAAGGCGCTTACAAAGTATACTTGGTGCTGTCATTTAATGTTATTGTTTGGCTCAAGTTATCAAGTGATCTTTATCATTTTGTGTGTTTTTACTGTCTATATACAATTCTAATAAAGTACCGTGTCATTTTATAAGATGGGTCATGTTATAAGATGACTGAGTTTGACACTCAGCACATTACCATACACTGTTGTTTATGTTGTAAGAATATTGTGTGTCATAGGACATCATAGGGTCATGGTAGCTTAGTGGTAACATACTCGCCTCCCACCTGTGAGTTCGGCGGTTCAATCCCTAGACCCTATGTGGGAAAGTTGGTAGTTGCTTACTGATGGTCGGCAGTTTACAGTACAGAACCTTGACCAACTGTATGTACTGGTTTCTGCTACCCACAAGCTACCCATCGTGACATGACCTATACAGTATTGAAAGTGACGTTAAAATACAAATACATGTAAATAAATAAAAGCACAGGATATCATCAGCATACAATTTGGTTCATGTTCTAAAATCACTGTGTTACACAAAGACATCACCAGAAACTGTGGTTCATGTTGTAAGATGACTGTGTTATACAGGACATCACCACACACTGTGGTTCATGTTTTAAGACGACTGTGTTATACAGGACATCACCACACACTGTGGTTCATGTTGTAAGATGACTGTGTTATACAGGACATCACCACACACTGTGGTTCATGTTTTAAGATGACTGTGTTATACAGGACATCACCACACACTGTGGTTCATGTTTTAAGATGACTGTGTTATACAGGACATCACCACACACTGTGGTTCATGTTTTAAGATGACTGTGTTATACAGGACATCACCACACACTGTGGTTCATGTTGTAAGATGACTGTGTTATACAGGACATCACCACACACTGTGGTTCATGTTGTAAGATGACTGTGTTATACAGGACATCACCACACACTGTGGTTCATGTTGTAAGATGACTGTGTTATACAGGACATCGCCACACACTGTGGTTCATGTTGTAAGATGACTGTGTTATACAGGACATCGCCACACACTGTGGTTCATGTTGTAAGATGACTGTGTTATACAGGACATCACCACACACTGTGGTTCATGTTGTAAGACGACTGTGTTATACAGGACATCACCACACACTGTGGTTCATGTTGTAAGATGACTGTGTTATACAGGACATTACCACACACTGTGGTTCATGTTATAGGATGACTCTTTCACTGGACATTGCCTTTGTCATGTCACTAATCCTCTTCTCATGTCTATACAGGGCGGTGCTGTTGTGAGACTGTACCACAAAGAACAGGAGTCTTATCTTGTTGCCCAGGGTTACCTGAATAGAGTCACCCAGCAGTGTGAGTAAAGTATGACAATAGCATCACAGTAATCTTGCGTTTTATTGTGCTACAATAGCTTACCATCTGGGACTCAGTGCTATACTCGGCACACCACTCCTGTCTCAGGCAACCCCTAGAAAAAAAATAATTCCATTGACTAAGTCAATAGCAGGATGACACTAGCAATACACGGTAACCTAGTGATGTTTACAGTTGTTCCTCTTCCTCTTTTACTGCTGGGTAGTTGTTTTCTCTCTTGTAGATATCTTTTCAGTGTTTTTGTGGATATTGTGACTCTTTTTTTGCACGTATATATTGTTTGTAAACAGACATGGAATATATTGTGAAATATGAATATAAAAACAAGTAGTTATTGAGTATTTTTGTGTTTTAGCAATGTCAGAATAGGGATCATTTTGGCTCAGGTATCCTAAAGTTGAGGGCTGTTTAATGTCACCACTTCTGTAACAGTTTTGATTTACGCAGCTATTTCGATCCCTAAATGCAGAGTGGTAGAGGTGACAACTTTGTGTTACTGACAAAGGAAAATGTCAGATCTGTGCTTTCTTCTCCCTAGAACAGTGAGATAAAATAGCTAACAGAAAACATTATCAAATAAATAGAAATCTGATGGCCTAATCTGACATATCTAGGGAGGAAATGGATATGGGGACCCAGAAACTGGGGATGATGTGTTTTTCACGTATAACAAAGAGTTGGACCATGCTGCACAGTGTCTTTTTGGTTCTCCTCCCAGATCATCAAATGAGATTCTTGGATCACCCAGGGCTCAGCACATTGGTTTAAAAAATCCTTTGTTGAGGATCCCTCAACAGGTACCTGAGACCCCAGGCACAGCCTTGCAAAAGAACACTGAAAAATCTCTCGGTTCACAATTTCAAGATCAGATAGAGACTTTCTAACAGTCCATGATAGATGCCTTTAACATCCATCTATCTGACCAACAGAATCTGCTCATCTCTTGAAGCCATCGGCCACTGTTTCCTAGTCTAACCCTAACCCTAACCCCTCATCTGACTCCCCACATCATTTTCAGAATGCAAGCTGGTTATGGATCACTTTAGGGACAACATGACGTCTGTGGTCAAAAAGTATAAACATCAAGTCCATCCTTGTATCCAAAAGATTGCCTTAGCCTGTCAAAGCAAGGCATTGACACAACGCTCCAGAGAGACCTCTACATAATCGGCAACTCGGGCCTCATGAGGAGAAATGCTGAAATGACCAATCATCACCACAAGCTATATAAAAATAGAGGATAACAATTGAGGAGCTCCCTTTTTACCCCACAGCCCTTAAGGGCTGTTGGGGTATTGTTTTCACCCATGGTGTCCGGATGGGCGGGCTGGCGGCTGGAAAAAGTCTGTCCGGCCTGTATCTCAGAAGCCGTAAGGTGTAGGAAGTTGATACTTGGTAGGAACATTAGTTAGGGGTTGTATGTGTGCAACGTCATGGTGTGACCTTGATTTGACCTTGCTGTAGTGACCTTGACCTATAAAATCTTGTCTGGGCTATATCTCGGAAACTGTAAGGTGTAGGAAGTTGATATATGGTAAGGACATTGGTTAGGGGTTGTAGGTGTGCAATGTCATGGTGTGACCTTGATATGACCTTTGACCTTGCTGTAGTGACCTTGACCTATAAAATCTTGTCAGGGCTATATCTCGACAACCGTAAGGTGTAGGAAGTTGATACTTGGTAGGGACATTGGCTAGGGTGTGTAGATGTAAAAGGTAATGGTGTGACCTTGATTTGACTTTGCCGTAGTGACCTTGACCTATAATGCCTTATCCGGGCTATATTTCGGAAACCATAAGGTGTAGGAAGTTGATAATTGGTAGGGACATTGGTCGGGGGTTATAGGTGTGCAACGTCATGCTGTGACCTGGATTTGACCTTTGATCTTGCATATCTGATGCTATTTTATCTCTCTACAGGGATATGTGATACTATTTTATCTCTGTTATATCTCTCATATCTTTTTACTTGAATCTTGGTTGTTGCACCTTTGGGTGTCTTTTGATGTAGATTAAGCACTGTTAAAGTCATATTAGAATTCATTGAAGGTTTTACTTTTGCAACTTCCCATTGTAACAGATGGTATTGCATCAAGTGAGTCACAGGTTTTGCCCTAACTCCACATATAAGCATGTATTGCCACAGCTGTATGTATGGGGAATATTCAAAACATTCAAACCATAATTCGACCATACATAATTGTGATATTTTCATTGAAAGCTATTCTCCAGTTAAGAAATTATACAGCTTCAAAACTTTTAGTTTACTGAATTGTCTTGTTTTAATACTTAATCTTTACATGCAGTCCTCTGAAAGTATCCCAATCTATGTACTGTTTCACTACTTCTGTATCTTAAGGTGTTGAAAAATGTTTCCCCAGGCTGTGCGGTACGGGCATCTCTGATGCTATTTTCCTCCAAAACACCATTGTTCTAGTCATAACTGGTCGAGGAGGGCGAGGAATTTCTGCTCAAAAAGGCAGCTTCAAATGTTACACTCCAGCATTTAGGCCATTTCAAAACCAGCCCTATTGTGGTCCCCACAGAGGTAGAGCCAACTACTGGAAATGATCACATCATGGTTCCAGCAAAGGAAGCTCAAACAACAGGGGCATAAGTGGTCACTTCATGCCACACCACAGGGGCAGGGGACGAAGCAATCCACCAAAGCTGTCATTTGATGACTTTCAAACAAATCAGGGCTTACAAGTGGGAGGTCACCGCAGGTGTTTCAGGAGAATTTGGTGAGAAGGAAATTGCTCTGAAAGTGTGTTAACCCAAAAGCCAAGACTAACCAGACAGAGTCTGATAATGTCAGGATACAATGACCTAGCCTCTTCTGTCTCTCCTGGCACAACAGGCACTGGAAAAAGTAGAAAATGAAAAATTGTTGATGTTAGAGTCACCTGCTTCTAGTCCCAAAGTCCCATAAATATAGAGTTAGTTTGAAATACACAAAGGTTAAAGTATAGGGTTTTACGTCCCATTCAACATCCAGAATCATACAGGGATAAGACCTCAGCATTTCCACATGTGGGAATTGAATTCATTATGCCAAGCTGGCTGCTTACGATGCCAAAAACAACTGTAACAAACTTTTATACACTTTAGGTTTAACTAGTTAGAGATTGGTGTGGATCCAGAATGGATATGAGTTTTGGGATCCTATGGCCTAAAAAAGGTCTTCTTTGAGTGATATTCTAGTTTCTGAATACCCCCACCCTCAAACTGCTTACCCAATTTTGCTAATGTTAACTCACAAGTTGGAATTTGATCTTTTTGTGTTTAATCATACTAGTGCTTTTAAGGAAAATTAACCATTGAATTTTTTTTATATCTTATCAATGATACAGTAACTTCTGTTAGTATAAAAGTTTGTTGTATATTCATGGAAGATTCATTAAAGATTAAAGGCAAATTCTTCAAATTACTTTGCAGTTTATGCCCACTTTTTCTTTGTTCCACAAAAATGATAATGAAATTTTGAAAGAATATCTTTAGAACAAAAAAAAAAAAAAAAAAATTACAAAAATCCATACATTTTCACTTAACATCCCCTTGACTCCTTGAGAACGGCATGACTTCTACTAGTGTCATAAGTTAACACAACGGCTGAGTTTAAATTTGACCCCCCGACCTTTCACTGCAATGGGTTCTGACTTGGTCAAAGTCAAAGCCTGTAACATCACAGCCTCAAAAGCTTTTTATGGTGGAGTTTCATTTGACCAGATCGTACATGCTTGTCACTGAAAAACAATATCTTCACTCACTTTTGTCTCAAATACTAGGCCAGGTCAGATGATGATAATAACAAGTACCTCTTTGGAAAAGCATATCCACCCTAATTTTCCATTCTTCTGCACTATCCGCGGTGCTGACCCCTGCAATGCCTCTGGTTTATGAATATTGAACAATGTTTTTGTGTGATGCGCCTTAGAGTCTGTCTTTTGACAGGGATTAAGTGCTATAAAAGTGCTATTAGAATTAGAATTTGTCAATTTTTTTAAATTTCACTTCAAAATCACATCTAAGCATTAATGACTGGGTGCTACTGTTTTAATACTGCATCTTTATGCGCATTATCTTTCTTTTAAACATTATTTCTCCATTTAAACATTGTTTGGACCTTTATATAACTGACAGTCCTCTGAAAGTATCCTGAAGTTTGTACTGGTACAGTACTTCTATATCTCATGGTGTTGAAAATATTTCCCAAGGCTGTGGGGTACGGGCATCTCTGATGCTATTTTTGTTACTGTTATCTGGATTCATCAAATAAATAAGCTGCTTTTATAGCGCTACAATAGCTTACCATGTGGAACTGAATGCTGATCTTGGGAGGCCGCAGGCCCCGGCCAATGTCCAACAAAAATAGACGTTTAGTGTTGACCGAAACCCCAGGTTGTACTCTCATAGCGTTCTTCACTCCTTCTTTTCTCATTGACCGCATGACTAGCAAGCATTTATTATCGCTCAGATATATTTTACTGTTTTCTCAGCACATACGCATAGGTGGATGTTTCTTTTTTTGCTATTTACTTTATTAATTGTTATAGACTATTCTGTGAAAGTTTAAGTTACACAGGATAAGTATTTCTAACCTTTTATTGATTTGTGAGTTTTCGGTTCTGCTTGCTTGGATCTATTGCATTTATTGCTGTAAAAATGTCCTCCCACCAAGCCAGTTCTAACAAACCTAGATCCCTGACATGTCGTCACTTTTGTTTACCTTTTGATAGCCATAATTCCTGCCCGTCTTGTGGAGAAGCTGGCCAAGAGGATGACCCTTGTGTGACAAATGAAAAGCCATGCAATATTTGCATGTTGCAAGGCTTTTACCGAAGAACAGCTTCTAAAAATGAAACATAGACATTGGTATGTTTGGAAACAAAATTCAGCAGACACATCAAAAGAGGATGAGTTAGATTTATTAGGTGATGAAGATGTGGAGGCTTTCTCAGACTCTGGATCTCAAGCATACCTTATTTTCCTCTCCTCCACATCCACAACCTTTACGTTTTGAAATGTTATCTTTGAAAACTTCAAAAGCCTTCCCACCAACAAAAATTGAAACTAAGCTAGAGAAATCTCTGGGTACGCAATTTAGCATCCAGTTGCAACAGTAAATGGTGGTTTTCCAGGCATCTATGATGGAAGCTTTTCAGTCACTCAGAGATGAATTTCAGACTATGAAAAAGTCTACTAAAGAAGTGGAGGTGGATCAGACCTCCGCTTAGGCTTCAAAGCCTGGTACTAGTAAACAGACTTATACTTTGCCCCCGAACACTGCTCGGAACACTCAACCACAACCGAACACTAAGCTATCCGAACTCACAGATGAATCCGTGGAAATGGACGTGTATGGTCCTTCTCTTCCACCACAGTTCGGCGGTTAGTCCGAACATGGCTCAGAAGATCCTAACCACGGTTTAGATCATCAGTTCGAACAATCGGACCTGCCTGAACCAACGAGGTTCTGCCAGAGCCAAAAAGCATGCGAACAAAAGGAGGCACAAGGTTCGGGCCAAGTATTTACTTCAGTCTTCATCTTCAGAGGAGGATCAGTCCTCTGTTCATATCAAAAAGGTCTGCTAAGCCCCAAAGGGCCCCTTCTGAGCAAGACCAAACAACATGATCCAGACCCAGTCTTTTACAGGAAAGTAGACATGTCTGACTTACCCTCTCAGTATGCAGAAGAAATTGAGACCTTCAGGCACATTCTTGACCTCCCTGACTGCAGGGAAACTATGCCTAGGTCTTCTACTTCTGTTCTGGCCCTGGATGATGTAAAAGGCCAACAGGAGCTTAGGCTACATATCGCAAGGCCAAATCAGTTAGGCGTCAGTTTGAGCGTATATGGCGCAAAGACAGATTGCGCACAGACAGATTGCCCAGTGTAACATAATTATCAACAGAGACAAGGCTGAATACTACAACAATATCATCAGTGACAACAGCCGTGATCCAAAGAAGCTGTGGCAGGCACTACAACACGTTCTTAATAAGGGTCGCAAGATGATTCTTCCTCCTCACCAGTCTGACAAATCCTTGGTTAATCAATTTGCCTCTTTTTTCACTCAAAAAATCAAGAGAATCCGAGATACATTCTTGGCATCTACCACAACCGTTGTACCACCCACAGATTTACCCCCCAACCTGTCGCATTTCTGTGAGGTCTCTGAGAATGATGTATTGAAGATCATCAAAAATTCTCCTAATAAATCATATCTTTTAGACCCAGTGCCCACTTTTCTTCTCAAAGACTGTGTGGATATTTTACTCTCATTCATTACAAAACTTGTCAATTTGTCTTTGGTCAATGGTGTTTTTCCCCAACAGTTCAAGAAGGCAGTTGCCACCCCCCTTATTAAGAAGGCATCACTTCCTAATGAAGACTTAAAGAATTATCGTCCGGTATCAGGACTGTGTTTTATGTCAAAATTGGTCGAGCGAGTGGTTGTTAAACAGATTATGCAACACATCAATAGTAACAATCTAGACAATCCTCATCAATCAGCGTATAAAACTGGTCGCTGAACTGAAACTGCCCTACTCCATATTAAAAATGAGATCCATACCTTGCTGTCACGTGGTGAGCCTACGGCACTTGTCCTACTTGATTTATCGGCTGCCTTCGATACAATTGACCATGATACTCTTCTGAAATGTCTTAAGTCATGGTTTGTTGTGTGCAGCACAGCCCTAAAGTGGTTCTCCTCCTATCTCAGCCGCTGATTTCAGGGAATTAAAATTGGGTCAAGCCTCTCAGAATTGCATAAGCTGTTGTTTAGAGTACCCCAAGGCCAATTTTTTTTTCTGATGACACTCAGTTGTTCGTTCATTTGTTCTACAAATATGCCTTTGATAAATTAAACTCTTGCCTTCAGGATGTTCAAGAATGGATGTTGTCAAGCATGCTTAAATTAAACCCTGAGTTCATCATATTTGGATCTCATGCTCCGCTAAAGAAATTACATTCTCACCTCCCTGTTATTCAGTTATTAGGATATTCGGTAAACTTTTGCAGCCATCAGCTGTTGTCAAGAATCTGGTTGTCTGGTTTGATGCTAATTGTTCCTTTGCTGATCATGTCCACAATATTTGTAAGACTTGCTTTATTCAAATGCGTGATTTCAGGCGGGTCAGGCAGTACCTGACGGATGATGCTGTTTTCCTAGTGGCAAATGCCCTGGTGAGCAGTCATCTTGACTACTGCAACTCTCTTTTCAGAAGTCTATCCAGCTTCCACATGCGCAGGATTGTCACAAATTGCAATAGATACTCACAAGCTAGTCCTATTCTCCAAAAAAACTCCATTGGTTGCCAGTTGAATTCCGGTGTATTTTCAAAACAGCCACTTTGGTTTATAAGTTTCTTCACAGTGGTCTCCCAAACTATTTTAGCCCTCATCTGTCTATTCATTGTGGAAGATATGGCACAAGATACAACAGCCCAGGTAAAAGGTTTCTGGAGGTTCCTAAATTTTACCCATCTGTACACAAATCGGAAAAACACTTTGGTCACAGTTTTGCTTTTGTTTCTCCCACATTCAGGAATGATTTGCCTGATGATGTACGTTCTGCTCCAACTCTTGCCTGTTTCAGGAAAAAACTAAAATCCTATCCCTTTGATAAATCTTTCCCATCTTAGTATCTAAATTTTCCGGCATCTCTGTGGTGTCTACCTGGCTATGTCTCTGGAATGATGATTATTGAATTTGGACTTGGTGTCAAGCCTTAGAGTCTGCCTGTGCAGAAAATAAGTGCTATAGAAGTATAGAATAAAATAGAATAGGCCAAGAGACCCTTCAGCTATGCCCCACTAAGTCTTTACCTCAAAGGTGCCTTTAACAAATTTGAGCAGGACTTCCAGACCTCTAATTTACCTGAAGGTAAAAACATTAAACCCCCTGCTTCCACTGCAGAGTGGTACAAGGTGGGACAGCCTTGTTTTGAGGCCAAATTTCAGGAGCTATCTGTATCTCTTCAAAACCCCTTGGGGCCCCTATGGGCAAGGTTCCCCTACTAGTTCTTAAAGAACTGGAACATCAAGCTAGGCAGAATCTCTCTACCCTCAACTTTGCGGGTACCTTTGCTAAGACTGCTTCTGTCTGCAACACTACCATGGAGAAGTGTCAGGACAGTCTCAAGTCTACTTTCAAAAAAAGTTAAAAGCCAGATTCAGAAGGGCGCCAATTCTGAAAACGCCAGGTGTGGCTATGAAAACGCCTACTTTGAGGTTCTGAATAAGAGGATTCTTATTCAACAGAGAGCTCTTGCCTGCCTTAGCAAATCCCTAGCCCATATATACTCCAGAAGGAGCTCTACACTATGAGTAACACTGGCCTGCTAAGATGCACGGCTGAGATGAGCCTTCTTCAACCACATCTAGGGGATTCGAGACGCCTAGAGCTCAGATTTGTCAGACGTCTACCTTCACATCCCCATCCACTATTGGTGTAACGATTCGCCGAGAACTGTATTTCCGAACTCGAGTCTGTGTTTTAGTATCTACATCGATCCTTATTGGAAACATCAGAGACGAAGAAAAACCCGAAAGAAGACGTTTTGAGTGGACGATAATAGAAATACTATCTACAATGAAGGAATAACACGACTAGTGTGGTTTTACAATGAATAGAGATATTAGTAACATGAAGGCGAATTAACTAGCTCCAATGTACAGTTTCAGAAGCGTCAGCGGTAACCAAAGAGGTTTTAAATGGGCGATAATCATCTATGAAACTTAACTGCAAGTTGTGAAACTTCTTGACAATAAATTGACAGAACTTACATCCGTTTTATTCCAGAAAATAACTATTTTCTGATCGTAAATGAATTAAAGATAACATAGAACAACAGTACAACATATATGTCATTAAAATATCATGAAAGATTGATAGATTTCAAAGAAAATTACCAACAGTTATTTCTACTGGAAACCACGATCAATATTTGTAAATCCATCACTGACAGTAGTCCAGACCTTATTTTTTATGGAAGGAATGTTGAAAATATCCCTGTATGATCCAAAAATCTATTCGACTTGATTAATCATCTCTGGACTTTTCCGATTAATTAATTCTGATTTTCAAGTTTCCCTTCGGCCTAGCCATGGCGACCCTGGTCTTTACAATGATTGTAAAGGAAGTGAAGCTGATGGCCCTGTCAAGGGGAATCAGACGTCACCAATACCTGGATGACTGGCTCATCAGGGCCCAGTCTCAAAGAAGCACAAGTCAACACTCAGACCGTGGTAGACCTGACACAGTCCTTAGGATGGATAATAAATCAGGCGAACTCAAACCTACTGAGATGTTTTCATTCGTGGGCTACAAATACCAAGAAATCCCATTCAAGAGAGATGGCTCAACCGTCAGGATTTGATCCTACAGTTGAAGTCAAAATATGTTTTGACTGAAAGATGTTTGATGTCGCTAATTGGGTTGCTCGCCTCAGGGGAGAAGATGGTCCCGGAGGGATGCCTTCACATGAGGCCCTTTCAGTTTCACCTCAAGAAGCACTGGAGATTTCCTCAGTCGCTGGACTGCCTCCTTCCTTGGACAGAAACCATTTAAGCTCACCTAGAGTGGTGGCAAAATCCCGCAAATGTCATGAAAGGTTTAGGCTTTCATCCCAAAGACCACAGTATCCAACTCGTTACAGATGCCTCAAATGAAGGCTGGGGCAAACCTCCACCAAAGGTCTGTGGTCAGACAGGGAAAAAAGGCTACACATAAATGTTCTAGAGTTGAAGGCAGTTTCTCTGGCTCTTTAAAGGTTCAGGGCCCAAACCAGACAGTGTTGGTTGTGACAGACAAGTTAACAGTGGTAGCCTACACAAGCAAACAGGGAGGAACCCACTCGGTGGAGATGTGCGCTCCCCTGTGGAAGATCGTGACCTGGTGCCATCATTATCAGATAACCTTAAAAGCCAGAAACATTCCAGGGTGCCTGAATGTGATGGCCGACCTTCTGTCCAGGTCAAACCAAGTTCAGTCAACAGAATGGTCACTGCATCCGCAGATGTTCAAACAGATCTGTCAAAAGTGGTTCACCCCTCAAGTAGATCCATTTGCCACTCGTTTGAACCACAAACTTCCACTGTATGTGTCTCCAGTCCCAGACCAAAATGCTTGGGACATAGATGCTCTGAATATAAACTGGACGGGTGTCACTGCTTATGCTTACCCTTCAACGGCTCTCCTTCACAGGGTGATCCAAAAAATCAGCAATGCAATTGCCGGATCATTGTAATAGCCCCAGGCTGGCCAGGGATGCCCTGGTTTTGGGACCTAGTGCAGCTCTCAACAGAGATCCCACTTTAGCTACCAGTGTCAACAACTCTTCTCTTCTCAAACAGTCCCACAAATATGTGTTTCACAGCAATCCACAACATCTCAACCTCCACGCCTGGTCTCTAGGAGTGGACAACTCCAAGAACAAGGCTTCTCTGTGGAGGTGGCAGAGAGAATTGCTTCCCCCCAGAGGTCATCAACAAGGACCATCTACAAATCTAAGTGGGCACTAAATGAGAAATGGTGCCGAGAAAATTTGGTGGACGTCTCCGCTCCCTCTGTGAAACAAGTCTCAGATTTTTTCATGTACCTGTACCAAGATCTAAACAGGCGCCCGTTGACCATTAATGGTTACAGGATGGCCATTGTAATGACACCTCGGGTCCAGCTGGTCTCCATATTTCCAAAGCTCAGGCCTTAACAGGTTTCTCTCCAGTTTTCAGAGGGATTGTCCCAAAAATACCAGGAATCTTCCAAAATGGAACCTTTCTGTTGTACTTAATGAGCTCACAAAAGCACCCTTTGAGCCTATGAAAGACACAGACCTCAAATATCTTACTCTCAAAACTGCTTTCTTGCTAGCTTTGGTCTCCGGCAAGCGCCGCAGCGAAATTCATGCCTGGGTTGCAAAGTATCTAATCTAGGCCAATGGGAAAAGGTTGCCTTGTTCCCTTCTTCAGATTTCATAGCCAAAAACCAACTAGCAAGAGAAGGTTCTCAAAGTGTGTCTCCGGTGACTATTCCTGCTTTATCTACCATTGTGGATAGACAGGACCCCGTGTCCAGTACGGGCCCTGAGGTATTACTTGGATCGAACCAAAGACCTAAGGGGGTCTCGATCCCTACTTTTTATCTCCTTCAAGAAAGGACACACTTCAGACATCAGACCCGCTACTCTCTCTTCTTGGTTAAAACAAACTATCCTACTTTGTTACAAACAAGCAGCCCAACAAGCCTGGGAATTGGTCAAAGTTAAAGCACATGACATTAGGGCCTTCGCGGCCTCTAAGATCTTTTACAGTGGGGTATCGGTGGACCAAATCATGCAAGCCTGTCACTGGAAAGCTCACAACACATTTACAAGTTTTTACCTAAAAGACCTTACTTGGTCAGACAACGACAACAATATGTATCTGGGTCCAGTAGTAGCGGCACAACAAGTCCTAGACCCTTCCCCTCAAAACACAAAACAGTTATCCTCGGAAAGAAAAGAAAGTGGAGGGGGGGGGCACATCCGCTGCAGTCAAGTCTTTAGGAGTCTAAATCCCAGGGTCTAGGTATATGTCTACCTCCTCAGGATGTACAGTAAGGTCTTTTATCTTTATTTCAGTATGTGCTTGTATGATGTATTAAGTACTTATTCAGGTTGTCAATAATCTCATGTTAGGGTGGCAAGTTCATGAGATTTTCAGGCCTAGGGCATGTTTCCATTGTGGCTAAGCCCTAGGGGCTACACTCCTCATAAGTGAGCAAGGCTGCACTTGTCTCCTTCAATCAAAACGAACTGTAAGAGGGACTCAGACTAGTTCTTTCTATAACATTCATTCTATTAATTAATTCAAAATTCCAAGAAAAATTGAGTACTTCCTCCAGTCTCATTTGTAATCCCTCTGCCTAGCAGATGGATTCTGCATTCAGTTCCACATGGTAAGCTGTTGTAGCGCAATAAACGGGAAGAGTACAATCTGGGGCTTCGGTCAACACTAAATGTCTATTTTTCTTGGACGTTGGCCGGGGCCTGTGGCCTTCCGAGATCATCATTCAGTTTCACATGATAAGCTTGAAGCTTATAAAAAACTACATTTAAGTAATTAATATTTTCAAATTTCTTCTCTTTTCTTTGAAAAAATATATATTTTGTATCTTCCGATAATAGACGAATTTCTTTGGTCAGTAGTTGTTTCAACTGTTTCACCTATACAGAAGACGAGTCAAAATTTCGACAAAAAGCACTGGAATCTCGCGAGAAAACCCGAATTTTCATGTGAATTACTGTTAGCTGGATGTATCAAATAAAATAAACTATGTTTTATGCTTTTCTCGCCCATTTCTATGAGGAAATATGTACATCATCGCTACCGATAATAAACAAATTTCTTTGGTCAGTTTTGAGTGTTTGACCTGGTAGTGTCAGTTCAAACGTGTTGGTGAGTTGGTTTTGCGATAGCTCGCCCTAGAGTGTGTATAAACTCACAAAATCGCCTCAAGAGAAAAAACTGGGGGGGGGGGGGGGGGGGGGGTGTTCAGTCTCTGCAGCCAAGCTGTCCAGAGCTTAATTCTACCCAGGAACATCATGGATATGAAAAACAAGATATTAGATAAGAATGTATTGTTGTAGTAATAAATACTGAGTGTGAGGTCGTTTGTTACAGGATATACGCCCGGCAAAAATTCCAAATAATGCCAGAGCGCCGTTAGGCGCGAGGGCATTATTAAGGAATTTTGCCGGGCGTATATCTTGTAACAAATGCCCGAGCATGAGGTATTTATTACTATTACAAAGACCAGCCTACCTGGTTGAAAGAAATATCTATTTATTTTTTCGAGGTGACACGAACAAGGACGCCGCCATATTGTTTTGAATGCATGATCGCTCTCGTAAAAGCAGACAATTTTACTATCGACATACAATCGAGCAATCGAAACAGCACTTCCGTTTCTGAGCGGGCCGTTATTGGAGGTTTTACTCAGGGCTGATTCTATGCGCACAGACAGGTTTTCGTTCACTGCGCATTTCCGGTCTTTATAATGCTCCATTGAGTCTTTGTAGATATGTAGCTATATATATATATATAATCCAATCACCCAGCCTTGCCGGCTAATATCAAGCAACATAGTGTGGCCCGTGCAGACTAAATGCATTTGTGAAACAAAAGATTTTCCCTCTTCCTCTTAAAATAGAAAAATGCTTATACTACCTGTACGATATATTGATATGTGCCAAAATTTTACATATGAAATAATGTGCAAACCAGTACTTTGTCAGGTTATGTGCCAGAGTTTTGGGACTGTCCTGTCAATTAGATCAAAATATGTATATATACATATATATATACATATAAACAATCATCTATGATGAATAAATACAAAAATATAGAATTCTAATACATATTTATCTCCAAAAATGATTCATGCAAAACAAAATATATTACTTCTCAGCTGTATCCCAGCTCCTAGTGATATGATTCAGCACATGTAAGCTATTGTAATGCAATAAAAATGAAAAGTTTAATTGTTAAATGTACCTTTTATAACCGACAAGATTAGCATCTCAGGGACTCAGGAGAGTCCCACCCTATGTCCCTGCTGTATAACATCAGAATGGTAGGGCTAGGGGTTGATGTCACCTTAAGATTATATGTTTTGTAACTGATTTTGGAAGTTGAGTATCTATCAGTAGACCTTTATCTGTTACAATGGCCATATTTATAAAACAACATTTGGCATAAAAGTGGCTAAAGTTTGCATATTTTGTCATTTTGATTTTGTGAAATCAAAATACAGTCTGAAATAGAAAATATCAGTATAAAGTTCTAATGCAGAGATTGTCAAAAGTAGGAAAAAGTGATTTCCTGTGACTGAATCAACATGTATGACTTGTTCATTATTTTAGGCCATTTACGGACCCGCAATTTGGATGCCAGCCTTCCCAAACATCATCCAACCTCTGGTGTGACATACTGGCAGTTAGAGCATCTGGACAGCATTGTGAATGGTGAGATCTAGCAAAAGTGTGAACTCTTGAGACTGAGCAATACTTGATACTGTGAATGGTGAGATCTAGCAAAAGTGTAAATTCTGAGACTGTTTGAGGACTACTTAGTACTGTGAATGGTGAGAGTTCTGGTAATAGCATAAACTGTGAGGCAATGTGAGCACTATTTGGTATTTAAAAGGAAATAAATAATATTCTTGATTTTCAAAAAAATTCCATCAACATGTAGGGCTACTTTAAGTAATAATTAAAGAAATTGCAAAAAATAAGGGTTTATTGACACCCTCCTTCTTGTTTTGAATTGAGTGGCAATTGTTGTACTATTAACTGCGAGGATACTTGTATAGTTGTTACACTGGTAACTAGGTAAGCCAGGGTACATTTGTACCTCTGTAGGTACACGGTAAATCTGCTATGTACACATGTACCTGTGTTAGACCCCTGTTGTAGGTAGTCCTCTCAAGTGGGAGCAGCGTGTGCTGGTCCGTCACATGGTGACACGTCACTACCTGGCAGTAGACAACAGTGGAAGCCTCACAATGACACCAAACAGAAGCCAGCCAGACGTCGTCTTCAGACTACATTGTGTCACCAGGGTGAGAGTATAAGTATAAACAAGGTGCTGGTCACTATACATTGTGTCACCAGGGTGAGAGTATAAGTATAAACAAGGTGCTAATCACTATACATTGTGTCACCAGGGTGAGAGTATAAGTATAAACAAGGTGCTAATCACTATACATTGTGTCACCAGGGTGAGAGTATAAGTATAAACAAGGTGCTAATCACTATACATTGTGTCACCAGGGTGAGAGTATAAGTATAAACAAGGTGCTAATCACTATACATTCTGTCACCAGGGTGAGAGTATAAGTATAACCAAGGTGCTAGTCACTATACATTCTATCACCAGGGTGAGAGCATAAGTATAAACAAGGTGCTGGTCACTATACATTGTGTCACCAGGGTGAGAGTATAAGTATAAACAAGGTGCTAATCACTATACATTGTGTCACCAGGGTGAGAGTATAAGTATAAACAAGGTGCTAATCACTATACATTGTGTCACCAGGGTGAGAGTATAAGTATAAACAAGGTGCTAATCACTATACATTCTGTCACCAGGGTGAGAGTATAAGTATAACCAAGGTGCTAGTCACTATACATTCTATCACCAGGGTGAGAGCATATGTATAAACAAGGTGCTGGTCACTATACATTCTATCACCAGGGTGAGAGCATAAGTATAAACAAGGTGCTAATCACTATACATTCTGTCACCAGGGTGAGAGTATAAGTATAAACAAGGTGCTGGTCACTATACATTGTGTCACCAGGGTGAGAGTATAAGTATAAACAAGGTGCTACTGACTGTACATTGTGTCACCAGGGTGAGAGTATAAGTATAAACAAGGTGCTGGTCACTTTACATTGTGTCACCAGGGTGAGAGTATAAGTATAAACAAGGTGCTAGTCACTAATACATTCTGTCACCAGGGTGAGACGCCTTAGTCTGTTTTGCTGGAACCTCACAGCAGAAGCTCTCTAGCCAAGATTAAGACTGTACAGAATCTATAACCCCTGGGTTTACAGCCAGAAAAGTTCCTGTATCTGGCCCTGTTTGTGTTGCATGGTTCAAACCAGTAAGTGAAGGAGGTATTGTTAAATTGCTACCATTGTTCCAGTCTACCAGAATCTGGAGTGAAGGTTGAACCATTGTTACAACTGGAATGCACCAGTCCGGTGTCATGAACTGTTCATCACCAAATACCTCTGCTGGTCCAATGTATTGAAAGCTGAATTCTTGAATAAAACAGAATCCTTTGTTTCAGCAATAAACATTGTTAACAGTTCATCTGCCATCACAGGATGTTTTCTGGTGTCACAAAGTGTATTCCTCCACACCTTCAGCAGTGGTCCTAATATGCAATGGAAAACTGATCAGACATTTTTTTTTAAATTTTGATATAGAAGAATCAATCCTCACATTCTGAATCGATTATAAATATTAAATCTCAAGTGACTTACTTATCCTTAGTTTCACAGATATGTAACATTTTATTTTCATAACATTTGTTTGTGTAATCTGCAATGTTTGTGTGACCAGTACGTCATGTTGGTTACAACTAAAACTTGATATTTCTGTATGTTTTTAAAAGATATTTAAACGTGAATTGTGCAGCAATTGATAGACTATAATTATATGAAATAAATAGATCATGTAGTTTTCTTTAAAAGGGAAACTAATTGTGTATTTTTCTGGATGAGAGAAATTTGATAGATTATTTGGTAAATAGTTTACAGTAAGATGTTTTCACATACAAAAACAAAAGACTACAGGGGGGTTGTTTGCATCTAAGATAATTTATAAACTTTATTTGTATGTTATTGGAAATATTTGCAGTTTAAAGAAGTGTTTACCAAAACAAATAGGAAGTAAGATATGGTTATCTTTTATAATAACAGTAATTACTAGTACAGGGTGACGTGGAACAAAGAATCTTTTTTTAAAACATGATTGGTTGCTTAAATATGCTGAAGCTACATTGGAACCCCATTCATAATTGTATGACCTGAAAATGGCTGATGAGGTTACATTACAAGCTGTTACATTATTCCTCATAAACATTCCTGCTGAACATTTCAATCTGGTTTCTTAATACACTTCCTTCACCACCCCAAACTCACACCAAATAACCTGAGTTTTGACTTTCAACCTATAATCTTCCATTGTGTTGTAGTTAATAAAGAAAATGTAAAATTTTCTGTGCATCTTGAAAAACAAGTAGAAAAATGATTATAATTAATAATTGATTGCTCAGAATTAATTAATTAATTTCTAGTTTTTCAGACTGATTCCTAATAGTGACCTTCAGTGTGTACTGCAAATAGGGTTAGCAGAGTTGTAGTTACAGTTATTTACTGCTGTATTATGTATTGACAGGACTCTCATCACATACAGTAAAATATAGGTTCTGAACACGTCTATACACTTACAGCTCTTTACTTGTGTATTTACAGGACTCTATTCACATAGAGTATGGTAGCTATACACGTGTTCAGCACGCCCTGACTGGCAAGTGGTTCCACGCTACACAAGGTCAGTTCATCTCTTCAATATAAGGGTATCATTTCTAAATGTGTAAGAATTCAAATATATAGCTGACCCCATGGTTTAGCAAGTTATCTAAAATTAAAATTCTATCTTCTAAAACACTCGGTAAGTTGGTCACTTAAATTGAAACTTATTTAAACTTACATACACTATTTAAACCCTACATCAAAAGGATACATAGCTGCAAAACATTTCATTTAATATTTTTTATTTATACAGTGCCCAATTCATGTACCTTGTATGTAGTTGTTTCAATTGACAAGGTTTTATAAACTGAGTTTTCTTCACAGAAACATTTGTGTGGGAACATAAAACAAGAATGTTATACTGGAATCAAACCAGAGTGTTTGATCCTCTGTTCAGCAGACTGACACACAGTGGTAACAAGTGTTTGGCTGCATGTAGGCTTGTTGTCAGTTGTTTGTTGGAAGGTTCAAACATATCATAGACAGTGTTCATTCTAGAGTTGGAGCTACTTGAGCCAAATGACTCCTTTACTAAATTTTGGTGGGACATTTAGTAAATGCGATGAGTCAAATGACAAAAATTAACCTTACAGTTGAGCAAATTAACTTAAATAGGAGAAAAAAAGTACTATTAGTCTATCTTCAAAGTGAATTTGCAATACTAAATCAAATTCAAGTCTACTCACTGTGAAAAAACTTTATTTCAATTCAAGACTTATTTGTAGTCAGCATGATGTACAAGATTTCCTATGATGTACATGATTTGCAATAATTAAAGTATTTTTTACTGAAAAAAAACCAACAAAAAAAACTGGTTTAAAGCAATAACATACCATGTGAAGTTTAAGTTAAATTATTATTTAACTTTTTTCCAGCCAAAAATTTGTTATTAACATAGATGCAACTTTTCAAGTTTGTCCCACAGTTCAAGTTTGTTGTTACCTGTTAATAATTGTCTTTGAAGTCACTTGTAAGAGTGCATTATGCAAAAATAAACTTTAAAAAGTGAAAATATTAAAACGCTGGATAATAAAATCTTGTTGTGCAATAGATATTTATTTCTATATATATTTAACAAAACTATGAAAAAAGTGGAAATTTACAGCTACTGGCGAGTTTAAATCACTTACTATAAACGTGTTTTCTGTTGATAAATACTGAATTTTTGTTAAACGAAGTATGATTGGACAGTGCCGTTTCCACTCAACCAATCAAATTAAGGCATTTAGAAGCAAGGAAACATGGAGGAATTGGGTTAAAAAGACAATATATGTGTCCTTTTATTTGATGTTTAAACAAAATTCGTCTAATTTTCCCAATATTTACAGCGAAAACGCGGGCGATAATGCAAGATTTATGCGTCACCGCGACTCGGGACCATAACGTGTACGCGTCTTTTCGCCCCAGTATAGCGACAAAAGACGCGGAAACGCGTAGTAAAATGAACACTGCATAGATAAAACATTCTTGAGATTTCCAGTGTTGTAAAGAAGTGTGTCAGATGACATTATTGGAGAAACTAGGAGGGGTGATAAAAGTAGAGATGAATGTTTAGACACTGCTGTGACACCAGGACATGAGCTTTTCTGCTAGTTCTGTGTATTCTTGATTTGTAGAGGATTTTATCACGTCTTCTCCCCCTAATGAACACTCACTCAACCTGCCGTATGATGCGGCCACAAAGAAGGTAATCCACGCTGAGACCAGCTTCCGGTACGATGACGCCTTCATCCTACAGGAAGTCTGTGCAACACACGTTGAACAGTTTAACTTTTTGGCAGGGATCATGCCGTGTGTACTGCACTTGAAGCAAGATGTAAGTGTCCTCTAGTGTCTGCAGGTTACACAAGCTTGGCTTCTTGATGAGAAAATGTTTAATTCAGAGAGTACTTTGTGATTAGGAAGTCAATGTCAGGACTGGGGAATTCGTATCATTAATCATATTCATATTTACTCTGACATGCTTGTAGACTTCGATGTTAAAACTTGTAACATTTGTGCTTATTGCAGCTTAACATGTATACAATTAATCCTATGTGTTAAATGTTATGTCACAAAAAAAGACAATTATAACTTTTCCCTATTGAAGGAAAATAAGATTATGAAAAGATTATAGGTCAATTAGTGTAGTAAAACATGTATACCATTGTGTGAGTATTTCTACTCCTAGTGGTTTTTGCAGTACCACAGTAACCCGAGTAGGTAGAGGGGTTAAGTAGGATGTGTTTAAATACCAGTGTCACCTGTAACAACTCAGTAATTCTTATACAACTGTAAGACTCTGTGACAGGCTTCTGGTGTGTGTAATCCTATAAACTACATTACTTGATATAATGGGGAACTGCTGTGCTGCGTCTTCTGTGTTTGGTAACTTTGAGAACTCTCTCACATAATGCTTTGCAGTGACTTGTGTGTATCACATTAGTCACATCTTGGACCAATGAATAGGAATTGTTGTCAAATATGAACTGATATCAGTTGTCATTCACTCAGTTCTGCTTTCAAGTTTGTGTATTTCACATAGACATTTAAAAACAATAAAGCTATGGATTTAAAATATTCTTTTTCGTTTAGTTGTACATTATTTTAAAATATATTGAAATTTGTGTTCATGTTTGTTTTCTTAGAAATGCAAAGTGTTTGTGGGCATGTTGGAATAGCTTTAAAACTATTGGTGCCTGTATATATCACACTGAGTCTCTGACTTTCTGCAGGTAACTCACAGACCTCTGAACCAGCATGATGTGCAGCATTTCACTAGGTTACTGGATGAGTTGGCCGACTTCCTCATTGTAGAGAGAGAGCCTGTAGAAGTCAGACAGAAATTACTAAGAAACTTAATGGTGAGACAGGCTGAATTACAAATCTAATGTGTGTTCAATGTGCTTCCACATCCACATGTATAAATGTATATAGACAAACCAAAATAAGATTTTATCTTGGTCTCACATAACTGTCTTAAGTTCTGAACTGTCTGGCAGGTCTGCAAACCATGCACCATTTGACAATCACCTTTATTTATGATGTGCTGGAGACCTAAAGAAAACTAATGTTTTAGATCTAATGTATATGTGAAGCATGTCAGCTTGACCTTTATTACAGCTGAAAGTCACACTGATATACCTAATCAGTGCCTTGTTGGTCTGTTTTCAGATCGTTGACCAACTGATTGACATCCTACAGATAGTGGATCTGGCCAGGTTTGGTGTGAAAACCATCTGTGAGAAAATCTACAGAGTGCTTGAGAATTACCTGAAAGGAAACAACAGGAAGAATGAACTGTACATAGCTAGACATATGAAAACCTTCAGCAGTCACATGAACAAACAGGTCAGTAAATTGTGTATGCATAATGTATCAGTGAGACTATTCTGTGTTACAGGTATTGGCGAGACTGTTCTATGTTACAGGTATCAGTCAGTAAGACTGTTCTGTGTTACAGGTATCAGTGAGTGAGACTGTTCTGTGTTACAGGTATCAGTGCGTGAGATTGTTCTATGTTATAGGTATCAGACTGTTCTATGTTGCAGGTATCAGTGGGTGAGACTGTTCTATGTTACAGGTATCAGTGGGTGAGACTGTTCTATGTTACAGGTATCAGTGAGTGAGACTGTTCCATGTTACAGGTATCAGTGGGTGAGACTGTTCTATGTTACAGGTATCAGTGAGTGAGACTGTTCCATGTTACAGGTATCAGTGGGTGAGACTGTTCTATGTTGCAGGTATCAGTGGGTGAGACTGTTCTATGTTACAGGTATCAATGAGTGAGACTGTTCTATGTTACAGGTATCAGTGTGTGAGATTGTTCTATGTTACAGGTATCAGTGGGTGAGACTGTTCCATGTTACAGGTATCAGTGAGTGAGACTGTTCTATGTTACAGGTATCAGTGAGTGAGACTGTTCTATGTTACAGATATCAGTGAGTGAGACTGTTCTATGTTACAGGTATCAGTGGGTGAGACTGTTCTATGTTACAGGTATCAATGAGTGAGACTGTTCTATGTTACAGGTATCAGTGTGTGAGATTGTTCTATGTTACAGGTATCAGTGGGTGAGACTGTTCCATGTTACAGGTATCAGTGGGTGAGACTGTTCTATGTCACAGGTATCAGTGAGTGAGACTGTTCTATGTTACAGGTATCAGTGCGTGAGACTGTTCTATGTTACAGGTATCAGTGCGTGAGACTGTTCTATGTTACAGGTGTCAGTGCGTGAGACTGTTCTATGTTACAGGTATCAGTGAGTGAGACTGTTCTATGTTACAGGTATCAGTGCGTGAGACTGTTCTATGTTACAGATATCAGTGAGTGAGACTGTTCTATGTTACAGGTATCAGTGTGTGAGATTGTTCTATGTTACAGGTATCAGTGGGTGAGACTGTTCCATGTTACAGGTATCAGTGGGTGAGACTGTTCTATGTCACAGGTATCAGTGAGTGAGACTGTTCTATGTTACAGGTATCAGTGAGTGAGACTGTACTATGTTACAGGTATCAGTGAGTGAGACTGTTCTATGTTACAGGTATCAGTGAGTGAGACTGTTCTATGTTACAGGTATCAGTGAGTGAGACTGATCTATGTTACAGATATCAGTGAGTGAGACTGTTCTATGTTACAGATATCAGTGAGTGAGACTGTTCTATGTTACAGGTATCAGTGAGTGAGACTGTTCTATGTTACAGGTATCAGTGAGTGAGACTGATCTATGTTACAGATATCAGTGAGTGAGACTGTTCTATGTTACAGATATCAGTGAGTGAGACTGTTCTATGTTACAGGTATCAGTGAGTGAGACTGTACTATGTTACAGGTATCAGTGAGTGAGACTGTTCTATGTTACAGATATCAGTGAGTGAGACTGTTCTATGTTACAGATATCAGTGAGTGAGACTGTTCTATGTTACAGGTATCAGTGAGTGAGACTGTTCTATGTTACAGGTATCAGTGAGTGAGACTGTTCTATGTTACAGGTATCAGTGAGTGAGACTGTTCTATGTTACAGGTATCAGTGTGTGAGATTGTTCCATGTTACAGGTATCAGTGGGTGAGACTGTTCCATGTCACAGGTATCAGTGGGTGAGACTGTTCTATGTCACAGGTATCAGTGAGTGAGACTGTTCTATGTTACAGGTATCAGTGCGTGAGACTGTTCTATGTTACAGGTATCAGTGAGTGAGACTGTTCTATGTTACGGGTATCAGTGAGTGAGACTGTTCTATGTTACAGGTATCAGTGAGTGAGACTGTTCTATGTTACAGGTATCAGTGAGTGAGACTGTTCTATGTTACAGATATCGGTGGGTGAGACTGCTCTATCTATGGTGATTGAGTTAGTAAGAGACAACAGACACATCGTGGACACACTCGGCTGTGACAAGGAGGAATACATTCTTCATTATATAAAACTGCTGGAAAGTTGCAAGGTAAGAGGTGCACTAATGTATGAATCGGTGTATTATGAAAAACACTTGTGTGGGTGATGAGGTATTTAGAACTACCATTGTAAGTGTTGAGATATTATCCCAACCGCTGATGTAGGTTATGAGATATTATTACAACCGCAGGTGTAGGTTTTAAGGTATTATTTGCAATTAACATACAAGAGAATCACTTTCACCAAATTTTCCTGTAACATTCCTTCAAAGCTCAATTAGCATGCAGTGAATGTAAAAAATCTAGGTGACTCAGATATATATATCAATATATATAATGCTGAAGATAAGCTTTATGTTTTAAAATTAAAGCAATGTTTCGAGCAATGTCCTTTCAAATTGTTTACATCCACCATTGTTAAGTGAGATTTCATGCTTGACGAGATTCTTCCAAAACAGCCAGTCAGTGCTGGTGTTGTACACTAGCAAATCTACTCAAAATGTTATATATTGAAAGAAAGCCTGATCTCTGCATGGAAACAAGCCAGGAGTGTGAACTTTCATGGGAGACAAACTATACCAGATCTCGGAAACTCTTGATATTTAACCCCGGAAAGTCTGTAACAAATATTCAATAGGGAATGTAACAGAAGAACTATATCTCTGGAGCCACCCAATAAATTTTTATCAAAGCAACAGAAACCATAAATATTTTTCTTTCAAACAGTATAGATACCATATTTGTAACTTAAATAAAATAATCATGCAAAAAATTGTACTCAGATTGCACTAAAATGAAGTTTGTTGACTGGAGTTCAGCTTTTTAAAATATTTTTAAAATTGATTTATCAACAGATAAATATTATTTATCAGTAGAAAGGAAATTAAACAGTGCTTCTATATTTTTAAATATAACCAGAAATAAGGGAGAAAAAATATTATTTGCTCCCCATTTTCACACAATGGTACCCCATTTTTGATGTCCCATAAGGTACAAGGTACCAAATATTTCATAACCCTAACACAAACACTGGACTCAGAAAAAAAATGATTGGGACTCCATTTTTGGGAGGTCATGTAGTCTGTTGGACTCCATATTTTAGAGGTACTTTGCGAACTCTGGCCTATCTAGAAAAACTCTACTAGCTTCCTATTTGATATTGTATCTTTTTCAGTTACAACCTCCACATTTTTAAAAAATCATAAATTCTTTCCCAAACCTGCTATTTGTCATTTTTAATTAAGTCTGGTAGTCTGACTCATGGAAATAGACTATCGGTTTCCTCAGTCTGTCCCAGAAAGGCCATAGACAGGGATGGTTTTGCCATGGCCGCACCGGTAGAATGGAACAGGCGCCCACTTAATGTCAGGTTCCAACAGACCATTTCCAGAAACCTACTGAAGACTGTTTTGACAAGCTTATACACCAGCATAGTGATCCTTGTTGTGTTACGCCTTCGTGTTGAGGACTTCCCCGTTTTGGATTCCAGTGCATTAGAATATCCTCATCAGTTTTGTGCAATACAAATGTTTCTATTATATTTTGTAATCACTACCACCAGTGTAGATATTGAGGAATGACAACTGCTATTGTTCAGATATCACAACAATTGGTGTAGGTTTTGAGGTTTTATTACAATCACTGGTGTAGGTTTTGAGGTATTGTTACAATCACTGGTGTAGGTTTTGAGGTATTATTACAATCACTGGTGTAGGTTTTGAGGTATTATTACATTCACTGGTGTAGGTCTTGAGGTTTTATTACAATCACTGGAGTAGGTTTTGAGGTATTATTACATTCACTGGTGTAGGTTTGAGATATTGTTACAACCTCTGGTGTAGGTCTTGAGGTATTATTACATTCACTGGTGTAGGTCTTGAGGTTTTATTACAATCACTGGTGTAGGTTTTAAGGTATTTTGACAACCACCAGTGTATGTGCTTTGTATTATGAAAACAGTGAAGTATAATTTCCTGCAGTCACATGTGAATCAGATATTTTATGTGAGTGGGATTATGGTATTGTCAGTGACAAAAATATTATTAATCAGTTCACCAGTTCATTTGTACTCAGTATTTCAGTGACTGTATTCACAGGATTACTGTTACCTGGAGATGTTGTCAGTCTTCTGTGTGTGTTTGACCTTTGTACTCAGTATTACAGTGACTGTATTCACAGGATTACCGTTACCTGGAGATGTTGTCAGTCTTTTGTGTGTGTTTGACCTTTGTACTGAGTATTACAGTGATTGTATTCACAGGATTACTGTTACCTGGAGATGTTGTCAGTCTTCTGTGTGTGTTTGACCTTTGTACTGAGTATTTCAGTGACTGTATTCACAGGATTACCGTTACCTGGAGATGTTGTCAGTCTTCTGTGTGTGTTTGACCTTTGTACTCAGTATTACAGTGACTGTATTCACAGGATTACCGTTACCTGGAGATGTTGTCAGTCTTTTGTGTGTGTTTGACCTTTGTACTGAGTATTACAGTGATTGTATTCACAGGATTACTGTTACCTGGAGATGTTGTCAGTCTTCTGTGTGTGTTTGACCTTTGTACTGAGTATTACAGTGACTGTATTCACAGGATTACCGTTACCTGGAGATGTTGTCAGTCTTCTGTGTGTGTGTGACCTTTGTACTCAGTATTACAGTGACTGTATTCACAGGATTACCGTTACCTGGAGATGTTGTCAGTCTTCTGTGTGTGTTTGACCTTTGTACTCAGTATTACAGTGATTGTATTCACAGGATTACCGTTACCTGGAGATGTTGTCAGTCTTCTGTGTGTGTTTGACCTTTGTACTCAGTGTTTCAGTGACTGTATTCACAGGATTACTGTTACCTGGAGATGTTGTCAGTCTTCTGTGTGTGTTTGACCTTTGTACTCAGTGTTTCAGTGACTGTATTCACAGGATTACTGTTACCTGGAGATGTTGTCAGTCTTCTGTGTGTGTTTGACCTTTGTACTCAGTATTACAGTGACTGTATTCACAGGATTACCGTTACCTGGAGATGTTGTCAGTCTTCTGTGTGTGTTTGACCTTTGTACTCAGTGTTTCAGTGACTGTATTCACAAGATTACTGTTACCTGGAGATGTTGTCAGTCTTCTGTGTGTGTTTGACCTTTGTACTCAGTATTTCAGTGACTGTATTCACAGGATTACTGTTACCTGGAGATGTTGTCAGTCTTCTGTGTGTGTTTGACCTTTGTACTCAGTGTTTCAGTGACTGTATTCACAGGATTACTGTTACCTGGAGATGTTGTCAGTCTTTTGTGTGTGTTTGACCTTTGTACTCAGTATTACAGTGATTGTATTCACAGGATTACCATTACCTGGAGATATTGTCAGTCTTCTGTGTGTGTTTGACCTTTGTACTCAGTGTTTCAGTGACTGTATTCACAGGATTACCGTTACCTGGAGATGTTGTCAGTCTTCTGTGTGTGTTTGACCTTTGTACTCAGTATTACAGTGACTGTATTCACAGGATTACTGTTACCTGGAGATGTTGTCAGTCTTCTGTGTGTGTTTGACCTTTGTACTCAGTATTACAGTGAATGTATTCACAGGATTACCGTTACCTGGAGATGTTGTCAGTCTTCTGTGTGTGTTTGACCTTTGTACTCAGTATTACAGTGACTGTATTCACAGGATTACCGTTACCTGGAGATGTTGTCAGTCTTCTGTGTGTGTTTGACCTTTGTACTCAGTATTACAGTGACTGTATTCACAGGATTACCGTTACCTGGAGATGTTGTCAGTCTTCTGTGTGTGTTTGACCTTTGTACTCAGTGTTTCAGTGACTGTATTCACAGGATTACCATTACCTGGAGATATTGTCAGTCTTCTGTGTGTGTTTGACCTTTGTACTCAGTGTTTCAGTGACTGTATTCACAGGATTACCGTTACCTGGAGATGTTGTCAGTCTTCTGTGTGTGTTTGACCTTTGTACTCAGTATTACAGTGACTGTATTCACAGGATTACTGTTACCTGGAGATGTTGTCAGTCTTCTGTGTGTGTTTGACCTTTGTACTCAGTATTACAGTGAATGTATTCACAGGATTACCGTTACCTGGAGATGTTGTCAGTCTTCTGTGTGTGTTTGACCTTTGTACTCAGTATTACAGTGACTGTATTCACAGGATTACCGTTACCTGGAGATGTTGTCAGTCTTCTGTGTGTGTTTGACCTTTGTACTCAGTATTACAGTGACTGTATTCACAGGATTACTGTTACCTGGAGATGTTGTCAGTCTTCTGTGTGTGTTTGACCTTTGTACTCAGTGTTTCAGTGACTGTATTCACAGGATTACTGTTACCTGGAGATGTTGTCAGTCTTCTGTGTGTGTTTGACCTTTGTACTGAGTATTTCAGTGACTGTATTCACAGGATTACCGTTACCTGGAGATGTTGTCAGTCTTCTGTGTGTGTTTGACCTTTGTACTCAGTGTTTCAGTGACTGTATTCACAGGATTACCGTTACCTGGAGATGTTGTCAGTCTTCTGCGTGTTTGACCTTTGTACTCAGTATTACATTGACTGTATTCACAGGATTACTGTTACCTGGAGATGTTGTCAGTCTTCTGTGTGTGTTTGACCTTTGTACTCAGTATTACAGTGACTGTATTCACAGGATTACCGTTACCTGGAGATGTTGTCAGTCTTCTGTGTGTGTTTGACCTTTGTACTCAGTATTACAGTGACTGTATTCACAGGATTACTGTTACCTGGAGATGTTGTCAGTCTTCTGTGTGTGTTTGACCTTTGTACTCAGTATTACAGTGACTGTATTCACAGGATTACCATTACCTGGAGATGTTGTCAGTCTTCTGTGTGTGTGTGACCTTTGTACTCAGTATTACAGTGACTGTATTCACAGGATTACTGTTACCTGGAGATGTTGTCAGTCTTCTGTGTGTGTTTGACCTTTGTACTGAGTATTACAGTGACTGTATTCACAGGATTACCGTTACCTGGAGATGTTGTCAGTCTTCTGTGTGTGTTTGACCTTTGTACTGAGTATTACATTGACTGTATTTCACAGGATTACCGGTACCTGGAGATGTTGTCAGTCTTCTGTGTGTGCGATGGATTCACCCTGTCAGAAAACCAAACCTACATCACACAACACTGGCTTGACCAGGGAAGGGTGAGTGTATGGTCACATGTCTGCCTATATGCATGGATCTGTGTATACTTCTATGTTTGTTTGTATACT
Source organism: Sabellastarte sp. h YS-2021 (assembly GCA_964017235.1). Classification (NCBI taxonomy): domain Eukaryota; kingdom Metazoa; phylum Annelida; class Polychaeta; order Sabellida; family Sabellidae; genus Sabellastarte; species Sabellastarte sp. h YS-2021. Next base: position 1,542,111 of record OZ024927.1, read on the forward strand.
ACATTTACTACCCACAAATGACGTACATCTACCTGCATGGTTGAATCAAATCCAGCAAAGTGTGGAAGGACTGCATGTGACAATGGACCACATGACAGTAATGACAGGCGTGTGGTATCTGTGCATATAACCAGTCAGAAATCCATTGCTTCTCTCATTATTTGGTGCACTGGATCACCTGGGATATCTGTGTCGCCTTGTGTGTGGGTTCCACAAGTCAATGGTTGAAAAGTCTTAAAATAGTTCAACATGCAGTGTTCAAAACTCGTGCAAAAAGTTAATGGTTGTCGGGCTTGTAACCTTGGAAAGTTGGAATCCCCAGACAAAAGTTGCAAGTTTTATCAGAACTTGATATTTTCTAAGTAAAACATACTTCCAGCTAAGTCCGGGTATAATGCATTATATCCTGACTTATCTGGAAGTATGTTTTACTTTTATTATCACTATGAGTGTCCCTTCACAACAAACAGCTAGTCTGACAGAATTCCAGGATGCCATGGCAAACCTAAATGTACAATCTAATGCCACCATTCTCAGTGTTAGAATGGTGCAAAACACAGCCACAATTATCAACCCCATCCAGGCAGAGAGTATTGAGCTGTGTTGGATAATTCAGACTGAACCCTCTGCACCCAATTGGCATCCCCAAATTTGTGTAGTATTCCTGATAATTCCAGTCATCGACACTCAGTGACTGAATCCCCCTTTCCTTGATATTTTCTAAGACAGGAAAAAATGTGAAAAATAAAAAAGTCACAAGTTGCATTGATTTGTTTTGATAATTGGTTAAAGTTAAGATGTACATCATTTTCAACAGCCAGGGTCAAAATAACTGAGACAGGCACACAGCATTGCCACTTGTGGGATTGGAACCCACACAGAGCCTAGGATGATTGAGAGGCCAGGCTTGTTAACCACTAGAAAAAAAAACCATAACTCTTGATTAATTTATTTATTGTCGAAAGTTACTCTATCATTCTGATTTAACATTTTGATGTGAAATATTTTCAAATTAAGTTCCATTTTTCCACATGGATTCAAACCCAGGAATGTAGTTCTGGAAAGCAATTAAAAACTAAACACCCCCCCCCCCCCACCTCCCCCCCCCACCCCACCCCACCCCCCACCCCCCTTCCAACCCCCACCCAGTCCCCAAGATTTGTCACAGTACGTGGAAATCAACTGATGGGGAAACCCTCTTCCCCTTTCCTTGACTTGTTTCAAATACTGTTATTTTTGTAACCACATAAGGGCCTCTGATCTTCCCCAGTGAATATTTGCTCAAATTTTGAAGATTTTATCTTCCTTTGAAAGGGTGAACAACACCCTCAATAGTTGGTGCAAACAAACCTGAGGTTTCGGGGCTCAGGGGTGGTATTCACTAACATGGATTAAGATCAGATCAAGATCAGAACAATTTGGGGAAAAAGTTTAAAGTGAGCCAGGAAAATCAAATAGCTATTCACAAAATATGGATCACGCAAGTTGTAAGGATCAAATAGAGCAGATTCATTTAGGGAGACAAACCCCAACAAATACACTTGCTTAAATATATCAAAGTACCTTAACGATTCTGCGCACATGTGTTGTACTTGTGTCACCAAATAATAGTTTTCGACATCGCCACTGGATTCTGCTTCACAAATTTTAGTCCAATCAGATTGCTCAACACAAAAGCAATATGGCTACCACCAAAAGGATGATGAAAAGACAAAACGTGTAAATATTCCTCTATTAACCCTTATTTTATAAAAAATTACTTCAGATATGTTACAAGCATCCGGGCTTGCATGGACGAAAATATAAGAGCCCGTCCTTAAACTTAACAGCAAATTGCTTGCAGGCAGGCGGCAGTTTCGAACGCTGTCAACATGTAATGTAAAGTCACTGACTCATCATGTTATGCAGGTATTTATTACTGTTACATATGAGGGCATTCTGTACATAGAGGCAGGGGCATACAAAGTAATTTTTGGTTGGGGGCGAGAAATAGATCGCACCGACTCGACACCAACAATTTTGGTTAATTTTACAGAATGTATTGCATGTTAGTAATATACAAATTAAAATGGTCCAATTATTAATATATTTTTAAGTTCCTTTACCAAAGGAAATCTTTGTGATGACAGTGTAACTGACATCAATCCTGAGTTTAACCGACCTTGTCGGGGTATAGAAATACATATAGTCACCTCCGCATTTGAAAGGTATTTCTAATATCTTGACTAGATGTTTCCAGGACCTGTGATATTTCCTTCAAGTGCCGAGCTGATACAAGATCTATTTTAGCAAGGTTAATCCCCAAATTGAGGGGGATGTATAATGATAGGACTGGGTAGGTCCAATAAACACACAGTTAAAAAAGAAGAGTTTTCTGGGAAAAATCTTATCAGCTGACAAATTGCTGCGCTAAACCATTCCTCTGTCTGAATTTGAAACTACATGTCTAAGTTCTAAATAATTAAGAACATGGTAAATTAAGTGTAGAATATTACTATATGTATGATTTTGATCTGCATAAGTGAAACATTTCACAGAATTTCAGAAATCCCATGACAGGTTAACTAAAAATGTTCCTTTTACAAATCATAAAAATGAATATTTTGTAGTTCAAATGGTGGCTCACACAATGGTACATGTGAGGTGTGAACAAGGTAAAATTGAAATATGACCACATATTATTGAATTACCGGTAAAAATATACATAAACTTCAAAATTGGAGATTAGTGGTGCAAAAAGTTGGGGGCTGAACAGATATCCTCCCAACTTTATGGTTGGGGGCAGCTGCCCCCCCCCCCCCCCCCCCCCCCCAAGTTCCTAAGCCTATGAAAGGGTTAAAAACCAGGGGCCGTATTCACAAAAGCAGTCAAGCTGAGCCAAAAATCAGCTCAAATTTAGTATAAACAACTGTAAACTTGAGATGATTTGTGACTCAACTTGAGCTTGATCCCTTTTGTGACTTTCAAGCCAGACTACAGTTTAGGTTGTATATAACTGATCAAGCTATAGGGACTATATAGTCTAGGTGAATATTCAGAAAATGTAAACCCTGCAATCATGTTAATTTATGGCATACAGCATATTTTTGGTTCTAAGGTGTTCTTATTCTAAATCTGTTGTATGCCAAGCTGAAAAATGGATGATAAGATGTCAAATTGATGAAATTTAAGATGGCCACCATAAGAACGAAAAAATGAATTTTTGACTTGATGTGTTTAATTAAGCATGCTTAAAGCTAAAAAAATTTAGTTATGGTCTCCAGGAGTCTAGTTGACAATTTTCGTTTAAGCTGTTTCCAAGTCTGGTTTATGTTTTGCTAAAAACTGGAAAAAAAATGCTTCAAAATAAAAAAAATTTAATATGGCCGCCACAGCAGATTTTTCTGTGTATTTTGGAGGAATTCTGCACTAATAATAATATTGTAATCTATTGATGTTAAAGTTGAGATATATAATAGTGGTAAATATGTTGCTATAACCTTTCACAAGTGCAACTTATAACATTGTTAATAGTTAGGTGAGATAGAAGGTTGAGGTTTCAGCTGTCACATTATTTTTTATCAATGGGGAAATATCTGGGTATTGTAGATGGGCTTGGTGCCAGATTCGTGCCTAATAGTTTGAACACTTGATGTGAAACTTTGTAACATCTGAGGTTGGTGGCAGACAATGTTGGGAATAACCATCAAAGAATCTTGCTTCATCATATTTATTGACGTTTATTGACATCACATATACTGTGATGTTTGCAAATTGGTCAGCCTGCTATAGTGTGAAAAAGAATGGCAGTGTTTATTGGGTGGGTGGCATGTAACCAGCCCACCTATCAGATTGATGTGTCTAACGTCTGTCAACATTTTGGTTTCTGGAATCTAACTTGCTTCCACCAATCAATTTTAAAATTTAAGAGGGTGGTAGGGCACCACCTAGGCTAGGTTGCTTTCAAAATTGGTGCCACTTGGAAAAACAAGATGGGCCCCGTGGTTGCCATCTTGAAATTCCTTTTCCAGACTCTAAATTGTCGATCTTTAATCGATCGATTTGAAGCTTAACAGGGTGGTAGGGCACCATCTAGGGTAGGTTACTGTCAACGTTGATGCCATTAGGAAAAACAAGATGGCCGCCATCTTGAAATTCCGTTTCCGGACTCTAACTCAATAATGCCTCAGCCGATCGATTTGAAACTTAACAGGATATTAGGGCATGACTAGTTGCTTTCAAAGTTGGTGCCAGTTGGAAAAAGATCATGGCCGCCATCTTGAAATTCAGCTTCCGGACTCTGACCCAAAGATGCTTTGTCCGTTCAATTTGAAACTTAACAGGGTGATAGGACACAACCAGGGCTTGGTTACTTTTGAAATCGGGGTCCCTCTGTGAAATATTTTGGTTTCCGGTTTCTGGAAACAGAAGTGTGTAGAGGCATGTGCCAATAAAAACTTGACAAAAATAACAAAGTTCTCAGTGTGGATGTAGAACCTAATTTTGCTGGCTGGTAAGGTTGTCATAATTCGGTGATAAATTCTGTTGTCTATAATAAAAATTCAATCTTCACTTCATATTGGTCTCTAAAAAGTTAAAACGATATCTTCCCTAAACCGTATGCCATTGTTGAGCTTAACATACAACAGATTTGAAATCTTCATACCTTAAAGCCCTATATAGACTGCTGGACATAAAAAGATTTGCCTTCAAGACTTTAAATGTGCACATATCCTGAGTTTGTGCCTAGTCTAGTTGCAACTTGAAAGCAACAGGTAATTGCTACCCAGCTTGCCCCATTGACCATAAAAATTACATTAAATTCATTAAATTACTGTCGACTTTGTGTGAAATGGACACTGTGTTAATTCAAATGATACCATCCTTTTGTTCACATTGTTTAGTAAAGGCACTGCAGTGAGGTAGTTTTCTCATCTGCAGCACAAACATTATTTTTAAGTAGAGCCATTCATAAATCCTTCTACAAATGTGTGCTGAATATTTGCTGAATGTAGCCATGTTTTATACAGAACACACTCTACCTGACTGAGATGGGCAGACATCTTGGTAAGGACCCCAATCTTGTCTACATGTCAACTGACCAAGGAACCACATGGAGACCATTACACCACTTCTGTACTGTAAGTGTTAGTAACATTGTAAGCTAGAATCTGATTGGTACAAGAAACTTCAAACAAACAGGCTGAATTGTCTCAAAGTTCAATGCAAGACTAACGAAGCTTGTTAGAGTTACCACTGTTTGAAGTGATGAGATTACTGTAATAGGTCATTATTAACCAAATGGTTGCACCAATTAATTTGCTTGCAGAGCTCTGACCTGTTGAATTGGGACTTTTTGTTTACGCCACATCCATTCAAATTGCTGTCCTAAAGAATATACCATACAGTGTGAAACCTTTCATTATTTTTTATTCTAAGAAATTTTTGTTAAATAGAGAATCACTGTTGCTGTAGTATAAGTCTGTCGGTCACCTCACTGCTGAGCAGGCATATGAACAAGTCTATTAACAGTAATACAGTATAGTCCACCAATAGAGTATTGTCCATCAATAGGGTATTGTCCATCAATTATGTATAGTCCATCAATAGAGTATTGTCCATCAATTATGTATAGTCCATCAATAGAGTATTGTCCATCAATTATGTATAGTCCATCAATAGAGTATTGTCCATCAATTATGTATAGTCCATCAATAGAGTATTGTCCATCAATTATGTATAGTCCATCAATAGAGTATTGTCCATCAAGTATGTATAGTCCATCAATAGAGTATTGTCCATCAAGTATGTATAGTCCATCATTCTGTCATTCAGTTTTGAACATGTGTGTCTGTTGCTGCTGACATAGTGGGTATATTCCTCAAGGTTGATCTTATCCACTTATAGTTCAAGTTGGGATAGAATTCCCTTGCCTTGAAGTAGATACAGTATTCTGTCCATCACTTCTTTGGGTAAGTTCTAGATTGAAACTTTGTGATAAAATTTGGCCAAATTATTTAAATGGGATGGAAGCAGAAAAAGTTTTGTTTTATCAAAGTTGTGGCAAGTTGTGCCTCTTGCTGTAAGTGGAGATGTAAATACAACTTAATTCCACAACAGAGGCAGTTGACCAGGTCATGTAGTCAGCATGCTAGGTCTTTGTCCACTTGTCACATTTTTTGTGGAAACATACCTGATTTTTACCCATATTTGGATATGGCTGATAATTATTCAATCCTGTATAATGTATGTCTCCAACTACATGATGGCCACCTCTATGTACTGCTGATACAGGCCTTCTCATCACTTTTGTGCACATCTTGTATAAGGTGTTCTTAAAAACAAGTCAATCTCTGCCTCGCACAATTTTACTTGTTTTTGAGTGGTATTTTGGATGGATTTTACACTGTGTAATGTAACCTTAACAACATGGTGTGTATAAGCTTGGGTAAGGCTATATTGATTACTTTAACAGTTTCTTTGTGAGCCAACATAATACACTTTCAGATATTTTGCAAATACCAAGAACCTAAATTCCACAAAATAGACTAAAAGAGTATTTGACAAAGTAAAAGTGAATACGTTTCACATTTTGTCATTTGCCATACTGTGTTAGTGAGATATTCAGTGTGACAGTGACAGTGGTGTAGGGTTAGGGTTAGTCAGGGGTTGGTTGGGGTAGGGTTAGGGTTAGTCAGGGGTTGGTTGGGGTAGGGTTAACCCTAACTTTGTCAGTGGTACAGTGACTGCGGTCAGCGCATTCCATTGTTTTTACAATTCACTATGTAACATACAAACACATCACTGTGGTACTGAAGTTCAGTGTATTTACCTGTAATACGTTTCAGGCTTTGAGTCACACAAAGACACCAGAGTACCTGTTTCTGGAGAGCCAGCTGACTCTGTTTGAGAAGCTCTGTGCGGTGAGTACATATTGAGTTGCAGTGTGTATTTTATTATACTACAATAGTTCTACCTATTGTAACCATATGCTTTACCAGTGGTTGACCACGGGAAGCTTCCAACCGGAGTAAAGTTGAAAACTATTACCCATGAAATTCAGATAGACGGGGCTATCCGGAGTACTGGTCACGGGGAATGCCGGTGATATAGTACCGGTGCGGGTAAACAGATCAGATTGCACCCATGAGCACTTCCTTTTTTGTTGGAAGCCATCTTGTCAAGTTGGCTTGCTAGTGACTCTCACTTTTAAAGAATTGTTACAGCTAAGTAACTGTGGGTAGACAGTTAAATTGTGATTAAATTGTTTATAGATCAGTTTGGTAACATGGTTAAGACACCTCCTTACCAGAAAAGGGGCAAGTGTGGACATTTTATGCCCCAGTTTGATACTCATGGCTCCTGCTTTGGCTGTAGAGCCAAGTGCAAGGGACTGGATCCCTGTGCACAAGGAGCTGACACCACGCAGTGTTCAGCGTGTGCTTTACTGACAGAAGAGCAGTGGTCCCACCTCTGAGAAAATTTTGCCAAGAGGTCTGCTTACAGGCATAGAACTGGCTCACAGGGTGACTCATTTGAGGAGCCGGAGACAGAAGAACCAGCGCTGACCGGTGAAGATTTCTCGCGAGTGGACGACACTCTTCTGGATCTTGAACCGGAAGACTCCAGTACCAGTGCACCTCTCACCGGCATCAGCCCTCTCACTAGCCTACCGGCTTCATTACCGGCACAGAATGTCCCGGCGACTTCTTTTACTATGGGTCCGGTACAACAGTCTACGACTGATTCTTAAGCCCTTTTCAGGGCGCCGCACCCTCTGTCTCAGACAGTCACACAGGACATTCCGCCTTCAGGATACCTACCACACACAACTCCTGGCAGGCAATCAGAAAGAATGGCTGCGTTGTCATTCCCACAACCACACAGGGCTGTCTCAACAACAGAGATCCCACAGACTCCTAGGACTCAATTCATTAGGAGCCAGCTGGAGCAGCAGAATTTTGAGATGATGAACTCTCTGCAGCAGAAAAACCAGCAACAAATCAAGGATCTCTCTGCTCAGTTGCAAACAGGACTGCAGGCATTCCTTCAACAGTCCATGGAGCAGATGTTTACTCATTTGGCCCCGGCACAAACTCAACCTCCAGCAGGTACATCTACAGCACCGCCACCTCATATTGTGTCAGTCACACCGGTGTCTGCTATACCACCTGCCAAAGCAGAGGAACCAATGGACTTGGCTCCATCTCAACCTGCCCCTCCTGAGGTAAAGAAGGGTTTTTCAAAGGTTAAGGGCTCCTCCGCTATCGCTAAACAGTCCATCCAAGCGGTGGTCTCTCAAGTGAAAGTACCCACTACCACCCCCTCTACACAGCCATCCTCTTTGCCGACGGCTGCTTCTGCTCCAAGGCTCGCATCTCCTCTTCAAGCCTTGGAACAAGAGGAATATGGTACTGATGCTTCAGCTTCCTCCTTCTCTTCCCCTTCAAAGCCAGAAGGCCCTACGGAAGTTGGAGAACAGGCGGCACCCCCTAACCTCCCTTTCAGGGAACTGGTCCAAAAGGTTAGGGAGTTCTTGTCCATTCCTGACCCAGCAGCAGAAGAGGACTACAAGCTGGGCTCAGACTGGGACGTGATCCCCTTCTCCTGCAACAGGAAAAGTTGAATAGACCCCCATCTATCAAGCTCCCAATGGTTGCCGACCTATCTCGCCTTCAGACGGCCCAGGACGACTCAGTCAAACTGAGCACGTCAGATACTCTGGAGATAGGGAAATTTCCAGGCATTCCACCACACAAGGGAAGCTGGTATAGTGTAGTGGACAATAAGTTTGCACAGACACCACAGGTGGTTCCCCAGGCTTTTTCTAACATTGCCAAGCCTGGCTACAGGAGTGGACCCCCAGCTTCAGTCCAACAGAAGGATCTAGTCAATCTGGAATACATGACTCGAGAGAACATCAGCATTGCTAATTTCCTCTCCACCTTTGGGATGGCCAGCGAGTCGTGTCTCAATAATCTTCGTCGCTCAAGGGACCAAAGGGAGAGATTGTTTGACCAGTTCCGTGCAACCACAGACGGGCCCACCAGAGAGCAGATCATGTTGCAGTTGTTCACCATGACCCAACAGGAATCTGCCCAGATGCAGTTTATGCTGGATATAAGTAGGAGTATGTCCAAGGCCTACGCAGACTTGGTATCCAACTTCTTATCCACTCTCACGAACCTGATGCTTCTCAGGCATGATGCCTATCTACGCCATGCTCACCCCAACCTGGATGCTTTTAGGGTACGCAACCTTCGCACCGCCCCAGTCTCAGGTGGAGACCTGTTTGAGAGGAGTCTCATGCAGGAGTATGAGCAACACTTGATAGGACTAGGAGTGAAGCCTGGATCCAAGAAGGAACAACGTTTCCACCCATATAAGAAAAACAAGAGGGGTAGGGGTGGATGTCAACAAGCTCCACAAGGGGTTTACTACCAACCCATGCCGGCTCCACAATATATGGTGCAGCAACCCTTCATTCAACATCCACCCCAAGGTGGTCGCAGAGGAGGACGTGGTGGTCGCAGAGGCCGTGGCCGCAGAGGCAGCACAGGTGGTAACAAGCAGCAGCAACCTCCTCAATGATACTCAATACCAAGTGCTACTTTTACAAAACCCTGGATTAGAACTGACAATGCTTTTAGGAAATCCCTTACTCTGTGTTTTCCCTGTAACCCCTCCAGAGGGGGAGAAGACTCTGAGTGTGTTATCCCTACCAGAGAGGGAAAAGACTCCGCGTGTACAGTCCCCAAGGGGGGGAGGGAAAGACTCTGTGTGTACAGCCCCCACCGGAGGGGGGAAAGACTCCGTGTGTCCAGTCCCCACCAGAGGGGGAGAAAACTCGGGTTGTACGGTCTCAGGATACACCCAATCTAGTTCAGTTCAAAAGTGTATTTATTCCAGAAAAAGATCTGCCAGTGGGGGGCAGACTAAGGCAGTTCCTTCCGGAGTGGGAAAAACATGGGTCCCACCGGTTGATCACAGGGCTCATAAGAGACGGATACAAGTTGCCCTTCAGGGAGCGCCTAAACCTATCCAGGGTACCCTGCATAATCAGCAGTTACGCAGGCTTCGACAAACAAAATGCCTTATGGACCTCTATTCAAGACCTGCTGCAGAAAGGTGTAGTCAAAGTCGTTCATACCCCAGAAAGTCTGGGATTTTACAGCCGTCTCTTCCTGGTTCCAAAACCAGGCAACCGCTAGAGGCCAGTCATAGACTTGAGTTCACTAAACATATTCCTGGCCATCCCAAAGTTCAAGATGGAGACCCCAGAGTCCATACGTGCCTCCCTCAGGAAAGGGGAATGGGTCACATCTATAGATCTCACAGACGCTTACTTACACGTGCCAATTCACACCCAGTCCTGCTTAGCTCACTTTTCTTATGGCTTCTCTGTGGTGCCGACCTGTTTTATGTCCCTGGACTTTGAATTTGCCTATTGCTATGGTCTTGTAGCTCCTTAGAGTCCACTACTCAGTGGACATTAAGCACTGTAAAAGTCAAATTAGAATTAGAATTCTCAAAAAAATACCTCAGGTTTCATTTCAAAGGCGTCACTTATCAGTTCACCAGCCTCCCTTTCGGGCTAGCAACAGCCCCCCTCATTTTCACCAGTATAGTCAAAGAGGTAAAACTGATAGCTTTGTAATCAGGAATCAGACTCCACCAATACCTGGACGACTGGTTGATCCATGCCCCCTCAGAACAACAATGCACGGTTCAAACACAAAAACTACTAAAGCTGGTGAAGGATTTGGGCTTTATAGTAAACCTCAAGAAGTCAGAACTCAAACCATCTCAGAGGTTCGACTTCCTGGGTTACCACTTTTTACTAGATTTGGCTCTTGTGAAGCCCACGCAAGACAGGTGGACCAAACTTCAGGAGATGTTCCATCACCTCTCCTTGAAGTCTGTTATCAGTGCAAGGACTCTTATGTCCACCATTGGATTGCTTGCATCAACGGAGAAGACTGTAAAATTGGGCAGGATGCATATGAGACCTTTTCAGTGGCATCTCAAAACTCATTGGAAATATCCGATGCCTCTGGACACACTGATCCCCTGGAATCAGAAGATGATACGACACGGGGAATGGTGGTTAGACCCTCAAAATGTGCTACAAGGAGAACATCTCCACCCCAAGGAACATGAAAAACTGATATTTACAGACGCCTCAAATGCAGGTTGGGGCGCTCACTCAGGTCAAAATTCTACAGGGGGGCTCTGGTCTCTTTCAGAAAAGCACCTTCACATCAACCTATTAGAAATGAAGGCGGTTCTTCTGGCCCTGCAATTCTTCAAGACAGATTGCAGGAACAATCAAGTCCTTATCGCCTCAGACAACACCTCAGTGGTGGCCTATATCAACAAACAGGGCGGCACAAAATTAGCAGAACTCTCATGTGGAGAATCCTCACTTGGTGTCACCTAAACAATGTCACACTCAGAGCAAGGCATGTACCGGGCTCACTCAATGTGATAGCGGACGGCCTCTCAAGGAGGAACCAGATTCAATCAACAGAGTGGTCTCTGTCTCCACAGATCTTCAAACAAATTTCCAAACTTTGGGAGAGTCCCCAAGTGGACCTGTTCGCAACCAGCCTGAACAAAAAACTTCCTACATATGTCTCTCTGATTCCGGATCCTCAGGCATGGGCAGTAGATGCCCTCAACATTCCGTGGGAAAACATGGTTGCTTATGCGTTCCCTCCCACCGCCCTTCTGCCCAAGGTTGTACAAAAACTTCAATCACAAACATGCAGGATAATTCTGATAGCCCCAGGCTGTCCGACAAAACCATGGTTTTGGGACCTGGTGGAGATGTCTCTGGACATTCCAAGACAACTACCACCCACACGCACTCTGCTAAAACAACCACTGAACAACCAATACCATGCCAACCCAACATCCCTGAACCTCCACGTCTGGTATCTAGGAGTTCAGCACTCCAAGAACATGGTTTCACTGCAGAAGTGGCAGAAAGAATTGCTGCTCCTCAGAGACTCTCAACAAGATCCATCTACACATCCAAGTGGACTGTTTTCCAACGTTGGTGCACAGAAAAACAGGTGGACTTCAGGAGTCCCTCTATAGGAGACATCTGCAACTTCTTCTAGTATCTGTTCAATGACTTAAATAGATGCCCTTCCACCATTGAAGGCTACAGAACAGCCATAGCAAATACCCTCGGGAATACTAAACAAAACATTAGTACTAACCCCGAGATTGCCAGACTGATAGCCAGTTTTCACAGGGATAAACCTAAGAGTTCCAGGTCCATTCCAGAGCTTTTGCGGCTTCCAAGGCCTTTTATGGGGGAATTTCCATGGATCAAATTATGCAAGCCTGCCATTGGAAATCATAAAACACATTCACCAGATTTTACCTCGGAGATCTTGCCGGACAAGACCAATCAGAGGGCTCCTTCCACTTAGGCGCCTTCATTGCAGCACAGCAGGTGATGCCTCCTTCCGACCAAGTTCCAGGGAAGCAAAAAGAGGGGGGCACGACGCCGGGAACCACCTAGACGGGGAGTGTCAGAACCCTCTGACACCGTAGAGCGGGGTCGTCACCCCTTTTAAGGTAACTTGAATTTTGAATTTTACTCTTATTCAATTATTTACCTGCTGTATTCACAGAAATACCTGCGTCTCATGTAGTTACCAGGAGTTTTTCTTTCCAATGTTCTTGAGACTGTAATTTAAGTTTAACTTTTTCTGTTTACTTTACCTTGCTTTCTTAAGAATTTTCTTATGTCGTATCAAATGTTACTTGACATCACATTTCATTGTACTTTGTGTACTTTGTTTTTTAGATATTTTTTCTGCTTGGAGTGCCTGCGCTGGTGGTGAGAACCAAGATGGTGCCTTTCTTCCCCTTGGTGACACCCCTCAACCTCAGAAGAGCTGGAGAATTCCCCTCAGTTCCTGATGTGTACTTCCTGATGACCACATTGGGGGCTTCCTACTTCACCCTGGTCTCCGGATGCTCGCCTGTGGATGGTTGCTGCCTTTGCCAGATATAATTGTTTAGCCAGTGTCTAGTCTTCCCAGCCATCCAGAATGCTGGGATTCAGCATATGGTTACAATAGGTAGCACTATTGTAGCGTAATAAAATTGGAAATTTTATTTTAAATGTAGCTTTTATAAGCTACAATACCTACCTATTGTAACCATAGTACAGGCCCTCATTGGTCCTCCCCGCTTGTTCCAGACTACACTGGGCAAGGGGTTTGGTTACAACAAAAAGGAGGAAGTGCTCATGGGAGCAATCTGATAGGTCCCCTAAGTCACGTGGCCAAGCCAGCAGATGCGTGTTTACCCGCACCGGTACTATATCACCGGCATTCCCCGTGACCAGTACTCCGGATAGCCCCGTCTATCTGAATTTCACGGGTAATAGTTTTCAACTTTACTCCGGTTGGAAGCTTCCCGTGGTCAACCACTGGTAAAGCATATGGTTACAATAGGTAGGTATTGTAGCTTATAAAAGCTACATTTAAAGTAAAATATCCAATTTTATGTCAGAGTTTCATGTTAATCTTCACTCTTCCTCCTTTGAATATAGGAATAACACCCAACAAACCATGGTATACGCAGGATTCTACCACAGTTTATAACCTCAAACCATGGTAAAATTCTGTGTGCCACAATTTGTCATGTGTTATTTCTATCTAACATGACAAAGTTTTAAATATTTTAAACTCAATAATTATTTCATATATTTTAAAGCAAAACTAATTTGTATTTTTTGTTTCGTTCTTTTTAGAGGATTATTGCAGGAACAGCCAAATGCTTGTGTGATACTAGTGAAATATTTGTTGTAAAATCTTTATAAACCTTAGATTTCAGTCATTTATTTTTATTCTATCTTGAAAACATTTTACATGTTATTAAAAAAATTATTTAACATATTTTAACTGACACAAACAGGCTGTTTCATCAATTTCACATTTTGTCGTTACATGTGTTAGCCATAATTAGGGATAATCCAAACCCAACGCGTTATGCTGATTTTACTGGTGAAATATTTCCTCTATTAGCCAATCAGAATCGCAGACACACCAGTGTCATGTTAGAATTCTTTATCAAACCTGGATTTTTCAGCAGAATTACAAGCTAGACTGCGATTTACCCAAACGTCATTTACAAATCATTGGAGAAAGTCAATGTTTTAGTTTTTTATGTTTTTGTGTCCATGGATTGTGTTCAAACTCTCCGTAGAACATTATGTTATGGTTATGTTTTACCCTCCTATTTACAGAAGCAGTGATTTCATAGATCAGTGATTTCAAGTTTTCTTTAAACAAAAATGAAGAATAACTTGGAAGTCATTATCAGCAAAGTTTTCATGCAGTTCACAGTTTAAACTGGAAATCAGTGAGATAGCGGCTAAGTAAAACATAACAAGGTGTCTGTATGGCTTGTTATTCAGTTTGTTGTTTAAATACACTAGACGTGGTTACCTCGGTTCTACTTTACTTGCATGTAGAGCTGTGGCATGACCCCACATAGAACTGGAGATTTGCATAAAACACAAATATACAAATGTGTACACATATCTATTCCCACAACTATTTTGTTTAATTTTTTTAACAATCAGTCAACATGCAAAAAATAGTTAACAAAAAACAAGTGACATTTCCTGATTTTCCAGGGGCCGATTCCACTAAAGGACTTAAACTAAGTCCCTTTATTGGCTCAGTCAGGGACTTAAATCTAAGACTTTGGTCTTAACTACTTCTGGGACTTAAAATGGATTTCACAAAGGTGACTTAGCTAAGTCCAAGCTTATCAAATAACCACAGTGGTTTTCTGTGTCTTTTATATCCTTCATTTGATGCATTTTATCTGAGGATAAGTGCTGTTTTGAAATAGAAAACAATGTTACATCATATAAACTTCCAAAAGACTACTTCAGTAAGGTGTTCTGTATAATTATACTTTATTTACAGTCATTTCAAATTTTGAAGTGGAGAAAAGGTTATGGCGGCCATATTTAAGTCCTCTTTACAAAATTTAAGCCCACTACCTCCCAGACTTAAAGTTAAGTCCACTGACCTAGCAAATCCATGGACTTAGCCCCTTTGTGAAATCCACTAAGTCTAGGCCCGCTGACTTAGCACATTTTTGCCAGAGTTTAAGACCAAAGTCTTAAACTTAAGCCCAAAATCAGGCTTAAGTCCCTTAGTGAAATCGGCCCCAGGGTTATTGACCATTTCTCTAAAAATTTGAAAATGTTCGTTTATTATAAAAACTGTGTAAAATAGCATATATTTTGTACATGTGCTGTACTTGCTGTGTCCTTGGCTTAATATCAGTTGTTTTTAACTACATTATACAATTTCCAGTCATTTCATCAAGTTTTTACCCCACAGCCCTTAAGGGCTGTCGGGGTATTGTTTTCACCCATGGTGGGCGGGTGGGCGGCCAGCGGGAAATAGTTTGTCCGGGCTGTATCTCAGAAACCGTAAGGTGTAGGAAGTTGATACTTGGTAGGGACATTGGTTAGGGGGTGTAGGTGTGCAACATCATAGTCTGACCTTGATTTGACCTTGCCGTAGTGACCTTGACCAATAAAATCTTGTCCGGGCTATATCTCGGAAACCGTAAGGTGTAGGAAGTTGATACTTGGTAGGGATATTGGTTAGGGGGTGTAGATGTGCAACGTCATGGTCTGACCTTGATTTGACCTTTGACCTTGCCGTAGTGACCTTGACCTATAAAATGTTGTCCGGGCTATATCTCGGAAACTGTAAGGCTTGGGAAGTTGATATTTGGTAGGGACATTGGTTAGGGGGTGTAGGTGTGCAACGTCATGGTGTGACCTTGATTTGACCTTTGACCTTGCCGTAGTGACCTTGACCTATAAAATGTTGTCCGGGCTATATCTCAGAAACTGTAAGGTGTAGGAAGTTGATACGTGGTACGGATATTGGTTGGGGGTGTAGGTGTGCAACGTCATGGTGTGACCTTGATTTGACGTGTGACCTTGCCGTAGGTTCCTTGACCTATAAAATCTTGTCCAGGCTATATCTCAGAAACCGTAAGGTGTAGGAAGTTGATACTTGATAGGGATATTACTTAGGGGGTGTAGGTGTGCAGCGTCATGGTGTGACCTTGATTTGACCTTTGACCTTGCCGTAGTGACCTTGACCTATAAAATGTTGTCTGGGCTATATCTCAGAAACCGTAAGGTGTAGGAAGTTGATACTTGGTAGGGATATTGATTAAGGGGTGTAGGTGTGCAACGTCATGGTCTGACCTTGATTTGACCTTTAACCTTGCTGTAGTGACCTTGACCTATAAAATATTGTCCGGGCTATATCTCGGAAACTGTTAGGTGCAGGAAGTTGATATTTGGTAGAGACATTGGCTAGGGGGTGTAGGTGTGCAGCATCATGGAGTAACCTTGATTTGACCTTTGACCTTGCCATAGTGACCTTGACCTATAAAATCGTCAGGGCTGTATCTCGGAAATTGTAAGGTGTAGGAAGTTGATACTTGGTAGGGACATTGGTTATTGGCTATAGGTGTGTATTATCATGGTGTGAACTTAATTTGACCTTTTACCTTAATTTGACCTTTTACCTTGCCGTAGTGACCTTGACCTTTAAAATCTTGTTGCACCTTTGGGTCTGTCTTTTGATGCAGATTAATCAAAAGTCATATTAGAATTTATTAAGAATTTTACTTTCATAACTTCCCATTGTAAGAGATAGAATTTCATCAAGTGAGCCGCAGATTTTACTCCAACACCACACATAAGCATTCATTAAATGTATTACCACTTCTGTATGCATGGTAATATTGAAACCATCTAAACCATAATTCAGAAATGCAGATGTCTATAAAGAGTGTTGAATTTTAGTTTACTGATTAATGCCGTCATCTTGTCATTGAATTATCTTGTTTTAATACTTCATCTTTATACGCATTATCTTTCTTTTAAACATTATTTCTCCATTTAAACATTGCTTGGACCTTTATATAACTGACAGTGCTCTGAAAGTATCCTGAAGTTTGTACTGGTACAGTACTTCTATATCTCATGGTGTTAAAAATATTTCCCAAGGCTGTGGGGTACGGGCATCTCTGATGCTATTTTTACTTATTGTTGGAGGCTCATATTTGCATATTTCTTTATATATATGTCATAGATCATTCTGTAAAATTTTAATTTTCACAGGATAAGTATTTCTTTGATTTTCGCGTGTTTTGAGTTTTCCTCGGTACAGGCAATTATATTGTACGTCTTTTTATTGTGTATAAAATGTCGATTCACCAAGCAAATAAAGACAAACCAAGAGCTCAGAAATGCCGCCACTTTTGCTTCAGTTTTGATATACATAACTACTGCCCTACCTGTAGGGAGGCTGGCAAGGGAGACGACCCCTGTGTCACCTTTGAATCACCCTGTCAAATCTGCACGTCTTTTTCAGATGAGCCGTTACAAAAAATTCAGAACAGGAAACATTATTTAAAAAAGCAAAAAGCGGCAACTAGTTCCAAAGATGATGAACTAGATCTTTTGGGTGAAGGTGACGGGGATTCCTTCACTGGATCCAATGCAGACCTCGAGTGTGCTGCTGATAACCTTTTCACCTCATCCCCCCCCCCCACCCACCCCCCCACCCCCACCCACCTGTCCTCAACCTCTTGCCTTCAGCTCCCTGTCCTTAAAAACCCCAGCCAAGACTGTTCCACCCACCCCAGGTACTGCTTTGCAAAATAAAATCCAGAAAAACCTTGAGAAATCCCTGGGTGATTCCTTAAATATACATCTACAGCAGCAAATGGGTTCCTTCCAGGCATCCATGTTGGAAGCTTTTCAGTCACTCTGAGAGGAGTTGGCTACACAAAAGAAAGTCAAGGTAGAGTCCTCGCTTCTTGCTTCCAAACCTGGCTCGTCCAGTAACAATGCTGCCCCTCTGGATTTACCCCCTCCGAGATCTGGTACTAACCTTCCAAGCGAGGCTATGGATGTGGACTACGGTCCAGCACTCCCTCCTCGTCTAGTACCCACTCAAGATTCCTCGGAACAGTACGTTGCCCCCTCTGAAGGTCACCCCGAAGAGGTCTCGTACTCTGACAAAAAGCAAAGCCATAGGCAGCCAGTTGACCCGAGCTCTGCCTCGGACCAACTAAATGAGGATTCCGACGAACCTCGGATCCCTTCTTCTAGATCCAAAAAACACTCTGACAAGAGCAAACATAAATCAAGATCTAGATATGTGTCATTCTCTTCAGAGGAAGATCAGTCCCCAGTAGCCAGACACAGGTCTTCTAAGCCCTCTAGGGCTCAGCCCTCAGGAGTAGCTTCTGATCAAGACCTCCCAGAACATGATCCAGACCCCCCTTATTATAGGGAAGTAGCTTTGTCTGACATGCCCTCACAATACTCTGAAGAAGTAGACACCTTCAGGCGTATTCTCTCTCTCCCTGACCCCAGGGAATCTATGCCCAGGTCGTCCACTTCGGTATTAGGTCTGGATGATGAAAAAGGCCATCAAAAGCTCAGACCTAGAGGTCCTTCCTCTATCCTTCCACTTAGCTCAGTTATCAAGGACGCCTTTGATAAATTCCAACATGACTTTAAGGCTGCCAACTTATCTGAGGGAAAATATGTCAGGCCTCCTCCCTCAACTTCAAAGTGGTACAAGGTGGGACAGCCCACTTTTCAGGACAAAATTCAGGAGTTGAATACAGACTTTGCTAAGATCTGTATTACTCCTAGACCTTCTGGGACCCCAGTAGCCAGAGTTCCCCTGCCAGTTCTCAAGGAGCTGGAACTTCAGGCTAGACAAAATATCTCAACCCTCAACTTCACCGCTGCATTTGCCAAAACCTCCTCTTCTTGCAATGCTTCATTGGAAAAATGCCAACATAGCATTAAGTCTACGGTCAAGAAGATTAAATCTCAGATTCAGAAATGTGCCAATCCTGAGAAAGTGGCAAAGCGCAGATATGAGGAAGTAGCTGACTACTTAGATTTTTGGAACAAGACAGTACTTGTCCAACACAGGGCCCTCACTTGTCTCAGCAAATCTCTAGCCCATATTTTGCAGAGGGAATTATACTCTATGGCTAATACCGGCTTGCTCAGGCGTGAAGCCGAGATGACTCTATTACATCCACGATTAGGAGAAACGAGACGTCAAGAACTCAGGAACTCGTCCTTTTGGGGCCCTTCCTTGTTCGAGTCTCAACTAGTGAAGGAAGGTGAGGACTTCCTTCTCAAAAAAGGCACCTCAAAAGATTCTCAGGGTTTTGCACCCTACCAGAATAAGCCCTTTCGTGGTCCCCACAAGAAAAGAGGCTCCTACAGAAAACGCCCCTATTGGGGCAATACCTCTCAAAGCAGTAACCAGTCCTTTCCCTCAGGAAGAGGAAAACCCAACTTTAGAGGTTCCAGGGGTCGTTTTCGACCCCACAATAGGGGAAGGGGGCGTGGAAACCCCCCTTCCCAATGACTCCTCCAAAGGCTCACTCAGTCCACCAGTAGGAGGTCGCCTCCGTTCTTTCAGGAGAGACTGGCTAACAAACAAATGTTCTCAAAACGTGTTAAACATTATCACCAATGGCTACGTTCTGCCATTCCGTTCAAAGCCAAACTTGATCAGATTTCCTCTGATTCTATCAGAGTACAAGGCCCAACAAAAAGACCAAGCCTTGGCCACTTGTATTCAGTCTCCAGTCTCTCCTGTCAAAGAACGCCATCGAAAGGGTGGAAAATGTAAAATCTCTCGGGTTTTACAGTCGCCTGTTCCTAGTACCCAAGCCTCACCAAAGGTGGAGGCCAGTCATAGACTTAAGCAGGCTCAACACTTTTCTACACGTAGAAAAGTTCAAAATGGAAACTCCAGAGTCCATCAGGACCTCCCTGATTCCAGGGGAGTGGGTATCGTCGATAGATCTGTCGGACGCTTACCTGCACATCCCCATCCACCCAAACTCAAGGAAATACCTAAGGTTTTGCTACAAGGCTCAGGTGTTCCAGTTCACCTCCCTCCCGTTCGGGCTGGCCACAGCCCCCCAGGTCTTTACAATGATCGTAAAGGAAGTGAAACTAATGGCCCTCTCAAGAGGACTCAGAATTCACCAATACCTGGACGACTGGCTGATCAGGTCCCAGTCTCAGGAGGAAGCCCAAGTGAACACTCAGGCAGTGGTAGACCTAACTCAGTCCTTGGGGTTGATAATAAATCAGGAAAAATCAGAACTGAAACCTACTCAGGTGTTTTCGTTCGTGGGCTACGAATACCACCTAGATTCAGCCCTTGTAAAACCCACTCAAGAGAGATGGCTCAAACTTCAGGATTTGATCCTACGACTCAAGTCAAAACATGTTTTGACTGCAAGATGTTTGATGTCTCTAATTGGGTTGCTAGCCTCAACGGAGAAAATTGTCCCGGAGGGACGCCTTCACATGAGGCCCTTTCAGTTTCATCTCAAGGAGCACTGGAGATATCCTCAGTTGCTGGACAACCTCCTTCCCTGGACAGAAGCCATTGCAGCCCACCTAGATTGGTGGCAAAATCCCTCCAATGTGATGAAAGGTGCAGACCTTCATCCCAGAGACCACAGTATCCAACTCTTTACCGATGCCTCAAACGAAGGTTGGGGCGCTCACTTAGACCAAAATTCTACAAAGGGTCTGTGGTCAGATCGGGAAAAAAGGCTACACATAAATGTCCTAGAATTGAAGGCGGTCTCCCTGGCCCTTCGAGAATTCAAGGACCAGTGCCAGAATCAAACAGTGTTGGTTGCGACGGACAACTCAACAGTGGTAGCCTACATCAACAAACAAGGAGGAACACACTCAGCAGAGATGTGCGCTCTCCTGTGGAAGATCATGACCTGGTGCCATCACTACCACATAACATTGAAAGCCAGGCACATTCCAGGGTGCCTGAATGTGATGGCCGACCTATTATCCAGGTCCAACCAAGTGCAGTCAACAGAATGGTCTCTGCACCCACAGGTGTTCAAACAGATCTGCCAGAAGTGGTTCACACCTCATGTAGACTTATTTGCCACTCACCTGAACCACAAACTCCCACTATATGTGTCTCCTATCCCAGACCCAAGGGCCTGGGACATAGATGCTCTGAACATAAACTGGACCAACCTCACGGCCTATGCGTACCCTCCTACGGCCCTCCTTCACAAGGTGATCCAAAAGATCAGGCAATGTCATTGCCTGATCATCGTAATAGCCCCAGGCTGGCCAGGGATGCCCTGGTTTTGGGACCTAGTGCAGCTCTCAACAGAGATCCC
The DNA here is from genome assembly GCA_964017235.1 of Sabellastarte sp. h YS-2021. Lineage (NCBI taxonomy): Eukaryota > Metazoa > Annelida > Polychaeta > Sabellida > Sabellidae > Sabellastarte > Sabellastarte sp. h YS-2021. The sequence continues at coordinate 1,563,378 of OZ024927.1, forward strand.
ACTGCAACTCCCAGTGTCAACGACCCTACTCAAACAGTCCCACAAGTTGGTGTTCCACAACAACCCCCAGCACCTGAACCTCCACGTCTGGTGTCTAGGAGCGGACAACTCCAAGAACAAGGCTTCTCTGTGGAGGTGGCAGAGAGAATTGCTGCCCCTCAGCGGTCATCAACAAGGACCATCTACAAGTCAAAGTGGGCCCTATTTGAAAAATGGTGCAGAGAAAATTCGGTGGATTTCTCCACTCCATCTGTGAAACAAATCTCAGATTTTTTCATGTACCTGTACCAAGACTTAAACAGGCGCCCCTCGACCATTGATGGTTACAGGACTGCAATCGTTGACACTTTGGGCCCAACGGCCCAACATATTGCACACAATGCAGACCTTCATAGGTTACTCTCCAGTTTTCACAGGGATCGTCCTAAAAGTTCCAGAAATTTACCCAAGTGGAACCTTTCTGTTGTCCTTAACGACCTCACCAAAGCACTATTTGAGCCCATGAAAGACACAGACCTCAAACATCTTACTCTCAAAACTGCTTTCTTGCTAGCCTTGGGCTCCGGCAAGCGCCGCAGCGAAATCCATGCCTGGGTCGCAAACAAAGTATCTAATCTAGGCCAATGGGAAAAGGTTGCCTTGTTCCCTTCTTCTGATGTCATAGCCAAAAACCAACTAGCAAGACAAGGTTCTCAAAGTGTGCCTCCGGTGACTATCCCTGCTTTGACTACCATTGTAGATAGACAATTCAAAAAAGACAGGACCCTGTGTCCCGTGCGGGCCCTGAGGTTTTATTTGGACCGAACTAAAGACCTGAAAGGGTCTCGTTCTCTCCTTTTCATCTCCTTTAAGAAAGGACATACCTCAGACATCAGACCCGCTACTCTCTCTTCATGGTTGAAACAAACCATCCTACTTTGTTACAAACAAGCAGATCAACAAGCCTTGGACTTGGTCCAAGTCAAAGCGCATGACATCCGGGCCTTCGCGGCCTCTAAGGCCTTTTACGGTGGGGTATCGGTGGACCAAATCATGCAAGCCTGTCACTGGAAAGCTCACAACACATTTACAAATTTTTACCTAAAAGACCTTACTTGGTCGGACACCGACAACAATATGTATCTGGGACCCGTGGTGGCGGCACAACAAGTCCTAGATCCTTCCCCTCAGACCAGTTGTCCTCGGAAAGAAAAAAGTAGGGGGGCACATCCGCTACAACCAAGTCTTCAGGAGTCTTTCCCAGGATCTAGGTATTCCTTTACCTTCAAGATGTTACGGGTAAGGTCATTTTATTCTTTAGTTATCAAAGTAATTTCTATTAAGGACTTATTTAGTTGTCATTAATCTCATATTCAGGTTTAAAAATTTTATGAGATGCCCAACCACTGGTTTGGTCAGTCCCACGTGAAGGGCCCTTTGGGACCCTTAGACCTCGAAGTGAGCACTGCTGCACTTCCGTCCTACAATCAAACATCTAGACAGTTTTTAGCACTGTCTCTCATTTACTTAGGTTTTTGGCTCGTTACAGGCCTGGTCTTCGGGATCGGGGCACTGTAAATGGGACTCAGACTGGTATTTCTGGCACTATTCTATACTTTTAATTCAAAATCTTAGAAAAAAATTACATATCTTCCAGTCTCAGCTGTAATCCCGCCACCGGGCGGTTGAATTCAGCATTAAGTCCCACATGGTAAGCTATTGTAGCGTAATAAAATTGAAAATTTTAATTACTTAAATGTAGCTTTTATAAGCTACAAGCTTACCATGTGGGACTTAGGAGAGTCCCACCCTGCCTCCCCACTGTTTACAGCTGAGGGGTAGGTTTAAAAAATTTCAACGAGAAAGTAGGGCGATTGGTCAGCAGTTATCACGTGACGACAACTACCAGTATATCTGGTGGCTAACAAGAACAATCTTTTTTTCTAAGACGTTGGCCCCGGGTGTGGCAACCCGAGAACAGCATTAAGTCCCACATGGTAAGCTTGTAGCTTATAAAAGCTACATTTAAGTAATTAAAATTTTCAAATTAATTTTGCTTCTTACTGTTTATCTGATGAATATAGTTGTGTTCATATTAATTAAATCAGAATTTAATGGACTTCAGTGCATAGAAAATTCCTTTTACATCTGAAAATGACCTACATAAGACATCAAGAAGATGTCTAAATTCAACATCTAAACAACATACTGTCATTTGAACTTTCATATTGGACCTGCTGGGGACGTCATTTGGATTTAGATCTAGATGTCCATTAGATATCGAAATGACATCTAATTGCCCACTGGGTTGGGTCTGTCTTTTGATGCAGATAAAGCAAAAGTCATATTAGAATTTATTAAGAATTTTACTTTCATAACTTCCCATTGTAAGAGATAGAATTTCATCAAGTGAGCCACAGATTTTGCTCCAACACCACAATAAGCATTCATTAAATGTATTACCACTTCTGTATGCATGGTAATATTCAAACCATCTAAACCATAATTCGGCCATGCAGATGTAGATAAAGAGTGTTGAATTTTAGTTTACTGAATAATGCTGTCATCTTGTTATTGAATTATCTTGTTTTAATGCTTCATGTTTATACGCATTATCTTTCTTTTAAACATTATTTCTCCATTTAAACATTGTTATGTTATGTTATGTTGTATTTATACTCAGCGCAATATCTCCATATATTACAGGACTCAAAGCGCTATTTACCAATCCGACTGCACAGGTACAGCCCCAACTAACACGTAACTGACATTCCCCTAACTGGAAGATAGAGGCTCAAGGATGACCATTTATCAACGTCCTTGAGGTTCTTTAACCTGCTACTGGGGATAGGACCCAATGACAGAGGACCGCCATTTTAAGTGGTCATCCGAGCCACTATGTATCTGCCTGTACCTGGGATTGAACCCACGTCCTCTGAGTTCCTAGACAAGTGTGTTACCCGCTAGGCCACAGTGGCAGATTGTTTGGACCTTTGTATAACGGACAGTGCTCTGAAAGTATCCTGAAGTTTGTACTGATACAGTACTTCTGTATCTCATGGTGTTGAAAATATTTCCCTAGGCTGTGGGGTACGGGCATCTCTGATGCTATTTTTTTCAACAGAAAAAGATGTTATGCAAATCTCCAGTTCTGTGTGGGGTTGTGCCACGGTTCTACACACAAGTAAAGTAGAGCCGAGGTAACCACGTCTATAATATACCATTGTTTTACTGAAGAAGACATTCTATTCATACAACTTTGAACTTTACTTACCATAGCAGCACCAGTGTTTGTTATTTGCTGTCACTTCAGAAGGAGGCTGGTCGGTACTTGAATTCCACAACTTCCAATGTACTGTTTATAATAGTGTGGTTTTACACTGTCACATCACCACTGCCCATGTCAGCAGGAAGGAATGAAATGGTCATAAAATCTCACATTAAAATCTCTATTGTTTCAACAATAAATTTCAAACCCCGAACCCTATGTCACAAAGTTGGTAGCTTCTTACCGAAGGTTGTCAGTTTACAGTACAGAACCTTGGCCAACTGTATGTACTGGTTTCCTCTACCAATAAAACTACCCGTCATTATGTGACCTCAACAGTGTTGAAAGCAACGTTACAACCCAAATAAAATTGCCTGTGTGGATTACAACTAGGTGTACCGTTCTTACTGTGTTATGAACCCTCAGAACAGGATAAAGTCATTGAGAGGATCACTACACATTTCTCCACTCTCTGAGTTTTAAGAAAAGCCTTAATTGTACTACCTGGTTGTGAGGAATCTTGTAAAATTGCTTTTATCCTGTAAAGTGTTCTAGTTTAGTTATTTATCTATGGGGCAGGAATCGTTGTCATTGATGTAATCACCACACAAGTGCACTACCTGGGTTTGGAGAAATACAGTCTCCATTCTGTATACCTCACTGTTCTCATTCATTTATTGATGTATAGGGCAGGAATCCGTATTAATGTGGTCACCACACAGAGTTTTAAGAGAACCTATAATTGCACTACCTATGTATTTAGGAATCGTGTAACACTACTTTCATCCTGTAAGGTATAAATCAGTGTCCTCTTTTAATTTAGTTATTTATCTGTAGGGCAGGAATCAGTACGCCATTGATGTAATCACCACACGTCTGCAGTACCTGGGTAGGGAGGAGGCACTACACTGTCTGCAAGACGAGCATCTGCCCCACTCACTGAGAGCAACCTACTGCCGACTCATCATCACCCTGTTTGTAGACGTTCAGGGAGCAAAGTGTCTGGTGGACCAAACAACGTTATCTTTTGAATACAAACAACTGAATGGAAGAAAGATTGAGTTCAGATACAGCAGAAAGAGTTTTAGACACAGTCAATGTACCTCTCTGGTAAGACTGAGTCAACTGTATGACTCATTGTACCTCACTAGTAAGACTGAATCAACTGTGTGACTCATTGTACCTCATTTATAAGATTAAGTCAACTGTGTGACTCACTAGTAAGACTGAATCAACTGTGTGACTCACTGTACCTCATTTATAAGATTAAGTCAACTGTGTGACTCACTAGTAAGACTGAATCAACTGTGTGACTCACTGTACCTCACTAGTAAGACTGAGTCAGCTGTGTGACTCACTGTACATCACTTGTAAGACTGAATCAATTGTGTGACCCACTGTACCTCACTAGTAAGACTGAGGCAACTGTGTGACTCACTGTACCTCATTTATAAGATTAAGTCAACTGTGTGACTCACTAGTAAGACTCAGTCAACTGTGTGATTCAGTGTACATCACTTGTAAGACTGAGTCAACTGTGTGACTCACTGTACATCACTTGTGAGACTGAATCAACTGTGTGACTCACTGTACCTCACTGGAAAGACTGAGTCAACTTTATGACTAACTGTATCTCACTTGTAAGACTGAATCAATTGTGTGACTCACTATACCTCACTAGTTAGTCTGAGTCAACTGTGTGACTCAGTGTACCTTGCTGGTCAGACTGAGTCAACTATGTGACTCAATGTACCTCACTTGTAAGACTGAATCAATTGTGTGACTCACTGTATCTCATTGGTCAGACTGAATCAACTGTGTGACTCAGTGTAACATACGGGTTATGTCCAAATTTAGGGATGTTTACTTATAAGTTCATTTGAACATCAGACATTTTCTTTCCTCATTTATCTTAAATCATTGTATCATTTCATTGTTATGTAATGCTGAATGAAGACCTGTCTGTCCGTCTGTCTTTCTGTGTCTCTCTGTCTGTTAAGGTTAGACGGGTGAACACAAAGATAAGCAAACATGAAGATAAACAGTCTTAAGAATTTTTCAGATATGTTTGATATTTCACCGACCCTCCCCAACTCTTCATCTTGTCTGTCTACCTCCTGTCATGGTCACTTCCAGTCCTGCCCTACACTGTCACTGTCTTGGCGGGAAACACTTGCCGGCCTGTCGTGTTTAAGTACCCCCAGCCTCGCTGCACAACAAGCCGTAGAACAACACTGACTGTACTTGAAAGGAAACCGGGCTGTAGTAAACAACCTGATGGGAAGTCTCCCAAGTTTTTGGTCACAGAGTCGGTTTCATCATAGCAGACAAGCCTGGAACACAGGGACGTAAGAGGAAACCGACAAGGCAGTTACAGCAACAGACAAGCCGGGAAGTGTATAGGACAAGTCTGTTTTATTTCACTGACTCACATCTTGTTGGTTATGGAATATGTGCCCAGTTGGCTGGTCCTGCATTCAGAAATCTTCTTCTTTCTTCAAATCAGAGTAATATTCTGAATATTTAACTCAATTAAAAACAACAGGGCCCTAAGCTTCTGTAGAAAGTCTCTCTGATGTATAGCTGGCATCTTTGCAGTGATAAATGTTGGGTAACTGTAGCAAATAGTGTTGCTTGGTTCCCGAATCACGATCCCGACTCCACAAATTAAGCAGTCCAGTTGGGGTGGGTCGGGACACTGGCCAGTCCTGTCCGTTTGTCATTATGGCTTGTCCTGGTTCTATATGGCTTGTTGGTTAGGGGTTTTATGGCTTGTCCTGGTTCTATATGGCTTGTTGGTTAGGGGTTTTATGGCTTGTCATGGTTCTATATGGCTTGTTGGTTAGGGGTTTACAGCTTGTCGTGATTCTACATGGCTTGTTGGTTAGGGGTTTTATGGCTTGTCCTGGTTCTACATGGCTTGTTGGTTAGGGGTTTTATGGTTTGTCGTGGTTCTATATGGCTTGTTGGTTAGGGGTTTACAGCTTGTCGTGGTTCTATATGGCTTGTTGGTTAGGGGTTTTACAGCTTGTCCTGGTTCTATATGGCTTGTTGGTTAGGGGTTTTATGGCTTGTCGTGGTTCCATATGGCTTGTTGGTTAGGGGTTTTATGGCTTGTCATGGTTCTATATGGCTTGTTGGTTAGGGGTTTACAGCTTGTCGTGATTCTACATGGCTTGTTGGTTAGGGGTTTTATGGTTTGTTGTGGTTCTATATGGCTTGTTGGTTAGGGGTTTTATGGCTTGTCGTGGTTCTATATGGCTTGTTGGTTAGGGGTTTTATGGCTTGTCGTGGTTCTATATGGCTTGTTGGTTAGGGGTTTTATGGCTTGTCGTGGTTCTATATGGCTTGTTGGTTAGGGGTTTACAGCTTGTCGTGGTTCTATATGGCTTGTTGGTTAGGGGTTTTATGGCTTGTCGTGGTTCTATATGGCTTGTTGGTTAGGGGTTTTATGGTTTGTCATGGTTCTGTATGGCTTGTTGGTTAGGGGGTTTACGGCTTGTCCTGGTGGTTTCTAATCTTGTTTTAGAGAAAAGCACCCCAACTCCAAGTCAGGTGGGGAGCTATATCCAGACAAGTTGTGATGTACTACGTCCTGTCGGGAGGTAAATCCAACCCAAATTTTTTTCATGCTTTTTTCTCTATTTTCCCGACTTTTCTAACCAACTCAAGAGTTGTAGGGTCAACTCCAGTGGAACATGTACTTCAAGCTCATGGGTAGGATTTATGTATTTGTTGATTTGTGTCACTTGTATACGAAAGAGTATAAGGGCCAAGTAAAAAAAAAAATTTTTCAATTTTTCGAGAGAGTATCTCAATTTCTTGAGATATTAAGTCAATTTTTTGAGATACTAAGTCAATTTCTTGAGATAGTTATCTCAATTTCTTCGAGATATTATGTCAATTTCTTGAGATATTAAGTTAATTTTTCGAGATATTAAGTCAAATTTTCAAGAAACTAAGTCAATTTCTTGAGATGTTGTCTCAATTTCTTGAGATATTAAGTGAATTTCGTGAGATACTAAGTCAATTTTGTGAGATATTATCTCAATTTCTTGAGATATTAAGTCAATTTTTTTAGATATTATGTCAACTTTTCGAGATGGTTATCTCAATTTCTTGAGATATTAAGTCAATTTTTCGAGATACTAAGTCAATTTCTTGAGATATTATCTCATTTTCTTGAGATATTAAGTCAATTTTATGAGATACTAATTCAATTTCTTGAAATAGTTATCTCAATTTCTTGAGATATTATGTCAATTTCTTGAGATATTAAGTCAATTTTTCGAGATATTAAGTCAAATTTTCAAGAAACTAAGTCAATTTCTTGAGATATTAAGTCAATTTTTCGAGATATTAAGTCAAATTTTCAAGAAACTAAGTCAATTTCTTGATGTTATCTCAATTTCTTGAGATATTAAGTCAATTTCGTGAGATACTAAGTCAATTTTGTGAGATATTATCTCAATTTCTTGAGATATTAAGTCAATTTTTTGAGATATTATGTCAATTTTTTGTGATATGTATCTCAATTTCTTGAGATATTATCTCGATTTCTTGAGTTATTAAGTCAATTTTTCGAGATACTAAGTCAATTTCTTGAGATATTATCTCAATTTCTTGAGATATTAAGTCAATTTTTTGAGATACTGAGTCAATTTCTTGAGATATTATCTCAATTTCTTGAGATATTATGTGAATTTTTCGAGATATTATGTCAATTTTTCGAGATAGTTATCTCAATTTCTTGAGATATTAAGTCAATTTTTCGAGATATTATGTCAATTTCTTGAGTTATTAAGTTAATTTTTCGAGATACTAAGTCAATTTCTTGAGATATTATCTCAATTTCTTGAGATATTACGTCAATTTCGTGAGATACTAAGTCAATTTCGTGAGATATTAAGTCAATTTTTTTAGATATTATGTCAATTTTTCGAGATAGTTATCTCAATTTCTTGAGATATTAAGTCAATTTTTCAAGATATTAAGTCAATTTCTTGAGATAGTTATCTCAATTTCTTGAGATATTATGTCAATTTCTTGAGATATTAAGTCAGTTTTTCGAGATATTGAGTCATTTTTTTTAGATAATTACAGGACAGTGAGGGGGAAGAGTGGGAGCCATGTGCTTGTAAGAACTGGCATTTGTAATAATACATGTACTTCAAAGACATGTTATATGCAATCAATCAAAATACATAATGAGGGGCCATTCTAATAATTTTTGTTACATATCAAAGCTTTTATATATCTTTCTCCTTTGTTTTGCCTTCTAGATTTAATAATAATAAATCTTTTTAATTTTGTTTTTTACAGGTTTAATTTCAAAATACAAACAAAAGTGTAAAGCACACTGCTAAAACAACCCTCAATTATTTCAATGACATAATCAAGTTAAACACACAACTATCACAGTTGATAGCAATGTATATTATATAAAGCAACACTGCATTGTGACATCGTCACCATTGTGATGTCATAGGCCTTTGAAGTTGTATTACATTGTCAATGTCAGTTGACTCAGTATTTCAAAAAATTGACATAATATCTCGAAAAATTGACTAAATATCTCAAGAAATTGACATAATATCTCAAGAAATTGAGTTAACTATCTTGAAAAATTGACATAATATCTTGAAAAATTGACTTAATATCTCAAGAAATTGACATAATAGCTCAAGAAATTGACTTAATATCTCAAGAAATTGAGATAATATCTCAAGAAATTGACTTAGTATCTCGAAAAATTGACTTAATATCTCGAAAAATTGACTTAATATCTCAAGACATTGATATAATATCTCAAGAAATTGACTTAATATCTCAAAAAATTGAGATAATATCTCAAGAAATTGAGATAACTATCTCGAAAAATTGACATAATAGCTTAAAAAAGTGAGATAATATCTCGAAAAACTGACATAATATCTCGAAAAATTGACTTAATATCTCAAGAAATTGAGATAACTATCTCGAAAAATTGACTTAGTGTCTCAAAAAATTGACTTAGTATCTCAAAAAATTGACTTAATATCTCAAAAAGTTGAGATAATATCTCGAAAAATTGAGATAATATCTCAAGAAATTGACTTAGTATCTCCAAAAATTGACCTACTATCTCCAGAAATTGAGATAATATCTCTAGAAATTAACTTAGTATCTCGAAAAATTGACTTAATATCTCAATAAATTGAGATAATATCTCAAAAATTGACATAAAATCTCGAAAAATTGAGATAATATCTCGAAAAATTGAGATAATATCTCAAGAAATTGACTTAGTATCTCGAAAAATTGACTTAATATCTGAAGAAATTGAGATAATATCTCAAAAATTGACATAAGATCTCGAAAAATTGAGATAATATCTCGAAAAATTGAGATAATATCTCAAGAAATTGACTTAGTATCTCGAAAAATTGACTTAATATCTCAAGAAATTGAGATAATATCTCAAGAAATCGAGATAACTATTTCAAAAAATTGACATAATATCTCGAAAAATTGACTTAATATCTCAAAAAATTGAGATAATATCTAAAGAAGTTGAGATAATATCTCAAGAAATTGAGATAACTTTCTCCAAAAATTGACCTAATATCTCAAGAAATTGAGATAATATCTCTAGAAATTAACTTAGTATCTCGAAAAATTGACTTATATCTCAAGAAATTGAGATAATATCTCAAGAAATTGAGATAATATCTCAAAAATTGACATAAAATCTCGAAAAATTGAGATAATATCTCGAAAAATTGAGATAATATCTCAAGAAATTGACTTAGTATCTCGAAAAATTGACTTAATATCTCAAGAAATTGAGATAATATCTCAAAAATTGACATAAAATCTCGAAAAATTGATATAATATCTCGAAAAATTAAGATAATATCTCAAGAAATTGACTTAGTATCTCGAAAAATTGACTTAATATCTCAAGAAATTGAGATAATATCTGAAGAAATTGAGATAACTATCTCAAAAAATTGACATAATATCTCGAAAAATTGACTTAATATCTCCAAAAATTGAGATAATATCTCAAGAAGTTGAGATAATATCTCAAGAAGTTGAGATAACTATCTCGAAAAATTGACATAATATCTCAAAAAATTGAGATAATATCTCAAGAAATGGACTTAGTATCTCAAAAAATTGAATTAATATCTCAAGAAATTGAGATAGTATCTCAAGAAATTGGGATAACTATCTCAAAAAATTGACACAATATCTCAAGAAATTGACTTAGTATCTTGAAAAATTGACTTAATATCTCAAGAATTGAGATAATATCTCAAGAAATTGAGAAAACTATCTCAAAAAATTGACTTAATATCTCAAAAAATTGAGATACTATCTCACTAAACTGAAAAAAAAAAATTTTTTTACTTCGCCCTAATACTCTTCCGTACTTGTATCACCTGTCAGACATTTTATTTTATGTGATGTCCTGTCTACTAAAAATGGTTCCATTGAATTATCAAAGTGGCCTTCTAATATATGTGTGTATAGTCTCTGGGATGTAATCATTCCTCTGTTATGTAGTGTAATTGCTAGATAACTGTGTAGCAGTAATAGTATAATGTGACTTTGTTGTTAATCTGTATGTGATGTAATCACTCTTCTGTTTATGCAGTATAATCCTGAGTTCAGTGACTGTCTCCATTCCAATACAGTTATGTCCATACTCCGACAATGGATTGCAACATTCCTGAAAGGACATAGCAACATGAAGGTGGACTGGGAGGGAACCAGGCTCATAGAACAGGTGAGTGGTGTTGTATGGTTAGGTGGGTTTTACAGAACAGGTGAGTGCTGTACTAAAGAATCGTGAGTTTTGTAGAACAGGGGAGTTTTGTACACAGGACGGGTGAATTTTATAAAACAGGTGAATGGTGTACTGCAGATGTGTAAGATTTAACGACCAGGTGAGTGGTGTACTAACAACCTTTTTTATGATTTTGTCACAGATGTACACAGGATGAAGTACCTGTAAACAGGTCAAAGGAAGTATGGCCAGGTGTAAATAGGTGATTATAGATATCTGATTGAGATATGATCTGATTTAGATTAAATTTATGTGAAAACAGATCTGTATTAGACAGTAGTAAATTTCTGAAATGTTTATAAAGACGTTTAGTTAATCCGTCTTTACACATATTGTTTCTAGATGTATATCACTCTGCCTTTACATGTCTGTCTGTTCCTGTGTAGGTCCCTCTGTACCTGCTTTGGTCTATCTTTAACAGTGAGGTCTGTCTGTACCTGTGTAGGTCTGTCTGTACCTGTGTAGCTCTGTCTGTACCTGTGCAGGTCTGTCTGTACCTGTGTAGCTCTGTCTGTACCTGTGTAGGTCTGTCTGTACCTGTGTAGGTCTGTCTGTACCTGTGCAGGTCTGTCTGTACCTGTGTAGGTCTGTCTGTACCTGTGTAGGTCTATCTGTACCTGTTCAGGGCTGTTTGTATCTGTTCAGGTCCATCTGTTCCTGTGTTCAACTGTCCATATTGGTGTAGGTTTGTCTTTATCTGATTAGGTCAGTCTGTACCTGTGAAGGTCTATCTGTACCTGTAGTTCTGTCTGTACCTGTGTAGGGCTATATGTAGCTGTGTAGGTCTATCTGTAACTGTGAAGTTCTATCTTTTCCTGTGTAGTTCTTTCTGTACCTGTCTAGGTCTGTCTGTACTTATGTAGGTCTGTCCGTACCTATGTAGGGCTATCTGTAGCTGTGTAGGTCTACATGTGTAGATCTATCTGTACCTGTGTAGGTACTCTCACTGGTTGCATACCTGGTACGGTTTGGTCAGTACACTGAAGTAGAAGACATTTTAGAACTGAAAACGCCTCTCTTGCTACTTCTGGGTGGGAAGAATGGCCGGCCATTAGCCGAGGACAAATGTGAGTTGTGCATATGAAGTCTGTTCATTTACAATTGTTTACATCTGCTAAGGAGTACTTTATCGTTTGGGTGTCAGATAACCGGAATACATAAAAGTACCAATTTTATTGCATTAATACATCTTGCCTAGTAGACAAATTGTATATGTCTGGTATGCTGCAGGTCTTAGTAAAAAAAATCTTGAAATGGGCTCTGGCCAGGACCAGTTGTGTCCTGGTTACTCATAAGGTGGCTATAATGCCCCCGGTCTCGCTAAATAGAGCAACAGGGTCCTCTTTTTTGTTTAGCGCAAGGCAGGGATAAATGTTACTTTTTTGTAAAATATTGTTCACAAACTATGTGTTATTTAAAAATAATGTGACAGAAAGATAGTGTATGTATTATGGCATCTTCAGGACAAAGACATAGGTTATGTGGCAGGTTTTGATGTTGCCATGACAAGTTGTTAGGAAAAAATCCTTGTGTACCCTGGCATTCTCTGTGGTGTTTGACCCTCCCTTCTGTCTCTGGATTCTGAAATTGGTTGACTGCTTTTTTGGTTGTGTTGCGCCTTAGAGTCCTCTTTATATGGGGAGATTAAGCACTATAAAAGTCCAATTAGAATTAGAATTATGTTTTTGGTAGAGCAATCTGCCCAATTGATGATGGCTTTTCAGATGGCCAGAAGGAGATGCTAGCAACTCATCAGAAAAGAATAAGCAAAGAATCGTCTGGTATGTTAGTCTCCCCTGAGGACGTAACTGTGATGTTGACAACAAAGGGGGAAAGATATACATTGAGTCGTCTGCACATGCACTGGCTGTGTCTGGTGCTTGTTGCAAAGACAGTAAGACTGATTTTCTTTCTAAAGAAGATCTGGAACATATGAATCCATAGTAGGATGATGTTTGAAGCTCTTCTGTCTCGACGCAATATCTTTTCAAGACCTAAGGTCCCAGTCTCCTCAGTTTGAGATCCGCCAGTCTCTTATAAACCATTTCTAAAGCCTTCTACTGCTACCCTAGCCACCAGTCTGGTGAGGCCTCCAGTAGATGACCGTTGTTCTGAGGGTTCTAGCAAATCGAAGGATAAGAAGCAAAAGGTCCAGCACTCAAATAAATTCACTAAGTCTGACCATAAAGTAAAGCCAGTGTAAGAACAGGCCATCCCCAGTCTGGAGCGGGATGACACCACTGAACAAGCTACTTTGGTCACTACTCACACCAGTTCAGCTGGTGCTGTTGGTCAGGCTAAGGCTGCTGCCAGTCTGACCACCAAATTTACATGACTTTACAGTCTAATCTGCTGCTAGTCTGACCAACCCTACCTTACTCTGTAGATCCCACAGTCAACAGGATTTATTTGGACCTAAACAAACTTCTAATGAAGACCCCAGTGCGGAGCGTGACCTATCAAACAGTACAGACAAGCTGCAGAAGAATGAATTACAGGCAAACTGTTTGTGAGAGCATTCATGGGCTTAGGGTCACATTCTGGACTTTGAGGTAGAATTCCCTTGTCTTGGTAAGTCCAGACCAGGAAAACATCCAGGACAAGCTCAAAAAGATCAGTCGAAATAACACCAGATGACTGGCTCTGCCAGAAGATGAAGAGGCTCAATATCACTGTCACTGGGTACCTGTCCCAGGCACAAGAGGCGGGAAAATGAAGAACTGATCTGTTCATCAGAACTCCTAAATTCCAAAGGAAAGTGCTATCAAATGCATAAACAAAGACAAAATGGCTCAAACAGACTGGTTAGAAAAGTCATCCAGTTCACATGTCAGTTCATTATCTAGGGCTCACAAAAGCACCTAGACAGTGAAGCACTCTGCTGGTTTTAGCTGGTGCACCAGTGAGATTCAAGAGCAGATGACCCAAAACAATCCTAATAAGTAACAGTCTTCAAAGGAGGTACAGAACTTTGAAAGGCTTAAAGAACCTCAATGCCTGTCATCAAAGCCTATCTGTGGCGCTAGAAACTGCTCAACACCGAAACTTGTGTAAAAAAGACTATGTTTGTCAAAGTGTATTGTAGCTTATGGACCTTGTGCAAAAATGTCCATGGGAAAAGCCATGGGAGTTATGGCCCATTGATTGTCAGAAAGTAATAAAGCATGTCAAAGGTGTATATTTTGTAGGTTACTGTCTTTCTGCCCATCCTGTCACAATTGCCCACACGGCTGCAGAAAATTCTCCTTTGGGGGAGCCGACTGCAAAAATTTTGGCAAGTCTGGCAAATCCTGGGTTCAAATCTACAGGTGGTCTCCATCTTAAAGAAAAGGTACCTCCTATCCTTCAAGATGAGACCCTCTCTGATGAGATCTTCTTGAAGACAATGAGCTTTGTGGTCAGACTCTGCACCCCCTTTGACATGCTCTACAACTGTTTTTCAGATGCATTAAACAAAGGATAGGGTGCACACTTATGGGAACTACACAACAAAAAGCCTGTAATAAAGCAACTTGCATTTAAATTTCCTAGAATTAAAAGCAGTCCTTCTGGTCCTTGAGAATTTGGAGTGCTTGTGTTGTGGCCATCCTGGTGATGACAGACAACACAGTTTGAATTGCCAGTTCCAGACCAGAAAGCCTGAAAGATGGATGTGTTGAGTCCTTCCTGGGAGAATATGGAAACATATGTATTTCCATCAGTATCAATCCTGGGAAAAGAGCTGACCAAGGTGCTGGACCATGACTGCAGGAGAATATTTCTAATTATACCAGGGTTGGCCAAACATACCCTGGTTGAGAAATCTGGTCAACCTGTCAGTTCAAATACCACTCTCTCTGCCCAAGCTGGAGAAACTTGTAACTCAACTATTCAACAAGTGGACACACATTGACCTCCAGAATGTGAACCTTCATGCTTGGCTCCTTAAGCCACAACCATTCAAAAACAAGGTTTGTCTGACCAAGTGGCAGCAAGAATTGAGGCTTTTCAGAGACAATCAACTAGAATTGTCTATGATTCAAAGTGGACCATTGTTGTCAACTGATGTTAAACAAGTCAGTTGGACTTCAGGTCATCCCATATAAACAGATTTCAGACTTTCGCCTACACCTGTTTCTGGAAAAAATCAGTTTTCAGAGAAATACATTTTTTCTTCCCTCCCCTTGCTGCCATGAACAAAAATAACAAACAAGAGGAGGCCTCACTCCTATTCACCTTCCTGAGGTCCTTCCTCTCCTTTCTATAGTCAGTTCAAGTGGGAAAAAAGGGTGTGGCACACCAGCCTGGCACCAGTTAAACTGGTAAGCCTTGGGACCTAGAATGATCTGTGTGACAATTCTTTTACCAGAGTCACAGCTGCCCTCCATCCACTGGGTAGTTATTCTGCAATATTTCCAGCCTATAATGCCCCTGTTCCACCAAAGGATTAAGCCCTGATTCGTCCTGGGACACTTAATCCCAAATAACCTGAAAATGTGCAGGAAAATGGAATCTTGATATAGGTGTGGGATCCAGCCCAGATTGTCCCTGGGAAGCCTCAGACAAGACATGATCTTTCCCCGACTATGGCACGATTAAGCCACACTTATGATTGGTTTCAACCCTGATCCTGTCGGGGATATACCGACTGGGTCTCAGACTGGTCTGAGGCTTCTTTAGACCTCCTGGGACTAACAACTTATTTACAAGACAGTAATGGGCGATTTTTGTTGTGGTCTGGGACTAAGAGTCCTGGGCTTAAGGGTGGCAGGACACCTCAGACAAAATAGGATTGTGTAAATTTGGGTCTCAGGAGGCCTCAGGCTTGGACTGTCCAGGACTTTACATTTCTTGGAAACAGATCCCCAAAGACCCTTAATCATGAGCCTTAGTTATGTGGTGGAACAGGGCATTACTACCTTTATACAGCTCAAGGAGACATACTAAGGTAGAAAACAAAATGAGGAAGTATGTTACTCCATCTACTGAGAGCTATAGCCACCTAGCAACTGAACAGAATCATGAATAGTGATCCGGGCCCCAGGCCAGAGCCCAGCTCAGGACATTTTGTGAGACTGGCAGCACGCCGGACAAATGCAATTTGTCTACTAGGTATAAACTTAAAATTTAAGCTCAAGGAGACATACTAAGGTAGAAAACAAAATGAGGAAGTATGTTGCTCCATCTACGTTTAGCGTTCGCCAGGGTAGACGTTGTTTTTACGATGCGGTTTTAAATTTCTTAATTCTGACAAGCAAAGTAGTCTGTATCTGTCACATTATATAAATTAAGTAAGATGTACAATCAGACAATGAAACATAACTATATTTTATCACAAAACATTGTGAAACTCTTGTTTTAGCTCCAAACGGGTATTATCGCCCACCCGATAATTCCCGCGGTTCAATTTTATTGTTCTCCACAGATTTTACCACATATCTATACCTACCTTCCTTCATATAAAATCGGAATATACAATAACCAAACTATAGCCGTGATTGACCATCCATATCAAAATTTGGTTTCACCAAATTTTTATTTCACCTACTCCATAGATATGCACTAATCTTTTCCTACCTTCACAATCTATTACAACCTTTTTCTTTTGGTTCCATTGGGAAAGACAGGTTTGTTCATAGGGAAGGTAAGTGCACCTTTTCTAAAATTTTAATTTTTGGCCTCTGTTGGTCTGGCAATGCACTTTTTGTTCAACTAATCCATAAAGTAGATTGTCATCATTTCATATTCTGTCTTAGTGATACATTTTTTGCCATACTTATATTTCCTAAAATATTCTCCAAAATGCACCTCGTGCATTTTGCCGTTTACCTCATATTGACTGGCATCAGAGTCTGTGACTCATCTGAAACTACCATGCACTCATGTCATCATGTGATCATTGAGTCGGGGATTCACCCATGTGTAGATAGCATCAATTTTGCCTATCTGGCTTTCCAGGGTCACTGTCGAAGGGTGACACATAGTTTCCGGAATGTAAGTCCGTGGACATCATTGCTCCTAGCTCTTTCGGGTGATATTAGTCTCAATCCAGGCCCTGGTTCTAGATCTCTTAATGGTTGTCTTCTCAACATTAGATCTATCAGAAATAAATCGGCTTCCTTTCTGGAGTTCGTCAAAGATAACAATGCTGATCTTATAGCTGTCACTGAGACATGGCTTAGGCCAGAGGATACTGAAAGTTTTATCTCTAGTATCACACCTGCTGGTTATAAGTTCACTCATGTACCTCGAAATGTCAAGAAAGGGGGCGGAGTTGGCTTTTTCATCAAGGAGGACCTGAGTTTTGAGCAAGTTTCAAAAAACAGTTATCAGGCTTTTGAAATTATCTCCATTCAGATTAGCACTGAGGGTGCTAAAGATGTTATATTTCATGTAGTCTATAGGCCCCCAAATCTCTCAAAGTCGCAGTTCCTAGACGAATTTGGCATGTTCCTCGAAGGTGCTGCTTTATCAGGCTATGAAAATATTCTCCTTGGTGATCTTAATTTTCATCTGGATAAACATGACACCTGGACATTGAAATTCTATGATATCCTTGAGCAATTCAGTTTTACACAACTTGTCAATACACCCACACATATTCAGGGTCATATTTTGGATGCTCTATGTGTGAGGGATTCCTTCTCCTGGGCCATTAGTCCCAAAGTTATTGGGGGACTATCAGACCACCAGGCAATCATATTCAGCTTTATCTTCCCTGTCAGGGAATCCTGTAAGTTTCAATGTGTTCCCATCCGTAAAATTCACAAGATAAATATTACAGATTTTAGAATGGATATCCTGAAATCCGACCTCATTAGATGCCCGTACAAAACTGCCAGTCTTCTTAGTCATCAATACTTTAATACTTTGAGAAGCCTTCTTGACAAGCACGCCCCAATCATGAAGAAAAATATACCGAGACATGCCGAGACTGGTTTCATGAACTGTGACATCCTCAAAGCAAAACGACTCAAGAGGAAATATGAGCGGGCATGGCGTCGTGAAAACTCAGCCAGTAATCATAGCCGATACCGGGCTGCAATCAACCACTATAATTTCCTGCTTGAGAAGTCCAAATGCAATCATTATTCCAACATTGTGGCTGAAAACCAAGGAAACCCCAAGGCTCTGTGGAACTGTTTCAAAAAGATCTTACACAGGTCCTCTGCTGCTGTTCTACCAGACTACACAAATAAAGCAGTGGCCCTGACATTAGACCTATCAGCAGCGTTTGATACGATTGATCACTCTCTTTTATATGACTGCTTGCATGACTGGTTTGGTCTAAATGGTACTGTTTTGTCATGGATCAAATCGTATCTTTCAAACCGTAAACAAAAAATTAAAATAGGTGATAGTTTCTCTGAGGCGGTAATTCTCCCTTTCGGAGTCCCCCAAGGCTCTGTACTGGGTCCTCTCCTTTTCACCCTCTACACTAGTCCCCTCAGTCAAGTTATTTCAAAATTCAATGTTACTCATCACCTATATGCTGATGACACCCAGATCTACCTAGCAGTTGACTCCAGGAATTTTGACTCTAGCATGGAAGAGCTGACCGAGTGTCTCAAGTCTGTACAGGAATGGATGGATGGTGTCAAACTAAAACTAAACCCAGAAAAAAACCGAATTTATCATTATAGGTCAAAAAGCCATCAGAGAGTCACTTGCACCAAATTTTCCTGTTCCACTCCTCCAAAACAATATCTCTCCGTCAGTGGAAGTAAAAAACCTGGGTGTTATTTTCGACTCAGACAACTCCTTTGACAATCATGTTGCCAAGGTTTGCAGAGCATGTTACTATCATCTTCGTGATTTGCGACGAATTCGCAAATTCCTTGGAGTTGAAACAGCAATACTTCTGGCAAACGCTATGGTCAGTAGTCGTCTAGACTACTGTAACTCTTTACTCTATGGGGTAAGCAAGTCCAACATAGCCAAACTACAGAGAGTCCAGAATGCTCTTTGTTGCATCATCTTCAGACTTGACAAAATGAGTCATGTTACACCCTTTTTGAAAAAACTCCACTGGCACCCAATTCAACATCGCATCCTGTTTAAGTACAACCTTTTGGTATTCAAGGCTATTAATCTTTCACAGCCCCCGTATCTTTCAGCTTTAATAAGATCGAGCAGTCTCACTCGTGGCAACAGGCTATCTATCTCCTCAACCCGCACTAATAAGCACATAGGAAGGCGTGGCTTTGCAGTAGCTGCACCAGCCGAATGGAACAAGCTGCCACAGACTGTCAGATCTCAGCAAACAATAGATGGTTTCAGAAGCCAGCTAAAGACCTACTTGTTTAGGCTGGCATACCCCCCACCTTAGTTATACCCTGGCGGGCGCTTTTTAGATGTCGACCCATACCTGTCCCTGGACTCTCCCTTCTTGGACTCAAGCGCATTAGAGGATTTGTATCAATTTTGCGCTATATAAATCCTACTATTATTATTATTATTATCTACCGAGAGCTATAGCCACCTAGCAACTGAACAGAATCATGAATAGTGATCCGGGCCCCAGGCCAGAGCCCAGCTCAGGACATTTTGTGAGACTGGCAGCACGCTGGACAAATGCAATTTGTCTACTAGGTATAAACTTAAAATTTAATTTGCTCATTAGATTTTCCAATTTATGAAATTTTTTGGATTGAAAGGCGACGTAGTTACATGTCATGGTAGATCACTTTTACACTTTATGTGTGTGTATCTTAGATGTGCATAGTTAATACTGTAGCATTATGTTGTGTACACCCTTAATGTGTGTCTTCATGGTATCTCACTGATTGTACCTCTCTATGTTGCAGTGACTAAGTCTTCAGGCATTTCACTGGCTCAGTCAAGTAAACCAGGCAGATTTCAGGCAACACCCAACAACAAGGTCATAGTGGCTGTCAAGCTCAGGTGAGTGTGACATAATGACATCACAATAGTATAACTAGACCAAGTTCAAGGCCCTTTCTTAGTGCATTATGATTCTCTGAGAGCATTTCCCTCGAGTGAGAGTGTAAAATCCAGACTGTTATAAAATGCACTCATTCATTTTCTCATTATAAAACCCCAAAGACTTGTGAGCAGGTCTATAGTATAACATACAGCTGTCTTTTAAGGCTAATATGATCTGAAGAGGGGTTGACTATGTTTTGGTCCTGCATCTGATAAATGTTTGTTAATTGGCCAGAAGTTCCACTTGGATAGTGAGAAGTCATCATAAACAATATGTTTGCAGCCTCCTCCATGACATCCTGTATTAGACCATCCAGACTCTGGTAGCATAGGTACAATAAACAGATGTGTGAACATCTTATGAATGAAATGTTTAAAATATTTCAATATTAGTGTCCAATATATATACCTTAATTGAGACCAGAGGTGAATTGCACCTGTTTTTAGGTTGCTGACCAATGCAAATATCATTTTTACCCCACAGCCCTTAAGGACTGTCGGGGTATTGTTTTCACCCATGGTGTCCAGATGGGCGGTCGGGTGGGCAGCGGGAAATAGTTTGTCCGGGCTATATTTCAGAAACCGTAGGGTGTAGGAAGTTCATACTTGGCAGGGACATTGGTTAGGGGGTGTAGGTGTGCAACGTCATGGTCTGACCTTGATTTGACCTTTGACCTTGCCGTGGTGACCTTGAGTTTGAAAATCTTGTCAGGGCTATATCTCGGCAACCATAAGGTGTGGGAAGTTGATACTTGGCAGGGACAGTAGTATGGGGTTGTAGGTGTGCAACGTCATGGTCTGACCTTGATTTGACCTTTGACCTTGCCGTAGTGACCTTGACCTATAAAATCTTGTCCGGGCTATATCTCGGAAACCGTAAGGTGTAGGAAAGGTAAGGGGGTGTAGGTGTGCAACGTCATGGTCTGACCTTGATTTGACCTTTGACCTTGCTGTAGTGACCTTGACCTATAAAATCTTGTCCGGGCTATATCTCGGAAACCGTGAGGGGTAGGAAGTTGATACTTGGTAGGAACATTGGTTAGGCGTTGTAGGTGTGCAACACCATGGTCTGACCTTGATTTGACCTTTGGCCTTGCTGTTGTGACCTTCAGTTTGCAAATCTTGTCCGGGCTATATCTCGGCGACCATAAGGTGTAGGAAGTTGATACTTGGCAGGGACATTAGTTAGGGGTTGTAGGTGTGCAACGTCATGGTCTGACCTTGATTTAACCTTTGACCTTGCCGTAGTGACCTTGACCTATAAAACCTTGTCCGGGCTACATCTCAGCAACTGTAAGGTGTAGGAGGTTGATACTTGGTAGGGACATTGGTTAGAGGGTGTAGATGTGCATTATCATAGTGTGACCTTGATTTGACCTTTGACCTTGACCTGTAAAATCTTGTCCGGGCTACATTTCGGAAACTGTAAAGTGTAGGAAGGTGATACTTGGTGAGGACATTGGTTGGGGGTAGAAGGTGTGCAACGTCATGGTGTGACCTTGATTTGACCTTTGACATTGCCGTAGTGAACTTGACCTATAAAATCTTGTCCAGGCTATATCTCAGACACTGTAAGGTGTCGGAAGTTTATACTTGGTAGGGACATTGGTTGAGGGTTTTAGGTGTGCCACGTCATGGTGTGACACTGATTGACCTTTGACCTTGCTGTATTGACCTTTAAAATCTTGTTGCACCTTTGGGTATGTCTGTTGATGCAGATTAAGCACTGTTAAAGTCATATAAGAATTCATGAAGAATTTTCTTTTGCAATTTCCCGTTGTAACAGATGGAATTTCATCAAGTGAGCCACAGGCTTTTCTCCAACACCACACATAAGCATTCATTGAATGTATTGCCACTTCTGTATGCATGGGTAATATTCAAAACATCCAAACCATAATTCGGCCATTTTGGGTTTACTGATAAATGCTGTCATTTTATTATTGAATTGTCTTGTTTTAATACTTCATCTTTACATACATTTCTTTTCCTTAGATATTATTTTCTCTACTTAAGCATTATTTGGACGTTAATATAACTTACACTGCTCTGAAAGTATCTTGAACTTTGTACTTTTACACTACTTCTATATCTCATGGTGTTGAAAAATATTTCCCTAGGCTGTGGGGTACGGGCATCTCTGATGCTATTTTTCTGTCTAAAGTTGTAGGATAGTTAAAAATTGTGCCCTCATTTAATTCTTATTATTAGACACTGCATGTTTGGTTATTTGTCGGGGTATTGTTTTCACTCACAGTTTGCGGATGGGCGGATGGACGGGCGGTGGGAAAAAATTTGTCCGGGCTGTATCTCAAAAACCGTAAGGTGTAGGAAGTTGATACTTCATAGGGACATTGGTTGGGGTTTAGGTGTGCAACATCATGGTTTGACCTTGATTTGACCTTTGACCTTGCCGTATTGACCTTGAGTTTGAAAATCTTGTCCGGGCTATATCTCTGAAACTGTAAGGTGTAGGAAGTTGATACTTAGCAGGGACATTGGTTGGGGGGTGTAGGTTTGTATCGTTATGGTGTGACCTTGATTTGACATTTGACCTTGACAGAGCGACCTTGACCTGTCAAATCTTGTCTGGGCTATAGCTCAGAAACCGTAAGGTGTAGGAAGATAAAACTTGATAGGGACATTGGTTAGGGGGTTGTAGGTGTGCAACGTCGTGGTCTGACCTTGATTTGACCTTTGACCTTGCTGTAGTGACCTTGACCTATAAAATCTTGTCCGGGCTATATCTCGGAAACTGTAAGGTGTAGGAAGTTGATACTTGGTTGGGACATTGGTTAGAGGGTGTAGGTGTGCAACGTCATGGTCTGACCTTGATTTGACCTTTGACCTTGTTGTAGTGACCTTGACCTATAAAATCTTGTCAGGGCTATATCTCAGAAACCGTGAGGTGTAGGAAGTTGATACTTGGTAGGGACATTGGTTAGAGGTTGTACGTGTGCAACGTCATTGTCTGACCTGGATTTGACCTTGCCGTAGTGACCTTGACCTATAAAATCTTGTCAGGGCTATATCTCGGAAACCGTGAGGTGTAGGAAGTTGATGCTTGGTAGGGACATTGGTTAGGGGGTGTAGGTGTGCAGCATTATGGTCTGACCTTGATTTGACCTTTGACCTTGTCACAGTGACCTTGACCTTTAAAATCTTGTTGCACCTTTGGGTCTGTCTTTTGATGCAGATTAAGCATATTAAAGTCATATTAGAATTCATTAAGAATTTTATTTTTACAACTTCCCATTGTAATAGATGGAATTTCATCAATTGAGCCAAAGATTTTGCTCCAACACCACACATAAGCATTCATTGAATGTATTACCTCTTCTGTATGCATGGTTATATTCAAAACATCCAAACCATAATTTGGCCATGCCAGATGTAGATAAAGAGTACATGCATTATCTTTCTCTTAGACATTATTTTCTCTATTTAAACATTGTTTGGACCTTTATATAACTGACAGTGCTCTGAAAGTATCCTGAACTTTGTACTGATACAGTATTTCTATATCTCATGGTGTTAAAAATATTTACCTAAGCTGTGGGGTACGGGTATCTCTGATGCTATTTTTTTAAATGTTACAGTCTAAACTAAACCCTTGGGAATGTATAGTAATCCCAAAGATAAGGGTTTAAATGTTTGATAAAAATTCAAACATTGACAAATGTTCCTAACGTTTACTGTTCTCCTCTTACTGGGGGCATGGTTCAATGGCTCAGTTTTCTGATGGTATGCTGTCTGGGTTTGATAAAGTTGGCTTGTTGTGTGTGCTGGGTTGACCACAAAAAAGGTCTTCAAGTACCAACCATCCCGCTCAGTTTAACTGTAGTAACTGGTGTTTGCAGGCAGTAGAAAATGTTAAAAGTATTTATAAATTACTAAAATAAAAATAAAACCACAAAACATAACTACAAACCCAAG
Organism: Sabellastarte sp. h YS-2021; assembly: GCA_964017235.1. NCBI lineage: Eukaryota > Metazoa > Annelida > Polychaeta > Sabellida > Sabellidae > Sabellastarte > Sabellastarte sp. h YS-2021. The sequence continues at coordinate 1,587,320 of OZ024927.1, forward strand.
TCCATAAAACTTGTTTTTCTATTTCAATTCTTTACAATTGTCAAACCAAGGTCAAGCATACATTAAAGCCAATAGGATTTCAGTGACTTTAGTCTGTTCAAACAATCTATACATTTTTAAGGTGTGCAGAAACAAGTTCCACAGCAGGCCATGCCAGTTAAATGTATTAATATTTCCTTAGATCACTTTGTCAAAACAAAAACTTTAGGTTACCAATATTTAAACTTTACAAATGTCTAATATTGCAGAATAGTCACTACCTGAGTTTCATGTTATTGTTTAAGAGCTATGGAAGAGGTACCTGTCTTTCATTTGAATGGTTTAAGACTAAGGAGGAGGTACCTGTCTTTCATTTGAATGGTTTAAGACTAAGGAGGTACCTGTCTTTCATTTGAATGGTTTAAGACTAAGGAGGAGATACCTGTCTTTCATTTGAATGGTTTAAGACTAAGGAGGAGATACCTGTCTTTCATTTGAATGGTTTAAGACTAAGGAGGTACCTGTCTTTCATTTGAATAGTTTAAGACTAAGGAGGAGATACCTGTCTTCATTTGAATGGTTTAAGACTAAGGAGGTACCTGTCTTTCATTTGAATGGTTTGAGACTAAGGAGGTACCTGTCTTTCATTTGAATGGTTTAAGGCTAAGGAGGAGATACCTGTCTTTCATTTGAATGGTTTAAGGCTCAGGAGGTACCTATCTTTCATTTGATCATTTTAGGGGCTATGAATGGGGTACCTGTATTTTGTTTGAATGTTTTAGGGCTATGGAAGTACATCACCTGTGTTGTTTTATTGTTTTAGTGATCTGGATGTTGTACATGTGTTTTTGTTCATTGTTTTAGTGATCTGGATGTTGTACATGTGTTTTTGTTCACTGTTTTAGTGATCTGGATGTTGTACATGTGTTTTTGTTCATTGTTTTAGTGATCTGGATGTTGTACATGTGTTTTTGTTCATTGTTTTAGTGATCTGGATGTTGTACATGTGTTTTTGTTCATTGTTTTAGTGATCTGGATGTTGTACATGTGTTTTTGTTCACTGTTTTAGTGATCTGGATGTTGTACATGTGTTTTTGTTCATTGTTTTAGTGATCTGGATGTTGTACATGTGTTTTTGTTCATTGTTTTAGTGATCTGGATGTTGTACATGTGTTTTTGTTCACTGTTTTAGTGATCTGGATGTTGTACATGTGTTTTTGTTCACTGTTTTAGTGATCTGGATGTTGTACATGTGTTTTTGTTCATTGTTTTAGTGATCTGGATGTTGTACATGTGTTTTTGTTCATTGTTTTAGTGATCTGGATGTTGTACATGTGTTTTTGTTCATTGTTTTAGTGATCTGGATGTTGTACATGTGTTTTTGTTCATTGTTTTAGTGATCTGGATGTTGTACATGTGTTTTTGTTCATTGTTTTAGTGATCTGGATGTTGTACATGTGTTTTTGTTCATTGTTTTAGTGATCTGGATGTTGTACATGTGTTTTTGTTCATTGTTTTAGGGCTATGGAAGTGGTTGATCTGTTGCTCACATTGCAGTCTAATCGATGGCTTGAGGTAAGGAATTATGTCCACCCCACTAGGGAGTGGACATATTATTTTTGCTTTTTCCGCCTCCCGGCGTCCGGCGTCCCACTTGGTTTTCAGACATTTTAGGCAACAGTTCTTATCCTATCTTTACCAAATTTGGCATGCAGGTTTATTGGGTTAATAGCTTGTATGGGATTGCTTTTGGTGATGATAGCTCTATAGCTAACTGAGTAATAGCTACTTTGCTACTTTTGAGTATCTCTTTGGTTTCCAGACATTTTAAAGGTCACAGGAAAAGAAAAATAAAGTTTACTTATATTCTTCAGTACACAGAAGCATAAACATTAAAACCTATCACAAGCCAATTTATGTGTGAAACACTGCTGTGTGTGGCTTTTTCTCTCTTCCCAGTTCTCTTCAATTAATAAGTAAACAAACCTCTGCACTCGGTGGTTTCCGTGACGTATTTCAGTGCCACGTAATAGCTACTAAACATTTCCCTCAAAATGTACACAGTTTGTATTAGCTGAGTCAACTTTCATACATGTGCTGTTGTTTATAAAATTGAAAATCTACGACAGTAAAGTGTTGTAGTCATTGTCATAATTAGAATTTAATCACACAATATATTATATTATCAGCTTAATAGTTTTACAAATGATAACCTGGCAGAATGGTTATGTGTTTTGCTTGGGGTTGTAACAAGGCTTGTGGAAGGATTTTTTTTCTTTTACAAAGGATTTTGTATTATTATATATTTTTATCAATTATAAGTAGTGTGTGGGAAGTATATATAGGAAGTGTTGGAGCTTATAATTAACTATCACTGATCAAGTGGTAAATTCAAATATGATTATTTTGAAGACTAATAATGGGATATAAGTACACACAAAACTGTTGAACTACATGTAATTTTATATCAAACTAGCAGAAAGAAGTGGTGGTAAAGATTTTAAAGATTTAGATAACTCACAGCCTCTAATTATTGATTTCTAGAGGATGATTTCACAGTGCCACTTTAGAAAGAGCTGGAGAGATTAGAAGCTAGCCCTGTTTTACATGAAAATAGCCATATCCATAGGTAGACACTCCATCTGTATTAGTTAAAAGACATTTCATATAAGCACTTAACTGAGATGTATGTCCAAAAAAATGTCATTTTGAGGTAAATTATAGTAATATGAATGTTTTAAAAATTTTCAAAAGATATAAGCTACTTTAAGTATATATAACAAGTGAACCACTAACCACTTTCCTGTATTATCATTGATTAAAACACTTTGGTTTTCACTAGAACTTTACTTTTCAATGGCTCATGTAAATATGGCTCTGTTTTATATTCCAAATTAACCTTTGTACATTCACTGTGTTAGAGTTAGAATTTTATCCATATGCCATGATTATTCATCAAATTTAGAAATACCTTATTTCTTCTACAAACAAAATCCCACAAGTTAAAAGTATGACAACAAATTCCTCAAACTATGATATAAATGATGGGTCCAAGGAGATATACCTAATGTTTATGAGTGTGTTTTAGATTAAATCTCAGATAATGCTGGAAAACTATCCAGCAGTACTCTCACCTTAAACTATAAATAGAGTCAGTAGTATGAAACACAGGTCATCACAAAAGAAACTATACTAGAACATGCAATACAAAGCAAAATTAAAACAAAGTCAAAAGGATCCCAGTCAAAAGTACCAGAATGACAATTAGGACTTATTTCATTATTTCTATTATAGCATTTTCAAAACGTAAATCATTTTACATTTGCAAATATAATTAGTGATTATGATATTTTCCTATTTTTATAGTAATGTAGATTAAAAATGTCAATTAAGTTGAAAGTGTTATATGTCTGGGACAAGCTTTGGGTGATTCTCTATATAAACACATAGTAAAGCATGGAGTGGAGATAAGTCTGTTTAGTAGCTCTGACGTCACTCAAAGTGCAGACACTCGGAGAGACTTCGGCCTGGATTGGCCTTGAGAGGCACATGTGCTTGTTCAACTAAACATTTACTGCTGTGATTGTTTGTGGTGTGTTTTATTACTTTTAAATAGATGTTTGGGATATGTTACCTCCCTACCAAAACACCAAAGCAAAAAAAAATTTCTTTTCCTGTGACCTTTAAGGAATGCTATTAAGCCTAGCTTTCTGAAATTTGGTATGGAGGTTCATTGGGTTAATAGCTTGTATGGGATTGCTTTTGGGGGAAATTGCTTCATAGATGAGCGAGTAATTAATTAAAAATAATGAGTAATTGGCTATTTTGAATACTGAAAAAGGCAAATGTGCTCATATCTCCTAAACCGTGCGAGATAGAGCGATTTTGTCGACATTTTCGACCCACACGGTATCTAAGGAATGTACTCTTTGCAATTTTCAAAATATTTTCCCCTCCCCAAAAATGGCGGCCATTTTGAATTTTTGCCAAAAATGGCAAAACACAAATTTGCTTCTATCTCCTTAACCATGCGAGAGAGAGCGATTTCATCGAAATTTTCGACCCACAGGGTATCTGAGGAATATAATCTTTGCAATTTTCAAAAAATTTTCCCCTCCCCAAAAATGGCGGCCATTTTGAATTTTCGAATTTTTGCCCAAAATGGCAAAACACAAATTTGCTTCTATCTCCTTAACCGTGCGAGATAGAGTGATTTCGCCGAAATTTTCGACCCACAGGGCATCTAAGGAATGTCATCTTTGCAATTTTCAAAAAATTTTCCCCTCCCCAAAAATGGCGGCCATTTTGAATTTTCGAATATTTGCCAAAAATGGCAAAACACAAATTTGCTTCTATCTCCTTAACCGTGCGAGATAGAGCGATTTCGCCGAAAGTTTCAACCCATAGGGTATATGAGCGTCATACTCTTGGCAATTTTTAAAAAAAATTCCCCTCCCCAAAAATGGCGGCCATTTTGAATTTTCGAATATTTGCCAAAAATGGCAAAACACAAATTTGCTTCTATCTCCTTAACGGTGCAAGATAGAGCGATTTCGTCGAAATTTTCGACCCACAGGGTATCTGAGCATTGTACTCTTGGCAATTTTTAAAGAATTTTCCCCTCCCCAAAAATGGCGGCCATTTTGAATTTTCGAATTTTTCCCAAAAATGGCAAAACACAAAATTGCTTCTATCTCCTTAACCGTGTGAGATAGAGGGATTTCGTCAAAATTTTCAACCCACAGGGTATCTGAGCAATGTACTCTTTGCAATTTTCAAAAAATTTCCTCTTCCCACATGGCGGCCATTTTGAATTTTCGAATTTTTGCCCAAAATGGCAAAACACAAATTTGCCTTAACCGTGCAAAATAGAGTTATTTCGGTGAAATTTTCAACCCATAGGGTATCTAAGAAATGTACTTTTGGCAATTTTCAAAAAATTTTCCTCTTCCCAAAAATGGCGGCCATTTTAAATTTTCAAATTTTTACCTAAAATAGAAAAACAGAATTTGCTTCTATCTTCTTAACTGTGCAAGATAGAGTGATTTCGTCAAAATTTTTGACCCAACCAATGCGAAAAGGCATGAAGCTGAAATAATTTACATGTACACTAATAAATATTTAAGCATCATTGATATATTTTACAAATGAAACAGGGTCTTGTAAGACTACTGTACAATTTTGGCAAAAGGTTCATTCTTCTATGCTATCCTCTTTCTATTCATATGTCGCAGCTACTATCAACAGGGCGTCCTATTTCTAGTTTTTATTGTGAGGCAACGTTAAGCTTGTGATGTAATCCTTTACACATATTATGTGGTTCAGTATATAAGCTTGTTTTGTTATGTAATACATAAAGCTTGTGTAATGATGTAATGAAGTAACCTTCCATAGTGATGTAATGGTACATATATGTGGTGTTACACCATACATTAAGTCTGTATAATGTTGTGATGAGCTACATATATGTGGTGTTACACCATACATTAAGTCTGTATAATGTTGTGATGTTGCCATACATTAAGCTTGCATAATGATGTGAGGCATTATATCACTAAAGTGATAGTACAATAAGAAAACTTTCCACTTCACATTTACAAAACAATTTATTACAAATAAAGATGACAGTGTTATGTGAGTGCCAAGCACTTGTATTTTTGTGTCGCCAGCATTTATGCTGCGTGGAATATAGGGATTGCTTTGTCACCTCATTTTGTGGCGTCGTCTGTTGTTGTCACACTTTCTATTCCTGACAGTATCTCAAAAATGGCTTGCCAGATTTAATTCAATTTTGGCATGTGGATGTAACTGGTCCTCAGAGTGTGTTCTATTGTCTGGTGACCTTAAACTCCCACTAGTAACATATTTATCTTGAGTTTAAGTTTTTTTGTTTCTGGACCATATCTCAAAAACGGGTTGACAAATTCAATTAATATTTCACATGTGGTTATAATTAGTTTTAAAGGTGTACCCTATTTTAAGGTGACCTTAAACTCCCATGTATTAAAACTTATGTTGATTTTACGTTTTTTTCTTTTTCCATGGAGTATACTGTAAATAACTTCAGAAATTTCATTCAAATTTTCCATGTATATGTAACTGGCCATAGGTAAGTGCAGTAATGACAAAATTGTATTCACTTTAAGTTTGGCAATTTTTGAACAGTATTTCAAATATTGTGCAATTCTAGGTATGTTTCAGTTGTGGATGTAGCAAACCTTGAACAGAACCTTCAAGAAAATATTACCTTAGACTCGCTCACAGCTGCAAACAAACTTTGAGTTTAAGATGGGACAATTTTTTTTGGTGTTTGGAAGTTATTTTACATGCCTATTAGGACTTTTTACATTGCTTTTTATCCTGTACATACATCTACACCAAAAATGGTCTCTTTTATTACGCTACAATAGCTTACCATGTGGGACTTAATGCTGTTCTCGGGTTGCCACACCCGGGGCCAACGTCTTAGAAAAAAAGATCGTTCTTGTTAGCCACCGGATATACTGGTAGTTGTTGTCACGTGATAACTTCTGACCAATCGCCCTACTTTCTCATTGGCCACGATTGACTGGTAGCAGTTTGTAAATATACAGACATTTTCATTTATTTCTCAGACTTTACTTATTGTTGGAGGCTAATATTTGCATATTTCTTGGAATATATATCATAGATCATTCTGTAAAATTTTAATTTTCACAGGATAAGTATTTTTCTTGCTTTCGCGTGTTTTGAGTTTTCCTCGGTTCAGGCAATTCTATTGTACGTCTTTTTATTGCGTATAAAATGTCTCTCCATCAAGCAAATAAAGACAAACCGAGAGCTCAGAAATGCCGCCACTTTTGCTTTAGTTTCGACCTACACAACTACTGCCCTACCTGTAGGGAGGCTGGCAAGGGATACGACCCCTGTGTCACCTTCGAAACTCCCTATCAAATCTGTACATTCCTTTTCAGATGAACAGTTGAAAAAAATACAGAACAGGAAACGTTATCTTAAAAAGCAAAGGGCGGAAACTAGTTCCAAAGATGATGAACTAGATCTTTTGGGTGAAGGCGACGGGGATTCCTTCACTGGATCAAATGCAGACCTCGAGAGTGCTGCTGATAATCTATTTACCTCACCCCCCCGTCCTCAACCTCTCGCCTTCAGTTCCTTGTCTTAAAGACCCCAGCCAAGTCTGTCCCACCCACCCCAGGTACAGCTTTGCAAAATAAAATCCAGAAAAATCTTGAGAAATCCCTGGGTGATTCCTTAAATATACATTTACAGCAGCAAATGGTTCCTTCCATGCATCCATGTCGGAAGCGTTTCAGTCACTCCGAGAGGAGTTGGCTACAAAAAAGAAAGTCGAGGTAGAATCCTCGCTTCCTGCTTCCAAACCTGGCTCGTCCAGTAACAATGCTGCCCATCTGGATTTACCCCCTCCGAGATCTAGTACTAACATCCAGAGCGAGGCAATGGATGTGGACTACGGTCCAGCACTCCTTCCTCGTCTAGTACTCAACCAAGATACCTCGAATCAGTACGTTGCCCCCTCTGAAGGTCATCCCGAAGAGGTCTCGTACTCTCACAAAAAGCAAACCCATAGGCAGCCAGTTGATTCGAGCTCTGCCTCAGACCAACTACATGAGGATTCCGACCAACCTCGGATTCCTTCTTCTAGACCTAAAAAACACTCTGACAAGAGCAAACACAAATCAAGGTCTAGATATGTGTCATCTTCTTCAGAGGAAGATCAGTCCCCTGTAGCTAGACACAGGTCTTCTAAGCCCTCTAGGGCTCAGCCCTCAGGAGCAGCTTCTGATCAAGACCTCCCACAACATGATCGAGACCCCCCTTATTATAGGGAAGTAGCTCTGTCTGACATACCCTCACAATACTCTGAAGAAGTAGACACCTTCAGGCGTATTCTCTCTCTCCCTGATCCCAGGGAATCTATGCCTAGGTCTTCAACTTCAGTATTGGGTCTGGATGATGAAAAAGGCCATCAAGAGCTCAGACCTAGAGGTCGGACGCCTTTGATAAATTTCAACATGACTTTAAGGCTGCCAATTTATCTGAGGGCAAATATGTCAAGCCTCCTCCTTCCACTTCTAAGTGGTACAAGGTGGGACAGCCCACATTTCAGGATAAAATTCAGGAGTTAAATACAGACTTTGCCAAGATCTGTATTACTCCTAGACCTCCTGGGGCCCCAGTAGCCAAAGTTCCCCTGCCAGTTCTCACGGAGCTGGAACTTCAGGCTAGACAAAATATCTCAACCCTCAACTTCACCGCTGCATTTGCCAAAACTTCTTCTTCTTGCAATGCTTCCTTGGAAAAATGACAACATAGCATTAAGTCAACTGTCAAGAAGATTAAATCTCAGATTCAGAAAGGTGCCAATCCTGAGAAAGCAGCAAAGAGCGGATATGAGGAAGTCGCTGAGTACATGGATTTCTGGAACAAGACAGTTCTTGTTCAACACAGGGCCCTCACCTGTCTCAGCAAATCTCTAGCCCATATTCTCCAGAGGCAGTTATATTCTATGGCTAATACCGGCTTGCTTAGGCGCGAAGCCGAGATGGCTCCATTACATCCACAGTTAGGGGAAACGAGACGTCAAGAACTTAGGAACTCGTCCTTTTGGGGCCCTTCCTTGTTCGAGTCTCAACTCGTGAAGGAAGGTGAAGACTTCCTTCTCCAAAAAGGCACCTCAAAAGATTCTCAGGGTTTCGCACCCTACCAGAATAAGCCCTTTCGTGGTCCCCACAAGAAAAGAGGCTCCTACAGGAAACGCCCCTATGGGGGCAATACCTCTCAAAGCACTAACCAATCCTTTCCCTCAGGAAGAGGAAAACCCAACTTTAGAGGCTCCAGGGGTCGTTTTCGACCCCACAATAGGGGAAGGGGGCGTGGAAACCCCCCTTCCCAATGACTCCTCCAAAGCCTCACTCAGTCCACCAGTAGGAGGTCGCCTCCGTTCTTTCAGGAGAGACTGGCTAACAAACAAATGTTCTCAAAACGTGTTAAACATTATCACCAATGGCTACGTTCTGCCATTCCGTTCAAAGCCAAACTTGATCAGATTTCCTCTGATTCTGTCAGAGTACAAGGCCCAACAAAAAGACCAAGCCTTGGCCACTTGTATCCAGTCTCTCCTGTCAAAGAACGCTATCGAAAGGGTGGAAAATGTAAAATCTCTCGGGTTTTACAGTCGCCTGTTCCTAGTACCCAAGCCTCACCAAAGGTGGAGACCAGTCATAGACTTAAGCAGGCTCAACACTTTTCTACACGTAGAAAAGTTCAAAATGGAAACTCCAGAGTCCATCAGGACTTCCCTGATTCCAGGGGAGTGGGTATCGTCGATAGACCTGTCGGACGCTTACCTACACATCCCCATCCACCCAAACTCAAGGAAATACCTTGCTACAAGGCTCAGGTGTTCCAGTTCACCTCCCTCCCGTTCGGACTGGCCACAGCCCCCCAGGTCTTTACAATGATCGTAAAGGAAGTGAAACTAATGGCCCTCTCAAGAGGACTCAGAATTCACCAATACCTGGACGACTGGCTGATCAGGTCCCAGTCGCAGGAGGAAGCCCAAGTGAACACACAGGCAGTGGTAGACCTAACCCAGTCCTTGGAGTGGATAATAAATCAGGAAAAATCAGAACTGAAACCTACTCAGGTGTTTTCTTTCATGGGCTACGAATACCACCTAGATTCAGCCCTTGTAAAACCCACTCAAGAGAGATGGCCCAAACTTCAGGATTTGATCCTACGACTCAAGTCAAAACGTGTTTTGACTGCAAGATGTTTGATGTCTCTAATTGGGTTGCTAGCCTCAACGGAGAAAATGGTCCCGGAGGGACGCCTTCACATGAGGCCCTTTCAGTTTCATCTTAAGGAGCACTGGAGATATCCTCAGTCGCTGGACAACCTCCTTCCTTGGACAGAAGCCATTGCAGCCCACCTAGATTGGTGGCAAAATCCCTCAAACGTGATGAAAGGTGCAGACCTTCATCCCAAAGACCACAGTATCCAACTCTTTACCGACGCCTCAAACGAAGGTTGGGGTGCTCACTTAGACCAAAATTCTACAAAGGGTCTGTGGTCAGATCGGGAAAAAAGGCTACACATAAATGTCCTAGAATTGAAGGCGGTCTCCCTGGCCCTTCGAGACTTCAAGGACCAGTGCCAGAATCGAACAGTGTTAGTTGCGACGGACAACTCAACAGTGGTAGCCTACATCAACAAACAAGGAGGAACTCACTCAGCAGAGATGTGCGCTCTCCTGTGGAAAATCATGACCTGGTGCCATCACTACCACATAACATTGAAAGCCAGGCACATTCTAGGGTGCCTGAATGTGATGGCCGACCTACTGTCCAGGTCCAACCAAGTGCAGTCAACAGAATGGTCTCTGCACCCACAGGTGTTCAAACAGATCTGCCAGAAGTGGTTCACACCTCATGTAGACTTATTCGCCACTCACCTGAACCACAAGCTCCCACTGTACGTGTCTCCGATCCCAGACCCAAGGGCCTGGGACATAGATGCTCTAAACATAGACTGGACCAACCTCACGGCCTATGCTTACCCTCCTATGGCTCTCCTTCACAAGGTGATCCAAAAGATCAAGCAATGCCATTGCCTGATCATCGTGATAGCCCCAGGCTGGCCAGGGATGCCCTGGTTTTGGGACCTAGTGCAGCTCTCAACAGAGATCCCACTACAACTCAACGACTCTACTCAAACAGTCCCACAAGTATGTGTTCCACAACGACCCCCAGCAGCTGAACCTCCACGCCTGGTGTCTAGGAGCAGACAACTCCAAGAACAAGGCTTCTCTGTGGAGGTGGCAGAGAGAATTGCTGCCCCTCAGCGGTCATTAACAAGGACCATCTACAAGTCAAAGTGGGCCCTATTTGAAAAATGGTGCAGAGAAAATTCGGTGGATTTCTCCACTCCATCTGTGAAACAAATCTCAGATTTTTTCATGTACCTGTACCAAGACCTAAACAGGCGCCCCTCTACCATTGATGGTTACAGGATTGCAATCGTTGACACTTTGGGCCCAACGGCCCACCATATTGCACATAACGCAGACCTTCATAGGTTACTCTCCAGTTTTCACAGGGATCGTCCCAAAAGTTCCAGAAATTTACCTAAGTGGAACCTTTCTGTTGTCCTCAACGAGCTCACCAAAGCACCATTTGAGCCCATGAAAGACACAGACCTCAAACATCTTACTCTCAAAACTGCTTTCTTGCTAGCTTTGGCCTCCGGCAAGCGCCGCAGCGAAATCCATGCCTGGGTCGCAAACAAAGTATCTAATCTAGGCCAATGGGAAAAGGTTGCCTTGTTCCCTTCCTCTGATTTCATAGCCAAAAACCAACTAGCAAGGGAAGGTTCTCAAAGTGTGTCTCCGGTGGCTATTCCTGCTTTGACTACCATTGTAGATAGACAATTTAAAGAAGACAGGACCCTGTGTCCCGTGCGGGCCCTGAGGTTTTATTTGGACCGAACTAAAGACCTGAGAGGGTCTCGTTCTCTCCTTTTCATCTCCTTTAAGAAAGGACATACCTCAGACATCAGACCCGCTACACTCTCTTCATGGTTGAAACAAACCATTCTACTTTGTTACAAACAAGCACATTAACAAGCCTTGGACTTGCGCATGACATCCGGGCCTTCACGGCCTCTAAGGCCTTTTACGGTGGGGTATCGGTGGACCAAATCATGCAAGCCTGTCACTGGAAAGCTCACAACACATTTACAAATTTTTACCTAAAAGACCTTACACTGACAACAATATGTATCTGGGACCCGTAGTGACGGCACAACAAGTCCTATATCCTTCCCCTCAGACCAGTTGTCCTCGGAAAGAAAAAAGGGGGGGGGGGGGGGGGGGGCACATCCACTACAACCAAGATTTTCAGAGTCTCCCAGGATCTAGGTATTCATTTACCTTCAAGATGTTACGGGTAAGGTCATTTTATTTCTTAGTTATCAAGTAATTTCTATTAAGGACTTATTTAGTTGTTATTAATCTCATATTCAGGGTAAAAATCTATGGGATGTCCAACCACTGGGTTGGTCAGTCACACGTGAAGGGCCCTTAGGGACCCTTAGACCTTGAAGTGAGCACTGCTGCACTTCCGTCCTACAATCAAACATCTAGACAGTTTTAGCACTCTCTCTCATTTACTTAGGTTTTTGGCCCGTTACAGGCCCGGTCTTCGGGATCAGGGCACTGTAAATGGGACTCAGACTGGTATTTCTGGCACTATTCTATACATATTAATTCAAAATCTTAGAAAAAATGACATATCTTCCAGTCTCAGCTGTAATCCCGCCACCGGGCGGTTGAATTCAGCATTAAGTCCCACATGGTAAGCTATTGTAGCGTAATAAAATTGAAAATTTTAATTACTTAAATGTAGCATTTATAAGCTACAAGCTTACCATGTGGGACTTAGGAGAGTCCCACCCTGTCTCCCCACTGTTTACAGCTGAGGGGTAGGTTTTAGAAAATTTCAACGAGAAAGTAGGGCGATTGGTCAGAAGTTATCACGTGACGACAACTACCAGTATATCCGGTGGCTAACAAGAACGATCTTTTTTTCTAAGACGTTGGCCCCGGGTGTGGCAACCCGAGAACAGCATTAAGTCCCACATGGTAAGCTTGTAGCTTATAAAAGCTACATTTAAGTAATTAAAATTTTCAATTTTGTAAGGTTATAGTAAATTGCTGATATTTGATAAACTTATGAGTTTAAGGTTGCATGTGATGGAAGATATACATGGTCAGTGTCATCGTCACACTTCTTAAAAATGGCATGTTGGATGAAATTCAGATTTGGAATGTGGATGTTACTGATCCTCAAGGTGTGCCCTTTTTTAAGGTGACCTTAAACTTCCAGTAGTAACATACTTATATTGACTTGAAGGTTTTTTTGTTTCCGGACAGTATCTCAAGAATGGGTTGACAGATTCAATTCAAATTTCACATGTGGTTGTAACTGGTTTTCAAGGTGTGCCCTATTTTAAGGTGACCTTAAAACTCCCCTGTATTAAAAAGTTATATTGGGTTTACATTATTTTTCCATAGAGTATACTGGCAATTACTTGAGAAATTTCATTTGAATTTTCCATGTATATGTAACTGGCCATAGATAAGTGTCATACCGTAAGGTGACCTTAAACTCTCAGTAATAACAGAATTATATTCACTTTAAGTTTGGCAATGTTTAAACAGTATTTCCAATACTGTGCAATTCTAGGCATGTTTCAGTTGTTGATATAACAAACCTTGAACAGAACCTCCAAGAAAAGATTACCTTAATAATTCTTTTGATGCTTGGAAGATATTTGATGTGCTGAGATTTTTTCATCAATATTCATCATGTACGCATGTTTAGACAAAAAGAAAAATGTCTCTTTTATAAGGTTACAATAAATTGTTGATATTTTAGAAACTTATGAGTTTACGGCTGTAACACTTTGGTGTCAAATCTTTTGACCGTCTTAAATCCTGTTTGAATGATATTCAGGTCTGGATGTCTGAAAACAAACTCAAGCTAAACAGAATTCATAGTCTTTGGTGTCAAAGACAGATACAAATGGCTCAGTGACTCATTTCCTGTCAATATCCTGGGTAATTGTCTCTCTCCCACAGATGTTGTAAGCAATTTGGGTGTTTTGTTTGATGCAAAGTTCTGTTTCACCAATCACGTAAATTCAGTCATCAAATCTTGTTTTATTAGCCTCTCCCCATTGATACATCAGTGGTGATTGCAAATGCTCTGGTCAGCAGTCGTTTGGATTATTGCAATTCTCAGTTTCGCAGTTTGTCATCCCGTAATGCTACCAGGCTCCATTATGTTCAAAATACTCTTGCACGGTTTGTCACCGGTGCTTCTAAGTACACCCACATCACATCCAGCCTGAGCACTTCATTGGCTACCCATCAGACAATGAATTATCTTCAAAACCCTAGTTCTGGTGTATAAGTACCTCACCACTGGTCAGCCTAAGTATTTTGCACCATATCTCTTCTTGTACAAATCTGCCATGAATACAAGATGTTCCAACCCCAAAAATTTGTTCCTCCAGGTTCCTCATTATTGTGCTTCCATTCATAAATCAAAGGTCCACTTCAACAACAGTTTCTCATATGATGCCCCAAAGTTATGGAATGATCTTCCAAATGATATCCGCAGTGCTCCAATTCTCTCCTGTTTCAAAAGTTGACTAAAAACCTACCTATTTCAGAAATCATTTCCACCTTAGCTTCTAACTACCGAACACTGGATTGCCTCCCTGGGTATGACTTGGAACATGTCTAATGTCTTGATGATTTATTCCTTACAAACTGGATGGTGTGCCTTAGAATCCGTAGATATGGAGATTAAGCACTTGGACAACTGATTGATTGATTGATTGATTGATTGATTGATTGATTGATTGATTGATTGATTGATTACTCAGCTATGATGGATCACCTATAGGACCAGCATCATCATCACACTTTCTTCTGGAAAATATGTCCAAAATTGTAATTGTAGGGTGAAATTTAAATTTGGCATGTGGATGTTGCCATTCATCGATATTTGCCCTATTTTAAGATGACCTAAAACTCCTACTGATAACACATTTATGTTTTATTTAACTTTTGCAATTTGTGGACAATAGTTTAAAAATGGCTTCACAGATTCAAATCATGGGTGTGGGTGTAACTGGTCTTCAAAGTGTGACCTATTTTAAGGTGACCTTAAACTCCTAGTGAAAACATAATTATATTGAATTTAATTTTTTTTAATCTCTGGAGAGAATTTCAAAACTGCATGATTGATTTAATTTAAATTTGGTATGTTGATGTATCTAGTCCTGAAGGTGTGCCCTATTTTAAGGTGACCTTAAACTCCCATGTGTAAAATAATGTTACTGAGCTCAAGTTTTTATATGTTTCCACCATGTATACCAAAATGGCATGACATATTTGATGTATACTTTACAGGTACATGTAACTGATGTTACAGAAATGTCCTAAGACTACATTGATGTGACCTTGAACTCCCACTAATGGCATAATTATAATAAGTTTTAAGCACATGTAAATATTGGATATAACTAACATTGAACAGAGTCTACATGGTTAATATGATGTTAAACTCTTAACATTTGCTTTGATTTACATTCAGTTTAAGGTTAGGACAAATTTTTATGATATTTTGGCAATATTAAAGTGATATATGAGAGTTTGCATTTAAATTAAACATGTACACATATCTAGACCAAAACAGGATCTGATAGTTAAAAAAATGAGTTTAAGGTTACAACTTAATTATTATATCCATCCTGCTGAACATGGATATTATTTCATCTTTATCTCTGAATCACCCTTCATTGCTGCTCATTTACAGGTACAGTTTTTAACATCCCTCAGCTAAATTTAGTGTGGAGGTTTAATGGCATGAGAGTTTGTGTGTGATTGCTTTCTTGGCAATATCTGGCAACAAGATTTGCCATGGTAACACTTTTTCATGTTTTTTGGGCTAAAGAATCTTTTTTGGGGTTCTTTGCATTCCAAACCCCTGCATGGATCGGAGCTGATTATCTTAACAACAATAACTGGCACAAAGTTTTGCCATGGCATGGCAACACTTGTTGACATGGCAACAATTTTTTCTGTTTGTTGGACTAATAAATATTTTATGGGTTCTTTGCTTTCCATACATCTGTACAGATTGGAGCTGATTAGTTTTTCACTTTTTTGTGTTTCTGGGACTTATAAATAAATACTTTTATGAGTGCTTTGCTCTCCATACCCTTGCACGAATTGGAGCTGATTACTTGTTTGGCAATACCTGTTTCTTATATTTTTATGGGTTCTTTACATTCCAAACCCCTGCATGAATAGGAGCTGGTTAGCTTTTCAGCAATATCTGGCAGCTAGTGTTGCCATGGCAACACTTTTTCTGTTTCTGGGTTGTGGATACAAAAAGTCCTAGAGAAGACCTGTATGGTAAAGTGACCTAACACTCCACAATATTAGACAATGATCTTGCTTGTTTGCTCTCCCACAAAATGGTGGACAAATGTAAGTCCTTCTTTCCTCCATGAAGAGAGGAGGTGGACAAATATAAGTCCTTCTTTCCTCTGTGAAGAGAGGGGGTGGACATATATAAGTCCTTCTTTCCTCCATGAAGGGAGGAGGTGGACAAATATAAGTCCTTCTTTCCTCTGTGAAGAGAGGAGGTGGACATATATAAGTCCTTCTTTCCTCCATGAAGAGAGGAGGTGGACAAATATCAGTCCTTCTTTCCTCTGTGAAGAGAGGAGGTGGACATATATAAGTCCTTCTTTCCTCCATGAAGAGAGGAGGTGGACAAATATAAGTCCTTCTTTCCTCTGTGAAGAGAGGAGGTGGACATATATAAGTCCTTCTTTCCTCCATGAAGAGAGGAGGTGGACAAATATAAGTCCTTCTTTTCTCCATGAAGAGCGGAGGCAGACAAGACAGGACTTCTTGCACAATACATTAATTTGTATGGTCATATGACTAGCAGTTTAATAGTAGGTTACCAACATGATACTTTATCAAATTTTTGCTGACATCTAGTGAAATCTGCAAAAGTACTGCCAGTCGGCCAACTATTTTTGTCTATCCAGCATATTTTATTGTGCTACAATAGCTTACCATGTGAAACGGAATGCTGATCTTGGATGGCCGCAGGCCCCGGCCAACGTCCAAGAAAAATAGATGTCTTGTACTGGCCGGTGCCTCACCCTCACAGGGAGGTGAGCCCCGTCATGAAATACCACATGATCCCTCTTCTTTCTCATTGGCCGCCATATGTTCAGACATGTTTTTATTGCTAGGAAAGAAGTTATTATTTTCTATGGATATACTTGTCTTTAGATACTGAAACTACATCAGTTTCTTTATTTTATATCTTAATTTTGTGACAATTCACAGAACAGATAAGTATATTTAACATATTTTACAACTTTAATCAACTTCCGGGTTCACATTGTAGAGAAAAGAGGGGCGACAACTTATATACAGGATCTGTTTAAATCAAATAAATATTTTATTTCCCATCTAATACATTATTTGACCATTTTAAGGGTTAAAATATGAAATAAAGCACGGAAACTGACTCCGAGGAGAATCCGTGGGAAACCTTTTCGGTGACATTATCGTCTAGACAGCATGTGCTGAGAGACTACCAATTGTAATTGTAAATGTAATGGTTTATAGTCTAGTATCAGTATATACTATGACTTGACTTTACATTTACACCCTGGTCTGGATTTCAGAATTTTTTCACACGCTATATGTCTCAGTTCCCTCTGGAAACATACTAGGGGGCAGCCACAATACAGCGTACACACACAAAGAACCCACTAGCAGCCAGGTACCCATTACTCCTGGGTGGAGAGAGGCACAGTCCAGGTTAACATCTTGCCAAGGATGTTATCCCACATGAAACAGTCAGCATGACAGGGGATTGAACCCACGACCCTTGGATTATGAGTCCAACACCCTACCAGCTGAGCCACATGAGACCCTAAAATCGTGTATGTAGCTTATTACAGGACCTTTGCCTGTCAAAATAAATAGAAAAAAAATATATATAAAATATTTTATCCCTTAAAATAAAACTTAAAATAAAGTAGTAAAAACGAATCCTTGTTCAAGAAATCGTCTTCATCTAGACAGCAGGTGCTTGCAAAACCTTAGTTTGGCAATTAGCAAGTCGCCCCCTTTTTAATGCATTTTATTAAAGATTAAACATGGTTTTGATATGAACATGAAAATATAAAATATTTAAAATATTTTACTTTAAGGTCTTTTTAAAATAGACGAATATTAATGCAGCTTGACTTATAATTACCCAAGTACTAACCATCCCAACACGTGGTTGGATGTTCTGATGACTGTGTGGTTCCAAATTCCGAGCAGTTCGGATGATTGTTTTAGATCAGAACTCCAAATAACCCTAACCCAAACACACACTTGGACAAATGAAAACATAAGTCAAAAAGTCCTCAAAGCCCAAAAGGGCTTCTTCTGAACAAGGTACATCAATTCAAACTCAGACCCAGTATTTTATAGGAAGTAGATTTTTCTGACTTGCCCTCACCGAGGACATTGAAACTCCCTGACCCAAGGAACAATATGCCGAGGTCTTCCACCACAGTCTGGGCTCTGAATGATGTAGCAGGCCAACCGGAGCTTAGGCCAAGGGGCCCTTCAGCTATGCTCCCACTCAGTCCTCAAAGATGTTTTTGAGAAATTTAAATGACTTTCAGGCTGCTTATTTACCTGAAAATAAATCTATAAAACCCGTGGTTCCACTAGGGGGTACAATTAGGACAACCTTGTTTTGAGGACAAATTACAAGTTTCAAAATCTTTGTCTCCCCTAGTCTCTCTGGACCCCCTATGGGCTAGGTCTCCTGCTGGTAGTCAAAGAGTTTGAGCTTCAGGCAAGGCAAAATCTCTGTACCCTTAATTTTTGGCTGCACTTAGCTAGGTCTTTTCTAAATACACACTGTAAAGACAGTATCAAGGCTACTGCCAACAGGTCAAACTCAGATTCAAAAGGGTGCCTGTCAAAACAACAACACAAAAAGCAGCAGCCAAAAATGATTATGAAAGACATGTGATATATCCTGTATAGAGGATCCTTATGCAACAGATTTCCTTAGCCTGTCAAATAAGGCCTTAGCCCACTTCTCTAGAGAGACTTAAACACTATGGGGAATTCAGTACTTATTAGACACGAGGCTGAAATGACTCACCTTCAACCTCACCTGGGAGATACCAGATCTTAAAAACTTAGGAGCTCCCTATTCTGTGCCTCTCTTTTGTTCCATTTACCATTAGTTAAGAAGGGACAAGAGTCCCATCCAAAGACACCCGTAAAAACACTTAGGGTTTAGGCCCTAACAAATCAGCTCCTTCACGGTCCCCACCACAACCAAGAGGCCTGTACAGGAAGCACCCCTATGGGGGTCGATCCATTCCAAGCAGTAACCATCGTTTTCCCCAGGTAGGGGGAAATCAAGTAGTAGAGGCTCCACAGGTCATTTTCTACCCCACACAAGGAGACGATGGGAGGTTCCAGGCTTCTGGAACTCCTTAAAACCCTCCCTCAGTCCACCAGTAGGAGGTCTCCTCCGTTCTTTCAGAAGAGACTGGCAAAGAAAGAAATGCTCAAACAACGTGTTAAACAATAGTTACGTTCTACAATTCATCACCAATCCAAAATTAGCCAGAATTCCCGATTCACTCAAGATACAAGGCCCATCAAATCTAGCTCTGGCCTCTTACATCTAGTCACTTTTGTCAAAGAACGCAATAGAAAAGGTGGAAAAAATGTAAAATCTCTCAGGTTTTACAGTCACCTGTTTTTAGTCCCCATGCCTCACCAAAGGTTAAAGCCAGTAATAGACCTGGCAGGCTCAATACCTTCCTACTTGTAGAAAGGTTCAAATGGAAACTTCAGAGTCCATCAGGACCTCTCTGATTCCAGCGGAATGGGTGTCGTTGATAGACGTGTCTGTCACCACCTTCACATCCCCTTCCACCAAAGCCCAAGGAAGTACCTGACACTGTCCTTAGGGTGGATAATAAATCAAGAAGTCCGAACTCAAACCTACTCAGGTGTTTCCGTTCATGGGCTACAAATACCACCTAGATTCAGCCCTTGTAAAACCCACTTAGAGAAATTGCTCAATCTTCAGGATCTGTTCCTACACGTAAAATCAAAACATGTTTTGACTTCAAGATGTTTGATGTCACTAACTGGGTTGCTGACCTCAACGGAGATGATGGTCCTGGAGGGACGCCTTCACATGAGACCCTTTCAGTTTCACCTCAAGGAGCACTGGAGATTTTCCTTAGTCATTTGACATCCTCCTTGCTTGGTAAGAGACCATCTCAGCTCACCTAGAGTAGTGGCAAAATCCCGCAAACGTGATGAAGTGCCTAGACCTTCACCCCAAGACCACAGTATACAAATCTTTACAGACGCCTAAAACGAAGGTTGGGGTGCTGACTCAGAGCAAGTCTCTACAAACGGTCTGTGGTCAGACAGGGATATAAAGGCTACACATAAATGTTCTAGAATTGAAGGCACTTTCTCTGGCTCTTCAAAGGTTCAAGGACCAGTGTCAAAACCAAACAGTGTTGGTTGCTACAGACAACTCAACAGTAGTAGCCTACATAAACAACAAGGAGAAACACGCTCGGCGGAGATATGTGTTCTCCTGTGGAATATCATGACCTGGTGCCATCATTACCAGATAACTCTTAAGAGCCAGGCAGATTCCAGGGTGCCTCAATGTGATGGCCTACCTTCTATCCAGTTCAGTAAACAAAACAGTCACTGCACCTGCAGATGTTCAAACAGATCTGTCAAGGGCTTCATTCCTCATGTAGATCTATTTGCCACTCATCTGAATCACCAAATTCCATTGTTTGTATCTCCAGTCCCAGACGAACATGCTTGGGACATAGATGCTCTGAACATAATCTGGTCAGTCTTCACTGCTTATGCTTACCCTCCCACGGCTCTCCTTCATAGGGTGATCCAAAAATCAGGCAATGAAACTGCCTCATTGAGATCCCACTCCACTTAACAGTGTCAACAACACTTCTCAAACAGTCCTACAACCAAGAGTTTCAAGTCAATCCGCAACATCTCAACCTCCATGCCTGGTGTCTAGGAGTGGATAGCTCCAAGAACAAGGCTTCTCTGTGGAAGTGGCAGAGAGAATTGCTGCCACTCAAAGGTCATCAACAAGAACCATCTATAAATCAAAGTGTTCCCTATTTGAGAAATGGTGCAGAGACAATTCGGTGGATTTCTCCACTCTGTGAAACAAGTCTCAGACCTTTTCATGTACCTGTAGCAAGATCAAAACAGGCGTTCGTCGCCCATTAATGGTTACATTAATATTGTTAACACCTTGAGCCCAACAGGGTTCCATATTTCTCCAAGCTTGACCTTAAAAGGTTACTTCCTAGCTTTCACAGGGATCTTCCTGAAAGTTCCAGGAATCTCCCAAAGTGGAACCTTTCTGTTGGTCATAATGAGCTCACAAGCGCCCTTTGAGTCCATAAAAAGACACAGACCTCAAACATCTTACACTCAAAACTGCTTTCTTGCTAGCTTTGGCCTCCAGCAAGTGCCGCAGCGAAATTTGTGTCTGGGTTGCAAACAAAGTATCTCATCTAGGCCAATGGGAAAAGGTAGCTTTGTTCCCCTCTTCAGACTTCATAGCCAAAAACCAACTAGCAAGAGAAGGTTGTCAAGTGTGTCTCAAATGACTATCCCTGCTTTGACTACCATGGTGGATAGACAATACAAGAAAACAGGATCCTGTGTCCAGTGCCTTCCCTGAGGTACTATTTGGTTTGAACCAAAGACCTGAGAGGGCCTCGTTTCCTACTCTTATTTCCCCCAAGAAAGGACATACCTCAGACTTCAAACCCGCTACTCTCTCTTCTTGGTTAAACAAACTATCATACATGTTATATAATAAACAAGCAGACCAACAGTCCTTGGACTTGGTCCAAGTTTCAGCGCATGACATTAGGGCCTTTGCGGCCTCTAAGGCCTTTTACGGTGGGGTTTTCGGTGGACCAAATCATGAAAGCCTGTCACTGGAAAGCTCACAACACATTTACAAATTTTTACCTAAAAGACCTTAATTGGTCAGATAACGACAGCAATATGTATCTGGGTCCAGTAGTAGCAGTTCAACAACTCCTAGACCCTTCCCGTCAGACTAGTCATCCTCGGAAAGAAAAAAAAAGGGGGGGGGGGGCACAGACTAGTCATCCTCAGAAAGAAAATGGGGGGGTGGGGGCACATCCACTGCAGCCAAGTCTTCAGGATACTAAATCCCAGAGTCTAGGTATATTACGACTACAACTCGAAAGTAGTGGGAGCATGCGGTATTTCACGACGGACATCGGCCAGTACTAGATGTCTATTTTTCTTGGACGTTGGCCTGCAGCCATCCGAGATCAGCATTCAGTTGCACATGGTAAGCTTTTAGCTTATAAAAGCTACATTTAACTTATTAAAAATTTCAAATTTTTGTTCTTTCGAATTTCATCCATTTCAGTCTTTAACCAGAGCTGGTGACACTGTACAATTCTACTGAATTCTTGTATTGTTAATTATCATGAGAGTAATTTGTTTTTGTGTATGTCTTATAAGGATTGTTTTATTTTCCACTTTTCTGTATGAATAATAAGTGAAATATTTTCTATCACTCACTACAAAAATGTTGTGATATTTTTGAGGGCACCAGTGAGTATAAACAATTCAATTTTTAGCTTGACATCTCTGCCATTTATAAATAGATTTCAGTGCAAGAAAATTCACCCAGTCAGTATTTCATGCTGTTTATTTCAAGTGCAGCGCACAGTGGATAATAAATGTAAGATGTTAAGATTTTAAATAAGTTTAAGATTTTAATGCACTCTTGTAATCCATTGTTTTATCGGACTCACGTTGTTTCAGCTGTTTATGGGAATATTCAAGCACTGCTACCAACACCGTGACAACAAGAATGAGTCGCCACTCGCTGGTTTTATGACAGGAACACAGGAGGACATGAGTGATACAAAGTAAGAACCCACTCAGTGAAGTGAAAAATAAGTGAAATACTACACACAGCGGAAATACTACAGAATCCTCTGAAAATATCATCCATATCAGTAAAATGGTGTGGTACTCGAATTGCTGAAATTGTACATACATTGAGTCGGGTTAAACTACACGCTATATACACAACATACAATGTGTAAAGTACATCTGGATTTTTGTCTTTACATTTGAACTCTTCAGAAACAATATAAATTTGAACAATCCTGACCTGTTGTGTAGGAATTGTAGGTATTATTTTCAGAAGGATTTGAGTTGATGGATTATATTTAAGATATAAAAGTGCAGAATGGAACAATGCAGAAGGTTCACTATAGCGTCAGAGTATGTTAAAGCATTGAAACTCTGTTGATGGTCACCCTGTTGATATTAAAATAAATACTTTGGAGTTTTCTTTGCAGGTTGAGAGAGTTGAGTGCAAAAGTTATTGAAGACCTCAATAAAGCTGTGTGTCTGTTTCCAAGAAAGGAAATGGTGGACATTCTGCTGGTGAGTGTGTTCAGTGTGACAGTCTGTGTGTTCAGTATGACACTCTGTGTGTTCAGTGTGACACTCTGTGTGTTCAGTGTGACAGTCTGTGTGTTCAGTGTGACAGTCTGTGTGTTCAGTGTGACACTCTGTGTGTTCAGTGTGACACTCTGTGTGTTCAGTGTGACACGGGGTGTGTTCAGTGTGACACTCTGTGTGTTCAGTGTGACACGGGGTGTGTTCAGTGTGACACTCTGTGTGTTCAGTGTGACACGGGGTGTGTTCAGTGTGACACTCTGCTGGTGGGTGTGTTCAGTGCGACACTCTGTGTGTTCAGTGTGACACTCTGTGTTCAGTGTGACACTCTGCTGGTGAGTGTGTTCAGTGTGACACTCTGTGTGTTCAGTATGACACAACCATTCAATACTCTGTTAGCGGTTGTAACACTGCACACCAGTCCAGCCTTTATACTGTATTCTTTTTCATGGAATGTTTATCAGTTCGTGGTGAGGTGTAGCTGTGTGGTGTACATGTTTAATCACTGGACCCTCACCTATCTGGTCATGGGTTTGACTGTCGAGTTATAATCCTGTTAACATTGATGGTAAACTGATTGTTGAGTGGGACATAAAACCCCAACTTTGACCTTTCACAGGGATTTTAAAACCTAACTTTGACCCAATTGCCAACATTTAATTCTTTCTCAACACTTTCTCTAAAATTTCTGAAGAAAATTGGGTTAATAGTTGTGAATGTAGAAAACACCATGTTTTCAAGAATCAACCACACATCAGTTGTATTTGATTTTTGAAACATCAATGCAATACAATGTTATATCATGATGCTTTTCTTAATATAGTACATTGTTATATGACATTTCTCTTAATACAAAACAGTTTTATGTGATACTTCTGATACAACACAGTGTTCTGAGACACTTCCAATGCAAAACAGTTAATATGATATTTCTCGCAATACAATAGAATTATATGATACTTTTGTCAATAGAGTGTTAAAGCATCTGCTTTCCTTAAAACAATACAGTGTTATATGATGCTTCTCTCAATACAGTGTTATATGGTGCTTCCCTTAAAACAATAGTGTTATATGGTGCTTCCCTTAAAACAATAGTGATATATGGTATTTCCCTTAAAACAATAGTGTTATATGGTATTTCCCTTAAAACAATACAGTGTTATATGATGCTTCTCTAAATACAGTGTTATATGGTGTTTCCCTTAAAAAAATAGTGTTATATGGTGCTTCCCTTAAAACAATAGTGTTACATGGTATTTCCCTTAAAACAGTACAGTGTTATATGATGCTTCTCTCAATACAGTGTTAAATGGTGTTTCCCTTAAAAATAGTGTTATATGGTGTTTCCCTCAAAACAATACAGTGTTATATGATGCTTCTCCTTCTTACCCCACAGCCCTTAAGGGCTGTCGGGATATTGTTTTCACCCATGGTGTCTGGATGGGCGGGTGGGTGGGTAGGCGGGCGGCGGGAAAAAGTTTGTCCCGGCTATATCTCAGAAATCGTGAGGTGTAGGAAGTTGATACTTGGTAGGGATATTGGTTAGGGGGTGTAGGTGTGCAACGTCATGGTCTGACCTTGATTTGACCTTGCTTAGTGACCTTGACCTATAAAATCTTGTCTTGGGCTATATCTCGGAAACCGTATGGTGTAGGAAGTTATTTGGTAGGGACATTGGTTAGGAGGTGTGGGTGTGCAACATCATAGTGTGACCTTGATTTGACCTTTGACCTTGCCGTAGTGACCTTGACATATAAAATCTTGTCCGGGCTATATCTCGGAAACCGTAAGGTGTAGGAAGTTGTTACTTGGTAGGGACATTGGTTAATTGTGCTATTTCCATTGACAGCTATTCTCCAATTAATAAATTTTACTGCTTAATATTTTTTAGTTTACTGACTAATGCTGTCATCTGTCTATTGAATTGTCTTGTTTTAATGCTTTATTTTTACATACATTTTCTCTTAGATGTTATTTTTTCTACTTAAACATGGAGCTTTATATAACTGACACTGCTCTGAAAGTCTCTAAGTCTTTGTACTGTTTCACTACTTCTATATCTCATGGTGTTGAAAACTATTTCCCCAGGCTGTGGGGTATGGGCTTACAGTTACAGAAACAACCACTACATCAAAGTAATATAGCCGTAATTAAGCGTTTTTAGCCTCAATCCCTGAAGGCTTAGGGAATGCCTGGGAACTGCTTTTGGTTCTTAATCTGCTTCCACTTCAAGTGCAGGATGCTGACTTACTTCCAGTAATTAAAAAGTACACTATTAAATTTTGTGTGCCTAAAGTGGAATTTTAATATGTGTAGCAATGCTAGAGAAAACCTTGCTTTACAATAGGCTTCCATCATATGTAGCAGATGCCTCTCTATCCTTAGAGAAGAAATCTGCCCGTCATGAACAAATGAAATCTGTATTCCCCCTCCTTCAAAAGGTCCACAGTGGCCTAGTGGTTAAGTAAGTTTGTCATCACAGGCTCTCACCTCTGTGTGTGTTTGTAAAACCTGAACTATGAGCTTTGCCCCGTTCTTCAACAACTGAAAGTTCTTACATTTGACTGCATCTCTTGGGTTTTCTGTATACATCTTACATTTGAAGTTGTTTCTTAGATTATCCCGAATCTCAGTAATGTAGCCATGTAGTTGAACCTGCAGGCTGGGGTTCCTGCCTGCCGAGGCTGGCTATTTTCTTTTATTTGAATTATTTCAGGACCTGAGTGACTACCAGTCCAGTGACGTGGTCACTCAGAGCATCTCTCTCCTTATCAAGTGTTACTCACTGGAAGAAGAGCTTTTCACCACAGCAGTCCAGGGGAGGGTGAGTGAATTGGTGACACAAGGTGATCATAGTGTAAAGTTACAGTGAATTACTGTGTTATAAATCATCATGTATCATTTGGTACAGAAAGCAATATTTGTGTGACATAAACCAGCACACACATCATTAAGCATTACATGATTCACACTGGATGGCTGTGTTTTTGTGCTATTCAGGTGAGCTTGTGATCTGTGAGCTGATTACTGTTGGCATTCTACGTAGATACCACCACAAGACTCCCCAATATATCAAAGTGTTTGTCAGAGCTCTATCTGAGACTGCAAAGTGAGGCCAACCTATGTACACATAACCGTCCCCATCATGATTTTTTATTTGACACAGGATATAACTACTACTAAATCTAATGCCATTGACTTTTCTAATGTTTCCTTTTTGCTGTAACCTTATGTTGTTTCTGTCTTTTTTCAGCTTCTGCTCACTTCCGAGTCATGTGAGTTACATCAGAAGGTGAAGGACTCCATTAACACCCTGAAGCGACTGTCCAGGGCCAAGCTGAATGCTGAACAAGCCCATACATTACAGGGTATTCTGGATGATATGGCCAGGTAAGGATGGGTAAATAAGGCTTTTAATGTGAGTAAAAGTTTAAAGCTGGAGGAAACATGCGTGGAGAAAGTATCTGTCTAATTATATTCAGTAGATATTGTGAATAGTTACAGGTACAGAGAATTTCACCCATTGACATTCTCAGAAAAACACTTGACTAGCTAGCTTCAAAAATTTTCACTGGGTCTTTAAGTTTGTCTGCAACTGAATTTAGGCTCATTTGAAAAAAAAACAAGCTGGGTGTCTCATATATATAAACCCTGTGTATACATACAGATGTTTGGTCTTGAAATTCTAAGTTAAATGTCATTCAGAGACTGCCAAAATACCCCATGTAGCTGATTTTTGCCCAAGTTTAAATTGGCTATATGTCATGTGATATTGATCTGAGAAGTGTAAGATGTCTAACCAATAAAAGCAACTCATGGGCTGGGAATGTTTTATTTTGGTCTGATATTGAGTACCTCTTTCAAACCCCTGAAAGTGCTCAAACCTCACTTGTTCATTGTTGGTCCTAGAGCTTCAGAATCTGATCAGTCTTAACTTTAGGCGAGACAACTTTTAGGTCAAACAGGACTGGCCAGACTTTAAAGTGGCTCTACTGTGCTTTTATTCAGTATAGATTTTAAGATTGTTTTCTTTCTGAAAAACAAGTGTCAGTGTCCAGACTAATTACTCCGGGGTCCTATTCATGGAAGGTCTTAGCCATATCTTAGGTTTAAGTTGGCTAGATTTGTATATAAAAGTTAAGCCTCAAACTTGGCTAAGACCTTTTGTGAATACCAAACCCTTGTTTTCTCAGATTTTCTTGCTTTCAGCTATTGTTCCCTGGAAGATGACCCAGATGAAGTGCATGAAATTAATCAACTGATTCTCATCAACTTTGGTAGGTTATCAATTCCTTTGTCAGTTCTAACATTGATGCTCGACTTTCTGTTACCAATCATTTTCTTTTCACCCAATTGCCCAGTGTAGCAGTTTGTCACTCTCTGTACAGTCTACTGCAGATTCTGTCTGGATATTTTATACTTTCTAACTTTCCAGGAATCCCGGATGTGGTGAGACATTTACTGCAGCAAGGTGTCGGTAGCAAGGCTCTGGTGAGACACATTTCTTTGTCAACTTAAGTCACATGGTTATAAGATCTTTCCTGAACAGGAGTGAAAGTGAATACTTTTCATCTCAAAGTTAAAGTCATTCAGAGATTTTATTTTGTAAATGTTTATTTTTGTACACTGTCCTGCCTTTGTGTATAGTGTCATTATTTTGAAGATTCATAAGTAAAGCATGTGTAGCAAATGTTTGCTTTCCAATTTTTGGCAGTTTCACTTGATGTATTGCCAAAGCATACACTGTGATTTATTACAATGGAGTGTCTAAAAATGTGCATTGACTCCACTACATTACTAAATCTCGGTGCTTCACTGTCCCACAGGTTGTGGAATACATATCTTTGTGCACATGTCAGATAATGTTTAGCAAGGGTCTCATAGGGCTTTGTTGAAAATGTGTACTTTACATGTGTACAACGTTATAATGTCCATTTCTCAATAGGATTGTGTACACCTTACAGAAGCAGCCAAACCTGAAGACAGTCATTGTCTCTGCCCTGGGCTTACTCCGAGTGTTGGTGAGGGGAAATGAATACATGCAGAAGTTCACATTCTCCCTGTGTGAAGACATACTGCAGTTACAGGAAGTGGAATGTCAGGCAGCCAGTGCACTCACACAAGTATGTATACATGTAACATACACACGAGTACATGACACATAAACATTAGTGCATGGCACATAAACATTAGTCCATGGCACATAAACATTAGTGCATGGCACATATACAGAAGTATCAGTACATTACATATATACAGACATATGAGTATATATGACACATATACAAAGGTATGAGTATATGACACATATACAGAGGTATGAGTATATGACACATAATTATTATTTATACAGAGGTATGAGTACATGACACATATACAGAGGTATGAGTATATGACACATATACAGAGGTATGAGTATATGACACATAATTATTATTTATACAGAGGTATGAGTATATGACACATATACAAAGGTATGAGTATATGACACATATACAGAGGTATGAGTATATGACACATAATTATTATTTATACAGAGGTATGAGTACATGACACATATACAGAGGTATGAGTACATGACACATATACAGAAGTATGAGTATATGACACATATATAGAGGTATGAGTGCATGACACATATACAGAGGTATGAGTATATGACACATATACAGAGGTATGAGTATATGACACATAGTTATTATTTATACAGAGGTATGAGTACATGACACATATACAGAGGTATGAGTACATGACACATATACAGAGGTATGAGTACATGACACACACACAGAAGTATGAGTACACGACATGTACAGAGGTATGAGTATATGACACATATACAGAAGTATGAGTATATGACACATAGTTATTATTTATACAGAGGTATGAGTACATGACACATATACAGAAGTATGAGTACATGACACATATACAGAAGTATGAGTATATGACACATATACAGAGGTATGAGTATATGACACATATACAGAGGTATGAGTATATGACACATAGTTATTATTTATACAGAGGTATGAGTACATGACACATATACAGAAGTACGAGTACATGACACATATACAGAGGTATGAGTACATGACACATATACAGAGGTATGAGTACATGACACATATACAGAGGTATGAGTACATGACACATATACAGAAGTATGAGTACATGACACATATACAGAGGTATGAGTACATGACACATATACAGAAGTACGAGTACATGACACATATACAGAAGTACGAGTATATGACACATATACAGAGGTATGAGTATATAACACATATACAGAAGTATGAGTATATGACACATATACAGAAGTATGAGTATATGACACATATACAGAAGTATGAGTATATGACACTATGGGTATATGGCTACTTACAGACCCGACTTTAGAACTGGGGCTCTGTAACTGGGACTTAGACTGGTAATTTGACAATATTTTGATATATTTTTTAATTCTAAATTCAAGAAAAATGAACAACAGTCTTCCAGTCTCGGCTGTAATCCTGCCACTGGGTGGTTGAATTCAGCATTCAGTTCCACATGGTAAGCTATTGTAGCGCATTTAAATTGAAAATTTTAATTACTTAAATGTAATGTATTACTTAAATTACTTAAATGTTTATAAGCTACAAGGTTTTTCGTTTCCGGACAGTATCTCAAAACTGGGTTGACAAATTTAATTCAAATTTGGCATGTGGTTGTAACTGGTTTTCAAGGTGTGTCCTATTTTAAGGTGACCTTAAACTCTCATGTATTAAAAAGTTATGTTGAGTTTACATTATTTTTCCATAGAGTATACTGAAGATAACTTGAGAAATTGCATTCAGATTTTGCATATATATGTAACTGGCCATGGATAAGTTGAAGTTCCATACATTAAGGTGACCTTAAACTCCCAGTAATAACACATTGTCAGTGCCATTGTCACACTTCCTTTCCAGACAGTATGGGCAAGGTTCCCCTATAAGTTCTTAAAGAACTTGTGCACCAAGCTAGGCAGAATCTCTCTACCGTTAACATTGTGGCTATCTTTGCCAAGACTGCCTCTGTGTGTAACACTACCATGGAGAAGTGTCAGGACAGTCTCAAGTCTACTTTCAAAAACGTTAAAAGCCAGATTCAGAAGGGTGCCAATCCTGAAAAGCAGGCATGGCTATGAAAACCCCTGTGACTACTTTGAGATCCTGAATAAGAGGATTCTCATACAACAGAGAGCCCTTGTCTGCTTTAGCAAATCCATTGCCCATATCTTCCAGAGGGAGCTAACACTGGCCTTCTCAGACGAGAGGTCGAAATGACCATTCTTCAACCACATCTAGGGGATTGGAGACGCTTAGAGCTCAAGATTTCGCCTTTCTGGCCTACTCCTCTGTTCAAGTCTCAACTTGTCAAGGACGGAGAAGAGTTCCTCCTTGAAAAACGTACCCCTAAAGAATCACAGGGTTTTGGACACTATCAAAATAAGTCCTTTTGTGGTCCCCACCACAACAAGAAAAGAGGCTCCTACAGGAAACGCCCCTATGGGGGCAACACCTCACAAAGAAGTAACCAATCGTTTTCCTCAGGAAGGGGGAAATCGAATAACAGAGGCTCCAGGGGTCGTTTTCGACTCCACTCAAGGGGACGAGGGTGTGGAAACCCCTCCTCCCAATGACTCCTCAAAAGCCTGCCTCAGTCCACCTGTAGGAGGTCGCCTCCGTTCTTTCAGAAGAGACTGGCAAACAAACAAATGCTCAAACAATGTATTAAACATTATCACCAATGTCACTTTTAGCATCAGGAGTTCCAACTAAATTTAAGGTCTTCCACATTATGTGTCACCGTGCTCTATCGAACTCGACCAAGTGCTGCAAATGGATTTACTTTTAGCTCATTTATGGATGAATTCAGTGACTATCTGGCTTCCTTTTCTAGTTCTCCTAAGTCTGTCCTTATCATGGGGGATTTCAATATACATTTTGATGACAGTAATAATCATCAAACACAGGCTTTCTCAGCCCTCTTATCCAGTGTAAATTTGCAACAACTGCTAAAAACTTCAACACATATTAAAGGGCTCTGTTTAGACTTAATCATTGCTCAAGAAGATGATCAACTGCTTGGGCCAATATCTGTCAGTAATCCATATATTTCAGATCACCCATTACTTTCTGGGTTCTTACTGGACAGAAAACCTGATCCGGTCAAGAAGTATCTCAGATACCGTAAACTTAAAGACATAGATATGGATGTTTTGAATAGCGATTTACAGAAATTAAGCTTTTCTACAGAATCGCTTGATTCTATGGTACAAATATATAATGTCAGTTTATCTAAAACTCTGGAAAATAATGATCCACTTATCGAGAAATATGTTAGAATCAGACCTACCACAGCTTGGTTTAATAGTCATATCTGGCATGCAAAAGTCGTGAAGAGGAGGTTGGAAAGAAACGACAGAAAATCAGGACCAGAAGCTGACTTGGAGAAATATAAAGAACAATGTGAAACAGTTAAGCTTCTCTTGACAAAATACCAAACAGAATATTATTCCTGCAAAATTAATCAAAGTAGGAATGATATAAAAAAGCTGTATGATTTGTCTAAAATATTACTAGGTGAAGTTAAGCAACCCAAACTTCCCGAAAGTGACTCGGATCAACTATTGGCTGAGACATTTAATAAATTCTTCATTGACAAAATTCTTAAAATTAGATCAACCATCAAGAACTCTTTACCTCAGAAAGATGTTGACATCAAAGAGTACATTCACCCAAACTTAGAAGTTACTCTAAAGTCTTTCAAACCTGCGGATGAAGATGAAGTCAGAAAGATAATAAGTGCTAGTTCTAATGCTTCTGCAATCCATGACCCTTTCCCCACCAAGGATAACTTAGATACCCTAGCTCCAGTCATTACCCGTATTGTCAACAAATCCTTAGAAGAGGGATTATTTCCATCCAACTTGAAGCATGCCAATATAACACCTCTGCTGAAAAAAGAAAACTTGGATAAAGAAATTTTAAAAAAAACTATAGACCTGTATCAAACTTGCCTTTCCTATCAAAGGTCCTGGAAAAAATTGTTGCAGCTCGTCTCAGAACACATTTAGAGGTGAATAAATTATGGTGCAAAATGCAGTCTGCATATAGACCTTTCCATTCCACAAAGTCTGCACTTCTTTGTGTCCAAAATGGCATCTTGTCTTCCTTGAACAATAGAAAAATGGTCGCCTTAGTCCTTCTTGACTTAAGTGCTGCCTTTGATACTATTGACCATGAAAAACTTCATCGTCTAGAAACTAGATTTGGCATTAATGGAACAGCACTAGACTGGTTTAGATCCTACCTCTCCAACAGAAGTCAGGCAGTGAGAATAAATAACAGCTCATCTGAAAAGATGTATCTTAATTTTGGAGTTCCTCAGGGGTCTGTCCTTGGACCAATTCTCTTCACTTTATATGTTGCTCCTGTGGCGGACATTGCAAAAAAACATGGAGTGAGTCACATGCTATATGCAGATGATACTCAGCTATATGTTGAATTCAACAAAAGCTCAATGGCTGCATCCTTACAACATCTGGAACTATAAAATCTTGGATGTCACAAAACATCTTGAAATTGAATGAAGACAAAACTGAAGTTATTGTTTTTGGATCTAGAAAATATTTAGAAGGAATGCCTTCTATTTCTATCAGGGTGGGAGACTGTACAATCACCCCGACAAGGTCTGTTCGCAACCTAGGTGCCCATTTTGATTCACGGATGAACATGGAAGAGTTTATCATCAAAAGGTGCAGACCCTGTCAATTACAACTTCATAAAATTGCTAGAATTCATAAATATTTGTCTAATGATACATGTTCCTGCATAATTCAAGGCTTGGTAACATCAAAACTAAACTATGCCAACTGCCTGCTTTATGGAGTAAATAAAGTCTTTTTGCACAGACTACAAATTGTACAAAATTCAGCAGCCCATGTCATCCTCAAAATGAGAAAGTACGACCACATTATTAGAGCAAGACAAGAACTTCACTGGCTTCCAATACAACAGCGGATTGCTTTCAGTATCCTCACTGATGTGTACAAAGCGTTACATGGCCTAGCACCAACATACATTACTGACGTTATTACGTTAGCACAACCAGCAAGATTAACAAGATCATCCAAAAATTTCAATATAGCATTTCCGGTCAAAGTTCCAAGAAACAGTTATGGAAAACAGGCTTTTGTTCATGCTGCTCCAACTCTGTGGAACAATCTACCTGTTAGCATTAGATCATCAAATTCACTGTTCGATTTCAGAAGGCAGCTCAAAACATACTTTTTCACACTTGCATACAATATCTAGATCCTACTTACAGGGCTTAGAGACATACTAAGAGATAAGCATTATATAAAAATCATGTGTTATGTTAGATTATGTTACATTCTACCATTCATTTCAAAACCAAATCTAGCCCCTGTTTCACTCAGGGTACAAGGCCCTTAAAAAAAACAAGCTCTGGCCGCTTGTATCCAGTCTCTTCTGTCAAAGAATGCAATAGAAAGGGTGGAAAATGTAAAATCTCTCGGGTTTTACAGTCGTCTGTTCCTAGTCCCCAAGCTTCACCAAAGGTACCTATATACTTGTAGAAAGGTTCAAAATGGAAACTCCAGAGTCCATCAGGGCCTCTCTGATTCCAGGAAAATGGGTATGGTTGACCTATCAGGTTTTGCCACAAGTCCCAGGTGTTCTAATTCACCTCTCATCCCTTCGGCCTAGCCAGGGCCCCACAGGTCTTTACAATGATTGTAAAGGAAGTGAAATTGATGGCCCTGTCAAGGGGAATCAGACTTCACCAATACCTGGACGACTGGCTTATCAGGGCCTAGTCTCAAACAGAAGCACAATTGAACACTCAGTCCATGGTAGACTTGACACAGTCCTTAGGGTGGATAATAAAGCAGAAGTCCGAACTAAAACCTACTAAGTTGTTTTCGTTCGTGGGCTATGAATACCACCTAGATTCAGCTCTTGTAAAACCCACTCAAGAGAGATGGCTCAACCTTCAGGAATTGATCCTATGCTTAAAGTCAAAACATGTTTTGACTGCAAGATGTTTGATGTCACTAATTGGGTTTCTCGCCTCAATGGAGAAGATGATCCCAGAGGGACGCTTTCACATGAGGCCCTCAAGGAGCACTGGGGATATCCTCAGTCATTGGAAACTCTCCTTCCTTGGTCAGAGACCATTTCAGCTCACCTAAAGTGGTGGCAAAATCCCGCAAATGTACTGAAGGGTTCAGACCTTCATGCCAAAAACCACAGTATCCCAACTCTTTACAGACGCCTTGAACAAAGGCTGGGGTGCTCCCTTAGAGCAAACCACCACCAAAGGTCTGTGGTCAGACAGGGAAAAAATGCTACACATAAATGTTCTAGAGTTGAAGGCGGCTTCTCTGGCTCTTCAAAGGTTCAAGGACGAGTGCCAGAACCAGACAGTGTTGGTTGCGACTGACAACTCAACAGTGGTAGCCTACATAAACAAACAGGGAGGAACCCAGTCGGTGGAGATGTGTGCTCTACTGTGAAAGATCATGACCTGGTGCCATCATGATCAGATAACTCTAAAAGCCAGACACATTCCAGGGTGTCTGAATGTGATGGCCGACCTTCTGTCCAGGTCCAACCAGGTTAGGTCAACAGAATGGTCACTGCGTCCGCAGGTGTTCAAACAGATCTGTCAAAAGTGGTTCACCCCTCATGTAGATCTATTTGCCACTCGTCTGAACCACAAACTTCCACTGTATGTGTCTCCAGTCCCAGATCCAAATGCTTGGGACATAGATGCTCTAAACATAAACTGGACGGGTCTCACTGCTTATGCCTACACCTTCAACGGCTCTCCTTCACAGGGTGATCCAAAAAATCAGCAATGCAAGCTCTAGTGCAGCTCTCAACAGAGATCCCACTTAAGCTACCAGTGTCAACATCTCTTCTCAAACAGTCCCACAATTATGTGTTCCACAGCAATCCACAACATCTCAACCTCCATGCCTGGTGTCTAGAAGTGGACAGCTCCAAGAACAAGGCTTCTCTGTGGAGAAGAGATAATTGCTGCCCCCCAGAGGCCCTCAACAAGGACCATCTACAAGTCAAAGTGGGCCCTATTTGAGAAGTGGTGCAGAGAAAATTCGGTGGATTTCTCCACTCCCTCTGTGAAACAATTCTCAGACTTTTTCATGTACCTGTACCAAGATATAAACAGGCGCCCTTTGACCATTGATGGTTATAGGAAGGCCATTGTTGACACCCTGGGTCCAGCGAAGCTCAACATTTCCCAAAGCATCAGGCCCGCTACACTCTCTTCATGGTTAAAACAAACCATCCTACTTTGTTACAAACAAGCAGATCATCAAGCCTTGGACTTGGTCCAAGTTAAAGTGCATGACATTCGGGCCTTCGCTGCATCTAAGGCCTTTCATGGTGGGGTATCGGTGGACTAAATCATGCAAGCCTGTCTCTGGAAAGCTCACAACACATTTACAAGTTTTTACCTAAAAGACCTTACTTGGTCAGACAACGACAACAATATGTATCTGGGACCCGTAGTGGCGGCACAACAAGTCCTAGACCCTTCCCCTCAGACCAGTTATCCTCGGAAAGAAAAGAAGAGGGGGCACATCTGCTACAGCCAAGTCTTCAGGAGTCTAAATCCCAGGGTCTAGGTATAAGTCTACCTCCTCAGGATGTACAGTAAGGTCTTTTATCTGTATTTCAGTATGTACTTGTATAATGTATTAAGGACTTATTCAGGTTGTCAATAATCTCATTTTAGGGTGGAAATTTATGAGATTCTCAGGCCTAGGGCTTGATTTCTACAGGCAATATTCCTCATAAGTGAGCACGGCTGCACTTCTCTCCTTCAATCAAAACATCCAGACAGTTTTAGCACTGTCATTCATTCATTTCGGGTTTTTGGCTTCTAACATTCATTCTATTAGTTGCTTCAAAATTCCAAGAAAAATATACTACTTCCTCCAGTCTCAGCTGTAATCCCTCCACCAAGCGGTTGGATTCAGCATTCAGTTCCACATGGTAAGCTATTGTAGTGCAATAAAATTGAAAATTTTAATTACTTAAATGTAGCTTTTGTAAGCTACAAGCTTACCATGTGGTACTGAAGAGAGTCCCACCCTGCCTCCCCACTGCATTACAGCTGAGGGGGTATGGGCAAAATTGCAATGAGAAAAGAAGGCAGAGTGAAGAAGAATGCCACAAGAGTACAATCTGGGGCTTCGGTCAACACTAAACATCTATTTTGTAGCTTATAAAAGCTAAGTAATTAAAATTGTCAAATTTGTTCATTTGGCTCAACTGATAACTTGTAAATTTACATTTCAGTATTCCGTGTGATGCATTTACAGGTATTTACAGACCACACAGAGAACTGCCTGACAGTCAGTCCGCAGTTAATTCAGAGGATTGTAGATTTGACCACCACCCTCACTGAGGAGGTATGTACTGATCACACACTATAATATACTGATCACACACTGTATAATATACTGATCACACACTGTATAATATACTGACCGTACACTGTATAATGTATTATGTTTTATATTTCAGTTAGTTGAATGAGTTGTTGCCTCTCAGATGACATATCATTTAAATTCAAATGAACAAGATCAGCCCACAAGTTTGGTCATTCAACTACAACAAGATCCACCTTTCTCTGTCAAAAGCTGAAGCTTTGGCACTGGTTCTTTTGGGCAGTCAGCCGTGTTTGACACAGCTGCCCATTCTGTACTTTTGAGTTGCTTACAGACATGGTTTGGCATTAGTGACACTGTCTGAAGGTGGATCCAACCCAATCTCATTGACCATTTCCAATGTATCAAGATAGGTTCAAACCTTTGAGATCTCGGGAGACTTTTGTATGTTGTCCCGCAAGGTTCAGTCCTTGGTCCCATACTCGTATCCTTATATACTACACCTCTCAGTAAGCTTATTAGTAGACACCCATTTGTATAGTTTCACTTTTATGCTGATAGTACTCAGCTCTAGTACTTCATACACCTCACTCATGACTCAGTCATTCAAAAGACTAAACAGGTGCCGAGGTGATGTAAAAATAGTGATCAGCAAATAAATTGAAACTCAATTCTGATAAAACCGAGTTTATCATTTTTGGAACAAAGTTCCATCATGAAAAAGTAAAGTCCTTTTTGCCCGTCAGTATTCTCTGTAAACCATTGCATCCTGAAAGATAAAAAATCTCGGAGTATGGGTCCATTCCGATTTCTCATGCTTGAGTGTCTGTATGGCCTGTTTTATACAACTGGGGGTCTTACAAGAATCAGACAGCATCTGGGTTGATCGATTCAATTCAAATTTGGCATGTGGTTGTAACTGGTTTTCAAGGTGTGCCCTATTTTAAGGTGACCTTAAACTCATATGTGTAAAAAACTTATGATGAAATTACATTTTTTTTGTTTCTCCATGGAGTATACTAAAAATAACTTCGGATTTCATTCTACTTTTACATGTATATGTAACTGACCATAGGTAAGTGCCATACAATAAGGTGACCTTAAACTCCCAGTAATAAAAGAATTATATTCAATTTAAGTTTGGCAATTTTTGAACAGTATTTTAAATATTGTGTAATTCTAGGCATGTTTCAGTTGTGGAAGTAACAAACCTTGAACAGAACCTTCAAGAAAAGATTAAAGTCGCTCACAGCTGCAATCACACTTTCAGTTTAAGGTTGCTAATGAAGACTTTATTCTTCGATATTCATCATGTACATCTATCTACACCAAAAAAGTCTCTTTTGTAAGGTTATAGTAAATTGTTAATATTTTATAAATTTATGAGTTTAAGGTTGCATTTCTTTTGTGTCACTAGCAGCTATCTTTCTTAGACTTATAAATATTTTTATGGGTTATTTCTGCCATGGCAACACTTTTTGTTTCTTGGGCTTATAAATCCTTTTTTTGGGTTCTTTGCCTTGCAAACCCCTGCATGGATAAGAGCTGATTAGCTTTTCAATGATACCTGGCAACAAGTGTTGCCATGGCAACACTTTTTTCTGGTTCTTGGACTTATAAATATTTTTATGGCTTCTTTGCATTTCATACCAATTCCTTTAGAATTTCATCTGCGGCAGTCTTTTACCAAAGCTAGTGACACCGTATAATTCTTCTGAATTCTTGTAATTGTTATATCCATCCTGTGGGACATGGATGGGACCCTTCATTGCTGCTCATTTACAGGTACAGTTTTTTGTGTGTCTCAGTTAAATTTGGTGTGGAGGTTTATTGGCATAAGAGTTTGTGTGTGATTGCTTTCATGTTTCTGGGGCTTAAAAATCTTTTTGGGTTTTTTTTTTGCATTCCAAACCCCTGCATGGATTGGAGCTGATTGATTGGTGAACAAATATGTCCTCCTTTCCTCCATGATGAGATGAGCCAGACAAGACAGGACCAATTTTGCACAATGCATCAACTTGTATGGTCATACTACTAGCAGTTTAACAATAGGTTACCAAAATGATACTTTATTAAATCTTCTGCTGACTGCAGACATCTAGTGAAATCTGCAAAAATACTGCCAGTCAGCCAAATATTTTTGTCTATCCAGCATAATTTTTGTCCTTTCGAATTTCATCTGCTTCGGTCTTCAACCAAAGTTGGTGACACAGTATAATTCTACTGAATTCTTGTTGTGGTTTTGTATCTTATTACATACTTATTCCGTCTCCTTATATTTGTACTCACAGTTTTACAGACAAGCGATGTCTATCCACAGATTCAGTCTGAGTGAATCATGTTGAGTGTTTTAATAGAGTAAGCGTAGCCAAAAAATTCCTTCTCATAATCTCATCTGGTGCACATCGATGTCTCAATAGTTATATTTACGTTTTACTACAATGGTTCTAGTATTTAATTCTTTGTATTTTAACCATCTGATGTTTGTGGATATATTTACAGCTCTGTTCATATTTTTATTATAGTTCCAGTGTTATATTGTAAGTTTGTGTGTTACAGGTACCAGTATTGTTGGATTTACTCTGTGCTATGTGTTACAGGTACCAGTATTGTTGGATTTACTCTGTGCTATGTGTTACAGGTACCAGTATTGTTGGATTTACTCTGTGCTATGTGTTACAGGTACCAGTATTGTTGGATTTACTCTGTACTATGTGTTATAGGTACCAGAGTTGTTGGATTTACTCTGTGCTATGTGTTACAGGTACCAGTATTGTTGGATTTACTCTGTGCTATGTGTTACAGGTACCAGTATTGTTGGATTTACTCTGTACTATGTGTTATAGGTACCAGCGTTGTTGGATTTACTCTGTGCTATGTGTTACAGGTACCAGCGTTGTTGGATTTACTCTGTGCTATGTGTTACAGGTACCAGCATTGTTGGATTTACTCTGTGCTATGTGTTACAGGTACCAGCGTTGTTGGATTTACTCTGTGCTATGTGTTACAGGTACCAGTATTGTTGGATTTACTCTGTGCTATGTGTTACAGGTACCAGCGTTGTTGGATTTACTCTGTGCTATGTGTTACAGGTACCAGCGTTGTTGGATTTACTCTGTGCTATGTGTTACAGGTACCAGCGTTGTTGGATTTACTCTGTGCTATGTGTTATAGGTACCAGAGTTGTTGGATTTACTCTGTGCTATGTGTTACAGGTACCAGTATTGTTGGATTTACTCTGTGCTATGTGTTACAGGTACCAGCGTTGTTGGATTTACTCTGTGCTATGTGTTACAGGTACCAGCGTTGTTGGATTTACTCTGTGCTATGTGTTACAGGTACCAGCGTTGTTGGATTTACTCTGTGCTATGTGTTACAGGTACCAGCATTGTTGGATTTACTCTGTGCTATGTGTTACAGGTACCAGCGTTGTTGGATTTACTCTGTGCTATGTGTTACAGGTACCAGCGTTGTTGGATTTACTCTGTGCTATGTGTTACAGGTACCAGCGTTGTTGGATTTACTCTGTGCTATGTGTTACAGGTACCAGCATTGTTGGATTTACTCTGTGCTATGTGTTACAGGTACCAGCGTTGTTGGATTTACTCTGTGCTATGTGTTACAGGTACCAGTATTGTTGGATTTACTCTGTGCTATGTGTTACAGGTACCAGAGTTGTTGGATTTACTCTGTGCTATGTGTTACAGGTACCAGTATTGTTGGATTTACTCTGTGCTATGTGTTACAGGTACCAGCGTTGTTGGATTTACTCTGTGCTATGTGTTACAGGTACCAGAGTTGTTGGATTTACTCTGTGCTATGTGTTACAGGTACCAGTATTGTTGGATTTACTCTGTGCTATGTGTTACAGGTACCAGCATTGTTGGATTTACTCTGTGCTATGTGTTACAGGTACCAGTATTGTTGGATTTACTCTGTGCTATGTGTTACAGGTACCAGCGTTGTTGGATTTACTCTGTGCTATGTGTTACAGGTACCAGCATTGTTGGATTTACTCTGTGCTATGTGTTACAGGTACCAGCGTTGTTGGATTTACTCTGTGCTATGTGTTACAGGTACCAGCGTTGTTGGATTTACTCTGTGCTATGTGTTACAGGTACCAGCGTTGTTGGATTTACTCTGTGCTATGTGTTACAGGTACCAGCATTGTTGGATTTACTCTGTGCTATGTGTTACAGGTACCAGCGTTGTTGGATTTACTCTGTGCTATGTGTTACAGGTACCAGTATTGTTGGATTTACTCTGTGCTATGTGTTACAGGTACCAGAGTTGTTGGATTTACTCTGTGCTATGTGTTACAGGTACCAGTATTGTTGGATTTACTCTGTGCTATGTGTTACAGGTACCAGCGTTGTTGGATTTACTCTGTGCTATGTGTTACAGGTACCAGAGT
This sequence comes from Sabellastarte sp. h YS-2021, assembly GCA_964017235.1. Lineage (NCBI taxonomy): Eukaryota > Metazoa > Annelida > Polychaeta > Sabellida > Sabellidae > Sabellastarte > Sabellastarte sp. h YS-2021. The sequence goes on from OZ024927.1 coordinate 1,628,366, forward strand.
TGTTGGATTTACTCTGTGCTATGTGTTACAGGTACCAGTATTGTTGGATTTACTCTGTGCTATGTGTTACAGGTACCAGCATTGTTGGATTTACTCTGTGCTATGTGTTACAGGTACCAGTATTGTTGGATTTACTCTGTGCTATGTGTTACAGGTACCAGCGTTGTTGGATTTACTCTGTGCTATGTGTTACAGGTACCAGCGTTGTTGGATTTACTCTGTGCTTTGTGTTACAGGTACCAGTATTGTTGGATTTACTCTGTGCTATGTGTTACAGGTACCAGCATTGTTGGATTTACTCTGTGCTATGTGTTACAGGTACCAGCGTTGTTGGATTTACTCTGTGCTATGTGTTACAGGTACCAGTATTGTTGGATTTACTCTGTGCTATGTGTTACAGGTACCAGTATTGTTGGATTTACTCTGTGCTATGTGTTACAGGTACCAGCATTGTTGCATTTACTCTGTGCTATGTGTTGCAGGTACCAACGTTGTTGGATTTACTCTGTACTATATGTTATAGGTACCAGAGTTGTTGGATTTACTCTGTACTATATGTTATAGGTACCAGAGTTACTGGATTTACTCTGTGCTATAGTCAAGTTAGAGGAGTTGAATGAGCCACTCAAGAGAAACCAGGACTTGGTGATCAAATATGTGATGGAGAACTATGGTAGGATTGGACATCTGTTTGACAAGACTGAGAGGTGGGTGTGAGCTCAATGCAACAGGTGTCAAACTACAACAGTAAAGTAGGTGTTAAGTCAGCCTATACCATGATTGAGTGTGGGTTTAAGCAGGGGTTAGGGGTGAATACACTGAAGTGGGGGTGAAATTATCCTATACCATGTTGGGGAATAGGTTCAAGCATACAGTAGACATTGTAATTTCTCCAATGTAATTTGCATATCCACCAGTCAATTAAAATCAATGAAACCTGGTGTTTCTACCAGAGTTTCCACTAAAATATACACCAAACACAGGGTACAACACTGCTTATTGAATAATGTCTAGTGAAGCAGGGTAAAGTCAACCTATACCATGATGGAGACTTACCCCAGAGCTCCCCTACCCATTAAAGGAGGATTTAAAAATATATTACTTAGAGGGGGCCATGGTGGCGCAGTGGTAACTCTCCCATCTCTGAGGCCAGTGGTTCAAACCACAGACCTTATGTGGGAAAGTTGGTAATTCCTTGCCTATGGTCTGCAGTTTACATGTTATTTTTGCTTTTTCTGCTGTCTGCTGTCTGTCACGCTTCGTTTCCGGTCATTTCAAGGAAAAGTATATATCCTATTTTTACCAAATTTGTATTGGTGTTTATTCTGTTAATAGCTTGGATGGGATTGCTTTTGGTGAAGATAGCTCTATAGCTAACTGAGTAATAGCTACTTGTCTACTTTTATGTGCTTCTTTTGTTTCCAGGCATTTTAAGGAAAAATATTTGACATATCTTTACCAAATTTGGTATGAGCAATAGTTAGGTCAGTAGCTTGCTTAGGATTGCTTTTAGCGATAACAGCTATATAACTGACTGAGTAATGGCTACTTTGAGTAGCTTTTATATTTTAAGCATTTTAAAGGAAAAGTATTTCACCTATGTTCACAAAATTTGGGATTGAGGATAATTGGATCAGTAGCTTGCTTGGGATTGCTTTTGGTGATAATACCTTTATAGCTAACTGAGTAATAGCTACTGTGCTATATAGCTATTATGCTATATAGCTATTATGCTATTTTGAGTTGACTTTTTTGCTGGACATTTTTATGAAACAATGTTGTTTATGGTCATAAAAATTTATATGAAGGATAATTGGGTCAATAGTTTGGCCAGGATAGCTTTTGGTTGATGATAGCTTTGTAGCTGTCTGAGTAATAGCTGCTTTGCTACTTCAAGCCTACACTGAATTGCATTTCTGTTTTCACTCTTTTAAGGGAAACAGATTTAACTCATCTTTGTAAAATTTTGTGTGAAGGTTTATAGGGTCAATTGCTTGCTTGGTATTGTTGTTGATGGTAATGGCTTTAACCTCCTGAGTAATAGCTACATAGCAAAAAACATAAATATGTCTATCTCCTAAACTGTTCCAGATAGAGCGATTTCATCAAAATTTTCGACCCACGGGGTATCTAATCAATGTACTCTTGGCAATTTTCAAAAAATTTTCCTCTCCCCAAAAATGGCAGCCATTTTGAATTTTCAAATTTTCACCAAAAATACAAAAACACTAAGTTGCTTCAATCTCCTTAACCTTGCAAGATAGAGCGATTTTGTCGAAATTTTCGACCCACAGGGCATCCAAAAAATGTACTCTTGCCAATTTTCAAAAAAAAATTTCTTGTCTCCTCAAATGGCAGCCATTTTGAATTGTTGCGAAAAATGCAAAAACACAAATTTGCTTCTATCTTCTTAACCATGCGAGATAGAGCAATTTTTGTCGAAATATTCGATCCACAGGGTATCTTAGCAAACTACTCTGCAATTTTTAAAAAAAACTTCCTCTCCCCAAAAATGGCGGCCATTTTGAATTTTCGAATTTTTTTTTTTTTTTTTTTATAATTTTTATTGTTGCATACCGCCAGTTTCATGTACAGAACAAAGTGATTCATGTATATGCATACATTAAAAAAATCATGCAATAACAATCTATTCAGCAGTCCAAAATTCAGTATTAACTTCTATTAGTAAAAATCCTCCAGACACCTATAAGAACAAATTCAGTTAGATATAGATACCTTTTTTCAATTACCTACAAATGATAGAAATTTAATTTAATGTGTCACAAAGAAAAACTGGTTCCCACTTTTTTCATATTTAAAAAAACTTTTCTTCTTTATTATTTAAAAGGGCCACATACTTTTCTTCTTCATATACTCGTTGTAACCTATGTTTTAATACATAAAAACTAAAGAAGTTGTTTGTACTACAAGAGTCAAATATATATTTCTTTGTTACTAATAACAGTATGTTTATCGGCACCTTATTTTGATCAAAGTTCATATAACCAAATAATATACTGAAATTGCTGAAATTTATGTGTAGGTGGATTTTATTGTAAACATATTCAGCTATTTCAGCCCAAAGTTCCTTTACATTGAGACACTCAACAAACATATGCATTAATGTCTCAGTTTGATGACAGAAATTACATTTATCACTGTCTGTAATATTAAGCTTCATTGTATAACTTTTCGTACCTAAAACTCTGTATATTAACTTCAGTTGAAACCATTTCAGATTATTGTCACTAACAGTGTTGAAACAAAGGGTGAAAATTGTTTTCCATGCTTGATTATCAATATCAATTTCTAATTGTTTGTTCCATTTATTTTTCATGGAATGATCATTTACAAATGTTCCAGTGAGATTCTTATAGAAGCCTTTTACGCCTTTTAAGTTGGCACAAAGCATTTTTGTGTGAAATGGAACAAAGGGTCGATCTACTTTGCATAAATTGCCTATTTCCTTTTTCAGTTAAGTTTTACAGTCTGTCTGACTCTCAGATAGTGTAAAGGGTTAATATTTTGGAAGGAATGAAATTGTTTTATTTCGTTCATTTCCATTGGAAAGCCTTGGTCATTAATTACATCTAAGACAAAATTAATGCCTTTATTTGACCAGGTTTGTAAATACATGTTGTCTGATATCTTTGGGTTGTACCACAGTGGACTTGTCAGCAGGTCTGCAGTATTTTGCAATTCCTGGTTATTGAACAAGGTGGACCATGCATCAAATACATTAATCCAAAACTTATTTTTTGTTCTATTCTTTAGAGATGTTTGGTATTGAGACCCATAAAGTATGAATTTACTTGCATTTGTATTAAGAGTCTCATTAAATAAAGTAATCCACTGAGCTTCGTATTTACCAAACAACAATCGCCTTATCCAAGAAACTTTTATTGAGGCTAGAAAGGGTTTTATTTTGATCATACTTAAACCTCCGATCGACTTATCCATGATAAGGACTTTTCTGTTTATTTTATCAGGTTTTCCAGACCATATAAAACTGAATAATATGTGATTCAGTTCTTTTATGTCATTGCTGTCAGGATCTGGTAATGCTGTAAAAATATGAATGAGTTTTGATAAAAGAAAGGTTTTGACAATTGTTATTTTGCCTAGTGGAGTTAAATACCTCTTGTTCCATTTACTAATTGTGTCTCTTAGCTCTATTATTTTTTCGTTTATATTCACTTTTGTGCATTGTTCTAATTGAGTGTTAAATATAATTCCTAACAATTTAAAATCTGAAGTGGTGTTCAAGCTGAAGTCACTAATTTTAACTCTTTCTTTACATCTTTTTTTCTTTCCTATCCAGACAAGTTGAGTCTTATCTTTGTTAACCTCCAATCCAGACATCGACCCATATATTTCTAATGTGTTGAAGGCTGCTTGTAGGGACTGAGTTGTTCCATTTAATATTAAGGTTGTATCATCAGCAAACTGTGTCAGTTTAATCTTGATGTTTCCTATGGTAATACCTTTTATATCTTCATTATGTTTCAATAATAAGGTTAATATTTGACCTGCTATTATAAAAAGAATGGCTGATATTGGGTCACCTTGTCTACATCCCCTCTTTATATCAAAAAAATCTGACAGAAAACCACTCTGAATTACTGTTGCCTTTATATTATTATTAAATAATTTGACCCATTGTATAAATGTTTCTGAAAAACCTAAATATTCTAATATTTTATATATGAAAGACCATGAGATAGAGTCAAAGGCTTTTTCAAAATCAATGAGAACTAACATTCCTGGAATTTGTTTTTCTTCTGTATGCTTCATAATATCATAAACGAGTCTGGTACAATCCCCAATATACCTTCCTGGTACAAATCCACATTGACTGCTATCTATTATGTCATTCAAAAAAGGTTTAATTCTGTTTGCTATAGCAGCTGATGCTAATTTGTACACAACTGAAAGCATAGATAGAGGACGCCAGTTCTTTATATTGTCGCGGGTTTTTCCTTTTTTTGGCAGACAAGTTATAACACATTGTCTAAGAGACAATGGTAGTATCCCTTTATCAAAGCTTGTATTAATAGCATTAGTTATCGGATAATTTTTGCCAAAAATGCAAAAACACAAATTTGCTTCTATCTCGTTAACCGTGTGAGATAGAGTGATTTCGTCAAAATATTCGACCCACAGGGTATCTTAGCAAACTACTCTGCAATTTTCAAAAAAAAATTCTTTTCCCCCGAAATGACGGCCATTTTGAATTTTTAAATTTTTCTCTGAAAATGGAAAAGCACAAATTGGCTTCTATCTCCTTAACCGTGTGAGGGATTTCTTCGAAATTTTCAACCCCAGGGTGTCCAGAGTGTACTGGCGACTTTTCACAAAAATCATTTTCACACCACCTTTGGCGGCCATCTTGAATTTCTGTGTGAAACGTAAAAACACATATCTCAGAAATGGGGTGAGATAGAGCGATTTCGACAAAATTCTTGACCCACAGCCTATATGAAGAGTCTACTGGCGACTTTAAACAAACATCGCTTTCCCGCCAATTTTAGCATCCATCTTTGAATTTCTGCGTAAAACGCAAAAGCGCATTTATCTTGGAAACAGTGCAAGATAGAACAATTTTGACAAAATTTTGGACCCATAGGGTATCTGCAGATTCTACTGCAGATTCTTTGCTTTTCCGCCACTTTTGGCAGCCATCTTGAATTTTTGCGCAAAACGCAAAAGCGCATTTATCTAGGAAATGGTGTGAGATAGACCGATTTCGAAAAAGTTTGGACCAGCAGGGTATCTGCAGAGTACTGGTGACATTTTGCAAAAAATCACTTTCCCGCCATTTTTTGGTGGTCATCTTGAATTTCTGCGTAAAACACAAAACACATTTATCTGGGAAACCGTTCGAGGTATAGTGATTTCGACAAAATTTCTGACCTACAGGTTATCTGCAGAGTCTACTGGCAACTTTTCACAAAAATCACTTTCCCGCCAGTTTTGGCAGCCATCTTGAATTTCTGCGTAAAACGCAAATACGCGTTTATCTTGGAAATGGTTCGAGAAAGAGTGATTTTGATGAAAGTTTTAACCCACAGAGTATCTGGAGAGTGTACTGGAAACATTTCACAAAAATCACTTTGCCGCCATTTTTGGCGGCCATCTTGAATATCTGCATAAAATGCAAAAACGCATTTATCTTGGGAACAAGATTTTGGCTGCTATCTTGAATTTTGGCGGAAATTGAAAATGTCATTTATCTCAAAAATCCTTAGAGATAAAGTGATTTCGAGCAATGTTTCGACCCTTTGGGTACTAGAGACCTTAGATATAGTGAAAAAAGTTGAATTTCCATAAGTTTGTCCGCCATCTTGAATTTTGGGGGAAATTGAAAATGTTGTTTATCTCGAAAACCGTAAGGGATTGAGCAATTTCAAGCTAACTTTTGACCATTTGGATATTGGAGATCTTTGGTATATTGCCTCTGAAAAATGTTAAATTTCTCAAATTTCGCCCACCATCTTCAATTTTATCGGAAATCGAAAATGTTGGTTATCTCAAAAACCTTTAGAGACCGAGTGATTTTGAACAAATTTTGAACCAATGCAAAAAGGCATGAAACTGAAATAATTTACATAAATATATACTAATAAAAATTAAAGTATCATTGATATATTTTACAAATGAAACAGGGTCTTGTAAGACTACTGTACAATTTGGGCAAGGTTCATGGGGTGGACATTACACATGATAATGTGTGTTCATCTGTGCTATCCTGTTTCTTTTCAAAAAATGCAGCTACTCTTAACAGGGCGTCCTATTTCTAGTTTATTCTCCAGTCTTGTGTGATAACACATGATCTTGTGACCATGACAACATACATGAATACATCAGGATTGCACATCACTGACAAATAGAAACAGACAGGTGTGTGAAACTAAGGTACACACAGAATGTGATAGCACAGTGGTTAGTTGAATGAATGTGTGCAAACTTGCATAAAAGCACCAGAATATATATTGTCCAATATCTTGTCTATGTGGTTACAGAGACTCGATTTTACAAGGACAGAATGGACAGAAACAGCAGACCTATCTCCTCAGTCTGGTCAATCTACTGGCTCTCTGTGCTGAGGTGAGTGTGGTGTGTTTGGTCCAACATGTCAAATGATTGGACAGAATTATCCATGAGTTGTGTATTCGTCAAAGGTTCTGTTGTTTGTTGTGAAATAGATGACCTCTGTATTTATGTATTTATGTACTGCTGAAGGGTTAGGACCCGACATGGTTTTTGCTACTATGAATGTTTTTGGATAACAAGATCATATTGGCTCTTCAATGATGAAAAGTAGATCATGTTATTGACAAAAAGATACTGATTCTATTTGGTATTTTAATCTCTATTTAGCACTGTTTAGATATTTTGATAAAACTGATAAATACTTTTAATAAGACTGATGGAATGACAGAGAACTGTCTATAGCTTTGAAAGTAAAGAATCATATAGAAAATCTACATTGGATCAGTTCTGTCAGATGTTTTAAATGGCAGTTTGTGGTGACCAGATCCTGTACAATTATGTGTGTGTCTAAATTCTAATTTTGCCTTTGAAATCTTGTCTGGGTTATGTCTGGAACTGCAAGGTGTAGAATGTTGATACTTGGTAGGGACATTGGTTAGGGGATGTAGGTGGTTAAGGGGTGTAGGTGTGCAAAGTCATTGTGTGACCATGATTTGACCTTTGACCCTGTCCAAGTGACCTTGAGTTTAAAATCTTGTCTAGGCTGTGTCTCAGAAACGGTGAGGAATAGGAAGTTAATGCTTGGTAGGGACATTGGTATAAAGCTGCCAGTGTGTCATGGTATTCCCCTGATTTGACCATTGACTTTTTTAATCTTATCTATATCTGGGTAACAGTAAGGTGTAGAAAGTTCATACTTGGAAGGGACATTGGTTTGGGGCCATAGGTTTGTTATGTCATGGTGTGACTAGGCTTAGGGTTAAGACACACATTTGACTTTTGAGGTTGGTGTACTGACCTTAACCTTTAAAATCTTGTCCAGGTTAACTCTTGGTAAGTTGAAACTTGGTAGGGACATCGGTTAGAATTTATAGGTTTGCACTATCTTGTTGTGACCTTGATTTGACATTTACATTGCTGTAGTGACCTTGACCGTTTAAATCTTGTTCGAGCTCTATCTTGGAAACCAAATGTAGTAAAAAGTGGATACTTGGTAGGGATATGCAGCATCATGGTGTAACCTTGGTTTGACCTTGCTGTAGTGGCCTTGACCTTTATATTCTCGTTTGGGCCATATCTCAGAAACTGTAAGTTGTAGGAAGTATAGGTATGCAATATTATGGTGAGACCTTTAACCTTGGCTATTGAAAAGTGTGTTCACTTGCCATATTTGAGACATATTTCTCTTATTAAGATGTATGGATTGCTGCAAGTGGTTATCTGTACTTTCACATAATTGTGCTGCTTCCATTGATAGCTATATACTTCAGTTGATAAATTTTACAGCTTCAAAATTTTTAGTTTACTGGTTAATGCTGTCATCTTGCTACTGTGTTGTCTTGTTTTAATATTTTATTTCTACATAAGTTTTCTCTATCATGTTATTTCCTCTACAGAAACCTCTACATAACTGACACTGTTTACTGTGAATGTCTCCAAGTCTCTTTCACTTCTTCTATATCTCATGGTGCTAAAAACAATTGCCCCAGGCTGTGAGCTGCGGGAATCTCTGATGCTATTTTTTTATGTAGCAAATGTGGTCACTTGTACAGTTTTATAAAGACAAACCACACGCAATCCTCTTCAGTAGTGATGCTGTTAGTTTTGTTCTGTGTAACAATTGTGTTAATCTGTCAAAATATGTAAAACACACAGGAAAATTCATTGCTAAAAATGTATATCTATAAAACATCTTAAACTCTGTTACTGTGTTACCATGTCTATCCAATCACATGTTCTCACTATTTAATGATGTGCAGTTTGATATAAAATATCATTTGTTTGATACTTTTTGCATGCCTGTATATGTCTCTGTATCAGAGTTATTCTATAATCAGTGCAGAGTTTGGTAAAAAGATTAAAAAATCAGTCTGTTATGCTATCGTTATTTACTATATTATTATTTATTAAGTTCCTTTAAGGCGTATATGCTACAAGCAATTTGTATGTTAAATTGTATAATTACTTAACTATTGTAGGCAGTGGATCGTGTAACAAATGCCCAGGTAATGAATTGCCTGAACATATCATTGATTTTTGTGTCACCATCCTCTATGCTGGGGGGATACATAGGGGATCTCTTTTTTATCTGCCTTAAGGGGACAGTTACACTTCCAAGGATACCCATGGACATAGGCCATGGTTCCATGTATGGTAACTGACAAGGATCTCCTGTGGATCGTGGGTTTTTGGGGAGGGGGAATGTTTGACAAGTGAGTGATTTATGGACGCGTCATGTATAACTCTACGGATGATAATGATACCACAAGGACGTTAGGGACGTGTTTCGTTGCTTGCGGATGACCCCCGGATACATGTCCATGACCACCCGCAGTGCAGCGGAAACACTCCAGGAAACGCCAGGACAAGATAGGGATGCATCAGACTGCCATAAGGACACCCCAGATGGGTATACGGACCTTGCGGACACTCACAGATGGGGTTTACGGATTGTAATTTTTCTCGCGGATGTCAGCTTATACATAAGGGAATTTTATAAACATAACATTGCAGGTCTCTCGATGGGAGGTGTTGACCACTGGATATCTGGATGTCTGGATGCCAATGGCTATAAAAGGGGGTAAGGTCCAGCTCACTAGCCAGATACAATTTAGATGGCAATATGGACAGACACGGCATAAATCTTGCACAACTTCAACTGTTACTGTTAGAAATGGAGAGGCAGTTACTCATCATTTCAGCTATGATAGAGAGAGTGAGAAGCAGGTGGGGTCTGCCAGGTGGTCTGCCAGTTGTTAGAGAAGGCACAGAAGATATAGGTTCAGACCTTGGCTAACCCGGGCACAGCTTGAAGAAGAGGGTCAGTACAGCAGACTGATGGCAAGGCTCCACTTGGATGACCCTATGGCATATAAAAACTTCATCCGGATGCCGCCTGAGCTTTATCAAGAGCTGGAGCAGAGAATCACTGCTGAGTTCCAGAGGGACAGAACCTTGATGAGAGATCCCGTGAGTCCAGGAGTAAAGTTGGCAGTAACCCTCAGACATCTCGCCACTGGAGACTGGTGGACCAAAGGTGAACTTTTTCATCCTCTGGGACAACGCCTTCCCCCTCAAGCTCTTGCTAATGAGGCCCAACTGAAGCCACATTATGGAATTGAAGGAGAGGGTCTTCAACTATAGGATCAGCTGGGGAAGAAGTGTGGTCGAGAAAGCCTTTGGGATCCTGACGTCTCTCTTTAGGATTTTCCAGAGCCCACTGCAGCAGGGTTGTCATGGCCTGCCTACTACTGCACAACCTACTGAGGATCAGATACCCCACATCTCTACAGGAACATTTTATGGGAGAGGGCCAGCGTCGATAGTGCTCGAGGGCAATGACATTCTGTATGATGGCTGTAACACAATTGGGGCAGCTAAAAGGCAGAGGAATATTCTCAGGGACTATTTCATGAATGAAGGGCAGCTCCCCGGTCCAATGGCCAGCAGTTATAATGTTGAATATTGTTATACTGTGACTCTCTAAATGTAAATAGAACAGTGAAGCATTTTTAAGACAAAAACCAGATTAAATGAATAAGACTTGTGATCAAACTTAAATAGTGCTACATCGACTGTGAACAAATGTACAGAACTATATAATGGTTAACAAAGTCAAGCAATATTTTAACGATAATTCCTGTCCTCTATTTTTCTGCTTTTCATGTGTCACATTATTTTTTGTGTATATGTTATCATTTAGTCTGTGATATTATTGCTAATAAAATGTTTTATTTTCTTTGCATTTATTACACTTGAAATAGCATCACCAATAACTACATCTATTTGGACCAAAAGGAGATAGTTTGCTAATCAGTGGAGTATAACCTTTGGTTTTGAAAGGGTTGAGATACAATGTTTTCAAACAATGGACAGACAAGCAAGAAAGGCCTTGTCCTACAGGGTGCAAATCATTGAGAAAAAGATGCCCCCACACCACTACATGAGAGGTGCAGTGAGGGGTCCACAGCATTGTGGACACAGGTTCCAACAAAATTTAGGGTTTGAGGGTTTCATCTAGACTATTTATTTTTCTTTTTTGTGTGTGTGTGTCTGTGGGGGGGGGGGGGGGGGATTTATGTCTTACAAGGTAACTGTTACTGCAAAATAAATTGTTGTATTGTTGTGTGTGTTTGGGGGGATTTTCATTAAGTTGTCTTTTTGGTGTTAATTTGGGCTGAAATAGTTCTATTTTACTCTATTAATTAGGGGGACCTTTGTTTGACATATTAGGTCTGTCGCATAGGTTTTTTCTAATCTAATCTAATCTACTGCTTTGCAGGCGCAATATCTTCCCCACAAAGGGGAACTCAGTGTGCTGACTTAACAAAATCATTATCATAAAGAAAGTCAAGGGGCGTTCAAGGTCAGTAATCCAGAGTTGTGGGTGTGACCAAGAGGGAAGGAAACTAAGTTGGAAAACTAGAATTAAAGAGGTGTGTTTTGAGGTGTTTCCTGAAAGATGTGACAGAGGGGCTATTTCTTATTTGGAAGGGGAAGGAGTTCCAGAGAACTGGGGCATAGTGACTGAAAGAATTGGAGAAATGTTTGACTGATTTATGAACCTTACGGTCGAAAGTGGGAGTGTGAAGGAATATGAGTTTGGGGGTACTTTGGGGGTACTTCGCCTTGTGTTCCTGGAAGAAGTGTAGGGATGAATTAATTCTCTGAGGTAAACCGGTTCACCCAGGTTGAGAGTTTTGTATGTGATTGAGACCAATTTTAAATTGTATCCTGTATTTGATAGGGACCCAATGCAGTTTTTTTAATTGAGGGGTAATGTGACAGTATTTGGAGGACCGGGTGACAACCCTACAGAGTGAGTTTTGGACTAACTGCAATCTTCTTAACTCAAAATCTGTAAGTGATAAGAATAAGGAATTGCAGTAGTCCAGTCTGCTGCTCACCAAAGCATTTGCTAGAAGAACTGATGTGTTAAGGTCTAAGAGGGGACGAATTCTATAGAGGTCTCTCGCATGAACTCTGGTGGACTTTATGACCTGTGACACATGGTCTGAGAATGAGAAATTGGAGTCGAACACCACTCCGAGGTTCCTAACACTTTGTGCCGGTGAGACCTGATTACCAAGAATATTGATCGGAAAGTGAGGAAGGAGTTGTTTACGGTTGTTTTTGGAGCCTATCAGAATAAACTCAGTTTTATCAGGATTGAGTTTTAATTTGTTTGCAGACATGAAATTTTGAATGTCGCTTAGACAGTTTTTTAGTTTTTGTATAGAGTGAGAGAAGTTTGTTGGTGTTAGTGTTATGTATAGCTGAGTGTTATCGGCATAGAAATGGTGGTTTATACTACTGTGAGAGTGAATGATTGAACTAATTGGGTTAGTTTAGAGGGAAAACAGAATTGGACCAAGGACGGAGCCCTGGGGGATCCCATACTGGAGGGCAGCAGGATGGGACAGTGTGTTACCTACCTTGACCGAGTGTGTCCTTCCTGACAGGTATGATTTGAACCAGCCAAGTGCTAGTTCACTGATACCGTAGTGAACATTAAGTCTGTCTAGGAGAATGGTGTGATCAATGGTATCAAATGCGTCTGACAGATCCAAGAGGGTGAGGGCTGTGACAGACCCTTTGGCCATATTGAGGAGAATGTCGTTGTGGATATTAAGGAGAGCACTTTCAGGCATTTTCAGGTAGTTTTTTGGCATTATCTTGTTATCTTTTTATCTCCTACTGGGCGGGAGATTATGAAATGATGCCTGTGTGTGCATGCGTGCGTGCGTTAGTTAGTCACACAGATTTCTCCAAAACTACTACAGCTACAGATTTTTTGTAAATTAATTGTCACAATGAATTTTCACACCCTTGAAAATTTTTTTTGTTTTACGGACTTAGGCCTGAAGATAAGTGAGTAATAGCAATCTTAGCTACTTTGAGGACTCATAACTCAAAAACTATTGCAGTTACAGGTTTTTCTTCAAATACGTTATTCAGCTACTTTGTTCTTAGCTATAAGATGGTACATAGTTTTGGGTCCCATTGAGTAATAGCTATTTTCTTATTTGTAGCAAAATAATGACATAAGTAAATGTTGAATATCTTCAAAAGTATTAAATTTAGGGAAATCTTTTCAATATGTTATTCATCTAGTTTTTGGTAAGCTATCACATAGTAAAGTTTCAGGCCTGTTGCACATTGCATAGCTAAGTAATAGCTACTTTGAAATTGTGACTGTTGAGTAAATCCATTGTAACTCCAAAACTATTGCAGTTAGTGTTTTCCTAAAATATGTTGTTAGCTACTTTGTCCGTAACTATAAGATGGCATATAGTTTGGGGTTCTATTTAGTGTTCTCAATAAACCCCTTTTAGTAGGACCGGGTATGCAGTGGTTTCAGCGGGCGGGTACCCGGGTACCCGCGCCGATGGGCGAAAATAGCTGAAACTACAAATATCTCCATATTTACAGACTTAAAACCTACAGAAATAATGGGATCCAACGATTTGATTTATTTCTTGTTGGCCACATTTTTGCATTCAAAACAATATAGCATGGAAGAAATGTTAAATAAAAAAAGACTTCTGTACATTCAAAACACGGTTGTTTATATAAAAATGGAGTCACATGACCTATCACAAAAGCATTAACTACTGCTCGAATGTAGTTTCGGAATTGAAACTTCATTTTTATATCGGGTTGATAATTGAATTTTATTAACGTAAAATTATTAACTACTGTGTGAAAATATTCTACTCTTTATTTATTTAAGGAGGGCATGTCACTTATATAGCCAATATACAGCATTTTATGGACTCGGAATTAAGTAACTGTGTCAATATACTGACGATTTTCAAAGGGTTCCAGTATTTGACAATGTATAAACAACCAAAATAAAAGACAAATAAAATACAAAAACGGTGTACAAGGGTGAGAAAACAATATTATTGTGCATTTTAATTGAATAGTTTTATTTTTAAGTGAATTAATGAAGTCCAGATACGTCTGTACTTGGTCAGCCAACGTGGGCGATATTGACAGAAATAAGCTTAGATTCGGGTATGAGATTTCAGATTCGGGTAAGTATTCAGGGTTCGGGTACCCGGATATCCGGGTACCCGTTGAGATCACTAGTTCTATTGCATGCCATAAGTGACTGATAGCTATTTTCTTATTTGTAGCAAAATAATGACATAGGTAAATGTCAAATATCTTCAAAAGTGTTAAAGTTAGGGAAATATTTTCAAAAATGTTATTCATCTAGTTTTTGATAAGCTATCACATAGTAAAGTTTCAGACCTATTGCACATTGGATAGCTGAGTAATAGCTACTTTGAAATTCTGACGGTTGAGTAAATCCATTGTAACTTAAAAACTACTGCAGTTACAATATTTTCCTAAAATAATTTGTTCAGCTACTTTTTCCTTAACTATAACATGGCATATCGTTTGGGGTTCCATTGCATGTCATAAGTGAGTAATAGCTATTTTCTTATTTGTAGCAAAATTATGATGGAAATAAGTGTCAAATACCTTCACAAGTATTAAAGTTAGGCTAATCTTTTCATTTGTTATTCATCTAGTTTTTTTTGATAAGGTTACTTTCCTGTGTCCTTTATATTTTTGTTGCTTTTGTAGATCTAGGTCAATAGCTAAGTGACTGGTTAGTTGAGTAATAGCTACTAAAATGAGTAAATGTCTTTTATCTCTAAAAGTGTTACAGATAGGCAATTTCTTCTAAATAAGTCATTTACCTACTTTGGGCTGATCTAACACATAGTGACGTTACACAACTGTAGCTCTTTGCATAACTGAGTAATAGCTACTAAAATGATTAAATGTATTTTATCTCTAAAAGTGTTACAAAAAGGTAAATTCTTCTGAATAACTCATTCACCTTTTGGGTGATCTACCACATAGTGAAGTTGCACGTCTATAGCTCTTTGCTGAGCTCTTAGCTGAGTCATATACCTGCTAAAATAAGTAAATGTCTTTTATCTCAAAGAGTTGCAGATCGGCAATTTCTTCTACATAAGTTGTTCACCTATTTTTGGGTGATCTACCACATAGTGAAGTTGCACAACTGTAGATATTAGCATAGCTGAGTAACAGCTACTAAAATGAGTAAGTGTCTTTTATCTTTAAAAGTATTGGACATAGACAATTTCTTCTAAGTAAGGCCTTCACCTACTTTTGGGCGATCTACCACATAGTGAAGTTGCAGAACTGTAGCTCTTTGGATGGCAGAGTAATAGCCACAAAAATTAGTAAATGTCTTTTATATCTAAAAGTGTGACATACAGGCAATTTCTTCTAAATATGTCCTTCACCTACTTTGGGTTGATCTACATAGTAAAGTTGCAGAACTGTAGCTCTTTGGGTGGCAGAGTAATAGCTACTAAAATGAGTAAATGCCTTTTGTCTTTCAAAGTATTGCAATCAAACATTAAAGTGCCTCTTGCTTGTTGTCACGTCTACATGTGCCTCCATCTTACAAGAAAATTTATATTCCACTATCTTTAGTACATCTAATTTATATGGCAGGAGATAATTGCATGCGCCAAAATGCTTGTTTTTTGTGTTGTGTGGTGTGGGGCATTTTTTTCTAATTTGTTGTTTGGATAACAGGATAACAACAGCATAGCTCAAATAATTGTTTGTTGGAAGATTTGGCGGCCCTGAGCAGGGCCTATAAAAATTATCAGCTAATGCCGATATGTTGGCTGACTGCTGGTCCCCTGAGGCTGGTTGGTCTGGTTAGGTGGTTGATGTGTCTTTTACTGGCTGGAACTGAGGTGTGTTGATGGCACCGAAGCTGACATCCTGTGACGTGTTTGGAGTGTTGCTGAAGTACTGGCTGTTAACTGAGGGTGTATTCATTGGTTGTGAGAGGGTGAATCCTGTTGGTGTGCTGGTGAGTGGTGGCCTGCCGTGGCGTCTAATGTCTGGCGTTGAAACGGGTGGTGCCATGAAATGGAGCTGTGATGAAGTGGTGCTCAGTGACATTTGCTGCTGTGATGTTTGGTGACTGTGTTGTTGTGTGGGCTGCTGCTGTGAACTATGGACAGTTTGTTGATGCTGCTGCTGCAGTATTGGCGGATGTGTTAGTATTGGCTGTTGCTGCTGCTGCTGTATTGGCGGATGTGTTACTATTGGCTGTTGCTGCTGTATTGGCAGATGTGTTAGGATTGGCTGTTGCTGCTGCTGCTGTATTGGCGGATGTGTTAGTATTGGCTGTTGCTGCTGTATTGGCGGATGTGTTAGTATTGGATGTTGCTGCTGCTGTACTGGCTGCTGTGACTCTATGGCATGATGTGGTTGAAATGCTGCTGCTGCATCAGCTGCTGTGGCGCTGACATCACCTGGAAGTGTTGCTGTAGCTGCAGACTTTGCTGTGGAGCCTGCCCGTGGATCTGCTGTTGATCTGGTGCATGTAAATGTCTATTGAAAGTGCTGCTGTGGAAGTCCTTGCAGTACGTGTGTAAATGTCCGTTGCACCTGCTGATGTGGTGCCTGCATCTGTATGTGAGACACAGGGTAATGGTGTGACGTTAAGGCCTGGCTGTATGTGACTGTGTGGGCCATGCTCGTGCCGATTCTGTGTTGGTACCTTTGCTGCTGCTTGTCCCTCCATTTAAGTCTCATCAATAAGTTGCATGTCTCTTGTTGAAACTCATCATATGAGTCGCTTGTTAGTTGTACCAACTCCACCTTTTAAGAAAGACACAGAAACCCTATCTTGGGTTATCAGGCTTGCCATCACTGAACTTTTTAACCACAATGTCTTTTAACTCTGTTATCCCCCTCTGAGATTCTGCAAGAGCTGATTAGAGGTTGGAATCTGCTAAGCTTGACATCACACTGACAGCACATGATCTAGTAGTA
This sequence comes from Sabellastarte sp. h YS-2021, assembly GCA_964017235.1. NCBI lineage: Eukaryota > Metazoa > Annelida > Polychaeta > Sabellida > Sabellidae > Sabellastarte > Sabellastarte sp. h YS-2021. Next base: position 1,645,424 of record OZ024927.1, read on the forward strand.
GGCATATGTGTATCCAGGTGCAAGATGTCTGATGGGTCACAAGTTGACTCTGGACGAGAAGTATCCTGGAACGGTTCCATGTGCACAGTCTCTCATCTGGATGATGAGCCCGCTGCTGCACTGGCTTGAAAAGCAGACCCCTTGGGAGACCTGAAAACCCTTTTTGATGTAAAATGGCACATGATGTGGTCCCTGAGGAAGTCAAAATTGTCTCTGGTCAATTTCTGCCTCTCTGTCAGCTGTGGTTCTCCTTGGCCTGAATTCATGTGATGACCTTTCCGAAGAGTGTGCGCTGGCTCTGGAACCACCTTTGGCAGGCACCACAAAACTTATCCCACACAGCTTCCCTCTTGAACCTATCCTTGTAGTCCTTGTAGAGAATTTCATTGTCACGCAAACTTCTGCTCCTCCTCAGCACTGAACAGAACAGTGGGTTTCTTGCTCCTTTTGTCAGCCTTGCCTTGCCCTTGCCCTTCTGTGTCCCCCCAGCAGCTGATGTATCCTGTGTATCCTCATCACTTGAATCCGAATCCTGCTTTGTCTCCAGCCCAATGTCACCCTGTTTTGTATCCGACATCACCACAGGATCCTCCACTCCCACCACCAACTCCTCCACCCCAGCTGTCTGCTGGCTCTGCTGAGTGTCTGGTACACAACTCAACTCCTCCACCTCTGGACTCCTGGCCCGGGTGGACATCCTCTCTCCCTCATGACTGCCTCTCTTCTTGGACCTTTTCTTTGGTGGCATTTTACACAAATATTCACCAAATTTCCTATTTTGAAAAAAAAACAAAAATTTTGACAAAATATGCCAGCAAAATGTATCCTCAACCATATACAATATAAGCTGTAAAGTTCAAAAAATTCATGTATCCTCATCGAAATGCGAAAATTGTATGAGCAAAACCCAAGCCAACTGCCCTTTATATAGGCTTTTGTCCATGAGAAAGAGTGTTTACGTAACTTCCTTAGTGTCGTGGAAAACTACAAATCTGTCCATAAACCCCGTCCTTATTGTCCTTGAGGTGTCCTTATCATCTGTAAACCCTGTCCCTTGAGGTGTCCTTATCATCCGTAAACCCTGTCCCTGTCATCCCGGGACAGGTCCGTGAATATCCTTGCATATCCGCAGACAAATTTCATATCTGTGACCTTCTTCCAGGATCATTCTTATTGTGGTTTCCGGCAATATCTGTTAACATCCAGAGGCATCCTTACAGCCTCCAGAGATATCTATAGAAATTTTCCGAGCCTTTATTGGGGCAGATGAGTCAAGGATGTCACTGATGCCACAAGGACATCTCTGATTGCTTTAAAGATGCTAGGGACAAGTTACGAAGAGATACAGATATCAATTTCAGATAAGATCCGCAAACCATGTACGGAAAAATCAAGCAGTTTGATTTTTCCGTAGCGTTCTTGCGGACCAATTGCATCTGTGGCGGATGCCACAAGAACAATAGGGACATTACAGACGAGTTCACAGATGTAAAATATGATCTGTAAATCACTCACAATTTTACATATAAGGAATCCTGCCGCAATCTGGCGGATCATCCATGGATGTGTAACTGGGGTCTTATTGTTGTTATCACACTTCATTTCCGGACAGTATTTCAAAAATTGCTTAACAAATTAAATCCAACTTTGGCCTGTCCATATAACTTGTCTTCAATGGGTTTCCATATGGTAAGTCAACTATAAAATCCCACCAGTAACATAACTAGAAAAAGGTTTTTGCTGACAAAAACAAGCAGCCCGAATGGAGTTAATAAAGCTGTAGTAGTTGTGGTATGAGACTGTAAGGAGAAGGTAAGCTTTACTGTGTTTTGTGTCTGATGGAAAAGTGGATTATCAAAAAACTGTATCAGTTGCAGTATTAGACTGTAAGCAGAATGTGAGCTTTATTGTGTTTCGTAGAGTGGTATATTTTATGAAAAGAATATATCATTTTGCTGTAAATTTGAGATCGTAAATTTTTTCCAGGAGAAATTATTCCCAGAATTATAATGATAAAGATACACTGTAGTAAACTATAATTAGCTATAGATAGGGATATTAAAATATGTTGTATATCCTTGAGGCATTTTATGCCTCTGAAAAATCATTGCTATTTAATATTTTATAAATATGCTTGAGAAAATCGTATTTGTGAAATCCTTTATTGTTCCACTGTAAAAAAATACACAAGGTCATGTTGTCAGATGTTATTGTTAACATTTTTAATTCACACATGACTTTCTATCTGAATATCATGAAAGCCCAAGGTTTTTACATATTATTAAGGCTTTTTCCATTCTCTCAGAACAGACAAGGCATTCTTTCCACAAGGGTCTACTTCCATGAACCTAAAGATAAATGTTCTTGTTTGAATTGTTTACCCCCCAAAAAAAATTTACTATAAGCATATCCCTTGATAAAAAGAAATGAATACATCTTGATATCCCTTATCAACCTTTTCACTTAATGTGCAGATACATTATGTAACACACAGATGTTAACACAAAGCACAGTAGGGCATCAGTGAGTGAGTGGGGCTTGAACCATGAATCTACCTTCAGATAGATATCACACAAAAGCAAATACATATTTGGAGGAGAAAAAAAGAGAACTCATTCATTTTCAATTAGCTGGAGATACATAAAATACTGTTCAAGAAAAACTGTTCATGAGAAAGTGTTTTTTTTTAGTCATCTTATCTTCTGAAAGAAGTCAAATCTATACATTTGACCAATTTACATAGTGTATGTGAGTAAGTAGCTAGATCAACAACTCCTGCTGCTAAACAAAAGCTGAAATACTTGAAGCTTTTTTGCCCAAAAAGGAAAAGTCATATCCACACAATTCCACAAGAGTGTGGGATTTTTTTTAATGTGCCTAAAATTGGGAGTTTATATTATATGAACACTGATCAGCTGTAATATATTAATAACCACATCACTGCATGCTAAATGCCTCATTTTTTTCTTTGAAGATGCCATAACTTCAAAAAGAATAGGTTAGCTTTGCCAGATAACAGAAATTTTGTTTTAAGTATATATGTGGCAGGTATGGTTTTAAAAAGTCTTAAAATAAAGGAAGTGGGGGCAAAAACTATATATTTATTATGCTAAGATGGCCAAAGTCTATTAAATACAGGAATTTTAAGTAAAAAGGTCATTAAAAATCTTCCTTAAGCTTAATCAGTGTGTCAAGTTAAACTGGTGTCATTGAACAGTAAGTCAGTTGGGAGCTGAAAACCCTCATTTTACTTCAAGATGGCTATGACTGTACTTGTATTGGAACTCCAGGATGGAAAGAAAATAAGAATGTCCCTATTGTCATCTTTAACAAGTGTGCGCAATTTAGGTCGGCTGAAAAATAAGAATGTGCCAATTGTCATCTTTAATAAGTGTGCAAAATTTAGTCAGCTGAACAGTATGATAGCTGGAGATTAAAAACTCCATACTTTCACTGTAAGGTAGCCATAACTTCATTCATATTGGGACTTAGAGGTGACCATAAAATAAAAATGTCCCTTTTGTCATCCTTTATAAGTGCATAAAGTTTTAGCTGAGGTCAGTTGAACAGTAAGATAGCTAGAGGCTGAAAACTTTTTGCACTGTAAGGTGACCATAACTTCATGCATATTGCGACTTTAAGGTGACCATAAAAGGAGAATGTCCCTCCTGCCAACCTTTATAAATGTGCCAAGTTTTATTTTAAAAATTTAAACATTAACTGAGCTTAGGCTGAAAACCCCTACATTTTAAGTTTAAGATGGCCATAACTTAAGTTATATTTAAATCATAAGGTAGTAAGAGTCTTCTTTTGATCAACTTCAATATCAATATACGTTACATATGGAAAAAGATGGTTTTATTCCAAAAGTTGCCAGATGGCTTTATTCCAATTTTATGACTTTAGGGGGGCATAGCTCTAATTATATAAACAGTTTAAGTTCAACATAATGTCAGGATAATCCTTTCGTAAAGCGTAATATATATGCCAAGTTTGGTTGAAAAACAGTGAAAAACTAAGTGAACTGGAGGGCTAAAACCCCTTTTTTGACATTAAGGTGACCTTAAGATTGCAGATACAGGGCTAAAACTTTGGCATATGAAAGATTATCAAAAAGTAGCTGAATAAGTTATTCCAACAAAATGCCAAAAATCCTGACCGTTTTTGAGATACAGACCAAGTACCCATTTTTAAATAATTTATGAAAATAAAACACCTCCCATTCAGGCATCTATGGTCCGATTGATCAAAAAATCTTTTCCGACCTGCGGATTTAGGTTTAGAATGTTCCTGATAAATTTTATAGCACAGGTGTGTATGTTTTTTTTCTAAAATGCGACGACGGGGTATTTTTGAAAAATGCTTAAGGTTACCTTAAGTAAAACTTTAGGTCTCCACATAGTATCCCAAAAAAAATTTTCCCGCCCCTATAGTTTTAAAGAAAGAAAAGAAGGAAAGAAAAATTTGAAAGTCCAAGAAGTTATCCAAGGGAGACCATAATCTGGTGGCAGTGGCGATCAGTCGAACTTATGTGAAAACAAATAAGGGCCGCTGAGGGGCCGCTTAATTATATTGAATTTAAGTTTATTTGTATTTCCAAACAGTATCCCAACAATACGGAAGAGTAGAAGGGCAAACATGACAAAAAAAAATTATCTCGATTTATCGACTTAGTAAGTCGATAAATCAACTTAGCTATCTTGATTTATCGACTTCGGTATGTCGATTTATCAAGATACTACCTCTTTAAATCGAGTTAGATATCTCGATTTATCGACTTACTAAGTCGATAAATCGACTTATGTATTTCAATGTTACATAGATGTTTCACCTTGAATCACTTGTTAACAGAAGCATTGACTTTGACCTGAAATGTAATCTAATAAAACCTTTATAGCACCTAATCTCCAATGAGGCACTTGCCTTTTTAAATTTAATTTACCCTGTTGCTATCTCCCTGTTAATGCATTCTTATAATGCCCTGTATCTCCTTTGGGATCTGAAAACTTATTGGTAATCATGTGGCCTGAATCTTTTGGTGGGTTCACATTTTACCTTGGTCCCCTTCTTTAAGCCCTATTATGGTCCTTGATACTTATAATACTTATAATGCCTGTAGCTCCTTAAAATTGGTAATAGAGGTTTGTGATGTGAAAACAGCTTATATTAAACCACATTGTGTGAATGTTTTAGTGGGGTATGGTTTGACCTAGGACCGTACGTTCAAGGTCTAAGGTGGTCCTTCATACTTTTAATGCTCTGTACCTCCTTTGTAATTGGTCCCCGAGCTAAGTTGATTTATTGAGTTAGTAAGTCGATAAATCGAGATAAAATTTGTCATGTTGGCCCTTCTACTCTTCCATACAAAAACAAGCAAGACAGATTTATTTCAGATTCTTCATGTGATTGAAACTGGTTCTCAAGGTGTGCCCTGTTTTAATGTGACCTTAAACTCCCATGTATAAAAGAGTTACACTAAATTTAATTTTTTTTTGTTTGCCGATTATGCTGAAAATAACTTGACAGATTTCATTCAGATTTTGCATGTATCTGTAACTTGCTACAGATAAGTGCACTACATTAAGGTGACCTTAATCTCCCAGTGATAACAGAGGTCCTCGGTGGCCTAGTGTTTAGCAAGTTTGGCATCTAATCACAGGCTGTCACCTCTGTGTGGGTTCGACTCCCACAAGGGACAATGCTGTGGACCTGTCCCGGTATGACCCTGGCTGTTGAATGGGATGTAAAACCCCAACCTTGACCTTTGTCCCAGTGATAACAGAATTAAGTGTCTCTTGCGGGACACTTGTTTGTATTTAGGGGAGAGAGGAGAGAGAGTGGGTCTGCCGGCTCCCCAATTTTCTATTGCTTATACATCAGGAACCACTGGGCCAATTCTCTTCACATTTAACACATGTATGCAGTAGCCCTGGGGAATTTTTTGAATATGATGTCCTGACATTTCAACCAATCAGAGAAGCCACATGACCAAAAACATGTTTTTCAAAGGGGCGTGCTTGTCCGGATGAAAACCTAAAAAGCACTTAACATGTTCACAGGAAATTTGGCAAGTGGGTTTGTTATATAGATGTCTGGAAATCATAAACTTTTGGAGGTGATCCAATACAAAATGGCCAACTTAATGGCAATTAACTAAATGTCACAATTTTTCTTTATGCTGAAAATCAAAAATCTTTAGTATCTCAGAAATAGTGCGAGATAGAGTGATTTCAGCAAACTTTTTGGCCCACAAGACTCATCTTGGAAATGGTGCGAGATAGAGCAATTTCAACAGAATGTTTGACCCCAAGGGTATCAGCAGAGTCAGCAAAAAAAAGAACATATTCACCTCAGAAACCTTGCATTTTTACATAAATGGAAAACCTATTAAACACAGGATGATGGTTATTTCTACAAAATCATAAAAGTTCATTGGGATTTGTTATTGCTGTGCAAAAACAATGGTTTTTCTCTTGTGAAGCAATGCTCTAGTTATATTTACTTTAAGTTTGGTGTTTTTAACAGCATTTCAAATAACGTGCAATTTTAGGCATGTTTAACTTGTGGATAGCAAACCTTGAACAGAGCCTGCATGAAAAGATTACCTTAAACTCCCACACGGCTATAAACTAACATTGTGTTTAATATTTGCAATTATTTTGTTATGTGGATGATGTTTGATATGCTAATTGAGACTTTTTTCCATTGAAATTCAACATAATGTTGTAACATCCGTACCTTGAGTTTAAGGTTGCACTTGTTTTGATTTCTCGGCAGCTATGATGGATGACATATATGATCAGCATTGTCATTGCACTTTGTTTCTTGAAAGTATCTTGAAAACTGCTGGATGGATTAAATTCAACTTTGGCATGTGGATCTTGCTGGTACACATATGTGCTCTATATTAAAGTCATCTTAAACTCAAATAAATAACACAATTGTCTTGAATTCAGCTGTTTAACCCGAGTGTTTGCTGTAGTGACCTTAAGTTTGAAAATCTTGTCCAGGCTATATCTTGGAAACTGTAAGGAGTTGGAAGTTGATACTTGGTAGGGACATTGGTTGGGGGTTGTAGGTGACCTTTGACCTTGCCATAGTGACACTGACGTATAAAGTCTTGTTCGGGCTATATCTCGGAAACCGTAAGGTGTAGGAAGTTGGTACCTGGTAGGGACATTGGTTAGGGGATATAGGTGTGCAACGTTATGGTGCGACCATGATTTGACCTTGTCATAGTTGACCTTGACCTATAAAATAGGCTATGTCTTTGAAATCGTAAAGTGTAAGAAGTCTATACTTGGTACAGACATTGGTTAGTGGGTGTAGGTGTGCAACATCGTGGTATGACCTTGATTTGACTTTTGACCTTGCCGTATAGACCTTGACCTATAAAATCTTGTCCGGGCTATATCTCAGATACCATAAGGTGTAGTGTATTGATACTAGGTAAAGACATTGGTTAGAGGATGTAGGTGTGCAACGTCATGGTGTGACCTTGATTTGACCTTTCACCTTGTGGAAGTGACCTTGACCTATAAAATTTGGTCCAGGCTAGATCTCGGAAACCGTAAGGTGTAGGAAGTTGATACCTAGTAGGGACATTGGTTAGAGAGTGCAGGTGTGCAATGTCATGGTGTGACCTTCATTTGAAATTTGACCTTGCCGTGGTGACCTTGACCTGTAAAATTTTGTTTGTGCCATATCTCGGAAACATTATTTGGACCTTATATAACTGACACTGCTCTGAAAGTATCCCAATCTTTGTACTGTTTAACTACTTCTATATCTCATGGTGTTGAAAACTATTTCCCCAGGCTGTGGGGTATGGGCATCTCTGATTCTATTTTAATATTTTATCTTTGGATATTGAAAGTAAATGAATATAGCAAATAAAATAAGTGTTTGGATATGAAATGTACACGTTGATTTTTAACAGATACTCCTGATGTTGTTGACACTGCGTGAACTGTATGGAAGTTTTTGTAATCCATCACATTCTGTCATGACAGGGAGTGAATCGTTTCACCGAGTCTCTCTGCCAAACTCTGCAGCCCCTTGAAGACATTACAGATGTTCTGAACAACCGCAGACTTGACAGCTGCCTGAAGGGACCATACCTCAAACTGCTGATGTGGGCTCATGTCCATACGACTGCAGGCATGTCCCACACCACCTCCCAACTCAGCCAGAACATGTGAGTGTCAGATTCTGTATAACACCCAGCCACAGTCCAAGACCTGCTGGTATAGCCTAGAGTATCAGACCAAACACACCAGTATGACAAAGATTATGATTTACATTACAAGACCAAACACACCAGTATGACAAAGATTATGATTTGTGATGTATTGCTACGATTTGGATTATGAGACAAAACCCACCAGTATGACAAAAAATCAGAATCCATGATGTGTTGGTATGATTCAGTTTATGAGATAAAACATTCCAGTATGACAGATCATGATCTGATATGTAGGCGTATTTCCCAGAGTATGAGACAAAAGTATGAAGCTTAGTGTGACTAGAGACATATGGAAGTAGTCTGGAATATGATTTGTAAAAGTAAGTATGGCCCTTACTGGTAACCTCAATATGCTTGGTAAATAGACCCCACTGGACATAACCCCACTCATACCAAACTCCATCCGGCAAAACCCCACTTGACACAACCCCACTGAAATAAATGAGAATTAGGACACAACCCCACTATTCCTTTTAACAGCTGCTTTAATCATGAAAGCCTGAGCAGCTAGTAGAATTAAGAATTAATACAGACCAGTTACATTAAAGAGTTGCAACTTTGATCATGAAAGTCTAAGAAACTTGAACAATTGAACATCACAGTGTTTGATATTTTTACAGTTACACAGTTTTATTTGTTTTAAATCTACATCTTTAAAAATATTTATCATCTTCAAGCATTGTATGAAGATATTTTCAAAAGTGGGGTTTATCCATAGATCAAATTAATGAGTGGGGTTGTATCTAAGTGGGGTTTGGTGTGATGGGGTTATGTCTGATAGGGTTTTGACAGTGTGGGGTTTTGCCCTTAATCCATATGCTTATGTTCACTATTGCCAATATAAGTTTGATGCTTCATAGTTTTCCAGACTTTATGTTTTGAATAAAGTAAATATCTATTGTATGTATTTAGAAATTTAGAATTGATGCCAAAACAAGTTTTTCCTGTGTAATACATTGGATATTAAACTTTTATGGTGAACTATTTTGTGTGGTGTGGTGGCTAGACAGAGAAAGCTATGTATTTGCCAAATGATGCAGAGATGAGAAGTATCACTGTGGTTACTCCACTTCAGAATGATACTGTTCACATGCTCTTCGCTATCTTTTCCACACAGAACTGGCTACCTGGAGAGCCTCTCTGAAGAAGCCTTTAACATGAAAGAATGCATTAAAAACAACCCAGATGTAACTGTGGCATTCATGCATCAGCCACCCAGTAAAAGGTGAGTTGTATGTTAGTATGTAAACAGGTTTGACTGAAAATCTGTCATTGACCACCATTGTCTAGTCTCCTGTAAGTGTACTGTTTATGAGCTTTTCACCGTACAAGATAACCTGAATGGTATGTTTACATAGCATCATGTACACTGTGATGGATGTTACGGGTATATTTGTTGAGTTTCAGACTGAGTTTATATTATGTGGTGTATTTTAATTACAGAATTACATTTTCCGCTGAACATTCCATCTCCACCATTGTTCACCACATTCTGCATACTATGCTTGATGTTGTGGGTATATTTGCTGAGTTTCAGACTGAGTTTATGTTACGTGATATATTTTTATTTCAGAGTTACATTCTCCAGAGAACACCCCATATCTGCCAGTGTCCATTACTTCCTGGATGCTATTCTGCCGTTTGTGGGCGTGTTTTACAAGGAGTTGAACTTTGATGAAGTGTCACTAAAGTTTAAGATTATCTCAACAGACATGGCGCACTCCCTTCTTGTAAGTAAAAGTTCTGGTGTATGGATGATTGACAATACAAGACAGACATTCCATATAATGCAGGACTGTCAATAATCAACTCACACATCAGACATGACTGTAACCTTGTAAGTAGATGTCCTAGTGTGTGGATGATTGACAATACAGAACAGTCAGTCACTAAAACACAGGACTGTAAATAATCAACTCACACATCAGACATGACTGTAGCCTTGTAAGTAGAACTTCTGTTATGTAGAGGACTAACAATACAGGACACAGGGTCAGAACTAATTAACACAATATCAGACAGAACTCTCTCCCTCCTAGTAAGTAAAAATTCTGGTTTGTAGACCACTGACAATACTGAGCAGACAGTAACTGAAACACACAAATATACGTAATCAACTCACACAATATCAAACATCAGGCTCTTTTGTTGTAAGTGGAAGTTGTGGTGTGTGGAGGATCAGTGATACAGGATAAAAAGTTACTAAAGTGCTATAAATAATCAACTCAACATAGATTTTTGGAAAACAATTGGTACAAGGTGAGTTCTCAGCATATATAGTAATGACCCCTTCTGAATGTCAATTACGCTGTGCCCTTTGCAGGGATTCTTCGGCTAACTTCATGTACAAATGTCATGTTATAACACCAACTAACCATGAGTGGCTTTCAGTGTTTGTGACACATTTTATTCTCATGTAATTAGGTTCCTGTTTTGGCTGTTTCTCTTCAACTATGACAATCAGAAGTTCAAACTTATTAGAGAGGTTAAATGTCAGTGATTTATTGTTCAGATGATCAAAAGGTGGGAGATTCGGGCTATCAATGTACCCAAAAAGTTGGGAAAGTTGGAATATAATTGAATAGATGAGTTTGTTCACCACTGACAGGGAAACATGGTCCAGGCCATAACTCTAAAACTGTGAAAGATGTGAACAAACACCTCAGCCCAGACAGGCATATCATCCCAACTATTTGTAATCTCCAGTCTCACAGTTCACCCCACAGTTGTGTGTGTTAGCAGGGGTTACAGGACTGAAGACGCCTCATGTACTAAACCAAATTGGTGCCTGTAGGGAGGACGTCATTGCAGCTATGACATGTTTGTATCCTTTTTTACCCTACAGCCCTTAAGGGCTGTCAGGGTATTGTTATCACCCATGGTGTCCGGATGGGCAGGTGGGCGGCGGGAAAAAGTTTGTCCGGGCTGTATCTCAGAAACCGTAAGGTGTAGGAAGTTGATACTTGGTAGGGACATTAGTTAGGGGGTGTAGGTGAGCAACATCATGGTGTGACCTTCATTTGATCTTTGACCTTGCCGCAGTGACCTTGAGTTTGAAAATCTTGTCCGGGCTATATCTCAGAAACTGTAAGGTGTAGGAAGTTGATACTTGGTAGGGACATTGGTTAGGGGGTGTAGGTGTGCGACATCATGGTCTGACCTCGATTTGACCTTTGACCTTGCCGTAGTGACCTATACCTCTAAAATCTGGTCCGGGCTATACCTCGGAAGCCGTAAGGTGTAGGAAGTTGATACTTGGTAGGGACATTGGTTAGGGGGTGTAGGTGTGCAATGTCATGGTCTGACCAGGATTTGACCTTTGACCTTGCGATAGTGACCTTGACCTATAAAATCTTGTCCGAACTGTATCTCGGAAACCGTGAGGAGTATTAAGTTGATACTTGGTAGGGACAATGGTTAGGGGGTGTAGGTGTGCAACATCATGGTCTGACCTTGATTTGACCTTGTCGTAGTGACTTTGACCTTTAAAATCTTGTTGCACCTTTGGGTCTGTCTTATTCATATTAGAATTCATTAAGAATTTTATTTTACAACTTCTCATTGTAACAGATGGAATTACATCAAGTGAGCCACAGATTTTGCTCCAACACCACAAATAAGCATTCATTGAATGTATTACCACTTCTGTATGCATGGTAATATTCAAAACATCTAAACCATAATTCGGTCATGCCAGATGTAGATAAAGAGTACATGCATTATCTTTCTCTTAGACATTATTTTCTCTCTTCAAACATTGTTTGGACCTTTATATAACTGACAGTGCTCTGAAAGTATCCTGAACTTTGTACTGATATAGTACTTCTATATCTCATGGTGTTAAAAATATTTCCCTAGGCTGTGGGGTACGGGCATCTCTGATGCTATTTTTTAAGAGCCTATTCTCTAAGGCTCGAGCATCCAGAGATCACATTTTTGCCTTTCTGTGTTGTTTGAAGAGTATTTGTTTACACAGAGTTGTGGTACCTCTGACTATATGTTTGGTTGGATTTAATAGTTTCTTTGAGTGTGTTGTTTTATTTGCAGGATTTTGCTGAAGTGGTCCCTTTGTCTAGTCTCAATAGGTATCAGAAGTCAGCATTGAAATCAGGCCTGCATTGCATGATACAACTTGTGTCAAGACCTGAAAAATATGCTGTATGTGGTAAAATACTTGACTCACTAGAACAATATATGTGGTAAAATACTCGACTCACCAGAATAATGTATGTGGTAAAATACTCACTTCACCAGAGCAATATATGTGGTAAAATACTCACCTCACCAGAATAATGTATGTGGTAAAATACTCAACTCACCAGAATAATGTATGTGGTAAAATACTCACTTCACCAGAGCAATATATGTGGTAAAATACTCACCTCACCAGAATAATGTATGTGGTAAAATACTCAACTCACCAGAATAATGTATGTGGTAAAATACTCGACTCACCAGAATAATGTATGTGGTAAAATAGTCACCTCACCAGAACAATATATGTGCTCAAATTCTCGACTCACCAGAACAATATATGTGGTAAAGTACTCGACTCACCAGAACAATATATGTGGTAAAATACTCACCTCACCAGAACAATATATGTGGTAAAATACTCGACTCACCAGAATAATGTATGTGGTAAAATACTCACCTCAACAGAATAATGTATGTGGTAAAATACTCACCTCACCAGAACAATATATGTGGTAAAATACTCGACTCACCAGAACAATGTATGTGGTAAAATACTCGACTCACCAGAACAATGTATGTGGTAAAATACTCGACTCACCAGAACAATGTATGTGGTAAAATACTTGACTAACCAGTATAAAGTATGTGATAAAATTAATCTAATGACCTGTACAAAGTATGACATTGTATATCCCAAGAGTGTTGAGGTCCTGTCCTCTCCTTTCAGACGCGATAACTTAAAAAATATTTTAGTTAGACCTTTCAAATTTGGTTTGTGGGTATATATGGGCAATGTCACAAACGCTATTGTTTTGTCACTTTGACCTTCAATTTCAAGGTCACTGGTGGCCTCTTAAATGTCACATTTTGGCCATTTTTTCACCTTTTTGCCCAGTTCTCAGATACAGAAAGTTAGATCATCCTATGGCTGGTATATATAATACATATATATGTCCTCTGTAAGCATGCAGAAATTTGACCTTGAAGCTCTTCATTGAAGGTCATCCACAGACTGCCAAAGTACCTCACCGAGGCCATTTTTGGCAAATTTGGAGATATTTTCACACTTAATACTGACTACATTGCACGGAAACTATTGAAAATGGCTTTGAAGGTTGAGTACATGATGGAGTACCAGCATCCAGTTTGTTGACCTTGGCTATTGTTTTCAAGGTCACCTTAGGCCTGCCAAAATGACTCAAAATGGTACCTTTTACTGCATATAATGCCTATATAAGACTGTGAGGCCATATACCTCCTTTATTATTGGCTGTATAACTTATTGGCTCATGTTGATTATCTCTAGATGGCCCGCTGAACAGGAGATTATGTATGGCATCAGTCCATAGCTAAGTGAGTAATAGCACTGGTAACTACTTTGAGTAAAGTGCTTATAACTCAAAAATGACTGCATTTACAACATTTTGGTAAAATATATTGGTCAGCTACTTTCTCCATGCCTACAAGGTGGTAACTTTTTCAGAGGTCTGTCTCAATAGCTACGTGAGTAATAGCTATATTCAGTTTTTAACCATGACCAAAATGAGTAAATGATATTTTTCTTCATAACTGTTAGAGTTACAATAATTTTGTCAAATATGTTGTTCAGCTACTTTTTCGATGCACAGTGTCGTGGCAAATTTTCAGAGCTGCAGGTCCATAGCTAACTGAGTAATAGATACCTTGACAGTTCATTATTGAGTAAATCACTTATAGCTGGAAATCTGTTGCACCTATCCTTACCAAGGTTTCAAGATATCTTCCCTGCTATGAAATCTTGCCTGGCTAACATTTGATCCAGTTTGTTAAATTTGGTTGGTTGCAATGGCAACGAATTTGAAATCTGGCAATTCATGTTTTCTGTGCACAAACCATAGAAGCAGTGTAACCATAGCTTTGTGCAGGATGCTCTAACTTTGCAGAATGATCTCCCTGATGATATCCAAATTGCAGTTTCTCTTCCTTCAGGTGCAAACAGAAGACATGCCTGTTCAGTAAAGCTTAATCTTCTTAGTACCTGGTATTCCTTGTGGCAACATGCTATGGAACAGAAATGTATACACACCTCTATGCAGGATAGGACTCGCATAGTTTCTGTGCTACTTGTCGTGAAAATGATAAGGGTCATGGCCCCCATGTTAAAGCATTTGTTTACAAAATGAAAAGTCTCCCACACTATAATGGAGGAAGTACAATTATTTGGATCACGCGATGTCCCACACACAAGTGAAAAGTGTAGAGTGAGCATTGTTTGAGGACCTACACCAGTAAATACCTTATTGTGGGCTCACCTAGAGACCAGCAACTCAAATGTTCAAATATACTGATATCTACACATGCTCTAGAGACGCTATCCACTGGGTTCTTCCTGTCCATAGTGTCTGAATTCAACTTCAAATGGGACTCCCAACCTAGTTTCAGACGTGATGCACTCAAACAACTACTTTCTACCATTGTTAGACCCTCTGTGAAGAGCAAATGGACACAGAGGTCATTATGATTGCTGAGCTAATGCTGTTTCAAGGAATCCTGTGTTCCATCCTGTGATCTGGGTTCTTGTGAAAAACATCGCTAAAGAAAGAATGGTGATCCAAGGAAAGAGCCAAAAGGTTGCCTCTTAAAAGTGTCCTTTAAAAAAACTTTAAAATTTGGATGAGGATTTTTATAGCACCAATCTCTTGCAGGAGAATTAATTGAGGCCTCACTCTCCACAAAGTGGTGAAGGACTATTACTTCCCCACCTTGAGGAGAAGGCACAATGAATGGGGAATTGATGATGGAGGAAATTCAGGACTGCATGGGTCACAGGCAGAGACAGGTTCACATCAATAGGGGCCAGGGTTTGTGAAAGTATAGCCTTGGAGACCTTCATCTAATGAGCTGGACAGGCTTTATGAGACAGGATAATGAAATGGTCAACCACCCTGACTTAAATGGTAACTGCAAACAACAGTTACACAAAGGGTTTTCATGTTGTCCATCGTAGTAATGGCGAACGTTCATCAACAACCTCCTCTAAACAACATCTTTCTGCCAAGGGTCAGCCCTGTAGTAACACGCCCTGTGGTTAAGGCAAATACAGGGCACAGTCAGAACACCACCAATAGAGAGCCTCAGATGGATTCCCTGGTGTTCAGTCCCAGTTCTCCAGTCAAGTTGCAAAGGTAGTGGAGGTCAGCTCAGACCCCATTACAAGGGAAGGGGTAGGAAAACCCTCCCAATAACTTCTGACCAATAAGACATGGGGGTTGAATCTACTTCTAATATTCTGGGAGCAGCTGGAAACGAAGAAACATTGCTGAGAAATCTTCTGACACATCATTACAGAACCTGAGTGGCATTGTGTAAGGAGGTGTACTTCATCCAAACAGTCTCTGTTAAGGAGTGGATTAACATCAGGAAAAAGATCAAACTTACACCTGGTGTATGCATGACCTCCAAAAATAAACACTAGAAATCTAGACCTGAAACATCTGAATTCTCAGTTGATAGAACACAAATTTGAGGAGGCCCCAGGTTCTGCAAGGGAGCTTCTTAATGTGGGTGTTCCACTGGAGCCAACCCTATAACTGACCCTATGACTATAGTGTCGTTAGTGAAAGTCATAGGGACATAGGTAAAAAGGCGCGAAAATGTAGAGTCTGTTAAGAAATCCCCGACAGGATGGTACACTTCCCGACAGGATGTTATGACTATAGAGACCAGACGTAGAGTCGGGGACGTTTTTCGCATGATCAGGTGTAGAGGTAGTACGACCAGCCCTAAACCACTAACAGACAGGCCGCATAGCAAACACAAGCCGTAAGGGCGAACAGACAAGCTGGGACCACATCCCAAACCCATCACGACAGGACTGATTGATTTGGTTGGTCAGTATCCATAGTCGGAATCCAGAATCGTGATCCATATCACGTTATATAAACCTGTCAGAAGCCACTCATTTCCAACTACAAAGATGACAGCTCCACATCAAGAGGAACTGTTTGATAATTTGAGGGTCCTTTGGGTTTTTTTATTGAGTTGAATATGTTACTTTTCTTCATGATTTAAAGACACAGAAGACAACAGAACCCAGCACCTGCCCAGCCAGCACCACCACCACATCCCACACCACTGAGAAGGAGGAAGCCACAGAATCCATGGGTTATGCCCTGGATACTGAAGACAGAGGAGATGATGTAGAACACTCTTGGATGAGCTAATCACAACTGACATACCAGGATACAGGAATTTCATCAGGATGCCACCTGCCTTTTTTATTTGATCGAAGAAGGAATTTCTCCCAAATTTCAGGAAGCCACTAGAAGTTGGTTTGAAACTGGCAGTTACATTGAGACACCTGTCCACAGTGAGAAACCTACTCTTCACTGCAGTACCATTGGAGGGTTGGCAGAACTACAATTTGTAAATTTGTCCCATGTGGTTTTTGAGCCATACTAGAAAAATTTCGGCACAAATATTTGATGTGTCCAACAGATACTGGAGAGTGGAGGAAGATCGAGGAGAGATTTAGAAACAGATGGAATGTCCCCCATGCTGTAGGTGCACTAGATGGCAAACATATAGCTATGAAGAAACCTAAGAAGTCAGGCAGTGAATATTTCAACTATAAGGGTTCCTTCTCTCTGGGCGGGCTCGGTGGTGTAGCGGTTAGAGTTCTCGCCTCCAACCTCTGAGGCCGCCGGTGCGAATCTCGGGCCGGGCACTTCATGTTGGAAACCTGGTAGATACTTGCCGATGCCCGGTGGTTTACAGTGCAGTATGCACTGGTTTCCTCCACATGTTAACTACCCGTCGCAATATGGCTGTTGAACGTGACGTAAAACAACAAATAAATCTAAATCTACTTCTCTCTGGTACTGCTAGCCCTGGTCGATGCAGAGTACAAGTTCCTGTGGGTCAATGTGGGGGCCAGTGGTTCATGGTCAGATGCACAGATATTTACCCGAAGCAAAATGAGAAGAAAAATTGAACGACACCTTGGGACCTCCACCAGCCAAACCACTTAGTTCTGGAGGGTGAAATCTGCATTACTTCCTGTTGAGGGACGATCCCTTTGCCCTTATGCCTTAGCTGGTGAAGCCCTACAGCAGAAGACAACTTAGCAGGGAGGAGAGAACTGGAGTCAACTAGAGAATATGCAATGGGTAGGAGGGTGGTCGAGAATGCTTTTGGAATATTAGTGGGAAGGTTCAGGGTACTGCTGACCGCCATGGAGCAAAGGCCACAAGTTGTAAGGGACATTGTGTTAACATGTGTGGTGCTACATAACATGTTGAGAAGACATCTGGAGGAGGAGACAGGCCATCCACTCCAGCAGATGACATAAAACCACCACAGGCTGACCAGGTGGAGCAGGGTCAAAACATTTTACTGTGTCATACTGTCAGTCTGTCAGTCCATCCACTCTGTCTGTTGTTGAATTTTTTTTTTAATTTGTGTTAAACATTCATTTACTCATTCGCACAATTTTTATGTATTTGGGGGAAGTTTAAATGTTGGATGGTGTGCTTTATTTTCATTTTGGGAAGAACAAGCAGCTGAATAATTGTTTTGAAAGATTCAGGTGCAGGCTGATCTGCTTATTTGGGTTGACTCTTGCTGAGTGGTAGTTGGCACTGGTGATGGTGCTGGTTGAAGTTGAGAGGGTGAAAATGGTTGTGGTGTGTCAATCTGCTGGTACTGTAGTATGCATGGAATACTTCCAAAGAGACTTGATAATCCAGAAGTGTTGTGTTGACTGTCTTCCTGTTGTCCTGAGGCGAAGGAAGGGGGATTAAATGTCAGTTGTCTGGAAGTCCAAGGCTGCCGGTCATCCACAACAATGAAAGATACAGGCTTTGATGATGCTGATGCTGACCTCTGTGGTTGTTGAACTTTGGCAATCACAGTCGGCTGTTGAGGTGCTGCCATCTGTGTTGGCTGTACAGCTGGCTTGGAGACTTGCTGTGTACCCGGTATGGTGAGTATGTATTCACGTCCTGCTGTTGTGGCCTGTGTTGCTTCTGGAAGTTGAAATGCAGTGACTGTTGACTTGTGACCTGTTCTTCGGCCTTGTACTGTATTCCACAAAGAGGTTTCACTGTCTCATTCCTGAAGGTTAAAAAGTCTTGCTCCTCTAGGTGTTTTAATCTCAGGGTAGAGATAGTTGCAGAACGACTCCGAGTAGAATCCTGACGTACACCCAAAAAACTGGAAATCATCTACCTCATCTGCTGGAACTGATCTAAAACTGGATCCTCAGCAGTGGTGGTGGTGACAGCAGCTGGTCGGTGTGACGGGCTTGTGGTCGATGGCTAATGAGTAACATCTGATGCCATGCTGATTTCTCAGATTCAGTCTCTCTTGAAGTGTCTGGACTTGAAAGCTGTGGCTGATGAAGGTATCAGTGGTGACTTGAAGGCAGAAGACTTAGACACTCCCTTCCTTCTGATGTGACCTCGTAGAAAACTGAAACTGTCTCTCAACCAGGTCTGTTAGTGTTCTCCACTGCAGTTTGTCCTGACTTTGTGTGAGTGAGCTTGCCATATCTGGTACGTTGAGTCTTGAACCACTTCTTGACAGTGTTGACAGATAAATTCCTGGAAACTGCTACTGTTTCCCAGAGTCCCTCTTTCCTCTGCTTGTCTTTGAACTTCGCGTGAGTCTTGTTATACAGTTCCTCGAAAGACTTCATTTGCCCCTTCTTCTGCCTGGATTCAGTGCATTCTGGACCTGTGTCTGTTCGAGGCCGCTTCTCTGTTCTTTCCTCAGTCTCTTCCATCTGGTCTGTGCCTTCTAGCCTCTCTCATTCCAACCACTCTCTCTCCTTCTCCTCCCTCCTCTCTCTCTTCCTTCTTCTTCTTTCTATATCCTCAGCAGTATCTCCTAACTCAAACTGTGGTTGAGAATCAGTAGGTACTTCAATCTTTCTCATTATGCCCCTTAGCATGCTGATAAATTATATGTACAACTTCTTCAAAAAAGAAAAACTTAACTTAAAAGTGAAACCTCAAAGAACAAGTTTCACTCCCAGCCAGTCCAGCCTATTTCAAAACTCAAGCTTATGTGAAAAAAGGTAAAACTTAAAATCTAAAAGCTGCACACCTCTTGTCTGTCGACAGTCAAAACCCAAATGAATGAAGTGCGTGTATAGCCACAGACGAAAAATGTTGTGGGCATGTCGGTTACAGTTCCTGGCTTGTCTGTAGGTGTAACAGGTCTGTCGGCTATTGTTTACAGCTTGTCTGTTTCTCTTTAAGGCTTGTCGGTTATAAAAATTCCCGACTCTATTTCTCAGACGTTAATAGTTCCCGACTGGCCTTGAAAACTTACAGGCCTATTGGGAACATTAACAGACAGGCCGGCTAAAGTTACCGACTATGGTTATTTTTCCTGCACAGTCTGTTTATCGTCATGTACAGTCTGGATCACCATATTAAGGACAAGCAGGATACTTGATACAGACAGGCCTGTTGCATTAACTGACAAGATGGGAAATCTGACCGACAGGCCATTTACTTAACCGACAAGCCTGTTGCTAGATGGAAGTATTTAGGGTCTGTTACAAGGGTTGGAAACGGTCGTAGAAATATCCAACATGTTTGATATTTCACCGACTCTTGTCGACAAGGCTGTAAAAACTACAACCAACTATAACAGACTATGTAAAATTGGTCCCAACTCTTAAAAAAGACATAGTTACTGACCGGTCGGCTTTCATGAATTGTGGCATAGTGTGAGGAGTACCTGTCTCCTCACATAAGTTAAGGGAGTAATGGGTTACATGTTTGTATGGGTGACTGCCTCAGTGCACTACTCTTGCCTCTGATGTCTTTGCAACTCACACTAGTTGACTGAAACCCCTTTGGCCTTGTTCTTAATGTAATTTGTACCAAGGAAGGAGTCCAACAGTAACCCTAGTGTTCCTTTCCACCTAAGCTGTTCTGCAAAATTCACTCAAAGAGAATAAACTCTGTGTCCAGTTCAGGCCCTCTTTCTCAGCAGAACTTGATGGGGTGACCGATTTCCCCTCTCCATTGCTGTCAAGAAGAATCATGCTGCTGACATGAAACTGTAGACATCACATAGACATTTATATGTTTCAACCTACATTATCTCAAATGTGTATTCAAAACACTCTTGCACATATAGAAACAGATCATAGAAAGTTGATGTAACACCCATTCCAGACTCCACTGGCTGCCTGTTGAGTGTGGCTGTATGTTCAAATTTCTTTATATGCCCTAGCTCTTTTGACTTCATTGTCTCTGAAGAGTTGTTCCTTCAACACCAGACATGGTCACTCTGACTGGCAGTACTTGGCATTTTCACCTTTCCACTCTTCAGTTACCAAAATCAAACATTTGAAAGCCCTCATTAGATAAGAAAGATAAAATTACAGAATCGAAGGTCCGGGGCATCCACCTCTATGAGCAGCCTCCTGACTTTTTTCTAGAAGTTTGGCTGGCCTGGAGTCAAACCTTTTGATTACCGTTGAGTTCCAATGTAAGGCTATTTCATGTGTACAAGGTATGATGCACATATATGTGTACATTATTACTAAGTCATAATGTAGTCAGGTAAGACTTTTGTAAAATGCTTGATGTCTGACTGTGATGCTACACCTAGAATTGAGTACAGGTCAAATCATTTTTCTTCTAGCTGTTGAAAGCAAGATAAATTCCTTATTTTGACTTTTAATCCTTATCAGTTCTGTGTCATCTGTAATGTTTGAAGGTGCTTACTTTGTGCAGGGTTTGCTGGAAAAGTGTTCATACACACACAATGCCATCACCGAATCTGTAAGCAAATACAGGCAGGAATATCAGCGTGAAATTCTCATCAACAAACAGCTCAACAAATTCACAGAGAATCTACAGACAGCCTACAGAGGCCCAAACACAGTGAAAGATCAACTGGGTCACTCTAGTAAAACAGGTACTGTATGTGTACATTGAGGTTACATTATCAGGTCACTTCAGTAAAACAGGTACTGTGTGTGTACATTGAGGTTTCATTATCAGGTCACTCCAGTAAAACAGGTACTGTGTGTGTACATTGAGGTTACATTATCAGGTCACTTCAGTAAAACAGGTACTGTGTGTGTACATTGAGGTTACATTATCAGGTCACTTCAGTAAAACAGGTACTGTGTGTGTACATTGAGGTTACATTATCAGGTCTCTCCAGTAAAACAGGTACTGTGTGTGTACATTTAGCTCTCGTTGCCAGGTTACTTCATTGATGTAACACTATTTCATGTACACAAAGTATGTGGTGAATATACCAGTATAACTAGATCACTGTGGTAATGTAAATTTGTTCATGTCTACAGATACAACTGATACATATGTATACATTACATTATTATTAGCTTCCTTTTCTAACACATTTTTTTCATGTCTAGGAGATATATATGTTTACATTATTACTTGATCAGGCCACTAACATCACACTGCTTCATGACTGTATCCAAGGTATGTTTGGTATATATGTGTACATCATTAGCACAGCAGTACTATAACACTGTTTCATGTATACAAGTTATTTTGAACATATATGTGTACATTATTGCCAGTTCACCTCAGTTGGGGCTGCTTCTTTCAATTTCCATAAATTTTCCACTGCAATATGACTCTCAGAAGTTTGGTTTGAGTGTTTGTGTGTATTTTGTATGTTACCAGGGGGTCAGGACTCCCAGCTGTTTGTTGTTTGTTCAGTCAGTTGGTATTTACATGGGTTAGCATGAAGTGGGTCAATTCATGAAGTGGGTCAATTTTTCAAGAAATTCTACCAAAATAAAAGTTTGCTGTATTCCTGTATCATGAAATTTTTGGAAATGTTTTACAGTACATATTTAAATTATAAAAGATCAGATTGTGATGTTTTGAGGTCTGTTAAATTTAATAACTTAAATTATTAAAAATAAATTTCATTGCCCTTCACGTATATGGGAAAATCCACACTGCAATTACACCATGGTATATTCACAAACCAGATCTATTTATCATTAATTTATTGCCATTTTCTTTCTTGTGAACATTTTTTGTAAACTTTTAAGTGTAATAAATCCAGGAAACACATTGATTTGGTCAAAATATGATTATTGGAAAAGTATTTTTGACTGAAAAATCGACCCACTTCATAAATGTTTGGTGCAGATATTTTTCAAGGATTTTGTACAAATTTACATTTAAGGGAAAAAGTTATGAACCAATTTTTGCATTTTGTTGCTGCTATCACTTTCTTCTGTATGTCTGCCAAACATAATGTTTCTGGGCAATATATTTTTACACAGCACTAAAAACACTTGAAAAATCGACCCACTTCATGCTAACTCATGTAGTGTATTCACAACATATACCATGCAGGATAAGGAGTTACCACTGGCAGGACCTCCAGCTCTTTCTTGTTTGGTTCAGTGAATGTATATTTACTGTATTCACAGCATACATTACAGAGGATGAGGAGTTACCACTGGGTGAGGACTTCTAGCTGTTTGCTGTTTGGTTCAGTGTATATTTACTGTATGTTATCACAGCATACATTACAGAGGATGAAGAGTTACCACTGGGTGAGGACTTCTAGCTGTTTGGTGTTTGGTTCAGTGTATATTTACTGTATTCACAGCATACATTACAGAGGATGAAGAGTTACCACTGGGTGAGGACTTCTAGCTGTTTGCTGTTTGGTTCAGTGTATATTTACTGTATTCACAGCATACACTACAGAGGATGAAGAGTTACCACTGGGTGAGGACTTCTAGCTGTTTGCTGTTTGGTTCAGTGTATATTTACTGTATGTTATCACAGCATACATTACAGAGGATGAAGTGTTACCACTGGGTGAGGACTTCTAGCTGTTTGCTGTTTGGTTCAGTGTATATTTACTGTATTCACAGCATACATTACAGAGGATGCAGAGTTACCACTGGGTGAGGACTTCTAGCTGTTTGCTGTTTGGTTCAGTGTATATTTACTGTATTCACAGCATACATTACAGAGGATGAAGAGTTACCACTGGGTGAGGACTTCTAGCTGTTTGCTGTTTGGTTCAGTGTATATTTACTGTATTCACAGCATACATTACAGAGGATGAAGAGTTACCACTGGGTGAGGACTTCTAGCTGTTTGCTGTTTGGTTCAGTGTATATTTACTGTATGTTATCACAGCATACATTACAGAGGATGAAGAGTTACCACTGGGTGAGGACTTCTAGCTGTTTGCTGTTTGGTTCAGTGTATATTTACTGTATGTTATCACAGCATACATTACAGAGGATGAAGAGTTACCACTGGGTGAGGACTTCTAGCTGTTTGGTGTTTGGTTCAGTGTATATTTACTGTATTCACAGCATACATTACAGAGGATGAAGAGTTACCACTGGGTGAGGACTTCTAGCTGTTTGCTGTTTGGTTCAGTGTATATTTACTGTATTCACAGCATACATTACAGAGGATGAAGAGCTACCACTGGGTGAGGACTTCTAGCTGTTTGCTGTTTGGTTCAGTGTATATTTACTGTATGTTATCACAGCATACATTACAGAGGATGAAGAGTTACCACTGGGTGAGGACTTCTAGCTGTTTGCTGTTTGGTTCAGTGTATATTTACTGTATGTTATCACAGCATACATTACAGAGGATGAGGAGTTACCACTGGGTGAGGACTTCTAGCTGTTTGCTGTTTGGTTCAGTGTATATTTACTGTATTCACAGCATACATTACAGAGGATGAAGAGTTACCACTGGGTGAGGACTTCTAGCTGTTTGCTGTTTGGTTCAGTGTATATTTACTGTATTCACAGCATACAGTACAGAGGATGAAGAGTTACCACTGGGTGAGGACTTCTAGCTGTTTGCTGTTTGGTTCAGTGTATATTTACTGTATTCACAGCATACATTACAGAGGATGAAGAGTTACCACTGGGTGAGGACTTCTAGCTGTTTGCTGTTTGGTTCAGTGTATATTTACTGTATTCACAGCATACATTACAGAGGATGAAGAGTTACCACTGGGTGAGGACTTCTAGCTGTTTGCTGTTTGGTTCAGTGTATATTTACTGTATTCACAGCATACACTACAGAGGATGAAGAGTTACCACTGGGTGAGGACTTCTAGCTGTTTGCTGTTTGGTTCAGTGTATATTTACTGTATTCACAGCATACACTACAGAGGATGAAGAGTTACCACTGGGTGAGGACTTCTAGCTGTTTGCTGTTTGGTTCAGTGTATATTTACTGTATGTTATCACAGCATACATTACAGAGGATGAGGAGTTACCACTGGGTGAGGACTTCTAGCTGTTTGCTGTTTGGTTCAGTGTATATTTACTGTATTCACAGCATACACTACAGAGGATGAAGAGTTACCACTGGGTGAGGACTTCTAGCTGTTTGCTGTTTGGTTCAGTGTATATTTACTGTATTCACAGCATACATTACAGAGGATGAAGAGTTACCACTGGGTGAGGACTTCTAGCTGTTTGCTGTTTGGTTCAGTGTATATTTACTGTATTCACAGCATACATTACAGAGGATGAAGAGTTACCACTGGGTGAGGACTTCTAGCTGTTTGCTGTTTGGTTCAGTGTATATTTACTGTATTCACAGCATACACTACAGAGGATGAAGAGTTACCACTGGGTGAGGACTTCTAGCTGTTTGCTGTTTGGTTCAGTGTATATTTACTGTATGTTATCACAGCATACATTACAGAGGATGAAGAGTTACCACTGGGTGAGGACTTCTAGCTGTTTGCTGTTTGGTTCAGTGTATATTTACTGTATTCACAGCATACATTACAGAGGATGAAGAGTTACCACTGGGTGAGGACTTCTAGCTGTTTGCTGTTTGGTTCAGTGTATATTTACTGTATTCACAGCATACACTACTGAGGATGAAGAGTTACCACTGGGTGAGGACTTCTAGCTGTTTGCTGTTTGGTTCAGTGTATATTTACTGTATTCACAGCATACACTACAGAGGATGAAGAGTTACCACTGGGTGAGGACTTCTAGCTGTTTGCTGTTTGGTTCAGTGTATATTTACTGTATGTTATCACAGCATACATTACAGAGGATGAGGAGTTACCACTGGGTGAGGACTTCTAGCTGTTTGCTGTTTGGTTCAGTGTATATTTACTGTATTCACAGCATACACTACAGAGGATGAAGAGTTACCACTGGGTGAGGACTTCTAGCTGTTTGCTGTTTGGTTCAGTGTATATTTACTGTATTCACAGCATACATTACAGAGGATGAAGAGTTACCACTGGGTGAGGACTTCTAGCTGTTTGCTGTTTGGTTCAGTGTATATTTACTGTATTCACAGCATACATTACAGAGGATGAAGAGTTACCACTGGGTGAGGACTTCTAGCTGTTTGCTGTTTGGTTCAGTGTATATTTACTGTATTCACAGCATACACTACAGAGGATGAAGAGTTACCACTGGGTGAGGACTTCTAGCTGTTTGCTGTTTGGTTCAGTGTATATTTACTGTATGTTATCACAGCATACATTACAGAGGATGAAGAGTTACCACTGGGTGAGGACTTCTAGCTGTTTGCTGTTTGGTTCAGTGTATATTTACTGTATGTTATCACAGCATACATTACAGAGGATGAAGAGTTACCACTGGGTGAGGACTTCTAGCTGTTTGCTGTTTGGTTCAGTGTATATTTACTGTATTCACAGCATACACTACAGAGGATGAAGAGTTACCACTGAGTGAGGACTTCTAGCTGTTTGCTGTTTGGTTCAGTGTATATTTACTGTATGTTATCACAGCATACATTACAGAGGATGAGGAGTTACCACTGGGTGAGGACTTCTAGCTGTTTGCTGTTTGGTTCAGTGTATATTTACTGTATTCACAGCATACATTACAGAGGATGAAGAGTTACCACTGGGTGAGGACTTCTAGCTGTTTGCTGTTTGGTTCAGTGTATATTTACTGTATGTTATCACAGCATACATTACAGAGGATGAGGAGTTACCACTGGGTGAGGACTTCTAGCTGTTTGCTGTTTGGTTCAGTGTATATTTACTGTATGTTATCACAGCATACATTACAGAGGATGAAGAGTTACCACTGGGTGAGGACTTCTAGCTGTTTGCTGTTTGGTTCAGTGTATATTTACTGTATTCACAGCATACATTACAGAGGATGAGGAGTTACCACTGGGTGAGGACTTCTAGCTGTTTGCTGTTTGGTTCAGTGTATATTTACTGTATTCACAGCATACACTACAGAGGATGAAGAGTTACCACTGGGTGAGGACTTCTAGCTGTTTGCTGTTTGGTTCAGTGTATATTTACTGTATTCACAGCATACATTACAGAGGATGAGGAGTTACCACTGGGTCAGGACTTCTAGCTGTTTGGTGTTTGGTTCAGTGTATATTTACTGTATTCACAGCATACATTACAGAGGATGAGGAGTTACCACTGGGTGAGGACTTCTAGCTGTTTGGTGTTTGGTTCAGTGTATATTTACTGTATTCACAGCATACATTACAGAGGATGAGGAGTTACCACTGGGTCAGGACTTCCAGCAACTCGTGAACTGTTTCAAGCCAGAAAACTACAAACGTGCCACCAGATTGCTGGACCAGCTACAGTATGTTGTTATTCAAATTAACACTGCAGTTACAAACTAAATAACATATTCAGTACCTCAATTTGTTTTCATTATGTCTGGAGTACCTCTCATTCAGTTTGACTTTGTAAGCACTTAACCTATTCAAAATCCAGACCCCAAACTGCAACAGATCTAAAAGTAATAAATCCAGTACATGTTTGAGTATTCCTTATGACTACTGCTAGGTGCCGTGTCATGGCACAAATCTTAACATGGCACAAAACGAAAGATGCAATATTTGTTAACATTTGATTGTCATCGAGAAAACACATGCATTTTCACATGTCAAATAAGGAAGCTGCTGTGACAGCAATGTCCTCAGTTTTCATGTACCTTCAACAGTTTTGCATGCAAATTGTGCCAAGTTTGGGCAGTGATTTGTAATTGAAATTATATCATTGCCCAGTGAAACCAATTGTAAAAGGTCTATTGTTGCAATTTTATTTCTGTAAAGTATTTTTATATCTTGTGCTTGTGTTAATTCATGCTTTAATCAATAAAAGTCAACACAACTACATTCAAAACAAGCAAAAATAAGATTTTTGTGTCTAAGTCATGGCCAGGAAGCAGTATAGTGTGTGTACTACTTCTCTAAGTAGTTGAGCATTTCAGCACATTACACCCTGATTATTTCTGTATTTTCTGTACCTCTTTCAGTACCCACTTTATTATCAGTATATTTCACTCTGTTTCTAGTACCCACTGTATTTAATTGTCGCATATCATGAGTATTTCAGTATCAGTATTTGCTGTATTTTAAGTATGTGGTACCTGGTGTATTTCAGTACCTCCAGTACTTCACTGAGTACTGATGAGAAGGAAAGTGCCCACCAGGTGGCTGTAGATGTGAAGTGTTTGCAGATTCTTAGAGCTTTGATTCACAATGAGTTGTGTAAGGGGCGTAGTGGCTCTAACAAAGACAGGTACATCCAGTCACTACACACTGGTCAACACCAACAGCCCAGTATTTCACTCACTGCCTTCAACTGTAGTGTGAGAGAACAAACTGTTACATGATGAGAGAGAACGTGTGTCACACAGCAAGTCTAGCTGACCTAGTGGCAACACGTGGTCATGACAGATCGGAAATCTTGTTGTAAATATACAACGTATATAAAAAGGAGCCCGGGGTATCTCTATCTGCTTGTTCTTTTTATCTCCTCTATGGTCCATATTTTTAATGTAATTTTTTTATGAAGAAATGAAGTCTCCTAAATCAGTGGATTTGATGTTTGTGTTTAATTTGTGTTTATACTGTACATACCGGTGTTGTCATACAGAACACCAGACCATAGCACAGGGACATAACAAAACATCTTTCTGTGTTTTGGTCATTTTACCATTTACAGCGAGTTTACAGAATACGTATCTCTTCCATGTCATACTTCCTGTGTACTGTTCTGTGTTCAGTCTTTACCTCATGTTATTAGATATTCAGGGTCCAGTTCTATAAAAGGGCTGAAACCTGGTTTCAGACTTTAAGACCTTTGGCTTATATACCTGACACTATTGTACTGAGTCATGACATCAGACTCCACTGGAGATTTGGCTGAGTCAGGGGTTCAACATTAAGCTGACCAAGAAGTTGTTGAAGCTTTAAGACCTGAGTTTCAAGCCTTGGTTATAGTACTTGAAACAATAAATAAATGTAGAATAGTACCTTATAGAATTGTCAAAACATGTACTCTTCATTTGTCACCTAAATGTAAGCCCAGAGTTCACTGTTATTGTAATGAATTCACCAAATTTTTTAAGCATCTCATGTGACAAGTATTAGGAAGGGACTCAAATCCTTGCTCAGTCTAAACTCCTGGGCTTGTTTGCAATACATTTATTGAAATCATCTCTGCATCAATCATTTATGATTATTTTTATTGCGTAAAATAGCCTTACCTTATCCTCACAAATGCTTACTTGGTTTTGTGGAGGCAAAACGCGGCGACCAACAAGAATATTTAAAAATTATTCTTGTTAGAGAGGTGAACCCCGTAGTTAGTGATAGGTGCGCATGCGCACAACACATTGTCGGTTGGACTTTGTCGAGAGATCCTCATTCAATTTTTGGTCGTCGAGGAGGCAACATGTGAAGCTTTTCAACTCTGCCCATTTCCAAGACGGCAGATGCGTTCTTTTAGAATTCATAGAGTTCGTGCTAAGAAGAAAGAAGTTTAAAACTTCCTATTCTACAGATCTGAAGTACAATATTTCATGCTGAAGGTTGAGTAATCCATGACAGCATTCTTAGATCCCCCTTGGCTGTAAAACAGCTTTTGGTAGAGGATCTGTTACAGAAGTCTTTCAACTAGCCACATTTTCCTGAAGATGGCGTTAAGAGGTCTCCTGCGATTGGAAAACAGCTAGCAGTAGAAGATCTACTAGAGTTTGCTTTTGCAACACCAGATGATTTTGAAATTTGATAGCTGGGCAGATTAAAACTCGTTTTCTGGGGTTATTTATTAAACCTCCAGAAAGCTAGTAGCCTGTCTACTTGGTAGACACACAGAAGATGACTCTTCATCTTGAATCCAAAAATATTCTTCAGATCATCCAATAGCAAATCCCTCTCATGAAGTCCTGGTGGTTTTTATGAATGAATGCAGCAGTAACCATTCAATAGTACTCTACCATACCAGCAGTTAGCTGATTTCCTGTAGCCTGAAAAACAGCCAGTCCTACAAGATCTTCTTCAGAAGTTTATCAACGTTGCTTTCAACCTACAAACCAGGCATCAAGATGGTTAATTTCCTCCATTGCCTTGTCTTTATTCTACAACTGGCTGGTGGACCATTTATTACTTCATTATATAGAAGATAATACATATGCTTTCCCACCAATATTCTCAATGAAATAGGGGATTCTGGTGTAGTAGAAGAAATAACTATAAATTGCTGGTTTAAGTGGAAATATTATTGCCATCTCAGAGTTGTGCAGTTTTTGAATGGGTACTATGTAGCCCTCCAATCGAAACTCCCCTTTCATGTAGCTCTACTGCAGGTGCTACAGACAGAAAAACAATCCGCCATGTTGCTGATAATATTGTTTTGTTTATCAAGACATAGATCGTTGATGTGCTATGTGCTTTATAAGTGTACAGTACGGATAGGCTGCACCAGGAGTTCTTCTCTATTCAAGGAAGTTAAACAGCATTGGGCAAGGTTAGTCCGTGGATGGATGACTATTCCTGGCATTTTCTTTGCATTAATCCCACAATATCTTTGGCCAGTAGGGATCTCTGTGTCCTCAACATGCGTTTGTCCCTCCAAGCTGTGAAATGGAGTTGACAAATGTTATAAAGAAACTCGGTCACAAAAGGTTAATGACCAGTTTCAACAGATCTCCGTACCAAATACAAGGGTTGTGCAAATCTTGAGAAGGTTTATCGAATAATTTTCCAGTCGAATCCGCCCATGTCTGTACATCCCATAATTTTAAGCGGTTACAGACAGGAAAAACATGGCTACCTAAGAGTGTCGCAAATGCTTCAAAAAGGCACAATTTACTACCTCAAGGATTGCACAACTCCAGGTTTTACAGCAGATTATTTCTTGTACCAGAACCCGGCAATAAATGGCGCCCTGTGATAGATCTCAGTGTCCTGGACAAATTCCTGTTAGTTCCAAATTTTAAAATGGGGACAGCAGTGATATTCGGAAACTCGGTCATAAAAGGAGAATGGCTAGTTTCGATAGGCCTGAAAGATGCGTTCTTTCACGTGCCCATACACCCAGATTCTCAACATTGGCTATGTTTCCATGTAGACAAGCAAACGTATCAGTTCAAAGCACTGCCATTGCGGTTGGTGATTGCACTGCTATAGTTCATGCGGATTGTAAAAGAGGCTCGTTCTTCAGTCTTGCGTAATTCGAGTTCACCAATACCTGGACAACTGGTTGTTAAGAGCAAATACCAGACACCAGTGTCAGCTCCACACAAAAGAACTCATCCATGAGATTCAAGAACTCGGCTTTGTGATAAACTTCGAAAATCAGAGATCGAACCTACACAAAATCGACTTTCTGGGTTAAATTTTGACTTGATACAGGGAAAAGTCTTTCCAACCGAAAATAAGTTGAAAATTCTAGAAAATCTGTTCAGGACATGGAGATCGCATCACAAACAACCCCAAGGTTTCTTATGTCCCTGATGGGTGTACTAGCATCCCTAGAAAAGACAATACCAATGGGTCGGTTACATATGCGCCCTTTCCAGTGGTACCTAAAAACAAACTGGCAGTATCCCCAGTCACTAGACCTGAAGATTCCTGTTTCAAACTTTCTGAAAAGTCATCTTCAGTGGTGGAAAGATCCAAAAAATCTAAAAAATGGGTTATCCTTTTCATCCACAGGAACACAATACCCTTATTTTCACAAATGCATCAAATCAAGGTTGGCGAGCTCATTTAGAAAACATGACAGTCAGTGGCAATTGGACAGATCAAGAAATTGCTTCATATCAATGTCCTTGAGTTAAAGGCAGTGTTTCTGGCCTTAAAAGAGCTTTCAAAACAAATTCTGGACAAAAGTGTTCTGATAGCAACACACAATGCTACTGTAGTCAGTTATCTGAGCAAACAAGAGGGAACACACTCTTGGGACCGGTGTCTCCTGGTTTGGCGCATCTTGGCCTACTGCAATCCTCGAAACATACTCATAAGAGCCAGACACATTCAGGGTTGCCTCAATGTCATAGTCGACAGTCTCTCCAGGAAAGACAAATAATTCAGACAGAATGGTCTCTTCATTCTCAAATATTCAGTCTAATTTGGCTTAGTCTAGTACACACCAATGGTGGACATGTTTGCCACCAAATTGGATCACAAACTACCAATCTATGTCTCACCAGTCCCAGATGCAAATGCTATGAACATAGATGCATTGAAAATCTCCTGGGAGGGTCTGGACGGCTATGCCTTTTGTCCTGTAGCACTCATACCAAAAGTGATACAGGGAATGAACACCTACAGGTGCAAGATGATAGTAGTTGCACCAGGGTAGCCCAGAATGCTTTGGTTTTGGGATCTAGTGAATCTGTCAACCAAACCTCCATTACTTCTATCTCACTGGCCTCATCAGTTAAAGCAACCATTCAGTGAGAAGTTCCATCAGAATCTCATGTATCTAATTCTGCATGTTTTGGCACCTAGACACCTCAGAATCACTTGAATCATTCTCTGAGCAGGTGACAGATAGAATTAAGGCACCTCAAAGACCCTCATCTAGAAGAATCTGAGTTAAGGTGGTCCATTTTTTGGACTCTGGTGCCAACAGAATCAGGTGGTCAGCTCAGAGCCTACTATCTCAGCAGAATTTTGAATCACTTATTTGCTATTAGAATCTGAAGCCTGCCACTACTGCTGGCTATAGGGCTGCCATAGCTGATCATTTTGGCCAGGAGGTTAGCAAATGTTTGAATCTGAACAGACTTATTGCGAGCTTTTATTGGATAAGCCTGGGATCTGTCTTTAGTCCTCATGGCTTTAACTAAGGCCCCTTTTGAGCCTCTAAAGGATGAATCCTGCCACAATTGCTGGCTATAGAACTGCAATAGCTAATCTTTGGGATATGTTGGCCAGGAAGGGAGCAAGAGTTTACACTTGAATAGACTTCTTGTAAGCTTTCACAGGGACAAACCCATTGCAAATAGGGGTATTCCCTCTTGAGACCTATCTTTGGTTCTTTTGTCTTTGACTTTTGACCTTTGAAGGTTGCCAGTCGTAAGATTTTGGCTTTCAAGACTGTTTTCCTGATGACTTTGGCATCTTGCAAAAGGAGGGGGGAGGTGCATGCTTGGGCATATTCTTCCCTCAGACACAAAACCTCACTGGAAGGAGATCACTATTTCTCCTTCTCCTGCCTTCTTAGCAAAGGATCAGTTAGCTTCTGACTGCCCAGATTTGCTCTAACCAGTGGTCATTCTAGCTCTTAAACCTTTTTTGGGCTCAGACTTGACTGAGGATATGACTTCATGCCCTGTCAGAGCACTTAGATACTATCTAGACAGAACTAGTGCTTTAAGGAAGGGAAAGAATCTCTTGTTTATATCCTTTAAGGAAGGCTTTGACAGAGATTTCATGAGAGGCTGTCTCTTCTTCTTGGATCAGAGAGTCTGTCTTATTGGCTATCAGTCATCCAATTTTGATACACAGGACCTACAGGTTAAGGCCCATAATGTTAGGTCCATGTCTGCTTCTTTAGTATTCAAGGATGGGTGTCCCTAGAGCAGATTTTAGGCTCCTGCCATTGGAAGAGCCACAACACATTTTCTACCTTTTAAGCTGTGTCTTGGCAGTCCACAGACCAAACAGATTACAGTTAGGCCCAGTGGTTTCTGCTCAGCATGTGATTGCTTTGAGTATGTTCTTTAGTATTTCATATGGCTTACATACTTTACTCTTCCTTCCATACCAGTTTCTTGTATGGACATATGTCTTCTTCTGTGGCAGATGGCCTCATGACTGTATTTTGTAAATCACAGAAGCCAGCTTGGGGTGCCTTCTTGCTGGATGGCAGCTCCCAGCTCGAGGGACCCAGGAAGCCATTCCCCACCACACAGTTATGGGTGATGGTTTAGATATAGGACAACTTTATGCTACATGGGACAAGTGTCAACTACAACAGTACATCATGAATATTCATGAGGTTACCTATCATTACTTATCTTTACAGATATTTTACAGTAATGGAAAATTCTGTTGTAGCATACTTAAGCTTATCTTATCCTCTCTATCAAATGCTTTCATGGTGAACCCCATAATCTATTAACAGGGAGGATACAAAACAAACCCCTCCTCCTGTTATGGTTGGAATCAAGCATTTGTGAGGATAAGGTAAGGCTATTTTACGCAATAAAATGTAACAAATTTTATTGTAATTTAACTTTTTGTAAGTTAAATACTTACCTTATCCTCACAAGGACAGACCCACCCTTCCTCCCCTCAGAAGTTTGTTTTCATAGGGGACCAAAAATTAAATGAGGATCTCTCGACAAAGTCCAACCGACAATGTGTTGTGCGCATGCGCACCTATCACTAACTACGGGGTTCACCTCTCCAACAAGAATAATTTTTAAATATTCTTGTTGGTCGCCGCGTTTTGCCTCCACAAAACCAAGTAAGCATTTGTGAGGATAAGGTAAGTATTTAACTTGCAAAAAGTTAAATTACAATAAAATTTGTTACAATTTATATTTGTAAACTTTGTATTTTCTAAAGTGTAGATGTTAAATATAAGCTAAATTGACAGAAATTACATAATTTAAAATTGAGAGTTTTACTCAAACCAGTCTCAGTTAAGTGAGTTTGTGAAACGTATGTGAGCCTAAAACTCAGCTTGAGACCAAAAGCTAAGATTTGAGCCAGTGACTCAACCTGAGACTATGCTAAGTCTGAAACCTGTTATAGTTTATGTATTTTTGTTGTATTATCTGAATTATTTTCAGAGTTCAGCTCACTGTGTCCAACATTCAGAACACTTTACTGGACCACGGTGCAGTCCACAAGACAATGCCTCTCTTACAGCACAGTGACAGCAATCTTGTCAGGGAATACTTTGCATTTGCAAGTGCTTTGCTGTATGGTCTGAACAGCAGAGCACAGGTCAGTAAGATGCACATAGTCTCTATAGTCATACAGGCTCCTGTAAGGGTTGGGAACCAGTTTACATATAAAGTCATACAGATTACTGTAATGGTTGGGGACCAGTTTACATATAAATCATACAGGTTACTGTAATGGTTGGAGACCAGTTTACATATAAATCATACAGGCTACTGTAATGGTTGGGGACCAGTTTACATATAAATCATACAGGCTACTGTAATGGTTGGGGACCAGTTCACATATAAAGTCACACAGGTTACTGTAATGGTTGGGAACCAGTTCACACATAAACTCACACAGGTTACTGTAATGGTTGGGAACCAGTTCACACATAAACTCACACAGGTTACTGTAATGGTTGGAGACCAGTTCACACATAAAATCACACAGGTTACTGTAATGGTTGGGGACCAGTTCACATATAAAGTCATACAGGTTACTGTAATGTTTGGAGACCAGTTCACACATAAAATCACACAGGTTACTGTAATGGTTGGAGACCAATTCACATATAAAGTCACACAGGTTACTGTAATGGTTGGGAACCAGTTCACACATAAACTCACACAGGTTACTGTAATGGTTGGAGACCAGTTCACACATAAAATCACACAGGTTACTGTAATGGTTGGGGACCAGTTCACACATAAAGTCACACAGGTTACTGTAATGGTTGGGGACCAGTTCACACATAAAGTCACACAGATTACTGTAATGGTTGGAGACCAGTTCACACATAAAATCACACAGGTTACTGTAATGGTTGGAGACCAGTTCACACATAAAGTCACACAGGTTACTGTAATGGTTGGAGACCAGTTCACACATAAACTCACACAGGTTACTGTAATGGTTGGAGACCAGTTCACACATAAAGTCACACAGATTACTGTAATGGTTGGGGACCAGTTCACACATAAAATCACACAGGTTACTGTAATGGTTGGAGACCAGTTCACACATAAAGTCACACAGGTTACTGTAATGGTTGGAGACCAGTTCACACATAAACTCACACAGGTTACTGTAATGGTTGGAGACCAGTTCACACATAAAGTCACACAGGTTGCTGTAATGGTTGGGGACCAGTTCACACATAAACTCACACAGGCTATTGTAATGGTTGGGGACCAGTTCACACATAAAAGTCACACAGGTTACTGTAATGGTTGGAGACCAGTTCAAACATAAACTCACACAGGTTACTGTAATGGTTGGAGACCAGTTCACACATAAAGTCACACAGATTACTGTAATGGTTGGGGACCAGTTCACACATAAAATCACACAGGTTACTGTAATGGTTGGAGACCAGTTCACACATAAAGTCACACAGGTTACTGTAATGGTTGGAGACCAGTTCACACATAAAAGTCACACAGGCTACTGTAATAGTTGGAGACCAGTTCACACATAAAGTCACACAGGTTACTGTAATGGTTGGAGACCAGTTCACACATAAAGTCACACAGGTTACTGTAATGGTTGGGGACCAGTTCACACATAAAGTCACACATGTTACTGTAATGGTTGGAGACCAGTTCACACATAAAGTCACACAGGTTACTGTAATGGTTGGGGACCAGTTCACACATAAACTCATACAGGTTACTGTAATGGTTGGAGACCAGTTCACATATAAAGTCATACAGGTTACTGTAATGGTTGGAGGCCAGTTCACACATAAACTCATACAGGTTACTGTAATGGTTGGAGACCAGTTCACACATAAAGTCATACAGGTTACTGTAATGGTTGGGGACCAGTTCACACATAAACTCATACAGGTTACTGTAATGGTTGGAGACCAGTTCACACATAAAGTCATACAGGTTACTGTAATGGTTGGGGACCAGTTCACACATAAACTCATACAGATTACTGTAATGGTTGGAGACCAGTTCACACATAAACTCACACAGGTTACTGTAATGGTTGGGGACCAGTTCACACATAAACTCATACAGATTACTGTAATGGTTGGAGACCAGTTCACACATAAACTCACACAGGTTACTGTAATGGTTGGGGACCAGTTCACACATAAACTCATACAGATTACTGTAATGGTTGGAGACCAGTTCACACATAAAGTCATACAGGTTACTGTAATGGTTGGGGACCAGTTCACACATAAAGTCACACAGGTTACTGTAATGGTTGGGGATTAGTTTACACATAAACTCATACAGGTTACTGTAATGGTTGGGGACCAGTTTACATATAAAGTCATACAGATTACTGTAATGATTGGAGACCAGTTCACACATAAACTCATACAGATTACTGTAATGGTTGGGGTTAAAGTTTGTCCAGGCTGTATCTCTGAAACAGTAAGGTGTAGGAAGTTGATACTTGGTAGGGACATTGGTTAGGAGGTGTAGGTATGCAACATCATTGTCTGACCTTGATTTAACCTTGCCATTGTGACCTTGAGTTTGAAAATTGTGTCCGGGTGGTATCTCAGAAACCGTAAGGTGTAGGAAGTTGATACTTGGTAGGGACATTGGTTAGGAGGTGTAAGTGTGCATCGTCATGGTCTGACCTTGATTTAACCTTGCCATTGTGACCTTGAGTTTGAAAATCTTGTCTGGGTGGTATCTCAGAAACCGTAAGGTGTAGGAAGTTGATACTTCGTAGGGACATTGGTCAGGAGGTGGAGGTGTGCATCGTCATGGTCTGACCTTGCTTTGACCTTGCCGTAGTGACCTTTACCTTTAAAATCTTGTCCAGGCTATATCTTAGAAACCGTAAGGTGTAGGAAGTTGATGCTTCGTAGGGACATTAGTTAGGAGGTGTAGGTGTGCAACATCATAATGTGACCTTGAAATGACCTTTGGCCTTGCCTTTGTCACCTTGATCTATAAAATATTGTTCTGGTATATCTCGGGAACCACAAGCTGTAGGAAGTTGTTACTAGATACAGACATGGGTTAGTGGGTGTAGGTGTGCAACATCATAGTGTGACCTTGATTTGACCTTGTTGTAGTGACCTTGACCTATAAAATCTTCTCTGGGCTATATTTTGGAAACCATAAGGTGTATGAAGTTGATACTTGGTAGGGATATTAGTTATGGGTTGTAAGTGTGCAACATTATTCTGTGACCTTGATTTGACCTTTGACCTTGTTATAGTGACCATGAGTTTTAAAATCTTGTCTGGGCTATTTCTTGGATTCCATAAGGTGTAGAAGGTTGACACTTGGTAGGGACATTGGTTAGCGGGGTGTATGTAAATTTATGTGTGCATCATGGTGTGACCTTTTTGCTCTGCCAAAGTGTATTCAGCTGCCATACTTTAGACGTCTTTCTCTTATGACATATATATATATACAGATTGCTTTAACTGATAATTATATGCACTTTTACATAATTATGCTATTTCCATTGACAGCTATTCTCCAAATAATAAATTTTATAGCTTCGTATGTTTAGTTAACTGACTAATGCTGTCATCTAGCTATTGAATTGTCTTGTTATAGTACTTTATCTTTACATACAGTTTCTTATTCTTAGACGTTATTTTCTCTACTTAAAGAATATTTGGAGCGTTATATAACTGACACTGCACTGAAAGTATCCAGGGGTCGATTTCACAAAGGGACTGAAGTCCAGATTTAGACTTAAATTTAAGACTTTGGTCTTAAATTTTGTCAACAGAATGTTACGTCTGTGGTGTTAGACTTAGTTGATTTCACAAAGTCAGTGGACTTAACTTTAAGTCTGGTTGGTAGTGGGCTTAAATTTTGTAAAGAGAACTTAAATATGGCCGCCATAAACTTTTCTCCACTTCAAAATTTAAAATTGCTGTAAATAAAGTATAATTATACAGAACACCTAACTGAAGTAGTCTTTGGGAAGATTATATGATATAACAAGGCTTTCTATTTCAAAACAGAACTTTTCCTTAGAAAAAATGCATTAAATGAAGGATATAAAATGTCACCCCTTTGTGAAATCCATTTAAGTCCTAGACCTAGCTAAGACCAAAGTCTTAGATTTAAGTCCAAGACTTAGCCAATAAAGGGACTTAGTTTTAGTCCTTTAGTGAAATCAGCCCCAGATCTTCTACTGTTTGACTATACTTCTATATTTCATGGTGTTGAAAACTATTTCCCCATACTGTGGGGTACAGGCATCTCTGATGCTATTTTCTTATAAAGTCTTAAAGATTACTTTCGGAGTTAGAGACAAATTAACACATACATTTACCCAGACTGTGAGTTAAATCTCTGTAAGTGGAATATTGGTAGATAATACAGCATTACACAGGTATTTGTATATTGGTTTGTCTTTAGTTCATTGTAAGCAATCCATGTACAATGTAGAACATGCAGATTTAGTATTCATTGTATAAATAAGACATAAGTGTAATAACATCATTCAGTAAATCAGTAATGTGGGTTAATTTGTCTCTGTGGCATTTGTCAGTGCATATATTAAGAAGGTAAAACTGTCTACACGCAATTCATTCATCTATGTATGCACTCATTGAACCTTTCAGGATGCATTCAGGGATTGTAGCCGGGAGGAAGTATTTTTCTTCACAATGAAAGAGAGGATTCACTTGTCCACACAGTACACACAAGAAAAGTGAGTCCTTAGGTTAAAATATTCTAAACTTGAGGTTACCAAGGTAACAGGTACTTAGAATGTAGTAACCTGGGTACTGATTTGCTTTTTACATGCCTTACATCAGCCGGAACAGAAAGTTTACGGTCAGTTTTACAAGCTCAGACTTAGACTTTAAAACTTTTGTCTTAGATTTAGGCTAAGTCTGTGATCTTAGATTTAGTCAATTTCACAAAGCAACGAAGTCAAAGCTTTGGATAGGTCTTTGACTTGCAGGTTATGTGATTGACAAATGTGTGTTCTATATCATTGGAAAGATATTTTTACAGTATGTTTGCTCATTTTCCATGCAGAGATAACTGAGATATTGCAAGTTAAAGATTGAGTTTTTTATATTCACTAGTGCGTTTGCATACATGACACTGTTTTTAGCATTTTTTCTTTAAATATGGCTTTATTTAATTCATAAGTCATAGAAAATGGTAGATAATAAAAGTAAATCACCAAGTAAAACATCCATAATTAGACATATACAGAAAAATATATCACTCATGAAGTTCACAATGTAATACTTGTGCTACGCACTCGTGTAATACTATCATCTTCATTCATTAAATTGGAAAATGGCTTCCTGAAAAATTGCCCTCCTCTAAATTTGGTCTCCCTGTAGTTTATTATCTGTCGCCAGAGGACGAAGGCCATGGTCTGGAGTTTATAAAATGCCTTCTGTATGTGCCTGCGTCCATCCATTTGTCACGTTTTTTCATACATCTTAATGTCTCATTCATTTTTAAAAGATATCTTCGGCAAATATGCAGGATATGTTTATGACTGTGAAAACATGTCTGTGCAAAATTTTGGCCTCATTTTGAAAAACAAAATAACTGCCATAACTGATTGTTTGAAAATCATAAAGATGCTCTAAATGTTGAAATATTGCAGGTAGCTCCATCAAATTTACTCAAAAGATATAGGACAAGAAAAACTAGACTGATAGTAATTTTGGCCTTGTTTCAAAAACAAAATGGCTGTCATATCACATGTTTAATGTCAGATAAGGTTATCCTTTGAAAATGACCTTGTATCTTCCTTCCCATTGCGCCTATGGGTTTTCGGAATGTGAAAACTATTGGGAAGTTATGGCCTAAGAATCTTCCAAGTGTTGAATTTGACCTTTGACCCCTGCTGCAAGGTCACATGGGTTCATCATACTAAAACGTCCTTATATCTCCCTTATTACGAGTAATCTAATCTAATCTAATCTGGACTTTTATAGCACTTAATCTCCATCACTGATGGACTCTAAGGCGCAACTGAACATAAGGCAAGGCAGTTAACATAAATCCGAGGACATAGCCAGGTCATACCAAGGAGACACAGGGTGACAGGAGAGGCTATGGGGGATATGCTTTTGTAAACAGGTACGTTTAAGCTTCTATTAAATTTTAGGTTTATATCTTCTAACTTTAAGAGTCTGCCATTTGTATTAGTGATATCTCCAATTAAATGGATTCCTTGTTTAAACCAATCTGGGAAAAATGTTGGGCCTTTAAAGATCTGAGAGTTGTACCAAATACAGGTTTGAAGAATTTCATTATTTGACGTTATGGGAATTTGATGATGTATATCTATCCAGTTATTTATCACATTATACCAAAATGGGTTTGTCATATTTTTCAGAGATAGTTTGCTAAAGTCTTCCCCAAAGCTCAAAATTTTATCAGGATATCCATATGATTTCTTAAAGAGTCTATACCACTGTGAATCAGAACTGGATAAAAATTGTCTTACCCAGCTCACTTTTAAGGCCTGCTCAAACTTTTTTATATTTATCATTTTTAGACCGCCTTCCAAATAGTCATGGCATATAGTTGTTCTTTTTATTTTGTCAGGCTTACCGTCCCAAACAAATTTAAATAATATTTGGTTTAATTGCTTCTGAAAATTATCTGACCTTGGTAATGAGGAAAATAGATGAATACATTTTGACAAAATATTTGTCTTCACCACAGTTATTCTTCCAAAGGGACTTAAATAGGGACTGCTCCATTTTTTTATATCTCGTTTAATATCTTGAAGTGTTTGATGATAATTCATCTCTGGAATTTTATTAAAATCTGTGGAGAACCTTAAGCCCAACAACGTAAAATCAGTGTCATCCCAATTAAGATTAACAGAAGTAATAAGCTTCTCATGACAAAATTTTTTCCTGCCAATCCAAATCATCTTTGTTTTGTCCTTATTCATATGAAGACCAGACTTATTACCAAATATTTCCAGTATATTTAGGGCTGCCTGTAAGGAATGCTGACTGCCATGCAGTATCAATGTTGTGTCATCTGCGAACTGTGTTCACTTAAATTCCATCCCATCAATTAAGATACCAACAATCTGGGGGTTCAATCTAATCAAAAGTGATAGTATTTCTGCACCAATTAGGAACAAGGAAAGGGAGAAATAGGATCTCCCTGACGACATCCTCTGGTTATTGGTAACCCCTTTGAAAGTACCCCGCATTGTAAGCTTTGATGTCTTTATTGAAAACTTTTATCCAATTGATCAGATTTTTACTATACCCAAAGAAGGCCAATGCTTTGTAAAGAAAATTCCATGACAGTGAATCAAAGGCCTTTTCAAAATCTATTAGCATTAGTAAGCCTGGGATTCCTTTAGTTTCAGTTACGTGCAATAGATCATACACCAGTCTTGTCGAGTCACTAATTTGTCTTCCTTTAATAAAACCTGTTTGGCATTTCGAAATGACTTGGTTCAAAGAGGGCTTTAATCTGTCTGCTTTAACACCCGAAGCTAATTTATATACCACACATAGCAAGGAGATTGGCCGCCAGTTCTTAATGAATGAGCGATCTTCATTAGGTAATTAACAAGTAATTATGCATTGACGCATTGAAGTAGATAAACTACCTTTATGAAAGCCACAGTTAATGGCTTCCATTACAAAATATTTAATTTTGCCCGAAAATACTTTTAAAAATTCTGAGGTAATCCCATCTATACCGGGGGTCTTATTATGTCCACCCCACTGGGGGTTGGACATATTATTTTTGCTTTTTCCGGCGTCCGGCGTCACACTTGGTTTCCGGACATTTTAGGCAACAGTTCTTATCCTATCTTTACCAAATTTGGCATGCAGGTTTATTGGGTTAATAGCTTGTATGGGATTGCTTTTGGTGATGATAGCTGTATAGCTAACTGAGTAATAGCTACTTTGCTACTTTTGAGTATCTCTTTGGTTTCCAGACATTTTAAGGAATGCTATTAAGCCGAGCTTTCTGAAATTTGGTATGGAGGTTCATTGGGTTAATAGCTTGTATGGGATTGCTTTTGGGGGGAATTTCTTCATAGATCAGTGAGTAATTAATTAAATAAATGAGTAATTGGTTATTTTGAATACTGAAAAAGGCAAATGTGCTCATATCTCCTAAACCGTGCGAGATAGAGTGATTTCGTCAAAATTTTCAACCCACAGGGTATCTGAGCAATGTACTCTTTGCAATTTTCAAAAAATTTTCCCCTCCCCAAAAATGGCGGCCATTTTGAATTTTCGAATTTTTCCCAAAAATGGCAAAACACAAATTTGCTTCTATTTCCTTAACCATGTGAGATAGAGCGATTTCGTCGAAATTTTCGACCCACAGGGTATCTGAGCAATATACTCTTTGCAATTTTAAAAAATTTTCCTCTTCCCACATATGGCGACCATTTTGAATTTTCAAATTTTTGCCCAAAATGGCAAAACACAAAATTGATTCCTTTACCGTGCGAGATAGAGTGACTTCGTCAAAATTTTCGACCCAACCAATGCAAAAAGGCATGAAGCTGAAATAATTTACATGTACACTAATAAATATTTAAGCATCTTTGATATTTTTTACAAATGAAACAGGGTCTTGTAAGACTACTGTACAATTTTGGCAAAAGGTTCATGGGGTGGACATTACACATGATAATGTGTGTTCTTCTATGCTATCCTGTTTCTATTCATATGTCGCAGCTACTATCAACAGGGCGTTCTATTTCTAGTTTGATTTCATTCTCTTTAGTACTACTTTAAGTTCCTGATCTGTTATTAAAGTTCCCATTTCCTCTAAAGGCCTCTGTTGTTCCAAC
This sequence comes from Sabellastarte sp. h YS-2021, assembly GCA_964017235.1. Classification (NCBI taxonomy): domain Eukaryota; kingdom Metazoa; phylum Annelida; class Polychaeta; order Sabellida; family Sabellidae; genus Sabellastarte; species Sabellastarte sp. h YS-2021. The sequence continues at coordinate 1,688,789 of OZ024927.1, forward strand.
CCCATTTTTTTAAAATCCATATCTAGTAAATTATCATCTTGATTTTTGAAAAGATTCTCATAGAACGATCTTATGTGGTCCAGCACCTCTTCTTGCTTGGTGACAATAGAACCATTACTAAGTTTAAGTTTTCTTATGGTTTTTTCAATGTAGTTTTTATTTTCAAGGTTGCAAAAGTATTTAGGCTTTTCTCCTTCTTGTAACCATTGCAATCGTGCTCTAACTGATTGACCTTTCAGTTTAACATTTCTTAACTGCTCTAGCTCTGCTTTTTTGTCTAACAGCAGTTCAGAATTTATGGAATTCAGCTGAGGTACAGATTCTAGAGCTTTTATATCAGCTATTAAATTCTTTTCAGCATTTAGTTGTTTTCTTTTCAATAGTGAAGCAAATTTTATTACGCTACAATAGCTTACCATGTGGGACTCAATGCTGTTCTCGGATGGCCAAAAGGCATACCTGCCAACGTCTAAGAAAAAAAGACATTGATGCTTGGCCGTAGCCTCTAGTTGTCGTCACGTGATAACTTCTGACCAATCGCCCTACTTTCTCGTTGGCCACATTGAACTGGTAGCTGTTTGTAAATATACAGACATTTTCATTTATTTCTCAGCTTTTACGTATTGTTGGAGGTTCTTTTTTGGATATTTCTTTTATTATATAACATAGATCATTCTGTAAAATTTTTATTTTGACAGGATAAGTATATTTCATGTTTTTGCGTGTTTTGAGTTTTCCTCGGTACAGGCGATTTACATTGTACGTCTTTTATTGCGTTTAAAATGTCTCTCCACCAAACGAATAAAGACAAACCGAGAGCTCAGAAATGCCGCCATTTTTGTTTTAGTTTCGACCTACACAACTATTGCCCTACCTGTAGGGAGGCTGGCAAGGGTGATGACCCCCGTGTCACCTTCCAAACGCCCTGTGATATCTGTGCATCTTTTACAGATGAACAGATGAAGAAAATTCAGGAAACGTTATCTTAAAAAACAAAAGGCGGAAACTAGTACTAAAGATAATGAACTTGATCTTTTGGGCGAAGGCGACGGGGATTCCTTCACTGGCTCAAATGCAGACCTCGAGAGTGCTGCTGACAATCTTTTTACCTTACCCCCCCGTCCTCAGCCCCTTGCTTTCAGTCCTTTATCTCTTAAAACACCAGCCAAGTCTGTCCCACCCAGGTACTGCTTTACAACAAAAAATTGAAACAAATCTTGAAAAATCCCTGGGAAATTCTTTAAATATTCATTTACAGCAACAAATGGGTTCCTTTCAGGCATCCATGTTGGAAGCTTTTCAGTCGCTCCAAGAGGAGTTGACTGCTAAAAAGCAAACAGACGTGGATCAGTACGTTGCTCCATCTGAACTACCTCCGAAAAAGGTCTCGGACTCACACAAAAAGCAAAACCACTCTCGTAGTAGGCAGGAAATTGATCCCGGGTCTGCCTCGGATCAATCTAATGAAGAATCCGATGAACCTCGGATCCCTTCTACCAAACCTAAAAAGCACTCTGATAAGAGTAAATACAAGTCAAGGTACAGATAAGTGTCATCTTCCTCAGGGGAGGATCAGTCCCCTGTAGTCAGACACAGGTCTTCTAAGCCCTCTAGGGCGCAGCCCTCAGGGACTGTTTCTGATCAAGACCTCCCACAACATGATCCAGACCCCCCTTATTATAGGGAAGTAGCTCTGTCTGACATTCCCTCACAGTACGCTGAAGAGGTCGACACTTTTAGGCGCATTCTTTCCCTCCCTGACCCCTGGGAGTCTATGCCTAGGTCCTCAACTTCAGTGATGGGTCTGGATGATGAAAAAGGCCGTCAAGAGCTCAGACCTAGAGGTCCTTCCTCTATTCTGCCCCTCAGCTCAGTTATCAAGGACGCCTTTGATAAATTTCAACATGACTTTAAGGCTGCTAATTTACCCGAGGGTAAATACGTCAAGCCTCCTCCTTCCACTTCTAAGTGGTACAAGGTGGGACAGCCCTGTTATCAGGACAAATTTCAGGAGTTGAATACAGATTTCACCAAAATCTGTATTACTCCTAAACCCTCTGGGGCCCCTATGGGCAAGGTCCCCCTTCCAATTCTCAAGGAGTTGGAGCATCAGGCTAGACAAAATATCTCAACCCTCAATTTCACCGCTGCCTTCGCTAAAACTTCTTCTTCTTGCAATGCTTCCCTTGAGAAGTGTCAACATAGCATCAAGTCAACTGTCAAGAAGATTAAGTCTCAGATTCAAAAAGGTGCCAATCCTGAGAAAGCAGCAAAGCGTGGATATGAGGAAGTTGCTGAGTACATGGATTTTTTGAATAAGACAGTTCTTATTCAACACAGGGCCCTTACACGCCTCAGCAAATCCCTAGCCCATATTCTCCAGAGGGAGTTATATTCTATGGCTAATACCGGCTTGCTTAGGCGCAAAGCCAAGATGACCCTCTTACAGCCACATTTGGGGGAAGCCAAGAACTTAGGAACTCGTCCTTTTGGGACCCGTCCTTGTTCGAGTCTCAACTTGTGAAGAAAGGGGAAGACTTGCTTCTCAAAAAAGGCACCTCTAAAGACTCTCAGGGTTTCGCACCCTACCAGAATAAGCCCTTTCGTGGTCCCCACAAGAAAAGAGGCTCCTACAGGAAACGCCCCTATGAGGGCAACTCCTCACAAAGCAGTAACCAATCGTTTTCCTCAGGAAGGGGGAAACCGAGCTTCAGAGGCTCCAGGGGTCGTTTTCGACCCCATAATAGGGGAAGGAGGCGCGGAAACCCCTCTTCCCAATGACTCCTCTAAAGCCTCTCTCAGTCCACCAGTAGGAGGTCGCCTCTGTTCTTTCAGGAGAGACTGGCAAACAAACAAATGTTAAACATCATCACCAATGGCTACATACTGCCATTCCTTTCAAAGCCAAATTTGGTCAGATTCCCTCTGATCCTGTCAGAGTACAAGGCCCATCAAAAAGACCAAGCTCTGGCCACTTGTATCCAGTCTCTCCTGTCAAAGAACGCAATCGAAAGGGTGGAAAATGTAAAATCTCTTGGGTTTTACAGTCGCCTGTTCCTAGTACCCAAGCCTCACCAAAGGTGGAGGCCAGTCATAGACCTAAGCAGGCTCAACACTTTTCTACACATAGAAAAGTTCAAAATGGAAACTCCAGAGTCCATCAGGACATCCCTGATTCCAGGGAAGTGGGTATCGTCGAAAGATCTGTCGGACGCTTACCTACACATCCCCATCCACCCAAACTCAAGGAAATATCTAAGGTTTTGCTACAAGTCACAGGTGTTCCAGAAGGTCTTGAACATCTTTATAAAATTTTGTATTGTCAGTGTTTGGCCCATACACACATATAATATTTAAAATTTAAAATATTTAAAATTTAACTTCCACAAATTTAGGAGAGGGCAATTTTGTAAGAGGCCACTTTCCCAGATTCATATTCTTCTGTTTTTTTGTCATTCAGGGAGTTTTCCTGTAATAGAACACCTCTCACAAGTAGTTTGTGGTATGCTTCTGTGGTTGTAAACAACATTTTAACCATTGTGTGTCGATCCTGTACATGGTGTTGTTTACATGACAGACGTAACCTGGCTGCCCAGTATGAGGCCAGAAGTCAGAGAGAGGCTGCATTAGATAGATCGCTGCGGGAAACCATCACGGGCAGAAGACAGGTGGGAATTCTGGTCCAAAATCTACAAACTCACTGCAGTGAAAGATATTTTGTAGTTTGAGACACTCAGATAATACATTCACCATACATTCAGTACTAAGTCAGGACTTGTAAATGTCAGTGTTTAATATCTTAGTCACAAAGGAACTGTGTCTTTACTGTCCTAAAAATGTCTATAGAGTAATGTGGAGCCTTAAGTTTTTTAAAAGTGTTCAAACATTCACAGAAGAGCTATTTATTGTACTCAGTCACATAATAGCCAATTGCTATTGATATAGTGATACACGCAATGGTGAGGGACAGAATTCACATGTACTTGTTTTCTGCGTAAATTTTGAACGGCATATTTCTGCTGTCCCGTCCAATTTAACTTGCTCCTTTGAAAAAAGTTTTATGTGAAACAAATAATATAAGTATATTCAATAGACGTTTCAAACAGTATAATAAAATAATTTATAGCAGCAGCAGAAAGAAAGGTGACGTTTTGCTTACATTTCTAAAAGTGTTGCAAATGTATATATACAAGCTGGATAGGCATTAAATACTAGTGAACAGCACATATACATACCTTTAAGAATAGAAGTATCACTTTATAATTTTAATGCCATTCAAAATTTACACAGAAAACAGATACATGTGAACTCTGTCCCTCGCCATAACGTCCATCAGTACATGAATAGCAATTGGTGACGTGACATAAACTCAGTCAATGTTTCCGTCTGAGTCGTATCACTCTATGTGTGAACTGTCCCAGTCATGAAACAAGTGATTATTACTGCGTGTTGGCCGCTGTTTTATTCTCTCCACTTATCACATTCAGTATATTTTTCAGGCCTCTGTAGAGCAGTCTTTCCTCATTGCAAACCCCAGTCTGCTGGAGGCGGGCCACACCGCAGGAAGCTCTATTGACAGAAATAACAATGTGAAAAGACAAACCGACTCACCATCCAACCCGGTATGTTAAATCAGTGTGTTGTCTTAAAGCTCAGATTCATACCAATCACGTACTCATCAAAAAACAATAAAATAAGAATTAGCTTATGACACACAAGGAAAAAGTATTCAGAACAAAACTCTTTATTTACAAATTTACAATGATCTATATAATTTTTAAGTAATGGCACTACGTAATAGTACAAGTTCCTGCAACTGTTCCTGCTTCAGTTTTAAAATGAGTACCGTTAGTATCTCTAACAAATCTTGTGCATTTCCTAAAGTGACACTGTCATCTTCATTTTTATTTTCTAAAAAATACTAATTTTCATTAATAGTTTGAAATAAATAGTCGTCTTCATTAATACCGTAAAATAAAACCCATATAACATCTGATTGAAACTAGTGACATGCCGTTATTTGTAGGAGAGTTTGGTTACATTTCAGCCATTTTTACTCACACTATACCTTGTGTTTACAGAATGAATTCTCAGATATTTACTCCAAAACACTAACCAATGACTTGGACCAGGTGGAGATCAAGGACCAAGGTTACATTGAACTGATGCTGAAAATGATGGCTTGTATGTGTGATGGACAGCATTCCGAGTTACAGGTGTGTGAATACACAGTCACAGGTGTGTGAGTTACAGATGTGTGAGTTACAGGTTTGTGAGTTACAGGTGTGTGAGGTGTGTGAGTTACAGGTGTGTGAGGTGTGTGAGTTACAGATGTGTGAATACACAGTGACAGGTGTGTGAGTTACAGGTGAATGAATACACAGTGACAGGTGTGTGAGTTACAGATGTCTGAATACACAGTGATAGGTGTGTGAGTTACAGGTGTGCGAATACACAATGACAGGTGTGTGAGTTACAGGTGTGTGAATACACAGTGACAGGTGTGTGAGTTACAGATGTCTGAATACACAGTGACAGGTGTGTGAGTTACAGGTGTGCGAATACACAATGACAGGTGTGTGAGTTACAGGTGTGTGAATACACAGTGACAGGTGTGGTGAATGAATACACAGTGACAGGTGTGTGAGTTACAGATGTCTGAATACACAGTGACAGGTGTGTGAGTTACAGGTGTGCGAATACACAATGACAGGTGTGTGAGTTACAGGTGTGTGAATACACAGTGACAGGTGTGTGAGTTACAGGTGAATGAATACACAGTGACAGGTGTGTGAGTTACAGGTGAATGAATACACAGTGACAGGTGTGTGAGTTACAGGTGAATGAATACACAGTGACGGGTGTGTGAGTTACAGGTGAATGAATACACAGTGACAGGTGTGTGAGTTACAGATGTCTGAATACACAGTGACAGGTGTGTGAGTTACAGGCGAATGAATACACAGTGACGGGTGTGTGAGTTACAGATGTGTGAATACACAGTGACAGGTGTGTGAGTTACAGGTGTGTGAATACACAGTGACAGGTGTGTGAGTTACAGGCGAATGAATACACAGTGACGGGTGTGTGAGTTACAGATGTGTGAATACACAGTGACAGGTGTGTGAGTTACAGGTGTGCGAATACACAGTGACGGGTGTGTGAGTTACAGGTGAATGAATACACAGTGACAGGTGTGTGAGTTACAGATGTCTGAATACACAGTGACAGGTGTGTGAGTTACAGGTGAATGAATACACAGTGACAGGTGTGTGAGTTACAGATGTCTGAATACACAGTGACGGGTGTGTGAGTTACAGGTGAATGAATACACAGTGACGGGTGTGTGAGTTACAGGTGAATGAATACACAGTGACGGGTGTGTGAGTTACAGATGTCTGAATACACAGTGACGGGTGTGTGAGTTACAGATGTCTGAATACACAGTGACAGGTGTGTGAGTTACAGATGTCTGAATACACAGTGACGGGTGTGTGAGTTACAGGTGAATGAATACACAGTGACGGGTGTGTGAGTTACAGATGTCTGAATACACAGTGACGGGTGTGTGAGTTACAGATGTCTGAATACACAGTGACAGGTGTGTGAGTTACAGATGTCTGAATACACAGTGACGGGTGTGTGAGTTACAGGTGAATGAATACACAGTGACGGGTGTGTGAGTTACAGATGTCTGAATACACAGTGACGGGTGTGTGAGTTACAGGTGAATGAATACACAGTGACGGGTGTGTGAGTTACAGGTGAATGAATACACAGTGACAGGTGTGTGACATTTGTGTCAGGTACAGATAAGTGACATTGCAGGTGTGTCCGCTACAGTGGCATGTGTGTGAGTTACAGGTGTGAGACTTAAAGGTGTGTGTTTACAGAGTTGCAAATAAATGAGTTACATGTGAGCAATATGTCTCTGTAAGTTATGTATAACATTGTAGTCACTCTGTTTTTGATGTATTCTGCAGGATCTGCTGAGGGAACAACCTGACAACTACAAGTCTGCTAACCTTGTTGGTGACGTCACAGGTTTCCTGAATTTACTATACTGCCGTATCCAGGACTGTAACATTGATCTAGTCACACAAGTCTTTGTCACACTCAATGAGTTTGCCTCAGTAAGTACAGAATCCTGCACAGTTTGCTTTCAACAAGAAAGTCACAAAGTCTCACTAGTTCTTCTCACTGAGGTAGTGAAAGCTTGTGAAGTGCTGGAAACCTCTACCTGTGTGGTTTCCGACAACAGTTTTTGCTTTTCTCTATACTACTGAATGATTTCAGTTATAATGACTACAAAATGGATGGAGTTGAAATGAATCTAATGTAACAAAGGTGATTCATTATTATATCCCCAGACGAAAGTCGGGGATATATTGGATTCAGGTCCGTCGCGCCGCCGCCGCCGCCGCCGTAGAAATTTCCTTGTGGACGCGATAACTCAAAAACAAATTAATATTTTTTTTTCAAACTTGGTACACATGTTAAGGGTGCCCAAAGGAAGATCCCTATTTTAAGGTGACCTTAAACTCTCAGTAAAAAAGAACTTATGGCCACCTTAAGGTCAGAAATTGCACTTTTGGCCACTTAGAGCCCTGTAGGTCACAAACTATGATGCTCAGCTGGCTGAAATTTTACCTGACAACACATTAATATGTTCTTAGTACATGTGCCGAAAATCATGACTTTAAGTTGAGGAGAAAATTGTGTTTGAGGCCCATAAATACCCCCACTTAGGGATTTTTTGCTATACTTTACACATATTTTGCCCTATAATTTGGAAGTGATAATTCTGATGAGTCTCAAACTGCGCTAGGTATAACTTTGATATGTAATCCTTGTCTGTAGAAAATTTTAGGGCTGTAGGTTTACCCAAAGGGGTCGACTTAAGGTCTCAAAAGTGCCCACAGAGACCCAATTTATGCACTTTTTGCCACTTTCAAGCACTGTAGCTTTCAAACTATGTCTCTCATCTAAGTTAAATATCATCTGGGAATATATCTATGTGTTTTCTTATATGTGCCCCAACATTTAGGCCTTTAATAGGCAGTTAACCTGTGTATCAGGACCATAAACACCCACCCGAGTGACCCTTATAAGACATTTTTCACATCTTTTTCCCTGTAACTTGGAAATGGTAAGTCTGAGAAGTTTCAAACTGTATTAGATATATATTCTGTGTGTAATCTTAGTATGTAACAGATTTTAAGTCTGAAGCTTTAATTTTGAAGGTCAAATTGAGGTCTCTAAAAGGCTCCCAAAGACCCAATATTTGGACTTTTTGCTACTTTTAAGCCCTGTGACTGTCAAACTATGTGACTGATAGAGCTCAAATCCTATCTGAGAAGATATTAGTATGTTATTTTTATATGTGCCAAAAATTAAGGCTTTAAGAAGACATTTAACCTGTGTATGAGGACCATAAATCCCCACCCGAGTGACCATTTTTAGACATTTTTCACATATTTTTCCCTGTAACTTGGAAATGGTAAGTCTAAGAAGTTTCAAACTGTATTAGATGCATATTCTATGTGTAATCTTAGTATGTGACAAATTTTAAGTCTGAAGCTTTAATTTGAAGGCCACATTTAGGTCTCTAGAAGGCCCCATAAAGACCCAGTATTTGGACTTTTTGCCAATTTTAAGGCCTGTGACTGTTAAACTATGTGACTGATAGAGCTGAAATCTCATCTGGGAATACATTATTATGTTCTTTTTACATGTGCCAAAAATCAAGGCTTCAAGTAGACATTTAACCTGTGTATGAGGACCTTTAACACCCACCTGAGTGACCCTTTTAAGACATTTTTCACATATTTTGCTCTGTAACTTGCAAATGGTAAGTCTGAGAAGTTTCAAACTTTATTAGATACATATTCTATGTGTAATCTTAGTGAATGTAGGACGTTTCGGCCACGGACGTTTCGGACTAGGACGTTTCGGACTAGGACGTTTCGGCCACGGACGTTTCGGCTCGGCCATTTTTGAGGGTGGACGTTTCGGCCAAATATATTTTTGGATCAGGTTTTCAATGATTAAACATGCAAATAATACAACTGTGATAACATTTATTGTACAACCTTTCCCACATTTTATAACAATAATATAATAACATTTTACACAATTAAGCTATATACATAAACTTCAGATCACACAATTCAGAGTCATTTTAAATGTTTGGCTGACCACCTCTCAGGTTATGGCTTACACCCCGAAGGAAGTCTGGTATGGACTTGCGGCCTAGAGATCTGTCCTCACAGAGATTGTGCAGTCTACCTTGAAGTTCGGTGTATACTTTCTTGATCCTCTTCTTTGGTCTCACACCACGCTCATCCTGTAGAAGTACAGCAGATACACGGGCACACTCTGCTTGCAAACACTCAATCAGTTTCCACACTGTAGGGTGGCTTTGGCCAACAAGGTTCCTGAATTTGTTGTTCCAGCCCTCTGATACGTTGTTGGTCCTTGGTTGGTTTGCAAGGGTCACCTCATGCATATTCCATTGGGCGGGAGCAAATATGGGTGGCACACGCCGGAACCTTAGCTGAAGATCTGGAGTCTGAGGTCTGGGACGCAGATGGCCTGTCACATAATTTGTGTCAAAGTACTCCAGCAGTGGGGTTGATTCTTCTGGAGCCGATTCTCTGAGGTAGGTCATCCCTTCAGACACTTCATGTAGTGGGAGAAAGGCTAGGGCATCAATTTGTCCACAGAACAAACGGAAATCATCATCACTTTCATACAGGTTGGTGAGGCCCAAGGACTGTATCTTACGCCATATTGATTGGGTCAAGTGGTAGAAGCAGTACTGAATAGTCACGTGTGATGATTGATAATCACAAAAAGGGAAACAGTCTGCCTGTTTCCTCAACTTGATCAAAGAAAATTGTGCAGACACTGCTTTCCTTAAACCATAAAAGGTTTGCTTTCACAGCTCTCCTTTCAAGTCACTTAGTGATATAGATTTTCCCTTTTTGGACACAAGGACATTAAAAGATGTTCTTATTATATAAATCTCCTAAAAATATAGATTTGGCCGAAACGTCCACCCTTAAAAATGGCCTGGCCGAAACGTCCGTGGCCGAAACGTCCTAGTCCGAAACGTCTGTGGCCGAAACGTCCGTGGCCGAAACGTCCGTCCACCAATCTTAGTATGTAACAAATTTTAAGTCTGAAGCTTTAATTTGAAAGCCACATCGAGATCTCTAAAAGGCCCACAATGACTCAATATTTGGACTTTTTACCACCTTTAAGCCCTGTAACTGTTAAACTATGTGATTGATGGAGCTGAAATCCCATCTGGGAATGCATTATTATGTCCTTTTTACATATGCCGAAAATCAAGGTTTTTAGTAGACATTTAACCTGTGTATGAGGGCCATAGACACTCGCCCAAGTGCCTTTTTTGACATTTTTTCCGTATTTTGCCCTGTTATTTGGAAATGCTTAGTGTGACAAGTCTTAAACTGTATTATATATGATTTTTGTTTGTTATGTATGTCCCCCCAAAAAGTTTCAGATCTGTAGTTTAATTGCTAAGGTCTCTTTAACAATTGTAAAATGCCCACAGAAACCCAATTTATGGATATTATGCCACTTTAAAGCCCAGTAACTGTCAAACTATGTGGGTTATAGAGCTGAAATCTTTGAATTTTTAAAAGGAAATGCCTGTCTATTTAAATTTTGAATATTAATAATGTTATGGCTATCTTAGTCTTTTAAGAACTTATTTTTGTGTCTTATACCTCTGCTTGCTGAGTTTTTCACTTTTTAAAATGAAACTGGTGAAACATATTGAAGTAGACAAAATGGACACCTTAAGTGAGCTTTAAGTCCCAATATTAATGAAATTATATCCTTATGTAGTAAAACTAGGGGATTTTTAACCCTCAACTAGCCCATTTTATTCAACTTGCCTCAGTTAATTTTGGCACAGCTCCTACAGTTATGAACTCATTTCAGTTGATAATCACATACTTAAAATTCTCAATTCTTTTTGTATTTGAGTACCCCTTTTATATAGATTGTTTGTTTACCATTTATGCTCAACCCACATCCCCCACCCGGATTCCCCCCACCCACCTCTGGGACCTCCAGCTATATTGAGTGACACTAAATAAACAAAGGTATTTAATGATATCAGATGAGAAACAAAGAACTCAATGGGGTTGCAGATCTTGTGTAATAGTGAGAGAGGTGTGGAGAAGGGGAGAGGGGTGGGGGTGGGAGGTGGTGGGCTTCATTACATATAACACAAAGGGGAGTCAGAACTGAGATTGTGTCACATATTTAGGTTGCATATATATGGACCACATATATAGGTATAGAGGAAATGAATAACTGAAAACAATTCTAAAAATAATATAATAAAATAATAATATAAATAATTTTTTTTAAAATAATATTTTATTTGTGAACAAATATAGAAACAGATATGCGCTTGTGGGATTATGAATTTTAGAATGGACATTGAATCATCAATCATTTAAATACTTTGAAGGAAGATTGAAAAATATGATGAGTTGAGTTAAAAATAATATTTTATTTGTCAACAAATATAGAAACAGATATGCTCTTTTGGGATTATTATTTTAGAATGGACATTCAATCATCAATCATTTAAATACTTTGAAAATAGGTTTAGAGTTATCATTGCAGGAAGATTGAAAATATAATTTGAGTTATGTATTCGGCGTCTGGGGATACACCATCTTCCTTGGGGAGATATAAACAGAGTAGATTGATGTGCTGAAGTTCATATAATAATGGGTAATTATGTTTTAAAAAATTCCCGATCAAAACCTGTGGCGTGAGTGATGACCTGTCTGAGGATATGTTGGCGCCGAGTTGGCCCAATCTAGTTTTAAACTGTAAAGTAAATATTTTTATTGTTTTTAAATTGATTATGTCAACTGATGTTTGTTCAGGTTTTACAGATATATTGTGTCTTGTTTCAGGGAAATACAGAAAATCAGTTTGTGATCTATGAACAACATATTGTGGAGTATGTCAACTATATCTTGCGGGCAAGTTTGGATGGTGTGAGTCCACAGAAGGTAAGGCACTTACATTGGGTGTCAGCCTGTAGTGTTGTCATCAAGAGGATGACCATTCACAACCGTATCTCTGCCTCCTATCTCCTCTGTGTCCTTCTCATGTTTCCCCCACAGCCAGACTGGGAGTCACAGTAGGTCTACTCGGGTGTGATGTGACATTGGTCGTGTGATGTCTGTTCTTTCTGTGGCTTTTTCTGTTAACATTTCCAACTTTTAACTTCCATTTTCTCCAGATTATTCATACATTATCAACCAACTAGAATGCATCAATATAACTTGTAGAATATTTTAAAGGTTTGACTAAATTTATACAAGGCTTTTATTTAGACAATTTGTGTTTCACATTAGAGTGCTTGGGGTAACTCGTGGAACTCCAAAAGTTTTCTTTCATTGTTACGCTAACTGTATCTGATGCACTGAATTATCTTTTTTCTGTGAATAAAATAGCATATTTTAATATTATTTTCAAATATTTTGTTTTAAATGCTAGTATTTGTCAACAGAAGCTTGTCTAAAATGAAGACGGTATTTTAATAAAGTGCTGTACAAAAGCCTTGAAATATTTATCAAATTTAATGTAGTGTTTATAACATTATTCCATAATGTCCTCAATTGTAACAAATCTATACTGGTACATTTTAGATCTGTATTTGTATTTACTGAATCATCACACGTACTATTTAACATAATGCTGAATATTAATGTAATGACATCAGAGACTGTGAACAAAAGAAAGATCAGTCTCTAGAGATTATCTTGTAAATGTAAAGAATTATGAATTAAAGTCTTTTCACTTGTGTTTACTTCAAAACACCACATAAATCATTAAATATTTCATAAAAAATACTTAGTTTTTGTTTTTGTGTAATATTCAAATAGCACAGCTTTGATCAGCTAATACAAATGAATATTTTATCTTAATTGAATCTTTACTGCATAGTTACAAACTATTGGCTGTCACTTGTAAAATCACATAAGTTTCATGAACTAATCTTGAAGTCTTTGGTTTTACCATCACACATCCTCCAGTACATCATTGTCTTCAGAAACTCGGCCTGTGGTCAGCCATATGCTGCCTCATGATGTCCATTGTAGAAGAACAGCATCCAGAGAAGTCCCAGCTCCTCACAGAACTTGCCAGCATACTAGACAAAGAGAGTCTGAGTAGAGTGGCTGTGTACTGGAAGAAAGAGTTTACAAAGGATATGCATGGACAGGTACAAACAAATGTACTAAAGGAGTTGTGGACAGGTGGTAACAATGTGTGGTGTGAGATGTGGACAGGCTACAACAAATGTATGGTGTGAGACGTGGACAGGTGGTAACAAATGTATGGTGTGAGACATGGACAGGTGACAACAAATGTATGGTGTGAAACATGGACAGGTGACAGTGAGTGTATGGTATGAGATATGTACAGGTGACAGTGAGTGTATGGTATGAGACATGTACAGGTGACAGCGAGTGTATGGTATGAGACATGTACAGGTGAGAGTGAGAGTATGGTATGAGACATATACAGGTGACAGTGAGTGTATGGTATGAGACATGTACAGGTGACAGCGAGTGTATGGTATGAGACATATACAGGCGACAGCGAGTGTATGGTATGAGACATGTACAGGTGACAGCGAGTGTGTGGTATGAGACATGTACAGGTGACAGCGAGTGTATGGTATGAGACATCTACAGGTGACAGCGAGTGTATGGTATGAGACATGTACAGGAGACAGCGAGTGTATGGTATGAGACATGTACAGGTGACAGCGAGTGTATGGTATGAGACATATACAGGTGACAGTGAGTGTATGGTATGAGACATGTACAGGTGACAGCGAGTGTATGGTATGAGACATATACAGGTGACAGCGAGTGTATGGTATGAGACATGTACAGGTGACAGCGTGTGTATGGTATGAGACATATACAGGTGACAGCGAGTGTATGGTATGAGACATGTACAGGTGACAGCGTGTGTATGGTATGAGACATGTACAGGTGACAGCGAGTGTGTGGTATGAGGCATGTACAGGTGACAGCGAGTGTATGGTATGAGACATATACAGGTGACAGCGAGTGTATGGTATGAGACATGTACAGGTGACAGTGAGTGTATGGTATGAGACATGTACAGGTGACAGCGTGTGTATGGTATGAGACATATACAGGTGACAGTGAGTGTATGGTATGAGTCAAGAATAGGTGGTCCGTTCACATTCTGCTTACAGTCTAATACCGTATTTGATACATCTTTTAAATAACCACTTTTCCATCAGATACAAAACACAGTAAAGCCTACATTCTTGTTACAATCTGATACAACAACTTCTACAGGTTTTAATGACCCATGTTTCCATCAGGGCCACTTCTTTTTGGTAAGAAAAAACCTTTTTCTCGTTCAGTTTGGCTGAATTTGCCACTTTAAACATGTGTTTTATAAAGCTTTGAGTGGGTAACTCTTTTGAGATAATCTTTTGTATGCCGTAATGCATGAAATTCTGGTTTTTAGTACAGACTCTACTGATCTGTAACAATTGACCATAGGGCCCATTTGTATGGCAGAGTATAATCTGTGAATCTGTTGGTTTCTCGAAAAAGGTGGTATATGACTTCCTGTTCGTGTCCAGTTTCACTGTTAATTGTGTCCCATAAATTGGTGGAAATCACTGATTTTTTTGTACAGGGGTTACTCTTGTGTGTTGTGGGATTTGCTCATTGTTAACATGAGGCTGCTCCATGCCTGGGATGGAAAGTCTTCTGTTTAATCTCATACATTAATTATGTCCACCACAGTAGGGTTGACATATTATTTTTGCTTTTTCTGGCATCTATCGTCTGTCGTCTGTCGTCATGCGAGGTTTCCGGTAATTTCAAGGAAAAGTATTTATCCTATCTCTACCCAATTTGGTATGGGTGTTTATTGGGTAAATAGCTTGCATGGGATTGCTATTGGTGAAGATAGCTCTATAGCTAACTGAGTAATGGCTACTTAGCTACTTTTGTGTACTTCTTTTGTTTCCGAGCATTTTAAGGAAAAGTATTTGACATATCTTTACCAAATTTGGTATGAGCAATAGTTAGGTCAATAGCTTGCTTGGGATTGCTTTTAATGATAATACCTTTATAGCTAACTGAGTAATAGCTATTGTGCTATATAGCTATTATGCTGTTTTGAGTTGACTTTTTTCCTTGACAACAATGAAACAATGTTATCTATCTTCACAAAATATATTTATTTAAAGGATAATTGGGTCAATAGTTTGGCCAGGATAGCTTTTGGTCGATGATAGCTTTGTAGCTATCTGAGTAATAGCTGCTTTGCTACTTTGAGCCTACTCTGAATTGCATTTCTGTTTTCACTCTTTTAAAAAAATTATTTAACTCATCTTTGTAAAATTTGGTGTGAATGTTTATAGGGTCAATGGCTTGCTTGGTATTGTTGTTGATGGTAATAGCTTTAACCTCCTGAGTAATAGCTACATAGCCAAAAATAATAAAATAAAAATAATAAATATGTCTATCTCCTTAACCGTGCGAGATAGAGCGATTTCATCGAAATTTTCGACCCACAGGCTATCTAAGCAAACTACTCTTCACAATTTTCAACAAAAATTTTCCTCTCCCCAAAAATGGCGGCCATTTATAAATTTTCGCCAAAAATGCAAAAACACTAATTTGGTTCTATCTTCTTAACCATGCAGGATAGAGCAATTTCATTGAAATTTTGTTGTGTTATAGCTCCATAGCTATGTTATTAATAACTAATTAACTATTTGGAGTAAATATCTCATCATTTTTTCAGGTTATTGTAAATTAAAGTCACAGACTCAGCTACTTTCCCCAAACTACAATGTGTTTACTGTTGTACAAATCCATCACTGAAGGTATACGAGTAGAAGGTATTTTTAGTTAAATTAGCTATCAAAGCGAGTAATTCGCAAATATCACAGAAACCGCTAGAGATAAGCGCTAGAGATAGAGTGATTTTGAGCAAGTTTTGGACCCATTCGGTACTAGAGACCTTAGATATAGTACCTCTCAAAAATGTTGAATTTCCCGAATTTTGGCCGCCATCTTGAATTTTGACGGAAATTGAAAATGTTGTTTATCTCAAAAAACGTTAAAGATAGAGTGATTTCGAGCAAAGTTTGGACCCTTTGGGTACTAGAGACCTTAGATGTAGTGCCTCTGAAAAATATCAAATTTCCCAAATTTCAGCCGCCATATTGCATTTGGGCAGAAATTGAAAATGTCATTTATCTCGAAAACTGTTAGAGATAGAGCGATTTTGAGCAAATTATGGACTCTTTGGGTACATGAAAGTGATTGTATACATGACTAAGGTAGAGACACTGCAAGTATTTACCAGAAGTGTGGCAATTGTTCAGTGGATTGTGTCACTGTGTGGAGCTGGAGGCCTGTACTACAGCCACCCAGTGATCAGGGTAACCACTGTACTGTTGTTATTATTGTGTACCATCTTGTATCTGTTACTTCCTCCATGTCTTATGTCCATCTCTGTTCTTACTGTAGAGCATTGTATTGTATTCTCATCGGTTCACTATAACGGACTTTGTTTTTTAGCCCGGTTCTACTCAGATACTTACAGAGCTGGCCGTGAATGTGGGATTCCAGTACTACTTCCTGCTGATGAAACTAAAAGACTTAGGGTCAGACATCCAAGGTAATATATTCTTATGAAGAGGACTTAACTACTGAAAAAAAAATTCCACAATAGATCTAATTAAACCTGTTATCTGTTTTCACACAACATTTGTTGACAGCAATACACAGCAGTATTGTAAAGAAAAACAATGTTGTAATTAGAATCAGGACTGTTTGTCAGTCTGTCTGTTCACATATCTCAAAAACTATATATACACAAATCAAGCTCATATTTTCATGTTATTTGGGGTCTTACAATGATGTCTTTCTCCTCAAAGCTGGTTTGGTTTCGGTCACAAATCCAGTATTTGTATGTGTTTACAACACTACACACAGGTGAAGGTTTGTGTGTTGTGAGGTAATGCTTCTTTATTTTTGTCAAAGTAACCACCTTGGTATAGTTACTTACTGGTTAATGTGTCTAGTTCTTTCAACTTGTAGATTTTCTGTAACATAAACATAAATGAATAAAGCAATGCCAACATATTTCCTATAAAAGCTGACTGTTAAATACAGCTGATCATTTCACAATACACGGCTAATGAAACACGATATTCAATGAGAGCTTTACCTTGTAGAACACACACTTGAGACAGAAGATGAGGAGGCAGCCTTCCAGTGGTTCAGACATAACCACAAGTCCATTGAGGTGCTGAAAGACAACCATGTGCAAGTACTGAGGTTCAGACTGCGAGAGAAGGTAGACTCACTGTGTGATTATAAACCTAGTAACTGGTGATAATACGCCATGAAAAAAACTTGATGACTTGTAACCATCATATTATGTGATTATAAACACAGTCACTGTTGATAATATGTCATGAAAACATGGTGACTTGTAATCATCATGTCATGTGATTATAAACCCAGTCACTGGTGATAATACGCCATGAAAACATGGTGACTTGTAACCATCATATTATGTGATTATAAACACTGTCACTGTTGATAATATGCCATGAAACCATGAAAACATGGTGACTTGTAATCATCATGTCATGTGATTATAAACCCAGTCACTGGTGATAATACGCCATGAAAACATGGTGACTTGTAACCATCATATTATGTGATTATAAACACAGTCACTGTTGATAATATGCCATGAAACCATGAAAACATGGTGACTTGTAATCATCATGTCATGTGATTATAAACCCAGTCACTGGTGATAATATGTCATGAAAACATGGTGACTTGTAATCATCATGTCATGTGATTATAAACCCAGTCACTGGTGATAATATGTCATGAAAACATGGTGACTTGTAATCATCATGTCATGTGATTATAAACCCAGTCACTGGTGATAATATGCCATGAAACCATGAAAACATGGTGACTTGTAATCATCATGTCATGTGATTATAAACCCAGTCACTGGTGATAATATGTCATGAAAACATGGCTACTTGTGGTAACGGGTCATGGAACCAATAACAAGTCATTTACATAAACAGAGATTATGAAACCATAGCATTGTCCAAAACAACCTGGAAACTCAGACTGTCTAATGTAACAACCCCATTGTAATTAAGAGTTTATTTCTTTAATCGTACAGAGCTAGAAGGGGTTTTACAACAATGGTATCTACAGAACTTGAATATTCATAATATTTTTGCAACATAAATATAGGCTAAAACTAAATAAAGTGTAAACTCACAATGTTAATGTTTAAGCCGTATGGGGCTGTATTCACAAAAGGGATCAACATCAACTGAGCCAAAAAATCAGCTCAAATTTAGTGAAACAGCTGTAAAATTGAGCTGATTTTTGGCTCATCTTGAGCTTGATCGTTTTTGTGAATACGGGCCCTGCAAGGCTACTAATGTAACACAGGATAGAACCATCACTCCTTAGTTTGGCCAACAGATTATTTCAGGGAACTTCTCTCTGCCCTTTGTTTCTATATGTGTTTGTACTGAATGTTGCACTTTCCAGACGGGCATAAATTAAAACATTATTGTCCTGCCGTTTCCCCACCACCCAAACAAGTTTTACAAACTGTTTACTGCAGACAGCAATAAAACATGCATTTACCCACAATACAAGTATTGTCAGGTGAATGTTTGAAGTTTTATATAATGTTATGAGATCCCATCACATAACCAATTCCTTGGTTGGAATTAACAAGCTATCTGTTATGTGTATGATAAATTTCAGTGGAAATGAATTCTGTTATGAACTGACGGCTGGTAAAATTGATTCGATGTTACGTTACTAATGAACTGATTCAGGATTTTTTTTTTCAGTACACTGACAAAAACAAATCATTTTCTCAGACAAATGAAAGTAGAACATAAAATGCTTTAGTATGTGTATGATATACCTTATTACACAGTATATCAGTATTGTCCAGTAGGGAGATGACCTGGCCTCAGGCTATGAGGTTATTAGTATATTACTATATATATTACTCTACTGACAGAGTTCTCTTTTGACAGGCCTGTGTAGTTAGAAGGAAGATCATTTAAATCACATTTACAGAATTATTATGTCTTTCTGAGTGCACTGTGGGCTAATTATACCGAATACTGTACTGTAATTTCAACATTTTCATTAAATAAGTTGTTCAGCTACTTCCTCAGATTCTTCTTCATGCCAAAATTTCATACCTCTATGTGCATTACTTACTGAGTAATAGGCACTCTTTGCAGGATTTTCACATTTACTAAAAAGATCTGACTGTAAATATTTGTTAAATTTGTATTCAAATGAACAGTACATCTGCAGGCTAAAATAAGTTGTTCACCTATTTAGTGTTCTGTGTGATGTGAAGTTTTCAGACCCTTAGGAATAATATTAACTGTACTTGTCACTTCAAGTTGAGAATTTTTCATCTTAGCATAATGCCAAAGGCTTTATTTGCACTTATATGGACTTGTGATGTGTTTTTGTTGGACACTATATATTCATTAAAATTAATATCTCTAGATAATCCAATTCAGGTCAATGGGGCCATAATCAAGTGACAGGTCAGTAGTTCTTACCTCTATGTAGTAACCTCAATATTTGTTCCAATTGTATCTGGAGATGAAAGCCAGGGATACTTCAGCATGGCCATACCACCACCACGGCTGTAGAGATTTCCTTTCAGAGTCAATAGCGTAAAATATTTCAGGTAGATCTATCAAATATGGAGTATGGATATATATGGGTAAGACCTCGGAGCCTATTGTTTTGTGTCCTCGGCCTTTCACTTGAAGACCGATGGATTCCTTCTAAAGTTTAAATTTGTTGTATTTCTTCAATACTAACATGTAGAAGGGTACATAGCTGATACACATAATAGATATGTCCCCTGTAAGGATCGAAGCATATTGTTTTGTGGCTTCAGCCTTCCATTGGATGACAAACGGCGGCCTTCTAAAGGAGGGATATTCCTTCAACTTTTAGGTCTAGTACTCGCACATAGAAGGACTTTCTGAAGGCCACATTTGAGTATATATATATGAACAAGTCATTCTATACCTGATATGTATAGTACATATATATATCCCCTGTAAACACTTGCTAGTCCCTAGCCTTCCAGTACAAGACCAATGGTGGCCTTCTAAGGCCAAATTTGAGATATTTCTTCACATTTTGGCCTTTCATATGCAATATTATCAAAAATATTTTACTTGGACCTTTAAAATTTGGTATGTTGCTGTTGGTCGGCAGTTTACAGTACAGAACCCTAATGAACTGTATGTACTGGTTTCCTGTGCCCTTCCAACTACCCGTCGTGATATGACCTGTACAGTGTTGAAAGCAACGTAAAACCCCAAATAAATAAATAAATAAAATTTGGTATGTAGATAATTTGGGTATGCATGGGAAAGGCCTTGAAGCCTATTGCTTTGACTCCATGGTCTTCTACTGCAAGACCAATATGTGGACTTTTATACTGCTTAATCTCCATCACTGATGGACTCTAAGGCACATCTGCACATAAAGCAAGGCAGTTAACATAAATCCGAGGACATAGCCAGGTCATACCAAGGAGACACAGGGTGACAGGAGAGGCTATGGGGGATAGGCTTTTGTAAACAGGTAGGATTTGAGCTTCTTTCTCAAGGAGGCAACTGATGCAGCACTGCGAACATCATGAGGGAGTTCATTCAGATCTTAGGAGCATCAAAGGCAAAGCTGTGATCAAAATGTTTGACTGACTTGAAGACTGATGAGTGGAAAGGAGGAACAGTAAGGTATTGACAATCTGGGTGACTACGCCTGGTACTATAGGGACAACTGCTGAGTGACAAGACTGGTTGAAAATAGGAAGGAGAACCACTATGTAAAAATTTATAAACTAGTGTTGCAGTTTTGAAAAACATCTATACTTAATGGGCAACCAGCGGAGTTCCTTTAGAATGGGTGTAACATCTAATCTAATCTAATCTACTGCTTTGCAGGCGCAATATCTTCCCCACAAAGGGGAACTCAGTGCGCTGACTTAACAAAATCATTATCATAAGGAAAGTCAAGGGACGTTCAAGGTCAGTAATCCAGAGTTGTGGGTGTGACCAAGAGGGAAGGAAACTAAGTTGGAAAACTAGAATTAAAGAGGTGGGTTTTGAGGTGTTTCCTGAAAGATGTGACAGAGGGGCTATTTCTTATTTGGAAGGGGAAGGAGTTCCAGAGAACTGGGGCATAGTGACTGAAAGAATTGGAGAAATGTTTGACTGATTTATGAACCTTGCAGTCGAAAGTGGGAGTGTGAAGGAATTTGAGTTTGGGGGTACTTCGCCTTGTGTTCCTGGAAGAAGTGTAGGGATGAATTAATTCTCTAAGGTAAACTGGTTCGCCCTGGTTGAGAGTTTTGTATGTGATGAGACCAATTTTAAATTGTATCCTGTATTTGATAGGGAGCCAATGCAGTGTTTTTAATTGAGGGGTAATGTGACAGTATTTGGAGGACCGGGTGACAACCCTACAGAGTGAGTTTTGGAGGTTCCTAACACTTTGTGCTGGTGAGACCTGATTGCCGAGAATATTGATCGGAAAGTGAGGAAGGAGTTGTTTACGGTTGTTTTTGGAGCCTATCAGAATAAACTCAGTTTTATCAGGATTGAGTTTTAGTTTGTTTGCAGACATGAAATTTTGAATGTCGCTTAGACAGTTTTTTAGTTTTTGTATAGAGTGAGAGAAGTTTGTTGGTGTTAGTGTTATGTATAGCTGAGTGTTATCGGCATAGAAATGGTGGTTTATACTACTCTGAGAGTGAATGATTGAACTAATTGGGTTAGTGTAGAGGGAAAACAGATTTGGCCTGCATGCAGGTTCTGTTGTATTGGTGGACTTTTTGCATGTATTGAGATCTGTTGAAATGAGATTTATTTCTGCGCCAGATCCTTTCAAATAGACGCTTGGTCTCTTTTGCCGCAATTACTGCATCGTTGACCCATCCTGGGATGTACTTCGCCTTGGTATGTTTGGTATGAAGTGGTGCGTGTTTGTCAATAAGGGTGGTCAAGGTGGAGTGATATTGTTTGTAGAGAGTATCAGCATCGTTGGTCGGGTTGCTGATTAGATCAGAAGATATAAGATCTGTTTTCATTTTCTCTTTATTGATTTATGAGAATTACGAAAGGAAACAGTAGCATTGATTTGGGATCTAGGAGTTGGTAGATGTAATGTACAAGTAATTGTAGCATGGACATTTAAAATGTGGTCATTGTTGGATTTGGTTAAGAGGAGGTCAAGAGTGTGTCCGTAAATATGAGTGGGGAAGTTTACTTTCTGAGTTAAATCAAATGAGTCAATCAATGAATTGAAGGCTTTTAAATTTGAGGATGTTGATTCGATGTGAAAATTAAAGTCGCCGATGATCACCAGATTTTCAGTGTTGTGATGAATGTCCTCCAGAAGTGACTGAAACTGTTCATAAAAGGTTGAAATACTGGAGGATGGTGGTCTGTATATATTCAAAAAGTAAAAAGATTCTTTGTGTAGGGATATCTTGATAAGAAAATTTTCAAAGGTAGTGCAGGTCTTTGTGGGAACAACGGAAGAATCCAAGCCATCTTTCACAAAAAACCCAAGTCCTCCTCCGCGACGGCCCTCACGTGGCTGTTGATAAAAATTGTAACCTTGTGGGGTGATTCCGGACAGGTTGGCACTTGTGATGTCAGGTCTAATCCAGGTCTCGGACATGGCGAAGAGATCAGTGTTGTCAAAAATAAATTTTGCAATGGCAGGGTATTTGTTGTTAATGGATCTGATGTTTGCATAAGTGACATTCAGACAGTTGGGTGGTCCTGGATTTGGGTTGATATCACCAGCAAGCAGGAGTAGGATGAACAGACGGGAAGGTGACAGAGCTGGTGGGATTCATATTGAAGACTTGATGCTGAAGTGTAGGCAAAAGGTGGTAGTAGGAGGTTAAACGGACAGAAACTAACAACATCAGGACATTGAATGCTTGAGTTGGTGTGGTGCTGATATGCAGCAATGAATGGTTGGATTTCCAGTAGAATGTTGAAAAAAATCATTTTGAAACCTGGAAGGTTGGTTATATTTGAAACTTAAGCTAAAATATGGATGATTGTGTGATTAATGGGTATATATTGTGAGGTTGATGGTCGCCGATAACGGGGAATGTGGGCGATAAAAGGGGATCAAACGATAAAGTGGGCAGTTTTATGTGTAATTATCTTACAAATTATATCGAAAAAGGGACTATTTAAGCTAAAAGTAGCTTGCGGATTGAACACTAGAAATAGGGAGACGTGGGAGGGTCTAAATAGTAGATATTGTGTTAACGGTAAATAATTTAGAAAAAACGGTACTTCCCTAACGGACACACGCCACAGTCTTTCAGTTGAATGATGGTTTCTATATGCTATAACATGGGCATACTTTCTATGATTTGTAACAATACGAGCAAGGGTGTTCTGAATACTTTGCAATTTGTGCTGATTAAAACATGACAAACCTCTAAACAGAGAGTTACAATAGTCCAGATGACTACTAACCAAGGCATTTGCAGCAAGGACTGCCACTTTGGGAGTAAGATACTGTCTTATTCTATGAAGGTCACGCATCTGGAGAAAGCGCGTTTTGCAAGTCCTCTTGATATGTTCAGAGAAGGAAAGCTCTGCATCAAACCACACACCTAGATTTCTGACAGAATCAACCGGATGAAGAAGGCTACCAAGAATACTGACAGGAAAGTGAGAGGAAATTTTCTGATGTTGAGCCTTGGAACCAAAGACAACAAATTCAGTTGAGCTTCAGTTTACTAAGAGACATCCATCTTTGCACATCCTGAAGGCAGGCATTTAGCTTGGCGAGAGCAGATAAGGCATTCTTATTGAGATGGATGTATAACTGAGTATCATCCGCATAGAAATTCAATTTAATATGCAGATGGAGGTGGATAATTTTGCTGAGTGGTGTTGTATAGAGTGAAAACAACAATGGACCCAGAACAGAACCTTGGGGAACCCTGTAGATGAGATTGCTTAATTCAGATAGTGTGGAGCCTATCTTAATGGCCTGGCAATGGAAAAGCCAGAGTAGGAAGCAAACCACCTTAGAACTGTTCCACCAAGACCAGTCGGCGCGACCGGTCCCGCCAAACGACAGAAAAAGTCATTCTGTATAAAATACCGGCAGGACCGGTCACAGAGTGTACATTCGCCAGGTGGAGTGTTATGGCGTCCCCTGGACAGAGAAGAGGGACTTGTGGCCACGCGATGGCTTTATTCGACACACACACTAAGTGTGCATGTTGTTGTGACAAGGGTGTGGGCCAAGATGATTGTGTGTTAAAGAAGGACTGCTCTATTTGCAATAGCCTTACAGCTGAACAGAAGCTACAGTTGGCCGACCAGGCTGCTTTTTCATCTGCTGGTGCTTCTACTAGTGGTCGACCCGAGGTTCAGCCCCCAGGTCCCACTACCCAGCCCCCCACTACTGATCAACCGGAAGAAGTTACTTCAGAAGAGGATCAGTTCAGTGATCAGCCAGAACTTAGTTTAGATGAAGGTGAACTGTCTGAGGTGCTGTCAGTAGGTCAGGATCGCGAAGAACTTACAGAGACTGACCAGGAACTAAGCACTGAACAGACTTACAGGGAAACCCTTCGTGGAGTGAGATCATTTATGGGGTGGGAGCAAGTACCGGAGTTCGATTCCTCTTCCTCTGCTCAGGATGACAACCCCTTTGCCGGTACCAAACCTCATCTTCCTGGTAAAGTGTCCCTTAAGGTTCCGGTAGATGATTGGCTGTGCCGGAAGTTCGAGAAATTGAACATTACTATACAGGAAGGATATCCCTCCAGAGCTTCTGAGACTTCCGGTTTGGTCAAGGACCAGTTTGGCAAACCACCAAGAACTCTTAAATGGTATGACATGCATACTGAGAAGAAAGAATTCTCCAGATCTAAAGTCACATCCTGGACCAACCAACTGGCACGCCTCAACAGCAGTTTCCCACGTATTGCTAACCGGTCACTCCCTTCAGCACCAGCTTCCAGGCCTGTTACACAAGACACTCTAAGGAAGTGGGAGAGAGCAGCCAGAGATCAAACTTACATGTGTAACCAGGCTGCCGCCTTTTCCCGGTGCCTCACCAAAGTACAGGACTCTATGGCTTCTCAACTTAAAATTTTACAGAATGACAAGGGCAAGGGAAAGGCTACCAGAAAATCCCATCAGGCTGTCGAAGAACTAGACCTTCTGATAACCTTTAACAAAAGCATCACCCAAGCAATGGCCAGGACGATGCAAGACCTATCCGAAGGTGTCTTCATCAATGTAGCCAATCTCACCCTAACAAGAAGGGACAGTTATCTGGACTATCTTAAAGCAGGCATCAAACAGGACACCTTGAATGCTCTGAGATCTGCCCCTCTACACATGAGTGCCTTATTCCCGGATCATCTCATCAGCAAAGCTGAAGAAGAAATAAGGCACCATGAGGACAAACGTACACCCGGCTCCTCACATAAGGGTTCACATCGTTTCCACCCTTACCAAGCCAGTAAACAGCAACAGCCGGAACAAGAACGCAAGCCTGGTCTACCTGCATGGAAACAACTAGGCAGAAGACGGGGGCAAAGATCTCACCGGGGTCGTACTGCTTCTTTTGTCCAGCGACCGGCCAACACACAAGCAGTATAAATGACAATTACTGTGCTCATTATGTGACAGGAAATTTGATTCCTGTAAGTGTAACCGGTCAGAAGATTCCTCATGTTACAAGTGTTGTAAAAAGTTTGAACTGTGCACCTGTGACTGGAGTGGACTGTTATGTGACCGGAAATGTAGAGACAGAAACTCATTTATCTGTATTATCTCATGTTGCTTCTCATGTACCTTTTGCAGGAGGGTTGCCGCAAAAGAAAGGCGTAATGCCCGAACATCAAGAGTCAATAAAATCTGTGAAAAGTGTTTCTTGTGTAGGTCAATTGAGTTCTGTTCAAGTTGTCACAAATGCCCCACTTGCTGTAACAAATCCTCCTGTAGGGTCAAGATTGCACGAGTTTTGGGAAAAATGGGCAGCCCTAGGCGTCAGTCCCAAAGTTATATCAGTCCTGAGGGAAGGGTATATCCTACCCTTCCGGTCCAGACCTCACCTGACCAGAAAACCCACAGTAACAAGCTGCTATGTAGATCCTCACAGGAACAGCTACCTGTTAGAGGCATTGCATCAGCTGTTAGACAAAAAGGCTGTAGAAGTGGTTCAAAATCCTCAGTCCCTGGGCTTTTACAACCGGTTATTCCTGGTCCCCAAACCCAACAACCGGTGGCGACCCATCTTGGATCTGAGCAGACTAAACAACTATTTGAAAACACAGTCTTTCAAAATGGAGACACCGGAGACAATACGAACCTCCCTCCAGACAGGGGAGTGGGTGACTTCCATAGATTTCAAAGACGCATACTTCCACATCCCTATAAACAGCCAGTCCAGGAAGTATATGCGTTTTCACATTCAAGACAAGACCTACCAATTCAAAGCACTACCCTTTGGCCTGTCCATAGCCCCCATGGAGTTCACTGTGGTAGCCAAAGAGGTGAAATGGCTTGCAATGAGAGAGGGTATAAGGATCCACCAGTACCTAGACGACTGGTTGGTCAGAGCCACCTCCCACCGGGTTTGTCTTCAACAGACGAAAAATCTGGTGTTACTCTGCAGGGAATTGGGGTGGCTGGTAAACGAGGACAAATCAGAGCTGGAACCCAAACAAATTTTCAACTTCGTAGGCTACCAGTTCGACTTGAGGGAAGGCAGGGTCAGACCCACCACAGAACGTTGGCAGACCCTACAAAGCAAAATACTGGAGATCTTATCAAACCCAATCTGTCCGGTCCGGAAACTAATGTCCCTGATCGGTCTGTTAACTGCCACAGAGAAGCAAGTACATTTGGGCAGACTGCACATGAGACCCATACAGTGGCATCTCAAGAACAATTGGAGGGTACCAGAATCCCTGGAGAAGTTAATTCCCATTCCAAAGTCACTCCACCCACACCTGAAATGGTGGCTGGAGGAAGACAATGTTGTTACAGGTCAACCCTTACATCCACTAGAACATGCTCTGCAAATTTTTACAGACGCATCAAAAGAAGGGTGGGGTGCACACTTAAACGAGCATATGGCAAGGGGAAGCTGGTCACTCCCGGAAAGCAAGCTGCACATAAACTACCTAGAGTTAAAGGCAGTTCTTCTGGCACTACAAGAGTTCCAAGCTCTCTGTATGAACAAGGTAGTTCTCGTAGCTACCGACAATACCACTGTGGTAGCTTACATAAACAAAGAAGGGGGAATGAAGTCGGGCCCCCTGTGTGCCTTACTTTGGAGGATCCTCACTTGGTGCACAAGAAATCAGGTGACCCTCAAAGCTCGACATATTCCAGGCCGTCTCAATGTGATAGCAGACAAATTATCCAGACTGGGACAGACCATCCAAACAGAATGGTCCCTCAATCCGGAGATTTTTCAAGCGATATGCAACCGGTGGCACACCCCTCAAGTGGACCTGTTTGCCACAAGGATCAACAACAAGCTCCCGCAGTTTGTCTCACCGGTCCCAGACCCCCAGGCCTGGGCAGTGGATGCTCTCAGCCTGTCTTGGGAGGGACTGGACCCGTACGCCTTCCCACCAGCAGCCATCTTGGGCAAAGTGGTGGAGAAGTTACAGGACTACCCCTGCAACAGAATAATTCTGATTGCTCCAGGGTGGCCCAACATGCCCTGGTTTTGGGACCTGGTGGCAATGTCAAGCCAGATCCCACTGTGTCTGCCCAGCATACCCAACCTAGTGTCTCAACCATTCAACCAGGTCCTTCACAGGAACCTGTCGAATCTGAATCTGCATGCCTGGCTCCTAGAGCCTCAGCAATCAAACAGCAAGGCTTCTCTGAGGCAGTGGCAGCACGAATTGAGGCTCCTCAAAGAAGATCAACCAGATCTGTCTATGAGGCAAAGTGGACCATTTTTACAAAGTGGTGCCTCAGTAATCAGGTGGACTTCAGGTCACCACCTCTGAAAGCCATTGCTGACTTCCTCCTACATTTGTTTCAGGACAGGAAGTTACAGCCAGGTACTATTGATGGCTACAGATCAGCCATTGCTGACAAACTGGGCAACTCCACCATTAATGTCAGCAAAGATGAGAATCTTACTCGTCTCCTGGATAGTTTCCATAGAGACACACCCAAGGGCAGGAGGGGCAGCCCCTCTTGGAACCTTTCACTGGTACTACACCAGCTGACTAAGGCTCCCTTTGAACCCCTTAAGGAGGCCTCCTTGAAACACCTGACCTTCAAGACAGTTTTCTTGCTGGCCTTAGGTTCTGGCAAACGCAGGAGTGAGATCCATGCTTGGCTTCATAAGAACATCAGACACCAATCAGACTGGTCCAAGGTGTCTTTCTATCCCTCACCCAGCTTTCTGTCCAAGAACCAGCTGGCCAAAGAGGGTCCAGACAGTGTGGCCCCGGTGGTTATCCCAGCCCTGGCCCACACGCTAGATAAATCACTCAAGGGTGACAGGTCACTGTGTCCAGTTAGAGCACTACGTTATTATCTGGACAGGACCTCTGACCTCAGGCAGAATAAGGAGTTGGTCTTTGTCTCCTTCAAAAAAGGTTTTGACAAGGATATCTCCTCTGCCACTGTCTCCTCATGGATCAAACAAACAGTCATCCTATGTTATGAGCTCTCTGACCAGCAGGCCCTTACCTTACATCAGGTCAAAGCCCATGATGTAAGGGCCTTTGCTGCCTCTAAGGCTTTCCAAGCTGGAATTTCCTTAGAACAAATCCTATCAGCCTGCCACTTGAAATCCCACAATACCTTCACACAATTCTATCTGAAGGATGTGGCTTGGGCTGATTCAGAGCTTTTCCATCTAGGGCCGGTCGTGGCTGCCCAGCAGATCCACCACCAAGCCCAATAGGGAGGAGACATTCTTGTAAATATGTACATTAAATATGTAAATATGTACATTAAATATGTACAGTATGTATATACTTAGATAAGTATAAATCAATCAAAAAAAAACAAAAAAAACTGTGACATGCTTCCTTTGGGAGGTTTATTATTTCTTGGGACTGAACTCATCCCTCTCTTCCCCCACTCAGAGCAGAAATGCTTGGAAATAAAAAAGGGGGGGGAGCAGTGTCGGTTAAACTACCCGGTTAACCGGTTTCTGGTTACCGACTTAGGCCATTAGTGAGTAGCCTGCTTCAGGTCTACCTGGGCCAGAAAATTGTTAGTTTTCAGTTCACTCAAGTCCCTAGTAACTTACCCGCCAACCAAGCGGTAGTTATTCAGCAATTGTCCATTGGATAGGATGTATTAACGCAATAAAATTGCAAATTTAATAAGGAAATTAAATTTTTATAAGTTAATACCCTATCCAATGGACAGACAAGACCCTCCCAACCGACCCCGCTATCAGCTTACTAGGGGTCTAATAGGTTTAGACATCGAAAAAAGACGCGATGACGTCATTCTGACTAGACAGGAAGTATGCACGAGGCGACACCTGGCGAATGTACACTCTGTGACCGGTCCTGCCAGTATTTTATACAGAATGACTTTTTCTGTCGTTTGGTGGGACCGGTCGCGCCGACCGGTAAAGCAATTGTCCATTGGATAGGGTATTAACTTATAAAAATTTAATTTACTTATTAAATTTGCAAGTTTCTATGGAATGTCCTGGCTTATATGCTGACTGATGAGGATTGCCCAGTTTGTTTTTGTTGATGTGTGATGTTAGTTGCTTAGCAACGACTCGCTCAACCAACTTTGATAGGAAACAAAGACCAGACACTGGGCGATAATTCTTAAGGTTGTTTCTGGGAAGAGAAGCCTTTTTAAAAGAATTTGGGAAAGAGCCTTCAATGAGAGAATAATTTACCAACTTGGTAATAGATGAGAGGACGATATCAAGACAATCCGTAAGGAGGAATGTTGGTTTAGGGTCCAGTGAGCAAGATTTAGTGGGGATTCACTAATACACTTATAGACCTCGTCTTCAGTAACAGGCATAAAAGCATTGAAAACAGGAGGCACCGAATCAGGTGCATCATTGAAAGAGCCAGAAGTTGAAAATGAGTCCCTGATTTTGCTTATTTTATTGGAGAAAAAAGAAACAAACATGTCCACAAGGCTTTTGTCTGAGCTATGAGCAGGCAGAACAGTTTCAGAGGTGCGATGCAATACCTTTCTTAATGACTGCCATATCTTCTTGGGGTCGTCACTGTTTGCAGTTATAAGATTAGTTTTGTGTCTTTATTGGCCAGTCGATTGCACCAGGCAATTTCCTATTTGACCTATTTAACTGTGTCTTATGTTTTCTCCACATTCATTCAAATTGCCACCTTAGAGAGCGAGCCATGTGATATGAACCATCAACCACTCATTTTGCCTTGTGTGAGATGATAGGAGCATGCTTGTCAAGTACCTGGGTTACACCAACCATGTACTGATCATACAGTTCTGCAGCAGTTCCTTCAGGGGACAGTAGAAACGGTATACTATTAAGGTCATTGCAGAACTGGTCAATATCAATCCTGTTATATCAACGATAAGAGACCAATTTTTAATACTGGTTGATGGGTGGGAGGAATCAAGTTTGCATCTTTTAGCAGCATGGTCAGATATGAAACCTCCCAACACTGACATTACAGACAAAATCGGAGTCACAAGGAGATATCAAAACATCCCGAGTGTGACCCAGTAAATGAGTCGGGCCGCTCATACCTTGAACCAAACCACAACACTGAAGGATGTCGTTAAACCTGGACCTATCACCACATTCAACATCCAGCTGCACATATGATAAAATTTGGAACCAGTTGAAGACAGAATGCCAGAAAGAGCCAGAAAACCTTCCAGAAACTGAGTAGTACAAGAACTGGGGGGACGATACACACAAGCAGCAACAAAGCTATTGTATGATTTCCAATGATCTGAAAACTGGTGAAGAGACAATACTGGGAGAAAAGGTTTTTCTACACAGAAAGCCAACACCACCACCCAAACCAGTACACCTTGGTTTTGGGATGAAGTTGTAATTAGCCGGTGTAAGAGAATTTAGGAGACCGTCAGTATCATTTGGTCTAATATGAGTCTCAAACAGACCCAGGATATCCAAGTCACTGCATTTTATGAGGTCGTGCAGGAGAGGGCCTTTATTGCGAATGGATCTACAATTGACAAATCCAAAATTGGTCGGGCCAGGGTTTAAAGCAATATCGCCAACAACAAGAGGAGTAGTGGTAGGTTTTTTAGTTTCAATTGTGGAGGAACCTGATTTCTATTGCCATTTTAACAATATTTACGCACCAAAACAGGAAGCCGAAAAATAGATGGGATACTCCTGTCAACCTTTTCACAATTCTGACTCGTGTCAGCATTTAGCCAGTTTTGCGAGAAACCAACACACAGGAAACATATGACCACAATGGCTTTCACAACTAACATGGCCAAGAACACACTACCACATCCAAAGAAAACAAGAACTAGAATTAGAATTTAGAATTAACAATCCATAAGAGCAGAGAAACCCATAATTACACTCAGTCAAAAGCCAGGGCCGGGATTCACAAAAGGTCTTAAGTCTTAGGCATTTTTTTTGCTTAGACCAGTCTTAAAGTTATAACTTTTGTCTTAGCTAAGATTTCTCATAAATTGGGATTCACAAAAAGTGCTTAGCAAAATCTTAGCTGAGACAAAATTTGTGCAAAAAGTCTTAACTACTTTGAATTTAAATTAACAAATTTTAGTAAAACAAAAACATTTTTCATCGATAAATACACCAAACATGCTCTTCAAAATTATAAAACAGATTTCTTACTTTTTTTTGTAAAATTATGTAAAAATAGTAGTCTTTGTGTTTTATTGTGAGTTAGCCATTTTTATGACAATATTTTTACCACAAGAAGGTAAAATGTGGAAATTTATAGGTAATTAAATGATGTAAATTTCTATTACAATCCACAGAAATTACTTTTATAGGAAGTATAGATCCCCATAGTATATTTTGTGTTGGCACAACAAAGGGTAAAATGTAAATACATGCAATGGAATGTTTTTAAAATGACTTAAGTCTGCCCTGCAGTGGTCTTAAAGTTATGACAAAATCTAAGACAAATTTTTGTGTAAGACCTTTTGTGAATCCCATTTTGTCTAAGCAAAAAAAGTTTTAACTTTATGACAAAATTCTTGCACAGTTAAGACTTTTCTCTTAAAGTTATGACAATTTTTTGCTTAAGACCGTTTGTGAATCCCGGCCCAAAGTTGAAAACATCACAAATAGGTATTCAACATAAAAAAACATAAAATAATCACTGGGACATAAAACCATAAAATAATCACTGGGACATAAAACATAAAATAATCACTGGGACATAAAACCATAAAATAATCACAGGGACATAAAACCATAAAATAATCACAGGGACATAAAACCATAAAATAATCACAGGGGACATAAAACATAAAATAATCACTGGGACATAAAATAATCACAGGGACATAAAACCATAAAATAATCACAGGGGACATAAAACATAAAATAATCACTGGGACATAAAATAATCACAGGGACATAAAACCATAAAATAATCACAGGGGACATAAAACATAAAATAATCACTGGGACATAAAACCATAAAATAATCACTGGGACATAAAACCATAAAATAATCACAGGGGACATAAAACATAAAATAATCACTGGGACATAAAATAATCACAGGGACATAAAACCATAAAATAATCACAGGGGACATAAAACATAAAATAATCACTGGGACATAAAACATAAAATAATCACTGGGACATAAAACCATAAAATAACCACTGGGACATAAAACCATAAAATAATCACAGGGGACATAAAACATAAAATAACCATAAAATAATCACTGGGACATAAAACCATAAAATAATCACTGGGACATAAAACATAAAATAACCACTGGGACATAAAACCATAAAATAACCACTGGGACATAAAACATAAAATAACCACTGGGACATAAAACCATAAAATAATCACTGGGACATAAAACCATAAAATAATCACTGGGACATAAAACCATAAAATAATCAGTGGGACATATCAGGTGATAATGGGGTGTTACATATATGGGCACTGTGTGCTTCCTTTAATATAAGCTTTGTGTATATGTGTTAACATTTAAAGCAAGGAAGTTATTGATTGTTGTGTTATGATGTTTATTGATCTGTTTATAGACTGGGGGAAATCCCTCCCTCAGTGGTTATGTTAGACTTGGGGAAACCCAACTACCAGTAGTTTCTAGAACCCTCTCGTAGGCTGTGGTGACTGCATATGTTTTCATGTTAGTTCTTTAAGACTCTAGATGCTTCTATGAACATATTATAAGGACTGTACACCTAACCACAAGTGAACTTAGTATTCGCTGCCTATTAGGAAGGCTATTGTGTCTTGGAATATAATATTCAAGTGGATATATATATATAAAGTGCTTGTGTTGCTGTGAACTTTTACTGGAGTGAACTGGATACATTGTCTGGATAGATTTACTATACTTTGGATATTTTTGGATATTGGAGAGAGTGGATTTACTGCATTTTGGGACATTGTCCATATGTTGGAGCAGACAGCACAGTTGTGCAAACTCTCTGAATATCTCTAGACAGACATTCTGTGTGATTGGATATAAAAATCATAGCACAACAAGGACATTTTGTGTTATGGAACATTGAACAGATCACAGGATACAAACACCTGCGTGTTAGTGGACATTGGACAGACCACAGGACAGATCACAGAACAGATTGCAGGATACAGTGGATAAACTTGACTGTCAGTTACAGTGGTCAGGTCAGAGTGGTTTCATTATTGTATCATTGTATGTACTGTTGAGAGCATACCAGTTGACTGTAATCTTTATTTTTAATTGTTAAATAAATTTGTTAAGTTAACCTTTTTGTCTTTTCCTGTTGCAATTTAAAGGCAACCGGTAATTGCTACCTCGCTTGCCCCGTGACCGTAACAGGGGGATGTGAATTACATCAACAAAGGGGTTGAAGAAATACTACCACGATAATGGGGAATGTGGGCGGTAATTGGGTATAAGAGAGATATTTGAATAATTCAGGAGATATAAAGCAGATTAGACCAAAATTGTAAATAGCTAATTATTAAGGTAATATGTTTGTACTAAAAACGGCTATGAGGAAGTTGTAAAACCAGCATGTAGCATAATTCATGCAGTTTAATATCGGACTGTTGAAAACACAATACCCGCCATGGCCTCGCGCCACACTCATAAGTGGCCTTTTGGCACATTAAAATGAAGATTATCTCAAAAAGCGTTAGAGAGTGATTTTAAGCACATTGAGACTTTGGATACTATAGAACCTGGATATTGTGCCTCTGAACACTTTTAATTGTACAAAGTTTGTCACACCATCTTAAATTTGGCAGAAATTGAAAATATATATTTTCTCAAAAACTGTTAGCGATAGAGCAATTTTATGCAAGTTTTGGACCCTTTGGGTATTATTGACCCTCATAATACTGTCTTTAATTTTCCAAATAATGATCACCAGCTTGAATTTTGGCAGAAATCAAAAATATTAGAGAGCGATTTCGACCAAATTTTGGACCCTTTGGTTACTCTAGATATATATATGGATTGCTGCAACTGATTATTATATGTACTTTACCATAATTGCGCCATTTATAAATTTATTGAAAAATATCATTTGCTTTCAAACTTTCAATATGGTTTTAGAAAGAATATGTCAACCTCACTTGCATTTATTGATCTTGTCGAAGAGTTAACTTCCAATATTGACAATAAATTGTATATAGCTGGGGTATTTATTGATTTAAAAAAAAATAATCTTATAAATTTAATAAGGAAATTAGGAAAAAAGTCAGGTTTGGCTGGCAAATGGATTTCTTCATACATCACTTCAAGATTGCAATATGTAAGTTTTGATGGTGTAAATTCAGTTAAGTGTTATGTGGAGTACCTCAAGGCTCTATTTTAGGTCCCAAATTAAGACTCGAATAGTCCATGTAAACTGTTTCTTCTGAATTAGATAGTTATTGATTGTTAATAAATTATCTTTGAATATTGCTAACACCATCTTCATGATATTTAGTATCGGGAGCATTACAGACAATAGTATTAATATTGGCATTAGTGTGACCTTGATTTGACCTTTGACCTTGCTGTAGAGACTTGACCTATAAAATCTTAAAATTTTAATGTAAAATGGATAAGTTTATTACTACACTCAGATAATGCCTAAAATGCGGGTGACAATCATGACACAGTGTACAAGGCATGTTGTGATAAACTCTACAATCAAGTCAGCTCATACACTCTGTAACCTGATGGATAATACCACACACTTGTAAAGGTGTGCTTTGTGTGTCACCCGTGTCACCTGATGGATACCATCCCACACTGGTAAGGATGTGCTTTATGTGTCTTCACCATATTCCTCTCTGATTGCAGTATGTACTACGTGAGTCAGTGAAGGAACGACTCAAGTGGACAATTGACCGTTCCACTCCAACCAGCAAGTTGAGGGGACTGATGAACTGGTCCAATGACATTCTGAAGGAAATCAACCACGAAAAAAATATCCAGTCCTTCCTTCCAGTCAGATATGTCACCAATAGATGGTAAGTCATTACCACTCAGATACGTGACTAATGGATGGTAAGTCATTACCACTCAGATATGTGACTAACACATGGTAAGTCATTACCACTCAGACATGTGACTAATGAATGGTAATTCATTACCACTCAGATATGTAACTAATGGATGGTAAGTCATTACCACTCAGAAATGTGACCAATACATGGTAAGTCATTACCACTCAGATAGGAGACCAATGAATAGTGTTTTCCTGAGTTCTGTACAAATCTGACTGTGATGGAGCTTGACATGACTGTGACATTAGTGTGACATCTGGGTGACATGAGTGTGACATCTGGGTGACATGAGTGTGACATGAGTGTGACATTGGTGTGACATGAGTGTGACATTGGTGTGACATCAGTGTGACATCTGGGTGACATGAGTGTGACATCTGGGTGACATGAGTGTGACATCTGGGTGACATGAGTGTGACATTGGTGTGACATGAGTGTGACATCTGGGTGACATGAGTGTGACATTGGTGTGACATGAGTGTGACATCTGGGTGACATCAGTGTGACATTGGTGTGACATCTGGGTGACATGAGTGTGACATCTGGGTGACATCAGTGTGACATCTGGGTGACATCAGTGTGACATTGGTGTAAAATCATTGTGACATCTGGGGATGTCTGGCTGATATCTAACAGCATCATCTGTATATCATTATTATATCATTGTTGTTACAAATGTATATCAACCAGCTGTTTACAAGCTGCAAGTTGTGTGTCGTGAGAATGTGTTTGATGTCCAAGATTGCCCAGTGATACTGCAGACATTACAATTGTCGATACAGTTTATGTTATTTGAAGGCATTAGTTACAGATGGTTGAAGTGTATCAAGAACACTGCAATGTAAGAGGATTTTACTCAGGAGCAGAGACAACATGATTTCTAATTCATGGCTGATGTACACAATAGATCCAATACATTGAGTGTTTGAAGCTGTATTTTACAGCTGTGTCTGAGCTTTTCTCACTATATGTTAAGTATTTTCACACACAGAAAGCCACATTGGATATTTTCTTCCTGAGAACTTTTTCTGAGTAAGATGTGTATTTCTCCCAGGGAGGTTTTTACAAATTTTTCTCAGTGTGATATCTATTTGTCACTCAGTGAGATGTGTATTTGTCACTCAGTGAGATGTGTATTTGTCACTCAGGGACCTATGTTAAACTTTCTGAGACTTGTATTTGTCAGACAGTGAGATATGTATTTGTCACTCAGGGAATGTGTATTTGTCATTCAGGGAATGTGTATTTGTCACTCAGGGAGCTGTGGAACAATCTAGTCATCCTGTTGAGTCTGATTCTCTGTGTACTGATGTTGGTGGCCTGGGATGCCAAGGCATCCATGGCAGATCTGCCCAGTGTGGGTGAGGTGTTACTGACGGCAAACAGCAGTCTGTACGAGTGAGTATACACAATGGGTGTACATAGGATAAGGTAAAAACAAATCAATATTCATGATTTATTTAAGTATACAATTAGAAATCTGATGAATAAAACGCAGACATTGTTTTTCAGGCGTTGTTTACTTGGTATGTAACATACTTTAGGCAGTGTAAATAATGCCAAGAATATATAATGGCAAACTATTCAAGCGCATGACATCTCTAGATGAAGTGCTAACATGTGGAAGTACTGGCTGACTGTATCAATATGACTGGATGTAAACCCTTGATATTAGAACTATGCCTGTGTACTCTTACATTCCATGCAATGGCTAATGTCTGTGTTTCAACCCAATACCTGACTATTCTCTTAGTTTGAAAGTTCCTTTTTCAGCCCGGTTCCTGACTACCCAGCCTGGTTCTCACGTTATCTCACTATCCTGGGAGGTATGCACATGTCGGTGTCTGTCCTCATTCTGATCGTGTTTTTCATCACAAACCCGCCGCGATTCCACCCCATTACATCCATCAAACACATGTACAGGTTTGTTCATAGTAACTCAAAGGATACCTGTGATTTAGTTTTGTATTCTATATGTGAAAGCCTTGAATATAATGCTGTAAAACTCTAGTGAAATATTCTGTTTTTTTTATGAAATATAGTTTACAGACATCTGTGTTGTGTATGTTAATCATTTGTCACTAGATTTGAGTTTTGCTGTAGTGACATTCTAACAGATACAATTGTCTTTAATACATTTACCTGTCATGTGTATTGGTAAAGTGCTGGTACAAGTGTTTTCAGCGTGCTGTACATCAGTCATTTGCTTTGCAGTCGGAGTACATTGTTTGGACTGAAGGATTCAGAGAAGGTGTTGAGGAAGTCACACAAGTCGGACCTGAGGGTGGATCTGTTCAGCTTCACCACATTCTACCATCTGGTGAGTAGAGGCAGGATGTCTAACAGTAGAGGACAGTTGATGGCAGGTGCCTTAGGTCCCCCCCCCCCCCACTGTAAGACACAGCTAGTGGTGACCAGTATAATATGCTTCAAGCCGTCATACAATCTTAGTGGGTTTTTTCAGGTATTGAGTCACAAACTTGCCTCTGTGGCGTGCTGGGTAACACTCTGGCCTAGCTATGTACAGGGCATCTGTCTAAAACCAGGTGTAGGTAGATAGGTAGTGGCTCGGATGACCACATAAAGTGGCAGTCCTCTAATCATTGGTTCTAACCCCAGTGACAGGCTGAAGAATCTGTGGAACGTTGATAAATGTCCATCATTGAGCCTGTGTCTTTCAGTAAGGATGAGTGACTTGAGAGCCTGGGTTTTACTTGTCTTGTGGAGATGGATCAGATAGCACTTTGTGTCCTGCAGTGGAACGAGTTATTGTGCCCAGTATAATGTCACAGTAGTGTTTGTATTCAGCAGATATTGAGTATAAATATACAGTGTGGTTTGTTTGTATACAAAAGATATCGGGCTGAGTATAAATATACAATGCTTTTTATTGCGTTAATACATCCTATCCAATGGACAAATGCTTATCCGGTCGGCGCGGACCGGCCCGCCAAACGTCAGAAAAAGACGTCCTGTGCCTCCACCGGCCAAGCCGGTCCAGTACTGTGCACTCGCCAGATGGCGTGTAGTACTTCCTTCCTGTCTAGACAGAGTGACGTCATAGCATCTTTTTCGTTTGGCGCATGTGCTGTGTACACGAATTTTTTCAGTGAACTTATTTCTATTTTGTTCATCAATATTATTCAGAGTGTGTTTTTATAACTTTGTATTTTTGTACAAGAGGTATTATAGATCATTTTGGTGTAAATTTCAATTCGGATCATCATGTCTTCGCCCAGTCAGAAGCATGGAAGTTGTGGACACATAATGGCTAGCTTTGATAGCCATAATTTCTGCGCACGTTGCAGGGAGAAGGGTAAGGGCACAGATCCGTGTATTAATAAAAATGACTGTAACTCTTGCAATTTGCTCACGGAAGAACAACGTTTACAGTTGTCTACGCCTTCGTATAGGCTCAAAAAGGAAAAGAGGGATCTTAAGAAATCTGATACACCCAAACAGGACTCATCCAGTTCCTCTCTCATAGACCCGTACTCTGTTACGGTAGTGGGAGCTGTGGACGCCCAAGGGATCTTACAGTCCCCTGGTTCGAGTTCAGGAAAAGCACAGAAAACTGATTCCTCATCAAAACCAAAGGATTTAAAACCTAAAGCAGAAAAGCCTTCTAAATCGACTTCTAAGTCTCACAAGTCTTCAGTTGATTCCAAGATCGACGACCTGGACCAAAAGTGGGCCGACAGATTTAATAGATTAGAAGCTCTGCTTTTAGCCAAGACTCTGGATAAACCAGACCCAGCTTTTACCTCTGTCAAGGTCGCTCCTACACACTCGCCTCCGGCTAGCTCAGCCATATCAGATAAACCCTTCATTAGACCTTCCGGTTCTGCTTCAGGGACAGATGCTTCAGGTACCGACCTCGCTTCTCAGAGTCAGGTTACCGACCAGTCTGTCAGACCGGACACGCTTCAACACACTTCAGATTTGACTGGTTCCTTACAGACTGTTTCCAAGTCGACCAGCAAGTCGCAAAAGAGTAGATCTTCTACCGACCGACTAGCAGATCAGGCTGGTACTGCATCCCCAACTCCTCAGCAAGTACCTAGCAGGTCGTCATCGGTTCCGGCCAGAAGACTCAGCACTTCCTCTATGGATACTGACACCGACACCGACCTTTCTGATCGCCCCCCTGTGGACATTTTTGTCGAAGAGGGAGAACTATCAGATCAGGAACTTGAAGCCGCTTCTGCCGACCCCGACCAAACCCTCTCCGAAGAGCAAACATACAGGGAGACCATGAGTGGTATTAGGTCTTTCATGGGGTGGACCCACATTCCTGAAGTGGATACGGCAGCGTCAACCGCGGATGACAACCCCTTTGCGGGTCCCAAATCACAGCCTTCAGGGAAGGTCTCAGTTTCAATGCCAACCGACGAGTGGCTCTGTAGTAAGATGGGTAAACTTAATCTGACTCTTACGGAGGGTTACCCGTCGCGAAGTTCAGAGGCTGGGGGTCTTCTCAAGGACCAATTTGTGCGTCCGCCCAGATCACAAGCTAAGTGGTATAGCTTTACACCAAATCAAGAGAAGCCCAGACAAGATACCGGCAAGACTGTTTCCACTTGGTCTACTGACGCTTCCAAGATAAACAGTACCTACAGCCGCATAGCCAAGGCAGCTGGCATTGCATCTACTCCACCAGCCTCACGTCAAATCTCTCAAGATAACCTACGCAGGTGGGAGAAGTCTGCCCGCGAAGCCTCTACCATTTGCAACCAAGCGGCAGCCTTCAACCGGTGTCTTTACAAAGTTCAAGACTCTATGCAATCTCAACTGAAAGTGATTAAAACAGACTTTAGTAAAGGAAAGTCGTCCTCAAAAGTTTCACAGGCTGCTGATGAGTTACAGTTCCTGATGAACTTCAACTCTAGCATTACCCAGTCTATGGCCAAGACGTTAGAGCACCTCACGGACTTTGTTTTTGTTACTGTTGCTAATACCACCCTGGCCAGACGAGATTCTTATCTGTCTCACCTCAAGTTGGGAATCAAACCGGACACTTTTGCTGCCCTGCGTACAGGACCACTTCATATTCCTACACTGTTCCCAGATTCAGCACTTAAGCAGGCAGAACAAGATATCGCCAACTTCGAAAGCAAGGGACAACCCCAGTCTGGGAAGAAAGGTCGCTTTCACCCTTATGAGCGTCAGGACAAGCGTTCAGATTTCAGAAAGCCAGACCGCCCTGCTTGGAAGAATATTGGGAACAGGGGACAGCACAAGAGGGGTAAGGCCAAAGCCTCCTACTACTCATCGCGACCAGCCAAGGGCCAGCAGTCCTATAAATGACAATCATTGTGTAAAGGGCTTACAGGAAGGACTGCTGGCCGGGAGCAAGACTGTGTCACAGGAACTGTTAACAGACTCTGTAAATTATGGTGTTGTAAAAGCTGTACATTCTGCGCCCGGGCCTTCACAAAAGAAAGAAGTAAGCCCCGGGTTGGCAGCCTGTCAAAAATCAAAGAGTCACAAATTAAAGTATGTGAACAGTGCTTCTTGTGTCATTTCATTCTCTTGTGTTCAGTCTGTAACAAATGTCCCAAATGCTGTGCAAAATCCACCTGTAGGGGCCCGTCTCCAAAACTTTTGGCAAACTTGGCTAGGTCTAGGGGCCAGTCCGGCAGTGGTTCAAATCTTGAGGGAGGGTTACACCCTCCCCTTCCGGACCCGACCAAATCTCACAAGGTTCCCTACAGTCGTAAGCTGTTATGTCAATCCCCACAGGAACAGCTACCTGTTGGAGGCATTACATCAGCTTATGGACAAACATGCAATAGAACTGGTCCGCAACCAAACATCCCTGGGGTTTTTCAACCGACTCTTCCTAGTCCCAAAACCCAACAACAAATGGAGGCCAATACTGGATCTGAGCAAACTAAATATTTTCCTCAAGGTGGGAAAATTCAAAATGGAGACACCAGAAACCATCAGAACATCCCTCCAAAAACGGGAGTGGGTCACCTCGGTAGACTTCAAGGACGCCTACTTCCACATACCAATACAGGAACAATCCAGGAAGTACCTCCGTTTTCATATTCAGGGCCGGACTTACCAATTCAAAGCTCTGCCTTTTGGTCTGTCCACAGCGCCCATGGAGTTCACTGTGTTAGCAAAGGAAGTGAAACTGATGGCTATGCACAAGGGTATAAGGATCCACCAGTACCTAGACGACTGGTTGGTGAGAGCCGGATCCCAACAAGTTTGTCTCCACCACACCCAGACTCTAGTCAAAATGTGCCACGAACTCGGCTGGCTGGTAAATATGGAGAAATCAGAACTGGAACCCAAACAGATTTTCGATTTCGTAGGTTACCAGTTCGACCTCCGAACCGGCCGGGTCAGACCGACCATGGACCGGTGGCAAAACCTTCAGGTCAAAATACAAGCACTATTGCTGCTGCCGGCCTGTCCGGTCCGTCAGTTTATGTCACTGATAGGTTTACTAACAGCCACAGAAAAACAGGTTCACCTCGGCCGACTACACATGAGACCCATACAGTGGCATCTCAAAAACAACTGGAGGGTCCCAGAATCTTTAGAAAAGATCATCCCTCTACCCAGGTCCCTGCACCCTCATCTGCAATGGTGGTTAGACGAAAGCAATGTGCTACAAGGCCAACCATTACACCCAGTAGAACATGCTCTACAGATCTTTACAGACGCATCAAAAGAAGGGTGGGGCGCTCACTTAAACGAGCTCACTGCAAGGGGCTCTTGGTCGGTTCCGGAAAACAAACTGCACATAAACTATCTAGAGTTAAAAGCAGTCTTTCTA
This sequence comes from Sabellastarte sp. h YS-2021, assembly GCA_964017235.1. Taxonomy (NCBI): domain Eukaryota; kingdom Metazoa; phylum Annelida; class Polychaeta; order Sabellida; family Sabellidae; genus Sabellastarte; species Sabellastarte sp. h YS-2021. Next base: position 1,731,488 of record OZ024927.1, read on the forward strand.
GCTCTTAAAGAGTTCCAAGAACTATGTACAGGCAAGATAGTTCTAGTGGCATCCGACAACACTACGGTAGTGGCTTATATAAACAAAGAAGGAGGTATGAGGTCGGGCCCTCTATGTGCCCTACTGTGGAGGATCCTGACCTGGTGTTCCCAGAAACAAGTGACGTTAAAAGCCCGTCACATTCCGGGCCATCTGAATGTGATAGCAGACAAGCTATCCAGACTAGGTCAGACCATACAGACAGAGTGGTCCCTCCTCCTGGAGGTATTTTTAAGCATATGCAAGAAGTGGCACCAGCCTCAAGTAGATCTGTTTGCCACAAGATTCAACCACAAACTTCCTCAGTTTGTCTCTCCAGTCCCGGACCCCCTGGCTGTAGCAGTGGATGCTCTCACTCTGCCATGGGAGGACCTGGATGCATATGCCTTTCCACCGACCTCCATCTTGGGCAAAGTAGTGGAGAAGCTACTGGACTCCCGGTACCAGAGAGTTATTCTGATTGCTCCCGGGTGGCCCAACATGCCCTGGTTCTGGGACTTGGTGGCCATGTCCAGTCAAATTCCCCTCAGCCTACCAAACCTGCCCAATCTCTTGACACAGCCGTTCAACCAGATCCCTCACAGGAATCTGACAAACCTGAATCTCCATGCATGGCTCCTAGAGCCACAGCAATCAAGGAACAGGGTTTCTCTAAGGCAGTGGCAGCACGAATTGAGGCTCCTCAAAGAAAATCAACCAGATCAGTCTATGAGGCAAAGTGGACCATTTTTACAAAGTGGTGCATCACTAATCAGGTGGACTTCGGGTCACCACCTATAAAGTCAGTGGCTGACTTCCTTCTATACCTCTTTGAGGTCATGAAACTTCAGCCCAGCACCATTGATGGATACAGGTCTGCCATTGCTGATAAACTGAGTAACACCACAGTCAATATCAGCAAAGATGATAATCTCACCCGTCTCTTAGATAGTTTTCACAGAGACAGACCCAAAGGGCGGAGGGGTATACCCTCCTGGAACCTTTCTCTGGTCTTACACCAGTTAACAAAGGCTCCCTTTGAACCTCTTAAGGAAGCTTCAATGAAACATCTGACCTTCAAAACTGTCTTCCTTTTGGCCCTGGGTTCTGGCAAGAGAAGAAGTGAGATACATGCATGGCAGCATAAGAACATCAGACACCAGTCGGACTGGTCTAAGGTGTCCCTGTTTCCGTCCCCCAGCTTTCTTTCCAAGAACCAGCTGGCCAAAGAGGGCCCGGAGAGTGTAGCCCCAGTGGTCATACCAGCCCTGGCTCCTACTCTGGATAGATCCCTCAAGTCTGACAGAACTCTTTGTCCGGTTCGAGCCTTGCGCTACTATTTGGACAGGACTTCAGACTTTAGGCAGGGCAAGGAGTTAGTTTTTGTCTCCTTCAAGAAAGGTTTCGACAAGGACATCTCACCTGCCACTATCTCCTCATGGATCAAACAGACTGTGATCCTATGCTATGAGCTCTCCGACCAACAGGCCCACACCCTACATCAAGTCAAGGCTCATGATGTAAGGGCCTTTGCTGCTTCTAAGGCCTTCCAGTCGGGAGTTTCCTTGGAGCAGATCCTAGCAGCCTGCCACTGGAAATCTCATAATACCTTCACTCAATTCTATCTGAAGGATGTGGCCTGGGCTGATTCAGAGCTCTACCATCTCGGTCCGGTTGTGGCTGCTCAGCAGATGCACCAAGGGACTAGTACCTAGAGGAGACCTGTACATTTGTAATTAGTTGTACATTTTTGTATATATTGCACATATAGTTATAAAAAAAAAAAAAAAAAAAAATCTGGATGTACTTCCTTCGGGAGAATTTCTCTATGGGACTGAACTCATCCCTCTCTTCCCCTACCTCAGAGCAGGTCTGTTAAAAAAGGGGGAGGGGGGGGCAAGGTCGACTGACGGTTCAATACCTGGTAACCGGATGATGATATTCGACCTTAGCCTTAAGGGTTATCGACCTCAGGTCTTCCCAGGCTTTAAAGGAGACTGATCATTATTTTTGCTATGAGTTCGAACCTAGTCCCTAGTAACTTACCCGCCGACCAAGCGGTAGTTATTCAGCATTTGTCCATTGGATAGGATGTATTAACGCAATAAAATTGCAAATTTAATAGGTAAATTAAATTTTTATAAGTTAATACCCTATCCAATGGACACACAAGACCCTCCCACCGACCCCGCTATCAGTCTACTAGGGGTCTACTAGGTTTAGACACGAAAAAGATGCTATGACGTCACTCTGTCTAGACAGGAAGGAAGTACTACACGCCATCTGGCGAGTGCACAGTACTGGACCGGCTTGGCCGGTGGAGACACAGGACGTCTTTTTCTGACGTTTGGCGGGCCGGTCCGCGCCGACCGGATAAGCATTTGTCCATTGGATAGGGTATTAACTTATAAAAATTTAATTTACCTATTAAATTTGCAAATTTGTTTGTATACAGGCAATATTAGGTTTAGTATAAATATACAATGCTGTTTGTATTTCAGCCATTTATTCTACTTTCTCTCTATTTCCAGGCGTTGGTGGTCTTTTCCTTCCTTGGTTTTTACTACCATGGATACTTCTTTGCTTTTCACCTGCTGAACATTGTGTACAACAACCAGTTACTGAGACGAGTCATTCTGGCTGTCACACTCAATGGTAAGCTCATCACACCAGTACCAGTGTCAAGTTATACTTAAAATAATCAGTCTTAATTGTGTAGACTAATTTCTTATATAACCACAGTGGTTTTCTGTGTCATGTGACTTGTACGTATCCTTTTCTTTCTTCTAAACAAATACTACTGACACATTGTGTCTTAGCAAAAATATTGTTTGGCAATTAGAAAACTTCTAATCACATAAAAGTTTAAGCAAACTACTTCAGGGAATTGTCCCATATGCCTAAACTTTATTTGCAGCCATTTCTTATTTTGAAGTGGAGAAAAATACATTTGGTGGCCATATTTAACTCTGTTTGCAAAAGTTAAACTTGCCTTCAGGTGAACTCAACTTTAAGCCCAAGACTAAGAGTAGCTAGTTTGTTAAATCAACTAAGTTTAAGACCACAAACTTTGCCTTACTGTAAGACAAAAGTCTTAGTTATTTTGTTAAACTGACATCTTTTTGGAAAAGTGTGAAGCTGACATTGTAAGGTCACCCCATACTATGAGTGACATTGTTTGGTGTGATTTATTTCTCTGGTCTATAGTTTTACTGTCTGTTTAACCACATTTTCTTTTATTTTATGGACTGTTCCTTACTGTGGGCAGCACTGTATGGTATAGTTGATCACCCTAGTGACCAGTATTCTGATTTTACTGTCTAACCACATTTTACAGGTGGTACCTTACTGTGGGTGGTACTGTATGATTCTGTGTGGTACTGTAACTGTTCTGTACGAGCACATTCTATTGCACTACAATATATAAAGCTGCAGGGCTTGTTCCCACTTGAGAGGCTCGCCTCCCTTGCAAACAAACTTGACAACAAAAGAGGCAGGTTCACTGCCGGGTGGTACATAACGACATCAGGATATTTGTTGTTCTGCCTCTTTTGGTTGGCTACGGTATTGGATAGACATGTTCATTTTTTGTCAAGAAAAACATGACTCAGGGATAACAGATTAAATCTTTCTGAAATTGAGTTTATCGGCACATTTTCATTCATGAATAATTACATCACAACCGGTACAAAAAAGTGCCACTAAGGCAGCGACTCCTGAGTTACAGAAATCATTGAATACCTTATTTATATCAGTTTCTCACAACAACTAAAGAACAAACACACTACAAGAAACAATTTAAATGTAAGGCCAGTCAGTGGAAGAAGAATTTCTCCAGGTTTCCAGGAAGTGGATAACCATACTGTGCTGCCACATCATATGGAAGTAGCTGAAAGATCACTCTACCTCCCAAGTCTCGGAATACTGTGATTCCATAAAAGTGAACAAGTCTATGGACCCGACTTACTCCAAAGTAGTATGCTTGGATATATTCATTGGAGGGAAAAAAAGAGTTGTAGAAAAACAAAAATGCTGGACTACCAGATGAGTTCCTCTTTAAGGAAGAGCAAAATTCACAGGGACATACTCTTCCCTGGTTGTATGGGTCAGAAATATTGCAACACGTGTCCCAAGAGTCGTCCCCAAAAGTTCCCAGTAAAGATCCCTGAGAGAGTGTCGTTACTATTATGTACCAAGACAGGGAGTTTGAAAAAGGAGTGAAACAAGGCTAGGAAAATGTCTGATCTAATGCTATAGAGTAAGGTGGAACTGTCTGATATCACCTCCCAGTACACTCAGTATATCAACACATCTAGATGAGTGGTAAGAATACTATAACATTAGGCTCAGTATATCAACACATCTAGATGAGTGGTAAGAATACTATAACATTAGGCTCAGTATATCAACACATCTAGATGAGTGGTAAGAATACTATAACATTAGGCTCAGTATATCAACACATCTAGATGAGTGGTAAGAATACTATAACATTAGGCTCAGTATATCAACACATCTAGATGAGTGGTAAGAATACTATAACATTAGGCTCAGTATATCAACACATCTAGATGAGTGGTAAGAATACTATAACATTAGGCTCAGTATATCAACACATCTAGATAAGTGGTAAGAATACTATAACATTAGGCTCAGTATATCAACACATCTAGATGAGTGGTAAGAATACTATAACATTAGGCTCAGTATATCAACACATCTAGATGAGTGGTAAGAATACTATAACATTAGGCTCAGTATATCAACACATCTAGATGAGTGGTAAGAATACTATAACATTAGGCTCAGTATATCAACACATCTAGATGAGTGGTAAGAATACTATGACATTAGGCTCAGTATATCAACACATCTAGATGAGTGGTAAGAATACTATAACATTAGGCTATCTTTTGCCCACTGAACTTTTATAGAACCCATCACAAAGTGCAACTCAAGAGTAGACCCCTGTAGGTTCACCCTTAAAACCCTTCTGAAAAAAGCACAGATCAGAAAGGAAGTGGATCCACATTGGGTGATAGAAATACATATGAACATTTTAAGGAGGGTTACTTGATTACTTCAAGATCTTAGACTTTGATCTCAGTATCCAAACGAGAGCTTTACCTTGCCAGAACAAAGCCCAACCTTCACACTGACTGGGTTGACAACAAATATCAGAAGTTGATTACTTCCACCTTATACTGTCTACCTTTTCCCAATTGCAGCTGGTGCAGAGGCCTAGGATTCTCTTTTGAAAGGAGTTTCTTCAAAAGAAACATTTTCTCACAATAGCAGCCATTTTGTTGCATGGCCAGGGCTCCTGGCATGTTCAGATACCACAACACATGAGGTTCATCTAGTTTGAGTAGTTACTTGTCATCCTCCAGTGGAAGTTCTTCATATGGCCTATTACAAATAGCTCTACTCATTTTTGGCAGGCATTACAATGAGCTATATACTCCTTTTTAAGGAGAAACCAAATCTGTTAAGACCCCAGATTTAGCAAGTGGTTATTAGAACAAGGAAAATGACCTGGGGCCGGTTTCATGAAAGGACTTAAGTCTGGTCTCAGGCTCAAATCTGAGACTTTGGGCTCAAATATTGTAAATATTTTGCTGAGTCTGTGGACTCAGACTCAAAGCATTTCACAAACAGGCTCAACTTGAGATTTGGCTCAGTCATGGGCTCAATTTTGAGCCCACCAAGGAGGTGTCTCAAATTTTGAGTCCAAAGTTTGTCATCCAATACTTGTGTATAAAGCAATATAATTTGCATGAAAATGAATTTGTTGAATCTTGAAATATTATATTTTTATTTTGCTTACTAATTACAACTACATATTCAATATTCATAATAAGAAAAGTCAATGGAATTGACATGCTTTTTTGACCGTTGTCAAGTGACTAGAGGGGACTCAAAGATTAACTCAGTCTCAGTTGAGTCTCAAACAATTGGCTTGTTATTAATAACATTAGATCAATTTTTTTCATGTGTTATCAGTGTTAATGTAATTTAAATCGATAATGATGATGAAATAAATGCACTTGCATAAAAAACAAACCAAGGAAGCGTCTTAAATGAAATTTAAAAGTTGAGACTATGACTTGAGACCAGTCTCAGCTGAGTCACCTTTTGTGAAATCAATTTGAGCCAAAAACTCAGCCAAGACAAAAGTCTCAGATTTGAGACCCAGACTCAACCCAAAACTGGTCTCAAACTGAGACTTTTCATGAAACCGGCCCCTGAAGTCACACTCAAGTCACTCGGATACTACAGTTGTCTCTTTGTACCCTCACAGCCTGACAACCAATAGAGACTCAAGATTGTCATATAAATCTAAATGGAAACACAAGAATTAGTCAAAGCATCTCGCAGACCAAGAAGTGGGTAACCTCATCCTACAATATCCTCACACATATCACCTCTGTTAACAGGACTCCCATGTGACACAGCTCGTTAAAGAGCTAGGCATATATTTATTTCTGTGTGTAAACAAAAGATACTGTCATTGAGTCCCAGCAGAGACAATCAGTAATTAGTTAGTTACTGTGGACGAGTTGGTGTCATCAATCAAAATCTCACTTCATACAAAATACATCCCAGGGTGTCTGAATGGAATAGCATACTTTTCACACAGATTAATGTAGTGACAGTCAACAGAAGGGTCTCCCAAACAGCTTCAAGTGTTAACTCCTCAGTTGGACCTGTGTGTCACAGGACTCAACCAAAAACTACCACTGTATGTATTCCCAGTGCCAGACCCAAATGTCTGAAGAGTGGATGCCCTGCATAAACTGCATGACAACTTACCCTCCAACTGCTCTGATATTCAAGTAATACACAAGATTCAGCAGTGAAAGTGTGTAGTAATCTTAATAGCACCAGGGCCCATATTCACTAAACCTCCTTTATTCCAAGGATCCCTTAAAAAGTAAGGCTTTCCTTTATTTCTTGCCCCTTCCTTTGTTTTTGTATTCATTAAACTTCCCTCAAACAAAGGGGCCTAACTTTCTTTCCTGGACTTTCAAGGAAACCTCAAAAATCTAGGAAATCCTTAACTTTCAAGGGAATCTTGAATTTTGATATTCACTAACCTTCCTTTACTGAGGAATCCTTGTTTTTTCCCTTAATTTTCAAGATGTGTGACTACCTTTATGATAAAGGGGAGTTTTGGTGGTTTGATTTTTAAGTAAAAATTGAGGTAATTTGTGAAATGTTGTGACATTTGCACCTTTTTTTGTCCATACTACATCATTTATATCACCATATGTCTTTCTTTGAAATTTTTGGGATATTCAGTTAATAAGTCGTCAAACCCAATGACGTGTGTCACGATACCTGGGTGAAAAGTGGCTATTACCACAATAGGAAAACTTCCCGAATGACTATTTTATTGTTTATCTACATGAGTGATATATTTTTTTTTTCTGTGTATGTCTGATGAGGGATATTTTACTTTTATTATCCACCATTTTGTACGATTTATGGGTTAAATTGTATGAATATTTAATGAGAGGATGTGAAAAAGCATGTCAAAAAGCATGGCCACCAGTGAATATAAAAACTGCAATCTTTAACCTGCAATATTTCAGTCATTTCTGCATGGATTTTAATGTAACAAACATGAGCAGAAGTGCTCTAAGACAACCTTTCTAATGATATATAAATAAAATATATCCCCCTCCGTATGTCCCTCTATATGGGTCTATGGTGGATAATAAAATGTGGTATGTAATACAAAATCTTTAAAAGTTAGATATTTATTTCTTAAAATATGAAATGTCATCTTAAACTGCAATAGAAAACACATCATAACACTAATCTTATACTGAATAATAAACATGGAAAGAAGAAAATACAAAAGTAAGGGAAAGATAAAGGAGCCTTTATGAACAAACGTTTTTAACCAATCAGATGACTGGATGCACTCCTTTAATAAAGGATCCTTTATTTAAGGTCTCCTTTGGTAAGGAAATCATAAAGGGGGTTTAGTGAATGGCATTTTAAAGGTCACCTTACCAAAGGAGATTTTTCACCTTCCTTTAATAAAGGGTCCTTAAAAATATAGGAGGTTTAGTGAATACGGCCCCAGGCTGGCTATTACTGGTGTGGTTTGGAACCTACAAAACAACTTTCACAGAAGTTTCAATTCAACTTTCAGTGTTTCCAACACAATTCAGGCAGTCCAGCCAGTATTCTCAGTCTACATACTTGGTGTCAAAGAGTGCAAATCTGCAGCACTGAGGATTCTCAAGTAGCAGAGAGAATTGCTCCCTGTCAAAGAGGATCAGCAAGATCCATCTATCAATCAAACTGGCCATTTTTCACTGATGGTACAAAGAAAATTAGGTGGGCTTCATTTTACCAACTGTAAAACAAGTCTCAGCTTCTTTATGTGCCCGCAAGACAAGGCATCTACCAGTATTGAAGGGTACCGGACTGCTCTAATGGACTCTTTGGTCTGTTGGGTCTTGATGTTGTCCTAATTTGAATAGGCTAGTTTCTAGTTAGGGATACGCCTAAAATTGACCGATTTTGCCCAAATGGAATTCATCTGTTGTATTAAATAGACTTTTCGGTGACTTTTGAATAATTTATAACTAAACGATGCTTCAGTTTCTTGGTCATTCTTTGGTCACTTTAATAAAAAAAATTGGGCCAATTTCTTTTTTGACATGTTTGTATACTATAACTTTTGAACTCTAAAACTAAAAAAAGATCTGGGCCAGCTGCCTCTAAACAAAATTCATCTAGGAAAATATTTAATCCCGGAAAATGAAAGCTTGTATTTTTCATCACAGGCTCTAGTTTTCGTAGATATCAATAACCAAGGTCTATTATATAAATTAATTACTTTATTTAACATTGAAAGTGCTGTAAATGCCTCAAAACGCTGATTTTAGTAGGGATTTTGGGTTCACATTATCGGTCACTTCATTATTTATTTTAAGATTTATTTGTTTGACAAATTAGTACCAGAAGCTATCATGCGCAGACAATAATTTTACACTAACAGTGACTGCGCGATTCTTGATGATTTCATTGGATGAGCAATATAATGTATTTCTCCAATGACGTAATAGGAGTTTTGTGTACTTTCTCCAATGAAGACATACTAAAACTGGGAAAGTAGCCTATTTTTAAACCCGTGAAATGCCCCCGGAAATTGCAAGCTTGTCTTTTTCATTGAAGGCTCACAAACTCACTTCATTAATTTCTTTTATAAAATAACCCAGATACCATTCCGCCGTCGGACCAACATTGGCTGTTGGTCGCATTGTCGGCAGATTTTGCCAACGTTGGCTATTGGTCGCATCATCAACAGATTTTTCCAACATTGGGCTTAAACGGTGGATTTTTATTCAAGATGGTGGCAAGCAATAATAGGGGATTTTGTGAAACTTATTAAAAAAAATTTTATTATGGTTTGTCTAAAAATCATATTTCAGTGAGCCCACAAATTTTAAGTAACTATTTAACAATTTTAGACATAAAAATAACATTCTCATTATAAATTCACACTAAAAAGTTGTTTGTGAACATTATAATTTTTTCACTGGATTATGGACTATCACCTTATAACACTGTTTCACCATTGTTAATGTTTGGTCATGTGGCTTATCAGGGAAATCCTTAACTAAGATCCTCCCACAATCTGTCTATCACTTGCCTTCTGTTAAACAATAGCCACATAACACCATGCTGCAATCTGATTGGCTGATGCTATGCATTAAGTAGAATTTTTTTTACTGGTGGCTTGCCGACGTTGGGCCAAAGTCACCTTCACTGGCCAAAAAGCCGTTGGGCCAACATCAGACCGACGGATCTGCCGACATTGGGCCAACGTCGGAATGCTATCTGGAAAGATGAATTTTCATATTATTTCGTTTAAAATACTGATCATGAAAACAAACTGGCTTCATAGACTTATATATTCATAATGCACACATACAAAACATTTTATTTAGTTCCAATTTCATTCACCAGAGTGTGCTAAAAGATCGTTGCATGTCTGCACATGCCCCACATTTTTATTGAATGAAAGCTCGTACTGTAATGACATCACCTCATTCATAATTTCTTTGCAGTTTGTTTGTTTGACAAATGCAGTACTAGAACTTATCACCTGATTTTGTTGGAAGCGAGGCTACGTACAGCCCAGAGGTAATCACGTGACTTCATCTATATATATTTCGCTTGACAGATGACAAAGGAAACTATTTGTTATAAAATAAGATGCATTTTTATATTCTTGAGTTTAAAATACTAAATACTGATCAAGGATAGCTTGTATAAAAAGGAAGACAAGGAAACCTACCTTGACTACACAGTAAAAGATCGATTTGTGGACTTGTAGTACATCCCATTAATATTCATGCGCTCTTCTGTGAGATTTAGTTTTGAAAGCTGACAAAATAATGGCTTTCATCAGGGAATATAACATACTACAAATTTGCCTAAAGCCTTTTGCAAATGGGTGAAAATGGTAGAGTTTACAGACCTTAACACCAGTGCTGTTCAAAGATTCGACTCCGTGTTTTGCAGAAAGCTAGCCACTGCACACTTTTTTTCTTCCGATCTTGCAAACAAGAGTACTCAAAGATTGCAAACCACGACCAAATCCAGCAGCATTATGTATTAGTGCAATGAAAAAAAATCTGTTGATCCAGATTGTGATCTGATTCACCTCCAATATTTTATCAAATATACAGGAACTATGCATGACCAAATAAAATAAGATCAAATATGAAATATTTTAGAAGTTTAATCACTATGTGCTATTTTAAAAGGTTAAATATAAAAGTAAGCATTCAAAACAGAGTCCCGGAATATCCAGGAATCCCCCCCAGTGACGTCATGCAAATTAGAAAAAATGAGGTCACAGAATTCCATGGGATTTCCTGGCAATATTTTAAAATAAATTATGAAAATTAGAAAAATTAATACCACAGATCTCTGTGGAATTTTCAAGCAATATTTTAAAATAAAATGTGCAAATAAGAAAACATGAGGTCTCGGTCGAAATGTTTACAAATTCACAAGGTTTTGGCGAAAATAGGGTTCAAATCTTCTTTGAAAAAGATGGTCAAAATGGTTCGAAGGTCAAAACATCTGGATACGATATTGTTAGAAAATTCCAATAACAGATGCACTAAATTTGTTTTCATGTCAGGTTGATCGATCGCTGCTGCCGCTGGATTATGGTGTCTTTTAATAGCTTCATAGGCTTTAGCACTTTTTTTTCCTTCCTTTCTTGCTGACTAGAGCACTCAAAGAGTGCAGACCACCACCAAGGTCCAGCAGCTCCAATATTGCACTAAAAAGTGCAATACTAAGAAAATCCATAAAAACTTTCTTGATCCAGATGGTGATCCAGATCCTTGTTGAACTGTCTTACTGAAAATTTCATTAAAATTCCTTCTTGCTTTCTCCCCTTATTTTATACAGCCTACCCTCACTCGACCAGCTTTTTTCAAAAATCCAAATGACTTCCTACCAGTAAATGCCTGCCTGAATGCCCGCCTTATATTTCTTTGTTAGAGGTCAAGGACAAATGCTTCAACAAGTCTACAAAATGGGCGTTTACTGGTATTACTGGTTTGCCGTAAAACTGTTCAAAATAGAGGTAAATTGTTAAAATATAACACTTTCTAATAAATATTTCACAGTATACTCAAAGTATTAATTGAAGTGCATGTCATTTTACATTTTTTTATCAATCAATAATGCATTTACAAAATTGCAAAAAGTTATGGTACAAATTGGTCATATTAGAATATAATACCGTAGAATATAATACAGTAGAATATAATACAGTAGAATATAATACAAAGCTGGTTAGCGATGATGGGATGTAAATCTTTTTATATATTTCTAGGTAACCTACCATATTTTATTTATGCTTCACTTTAAAGTAAGTATGGCTAGGAAATCCCACTGAATTCCAAATATTTTCCCCTTTGCAAATAGAAAATATAAGGTCACAGAATGCTGTAACATTTCTTAGGAATATTTTAAAATGAAATGTGCAAATGAGAAAATATGAGGTGCAGGTCAAAATGTCTACAAATACATGAAGTTTGACCTCTGACCTTGCTGTAGCAGTGTTGACCTTTAATATTTTGTCCCAGCTGTATCTCAGAAATTGTAAGGTGTAAAAAGTTGATTCTTGGAAGAAACATGGGTTGAGGGTTAGGTTTGCAACATTATGGTGTGACCTCGATTGGACCTCTGACCTTGCAATAGTTTAAAATCCTGTTCATGTTATTTCAGAAACTGTAAGGTTTAGGAAGTTAACACTTGGTAGGGACATTGGGTGGGGGATGTAGATGTCAATGTCATGGTGTGACCTTGACTTGAACTTTAACCTTGCTGTAGTGACCTTGACCTTTAAAATATTGTCCAGGCTAAATTTAGGAAACCATAAGGTGTAGGAAGTTGGTACTTGGTGGGGACATTGGTTAGGGTTTGTAAGTGTGCAACATCATCATGTGACCTTGATTTTACTTTGACCTTGCAGTAGTGATCTTGAGTTTGAAATCTTGTCTGGGCTGTATCTCAGAACGTATAAGGTGTAGGAAATTGATACTTTGTAATTGGTAAGGATATTGGTTTGGGGTGTAGGAGTGCAACATCATGGTGTGACCTTCATTTGACCTTTAGACTTGGTTGGGTCATTGGTTGGGGGTGTAGGTGTGCAACGTCATGGTGTGACCTTCATTTGACCTTTAGACTTGGTTGGGACATTGGTTGGGGGTGTAGGTGTGCAATGTCTCGGTGTGACCTTCATTTGACCTTTAACCATGTTGTAGTGATCTTTACCATTAAAATCTTATCCAGGCTATATGTTGGAGACTGTAAGGTGCAGGAAGCTTTTGTAAGTCAATGTAAGTCGATTCATTCGGTCGCTGCTTGTTTTTCTTTTGAAGCTTACTTCTTATATGTGATGGAATTTGTTTGTACAGTTTAACCCCTTCAATACTGGTGCATCTGCATTTGTAGAAAGTTTTAGTCTTATTCTGACAACTTTTTCCACAATTCCATATAGCATAGTTATGGACTTGCTTAACATATCTATATATTTTTCCCTTAATTTAAGTGGCAGCAAATACCCAACAGCTTTGAGTATTTGTGTACACGAATTTTATTACATCTTGTAACTTTAAACATTTGAATAGATTGTATGTGTTGCTTGTTGAATCTCTGTATGTTAAGGAGCCAATGATTCTCATAGCCTGAATCTGCAAATTTTATAAATCTAGTTATTCTACAGTCTGAAGTGTTTTGCCATATTTCAGCACAGTAGGTTAAGTATGGCAGAATGACTGCTGAGCATATAACATTAGTAATGATTTACTTACTTAATCAACCTTTTCTCTTATACATGAGCCCAGTACCTTTACTCACTTTATTTTCAATATTTAAGATCTGTTCTTTCCAATTTAATTTTTCATCCATAACAATACCCAATAATTTGGTGTTTTTCAACTCTCTTTACTTCTGTTGAATCTAAGTCTGTTAAAATAGCTTTCCTGCTAACTGTAACCACTGGTGACATAAAAAGACTACTCTGAGTCAGTTTGAAAAGGCAATTCTGTTTCCCTATTCTGAATACTGTGCCAAGACTCAATTAGCTGATGAATGACACATAATTTAGAAATTTGTTCTTGTTTTACAGGTCGCTCCTTACTGTGGGTGGCTCTCCTTGGTCTCATCATTATCTTCCAGTTTTCACTGGTTGCTTTTGCTCACTTCCGTTACACCATGGACCCTGACGGCCCCGAGTCTACCCTGTACTGTGGAGACCTGGTACAATGCACTGTCACTCTGCTCAGATACGGACTGGTGGGTGACCTGTTTGAGGTAAGTGTGAAAAAGAATGTGTAAAGTATTAGATACAGACTGGTGGGTGATTTGTTTGAGGTGAGTGTACAATGTAATGTATATAGTATTAGTATTAGATACAGACTGGTGGGTGACTTGTTTGAGCTGAGTGTACAATGTAATGTATATAGTATTAGTATTAGATACAGACTGGTGGGTGACTTGTTTGGGGTAAGTGTACAAAGTAATGTGGGATATGTTAATACAATTAATAAAAATGTCTCTCTGTTTCAGAAAATGTCTCATATCGCTCTGTTTCAGAAAATGTCTCATTTGTCTCTGTTTCAGAAAATGTCTCATTCGTCTCTGTTTCAGAAAATGGCTGTTTACCAGAGTGAGCGTAGTTTCCATGCTTTTGGGATTCTTGCCGCCTATCATATCGCATTCTTTATCCTCATCACTACAGTCGGACTGAACATCGTGTTTGGCATCATTCTGGACACGTTTTCACAGCTACGCCACGCAAAGGTGGGTTGTAAACCTGCCAGATATGGTGTGGTTATATGGTATGTGTAGAGATGATAAATGAATTAAGTGTCCCACAAGGGACGCTTGTTTGTGTATGGGAGACCTTCAGGCTCCGCCGGCTCCGCATTTTGTTTTCCTTATAACTCTGTAACCGTTAGGCGAATTCTTTTCAAATTTGGCAGGTTTATGCAGTAGCCTTGGGGAATTTTTTTTTGAATATGCTGCAGTGACATTTCAACCAATCAGAGAGGTCACATGACCAAAATTGTCTTTTTTCGATGGGGAAGCTTGTCCGGATGATAACTTGAAAGGGATTTTATCAATTCACCTGAAACTTGGCAAATACATTCATTCTATTAAAATCTGGAAATCATGAGATTTTGGCATTGATTGGTTAAGAAATGGCCGAGTAATTAATGATTAATTAATCATTATGAATTTTCCAAATAAGGAAAACACAAAAATGCTTATAACTCGAAAAGCGTGCTAGATAGAGCGATTTCGACAAAATTTTTGCCCCACAGGGTATCTCTGCGGAGTAGCCATGCCAATTTTCAAAAAAATTTTGACTCCCCAAAAATGGCGGCCATTTTGAATTTTCGAATTTTACGCAAAAATTGCAAAACACAAAAATGCTAATATCTCGAAAACTGTGCTAGGTGGCGAATTATCTCTTAAAAGTATTGCAGATAGCCAATTTTTCTCAAATAACTCATTCATCTACTTTAAATGAGTAAATGCGAATTATCTCTAAAAGTATTGCAGATAGCCAATTTTTCTCAAACAACTCATTCATCTACTTTTGGGAGAGCTTTCACTTGTTGAAGTTTCAGACCTGTAGCTAATTATTCACCTACTCAAAATGAGTAAATGCTAATTATTTGTAAAAGTATTGCGGATACCCAATTTTTATCAAATAACTGATTCATCTACTTTTGGGAGAGCTTTCACATGGTGAAGTTTCAGACCCGTTGGTAATTACTCACCTACTCAAAATGAGTAAATGCGAATTATCTCTAAAAGTATTGCAGATAGCCAATTTTTCTCAAATAACTCATTCACCTACTTTCAGAAGAGCTTTCACATGGTGAAGTTTCAGACCCATAGCTAATTACTCACCTACTCAAAATGAGTAAATGCGAATTATCTCTTAAAGTATTGCAGATAGCCAATTTTTCTCAAATAACTCATTCACCTACTTTTGGGAGAGCTTTCACTTGGTGAAGTTTCAGACCCATAGCTAATTATTCACCTACTCAAAATGAGTAAATGTTAATTATCTCTAAAAGTATTGCGGATACCCAATTTTTATCAAATAACTCATTCATCTACTTTTGGGAGTAAATGCGAATTATCTCTTAAAAGTATTGCAGATAGCCAATTTTTCTCAAATAACTCATTCACCTACGTTTGGAAGAGCTTTCACACACGAAAATGCAAAATTGTGAATATCTCGGAAAAGCTATTTCTTCTCCTTTAATGCTCGGCGGGAGATACACACCGCGGCAGTGGTCTTGTTTTCAAAAATTTTTGTCTCACCAAAAATGGTGGCGATTTTGAATTTTTGAAGTTTTTGCAAAACACAAAAATGCTTATATCTCGAAAACTGTGCTAGATGGAGCGAATTCAACAAATTTTTGACCTGCTGGATATCTCTGCAGAGTAGCCATGCCAATTTTCAAAATATTTTTGTCTCGCCAAATATAGCGGCCATTTTGAATTTTTTGCAAAAAGTGCAAAACACAAAAATGCTTATATCTTGAAAACCGTGCTAGATAGAGCAGACTGCGCTGACTTTGGTTGCCACAACAGTATAAGGCTAGAAACGGAACAGTTTCTTAATACTTTATCACTCACCTTTATATCCTTTTCGGGACGCTTTGTTTTTGCTATGCAAAAACATTATCTTTTTTTTGCGAGCGATCCTCTAGTTCAGATTGGTTGCACAAAGGTGAATAATAAACAGATTGATTTCAGTGCAGAATTCCTTGTCTCTCACTTAGTGTCACATCCACTAGTGTCACAAGATTTCTTTTACAAATGGGATGAAAGATTTTGTGTCAATAGAAATGGTTCACAAAGTAATGATAGAACTATTATCAGATAGTTGAAGCCACAATCTCTGTGTCTCCGCTGTCAGATCCACAAAACTCCTCGTACCCAACCTTTTTTTAAATTGTGAAATTGTTAGATTTGATAATTTGTTGCATGGTGTTCACTCAAGGTTTCAGACTGTGTTTTATGTTTTGTGTTAAATCTAACACTGCTTCAAGGATGCAGGACATGTGTCACTTTGTGATGTGGGGTGACATGAGCATCTAAAGATACATATAAACTATCACTGTGTTTTTCTTCATGTAACATTTGTGTTGTAATTTCAATTTGATGAACTTTAGAAAACAGTCTGAAATGTGAGAACTGAGTGTAGTTATGACATAAAACCTCTTCTGTTTATTACAGTGGATTGCAGAGCGTGACATGAAGGAGCAATGCTTTATCTGCAGCCAGCCTGCACATCTGTTTGAAAGTCACGCCAAGGTATGTCACACAGTACATGTCACATAAAATGTATCATGTGTCACATAAAATGTATCATGTGTCACATAAAATGTATCACGTGTCACATAAAATGTATCACGTGTCACATAAAATGAATCGCATAAGTAAAGCAGCAACTCTAGACTAGCTTCTAAAGCAAAAAAAAAAGAATAGGAGCAAAATAGGAGCAATAGGTCCAGCAGATAAAAAGTTTTGTTACAAAAAGTAAAGTTAGGGACTAACACAACATAAAACAACGTAATCTTGAAAAACTGTTCCATTTTCATTTAACAATTCAGCAGCTTGTATTTCCTTCTATTTCTTCCAGGGTGTCCATTCAGTCCATCAAAAAGTACAGTGTCACTGAAACTCCATTTTATTATATCACCTGATGAA
Organism: Sabellastarte sp. h YS-2021; assembly: GCA_964017235.1. Classification (NCBI taxonomy): domain Eukaryota; kingdom Metazoa; phylum Annelida; class Polychaeta; order Sabellida; family Sabellidae; genus Sabellastarte; species Sabellastarte sp. h YS-2021. The sequence continues at coordinate 1,748,795 of OZ024927.1, forward strand.
AGTATTCAATACACTATTTTATTGTGCTACAATAGCTTACCATGTGGAACTGAATGCTGATCTTGGGAGGCCGTAAGAAAAATAGACGCTTAGTGTTGACCAAAGCCCCAGGTTGTACTCTCATGGCAATCTGGCTCACTCTGCCTTTCTTTTCTCATTGGCCGCGTGACTAGCAAGTGTTTAATATCACTCAGTTATATTTTACTGTTTTCTCAGCACATATGTACTGTTGGATATAGATCATCAGCCCGAACAGGTGTGTTTGGCTAGAGCCAAAACACATGCGGACAAAAGGAAGCACAAGGTTCGGGCAAGATATATTTCTCAGTCTTCATCTTCAGTGGAAGATTAGTCCTCTGTTCATGTAAAAAAGTCTGCTCTGCCCCATAGGGCCCCTTCTGAGCCAGACCATCCTCAACGTGATGCAGACCAGGCTCTTTACAGGGAAGTAGAAAAGTCTGACATCCCTACTCAGTATGCAGAAGAAATTGACACCTTTAGGCATGTTATTGACCTCCCTGACCCCAGGGAAACTATGCCTAGGTCTCCTACTTCTCTTCTGGCTCTGAATGATGTGAAAGGCCAACAGGAGCTTAAGCCAAGAGGCCCCTCAGCTATGCTCCCACTTAGTCTGTACCTCAAAGATGCCTTTGACAAATTTGAGCGGGACTTTCAGGCTTCTAATTTACCTGAAGGTAAATACATCAAACCCCCTCCCTCCACTGCAAAGTGGTACAAGGTGGGACAGCATTGTTTTGAGGACAAAATACAAGAGCTAAATACAGATTTTGCAAAAATCTGTATTTCTCCAAAACCCTCTGGGGCCCCTATGGGCAAAGTTCCCCTACCAGTTCTTAAAGAACTGGAATATCAAGCTAGGCAGAATCTCTCTACTGGCTACCTTTGCTAAGACTGCTTCTGTCTGCAACACGACTATAGAAAAGTGTCAGGACTGTCTCAAGTCTACTTTTAAAAGGGTTAAAAGCCAGATTCAGAAGGGTGGCAATCCTGAAAAAGCAGCCAGGCATGGCTATGAACATGGCTGTGACTACTTTGAGATCCTTAATAAGAGGATTCTCATTCAACAGAGAGCCCTTGCCTGCCTTAGCAAATCCCTGGCCCATATACTCCAGGAGGGAGCTCTACACCATGGGTAACACTGGCCAGCTAAGACGCTAGGGCGAGATGACCCTTCAACCACATCTAGGGGATTTGAGGCGCCTAGAGCTCAAGATTTCGCCTTTTTGGCCTACTCCTCTGTTCAAGTCTCAACTTGTCAAGGACGGAGAAGAGTTCCTCCTTGAAAAACGTACTCCTAAAGAATCACAGGGTTTTGGACCCTATCAAAATAAGCCCTTTCGTGGTCCCCACCAAAATAAGAAAAGAGGCTCCTACAGGAAACGCCCCTATGGGGGCAACACCTCACAAAGAAGTAACCAATCGTTTTCCTCAGGAAGGGGGAAATCGAATAACAGAGGCTCCAGGGGTCGTTTTCGACTCCACTCAAGGGGACGAGTGCGTGGAAACCCCTCCTCCCAATGACTCCTCAAAAGCCTCCCTCAGTCCACCAGTAGAAGGTCACCTCCGTTCTTTCAGAACTGACAAACAAACAAATGTTAAACATTAAACATTATCACCAATGGTTACATTCTACCATTCATTTCAAAACCAATCTAGCCCAAGTTCCCCTGATTCACTCAGGATACAAGGCCCTCCAAAAAACCAAGCTCTGGCCACTTGTATCCAGTCTCTTCTGTCAAAGAATGCAATAGAAAGGGTGCAAAATGTAAAATCTCTCGAGTTTTACAGTCACCTGTTTCTAGTCCCCAAACCTCACCAAAGGTGGAGGCCAGTCATAGACCTAAGCAGGCTCAATACCTTTCTACTTGTAGAAAGGTTCAAAATGGAAACTCCAGAGTCCATCAGGACCTCTCTTCCAGGGGAGCGGGTATCGTCGATAGACCTGTCAGACGCTTACCTACACATCCCCATCCACCCAAACTCAAGGAAATACCTAAGGTTTTGCTACAAGGCTCAGGTGTTCCAGTTCACCTCCCTCCCGTTCGGGCTGGCCACAGCCCCCCAGGTCTTTACAATGACCATAAAGGAAGTGAAACTAATGGCCCTCTCAAGAGGACTCAGAATTCACCAATACCTGGACGACTGGCTGATCAGGTCCCAGTCTCAGGAGGAAGCCCAAGCGAACACACAGGTAGTGGTAGACCTAACTCAGTCCTTGGGGTGGATAATAAATCAGGAAAAGTCAGAACTGAAACCTACTCAGGTGTTTTCGTTCGTGGGCTACGAATACCACCTAGATTCAGCCCTTGTAAAACCCACTCAAGAGAGATGGCTCAAACTTCAGGATTTAATCCTACGACTCAAGTCAAAACGTGTTTTGACTGCAAGATGTTTGATGTCTCTAATTGGGTTGCTAGCCTCAACGGAGAAAATGGTCCCGGAGGGACGCCTTCACATGAGGCCCTTTCAGTTTCACCTCAAGGAGCACTGGAGATATCCTCAGTCGCTGGACAACCTCCTTCCTTGGACAGAAGCCATTGCAGCCCACCTAGATTGGTGGCAAAATCCCTCAAACGTGATGAAAGGTGCAGACCTTCATCCCAAAGACCACAGTATCCAACTCTTTACCGACGCCTCAAACGAAGGTTGGGGCGCTCACTTAGACCAAAATTCTACAAAGGGTCTGTGGTCAGATCGGGAAAAAAGGCTACACATAAATGTCCTAGAATTGAAGGCAGTCCCTCTGGCCATTCGAGATTTCAAGGACCAGTGCCAGAATCAAACAGTGCTAGTTGCGACGGACAACTCAACAGTGGTAGCCTACATAAACAAACAAGGAGGAACTCACTCAGCAGAGATGTGCGCTCTCCTGTGGAAGATCATGACCTGGTGCCATCACTACCACATAACATTGAAAGCCAGGCACATTCCAGGGTGCCTGAATGTGATGGCCAACCTACTGTCCCAGTCCAACCAAGTGCAGTCAACAGAATGGTCTCTGCACCCACAGGTGTTCAAACAGATCTGCCAGAAGTGGTTCACACCTCATGTAGACTTATTTGCCACTCACCTGAACCACAAGCTCCCACTGTACGTGTCTCCTATCCCAGACCCAAGGGCCTGGGACATAGATGCTCTAAACATAAACTGGACCAACCTCACGGCCTATGCGCACCCTCCTACGGCTCTCCTTCACAAGGTGATCCAAAAGATCAGGCAATGTCATTGCCTGATCATAATAATAGCCCCAGGCTGGCCAGGGATGCCCTGGTTTTGGGACCTAGTGCAGCTCTCAACAGAGATCCCACTACAACTCCCAGTGTCAATGACCCTACTCAAACAGTCCCACAAGTATGTGTTCCACAACAACCCCCAGCATCTGAACCTCCACGCCTGGTGTCTAGGAGCGGACAACTCCAAGAACAAGGCTTCTCTGTGGAGGTGGCAGAGATAATTGCTGCACCTCAGCGGTCATCAACAAGGACCATCTATAAGTCAAAGTGGGCGCTATTTGAAAAATGGTGCAGAGAAAATTCGGTGGATTTCTCCACTCCATCTGTGAAACAAATCTCAGATTTTTTCATGTACCTGTACCAAGACCTAAACAGGTGCCCCTCGACCATTGATGGTTACAGGACTGCAATCGTTGACACTTTGGGCCCAACGGCCCAACATATTGCACACAATGCAGACCTTCATAGGTTACTCTCCAGTTTTCACAGGGATCGTCCCAAAAGTTCCAGAAATTTACCCAAGTGGAACCTTTCTGTTGTCCTCAACGAGCTCACAAAAGCACCATTTGAGCCCATGAAAGACACAGACCTCAAACATCTTACTCTCAAAACTGCTTTCTTGCTAGCTTTGGCCTCCGGCAAACGCCGCAGCGAAATCCATGCCTGGGTCGCAAACAAAGTATCTAATCTAGGCCAATGGGAAAAGGTCGCCTTGTTCCCTTCTTCTGATTTCATAGCCAAAAACCAACTAGCAAGAGAAGGTTCTCAAAGTGCGTCTCCGGTGACTATTCCTGCTTTGACTACCATTGTAGATAGACAATTTAAGGTAGACAGGACCCTGTGTCCGGTACGGGCCCTGAGGTATTATCTGGACTGAACCAAAGACCTGAGAGGGTCTCGTTCCCTCCTTTTTATCTCCTTCAAGAAAGGTCATACCTCAGACATCAGACCCGCTACTCTCTCTTCCTGGTTGAAACAAACCATCCTATTTTGTTACAAACAAGCAGACCAACAAGCCTTGGACTTGGTCCAAGTTAAAGCGCATGACATCGGGGCTTTCGCGGCCTCTAAGGCCTTTTACGGTGGGGTATCAGTGGACCAAATCATGCAAGTCTGTCACTGGAAAGCTCACAACACATTTACAAATTTTTACCTCAAAGACCTTACTTGGTCGGACACCGACAACAATATGTATCTGGGACCCGTAGTGGCGGCACAACAAGTCCTAGATCCTTCTCCTCAGACCAGTTGTCCTCGGAAAGAAAAAAGGGGGGGGGGGGGCACATCCGCTACAACCAAGTCTTCAGGAGTCTCTCCCAGGATCTAGGTATTCCTTTACCTTCAAGATGTTACTGGTAAGGTCATTTTGTTAGTCGAATCTTTGATTCGAGTTATGTACTGAGTTGCGGCCACGATTTTAAATTGGCTGTTTAAGCCCTTAAATATCAAATTCTGCATAATATTTTCTTCACATATCTGTACATTAAGGTGTATATTATACACTCTGCCATTTTGAAGATTTTTAATGCCTTTATTAAGTTATATTTTATGAAGTAAAAAGCATGTCTGGCACTTCGTCTGGCTTTCGCTAAGGACCCATATGTCCTAGAAACTATTGTGTTTGCCATTGTAATGGCCTACTCGAACGAGTCTTTTTTAACGGTTTCGTCTGCTGGTTTCTAGACGTGAATCCCCAATTAATTTATTGGTCTGCTGGTTTATCACGCAGTCACTGTTAATGTAAAATTGTTGTCTGCGCATCTACAGCCTATTACTAATTTGTGAAACAAATAAACCGCAAAGAAATTAATGAATGAAGTGACGTCACGGTAGTACTACACATTTATTGTTCAGCCAATCAGATTCGAGAACACCTCTGACAGAGACAATGAAAATATTCAAACTCTGTAGTTCTACATTCAGCCACTCGAAGGCACTTTTGCATGTACTAGAAGTGAGTGATGAAAACGTGAGGCTACGATGGGGTTTCTAATATTATTTTACAAATATATACCAGTGATCCAGCAATCTTTTACTGTCACCGCACCTCACTCTGTCTTCTCGCAATATTTAAAACAAATAAAATATCAAAAGCTGATACTTGTACATCCACAGAGTGATGAAAACGTGAGGCTACGATGGGGTTTCTAACAACATTTTACAAATATATAATCCAGCAATATTTTACTGTCACCGCACCTCACTCTGCCTTCTCGCAATATTTATAACAAATAAAACATCAAATGTACACCCGCAGAGTGATGAAAACGTGAGGCTACGATGGGGTTTCTAACAATATTTTACAAATATATAATCCAGCAATATTTTACTGTCGCCGCACCTCACTCTGCCTTCTCGCAATAAAATATCAAATGCTGGTAGTTGTACACCCACAGAGTGATGAAAACGTGAGGCCACAATGGTGTTTCTAACAATATTTTACAAATATATAATCCAGCAATATTTTACTGTCACCGCACCTCACTCCGTCTTCTCGCAATATATAAAACAAATAAAATATCAAATGCTGGTAGTTGTTCACCCACAGAGTGATGAAAACGTGAGGCCACAATGGTGTTTCTAACAATATTTTACAAATATATAATCCAGCAATATTTTACTGTCACCGCACCTCACTCTGTCTTCTCGCAATATATAAAACAGATAAAATATCAAATGCTGGTAGTTGTTCACCCACAGAGTGATGAAAACGTGAGGCCACAATGGTGTTTCTAACAATATTTTACAAATATAATCCAGCAATATTTTACTGTCACCGCACCTCACTCCGTCTTCTCGCAATATATAAAACAAATAAAATATCAAATGCTGGTAGTTGTTCATCCACAGAGTTATGAAAACATGAGGCTACGATGGGGTTTCTAGCAATATTTTACAAATATATAATCCAGCAATATTTTACTGTCACCGCACCTCACTCCGTCTTCTCGCAATATTTACAACAAATAAAATATCAAATGCTGGTAGTTGTACACCCACAGAGTGATGAAAACGTGAGGCTACAATGGGGTTTCTAACAACATTTTACAAATATATAATCCAGCAATATTTACTGTCACCGCACCTCATTCTGTCTTGCGGGCGATAATAGCAAGTTTATAGATTTCAACACCCACTGCTGTCCTAAGATTCGACTCTGTGGCTGGCAGAATGCCAACCACTTCACCCTAGTTTTTTAATTATCAAGTATTTTGTATTAAGGACTTACTTAGTTGTCATTAATCTCATATTTAGGTGGTAAAAAATTTATGAGATGTCCAACCATTGGGTTGGTCAGTCATTCGTGAAGGTCCGTCAGGGACCCTAGACCTCAAGTGAGCACTGCTGCACTTCCGTCCTACAATCAAACATCTAGACAGTTTCAGCACTGTCTCTCTTTTACTTAGGTTTTTGGCTTTACAGGCCCGGTCTTCGGGATCTGGGCACTGTAGATGGGACTCAGACTGGTATTTCTGGCACTATTCTATATTAATTCAAAATCTTAGAAAAAATGACATATCTTCCAGTCTCAGCTGTAATCCCGCCACCGGGCGGTTGAATTCAGCATTAAGTCCCACATGGTAAGCTATTGTAGTGTAATAAAATTGAAAATTTTAATTACTTAAATGTAGCTTTTATAAGCTACAAGCTTACCATGTGGGACTTAGAAGAGTCCCACCCTGCCTCCCCACTGTTTACAGCTGAGGGGTACGTTTTAGAAAATTTCAACGAGAAAGTAGGGCGATTGGTCAGAAGTTATCACGTGACGACAACTACCAGCATATCTGGTGGCTAACAAGAACTGTCTTTTTTTCTAAGACGTTGGCCGCGGGTGTGGCCACCCGAGAACAGCATTAAGTCCCACATGGTAAGCTTGTAGCTTATAAAAGCTACATTTAAGTAATTAAAATTTTCAATTTTCACAGGATAAGTATCTTTCTTGCTTTCGCGTGTTTTGAGTTTTCCTCGGTACAGCCAATTTATATTGTACGTCTTTTATTGTGTTTAAAATGTCTCCCCACCAAACGAATAAAGACAAACCGAGAGCTCAGAAATGCCGCCACTTTTGCTTTAGTTTCAACCTACACAACTACTGCCCTACCTGTAGGGAGGCTGGCAAGGGAGATGACCTGTGTCACCTTCGAAACTCCCTGTCAAATCTGTACATATTTCACAGATGAGCAGTTCAAAAAAATCCAGCACAGGAAACGTTATCTTAAAAAGCAAAAGGCGGAAACTAGTTCCAAAGATGATGAACTCGATCTTTTGGGCGAAGGCGACGGGGATTCCTTCACTGGCTCAAATGCAGACCTCGAGAGTGCTGCTGACAATCTTTTTACCTCAACCCCCCGTCCTCAACCTCTTGCCTTCAGTTCTTTATCTTTAAAGACCCCAGCCTTCGATCCCCGTCATGGCCTTAAGTGGGAAAGCTGGTAGTTACTTGCCGTTGGTCGGCAGTTTACAGTACACAACCCTAGCGAACTCTATGCACTGGTTTCCTCTGCCCTCCCAACTACCCGTCGTGATATGATCTGTACAGTGTTGAAAGCGACGTAAAACCCCAAATAAATAAATAAATAAATTAAAGACCCCAGCCAAGTCTGTTCCACCCACCCCAGGTACAGCTTTACAAAATAAAATTCAGAAAAATATTGAAAAATCCCTGGGTGATTCCTTAAATATCCATTTACAGCAGCAAATGGGTTCCTTCCAGGCATCCATGTTGGAAGCTTTCCAGTCACTTCGAGAGGAGTTGACTACTAAAAAGAAACCCGAGGTAGAATCCTCGTTTCCTGCTTCCAAACCTGGTACATCCAGTGACAATGCTGCCCATCTAGACCTACCCCCTCCGAGATCTAGTACTAATATTCAGACCAAGGCAATGGATGTGGACTACGGTCCAGCACTCCCTCCTCGTCTAGTACTCAACCAAGATACCTCGGATCAGTACGTTGCTCCCTCTGAGGTTCTACCAAAAGAGGTCTCGTACTCTCACAAAAAGCATACCCATAGGCAGCCAGTTGATCCGGGATCTGCCTCGGACCAACTAAATGAGGATTCCGACAAACCTCGGATCCCTTCTTCCAGACCTAAAAAGCACTCTGATAACAGTAAACACAAATCAAGGTCCAGATATGTGTCATCTTCTTCAGGGGAAGATCAGTCCCCTGTAGCCAGACACAGGTCTTCTAAGCCCTCTAGGGCTCAGCCCTTAGGGGCTGCTTCTGATCAAGACCTTCCACAACATTATCCAGACCCCCCTTATTATAGGGAAGTAGCTTTGTCTGACATGCCCTCACAATACTCTGAAGAAGTAGACACCTTTAGGCATATTCTCTCTCTCCCTGACCCCAGGGAATCTATGCCCAGGTCGTCAACTTCGGTATTAGGTCTGGATGACGAAAAAGGCCGTCAAGAGCTCAGACCTAGAGGTCCTTCCTCTATTCTACCCCTTAGCTCAGTTATCAAGGATGCCTTTGATAAATTCCAACATGACTTTAAGGCTGCCAATTTATCTGAGGGAAAATATGTCAAGCCTCCTCCTTCCACTTCCAAGTGGTACAAGGTGGGACAGCCCACATTTCAGGATAAAATTCAGGAGTTGAATACAGACTTTGCCAAGATCTGTATTACTCCTAGACCTCCTGGGGGCCCTGCAGCCAAAGTTCCCTTGCCAGTTCTCAAGGAGCTGGAACATCAGGCTAGACAAAATATCTCAACCCTCAATTTCACCGCTGCCTTTGCAAAAACTTCTTCTTCTTGCAATGCTTCCTTGGAGAAATGTCAACATAGCATCAAGTCAACTGTCAAGAAGATCAAATCTCAGATTCAGAAAGGTGCCAATCCTGAGAAAGCAGCAAAGCGCGGATATGAGGAAGTCGCTGAGTACATGGATTTCTGGAATAAGACCGTTCTTATTCAACACAGGGTCCTCACCTGTCTCAGCAAATCCCTAGCCCATATTCTCCAGAGGGAGTTATATTCTATGGCTAATACCGGCTTGCTTAGGCGCGAAGCTGGGATGACTCTCTTACATCCACAGTTAGGGGAAACGAGACATCAAGAACTCAGGAACTCGTCCTTTTGGGACCCGTCCTTGTTCGAGTCTCAACTTGTGAAGGAAGGTGAAGACTTCCTTCTCAAAAAAGGCACCTCAAAAGACCCTACCAGAATAAGCCCTTTTGTGGCCCCCACAAGAAAAGAGGCTCCTACAGGAAACGCCCCTATGGGGGCAATTCCTCTCAAAGCAGTAACCAATCCTTTTCCTCAGGAAGAGGAAAACCCAACTTCAGAGGCTCCAGGGGTCGTTTTTGACCCCACAATAGGGGAAGGGGGCGTGGAAACCCCCCTTCCCAATGACTCCTCCAAAGCCTCACTCAGTCCACCAGTAGGAGGTCGCCTCCGTTCTTTCAGGAGAGACTGGCTAACAAACAAATGTTCTCAAAACGTGTTAAACATTATCACCAATGGCTACGTACTGCCATTCCTTTCAAAGCCAAACTTGATCAGATTCCCTCTGATTCTATCAGAGTACAAGGCCCAACAAAAAGACCAAGCCTTGGCCACTTGTATCCAGTCTCTCCTGTCAAAGAACGCTATCGAAAGGGTGGAAAATGTAAAATCTCTCGGGTTTTACAGTCGCCTGTTCTTAGTACCCAAGCCTCGCCAAAGGTGGAGGCCAGTCATAGACCTAAGCAGGCTCAATACTTTTCTACATGTAGAAAAGTTCAAAATGGAAACCCCAGAGTCCATCAGGACCTCCCTGATTCCAGGGGAGTGGGTATCGTCGATAGATCTGTCGGACGCTTACCTGCACATCCCCATCCACCCAAACTCAAGGAAATACCTAAGGTTTTGCTACAAGTCTCAGGTGTTCCAGTTCACCTCCCTCCCATTCGGACTAGCCACAGCCCCCCAGGTCTTTACAATGATTGTAAAGGAAGTGAAACTAATGGCCCTCTCAAGAGGACTCAGAATTCACCAATACCTGGACGACTGGCTGATCAGGTCCCAGTCTCAGGAGGAAGCCCAAGTGGACACTCAGGCGGTGGTAGACCTTAACCCAGTCCTTGGGGTGGATAATAAATCAGGAAAAATCAGAACTGAAACCTACTCAGGTGTTTTCGTTCGTGGGCTACGAATACCACCTAGATTCAGCCCTTGTAAAACCCACTCAAGAGAGATGGCTCAAACTTCAGGATTTGATCCTACGACTCAAGTCAAAACGTGTTTTGACTGCAAGATGTTTGATGTCTCTAATTGGGTTGCTAGCCTCAACGAAGAAAATGGTCCCGGAGGGACGCCTTCACATGAGGCCCTTTCAGTTTCATCTCAATGAGCACTGGAGATATCCTCAGTCGCTGGACAACCTCCTTTCTTGGATAGAAACCATTGCAGCCCACCTAGATTGGTGGCAAAATCCCTCAAACGTGATGAAAGGTGCAGACCTGCATCCCAAAGACCACAGTATCCAACTCTTTACCGACGCCTCAAACGAAGGTTGGGGCGCTCACTTAGACCAAAATTCTACAAAGGGTCTGTGGTCAGATCGGGAAAAAAGGCTACACATAAATGTCCTAGAATTAAAGGCGGTCACCCTGGCCCTTCGAGACTTCAAGGACCAGTGCCAGAACCAAACAGTGTTAGTTGTAACAGACAACTTAACAGTGGTAGCCTACATCAACAAACAAGGAGGAACTCACTCAGCAGAGATGTGTGCTCTCCTGTGGAAAATCATGACCTGGTGCCATCACTATCACATACCATTAAAAGCCAGGCACATTCCAGGGTGCCTGAATGTGATGGCCGACCTACTCTCCAGGTCCAACCAAGTGCAGTCAACAGAATGGTCTCTGCACCCGCAGGTGTTCAAACAGATCTGCCAGAAGTGGTTCACACCTCATGTAGACTTATTTGCCACTCACCTGAACCACAAACTTCCACTGTACGTATCTCCTGTCCCAGACCCAAAGGCTTGGGACATAGATGCTCTAAACATAAACTGGGCCAACCTCACGGCCTATGCTTACCCTCCTACGGCTCTCCTTCACAAGGTGATCCAAAAGATCAAGCAATGTCATTGCCTGATCATTGTGATAGCCCCAGGCTGGCCAGGGATGCCCTGGTTTTGGGACCTAGTGCAGCTCTCAACAGAGATCCCACTACAACTCCCAGTGTCAATGACCCTACTCAAACAGTCCCACAAGTATGTGTTCCACAACAACCCTCAGCAGCTGAACCTCCACGCCTGGTGTCTAGGAGCGGACAGCTCCAAGAACAAGGCTTCTCTGTGGAGGTGGCAGAGAGAATTGCTGCCCCTCAGCGGTCATCAACAAGGACCATCTACAAGTCAAAGTGGGCCCTATTTGAAAAATGGTGCAGAGAAAATTCGGTGGATTTCTCCACTCCATCTGTGAAACAAATCTCAGATTTTTTCATGTACCTGTACCAAGACCTAAACAGGTGCCCCTCGACCATTGATGGTTACAGGACTGCAATCGTTGACACTTTGGGCCCAACTGCCCTCCATATTGCACATAATGCAGACCTTCACAGGTTACTCTCCAGTTTTCACAGGGATCGTCCCAAAAGTTCCAGAAATTTACCCAAGTGGAACCTTTCTGTTGTCCTCAACGAGCTCACAAAAGCACCATTTGAGCCCATGAAAGACACAGACCTCAAACATCCTACTCTCAAAACTGCTTTCTTGCTAGCTTTAGCCTCCGGCAAACGCCGTAGCGAAATCCATGCCTGGGTCGCAAACAAAGTATCTAATCTAGGCCAATGGGAAAAAGTCGCCTTGTTCCCTTCTTCTGATTTCATAGCCAAAAACCAACTAGCAAGAGAAGGTTCTCAAAGTGTGTCTCCGGTGACTATTCCTGCTTTGAATACCATTGTAGATAGACAATTTAAAGAAGACAGGACCCTGTGTCCGGTGCGGGCCCTGAGGTATTATCTGGACCGAACAAAAGACCTGAGAGGGTCTCGTTCCCTCCTTTTCATCTCCTTTAAGAAAGGACCTACCTCAGACATCAGACCCGCTACACTCTCTTCCTGGTTGAAACAAACCATCCTACTTTGTTACAAACAAGCAGATCAACAAGCCTTGGACTTGGTCCAAGTTAAAGCGCATGACATCCAGGGCTTCGCGGCCTCTAAGGCCTTTTACGGTGGGGTATCGGTGGACCAAATCATGCAAGCCTGTCACTGGAAAGCTCACAACACATTTACAAATTTTTACCTCAAAGACCTTACTTGGTCGGACACTGACAACAATATGTATCTGGGACCCGTAGTGGCGGCACAACGAGTCCTAGATCCTTCCCCTCAGACCAGTTGTCCTCGGAAAGAAAAAAGGGGGGGGGGGGCACATCCGCTACAACCAAGTCTTCAGGAGTCTGTCCCAGGATCTAGGTATTCCTTTACCTTCAGGATGTTACGGGTAAGGTCGTTTTGTTTTTTAGTTATCAAGTAATTTGTATTAAGGACTTATTTAGTTGTCATTAATGTTATATTCAGGTGGTAAAAAATTTATGAGATGTCCAACCATTGGGTTGGTCAGTCACACGTGAAGGGCCCTCAGGGACCCTTAGACCTTGAAGTGAGCACTGCTGCACTTCCGTCCTACAATCAAACATCTAGACAGTTTTTAGCACTGTCCCTCATTTTACTTAGGTTTTTGGCTCGTTACAGGCCCGGTCTTCGGGATCGGGGCACTGTAAATGGGACTCAGACTGGTATTTCTGGCACTATTCTATACATATTAATTCAAATCTTAGAAAAAAATGACATATCTTCCAGTCTCAGCTGTAATCCCGCCACCGGGCAGTTGAATTCAGCATTAAGTCCCACATGGTAAGCTATTGTAGCGTAACAAAATTGAAAATTTTAATTACTTAAATGTAGCTTTTATAAGCTACAAGCTTACCATGTGGGACTTAGAAGAGTCCCACCCTGCCTCCCCACTGTTTACAGCTGAGGGGTAGGTTTTAGAAAATTTCAACGAGAAAGTAGGGCGATTGGTCAGAAGTTATCACGTGACGACAACTACCAGTATATCCGGTGGCTAACAAGAACGATCTTTTTTTCTAAGACGTTGGCCCCGGGTGTGGCAACCCGAGAACAGCATTAAGTCCCACATGGTAAGCTTGTAGCTTATAAAAGCTACATTTAAGTAATTCAAATTTTCAAACTTGTCTGTGAAAAATAGCAGGTAACCAACCCATTTCACCATAAATTGCTGGGATAGGGGTAAGTTTATGAGTCCCTAAATAATATCTGCCAACCCTATTATAGATTTTGTCCATGTCTTTGTATGTCCTCATACTCCAAAATTGTTAAAATTAGTTGCACTCCAGAGTTAAAAAGTGTTGTGAAGGTTTCAAACAAAATATCTGAGTCCTTTAGATTTTGATATCAAAGCACCAAATGCTCTACCACCTGAGTCTCAGAGGGTTTTTGGACATTCATTAAAATCCACATAATCATTAAATATAACACCTAGGTATTCGTATGAGTTAACTTTTCCAATTTTTTGTCTTCCATATGTGAACTCAAAGGATGTTTGCATTTTTCTCTAAAAATGTACAATTTTAGTTTTTGTAGTATTTAGTTCAAGGTGCCATTTATTACACCATGAGTGAGTAGCATTTAACAATGATTGCAGGTCTGTTTCTGTACTGGCTAACAATACAATATCATCTGCATATAGGAGAATGCACACTTTTTCCCCATTTACATCAATAGATCTAAACTTTTTACATAGGTAACTAAATCATGAAAAATATGAAAAGTGTTGGGGAGAGTATGTCACCCTGTGGAACATCAGGGGCCAATTTCACTAAAGGACTTAAATTAAGTCCCTTTATTGGCTAAGTCAGGGACTTAAATCTAAGACTTTCGTCTTAGCTAGGTCTGGGACGTAAATGGATTTCACAAAGGGGTGACTTAGCTAAGTCCAAGCTTATCAAATAACCACAGTGGTTTTCTGTGTCATAGGACATTTTATATCCATCATTTGATGCATTTTTTCTAAGGATAAGTGCTGTTTTGAAATAGAAAACCTTGTTACATCATATAAACTTCCCAAAGACTAAGGTGTTCTGTATAATTATACTTTATTTACAGCCATTTCAAATTCTGAAGTGGAGAAAAGTTTATGGCGGCCATATTTAAGTCCTCTTTACAAAATATAAGCCCACTACCTCCCAGACTTAAAGTTAAGTCCACTGACTTAGCAATTACATGGACTTAGCTGCTTTGTGAAATCCGCTAAGTTTAAGACCACAGACTTAACATTCTGTTGACAAAATTTAAGACCAAAGTCTTAAATTTAAGTCTAAATCTGGACTTAAGTCCCTTTGTGAAATCGGCCCCAGATTGGATGTCATACCATTGGGTGAAGAGATTATTAACTCTGACGTAGGATAATGTTTTTTATAAAGAAGCTTAATTGCTTTGTATATTTTGCCATTCATATAATTTTTTAAAAGTTTATAAAACACTAGTTCCCGATTAATCCTATCTAATGCAGTCAACCATTTAAATACTTGGAAAAAAATCAAACTTCTCATTGCAGGAAGATTGAGCATGACACCTGTTGACTTAAGTCATGCACTGAATTGTGTGTATGTCGAGGGTTTTACCCAATATGTCAAGTGTGAACACAGCAAGTAACTAATCAGTTTTGGAAATTAAATGATTTTATCTACTGGGTTTCCACCACCATGTTAAGTGTGAACACAGCATGTTGTTACTGTGTGTTGTACATTGAACAGTTTTATCTGCAGGGTTTCCCCACCTTGTTAAGTGTGAACACAGCCTTGGCAACACTTTTTTGGGGTCTTAAACTTTGTGGGTGTTCCACAGCCTAAACCCCTGCACAAATTTTCACTAAATTTTTAGGATATGTTTACCCCAAGTGGATCTAGACCTGATTAGGTTTTGAGGGGTATCCAGTAATATCTGTTGCCATGGCAACACTTTTAAGATTTTCGGGTCTTAAACTTTGTAGATGTTCCACAGCCTAAACCCATGCATGGATTTTCACCAAATTTTCAGGATATGTTTACCCCAAGAGGATCTACAGCTGATTAGGTTTTGGGGGTATCCAGTGGCAACTGTTGCCATGGCAACACTTTTAAAATTTTCAGGTCTTAAAGTTTGTTCTAAAATCTTTAATGTTTTATATAACCTAAAATATTGCAGCTAGCTTCATCAGATTTGCACAAAATGCAAATGGATAGAAAAGCTTGCCTGAGAGTAATGTGTCCTTGTTTTGGAAACAAAATGGCCGCCATATCAATCTTTAATGGCACATAGGAGCGTCATCATATCAAAAAGGCCTTATATCTCCCTTATAATTGTTTCTAGGGCTTCAAAATATGAAAACTACTTGTAAGAAATCATGGCCTGTGAATCTTTTGAGGAACATCTTGTGGGTTCTCTATACTTCTTACAACAGAACTTGTCCAAATCTGAATGTTGTTGGCCATTTAGCTGTACCTGCGGGCTGGGGTTCTTGCCTGCGAAGGCTGGCTATTTTTTTATTGAGTAAAATACCCTTATCTTATCCTCACTAATGCTTACGTGTTGGCAGGAGCAAACATGGACAACCAAAGGAAAATATTTTTAAAATAAATATTCTTTTTCGTACCATTATGTATGGAAGCACTGGAAGAACCCCGTTAAGCCTCACTTTTATTTTGGTCTCGAGGGAGTAAACTTCTTTTGACACAGTTTTTGTTTGTGCAGGATTTTCAACATGGCTGGCAGAAAGGAGACGTTTTTTAAAAGAATTAACGCTTTTGCATAAGAATTGGAAGCTTTTATTCTTTCTATTGATGTTTGCCAGCCTTCTTCAACAGGAACTCTGCATTTAGAGTGGATTGACGGCGCTTACAGACCTTTTACATAGTTAACAAGAGCACTTGGAGAGCACAGACCTCTGCCAAGGGAGCTCAATTGAAGCACAGCATGAAATGCTTTTACTGGGTGCTTGGTGTGTATGAGGGGATGGGGTTAATTTTAGATTTCTTGACCAAGAAAACATAGCTTTTACAACTGGATTCACACTGATTTAAAAATTACATTTCATGGATCCAGAAGATCCAGATAGTGATCTGGATCACTCCCAAATCTGATCACTTGTTCCTGGTCCCATTTAGGACATATCCTGAAAATTTCATCAAAATCTGTCCATAACTTTTTGAGTTATATGTCTTTAAAACTTACATTTCATTGATCCAGAAGATCCTGATAGTGATCCGGAGCACTCCCAAAATTGAATCATTTCTTCCTTTTACCTTTTCAGACATATCCTGAAAATTTCATCAAAATCTGTCTTAACTTTTTGAGGTATGTTGTTCACAAACAAACTCACAAACAAACCCAGGCAAAAACATAACCTCCTTGGCGGAGGTAATAATTATGTAGGGTCCTGTTCTCCAATAAACAAGAAGATTTTCTCAACATTTAAAGACAAGATTTCATCTTCCTGGCCTTTCACTACACCCATTTCATCTTCTGACCCACTGCAGCTTATACTGGCACGTCTAGAAGCTATGCAACGTTGATTGACTGTTTGATAGCTGGACAGAAGAACCTCATAGACAGGTCTTCTGCTTCAGTGTTTGCTACTACAGAGGTAAGGATGGCAGAGGCTGTGCCTCTTCAAGACCTACCTCATCAGAGTTCAACCACAGATCTCTTCCTTGAGGCAGAAGAGTGGCTAGATTAAGATTCTCATGTTACGGTAGGGAAGTACCTCTGCCCCCTCTAGTAAGGTAAATATGGCAGAGGCAACCCCTGTAACAGAAGAAAAAGCCAGGAACAGAAGTTTTTCTCATCAGATAGTTTCATAGCTACAGGTTACAGAAGGTCATCTGAAAACAAATGGCAGGTTTCCTCTGGTGAAGCAAACTTGGCAGAGACGGCACTTCATCAAGAAATATTTCCTACATACTGATCATAATGGAAACAAATTTTGTTGGTCAGTTATTTACAACAACAGAAGACAACCAGGCTGTAAATGTAGGTTTTCTATTAGAAGGAACTACCATGCAGGGTTAATAGTTTTCAGAAGCTAGAATGTCGCTGAAAAGCCAGCATTCTTTGTCTTCTCTCACTTAAGACAAGATATCCACGGTTGGGGAGGAAGAGGCTCATGGAGATACAACTTGAACTGAAAACAAGTAACAACTCTGTCTTTGATGAGGTCCATATGGCAGAAGCTGCTTGAGATCAAGAAGAACTACCTAAATTAAACCTTCTCATCCATTCAATTTGGTATGGGAAGGGTTTGCTTTCTTCACCTTTCTACCATCAACAGATTTCTCAACAACAGCACACTAAAGCCAGGGTTTTTGAGAAGCATTTGTTCAATCTACCTTGTCTTCCACAACTTTATGTTCATATTACACAGTTTACAACCATGCAGTTTAAAACACAGCATATTCAAATGCTGGGGTTGGCCATCTTCTGGTCACAATTCTCGAACTTGGAAAATACTGCAGTGTTTTGTTTTGGATCCAGTATGCCAACACTTCATTAAGACATTAAAGTACTGCTCAGCTATTTCAAACCCAATTTCTTTCTTCTCATTTATTGGGAAGTTTTAGAAATTATAAAAGAGGCAACAATGACAAGGACTTGCAACATGAACTGGCTAGTCGTGATACCATACCTTTTCCTGCATCTATCTAACATGACAGAGATTGGCAGGAATCTACAGTTATGGAAATTATGACCACATCTACACTAATATGACAGAAGTCATTTTGTGGTAAAACAGACAAGAATTAATAGAAGATATCACAATCCACCATTGGGGGTTGTGGTGACTGAATAAATGACAACCAAGGATAATAATGACACTTGCTGGAGGTCTGTTTATAAAACGAATGGCATTTCAGAGTTGTGCAGCTTTCAGTATGGTTAAGTACTGTCCAACCAATTGATTTGTCGAGAATATCCACAATTCATAGCAGATATATTCTGGCAGGAAACAACAAATCTACTGGGGAAGTGTGTATATCAGATGCTTCTATACGTTTATCTCAGTAACATGTGTACAAGCCTACAGTTTTACAGCACATTGGTGACCTGTGGTAGTGTATTAATCAAAACATCACACGGTCCCAGCTTTGAGAATGAGAACCACAAGGTAATCAGTACCAGTACTCCATTTACGAAGGTGGATAGGTAGTCACATTACAGCAGACGCATTCTTCCTCATTCCCAGACACAACTAAATGTTAGTTTTCATTGGAAGTTTGCTTGTGAAAGAATGCCCCTTGTCATAGGTCATTCTTTTTAGTTTATATCCCTACCCTTTGGTGGAGCAACGGCTCCACTTGATTGTACCTGTGTATCACCACACTCCCCAGTATCGAAACCACTGGTTCTATACTGACGCCTATATCACAAATGTGCTTCTAGAAATCGAGGCAATTAGTGGCCGGTGTACAAAAACTACATTGGGTGATAAGCTTTTGAAGTCAGAACTCATCCCAACAAAATACTTCCACTTCTTGGGTTACAAATTCAACCATGGCAAGGGTGAAGTGTCCCCATAGAAGAAAAGTGGGGTATTTGACAAGGTTATGGATGGTGTACATGCAAGTTTGTCAACCATTCTCATAATTCTGATGTCATTTATAGTAATCTACAACCTAAAAATATTCACAATCTTTACATATTCAGATATGTTGTTCACAGTTTTGAAAATATATCTGTTTTGGTGTAAAATCACAGAGGTCTTACCAGGATATCCCTCCATACAGAAGATGTGTCTGTAAAGGGTTAAGGAACACATTTGGCAGACCCATTCATTAGTTATGTGTCTGATGGTTTGACATCTAATGGTTCTTTGTAAGCCCACAACAATTTTCTGAGGGCTCTCCACATTTAGGGCTGTCATAATGGGATATCAACATCTTTTCATGCAGGGTTAAGTCGTTCAAACGGTCATTCATCCCATAGTTTTCACATGACTTGCCAAATTAGGCACACTGCAATGCTAGATAGGTTTGTAACATTGATGAAGAACAGACTATCTGTGTTTATTTCACCAGTTTAATACCCTAATGCAATGACAGCAGATATATTGAATATCCAGTGGGAGGCACTATTTGGTTATGCCTACTGTTGAAGATTTCTCATTTTAAAAATGGGACAAAAAGTGAGAATTATGCTTGTTAAATGATAGCAGGAGCCCCAGGGTGACTAGGGATGAGTTGGTTTTGGGACCTGATGGACTTATTCACAAAACCACTATTGCCCTACTTCATAGAGAAATCTCTTTTAACAGCTGTTCAGTCAGACATTCACCAAAACCTGCCATATCTCAAACTCCATGGTATGATAAAAAAAATCAGTGTCCAAAAGCTAAGGCACTTCAGAGTCTTTTTTTAAAAATCTATGGAGCAAGGTAGTTATTTTTTAATCTGATCCAAGAAGGGTCAGGTGGACTTCCAACAGCCTTCTCCTCTCCTTAATAGCAGATTTTTTGACCCATTGATTCACTGATAAAATCTGATTTCTACCACACTTGCAGGATACAGGGTTGCTATTGCAAATCATTAGGGTTCACTATTGAAATCATTCATAGTTATGAACTCAATAGACTGATAGATGGGTTTCATTTGCATTCACTATTGAAATCATTCATAGTTATGAATTAAATGGATTGATACAGGGATTGATAGACCAGTGAAGGAGGGTGCTATACCTTTTATACTCTTTGGACTTGTCTTGATTGTTCTTAGTCTTGACGAAATCACTTTTTGAACCATATGAATTAGAATTTGAACATTCTGACATTCAAATCAGGTTTCTCATGACCTTGGCCTCTGATAGAAGGAAAGGTGAGGTTCATGTTTGGACTTTCTAATCATTGAAACACAAAACTGGAAGGAGTTCACAGTTTCTCCTTCATCAGTACACGTGGCAGAGAACAGATAGCCTCAGATGGGCCCGATATTGTTCAAGCTGGGGTTCATTCCTGCATTTAGGCCATTGTTAGATCATTCTTTGACTGAAGATATGATTCTTTGCCCTATTAGAACTCTAAGATACTATCTTGACAAATTAGAGATCTTAGGGGAAATAGGTGCTATTCATCTCTTTCAAAGATGGCTTTTCAGGAGGTATACAAGGAGCTGCCATGTCAACAGACAGACAGTTCTGCTAGCTTATCAAAGATCTGACCTTGAAACTTGGAATGTTTCCATGGCCAAGGCGCAAGATGCTCCTTATATGGCGGCTTCTTTGTCCATCAAAAGAGGTGTTTTCCTTTATCATATCTGGAAGTCACACTCTATAGTTTTAAATTATACTTTAAGTGGTGGCTTGGAAGCAACTGATGGGTCAGACTACTCTTAAGAACTATAGTATCGCCATGTGGTTCCATTATAGCTTGTGTATTGTATTATACATTACAGTAATTATATGTATATACAGTTCCAATGGCCAGATCACATATTTAATGGTATCTGAAAACTCATTGGAAATAATAAATTCCCAGTCCTTGGATATTCAAATCCACTGTCCAGAGATTTTGGGAAAGCATCTGATCTGGTGGAAAGACTAAAAATGTGTTAATAGGTTGTCCTCTCCATGCATAGGAGCACAATCTCCTGTCATTTACCAGTACATCCGTCAATGGTTAGGAACACATTGGTCTTTAGTGTTATAAATCCCAAATTTATGGAATTTTTTCAATGCATATTCTGGACAGTTCTAGATTTTTTAATAACAAAATATAACTACATAGGTTATTTTGTTAAGTTTAAGTATGCTTGTCATAGACTTATATTTTGTCATCACAAGTGTGTTTGAAATTATTACATTGAAAACTAAAACTGCCTACAGGGCCAAGGCACCTTTGCGAAGGTTGCCAGGTTAGTCCTTACTTAACTATTAATTTTTATTTTGTTAAGTTACTTTTATTGCATAACATAGTCTAGTACTTTATCCTCACAAGTTTGCTTGAGGTTTGTACTTTGACTTTTCATTTGATTATACCTGCTTTTGGTGACAAAAATATTAAAAATCCCACCACCAGTATGGTTGTAATCAAGCACTAGTGAGGATAAGGTAAGGGTATTTTACGCAAAAATGTAAAAATTTTATTGTAATTTAACTTTTTGTAAGTTAAATACTTACCTTATCCTCACTAGATTCGGATTCCCGCCTGCCAACCCCACATTTTCAAGATTTTTGGGTTTACAATACATTATATTGGCTCCCCAAATTAAAGTGAGGCTTAACGGGGTTCTTCCGGTGCAGACGCATGCGCAGTCATGCATACATTATGGTACGAACAAGAATATTTATTTTAAAAATATTCTCATTTGGTCGTCCATGTTTGCTCCCGCCAACACTTAAGCATTAGTGAGGATAAGGTAAGTATTTAACTTACAAAAAGTTAAATTACAATAAAAGTTTTACAATCTGCAGGGTTTCCACCACCATGTTAAGTGTGAACACAGCATGTTGTTATTTTGTGTTGTACATTGAATAGTTTTATCTGTAGG
Source organism: Sabellastarte sp. h YS-2021 (assembly GCA_964017235.1). Lineage (NCBI taxonomy): Eukaryota > Metazoa > Annelida > Polychaeta > Sabellida > Sabellidae > Sabellastarte > Sabellastarte sp. h YS-2021. Next base: position 1,770,585 of record OZ024927.1, read on the forward strand.
GTTTCCACCACCATGTTAAGTGTGAACACAGCATGTTGTTACTGTGTGTTGTACATTGAATAGTTTTATCTGTAGGGTTTCCACCTCCATGTTAAGTGTGAACACAGTATGTAGTTACTGTGTGTTGTACATTGAACAGTTTTATCTGTAGGGTTTCCACCACCATGTTAAGTGTGAACACAGTATGTAGTTACTGTGTGTTGTACATTGAATAGTTTTATCTGTAGGGTTTCCACCACCATGTTAAGTGTGAACACAGTATGTAGTTACTGTGTGTTGTACATTGAATAGTTTTATCTGTAGGGTTTCCACCACCATGTTAAGTGTGAACACAGTATGTAGTTACTGTGTGTTGTACATTGAATAGTTTTATCTGTAGGGTTTCCACCACCATGTTAAGTGTGAACACAGTATGTAGTTACTGTGTGTTGTACATTGAATAGTTTTATCTGTAGGGTTTCCACCACCATGTTAAGTGTGAACACAGTATGTAGTTACTGTGTGTTGTACATTGAATAGTTTTATCTGTAGGGTTTCCACCACCATGTTAAGTGTGAACACAGTATGTTGTTACTGTGTGTTGTACATTGAATAGTTTTATCTGTAGGGTTTCCATCACCATGTTAAGTGTGAACACAGCATGTGGGCTTACATCTTTTTCTTTATCCACCTGAATGACACTGAGAGGGCAGACCTCACACATCTGGAGCTCTATGTGGAGAGACTGGTAAGTGACTCGTCTGTGACTCAATGTACACAAATATCTTTTGTTTGCAGTTACACATGTAAGGTCATACAATCATGGTTAATAATGGTAAGTCAAAACTGACTTACAAGTGACTCGAAGTACCTTTTGAAGCACTTTTTATCAAAAGCTATGAAACATAGCTCTACCTCATGCCAGTCAATATTAAGATCAATCATGCGATAAATGATTGTTTGGAAAGTCAATTATTGTCTTCTTGTATAAAATTGTTCCTATTTTTATCTGCTTTTTCTCATAACTTCTAAACTCACATAAACTGAGTTGTCCTTTTACTTTTTAATTTTCATCATAAAATACACTCTAAAGCAATTGAGGCTCTCAGAGAGAAAGGAAAAATGGAAATCCAGAGACATAATAGATGACAAAAAATGCCAAAAGAGACTGGAAGGCTACAATCTTCACTGGTACGGTGTGTCAGTTGCACATGAAAGATAACAGAAACTTAAGCTAGGATATTATCGCAGAGCTCACTGCACTGTCCTGTCTGATAGGGTCTGTTATAGTGCATAATATCCACTGGGTGACAACTAAAAGGCACAATTCTACAAAAACATGTTTGAGTATGAGTCTAGTAAAATGGCCATATCATACAAGAGAAAAAACCACTGGGACACAAAGGTGGAGGATCAGGCATGAAGCTCTGACCGAAGTGTTGATTTATGCACTGAAGACATGGACCTGTAGGTACTTCCTGTCAGGTTTGTTACATCTGGTGTTGTAGGTGAATATGTTAAGGTAATAATTGAAATACCGTGGAAAACCAGTGTGGGGGTACTTGTACACTAGAGTCAGAATGGCCTTATACATTAGGATATTGTCAGTAAAATGACAGGTTTGAAATATGATTATTTCTAATTATGAAAAGCATGATGATTACTGTCTTTTGGGTAAAGGTCAAAGCCTAGGATAACCTGGGACACACAATAGTCCCTACCCGTTTGTTATGGTCACGGGGCAAGCACGGTACCAATTACTGGTTGCTTTTAAGTTGCATCAGGAAAAGACAAAAAGTTTAACTTAACAAATTTATTTAACAATTAAAAACAATGATTACAGTTAACTGGTATGCTGTTAACAATACACACAATGATACAATAATGAAACCTATCTGACCTAACCACTGTAACTGACAGTTGAGTTTATCCATTGTATCCAGCAATCTGTCCTGTGATCTGTCCAGCGTCCACTAACACACAGATATCTGTATCCTGTGATCTGTTCAATGTTCCATAACACAAAATGTCCTTATCCTGTTATCCTTTTGATATCCAATCACACAAAATGTCTGTATAGAAATATTTAGAGAGTTTGTACAACTGTACTGTCTGCACTAACATATGGATAATGTCCAAAATACAGTAAATCCTCTCTCTGTTATATGAATGCACAGTATCCAAAGTTCAACAAATCTATCCAGACACTATCCAGTTCACTCCAGTAAAAGTTCACAACAACACAAGTAGCTCTAAGACACAATAGCCTTCCTTATAGCCAGCGAATACTAAGTTCATGTGTGATCAGATGTACAGTCCTTATATATGCTTATAGAAATTCTAGAATCTTATAGAACATAACAGCTGTCACCAGAGGCAGTGAGGAAGTTCTAGAACCTACAGGTAGCTTATAGGGTTTCCCCAAATCTATTAATAGCATCACTGAGGTTAGCCTAGAGGGATTCTCCCAGTCTATAAATAGATCAATAAACATCAGAACCACACTTATTTCTCCCGTTTTATTGGTGCTATGGCTTTGAAAGTAAAGATAGACCATGAAAAGTCCTGGCCTGCAAATGTTTTGTCTAGGTTCATCAATTTGCACAAAAGATATATGGCTAGGAAAGTTAGCCAGATAGTAATTTGGCTTAGTTTCGAAAAGAAAATGGCCGTCATATCACATGTTTAATGTTAAATGGGATTATCCTATTAAAAAGGCCTTACATCTCCCTTATCATTGCTACTAGGGGTTCCAAATGTGAAAACAACTTAAAGGAAGTCATGGCCTGAGACCAGTTGCTGACTTTTACCTTTGACCCCTTTTCAATGTCAAGTGGGGTTACTGATTCTAAGGCGGGAGATAACTGCTGCGGCAATGGCCTTGTTTTTTATAAATGTATCATCTGACAGCTGCCACCCATTAAGTGATTCTTGCAGAACCATGTTTTCACGTATTTGAAATGTACATTTAGCACACTTGGTCTGATTTATTGCTTTTCATTTCTGTTAAACTGAAATGTAATTCCTTTCCTTCTAGCTAACAGTCTTCCAAATTAAATGGAAGAAGGTGCCAGCTGTGTACTCCTGTGTATGTATGTGTACTCCTGTGTACTCCTGTGTATGTATGTGTACTCCTGTGTATGTATGTGTATGTCTGTGTATGCTTCAGAGAATCCAGGGTCGCTTTGACTTCTTTCCTGTGAACCGAGCGCTCAGTTTGAGCGTGGACAATGATGACAAAACGGAAAAACTGGATGAAATCCTCAGTAAGCTGCAGGCAGTTATAGAGAGATCTGAAAAGGAGGTAAAAACTCACAAATGTCTGCTTAATCATTAATTAATTTAGAGGTATAATGGAAGTAAACTCTAGTAAATCTGCACAATCTCACAGAGATCCACACAGGATGTAATCCCTCATAAAGGTCTGAAAAATCTGTAATACACAATCATACAGAGGTTGGAAGAGGATGTTAACATTCGCAAAGCTCTGATAAATCTGTACTATTCACAGATATTGATTGAAACAATAAATCTGTTACACAGGTATTCAGAAAGTGGTGAAAACTCTGCATAAGAATATAAATCTGAACGATTAAAGTTACTGAGTTTGCCAAGTTTTATATCACCCATTGACAAGGTTTTCTTCCTCTTTGTAGGACAGTCAGCGTGAGCGAGAACAGGAACGTCAGCAGCAAGAACAGTGGGAGAGAGAGCATCGGCAGGGTGGGGTGACTGTAACGGAGGGTGGGGACGGAGTGTAACCCACATATACAGGCATACATAGAGACATGCATACAGACACACATGGAAACACATATCAGTATTACAAGTCATATATTTCTAATGTTGACATGTGTTCAGTTTAACATGAACCTTATCCTCATCACTCCACCATTCAAACTGTACCAGTCAAGTTACAAGACTTACCATTCATAGAAACTGCGTATGTTCGGTGTTTGTACAATATTTGGCATGCAAGCCGTAGTCCACACTATATGGTACAGTTTATTGAATTGGACATGTCTGGTGTGATTAATAAAAGCGAGATTTTACAGAGTCAGATCTCAGCAGGATGTAGATGTTTAAAACTTGTTGTAAATACTCTTTGTTTTATTGTTTTTTCCTTGTCTTTCTAACACTTTGCATTTATCAATTTCTTGTTAAATAATATATAATATTTATGGAAACAAAACAAAGTGTTTTCAAATGTTCAGTTGGAATAAACTTTTTATTTATTTTTACTCTTCTATTTTTTTTTCAAAAGATGCCTGATTATGTTTAGAACATGGTAACACCTGAGATAGTTGTTATCTCTTATCAAACAAATTGCTGGTTTAGTATGTACCAAGCCAGGCCAAATAGTTCTTGATTTACTGCAGTGTCAGAAGGGTCCATCTGTTCATCTCACTACGATTATATGCTCGTACAATTTGTGCCGAGCAATCTGTGTCAGTATGGGAAGTCATTTTACACATTTGTTTCTTTACTCGGACCCTGAGAGGGCGGAACCTAAAGGCCTTAAGAGTAGGTTCAATGTTAGATCTATGAAGAAACATGCACTTTCAATTCCTATCAATAAATGAAAACGTTTTCTTATTCACCAAATTGAAGCAGGTTTGACTTTCAATTTAATGTGTTTTAAAAAAAAAAGTTGCTGTTTTACCATTTCCAAACTACATTTTTTTACAAATACAACCACATAGGTTGACAAAATAGCATCAGAGATATCCGTACCCCACAGCCTGGGGAAATAGCATCAGATACCATGAGATATAGACAAGGTGAAAAGGTAAAAAGACAAGGAGTCTTTCAGAGCAGTGTAAGGGATGTATACAGAGTTGCTTCTAGGATGCGTTTTCCGCGGGATCGCGCATTAATTCGCCTACAAACGCGGATTTAGTCTGCGGTAACCAAATTATACGAGAACGCGTAGTATACAAGGCGATGCGGGAAATATATGAAGCGAAAAGACGAGAGATCTAGAAAATTGAAACACTGCTTGGATCAAGAGTTTGTCGAGGTTTTGACTTTTTCCATCGAAACATGCTTCGAATAATGCATGTTGACAATGTGGTTTCGTGATCATTTACATGTGTAAAAGAACTCAAATATATTATGTGCTACAGACAGTATTTAGACATATTATACCCAAAAACATAAAATTAAGCTTTAAGTGGATCGTTATATGAAAAATGGCGGCAAGAAAAACGAAACTGACAGTAGACTGGATTGTTACCACAAGAGGCCAGTCAAGCCGGTGCTGACCCTCCAGTATGTACTGTATCTGTGGGGTTTCCCAGCAATGTATGTGTAGAAAATATTTTACTTGAAGATCAAAATTCACGGACAACTAATTAATATTAATGAGGTCACAGATTTTCATAGTGGTTTCTCAATATTTTCTGCTTTAAGATCAAATACTAGATGGACTACAAAGCTCATAAATATTTATATCATATATGAGTATTGACGATTCCATTGGATTTTTTAACAATATTTTACTTGAAGAATTTGTGGACTACTCATGAATATTCATGAGGTCATGGTATTCTGTGGGGTTTTCCAACATATTCGTACGAATTGATGGTGTAATGACTGAATTTATGATGCCATGACTTCAGATGAAAACTTAAAACCACGATGCCGTGACAGGAGCCACTTTGATGTAAATAACCATTTTCAGTATTTTTTTAATTCTATCACTAGGCTTGAAGTTTATTTTTATTGGGCAAGACAATAAAAATTGATCACTAATTAATAGTGTCAGTTACATCAACTTCATTGTTATATTAACGATTACAATGATTAATGACATAAAAATTACCCTTAAAATATGCTACAGCTGGTGGGAGATTTGTTTGTTTGCAATGCAGACTTGAAACCTGATTGTATAATTGAGTTGTATGTTCCAGTTCCCAATGTCAGCCCCCTAACAACTGTTAAGGGACAAATTCACACACGTTAAATGACTTACAACACGAGAGTTTAGAGGATAACCTGTTTAAATGGAAGTAAGCCATAAAGGTGGGGACTTAAGCCCTAAGTAGCTATACTTGTTACATTTCCATCCGAACATATGTGTCTGCATATCCACACTGCAAGAGTGTGTTTTGTTGCCCAAGCAGGACCTTTACTCACCCTGAAGTGGAATGTAAAACAAGCAAAAATATTTACACAATGATTAGCAATGGCCAGGGTTTCTTCAAACCATGTCCAGGGCTCTAGAACATGATTTGGAAATGAATTTGATCAAAAAAAATTTATAAATCAAAGATTAGCATCAAAGGTTCAAGTTTTATATTGGTGGAAAAGGCCAATATGCTAACAAAAAGGAAAAAGGAAAAAATAAAAGTGATCTCTAGAAGCGCCAACCCTGCCAGAGCTCACGCTTAAAAATGTTCTCACATGAACTAGTTTCTGGAAAAAATCATCATAAGTTGTTATCACGTAGAGACAATTCACGCCAGTCATGTATCGACACTCCCAGCATATTTGCGAAAGAAACTCCCTTTACTGGCAGTGTGACCGAGACCTAAGCACCCAAGATATATACAGAACAGTACACAGTTATCTCAAACAGGTATGAAATCCTATCACAATTTTACCAATACGACTTGTGTGGCATTGGGTAGCTATTTTACAAATCCACTCTTCTACTAGATCCACTCTTTTCTGGTCAACGTTGAAAACTAATTAAGCTGGGATGAAGTGATTCACATTTAGCTTGATTGTGTTTTTTTTTTTCAAACTACATTCAAAGTATCAATATTTTGAAAGACAGTGAAAAAGCATTCTGATTGCAATGTCTATTTTTATTATAATTATTTAACAAGTTTGACTTGATAAAATAGACACAAAAAATGTCACTTCACAAATAATTAATTTGTTTGAAAATATTGCCAGGGGCCGGATTCACGAAAGGTCTCAATTCTCAAATTTTGGTTTTGGTCTCAAATCTAAGATTTTTCTTAGATTTTTCTCAGATTTGAAACCTTTTGCTCAGCTTGGATTCACAAAAGATGTCAGGCTAAGATTTTTTCTTAGATTTGGTGTCAAATCTAAGACTGCCTAGGGGGTGACTTAAGTTTTTAGAAAATAGATTATATGTAATAAAAAGTCACAAAACAAAATGAAAATAGTAAAGTATGACATATTATTTAACTTGTAACACAAAATATGAATATCTATTAAGAGTTTGTACAAAAACAACAGTAAACATTTACATTACAAATGTACACGAGTGGCCTGTTTTAGTGTTATAATCATTTCTTTTGAATGTCAGTATAAATTATAGTACAAAGACAATGTTTTGCTTGACTGGAAATATTGTAAAATGTGTGTAAATATGGTAGAGTGGTAAAATATAAATGTGTATACTTTCCACTAATCTCAACAAAATGTTACATCAGTTTTGATTGGTCCAGACTCAAACCTTGGCTGAGATTTTGGTCTCATCTGAGATTCCTTTCATGAATCTCAACTTAAGCAGAATCTCAGCTGAGACAAAAATCTCAGATTTAAGCAAAATCTCAGCTGAAATTTGGCTAAGACTTGAGACCTTTTGTGAATCCGGCCCCAGAATTCATCATGAGATCCAATCGTTTGAGCTACAAAATGAGAAACAAAAAAATATAAATTCCATGATTCCATAAAAATGAATCTGTGTTGGAGTAACATAGATTAAAACATTCAATCTAACTAGAATAATTTACAAACTAGAAATAGGCCGCCCTGTTGATAGTAGATGCGAATAGAAACAGGATAGCATAGAAGAACACACATTATCATGTGTAATGTCCACCCATGAACCTTTTGCCCAAATTGTACAGTAGTCTTACAAGACCCTGTTTCATTTGTAAAATATATCAATGATGCTTAAATATTTGTTAGTGTAGATGTAAATTATTTCAGCTTCATGCCTTTTTGCATTGGTTGGGTTGAAAATTTTGACGAAATCACTCTATCTTGCACGGTTAAGAAGATAGAAGCAAATTCCTGTTTTTCTATTTTTGGCAAAAATTTGAAAATTCAAAAGGCCGCCATTTTTGGGAAAAGGAAATTTTTTTGAAAATTGCCAAGAGTACATTCCTTAGATACCCTATGGGTCGAAAATTTCAACGAAATAACTCTATTTTGCACGGTTAAGGCCAGTTTGTGTTTTTCCATTTTGGGCAAAAATTCGAAAATTCAAAATGGCTGCCATTTTTGGGGAGGGGAAAATTTTTTGAAAATTGCAAAGATTACATTCCTTAGATACCCTGTGGGTTGAAAATTTCGACGAAATCGCTCTATCTCGCATGGTTAAGGAGATAGAAGCAAATTTGTGTTTTGCCATTTTTGGCAAAAATTCGAAAATTCAAAATGGCCGCCATTTTAGGGGAGGGGAAATTTTTTTTTAAATTGCCAAGAATACAATGCTCAAATACCTGTGGGTCGAAAATTTTGACGAAATCGCTCTATCTCGCACGGTTAAGGAGATAGAAGGAAATTTGTGTTTTGCCATTTTTGGCAAAACTTCGAAAATTCAAAATGGCCGCCATTTTTGGGGAGGGGAAAATTTTTTGAAAATTGCAAAGATTGCATTCCTCAGATACCCTGTGGGTCGAAAATTTCAACGAAATCGCTCTATCTCGCACGGTTAAGGAGATAGAAGCAAATTTGTGTTTTGCCATTTTTGGCAAAAATTCGAAAATTCAAAATGGCCGCCATTTTTGGGGAGGGGAAAATTTTTTTTAAATTGGCAAGAGTAGAATTTTTAGATACCCTGTGGGTCGAAAATTTTGCCAAAATCGCTCTATCTCGCACGGTTAAGGAGATAGAAGCAAATTAGTGTTTTGCCATTTTTGGCAAAAATTCAAAATGGCCGCCATTTTTGGGGAGGGGAAAATTTTTTGAAAATTGCAAATATTACATTCCTCAGATACCCTGTGGGTCGAAAATTTCGACGAAATCGCTCTATCTCGCACGGTTAAGGAGATAGAAGCAAATTTGTGTTTTGCCATTTTTGGCAAAAATTCGAAAATTCAAAATGGCCGCCATTTTTGGGGAGGGGAAAATTTTGTGAAAATTGCAAAGATTGCATTCCTCAGATACCCTGTGGGTCGAAAATTTCGACGAAATCGCTCTATCTCGCACGGTTAAGGAGATAGAAGCAAATTAGTGTTTTGCCATTTTTGGCAAAAATTCAAAATGGCCGCCATTTTTGGGGAGGGGAAAATTTTTTGAAAATTGCAAATATTACATTCCTTAGATACCCTGTGGGTCGAAAATTTCGACGAAATCGCTCTATCTCGCACGGTTAAGGAGATAGAAGCAAATTTGTGTTTTGCCATTTTTGGCAAAAATTCGAAAATTCAAAATGGCCGCCATTTTTGGGGAGGGGAAAATTTTTTGAAAATTGCAAAGATTGCATTGCTTAGATACCCTGTGCGTCGAAAATTTTGCCGAAATCGCTCTATCTCGCACGGTTAAGGAGATAGAAGCAAATTAGTGTTTTGCCATTTTTGGCAAAAATTCGAAAATTCAAAATGGCTGCCATTTTTGGGGAGGGGAAAATTTTTTAAAATTTACCAAGAGTACAATGCTCAGATACCCTGTGGGTCAAAAATTTTGACGAAATCGCTCTATCTCGCACGGTTAAGGAGATAGAAGCAAATTTGTGTTTTGCCATTTTTGGCAAAAATTCGAAAATTCAAAATGGCCGCCATTTTTGGGGAGGGGAAAATTTTTTAAAAATTGCAAAGATTGCATTGGTTAGATACCCTGTGCGTCGAAAATTTTGCCGAAATCGCTCTATCTCGCACAGTTAAGGAGATAGAAGTAAATTTGTGTTTTGCCATTTTTGGCAAAAATTCGAAAATTCAAAATGGCCGCCATTTTTGGGGAGGGGAAAATTTTTTAAAAATTGGCAAGAGTAGAATTTTTAGATACCCTGTGGGTCAAAAATTTTGCCGAAATCGCTCTATCTCGCACGGTTAAGGAGATAGAAGCAAATTAGTGTTTTGCCATTTTTGGCAAAAATTCAAAATGGCCGCCATTTTTGGGGAGGGGAAAATTTTTTGAAAATTGCAAATATTACATTCCTTAGATACCCTGTGGGTCGAAAATTTCGACGAAATCGCTCTATCTCGCACGGTTAAGGAGATAGAAGCAAATTTGTGTTTTGCCATTTTTGGCAAAAATTCGAAAATTCAAAATGGCCGCCATTTTTGGGGAGGGGAAAATTTTTTTAAAATTGGCAAGAGTAGAATTTTTAGATACCCTGTGGGTCGAAAATTTTGCCGAAATCGCTCTATCTCGCACGGTTAAGGAGATAGAAGCAAATTAGTGTTTTGCCATTTTTGGCAAAAATTCAAAATGGCCGCCATTTTTGGGGAGGGGAAAATTTTTTGAAAATTGCAAATATTACATTCCTTAGATACCCTGTGGGTCGAAAATTTCGACGAAATCGCTCTATCTCGCACGGTTAAGGAGATAGAAGCAAATTTGTGTTTTGCCATTTTTGGCAAAAATTCGAAAATTCAAAATGGCCGCCATTTTTGGGGAGGGGAAAATTTTTTTTAAATTGGCAAGAGTAGAAGTTTTAGATACCCTGTGGGTCGAAAATTTTGCCGAAATCGCTCTATCTCGCACGGTTAAGGAGATAGAAGCAAATTAGTGTTTTGCCATTTTTGGCAAAAATTCAAAATGGCCGCCATTTTTGGGGAGGGGAAAATTTTTTGAAAATTGAAATATTACATTCCTTAGATACCCTGTGGGTCGAAAATTTTGACGAAATCACTCTATCTCGCACGGTTAAGGAGATAGAAGCAAATTTGTGTTTTGCCATTTTTGGCAAAACTTCGAAAATTCAAAATGGCCGCCATTTTTGGGGAGGGGAAAATTTTTTGAAAATTGCAAAGATTGCATTCCTTAGATACCCTGTGGGTCGAAAATTTCGACGAAATCGCTCTATCTCGCACGGTTAAGGAGATAGAAGCAAATTTGTGTTTTGCCATTTTTGGCAAAAATTCGAAAAATTCAAAATGGCCGCCATTTTAGGGGAGGGGAAAATTTTTGGAAAATTGCAGATTGCATTCCTTAAATACCCTGTGGGTCGAAAATTTCGACGGAATCGCTCTATCTCGCACAGTTAAGGAGATAGAAGCAAATTTGTGTTTTGCCATTTTTGGCAAAAATTCGAAAATTCAAAATGGCCGCCATTTTTGGGGAGGGGAAAATTTTTTAAAAATTGGCAAGAGTAGAATTTTTAGATACCCTGTGTGTTGAAAATTTTGCCGAAATCGCTCTATCTCGCACGGTTAAGGAGATAGAAGCAAATTAGTGTTTTGCCATTTTTGGCAAAAATTCAAAATGGCCGCCATTTTTGGGGAGGGGAAAATTTTTTGAAAATTGCATAGATTGCATTCCTTAGATACCCTGTGGGTCAAAAATTCTGTCGAAATCGCTCTATCTCTTACGGTTTCTGAGATATTAGCAAATTACTCAAAAGTAGTACTGAAAATACACAATGAAGTACCTAAATGGCTATTACTCATGTACTGACAAAGCTATCAGTCCCAAATGCAATACCAAGCGAGCTATGGACATAACAATCTTGTATTCAAAATTGTAGTAAAATATCTTTAATTATTTTGGCTTAAATGCACGGAAACCAATGGGTACTGAAAATAGCTGTACTTAAGTATTACTCAGTAAGCAAAAGAGGTACAACAGCCAAAAGCAATCCCAAGCAAGCTACTGACCCAATAAGCCTGCATACCAAATTTGGTGACAATAGCTCTAATACTTTTCCTTTAAATGAGCGGAAACCATGCGTGACGCCGGACATCGGACAACGGACATCGGACAACGGACATCGGACGGCGAAAAAAGCAAAAATAATATATCCACCCCCCAGGGGGGTGGACATTATTCAAAACATACTTTCACCCATTGGATTCAACCTGATTTTACTGGTTGGATCCAACTAAAATGGTTTGCAAAATCTATACATTTTTCAACCAGATTTCCCCCCTTGATTTCTACACAACTTCATCTGTTGGATCCACATAAAAATGGTTTGCACAATCTATATGTATTTCAGCCAGATTTCACCATTAGATTGCACCTTATTTCAAAGTTCCATGCCAGCTGGGTAGAATCAGTTTAAGGTGGATGCAAACTGCCTCAGCAGGCTGCTAAAATAGCTATGCTAACCAAAAATGTCGGAAGAAGCCTGGAGATTGACAAACTTTTAAGAGATATTTGATGAAAATTTACTTGATTGATATTTTAACAAACAATCTGAGTATTGAGAAGTTTTCTATTTTTTGTGCTACAGATCGAGTCCTAATAAATAAACATAAATATACATACGCACATGAAGATGCTTATGTATGCACAGAATGGAGCAAAAGGCTTTATAACATTGACTCCTGTGAAATTTTACACTGGTCCCCAGTTTCATTGGATTCAGCTCCACATTTTGTGGAAACACACAGTATAATTACAAGTAGTGGTATGCTAAATTTCATGAAGTGTCAAATATCCATTACGTGATAGGTAAAGTATGAAAAAGTTTGCCTTTCTGCATACTTTTAACAATAGAATGACATCACAAGTGTGCTTTAATACACCAATGAAGCCTGATAGGTGGCGGTTCAACCTGTAATCTTTTTGGGTCCAGCAGTTACCCGACTCTAGCCATTATGGGTTCCCTTTAAATTTTAATGATCATTGTTGTTCACAATATACTAAAGTTAACCATACTGCTGCACTCCTTCATTCTTTCTACATCACATTTTATTGAAAGACTTTCTTTTAGGGCCATACATGTCCCTTTTACGTGAAACCCCTTTCCTTGCACGTTTCGCCTTTAATAGTTGGGGATAAACAGAATTCTCAACAAGTTAAACACAGAACTGTTAATCTTAACTAGCTTGCCAGTTAACCATTTTGAGTTCGAGAACTAAATATTTTGACACCATTTTTCAGCTTCACTTCTGTCCTCAAGAGGTTAGGTCCTGAAGCAAAAATGTATAAGCTTGATAAACAACTGCGGAAAGTCATCCAACCAGGACAATAAAACCGACAAATTAATGCTGTGACTTTTGTCACAATGCAGTGACCTTAATTTGCCATGTTAAGTCACTGACTTCCAGTCATGGTACATTAGAGGCGAGAACATCAGTTATCATAATGATCCTTCATTATTCCATAAGATTTAAAACATATTGGAGCGGGCAAAAAATCTTGGAATGAAGTCTGGAGAGCCAGATAGGTAACGGATGCTAAACATTTATTTATATCATCTACAACAAATGTAATATTGACAAAAATATGTCCGAAAAAAATATGAAAGCTTAATTGATGCATGCATGTATATTGTTTGTTTCTGTTTGACTGTAACTCTTAATTTTAAAAACTTGTTGTTTTTGTGATCTCAGTGCATATAGCTGTTGTTTGTTACAGAATATCTGTCCTACAATAAATACAAAATACATAGTATTTTGATATTTTCACTTTTGCTCATTCGAATCCAATAAGCATCATGTGATCCCTGTCCTTTGTTTGGGTTTTGAATGTAGTTTTTGACTTTGATCTTTGTGCCAAGGCAAGTGATGTAGTTACTTTGTTTATATCTACCTTAATTTTGTAGTGTTTGAAATACTGTTTTCTCACATTTAAATTGGTCATGTGACTTCTGCAATTCTATTTTTAGACTATTTGCTTACCAGTTGGTTTTTCTGTCCACTAGATTGCAAACATGTAATAATTGGTACTTGTGTTAGTTTGGTACCAAAATAAATAAAAAATAGGGCAATTTAAACTGGAACCATCATAAATGATGGAATATCTCCTTTTTGCAACACATTGGATTAGAAAATGTCAGGATTTAGTGCTAAAGTGATATAAAGATATATAAAATGGATGGATCCACTGTCCCCAGGTGTAAGTGAGACATTCAGACATCTCAGTATTAACCCGGATGATTTAGACTTGCAGGTACTGAGCAGGATCAACATTTTATTGATGGATCTTTACCTTTGATTTTTTCCCACAGTTCAATAACTTTCTGTCAGCGTTGTAGAGTTGTTCCACAACCATTCCTTACATAATATCATGAAATGGATTTACACGTCTGTGCAATTCTAATTGTAATTATACTTTTCTAGTGCTCAATCTCTATCTCAAAACCACACTCTAAGGCTCATCATTTAGAAAAGCGGAGATCCGCATTCAATTGACCAGAGACATAGCTGGGGTCAGGACTTCACTGGGGAAACTAATTATATTGATAACTTATTATGTGTGAAATAATCATCAAAAACTGACAAAGCCTCCAACTTTCACCATATTTACTCCAAGTCTTAGATCTGGATATCGGTGTTAAAAAATACCCCCCCCTGCTCCTGCTGTCACCTGCCTTGCCAAGTTGACATACCTGTAGATTCTGTTAATACTTACCAAAGGTGCTAAACCTGCAAGACTCTTTTTCAATAGGATGCCGCAGCTTCTGAGAAATAATGTAAATAGAAACAAAATTGCTTTGTTTGACACATTTTTAAAGCAGTATAATGAGGGTGACATTTTATGGCAATTTTCATTCTCACCATCCGGTGTTCTTGGATGCTTCTCTTCGGGGAATGGGTGCTGCATATGATTATATGGGTTTAACATGGATTATGAGATTGTGCAGTTGGACAGTTTACGTTGTACGTGCCTATGAAATATGGACTGACTACTGGAAACATAAAAGTATCACTGAATTTGATAATCAGGTAGTGGTTCAGGAAAAGTCAGACACACCACACTTGCCACTTGTGCTCTCAATATATGGCTCATCACAAATATTTTCAGTATCCATTTTAATCTAAGTAGCATGGTACTTTTGTTAATTCAGAAGTTAGGTATTACCAAATCCAGTAAGGGTTTTATACATATTGATTTTATACTTTTCAATATTTTTTCAGTTTAAAGTTCTACCCAATTTCAGGTATTTTCAGAGTTACCCCCTTGTCTAAGTTTCTTCACATTCTCAAGATTTTCAAATGTTTTACCAAACTCTATAAATTCTTTCTATGCAGAATTTATTGGAGTTTGTGTCAGTTACTTTACTTACTTAATGTTATGAATCAAACAATCATTTGACAGTTTTGAATAAATGCATGTGTTTTGTACAAGAATGTTAGAATTATTCAATATATTTACTCCATTTCTGTCTTTACTTGATCTCACTGGGGACTGACTTGTAGAAGCACTCTTCAGAATTAATAGTACAGCTGCACAGTTTTCATCTCAGAAACCATCAACATTAGATAAAATAAGACTAACAGCATGGCTGAGGCCAGTGTTTGTCCTTCACTGAGTGAGGCTATACATGGATGTCATGATGTATTGTCATTACCATAGACTATTTCTGCTGGAGAGATGGCTTCAAAACTGGATTCTCTGGAGCCAAGTAGTGAGTAAGTAAAGTAACTGTTCTGATATTCCAATGTTTTGTAGGTTTTGGAAATACCAAATATTGAGCGTCGTTCTTGTGACATTCCTAAAAGAATTGCTACCAAACCTGCAAGTGAATTAGGGTACATCAGACCATCTATAGTGGTGCTATCGTGTCAATCTTTTGACTGATTATAGGCTATCCTCTCCTAAGCAAACTAGACAAAGACTCCTAAGCAAATTTTCATCTTTCTACCTCATTTTCCCAAACCTGCACATTGTCATTACTTGAACTCTTTATTCATTTGGAAGCACAGATCACTGGCAAACTCTCTCCAACTAGTTTTCTTCTCCAATATGTCCCGACCTTTGCCATTCATGCTGCTGTGTTTGTCTCCCTACATCTCGAGTGTCTTATGCTTTCCCTCTTGCCCTGGGGTTCCATTTTAGTGCTTGTCTGGTGGTATACAAATTGGCCAATCCAAATCTATTTTTCTTCATATTGGCTGACAGATAAGCTTGCAGATTTTAAAAGGATAGAGCACTGAACATTTGGAACATGTTTAAATGTTTACATGTTTACAAAACGTTTTAAGCCCTATCTTTGGCTTTACCAAACGTTTCCAAGTAAACATTTACATTGTAATGTTTAAAAAACGTTTGATTAACATTCTCTGTACAATTTTTTTGGCTCAAAACATTTGTTAAGCTTTTCTAAAATCACTAAAGAAACTGAGATTTGACTGGAAACGTTGTTAAAACATTTTTAAAATAGCTCAAGAAATGTGTCATTAAATATATGATAAACAGTTTATATAAAACATTTTAACAAGATTTGTTGACAATGTCTTGTAAATGTTTGCTCTGAAAATTTTTTACTAACATTCCATAGCAACTGACTTCCATATCCATCATTTTAAAATGTTTCTAATTTTTTGACAACAGTCTATTACAAACCGTTTTTGTATCCATATATCAGAATGTTTATTAAACGTATACATAGTTTGCGATAAATTGCGGGAAATCTCGTAAGCTGTTTCCGGCGGCCATTTGTAAGGTCAACAAACATAAACAAAGCAGATAGTTTGAGATAGAAGTAAAATTGTACTTTCTTAATCCTTTAAGGCTTGCAAACAAGTAAAATTGGGTGAGAATGATGAAATTTCACTTTAGAGATAGTTCTTAATCCTTATATTTATAATTTTGTGTTTGTATGTACAAATATAGCCATGTGCATCATATTATCGCCCACATGTGTTCATATTGGTGTATTTGCATTTCACTACTGCTGGTTTTGCCACAGGTGATTTTGTCACAGCTTTTTCAGCAACATTGATTTTGCCACCACGGACATTGATTTCGCCACCACGGACATTGATTTCGCCACACTTTTTTGCCACACTCATTATTTCGTGTGTAAATTTGTAAAATTGTTTTATGAAATTTTACTTTTTCATGGATTTTGCCATGGGGGCGTCCATTTTGCCACACTTTGTTGCTGTTTTTACTTATAGAATTTTTTTGGGTACTTTGACCTTGTACGTTTTATATTGATCTTTAAATTAATGGTAGGAAAAAATCTGTCATTTTTTTTGTTTCCCATAACAACAGTATATGTATAAAAAAGTACAAAAAATCTTTCATTAGTATAATTTTTATGTTGATTTTTTCAACATTTTGTTGCTTGTGGTAGTTTTTAATAGCATGATTATTCAACAAAGAAGTGAAGTCAGTGCCCCCTGTGGCAAAATTAATGCCACTGAAAAAACTGTGGCAAAATCATACATAGTGAATAATTTTTTATGATCTTTGTTAAGCGGCAGAATTAACTTGCCGCATTTTAGTCAATTCACTGGAGTGCTGTTCAAGCTGTTCCTAAAGTAGCCCTGCATCTTGTTACTTGGCAACTTTTAACTAAATAATAATGTTTGTTTACAGACCCATTTTACTTCCAAATAAAGTCTATTTTGGTTTTTATGCAAAAGAGTAACAGTTTTACAGATATACATATTTCATTAATATTTTTGTGCATAAGTAAAGCCCTTCAATAACTATATCATTCATTTTTTTTACAAGCTGCATTGGCATACTGCCACGAACATGTACATGTACACTATGTGCTATCACTGTATGTTATCGCTTAGGCCACCTTAAGGCTTTTTGGGAGCATCCCCAAAAATGAGAGTTTGGATGATGACAACCTTCACAACCATAACTGTAAGATTAATATGTATTTCAGTACTAAAATGGTGCAAACTTGCTGGGTACAGGGATGCCGCAATAGGTCAAGTGATCATGTGAAGAAAAGTTTCTATGTTATTCCAAGTAAGTGTCTGGATTTGCTCTTACAATTTATGTAAAGAGTATTTTTAAATGCATCTCATGATGACATACTTTAATGCAGTGAAGCCATAAAGGGATAAGGGAAAAATGAAAATTCAGAAACTGAATAAAAAGCATAAAAATTTGATATATTAATAGCAAAATAAATGTTAAATAATTGTCACTGTGGACAGTAAACTAATGATTTCTAATATCAAAAATAATTTATTTTCACATATATGCAATTGAATTTTTATAATTTACAGCTGTGAGATTTCATGAAGGTGATGCCACCCAAAAAATGTCTGATGAAAGAAGGAGAATATGGCTTGCGAAAATTGGCAGGAAAGACCAACCCACAAAATACTCCAGGGTGTGTTCTGATCACTTTTTACATGGTATGTTATAAATTAACCAATATTTGTGCATGTATTGTAAAATAATTAACACCCAGGCCATATTTTGAGTAAAGTACGTTATATTTTAAGGTGAAACAAAATGCAATACAGATAGCTAGCTAAATTTTTTATTATACTGACAGTATGTTTTTCACCCCACAGCCCTTAAGGGCTGTCGGGTATTGTTTTCACCCATGGTGTCCGGATGGGCGGGCGGGCGTCCTGTCGGGTGGGCTGGTGGGCGGCGGGAAAAAGTTTGTCCGGGCTGTATCTGGGAAACTGTAAGGTGTAGGAAGTTGATACTTAGTATGGACATTAGTGGGTGGACGATTAGACCAATGTTCGATCAATCGTCGGTGTCATGGTACAATTGCGTTCGGTCACTGATAACTTCTAGAAATCGATTAAATCTCGCCCTTCTTTATGTGTCTCAATATCCACATATTTTTTATATTTTGGGAAGTTTCCAGAACTTTCCTTCAATAAATTAACAGATTTCTCGCGAATTTTGAGTTTGTTTACAACTACCGCCATATTTACCGGAAGTGGGTGCTTTTGGTAGCTTCTATATGTCGGAAACACCGTTATTCTTACCGGATTGAACTATACTTTATCCCGGAAAGTGTTTCATGACAGTGGAGTTAAAAAGTCGATTATGGGTCGATCATCGGTCGGAAAAATGGATGAATAATCGACCAATAAAAATTGAAGCAATTCCACTCACTAATGGACATTGGTTGGGGGGTGTAGGTGTGCAACATCATGGTCTGACCATGATTTGACTTTTGACCTTGTTGTAGTGACCTTGACCTTTAAAATCTTTTGATGCAGATTAAGCACTGTTATAGTCATATTAGAATTTATTAAGAATTTTACTTTTAAAAATATTTCCAGACAGGCATCTCTGATGCTATTTTTTTTTACATTGTAACATTTTAACAAGACATAAATAAACGCCCGGCCTGGATAGGCTGACAAGTCAGTTTAATTCTTTACACGTTATAATATACACATATGTGTAATGAACAGTATACTAATTTAATAATTAATACATCACTAATTAACACAGAATATACGAAATTGAAAGCTAATGCATATATATTTTGTTTATTAGTTAAGTACTATACATTTTCTGTGTTCCCAAATAGAAACCAAAACCTTCATAAATCTTTTTAAGCTAGTATTTTCCAGAGTCATCAGTTCAATAAATTTTCATATTTTTTGATATTGAGAGTCAAATAATTTTCACAATCCATATTTGACATATTTATATAAAGATATAAGCTACATTGCAATGATGTTTTTACGATGGCTTTTGCATTTCATATTTACACAGTTGAACTATGTTTAAATGTGACAGCAGTTGACATGCGTAAAATTGCACATTCCTGGAAATGTATACGTGTTGATAAGTATTCATTAAGTTTGATACAAAAATTTCTGAGACAGAAGAGGCACTTAATTATTTCACAGTACCATATTGCAGAAAATGGCATTCTCAAGTTTTGGGAATATTTAAGTGCAAGTGATGAAACAACTTGGACAGCTGTTGTTATTCAGTTATCCAAGAGAGTATGTAACTAGTTTCTAATTTGCGTAAATTTACACATAGTTTTGTACTTTTAGGTAAACCAGCTGATTTATACAATAAAACTCACCCTGACTGGGCCCCATCATTGAGAATGAGATCCTCAGAGCAGTGTGCTGGTACAAGCTCAAAAAATTATAATGTCAGGTATAATTTCATTTTTTTTTTTTCAAAAATAAATTTCTCGGTATGTAGATGATAAGCCAGATCATAATGTTTATTGTGATTTTTCAGGGAAAGTTTACATGTTGCATTTTCTTCATGCCTGTGAAAAGTTAATAAAGTTCTTAAGTTTTTTATAACTTCCACTCACGTCTTCAGCAGAGCCTCTTGTTAGCAAAAACCTTTTCTTATATGTCTGATTTTCATGCAATATTATTGAATTTGGAGAATTAAGCAGTGACAGAGAGAATGGGAATAGTACTGTTACATATGGGGTATTTATAGTAAGCTTTCTAGAAAAGTTTCAAAAGACATGCTATTAATTTTTTTCTCAGTTAATTAAAGTGTTATTTCAATAGACATTTTTTCTTGTTTAAACAGATATCAGCGTGTCATCAAAAGGAAGGAACGCTGTGCAGAGCAGACAGCAGCAAGGGCATTGTTACAGTTGGGCACAACAGAATGTGTACCAGAAAACCTTGACATATCTGAAACTACTGTACAAGTTTGCAAATTTGTATCAAGAGGTGTAACTGAACATACAACTGTTGAAGACAAATTAAAGTCTGATGAAACTGATTTTTTAAAAGGTGAATTACAGAAATTAATATATGAAAATACATGTTTGAAGAAAGAAATTGATTCATGTAAATACAACTTACAAAGTTTTGTTGAAGATGATGACAGAGTGAAATATTATACTGGACTACCATGTTATGGTACTTTGAAAATATTATTCGATTTGACAGAACCATTCATAACAAATTCTGTAAGAACACATTTCACAAAGTTTCAGAAATTATTGATAACTTTGATGAAGCTACGTCTCAACCTTTGTACACAAGATTTGGCTTACAGATTTAATGTATCTGCATCTACAATCTCCAGAATATTTAACTCTGTCATTCATATCCTGTATGTTCGAATTAAACATTTGATACTTTGGCCAGAGAGGGAACAACTACGTTTAACAATGCCAATGGAATTCCGCAAAAACTTTGGGTT
Organism: Sabellastarte sp. h YS-2021; assembly: GCA_964017235.1. Lineage (NCBI taxonomy): Eukaryota > Metazoa > Annelida > Polychaeta > Sabellida > Sabellidae > Sabellastarte > Sabellastarte sp. h YS-2021. The sequence goes on from OZ024927.1 coordinate 1,791,465, forward strand.
GAAAGTAGCTGTTATTATCGATTGTTTTGAAATAAAAATTGAAAGACCATCAAGTTTATTGTCAAGGGCACAGACATGGTCAAATTACAAGCATCACAATACCATCAAATTTTTAATAGGAATTTGTCCACAAGGAGCTGTTACTTTTTTATCAAAAGCCTGGGGTGGCAGGGCTTCTGATAAGCATATTGCTGAAAATTGTGGCTTGATGGAAAAACTGCTTCCTGGGGATTTAGTTTTGGCTGATCGTGGTTTTGATATCAGTGAAAGTGTAGGTTTAATGTGTGCCGAGGTTAAGATTCCAAGTTTTACAAGAGGCAAACAACAGTTGTCACCCATGGAAGTTGAGTCTACCAAAAAGATAGCAAATGTAAGGATTCATGTGGAACGTGTCATTGGTTTGGTGAGAAATAAATTTACAATTTTAAGAGGAGTACTTCCGATTGATTATTTACAAAGTGAAACAAATGAAATTCCACTAATTGATAAAATAGCTACTGTTTGCTGTAGTATTTGCAATTTATGTGAAAGTCTTGTTCCTAGCAATTAATCATTTGTAGTATTTATGAATAACGAGTGTTGTTCTAATTTTATTATGCAATTCCATGTAATTAAATGAAATTTTGTCATTCATAAATACTTGTCTATTTAGAATAAATACATATTCAGATGACAAGTATTATTACTGACTAATTCAGTATGATCAGTGTCTAGTGGTGTCATCATGTGTGTCAACATCACAAATTCACATGTGGTGTAACAATTGACAAGAAGGATTAATGAACATCTGTGATGTATCACAAACAAGACTATCAAACAATTACTTTACCATATTTGCCAATATGTTTCATAACTTTCATATTTTTAATTTTTACTTAGATTTGTAACACAACTGTTGTCATGACACCTTCTACTTTTACAGGAAGTGAAAAATGTGGGTACTTGTTCACTTTTTATAGCATTAAGTATTCATTATTTAAGCAACTGTTGCATAAACATAAACTTTGTCCATACTTTCCAGACCTATTCCCTGATAATGACACCACTATATGCATGTGATACATAACAACCTATCAACTTCCAAACAATGCAAACTAGCTACTTTTGCTAGCTTTACATGCAGGGCAGAACCATTTCCTCTTCGGTACTTTCTTAATTTTAATACACTTAAAATGGAACCAGGAATATGGACACTGTGGATTTGAACACTGAATAACTTTGTCCCCAGATGGTGCATAAGGTGTTTTACAAATGCATATCACCCTGTCTTTGTCAATTGTTCTCAGGCTTTCATTGTTTCTTTGCTGGTCACATGTTTCCCCTTTTGTTTTTTGAAGGATTGATTGACAACTTTTTGGTCTGGAATAAAGTTTACCAACTAATTCGGGCAGAACAGCTTTCACAAAAAATTTGTGACTTGCACTTAAAATGTATCTGCAGAAGTCTTCATTTTTGCATATTCTGTCTTTGTGGAAGTCTGCCTGTGTCCACACAACAAAGTCACAAAATTGTTTTCCACTCACCATTAACTGTGTTTGTACTTGGTAATAGTATTCATGAGTATGTTTCAAAGTTATCTTCTTACTGTCAAAGCAAAGGAAAGAATTTTGATTGCATATGTCAGCAATGTATTTGTCTTTCATATTGAATGGGCATTTGATTTCGACAATAGTTTCTCCACAACAGTCACAAGATGAAAGCCCATCGGGGGATGCACCTACATGTGGATGATTTGTTGACAAAATTAACCCTGTGGTTTTAAAGGAGAAGTTTTCATGGTGTTCATTCATTTCTTTGCAATATACTTTCTTGGCATCCATTTCATGCTTAGATCCCCACTCTGTAGCTTCTGTTTTGAACTGGTAATTTTTCGGGTAACAAATTCTTTTGACTAAACTTTGTGATGGATCTTCTGGGTCTGAATGACACACTGATTTCATAACAGATGCGGTTATTCTGCCAGCACGAAATCGAAACCAATCTCTACTTTGTGATTGAAGCTTTGTGACAGTTTCAACATTTATGGCTTGTGCATCAGTTACAGTTAAACTTTGGAAAATTTCTTGGCAGTGTTTAAGCAACTCAGGTTTTTCTACAGTGAAATAATTTTCATCCCTTACCTCAGGTAAAATCAAAGGGAAATCACTGCCTAGAACCTTTGGAATGTAGTTTTCAGCATAACTGTCCACCAGTGAAAGAATTACTGGTTTTTTCCTGTACGATGTAGTTCATCAAATGTATTTTGGATTTCTGAAGCAGTGGGAGGTGTAACATAGGGCAAATCTTTGGTACTTTTGGTCAAATTTGGTGGGGTACTTGTAAGATTTAAGGACTGGTCAAGTTTACGCTTCTTGGTTTTTGCAGAAGTGAAGTCTATTTGTTGAACAGTTTCAAAATTTACCTTATTTACTGAAGATGGAAGCAACCAGTATGCTTTGTCTTGGGTGACTGTTTTGGAATTTCTTATTTTTACCACTGCTTCAAGAGCAAACAACAAAGCCCCAATATGGCTGCAACTTTCCCCTAACCCTGCCATGCAGTTGCAGTGGGCACACAAAATTTTACCGTTCATTTCAGCTATGAGCCATGGCTTCAGGGGAGGTTCATTCATTCTCTGAGAGTGTTTCACCTTGCCTATTAACAAAGAATGTCTTGATGGTAGCTTTTATTGCGAAAAATATACTTACCATTTCCTGACCATAGCTATTTGTTGGTGCCATCCAACTCACTGGCCAACGTTGAGAAACGTTTTAAGCTACCTTAAGAAGCCAGTGAGTGAGTGTGGAAGTAGGAAGCCCCCCAATGGTCATGTGACCACGCCAATAGGCGCCATTCATTGTTTTTGTTGGCCATCCTTGAGTGTGGATGTGTTTTGGAAATATTCGTTTTTTGTGGAAGTTTTGTGGATTTATTGTGGATTGTGTTTGTTCTGAGGTAAGGCATCTGTTTTAACAATGTCTACTCAGGATAAAGTTAAGAAAGGACAAAGGAAAAGTTCTTTTTGTGGCCATTTTATGGCAGATTGGGACGGCCACCATTATTGTCCTAAATGCAGAGATGACTATAAGGGTGACGACCCCTGTGCTAATTCTTCAGATTGCATTGTTTGTTCCTCGTTTTCTGAAGAACAGAAGAAGAAAATTAAGAATAGGAACAGATATAAAAGCAAGAAGGATCAGAATTCTTCTGTTTTTGTGGATAACAGTAAAGAGGTGAACATTGATGATTCTTTGTTGGATGAGGACGAATCTGCGGCTTCTGTGGCTTCTCAAGCTATTTCTTCTCAAAAGAATAAGTCTTTAGAAGACAAGTTGGACAGGTTTTTTACTGAATTTGCTTCTTTTTCACAAAGATTGCAGAATTTAGAGCAGAAAGGGGCTGAAACTGTCAGCAGTCGTAACTCTGGCAGGGACAGTTTACAGGTTGCTAAGCAACCGGTGGAGATTTCTAAAGCTTCGGCTTCTGCCAGTTCGTCTGTGCTTCCCGGTCGACTGGAGAGAAGGTCAGCCACGTTGACTAGGACAGAGTTTGAACAGCAAGCTTCGGCTTCTCACACTCATCAGGAAACCGGTTTGGTTTCTTCTAGGAAGAGGACTTTGTCTCAATCTTCTGATGAACCGGATCCGGAGGTGGAACAAGGTGAAATTACCACTTTGGAGGATGATTCTCCAGCTTATTCTGAGACTTTAGAAACCATTAAAAAGTGGTTGGATCTGGAAGTCAAGGATGTGGAATGCTTTGTACCTCCCTCAGTGTTATCTGGAAGGGATCAGGTTAAAAAGTCTGCACAACAGTCTATGGCTTTACCTCCGGCTCAACCTTTGGTAGAACTTTGGAAATATAAAGAGTTTTCAGCATTAGGAAGTAGTAATGTGGATGACAATGATCCCCATCACCCTCCTTTGTCTAAAGGACAGTTTTTGTCTTTTCCAAAGCCTCAAATGCGCTTTTATCAAGTATCTCCTCAATCTTTTTCTCTAGCTGCTCCCAGGATTCAGGATGCTTTCAAGAATATAGCAGCTTCTCCCTATCAAGCTCCTACCTCAGTTGTCACTCCAATGAAACAGTACTTGGCCTGGGAATCAGTTTCTAGGGAGACTATTCAGATTTTGATCATGTGTTTTGGTTTAAGTCTGCAATTGAAAAGTCTACAAATGAAATGTTTTCGGAGGTGTCTAAGATGAAGGAGTCAGTGGATCAAGAAGACATTCAACAAAGTATGAATTTCTTGCAAAATTGTCTTCATCTTCAGTCTACTACTATGGGGTGCTTGGGTAAGGCCCTGGATGATGTTTTGGATACTTCAATGTCTTTGGCTTCTAATATGTTGCTGAATAGAAGGGACAATTTTCTCAAACTTTGTCATAGGGATGTGACAGATAAGGATATTGCTAAACTCAGAAATGCTTCCTTAACCAAGAAAGAATTATTTAATTCTAAAGTGTTGTCTGAGGTGGAACAGAACTTCATCCAATGGAGTCAAATCAACCGGGAGCCGGCTTTCAAGAAACACAGAAGTGAATCTTATGGTTCCCGAAATTTCGCAGATTCCAAGAAAGATCAGTCACAAAATAGGTACCAGAATGCTGCGTTTCAGAATTTTCGTCAGCAAAACAAGCAAGGTGATCAGAACAAAAGACAGTCTGGTTCCTTCAATTCTAACAGAGGCTCTGCCCGAGGGGGTAGGGGCAGGAGGAAGTGACTGCATGGAGGTAAGCACAAAGTTTCCTGGTTCCCGTTTACAAGGTTATTGGAAAGTGTGGGAAAGTTTCAAGGTGCATCCGAGGGTAGTTCTTGTTCTGAAACAGGGCTATTGTCTTCCATTCAAAGAAAAACCACCTCTGACCCGGTTTCCGACCATCAAAAGCAGTTATTCGGCTCCAGTGAAGCAAAAAGCTTTGCTGGAGGCGGTTCAACAAATGGTTCAAAAAAGGGCAGTGGTTCCGGTTCAAAACAAGAACTCTCTCGGATTCTACAGTCGTTTGTTTCTGGTTCCAAAACCAGAAAACAAATGGCGACCAGTAATAGATCTCAGTGTGGTAAATACATTCTTACATGTTCCCACTTTCAAAATGGATTGGTGGATGGATCCTCAGAACTTACTCAAGGGTTCGAATCTTCATCAGAAAGAACACAATATGCTGATGTTCACAGATGCATCAGAGAAGGGTTGGGGGGCTCACTTGAACAATTGTACTGTAAGTGGGTTCTGGCAGCCATCAGAAAAAGACTTGCATATCAATATTTTGGAGATGAAAGCTGTTTTTCTAGCCCTGAAACATTTTCAAGGACAATTAAGGCAAAAAATAGTGTTGGTCCCCTCAGACAACTCAACTGTGGTCTCATATATCAACAAGGAAGGAGGCACTCACTCCTTCGAAATGTGTGCTTTGATGTGGAGAATTCTGGCATGGTCCAATGCCAGGGAGATCCATATAAGAGCCAGACATATCCCAGGGAATCTCAATGTAATAGCAGATTCCCTGTCCAGGAGGGACAAGGCCATCCAGACAGAGTGGTCTCTCCATCCTCAGGTCTTTCAAGAAATTTGCCAAGTTTGGCACAAGCCAATGGTGGATCTTTTTGCCACCAGCCTGAATGCCAAACTGCCAACTTACGTATCTCCTGTCCCAGACGACAAGGCCTGGCAGATAGATGCATTGAACATCTCTTGGGAGGCTCTGGACGCCTATGCTTTTTGTCCAGTGGCCATCCTACCCCAGTTAGTTCAGAAAATGATCACCTACAGGTGCAGGGTCATTGTGATAGCACCAGGGTGGCCGGGGATGCCTTGGTTTTGGGATCTGGTGGAATTGTCAACCAAGATTCCACTGAGGCTTCCTCAAGTGCACAATCTACTGAAGCAACCTTTCAGTCTCAGATTCCACAAGAATCTGGAGTATCTGAATCTCCATGCGTGGTATCTGGACTCATTCAAGAAGGTCAAGGAGGATTCTCTGTTGAGGTGGCAGATAGAATTAAGGCACCTCAGAGAGAATCCTCAAGGCGAGTATATGATTCAAGGTGGGCCATATTTCAAAAGTGGGCCCAGGAGAATCAGGTGGATGTCACAAAACCAACTATTCCTCAAATAGCTGATTTTTTGAATCATCTTTTCACTGATAAAAACTTGAAACCTAGAACTATTGCGGGTTACAGAACCTCGGTAGCAGATGGGCTAGGCTCTACAGGTCAAATGGTTTCTCAAAGCTTAGATTTGAATCGTTTGATTGCTAGTTTTCATAGGGACAGACCTTCAGCAAATAGATCTATTCCGAATTGGGACCTGTCTTTGGTCTTACTTGCTCTTACTCGGGCTCCTTTTGAGCCCTTGGCAAAAGCTGATCTCAAAATTTTGACTTTCAAGACAGTGTTCTTGCTGGCTTTGGCTTCTGGTAAGAGGCGTAGTGAAATCCATGCTTGGACTTTTGACTCCTTCAGTAGGAAAAGGGATTGGTCAGAAGTTACTTTTTCACCTTCAACTGCTTTCATAGCTAAAAATCAGTTGGCTTCTGAGGGACCCTTGGCTATTCAACCAGTAGTGATCCCTGCTTTGAAACCTACATTGGATCCTTCCTTGATTCAGGATAAGTCTCTTTGTCCTGTGAGATCCTTGAGATTTTATCTTGACAAGACAAAAGATCTCAGGAAAGGCAAGAAACTTCTTTTTGTAGCTATTAAGGAGGGCTACTCAAAGGATATCTCTAAGGCTACTATATCTTCTTGGATCAAACAGTCTATCATTTTGGCCTACCAAAAATCTGATCAGGAGGTTCAAAATGTTTCCCAGGTCAAGGCACATGAGGTTAGAGCTTTGGCTGCCTCTTTGGCTTTTAAGGGAGGAGTTGCTCTAGATGAGATAATGGCTTCTTGCTTTTGGAGAAGCCATTCAACGTTCACAAATTTTTATCTGAAAGATTTGTGCTGGCATAATGGTGATGTAATGAAAATTGGGCCTGTGGTGGCGGCTCAACATGTTGTAAATTGTTAATAGGTAATGTCATTATTAGTATCCTATTATTATAATGTCATTCTATTTGGACTAGGTTATTGTATTTTGAAGCCAGTATTTGTATTGTTTTCTTATATTTGGCTTCTTGTTTTTCAGATGAGTTCTGAGATGGGTGTACAGCTGTAAATATTCCAGTTTGCTGTTAGTTTGATGTTTTCTTGATGTTAGTGGTGGTGGTATGAACGGTATCAATAGATGGATTATGGCTTCCACAGTAATACTCAACAGAGCGGCTTCCTCGTGATTGAGGTGAGTCTGAGTATGAACGCTTGTATGCTTGTGGTGTGCTTTATTACTGTTCATTTGGTTTGTAACTAGGGTCTTTATATTCTAGTACTACCCGCCATCCATGAAGGCTGAATTCAGCTATGGTCAGGAAATGGTAAGTATATTTTTCGCAATAAAATTGAAAAATTTTGTTGTAATTTTAATTTTTATTAGATAAATACTTACATTTCCTGACCAGGATAGTCCCCCCCAGCCTCCCCGCAGAATTTAGTACTAGGTTACTAGGGGTGAGCTTTGCAACAAAAACAATGAATGGCGCCTATTGGCGTGGTCACATGACCATTGGGGGGCTTCCTACTTCCACACTCACTCACTGGCTTCTTAAGGTAGCTTAAAACGTTTCTCAACGTTGGCCAGTGAGTTGGATGGCACCAACAAATAGCTATGGTCAGGAAATGGTAAGTATTTATCTAATAAAAATTAAAATTACAACAAAATTTTTCAATTTTGCATTCCAATATCTGATACCCATCCACTGACAAAGTAGTTGTAGGATTCCAGTGACTTGTAAGATTTCAGATCATCAAGTGTATAAGGACTCTGGGAATTAATTAAATAATTAACAATGTCAGGATATGTAATGTCTGGAAACTCATCAACATTACCACTCCAACATTTTTTGTCTATGCTGTAGGGATCAATACTGTTGCAGAACTTTAATTTTTTGTTATAACGTGCCAGACAAGCTGGGTCCAAGCTGTCTCTGTAAGTTGTCATTCTTCATGCAATCGTCAACTGTGTTAAAAACAACATTTGGGATGTATTATACAAAGTAAACCTGTGGATTTCCTTCTGATTTACACTTCTTTCAATAAACATCATTGCACTGAACCAGTTACTAAACATTCAATGCAGCAGTCAAGCTGATGGTAAAGTGCAGTGATAATTTTCAAAATTACGTTAGTTACTGGGCTGAAATGCTTTGTCCTTTTGTATGCGAGTACTAAACCAAAATGTTAAGTAATAACCCAATTTTGAACATTAGAGGACCACAATCAGTTTTCAAGTGGCAGGCAGGGTAAAAAAAACAATAGGCTTCAAGATCTTGTCCACATATATATGTATATACACCCACACACCAAATTTTAAAGATCTACCTAATTTTTTTCCGGTTATCATGTATGCTAACAAGAGGAGAGTGCCCGTGAACGGGCACTGTGTCAGCTGACTGAGTATTTTTGATTTGTGAAGGTAATAATGAGAGGACAGCATAATTATCAAGGAAAGTGCTGTACAGAAGTACAGTAGATGGTAATTGAACAGCATGTTCAAAAGAAATTCTGAACCTGACAGAAAAGTTTTGCCCTGCAAATGGTATTATGAAGGAAAGTAACAAGGTAACTGTTTAAGTGTAAAGAGTAGGTTAAAACATATTTAAAGAAATACTGCAAATGCAGTATCCTCGTACGACCTTGAAGAAGGGGTCCACGGTCAAATCCAACCACACAAAAACATTCCCAGCCCATGATTTCCTATAGGTTGGTTTACCATCCCAAACCTCTAGGACCAATAATAGGCGAGTTATAAGCACTTTTAAGTTTGGCTGTCCTTATTTGACCTTGAAGGAGGGGTCCAAAGGTCAAATCTGACCACACCAAAAGATTCCCAGCCCATGATATCCTATATGTCTGTTTACCATCTATGTCTGTTTACCATCTATGTTATAGCTGACCCAAAAGTAGCTGAATAACGTATTTACACAAATTTCTGTAAATGCAATAGTTTTCAAGTTATAAGTGATTTACTCAACAGTGATAACTTCAAAGTAGCTATTACTCAGCTATGCCATGAGCTACAGATCTGAAATTTTACTATGTTATAGCTGACCCCAAAATTTTTCATCCTCGATAGATAAGGTATCTTTTTAAAAAAACAGCATGTCTGTAGGCCTTGTAGTTTTGGAGAAGAAGTTGTTTACGCGGACGCCCACGCCGCAGATTGACGACATAATGTCAGCTGACTGACAAGTCAGCTGGCATAAAAACCTTAGTATCTTTAACTTATGTCTTCTAATACAACAAAATTCCATGCTTGTTTTCAAATGCTTTAATACACAAACTACAGATGGAAATTGCTATAAAACTTCTAAAATTGTCCAGATTTTGTAAGGTACAGCTGTACTTAAATTTCAGATGTTATAAAGTCTTTAATAGCAAATAAAAAGTAACTGATAACTTGTTTTACGAAAATTAAATTTATTACAAAATTTTACACAGTATAAATTTAAACCATTACTCTTATCTAGGATATACAGTTTGAAATTTTTAAGATATGCTTGTGAAAAAACAGAAAAATAACAAAGAAAAACATTAAAACTAATTTTATTGTAAACAAAAGAAAGAGCATTTGGACACGTGCACAAACATACAGAAGAACATACCAAACTAACAGTAAAACAAATTTTTTTATAGTACACAACAGTCACATTTGTAAAATTCCACAAACATGCAGTCCATATATGACCTTTAAAAGCACGCACGATGAAACAATGAACCAAGCAATTACTTCAGTCTTCTGGTGAGTGGTATTTACTGTTTTACTAAGTGTGGAGGATTGAAGAGAGCCCCGGGTTGTATAAAAGTACTTTCATAATATGCCTTCTTTGTTAAAATCTACCATTACATTTACTTATTTGGGGTTTAACGTCACTTTCAACACTACAGGTTATGTTATGATGGGTAGTTTTATGGCCACTGGAAAGTAGTACATAATTTGGTCAGGTTTCTGCACTGTAAACTGCTGACCATTGGTACGAAACTACCATCTTTCCAACTTAGGCTCTGGGGTTTAAATCGTCAAACTGAGATATGGAAAACGAGTGCTACTACTGTGCCAACTTGGCAACACACACTTTTACCTGTAAGTCGGATGATCCGTTTACTGTATTTATCCATATCAACGCCCCTATAGTAGTACCCCCCTCCCCATTTGAAAAATGCATCCCGCCAGGTTATTATACGGATAAATGGGTAATACTTGCATTACTATACTGTGAGCTAAGTAAAACTGTATAACCAAAAATAAAAGAGTGCCTTGTTGGCAGTGTGTGACCTGACATTTCCAGGAAAGTATTAAGATAAATCTTTCGAAAAGTAGACATGAAAATCTGAGTGCACAACTAAAATTGGAAAGGCTGACATAAAAAGTTAACACTTGAAAAACATGAAATTACATAAACAAAATGAGCCACACATATATGAGAATGACAATATTTTACATAACTATTCACGATTATACTGAATTACTATACAAACAAAACAAGGAGAATAAGGTCCACAAAACATACATTGAGTTATGCTGGTTTGAAACACATGATACACTGACATAAATACAAGGTTCCAACACTGAACAATTAAATACATTACAAATCTACATTTGAATACACTTAACTGTACACAACTACACAAAACATAGTGTCAGGAAATTATAACTATGATCACAAATGGAAAACTTATTAAAACTTATTTTGACACTTGGCACATGTCTGTGCTCTCAGAGTGCTGTTGTTGAGAAATATTATTTTACGTAATGGCTTCAAATCATTAATCAACATGACATTAAACATATTTAACACTAAATAAATTACACTTATAATGACTGTTATTCTAAAACACATGTATTTTAACAAATAATTACAAAAGTTACTTTGGTCCATATTATGTCACTACCTGCAGCTCATTATAAATAGAAACAAAATCATTACTAGATCAGAGAAATACTTTTATACACTAATTTCCAGCAATACCATGCACATGCAATAGTTTTTATGACCAATATTTTAACTGATACAGGCTAAATATAAATTATGTACTGCCATAACATTTTGAACCAAAGTGACAATTACATGTGAAATCTATCAACAAATTTCTACACTGTATGAAAATTTCTATGCTAATTGATGAACCTTGAACTCTTGTCGGTGCTATCTTCTTTTCCTATATCTTCTTTTTCAAAAATTATTTCCAGGGAAAACTGAAATATAAGCAAAAAACAAGAAGGTTCATTATTATTAATGTTATTGCACACTGCAAGTGTTATGGGACCTTATAGCGACATATACAGAGTAGCATATATTTTTGAAAACAATTGCACATTAATTAAGCATAAGCAAATGTAACCATACCTTACAATATCAATGTATATGTTACAGTCAATCTGTGAAACCAGTCATTACGCCTAATGACTGAAAGTTTCAGTCATTTCGCGTAATGACTGGTTTCACAGATTGACTGTAACATATACACCATGTAAATGTTACCATTATTATTAACTGGACTTACATCATGATGTGGAGCTACTCAAAAAAAAATTATGAAATTCCTTTCTGTTTTCAGTGCACGGTGGTCATAATTATGTCCAGTTCATAATATGTCTGATTTTTATGGGAGTTTATTTTTTAAATGTTATAACCAGAACTTTGAATATTATTCTAAATTATTCCCAAATTATTCCCGTTGGGACTGATTTTATATAAAAAAATTTAAAAATTGAACTAAACAACCAAACTGAGTACATTCAAATTCAATAATAAATTATAGGACACAATCATTAACCCGACACAATTGTAACCACCTGTGTATATATTGTCGATAAGTACTTTACAATAAGGTCTTGTTACACCAATTCTAAATTATTCTTTCTTGGTAAACTGTTTCTCCAAGCTAAAAACGGTTCCGCTTTGTTTACAATCTGCTGCCCTCAAAGATGGCCGCCGAGAAACTCGCGGTAAAATTATGACGTCATCCTAATCTTATTGCCATGGGACAAGTTCTATGGTTGTATTTGTACTTATCACAAAATCTATTTTAGGATGCTACTATCATTTTACAGTTTGAGGAACCTCTTTTCATTCTGATAACTTTTATCAAACCACACTGCATATTTGTTCTCAAGAAACTGCATTTTCCTGTTTTTATGGGCGAATCGCTGCCCCCCCCCCCCCCCCCCCCCCCCCCCGCGAAAATAAGAGATTTTAATTCAAAACTACATTAATACCTTGCAAAACGTCTGTACTGTGTGTGAAACTGCTATATAAACATTAATACAACATTTCCACTGATAATTATTAGGATATATGTAAATCCCAATTATGTTTTCTTGGTAAACTGTTTCTCCAAGCTATAAACGGTTCCGCTTTGTTTACAATATGCTGCCCTCAAAGATGGCCGCCGAGAAACTCGCGGTAAAATTATGACGTCATCCGAAATCTATGTATACGTTCAAATATTTGCAAACGGAGATAGTGGTGAGCAATAATAGAGGATTTTAGAGAACTTAGGCAGAAATTCCCTCTCATGCAAAAAGCCTCAAAGTAGGAATTGAATGGGGTACAATTTATCAGCTACTACTTAAAAATACAACATTCCCTGACAAATATAGCACATAACCACAACTTTCTATAAAATCAGGGTGTAACAAATCCCTAGCTGAACACAAAAGACTCTGGCGCTGCTGGTTACAATATGGTGACATATAGAGCCTTTCAAATAACAGGCCCAGTAAACATTACAAACGTTTATAAACGTTTATAAACCAAACTAATGTTGCTGAAACGTTTATAAACCCATAATGTTGAATAATTGTCAATATTTAGGTTTATAATTGGTTTAAAAAACGTTTATAGGTTTAATAAACGTTTATAAACGTTTATAAACCTTTGCTATGTTTACTGGGGGGTTTTTTGGCCAGTGTAAACCCTTGAAGTATATCACCCCTCTTGATTTTATACCCGGTAGATCCTTGAGGACCCCATGAATCTACCCCAGGAGAGATTGTTGTGGCCAAACAGAGTCTGGCCTCCTCTACCCAGTTAAGACACAAAATTGACCTTAAACTGACCATACCATTGTACAACTGGACGGATCAGAAATATCTCTAGGGAAAATTTTGGCTATTTTCTTAGAATTCTATCTCTGCTCCAGTCTCAAATTGAACTGTGATAAAACAATTGCAGTGTGGTTATGGGATATGCAACTGTCCAATACAACACTATGTTGTGACTTGTTCTTTTCAAGGAGCTTCACATTACTAGGAATTTAATGTTGATAAGAACATTATCATTCCAAAATTCCAAAATGTCATGGCATAGGAAAAATCCTGAACTGTTACAAAAAGCGTGAACTTAAAGCATAACATATTGTTATTAAGGTAAAGTCTGTACTGAAGACCCTATATTGTCTAAAAACTGGTAAATGTGATTCAAGTACTACCCTCTCCTACGCCAGACTGACTAATCTAAATGGAAGAAACTTTGAAATGATTTTATTAGGAGAATTAATATCAAGAATAACACTGACTCAACTTCAGAAGGTTATTCAAGATGGTGGCCAAGCTGACCTGAATTTTTAAATCATGCTCTAAAACTGACATGGATTTCAAAGTGAATAAAAAGCGATGGTAGTTGGCAATACAAGCATAAGATACAAAATAAGAAAAAGTAAAATTTGCCTCTTGGATATTCCTTCTTTGAAGAAAGTTAAATCTCACATAAAAGTGATTTTTGAAGAGTTCTTTTAAAATTCCGGATTGATTGGTCGACTGATTTAACATTGCACCTAGTACTTTGTTTCTCTGTATAAATAAGTGCAATGGCAGCAATCTCTATGTGGTAATAGTCTTGGGAAAAGTTAAAGAAACCTTCAAAAGTAGAATATAGTTATCTAACAAAATAAACAGAATAGCATAATAACGTGAGCCCCACTACTGCAAATAATAGAAACATAAAATGACAAAAAAAGCTAACTTAACTAATTTACTTAGCAATCAAAATTATAATCAACTGAGATACTCTTGATGCAACTGCGTACAATAATGAAATCAATCTGACCTAACTGTAAGACTTTCTAGCAAACTAACAGAACCAGTCTGTCCAGTAACTTTTCCAATGGTCCGGCCAGTGTTCACCAGCACCAAACAAATGTATTCAAATGTTCAGTGTGTCTGAACAGGTCTGATACCTGCTCCAAGATGTGAACAATATCTACTGTTCAGTGATCCAATCTCTTCTAGACACTACATTCAATTCACTTCAGTTAGAGTGCACCACACAAAATGTATGTAGCAAACCGTTTTATCCACTTGCACCACAGACAAATAAATCCAGTCAAATACAACAAATAATTCAGAGACCTAAGCACACAAATTCAACAATAACTCTGTGTTCAGGTTTTCTGCCCAGAGATTTTTTTATACTTATTTCACCCTTTTCCACAGTACAATACAGCAATGATTGACTTTACACATGCTAATACATAGAGACTTATGTACAAAGACTTACTTCCCAACTGTTGATGTTATTCCAACTGTTTCACAACACAGAGAGAAAACTGGGAATAGGGTTAGTGGTCACCCATCACGATTAGCCATGGTCAATCACTGATGTGGAAACATCCACTTAGATAAAGTGAAAACAAATTCACATGATATCAAGAAAACAATACGTTTATCTGCGTACAGAAAATTACATTTTTCATAAGAAAAATCCTAAATGTTGGTGACAAAATTCATAAAGGGGTAATTAAGGTTTATTGATTGGGTTTATGGCAGTATAGGAGTGGATTCCTTTAACTTTCTCAGAAGCTATATCTCTGGATGTATTCAATAGATACATTACACTGAGAATGATACCTTTTATACAGCGCACAGCAAGTTATTTATGCCAGTTTTTTAAGAAAAAATCATAAGGTTACGTAAAACATTATTTTTGGCAAAAAACCTAATAATATTTATACTAGTCACACCCTTTATGTAAACATTTCTGCACAATAACATTGACAGGTTTGCGTTTACACATTTCATTTTTAACTCAAACTAAGCTAATGGAATAAAATGTATAAAAATGGTGAGCAATCATTGGTTAGACACTACTCCAAATATTTAGCAGGTTCCTTTAAAATATTTATGTATGATAACAAAATATATGTCTGAAATTGAGAAGAGCAAAGAATATTACATATGTTTTTACTAGAGGCGATTCCAACATAAGCATATTGCAATTGCTTTTCCATTCAGAGATATATTTCTTATACCGATAGAATACACACATTCAACAGTCTCTCAGACTTAATATACAATGCAGGTTTAACACAGTTTTGGCTGAAAAATATATTTTAACAAACCATAGTTCTCTAAACATTACTTTCTGCTGTGTCCTTTCTATGAGTGGAATATTATTCTTTCATGATCATGTTTCAACCTGAATGATTGACACAAAACTCTGGAAGTGGAAATTAAGTGGCTTATGGCTCTTTTTATCAGCGTTAGTGTGGAGGGCTGTATATAAATATACAAATAAGTGTCCCTAATGATTATAGATGAATACCAAGAAGAGTGGTTCCATTTAACCAAGTTTTCCAATTACATGGGCTTCCATTCTTTCGTATTGTTGGCCCTTACAAATGCCAACTACAGCTCCTGCTAGGCAGATGTCAATAGCAGTGGTTCCTCGTCTAACTCACAGACGTACAACAGGTACAAGCTGTGGGATAGGATAGAAGATGGCTGCCCTTTTTCATTATGGCAGATGATAGATTTCCACTGAAGCCCTGGAATATGCAAATGTTAAAACCTTTATATCGATAAGAACAGAAGATTTACAAATACTGAACAGGGAGGGGTGGGTGAGTGGTGGAGAAAGTTTTTGGTATCCTCAGCAGCCAGTGGTAGGTGCTCCTGTCAACCATTAAGTGTAAGACCTGACGTCCTTCATCATGATTATATGTTGTGTCCTGCCTAACATCTTGTTAGTCAGGACAATAGCAATAGCTCAATATATGAGAGATTTATACTACATGAAGATGACCATGTAGTATATAATCTCTATGTTACGGTCCACAGGACAGAGTGGCAATTACTAATTGCTTTCAAGTTGTAACAGGAAAAGACAAAATTTATTTAACAATAAAAACAATTATTATGGTCAACTGAGATATTCTTAATAATTTGTACAATAATACAATAATGAAACCAATCTGACGTTTGCCACAGTCCTATCTGCCTAATAGTTAAACAAGTTTGTCCACTGTATCCAGCAGTCTGTCCTGTGATCCTTTCTGCATCTACTCACACAAAATGTCTGTATCTTGTGATCTGTTCAGAACCCACTAACACAAAATATCTATACATCGAGATGTTCAGAGTGTCTACACAACTATGCTGTTCACTCCAACATGTGAAGAATATCCAAAATTCTAAAATACGGCCAACCAGCCAACCTGAGTGAACTAATTCACCCCTACACCTCTTCTAGAAATATCAGATGCAGCACCCCTAAACCTAAGTTCCTTCATATCCCCAGCTTTGATAGCAGAGTTCACAAATCACACAAACAGTTTTCTAATTCCTTCTATCATTACACACCATCTCTTTGGAACTCTTTCCCCCTGAAAACTCACCTCTTTAACTCTAGTTTTCCTACTTAGTCCCCTTCCTTCACTTAGTACACTGAGTTCTTCATTGAGGGAAAGATTTTGTGCCTGTAAAGGAGCAGATTAGAACGTATCAGTAGATTAGACTAGATAGAACTGTTTAAACTGGTATTGAGCTGGGGCAAGAGGACTGTTGATAATCTGGATGAAGTGTTGTAAGTGGCTGTTGATATTGTTTTGAGCTTGTGCACTTGTTGATGTTATGCTGGTGCAAGGGACTAATACTGTGCCTCTAATTGGCCTCTGATCCCAATACACTAACACCTATATCTAACACTTCGCTATCAAGGTTTACTGTGGATGTCTTTCAGAGGCCCCCTGCTGCTGGGGGTTTCTTCCCCTAGAAGCATGACCTCCTGATGTTCAGAGAGACAATATGTGATCACATAGAGTCAAAACTTTCCTTCATCCACATCTGTTGCTCAGTAAGTTCTAGGCTGACCTGAACGGCACTGCCAGTTGTGAGTTATGTAAACTGTATCCTCTGTTTGGCAAACCAGTGCCTCAGCTCCTCATTGTCGTGCTTCATCTTTGAAGCTATCACTCCCTAACATGCCTCTTTCTTGACATAGTCTATGCAATCAGATGAACTCTTTTTTGTGGTCTCTAATCCAGTCCACCATGTTTTGTTCTTCTATGCCTGTTCTTCAACCTTGGTCTTGCCCCTGTTATTCTTCTTTGATGAAGATGTAGATGGTTGCATTACAACTTGTGTTGGGTCCTGTTTTGCTTCCCCTGAGTCCTCTTCATATACAATTACATACACGCATAAGTGCAGTGTCTAGCATGAATTTTACCCGAATACAAATTTTCTTCTGCATGACTTCTTGTGACTGAACTGATTGTGCACATCTTGCATCAACCTTGGGTTGGACTAAGGCAAACTTATCATTCCTTCTGATCAGATTCAAATTCATGGGTGTGTGATTGGGTATGTAGTGAACTTGAAACATGAGATCCAAGTGCAATTATCCCATCATATCATTCAGTTGAATTACACAGGCAAGCTCCTTTGTTATGACATAGCCCCCATTGTGTTGGTCCAGAGAAAAGTTGTTTGTACCACACTGATGCTGAGTTGATTTTCTTTGCTCTCAGTCCCAAAACTGAGGAGCATTTCTATGTATGCTTTATAAGAATAGGTATTATTGGAAGTGGCGACTAAAGTGTCTTTCACGGTTATGTCTATCTGACTAAACAAAGCATGCAACCAAAACTTTACTGGGGCAACATCTGCATTGCCAGCCAATGGTTCTTCATCATCATTCACAATTTTAACCTTAACGTGAAGCTGTTGTTTTTTTTCAAATCTATGTACCCTGAGTCATTCTCAGCAATTTTAAATTCAATGGTGTCATCACAACAAAAAAATCCAATTCACTCTTAATACACTTGCATGACAGTGGGTGAATCAGAGGCATATTTAAGAGTATATGTCTTTTTGACTATTCCAAGGAGGTCCTCCTCTCTTGACTTCTCTTGATGAAATGACATGCTTTATTTGGTTGTTGTACCTTTTATTATCTCTCAAGTAATCTTGTGCCAATTCCACACCAGCTTTGAGACTTTCTGTCTCAAGGATTTTCTTCAACAGGGAAGCTGCCACTCTAACAAGTCCCCGAAGCAACTTCCCAAACCATGACCTCTTTGATATTGGAAACCTTGAAATTCTGGTAATCCACTTCCTGTTTGACTTGTGTAATACTACTCATAGGCTTGACGGATTGAATCATCACAGCAGTTATCCGGGTACTTCACTCTTGATGAAAGTAAAGTGTTATGAATGAAAAGAAAATAATGTGGAATAATTTCACCTTTGGTCCCCTTTATAGTGATTTCAAGAGCTCCAAAAATCTTTCTCATCACTGGATAGTAGAACACTTTAATATAGAAAGTGATGACAATGAGACCCTTTTGAATGCAAAACATTCTCAGGAGGGGTACCCAGGCATTTCCCACAGCCACAGGTTTCATTAAATTACAATAGACGTACAAGTCATGTGTGCCTTCTTCAATGTCAGCTGAATACTCTGATTTTCTATTTTCAGCTGCAAATGGGCCTGTTTTGACAAATCCAAACATGTAACTTAATCTCTTGGAAAGATACAGGTCCAGTGGTAAGTAATCTGATGAGTCATTTCTTGCAATTTTAAGTCTTGTTTTTGTGTGGTTTCAGTAGTATTGAATTCAACAAATGGCAGGTGGGTTTGCGTCAAGACCCGATTTAATGTTTTTATTTAAGGTTTTGATTAAATCCTTTATGTCAGCATAAATACCTTCAGGAATGATTATGGTTAAATTCCCAACTTGAACAAATTGATCTAAAGGGAAATTATACCATGTTCTTGAATGCTGACTTTCCATCATTCCCACTTCCTATTCACAAACCAGTTCATAAGTTTGAGTCAGTGGCACAAAAATCTCTCCCAGAGTGATACCAATGTGATATTCATGGCTTGGTAAACAAAGACTAAAGTCCTTCATGGTGCGTCTCTCTCATCATAATTTGGAAACACAAAAGATGCTTCCCCTTTTATGTACTCTCCCATTTGTACTTGTTTAGATACTGTCCTAGTTTCCATTCCTCTTCTAAATCCCATTCTGGTTCAGAATTTGACTCAGATTTCCACACCTCATGGGATTCTTGTAGTCGAACGTCAAACTTGGGACCACAACCCAATAACCTCTTTGCAATTTTAGCTTTTTGTACCTTTTGAGTAGAGTATTCCCAACTAGTTGGGAGTTTTCTTATTTTTTTCTCTGAGTTCAAAGAGTCATGTTTATCAAATCTGTGATATGTGATCCACTAATGGAACCATTGTCTTCTGTTAAAATTTGACTGTTGTCATTCCATTTTAAGGTCCCTTTTAACTTTCAATACAGACGCTGTCCTTTACTCATTGGAAAGGATGGCAGAGTAATGACCATGTGATCTTCTAAATCTTTTTTAGGGTCTTGAAAAGGCACCACAGGAACCACAGGAACTGGAAAAGGATCCATAGGGTCTTGCCTGCAATTATAAGTCAACAGATGAATCATTGACTGATTGTACGTCTTCATTTTTTTCAGTTGGTTCTAATGCAGGGTCTTCTAATAGTCCACTCATATCCTTTTCTAATCTGGCCATACCTGTAACTGTGGCATCTCTTTCCTCTGATGTTCAGGAAAGACTTGGGCATGACAATCTTTTCGATAAATTTATTCATCACCATGTGAAAAGCCCTACCAGTTTCTTAGCAAGTGGAGGAATAACACTAAAGCAGGCAGGAAGCCACTCCCTTGCAAAATCTGTTTGATTTTTCTGTCAGGTATTTTTTTCATTAATGCTCCCAGTTCTACTTTATACTTTCCAACTCTTTTCTTTAAGTCCAGGAGGAATATTCCCCTCTAGAATATTGTGAGCACAATCTACAAAATAGTGAAACAGTGGTCTATCTGCACCACAAATGATGTACCTTGCCATCTTTCAGTCACCTCAGCTAAAATCCTTAACATATATTGGTTCTTTTTAATTACAGACATGTTTTCACATTGACTGTTAATATTCAAATGATAACACAGGCATGGGGGACCTTCTATTTATAATAGTCAGTGATGTCTGTGGCTGGTATCCAAGAATCATATTTTGGTGGCCAATGTAACCACCTCACCAAGACTTTTGTGCCACCTTTAATTTTACGACTTTTCAAAAAATTTTCCACTTTGTAATATACATTGGGAGTGATCTTTTGCAGATCTTCTTCATAAAATGTTCCATCAATGGGCCCCCAAGCATAGTCTTTGATCTTGTATGTGGGATACCTGTGCAACCCATCTCTGTTTACTATTTGGAACAGTTCACCACTCCACCTTTGATCTTATTCCATGTCATGCTATATCCTGATAAAGTTCCAAACCTGAGAAAATGTTTTGCAGTGCATTAATATAATGGTAAGACTCTTTATATGTAAAGTACTTCTATATTTTTCCTTTGACGGTTCTAATAGCGCATTCTCCATAGTTGGCCTTTATTTCATTTTGGGTCACAAAGTGATGGATCAAGTGTGATTTGAATAAACTCTGAACCTTATGGCCTAAAAGTTCTATGATTTATCAGAATGTCCAATTTCTGGTATTCTTACCTTGAATTTGTAAGCTCACAAACTACTTCGTTTCCAGATTTATCCCTGAGTGGCACTGCTCATGCATAATGAGAAAAACATATCTATAGCTAAAAAAGTGTAATGATAACCCTCATTTTATTTTGCTATTTTGATTATGCCAGTTAGGTCAATATCCAACTGTTGATATATTGTCCTGATAAAGATTTTATATCTTTTAATTTTCTTTTTGATGGCTTGTGAAATGTGTATATGCCTTTTCTGCATTCAACTAACTTTTCACAACACAGCTGTCTTGTTTGACTGCAGCCTCATACAAAGAAAATTGAGCTTAAAAGCTTATTTATGCTTTCTTTTTTTGCTAGGATTTGGCAATATATATCCCAAAGATAAACATAGCATATGACATCATCAGGCAATCAGATGCCTACATCAACCCCTTAACCAATCAATAATTCGAATTCTAATTGGTCTTAATAGTGCTTAATCTCCCCTATTCATAGGGGACTCTAAGGTGCAAGAAAACCAAAACAGTCAACCAATTTCAGTATCCAGGGACAGAAAGAGGTCAAGTACCATAGAGAATGCCAATGGGTAAGAGTAAGGTGGGTATGCCTTGGTGTACCAGTAGGTTTTGAGCTTCTTTCTGAAATAGGCTAGGGAGGGGATGTACGAATCTCATTAGGAAGAGCATCCTAAACAATGGGGGCATCAAAAGCAAAAGTATAACCAAACTGTTTGGCAGATCAATAAATATGGGGTTGGAGGTTTGGAATGACAAGTGATGTCATCAACCCCCTAACCACTTAATATGCAAATGATATTATCAACCAAACAGATGTCTGTGATGTCATTATACATCAACCAATCAATTGTCTGCATCCTGTGACATCCCTTAACTAATCAACATGCAAATGACATCATTAACTGATTAGATGTCTGCATCCTGTGACCTTATCATCCCTCAACAAATCAGATTGCAGCATTTAATCAGGTGATGTGACATCATCGCCAACAACCAATCAGATTGCAGTATTAAGTCACATGATGTGACGTCATCATCCCTTAACTTATCAAATTACGGCATTAAGTCATTCATTTGATGCTAATTTTTCCTTTGGTGATCATGTCCGCAATATTTGTAAGGCCTGCTTCATTGAAATGTGTGATCTCAGGCGGGCCAGACTGTACCTGACAGATGAGGCTGCTGTCCTGGCATCAAATGTTCTGGTGAGCAGTCGTCTGGCCTACTGCAACTCTTTTTTCAGAAGTCTGTCCAGTTTCATGTGCAAATTGCAGTGTTTTCAAAACACACTTGATAGGATTGTCACACATTGCAATAGATACCCACGGGCTGCTCCTATTCTCAAAAAAAACTCCATTGGTTGCCAGTTGAATTTCTGCGTATTTTGAAAACTGCCACTTTGGTTTATAAGTTTCTTCACAGTGGTCAACCGAGTTATTTCAGTCCTCTTCTGTCTATTAGTTGTGGAAGATATGGCACGAGATACAACTGCCCAGATAAAAGGTTCCTGGAGGTTCCTCAATACTACCCATCAGTACACAAATGCAAAAAACCCAAAAAACCGTCAATCACAGTTTTGCTTTTGATGCTCCCACACTTTGGAGTGATCTGACTGATGATGTCTGTTCTGCTCCAAATCTTGCCTAAAAATACTAAAATCATATCTCTTTGATAAGGCTTTCCCACCTAAACATGTTAAACTTCCTGGCATCTCTGTGGTGTTGACTTGGCTATGCCTATGGAATGATGATTATTGATTATATACCTGGTGTTGCACCTTAGAGTCTGCCTTGGCGGAGATTAAGCAGTATAAAAGTTCAGAATAGAATAGAATAGAATTAAATGTGACATTATCAACAAATTAGTTTGCTTACTCTTCTCATGCTCCACTGCGCATGTGCATTGAAACTGCTCCACTGAGCATGCGCAACTGGAACTGGAAGTGCACCTGCGAAGCATTTATGGGGGCTCAAAAGCACACCATACACTACTACTATGACTGCAATTGTAATATGGGTTATACATATGGGTTAAATAAATGGACTTTTCCAATTTTTCTCTATTGTATTTTATTTTTGGTATCATTGTTGAGGTCGATATCATTTAGCAACACCTTTTGAAACCTTTATTTAACAGACATGTTTTTATTGGGTTTAAAGGATATTTTATTTTAAGAAATTTTAGAGCATGTATCAAATATTAATTATACTTTGATAGGCTAATTATAGAAGACCGGTGGTACATTTCTATGATATTGAAGTGTCTGATCTAAATTCCAGAGCAGTTATCAATTTCTGAATTAGGCTTTGATTACGTAATGGACAATAACCTGAGTACATTTCTATCAGATGATATCTTTGAACTATATTCAGTCAATAATATTTATTTATTTATTTTTTTTTTTTATTTTTTTTTTATTATTATTCCATAGTGATACAAGTACAATAGTAAACAATATTAATTGATAAATACAATACAAAATAACAACAATAACTGTCCATTGATTTTTCTTGGTACGAATTACTTTGTTTGTCCAAGGAAGAAAACACAAGTACTACGTGGCTAAGGTCTATGAGAAAAGGCTTAGATTAATATTTCTGTTAACATGAACCCGATTCAAAAGGTTTGCTGAAACCTAACCAATTCTTTCTAAACTCGTCCTCTTTGCCCGCATTTATGCTCAGTAAGAGTTGTTCTTGATAACATGTCTTTAATTTCAGTATTAATTCGTTAAGACTTGGGGTTTTCAATTTAACAGCACATACAAAAATGTAGTATTTTGTGGCCATAATTAGAGAGTTGATAGGAAGGGATTGATTGTCATTTTTTAAATGGCCTAGGAGGATTTCAAGTGGTGCTTGACTCAAATGCTTATTTATTTCCCTTTCCAACCAATTGTTCAGATCTGCCCATAATTGCTTTGCTACTTCACATGTTGTGAATAAATGAATTATAGTTTCAGTATCTGTGTTACATACCCGACAGGCATTTTTTTTGACCTGCCAATCTGGTGCAGCAGTTTATTTGTTCCCAGTATCCGGTATAACAATTTGTACTGGAACCAAATTAATCTATTGTCCAATATAGTATTAAAACATAAGTAGAAAATTCTCCTCCAAGTTGCATTGTCAATTATTATACTTAAGTCTTGATTCCATTGGCTTCTGTATTTGTTTTCACAGTTCCCATTATTTATAATATTATATATATTTTTACAGCCCTTTTTTTCCTTTACTATGAAAGATAAGTGATTGGGAATGCACGGCCTTTCTAGCCGTTTACTTTCATGATCTAGTTCTCCTATGATTTTTTAACGGTATCTCTTACTTCAAAGTAATCAAGAAAATTTTTTATTTTGAAGTTGTACATGTTTTCAATCTCAATCATGGACATTACTTTTCCAGTGTTATTACTGATCAAGTCACCAACTAGAGTAATTCCATTTTTGTACCATGCCTCTTTATAAAGCCTTTTTTCACTCTGGAGTTATGCCACAGCGGGGATAACAAAGTGTTATCAGATGTTATTGGTAGGGCATTATAAATAAAGTCCCATGTTTCAAAAACTTCGTTCCAAAATTGGTTTTTTGCTTTAGATACTATTGTGTATGCCCCTTGGGGACTATAGTCAAGCAATCTTTTGACCGAACAACACTGGTTTTGAAATAATGTAGCCCATTGTGAATTTTGAGACATCGCTAACCTTCTAATCCAAGTAGACTTCATGGCCTTTACAAAAAAATCAATATTAATCATCTTGAGACCTCCTTTTTGATAGCTCTGTGTTATATTTTTACGTTTTACCCTGTCAGGTTTATCACCCCACAGAAAGGCATAAAATTTGCTCTCGAGTTGCTTTAGGTACTCTGTCTTCCCCAAGGGACAAGCCATTATTATATGGTTCAACTTTGAGATTGCTAGATTCTTGATAACAGTTACCTTCCCAATGGGAGTCAAGCATCTCTTTGTCCACCCAGTCAATAGTTTCTCAATTTTGCTTATCACCTTTGAATAATTCATTTCTGGAATTTTGGTTATTTCTACACTGAATTCTATTCCTAAAAAGGAAAAGTCAGTAGCACCCCATTCTAATTTATAATTTGTATTGATCTTATCTTTTGAATATTTTTTCCTTCCTATCCAAATTAATTTTGTTTTGCTAGTATTCATTTTTAGGCCAGAAATTGTTCCAAATATTTCAATGGTATTAAGAGCTGACAGCAAGGATCTCTCTGAGCCATCCAAAATTATAGTTGTGTCATCGGCAAATTGTGTGATTTTATATTCTTCGGACCCTACTTTCACACCTTTAATGTTGCAATTATTATGTATTAAAACAAAAAGAATCTGTGCACAAATTATGAACAAGTATGGTGCAACCGGATCGCCTTGTTTACAACCTCTCTCGATATTTATAAATTCTGACAGGAAGCCTGATTGGAGGACTGCTGCCTTTATGTTGCTATTGAATAGTTTAATCCACTTGATAAAGTCTGGACCAAAACCAAGACAATTGAGTACTTCATATAGAAATTTCCAAGAAATTGAGTCAAAAGCCTTTTCGAAGTCTATAAGCATTAATAGCCCATCAATGTCTCTTTGTTCTGTGTAATTCATTAGATCATAAATTAGTCGTGTTCCCTCCCCTATAAAACGTCCCTGGATAAAGCCTGTTGTGCTTTATCAATCAGTTTCGGAAGTAGAGGTTTAAGTCTTGCTGCTATGCTTGAGGATGCTATTTTATAGAGAACACTTAATAGCGATATGGGTCTCCAATTTTTTAACAAATCACGTTGTTTGTTACCTTTAGGAAGACAGCTAATAATTGTTTGTCTTAGACTTAATGGGAGGTTCCCTTTTAGGAAGGAATAATTTAATGCTCTCAAAACAAAATACTTTAGTTTACCCCAAAACATCTTATAGAATTCAGCCGGAAAACCATCAATACCTGGTGTTTTATTATGCTTCATTCCCTTTAAAGCTGTACCAATTTCTGTAATAGTTAATGGACCCTCTAGACTTAATGAGTCGTCTAATTTTAACTTGTTTTGTTGGTAATTCAAGGTGTCCCAGTCGCAGTCCTTTAAATCATTTTCTTTATTTTCATACAGTCGTGCATAGAACGTTCTTATCTGATCTAGTATTTCTTTTTGATTTGTAAGTACTGTGTTGTTGTTAAGCGTAATCTTTTTGACTGTCTTCTCAATAAATTTAAGTTTTTCTAGATTACAGAATTCTCTTGTAGGCTTTTCATAAAGGGAAAGATTTTGGACCCGAGATCTTATCATTTGACCATGCATTTGGGATTCACGTAAATGTTGGAGTTCTTCTTTCTTTAGTGTTATAGCTTCTGCGTTACAGGTAGATTCATTTTTTTCTAGTTGGTCTATTTCTGCCATTAAGTACCGCTCTTTAGCTTGTCGCTCTTTTTAAAGTTTACTGGCATATTTAATAGTATCTCCTCTCATTTTTAATAACAATGTTTCTAGAAAAGCATCATCCGTTATTACAAAATTTATATCTGTATCCGGCACTGAAGCAAGGTTTTCTAAATCATACACTGGGACTGCATATTGTTTCTTGACCATTATAATGGCATCATTGATTAGTTTTACATAATCTGAGTGTGTCAACAGACTACAGTTAAACTTCCATACACCTTTGCCTTGTTTAAAGGTATCTAGTATTATGTCTATGTCTACTCTTGAGTGATCACTTCTATATCCTGGCTTTATATGACAGTCCTGCAGTAAATCAGTAAGGGTTTCGGAAACCAAAAAGTAGTCCAGTCTTGCCTGTTTTATAGGGTTACGTCTTCTCCATGTATATCTCTTAGTTGTTGGATTTAGTAGTCTAAAGGTGTCCCATAGTTTGAGATTTTCAACTATTTCCAGAGCTTTTAATCGAGATCGTGGGTTATTAACTGATATGTAATTATTACTGTCTAATTTAGGGTCCAGAACAAGATTTAAGTCCCCACATACAATTGTATAGGTTTCAATGGAATCCTCTATATATTTTCTAACTTTATCAAAGAACTGCGGGTTGTCAATATTTGGAGCATATATGTTTATAATCCTCAGTGAAAAGCCTGAAAGCTGTAGGTCGACCAATAGAAGATTGCCCACATTGTCTCTTGTTACATTCTTAATAGAGTATTCAAAATTATTCTTTATAATTACCGCTACCCCTCGGGAGTTGGTTTTAGACCCATGGATAATGCATTTGCAAGTTGGGAGTAGAGTAAGTAGCTCATTTTGATCAGATTCGATCAAGTGGGTATCTTGTAAGCAGAGTACATTGATCCTATTTTGATCATTTAATAAAAAATTGCAGACATCATGCCGCTTTTTTTTGTCCCTAATACCCTGAACATTTGCCGATGACAGTCTTATTTTATTATCCATAATTTATATCACTGGCCCAGAGAGATAGACGTGACACTTTCAATTGGTTAAGCATTGGGCAGTTAACAGTAACTTTGCATGTACCAGTTATAGCCATTGAACAAATTATATTAGTTGGACATTTTTGTTTGACAAGAACATCAATAAATTTAAAAAAACAGGAACATAACAAAATACTATATACAAGGTAAGCAATAGCTAGCATTAGACAAACATCAATAGGCAAGAGAAAAAACAATCATTTGAAAAGTGACCATTTCACCGTCTAAGTACAACAAGTCACACTCTTATACACAGTCCCCAAAATTGTTGTCCCTCATCACTAGAAAAGGCTCTTAGATGCAGGGATTAAGGGGGCAGTTACTTCAACAGCTAGTGGTTGTAATTAATACTTTGTCACATTAATACTTTGATACATATGATTTCCACTAGAAGAACCTTTAAATGTAGGAGTTCTGGGCAGTTTTGTTATTTATATAATTTACTTAATACAAAACAAAGTACACAGACAATACAAGTTACTTGTGGTCATTGTGATGAATACTATGTCACAAGTATAAAGCAACTACACCGTTAGTTGCAACTATATTATATCTTACCAACTTTGTTAATATAATTTTGCCATCCCTGGAGAGACTCTTAGATACTGTCTAAGTACAACAAGTCACACTCTTATACATATTCCCCAAAAGTGTTGTCCCTCATCACTAGAAAAGGCTCTTAGATGCAGGGATTAAGGGGGCAGTTACTTCAATAGCTAGTGGTTGTAGTTAATACTTTGTCACATATGATTTCCACTAGAAGAACCTTTAAATGCAGGAGTTCTGGGCAGTTTTGTTATTTATATAATTTACTTAATACAAGTCAAAGTACACCGACAATACAAGTTACTTGTGGTCATTGTGATGAATACTATGTCACAAGTATAAAGCAACTACACCGTTAGTTGCAACTATATTATATCTTGCCAACTTTGTTAATATAATTTTGCCATCACTGGAGAGACTCTTAGATACAGGGATTATGAACATCCTTTTATATATGTAGTTCACTTAATACAGATCAAAAGACTTGTAATCAATGCGATGAATATTATGTCGCAAGTAAACAGGTATAAGGCAACTACACCTTTAGTTGCAACAATATCATATATTACCAACAAACAAGTATAAGGCAACTAAACGTTTAGTTGCAACTATATCATATATTACCAGCATTGTTAATCTACTTCCCCCATCACTGGAGAAAACTCTTAGATGCAGGGATTATAAACAACCTGTTATATATGTAGTTTACTTAGTACAGATCAAATGACTTGTACTCATTGTGATGAATACTATGTTGCAAGTAAACAGGTATAAAACAAGTATACCTTTAGTTGCAACTATATCATATATTACCAACATTGTTAATCTAATTCCCCATTCACTGGAGAAAACTCTTAGATACAGGGATTATGAACAGCCTTGTTATATTTGTAATTTACTAGTACAGATCGAAATACAAAGGAAGGGATTATGGACGGCCTTGATACATATGTAGTTAAGTTAATACAGATCAAAACCATCAGTAAACCATGGCAGTCACAATCCTTACTACAACCATGTCTCGAATTTATGGCCAGTTCCTATAATCTGTCTCATTTCACATATTTTGTAATTTACTAGCACAGATCGAAATACAAACGAAGGGATTATGGACGGCCTTGATACATATGTAATCAAATTACACCACCAAATTATACTAATGTAACTCAATAGAACACCATTAAATAGTAAGTACACTCCTAGCTGCAACAATGACCCAGTAATATTGTTTGTACAAAACAATTTACATCACCAATATGCTAATGTATCTCAATATAAGAACAGTAGATGTCAAAGCAACAATGATACAGTAATTGTATTTGTATAAATCTAAGTCTTAGATACAGGGATTATAAGTAGTAAGACTCAGTAATTTTACTGGTAGAAAACAATTAACACCACAAGGGGAACACATTTATAATAATTGTTGTAACAAGACACTAGTACACTATTATTCTAATAAACAATTAAGTTTTAACTTATCCTGATAGTTATCAAAATTTTTCTCGTTTACTAATAGATACCAAGATCATACCAGATTAAAAAGCACCAGGGTTATACAATACAATACAAGGTTTCCTAAACTTTTTCTCAGTTACTTTAAGTAACCTTTTTTAGCTTTGTCAATTTTTTCACAAAAGAAGGATCGTAAAACAATTGAGCCTAAAACTGATAGATGTATTCCATCAACATTGTACAAATCTTGCTTCAGGTTTTTTGACTTGTCAAAAAAAGGGTTATACGTTGGTAAAAAATACACATTATCTGAGGGGGAGTTAAATTTTTTGAGCAAGTTGTTGTAACATACCCGCACAAGATGTCGTCTCTCATGATCCCAGGGTCTGGGAATAATAGCAGAAACTAAAATTGTGGCTTTGGGATTAACACCCTTTATGAACCCAATTAAATTTGTATAATTATCTCTAAATACCACTGCAGGACCAACAGCCGGAGGGGGGTTCATTGAAACTAAAATCTCATTATATTCTTGCTTTTTTATTTGACCGTTCACAAGCTTGAGGTACAAGGCCCATTCGTTCTTTGCACTAAGCCAAGTAGTACCTGTATGTACAACGACAATTTGATATTTCGGTAATATACCCGGTCTCTGTTTAAGGAAGTCAAGAATTTTTTGTGGACTAGCTCCAGGCCTTGTAATGACATCGATGTGTGCTATGGGAGTAAGACTTCTTGTCAAAGAGTCAGATATTATAACTGCTTGGTTCCCTGAAAAATATAGAGTATAAATTGATTAGTATTTAAGTTTTTGTAGGTCTTGTAAAGACACAATGGGAGGAAGATTCTTGTTATTGAATCAGGTATTATAGATCCACAGTTCCCTCAAGAATATAGGGTATAGTTGGTTAGAATTTAATTTTACCATATCATGGAAACTTTATCCCAAAAACTTCATGCTATGTAAATTACTACCAAGACCACATTTATGTTTATACACTTGTAAAACTATAGCAATACGACCTACGCAAAGGTTAATGAATAAGACCCCTTTTTTACATTTTTATGTATTAACTTAAATGTACAGTTACTATTTGCTTGATTCAAATTGTATCTAAGGCCTTGGATGCAACTGCCGAAATTGTCACAAATCTTTGTGGTCCTAAATTTGGGCCATCATGGCGTCTGGACACTGCAACAAATACGTCCGATTTCCCTTTTTCCTTTATCAGATTGAGAATAAGTTTTGAGGCCGACCATTCACCGTCATCACTGTGACCCGATATCATCATTCCAGAATCATCTGTTAGTATGTAGGCATACATAAGGTGATGTGAATTTGCCACCTGGTTGGACTGAAAGAGTGCATCTCGTGTCTCAGCTGCCTGTTTGACGGATTTAACATTAGATGCATGGCCTTGGAAATAACTACCTTGTTGGACTACTATGTCTGTATGAAAAATAGAGTTTAATGATGGAGTAGTCGATGCGGGGTGGCTTGTAAGTTTATTTGTTTCAAAAGCACTCTCCATAACTTGATTTCCTACTTTAAGTTTGTCATTTACCAGTCGCACTTTTGTGCTGGAATCTTTGTACATCTCACGAAACCTTTTCAAATCTCCAACCTGAGCCATTCTCTTTTCTTTAATTTCTGATGGAAAGTGATCACTCATTCTAACACGAGATTTTGGTTTATTCATCCTATATTGACTTGCAACAAACTGTTTAGACTGGGTTGTGGTAAATTTTACCACCATAGGCCGCGGCTTTTTTTTTGGAGAGCCTATTCTGTAGGCTGTATCAATTTCAACTATCCCCTGCGGATTTGTAGGCCTACATAGCAAGTCAGGGCTTATAATAATATTTATGGTACTGAATGACCTTTATAGAAGAGGGGAAACTTCGGTGTATAATATTTATAGCACTAAATGGTAATAATTATTAAGGGGGGAATACAACAGGAAAAGGAGGGGACAGCCGGTTGGGGAAATTGCATGGGGGGAATCATGGTCAATCCAACGTGCCATCTTAAGGTATATATGTTACGACCCAGATGTGAAATTGTCCATTTCGTGAAATGGACAAGCAAATTGTGAATGAGAGTAAACATTTCGTACATTTAGTTGTCCATTTCATGAAATGGACAGTGGATTTTTTATAAAGGATTCCATTTCACACCTGGATCGTAACATATACACTACGTCCTTAACATATTAATCTTTTCGGTACTTTGTGTTGAAATTCGTGAGTTTTTCTATGGGTGTCATGGCGGAAGCACAACAAATTGGTTAGATGTCAAAGTCGTGTTAAAATATTTAAAATATTTTGCTTGGAGGTATGAATCTAAAATCAACTTTGTAAATTAAGTTACACCAGCTTTTCTATTTTTAAAGCAAGCGTTTGTTGCCCTTATAATGTGAAATGCGTGCTTTCCTTCAATTTTTGTGGTTGTGTACTATACAGTACTGCATACAGTACAGTACTGGTCGGCCAGTGAATTTCGTCACCCCAGTGAAGTTCGTCACCTGCTGTAAAAACGCTCAAGGACAGGCAATATTCACATTTAAATAAATGGAATAGCTTCTTCCAATGGCAAGGTATACATATATGCTGTAACTGGACAGTAAAAACTCTTTAATATTGTCATAAAATGCAGGTGACGAACTTCACTGGGGTGACGAACTTCACTGGCTGAGCAGTATACATACTGAGGAAATGTAAGAGAGTTTTTGTGTGATGATAAATCAGTACAGTATTTTACTGTTTACCTTCATAAAGCTTATAATCAAACATAATTTGGAGTTTCCTAAGTCTGAAATGTTTAAAGTCATCTGGTCACTGATCAATATCAAAAGCAAGTATTTCTAATTCTTAATATGACATTTAGTGGTGGTGGACCAGTTCACGCCCGGGTACCAATTCACGCCCACCCCTAAATTTATCCAAAACAATCACAGTTAAACAATAAATTACAAATGTATATGATCAATTTGATGATTATCTATAATGTGGTAGACATCTTTTCTATGAAAAATCATAAATCTTCAAGAAAATTGAGGGTGGGCGTGAATTGGTACCCGGGCGTGAACTGGTCCACCACCACTATAGCACTTGTACTCTTCATCAAAGGACATGCAGATTTTAAGGTGCAACAATCATGAAATAAGTCCAAAAAATTCACAGCCCGGAGATGTATAATATGGGAGTGAACACCACAGGACATTCTGAAAAATATGATGAACCCAGGGTGGATAAGCTTTTGTAAAGAGATAATTATATAAGCTTTCGGTTTCTTCCTGAAAGGTTTACCAGGAAACACCACAGACTGTGGTAAATATTTGATTTTAAATTACAAATAGCGAGTCCCATTGCAATATACTGCTCAGCTATCCAAGTTCGTTGCCTACCCAAGTTCGTCACTTGCATTTTATGACAATAAAAAAAGCACCTCACAACTTATATCTCTTTGTAGGCTTATAATTTAACATTACAAGTGCTTGTTACCTCCCGCCAGGCTTTATCCTGGAGGGAGATTATAAAATGCATCATGTGTGTGCGTGCATGGGTGCGTGCGTTAATGTGTCACGCAGATTTCTCCAAAACTACTACAGCTACAGATTTTTTGTCAATAAATTATCTTAATGAACTTTCATGCCCTTGAAAATTTTTTTGGTTTTGTGGACTTAGGCCTAAAGATAAGTGAGTAATAGCAGTTTTAGCTACTTTGACTAAAGGACTCATAACTCAAAAAGTATTGCAGTTAGAGTTTTTTCTTGAAATATGTTGTTCAGTTACTTTGTCCTTAGCTATAAGATGTTAAATAGTTTGGGGTTCAGTTGCATGCCATAAGTGAGTAATAGCTATTTTCTTATTTGTAGCAAAATAATGAAAGAAGTAAATGTCAGATATCTTCAAAAGTATTAAAGTTAGGCAATATGTTATTCATCTAGTTTTTCATAAGCTATCACATAGTAAAGTTTCAGACCTGTTGCACATTCAATGGCTGAGTAATAGCTACTTTGACTTCTTACTGTTGAGTAAATCCATTGTAACTCCAAAACAATTGCAGTAAGAATATTTTCCTCAAATATGTTGTTCAGCTATTTTGTCATGAGCTATAAGATGATACATAGTTTGGAGCTCCATTGCATATAATAAATGAGTCATAGCTATCTTCTTATTTATAGCTAAATAACAGAAGAAGTAAATTTCAAATAGCTTTAAAAGTTTTACAGTTAGGCCAATCTCTTCAAATATGTTATTCATTGAGTTTTTAATAACAAATAATTTACTACTTTTAGGTTATTTTATCCACCAGACTTCTCATTTTGCCAATGAGTAACCCATTTGTAAGTATTCAAGTTATAGGTTTTGTATCAAATATGTTGCTCAGCTACTTCTTGATGTTCAGTGCCATGGCAAATTTTCAGAGCTATAGCTCCACGGCTGAGTAATGGCTGCTTTGCTAATGAGTAAATGGCGGAAACAGAAAATGCCATTTATTTCTTAACTCTTTCGCCGCGAGTTTCACTTAATAAAATGTGAATAAAACGTGGCAGTCGCCTTTCGTCGACTCTTCTATGAAGCGCGAAAGTCGACAATAATCGCCGTGATGTATGAAATTATTTACCGTTTGTGTAAATAAGCTGTAAATATATCGTTTGGTGTCACATAGTGATTTAAAATGCCTAAAAGACATTCTGCAAAAGAGGCAAGGAATTCAGTGCTCCAAGATTCGCAAATGAACTTATACATACTTACGTCCATCACTGCATATCTCCAGCAGAGAGCCTGTCAATCAATGAATACTCGCATTCTACTGGATAGCTGTCGGCCAATGAGAAACAAAGAAAATATATTGCTTCCTACTGATATTTCATTGGTCAAGGACTTGGCCAATGAAAAAAATCCTGTTTCATCATTCGCTACTCACCCTCTAGATCTAAACCTGTCATAAAAGACTTCCAAACTTACGTAAAACAATTCTGCGAAGACCTGTTTAAATTTACGTTAACGCCGCGCTTTTAATATATGTCGATGGAAGTCGCCAGTCGCGCCGAAAGAGTTAAACCGTGAGAGATAGAGTGCTTTTGAGCAGATTTAGGACCACTAGGTTAATACAGACTACTCCTCTTGCACCTCTGAAAAATTTAGACTTTTCCAATTTTTGGCCACCATCTTGAATTTTGGCAGAAATGGTAAATGTCATTTATCTCGAAAACTGTAAGAGATAGAGCTATTTCGATAATATTTTAACCCACAGTGTATGTGTGGATTTATCTGCAACTTTTTGCAAAAAATGGTTTTCCCGCCATTTCGGGCGGCCATCTTGAATTTCTGTGTAAAAATGCAAAAATCTCAGAAATTGTGCGAGATAGAGTGATTACGACAAAATTTTTGGCCCACAGGGTATTAACAAAGTGATCTGCAACTGTTTGCCAAAAATCAGTTTCATGCCATTTTTGGCGGCTATCTTGAATTTCTGCGTAAAATGCAAAAACACGTTTATCTCAGAAACGGTGCGAGATAGAGCGATTTCGGCGAAATTTTTGACCCACAGGGTATAAACAGTCATCTGCAATTTTTGCCAAAATGTTTTCCCGACACTTTTGGAAGCCATATTGTACTTCTGCGTAAAATACAAAAACTAAATATCTTGGTAACGGTGCGAGATAGAACAATTTCGGCAATAAAAAAGTCAGTCACCTACTTTTGGGTGATCAACCACATGGTGAAGTTGCAGATCTATAGCTGTTTGCATAGCTACTAAAATGAGTAAATGTCTTTTTTTTCTAAAAGTATTGCAGATAGGCAATTCCTTTAAATAAGTCATTTACCTACTTTTGGGTCATCTACCATAGTGTAGGGATTGGTGCTCGATCTTTCAATATCGATCAATCATCCCACAGAGCTGCTGATATCGACGCATGGAAAATCTTGTTTAACATGAGTTTTGTTACCCCACAGCCCTTAAGGGTTGTCGGGGTATTGTTTTCACCCATGGTGTCCGGATGGGAGGGTGGGCGGGCGGCGGGAAATAGTTTGTCCAGGCTGTATCTCAGAAACCGTAAGGTGTAGGAAGTTGATACTTGGTAGGGGACATTGGTTAGGGGGTGTAGGTGTGCAATGTCATAGCCTGACCTTGATTTGACCTTTGACCTTGCCGTAGTGACCTTGAGTTTGAAAATCTTGTCCGGGCTATATCTCGGAAACTGTAAGGTGTAGGAAGTTGATATTGGTAGGGACATTGTTTAGGGAGTGTAGTTGTGCAACGTCATAGTCTGACCTTGATTTGACCTTTGACCTTGCCGTAGTGACCTTGACCTATAAAATCTTGTCCAGGCTATATCTCAGAAACCGTAAGGTGTAGGAAGTTGATACTTGGTGGGGATATTGGTTAGGAGGTATAGGTGTGCAACGTCATGGTCTGACCTTGATTTGACCTTGCTGTAGTGACCTTGACCTATAAAATGTTGTCCGGGCTATATCTCGGAAACCGTAAGGTGTAGGAAGTTGATATTTGGTAGGGACATTTGTTAGGGGGTGTAGGTGTGCAACGTCATGGTCTGACCTTGATTTGACCTTTGACCTTGCCATAGTGACCTTGACCTATAAAATCTTGTCCGGGCTATATCTCGGAAACTGTAAGGTCTAGGAAGTTGATATTTGGTAGGGACATTGGTTAGGCTGTGTAGGTGTGCAACGTCGTGGTCTGACCAGGATTTGACCTTTGACCTTGCCATAGTGACCTTGACCTATAAAATCTTGTCGGGGCTATATCTCGGAAACCGTAAGGTGTAGGAAGTTGATATTTGGTAGAGACATTAGTTAGGGGTTGTAGGTGTGCAGCATCATGGTGTGACCTTGATTTGACCTTGCCATAGTGACCTTGGCCTATAAAATCTTGTCCGGGCTATATCTCGGAAACCATAAGGTGAGGGAAGTTGATACTTGGTAGGGACATTGGTTAGGGGCTATAGGTGTGTATTATCATGGTGTGACCTTAATTTAACCTTTTACCTTGCCGTAGTGACCTTGATCTTTAAAATCTTCATGGACCTTTGGGTCTGTCTTTTGATGCAGATTAAGGGAAAGTCATATTAGAATTTATTAAGAATTTTACTTTCATAACTTCCTTTGTAAGAGATAGAATTTCATCAAGTGAGCCACAGATTTTGCTCCAACACCACAATAAGCATTCATTAAATGTATTACCACTTCTGTATGCATGGTAATATTCAAAACATCTAAACCATATTTCGGCCATGCAGATGTAGATAAAGAGTGTTGAATTTTAGTTTACTGATTAATGCTGTCATCTTGTTACTGAATTATCTTGTTTTAATACTTCATCTTTATACGCATTATCTTTCTTTTAAACATATTTCTCCATTTAAACATTGTTTGGACCTTTATATAACTGACAGTGCTCTGAAAGTATCCCGAAGTTTGTACTGGTACAGTACTTCTATATCTCATGGTGTTGAACATATTTCCCTAGGCTGTGGGGTACGGGCATCTCTGATGCTATTTTTCATTTTATTTTATCATATATAAATAGCATCTTTTGATAATTTCGTGAATTTATATGTGCACGTTTTCAAAGAACCTCGGTTATCGCCCACAGCTTACGTTAACGGTCCTGATATTGAAATATCGATCGATCCACCACCCTAAATTTTTATTCGATATCGATCATCAACATGGCTCTCGATCCCTATACTAATCTACCACATGGTGAAGTTGCAGAACTGTAGCTCTTTGCATAGCCGAGTAACAGCTACTAAAATGAGTAAAATATTTAAAAATATTGCACATAGACAATTTCTCCTAAATAAGTCCTTCACCTACTTTGGGTGATCTACTACATAATGAAGTGGCAGAACTATAGGTCTTTGGATGACAGACTAATAGCTACTAAAATGAGTAAATGCCTTTTATCTTTGCAAGTATTACAGTCAAACATTAAAGTGCCTCTTGCTTATTTTTACTTCTACATGTGCCTCCATCTCACAAGAAAATCTATATTCCACTATCTTTAGTACATCTAATTTATACGGTGGGAGATAATTGAGTCAGATTGCTTGTTTCATTTGTTTTGTTATCAGTAATGCTTGTCTTGGGTAGCTGAGCAGTACTGCTTTGCTACCAATTACCGCTGGGTACCAATTCTCGCCAGGCAAACTTCAAGCAGACATAACCAATGTATCATCCCAAGTCTTGCAAATAAGGTGTAACGTTTTCCAAAGTGAATAGAACAGATGCACAATAAAAGGCTTTCAAAATATGTGGCTATTACTGACATATGAATGTTGTATTTACTGGTGGTGATAATTAGTACCCGGTGATAATTGGTAGCAGGGCAGTAGTGGATTCAATATTTTGTCTAAGGTCTCAGCATCAGGAAAACAAATGAAGCCTGTAAGACATATGGCAGAAATGACTATAAACAACCTGAAATGTAATGGGAGACACTATGAGTGGCAATGATTGAAATGATTTAAATGAGCGGAAGTGATCTTTTCTATTCAGGTTAGACCGAGTTTCTGTCCTGTTGCACATTCCTGTTGATATTTCTGACGGTACATAATGGCGAGGGACAAAGCTCACATGTACCTGATTTGTTTTTTGTAAATATTGAACGGCATATTTGTAAACATAATTTACAAGTATAAAGTGTTATTTTCATTCTTTGACCTTTGTATATGTGCCGGTCACTTTTATTTAATGCCTATCAAACTGGCATGTACGTTTTTCCTATCTAGTTTTAAAAGGTAAACAAATCTTAAAACATTGCACAACTATCTATAAAAGAAGTTCCTGGCTTGTGTGATAGAATAACAAGATGTAGGTGTATGTAGGTAGTTTGGCTGTTTATAGCAGAGATATATTACACTTACTGGCCTACAGTTTCATATCCTGATGAATGTGTTGTTTATAAGTGTGTCAAATTGTGAAATGGTGAAATAGGTGAGTTACAGTTTTAACAAAAAACAGGATTCTTTCCAAGAAATGTTTATCATGAGTAATTAATGTAAGTATAAGTTTTAGGATGTTAATTTCTTAGAAAATATGTAAGTTGTAATGGTAAGGTTCCTGATCACTCCTCTATATAAGCTGGACATATCACAGTTACAGATTAGCATTGTTGGGACAGGAGTTCTATACCCCAGATGATATTGTATTGCCAACTGGAAGCTTTGAAAGATTGTTAAAACAGTCAAAAGACTTTTAACTGAAGAACCAGTGTGATAAAAAGAACACTATCCAGCAGATTAACTGGGAGTGAAGTCCGCCAGAGCAAGGAAGTCAAGCACAGCAATAAAGAGGAAGACTCGTGGAAGACCTCAGGGGCGAGAAGCCAATCATAGTACAGAGGAGATTCCTATGTCAGTGACAGTCGAACACATTGTTCTCGAAACTACATCAAAAAGAGGTAGTCAACTATTCAGAGCTGTTTGTTACAACTGATTCAAGACCAAGTGACTACAAACTTTCATGTGATGAGGTTAGAACTTCTATTTTGAACATTGATCCAGCCATACAGACTATCTGTGAGTGATCAATAAGAAACTATTTACGTAATCTAGTAATAATATTTAAAGTTTTTAAGTCATTAACAGGTATATAAGTTTGAGTTATTATTGTTTTAAATGTAAATTCTGAATTGGTTGGTTTAACTCTGATTTGTACATATTGTAAATAAATGATTTAGTTCAAACAAATTCTTTCCTTCCTGTTGTGCGACTTTTCTCTGGCTAACATACTTGTTAGTCGGGGTCTGACCGTGACACTTGTAAAAGTAGTTTAGTGTAACAACATATTTTAGTCAACTAGATACAACTGTGTAGTCATATCAAGGAATTTTTAAAGTTTATGCAATAATTTCCCGCAGTTCAAAATTTACAGAGAAAACAAGTACATGTGAGCTCTGTCCCTCGCCACTGAGTACCATCAGTATATCAATAGCAGCTGGCTACAGGACAGAAACTTGGTCTATATTCAGGTGGGTCTTTTGGTGTAAATAATATCATTGCACTAAGTGATCCTACAGGGAAGCATGATCGCTTCAGTCATGATTGAACTGATTTAAGTGATTCTGATTGTTCCCATCCGAATAAACCTAATATATCAGTATCAGTTCTGAATTGTTATTCTTTTAAGCTTGAGTAAGTAAAAATCACAAAACAGTATTTTGTTTCTCTTGACTACTCCGAGAAAACCCTATTGAATTGCATGACCTCATAATTTCTTGGTAAATGTAGACAAATCCATGCAGACATTTGCAAGTGCACAAAGATGGACAACATATGGGAGGATTCCAATTTGTGAATATTCAGGAGCAAATTGAAAGGTGCTTGAAGATGCTATGAAGTCATTTCAGATATAATCTTTACAAGTATCATTTTGCTCATTAATGCATCATTCCATGTAAGAAGACATCAAAATAAATTGAAGTGAGCCGTGTGTGTACAGATGCAAAGATGATGCCGTGATTTTTGACAAAATATTGAAACTACAAAACCATGACACGAGTCACTTAGATTGAGTTAATGGTTATTTTTATTGCGTTAATACATTCTATCCAATGGACAGTTGCTAATCCGGTCGGCACGGACCAGCCCGCCAAACGTCAGAAAAAGACGTCCTGTGTTTCCACCGGCCAGACCGGTCCAGTACTGTGCACTCGCCAGGTGGCATGTCGTACTTCCTTCCTGTCTAGACAGAGTGACGTCATAGCATCTTTTTCGTTTGGCGCGTGCTAGTGCACACGGAATTTTATTCAAAGAAATTTTCTGAGTTTTTCTTCTGCCATTTTGTATTTTCATCAGTGTTAATTGTGTTCATCATATACCAGGACTATCATGTCGTCTCCTGGACAACGCAGAGGCAGTTGTGGACACGCTATGGCGAATTTTGACTCACATGCATTTTGTGCAAGGTGTCGCGAGAAGGGTAAGGGGACAGACGATTGTGTTAAAAACCCCAGATCTTCTGATTGCAAGATCTGTAATGCCTTCTCTGAAGATCAACGCCTTCAGCTAGCCACCCCCTCGTACAGAATTAAGAAAGAGAAAAGGGAGGCGAAGAAACTGGAAGCAACCCCTACTAAATACAGTGAGGAGTTAATTGACCCATCTACATGTCTGTTATTGGGCCTGTAGAAAAACCAAGTACATCTAAACCTCCTGTGGAGGCCCCTCCGCCTGATAAGAAAGCTAAGAAGGACTATAAGAAGGTCGGTAAGAAAGATAAGTCTCCCGCTGCTACTGTTTCAAAGCCTCCTCTAGCTTCTGCTGATGACAAGATAGCAGACTTAGATTCAAAGTGGTCGGAGCATTTCAACCGGCTAGAAGCCTTGATCATGTCTAAGAACTTTGAACCACTGTTTTCTGCAAATGTTAAAGTCACTCCAACCCATTCACCTCCATCTTCTGTAGAACATGTATCTGAACCATTCATCCGACCTTCCTCATCCGCTGCGCTTCCTGGAACTGGCTTCTCTGCTGAAAAGCATCAGCTGACCAATAAAGCAATGACCAGTCAGCAGTCTTCATCGAGGAAGTTTCCTGGTACGGGCTCCTCTGCTAGTAAGCATCAGCTGGCCAGTCAAACTAAAACCAGCCGACCTGCTTCTTCAACTAGGTTTCCTGGACAGGGCTCCTCTGCGACTACGCATCAGCCTACCAGTCAAACCAAGACCGACTGACCTACCCCAGCAGGGGATATTGGTACCGACTCGACATCTCTAAGTCAACATGGAGTTCACCGACCACCAACTACCAACCGACCTATGCCTTCTGATACAGCAGACTCTGGCTCTCCGGCATTGCATAGGTCTAGACAGGACAGTTTTCAAGCCTCTCCACAAATGCTGGTAGTGAATTGTCGGACAGGCCTCCTTTGGATTTATATGCCGAGGAGGGTGAATGGTCTGAGGAACAGTCTGTAGTTGACCAGGACCAACCGGTCTCTGAAGAGCAAAACTACCGGGACACTATGCAAGGTATCCGCTCTTATATGGGCTGGTCCCATATCCCTGAGGTCGACAATACAACTTCCACATCAGATGACAATCCTTTTGCCGGACCAAAGACTGTTACTCCGGGCAAGGTATCTGTCAGAATGCCGACAGAGGAGTGGCTCTGTAAGAAGCTTGGAAAGCTCAACCTGACCATAGCTGAGGGTTACCCTTCTAGGGGGTCGGAGGCTGGTGAACTGGCCAAAGACGTTTTCCTCCGACCACCACGTTCACAATCAAAGTGGTATGGGCTCCACACTGACCAGAAGTCTGATCCTTCAAAAGTCTCCACATGGCACACAGCTGCGGTTAAACTGAACAGCAGTTATAGTTGCATAGCCAGATATACTGGTCTTGGATCCACCCCTCCTGCTTCCCGTAGAATTTCTCAAGAGACATTATGCAGATGGGAGAGGTCGGCCAGAGAGGCCTCAGTCACATGCAACCAGACTGCTAGTTTTAATCGCTGCCTTGTCAGAGTCCAGCAAAATATGAAGGAACAACTCAAAGTGTTGAAAGCAGAACATAAGGGAAAAGGGCCGGCAAAGGTTTCACCTGCTGTTGATGAGCTTCATTATTTGTTGGACTTCAATGCAAGCATTTCACAGGCGGCTGCCAAGTCGATGGAGCACCTATCCGACTTTGTCTTCATCACAATGGGAAATTTGACCTTAGTCCGCCGTGACGCATATCTCAGTCATCTCAGAACCGGGATTAAACAGGACACGCTCACAGCATTGCGAATAGCTCCTCTTCACCTTCCAACCCTCTTCCCAGATGCCACCATCAAACGAGCAGAGGAGGACATAGCTCAGTTTGAATCTAAAGGTCACTCTACTTCTGGTCACAGCAAGGGCCGGTACCACCCTTAGGAACATCCGGATAAGAAATCAGGCAACAAAGACTCACGACCGGACAAACCAGCATGGAAAACCATCGGGAAGAAACAGTACAGGAAAGGGAAGGGTCGTACTGCCT
Source organism: Sabellastarte sp. h YS-2021 (assembly GCA_964017235.1). NCBI lineage: Eukaryota > Metazoa > Annelida > Polychaeta > Sabellida > Sabellidae > Sabellastarte > Sabellastarte sp. h YS-2021. The sequence goes on from OZ024927.1 coordinate 1,833,763, forward strand.
CATTTTCATCACGACCTGCCAAGGGCCAACAGTCGTATAAATGACAGTTACTGTATAACCAAGCTCCAAACACGACTGCTGGCCCGGAGCACCATTCACACACAGACAAAAGACACTTTAAATGTAAAGTTTCCTGTTGCAAAGAATGCAAATTAAAATCTGTGAAAAGTGTTTCTTGTGTCACTCAATTGTCTTGTGTCAATCCTGTCTCAAATGTACCAAATGTTGCCTTCAATCTGCCTGTAGGGGCCAGACTTCAGAGCTTTTGGCAAACCTGGCTGGATCTGGGCGCCGGTCCGAAGGTAGTTCAATTCCTCAGAGAGGGCTACACCCTCCCCTTTCGGACCCGGCCAAAGCTAGTAAGGTTTCCCACCGTCGTAAGCTGTTATGTCAATCCCCAGAGACCAGGTACCTACTGGAGGCATTACATCTGCTTATAGACAAAAATGCAGTCGAACTAGTAAGAAACAAAACATCTTTGAGCTTTTTCAAGAGACTGCTTTTAGTCCCAAAGCCAAACAATCGGTGGAGACCTATTTTGGATCTAAGCAACCTGAATTTCTTCCTCAAGGCGGAGAAATTCAAGATGGAGACTCCGGAAACCATCAGGACATCACTCCAACAAGGGGAGTGGATCACCTCCATAGACTTCAAGGATGCATACTTCCACATCCCAATACAGGAACAGTCCAGGAAATATCTGAGATTTCATTTCCAAGGGCAAACATACCAATTCAATCCTTACCATTCGGACTTTCAACAGCACCATTGGAGTTCACTGTAGTAGCAAAGGAGGTCAAACTGATGGCTATACACAAGGGTATAAGGATCCACCAGTACCTAGACGACTGGTTAGTGTGAGCCAGATCCCACCAAGTCTGTCTCCAACACACTCAAGAGCTGGTACAGATATGCCAAGAGTTAGGCTGGCTGGTAAATCTGGAGAAGTCGGAACTGGAGCCCAAACAAATCTTCGATTTTGTAGGTTACCAGTTCGACCTGAAGGCCGGTCGGGTCCGACCTACACTCCAGGAGAAGATCTCAGAAATCCTGTCTCTACCAGCCCGTCCGGTCCGGCAGTTCATGTCCCTGATTGGTCTGCTAACAGCCACAGAAAAGCAGGTTCACCTCGGCCGGCTTCACATGAGACCCATACAGTGGCATCTCAAAAACAACTGGAGAGTTCCGGAATCACTGGAGAAGGTCATTCCTGTACCCAGATCATTTCACCCTCATTTGGAATGGTGGTTGGACAAACACAATGTGCTTCAAGGTCAACCACTACATCCCTTAAAACACGCACTGCAGACGCCTCAAAAGAAGGGTGGGGTGCTCACCTTGGCAAACGCACTGCAAGAGGCTCCTGGTCAGTACCAGAAAGCAAGCTACACATAAACTATCTGGAACTAAAAGCAGTCTTTCTAGCTCTAAAAGAGTTCCAAGATCTCTATACGGCCAAAATTGTCCTAGTAGCCACAGACAATACGACAGTAGTAGCCTACATAAACAAAGAAGGAGGTATGAGGTCGGGCCCACTTTGTGCACTTCTATGGAGAATCTTGACATGGTGCACCAACCATCAGGTAACACTAAAAGCCCGACACATCCCAGGCCATCTAAATGTGATAGCGGAAAAAGTTATCCAGACTGGGTCAGACCATCCAGACCGAATGGTCTCTCCTTCCGGAAGTTTTTCAAAGGTTGTGCAGAAAATGGCACCGACCTCAGATCTATTTGCCACGAGTTTCAACCACAAGTTACCTCAATTTGTGTCTCCAGTACCGGACTCCCTAGCTCTAGCAGTGGATGCCCTCACTCTGCCTTGGGAAGATCTGGATGCATATGCCTTCCCACCGACTGCCATATTGGGCAAAGTGGTGGAGAAATTGCAGGATTCCCCGTGCAAGAGATTCATTCTGATTGCCCCGGGGTGGCCCAACATGCCTTGGTTCTGGGATTTGGTGACCATGTCCAGTCAGGTCCCCCTCAGCCTGCCCAACATGACCAATCTGTTGACACAGCCCTTCAATCAGATCCCTCACAGAAATCTGACAAATCTAAATCTCCATTCCTGGCTCCTAGAGCCACAGCAATCAAGGAACAGGGCTTCTCTGGGGCAGTGGCGTCAAGAATTGAGGCTCCTCAAAGAAGATCAACCAGATCAGTCTATGAGGCAAAGTGGACCATTTTTACAAAGTGGTGCATCACTAATCAGGTGGACTTCAGGTCACCACCTATAAAGTCGGTTGCTGACTTCCTACTGTACCTCTTTGAGGACAGAAAGTTACAACCCAGCACCATTGATGGTTACAGGTCTGCCATTGCTGATAAGCTAGGTAATGCAACGGTCAATATCAGCAAGGACGATAATGTCACTCGTCTCTTGGAAAGTTTCCATAGAGATAGGCCTAAAGGTCGGCGGGGAATACCCTCCTGGAACCTCTCTCTGGTATTACACCAGCTGACAAAGGCTCCATTCGAACCCCTTAGGGAGGCATCTTTGAAGCATTTGACCTTCAAAACCGCCTTCCTTTTGGCACTGGGCTCCGGCAAAAGGAGGAGTGAGATCCATGCATGGCAGCACAAAAACATCAGACACCAAACTGATTTGTCTAAGGTGTCCCTGTACCCGTCCCCCAGATTTCTTTCCAAGAACCAGCTGGCCAAAGAGGGTCCGGGAAGTGTAGCCCCAGTAGTCATACCAGCCCTGGCTCCTACTCTGGATAAGTCCCTCAAGTCTGACAGATCCCTATGTCCAGTCAGAGCCTTGCGCTACTATTTGGACAGGACCTCAGACCTAAGGCAGAATAAGGAGTTGGTCTTTGTCTCTTTTAAGAAAGGTTTTGACAAAGACATCTCACCTGCCACTATCTCCTCTTGGATCAAACAGACTGTGATCCTATGCTGTGAGCTCTCTGATCATCAAGCCCACACCCTACATCAAGTTAAAGCCCATGATGTCAGGGCCTTTGCTGCCTCTAAATCCTTCCAGACGGGAGTTTCTTTAGATCATATCCTAGCAGCCTGCCACTGGAAGTCTCACAATACCTTCACACAATTTTATCTGAAGGATGTGGCCGGGCTGACTCAGAGCTCTTCCATTTGGGTCCTGTAGTGGCTGCTCAGCAGATTCACCAATAACACAGGACCTAGAGGAGATCTGTAAATATGTAGATAGTGTAAAAACAGTTAAGAAGCATCAAAAAAAAAATCAGACGTGCTTCCTTCGGGAGGTTTATTTCCTTTCATGGGACTGAACTCAGCCCTCTCTTCCCCTACCTCAGAGCAGGCCTGTCAAAAAAGGGGGGGAGGGGGAAGTCGGTTTGGACCGGTTATCCGGCCTCTGTTGACTGACTATAGCCTTAAGGGTTTCCTGACCTCAAGGTCAAGCCAGGCTTGAAGAGTTTTGTTAGTTCTTTTCATGAGTTCATCTAAGTCCCTAGTAACTTAACCGCCCTCCAAGCGGTAGTTATTCAGCAATTGTCCATTGGATAGGATGTATTAACGCAATAAAATTGAAAATTTCATAAGTAAATTAAATTTTTATAAGTTAATACCCTATCCAATGGACACACAAGACCCTCCCACCGACCCTGCTATCAGTTTACTAGGGGTCTAATAGGTTTAGACAACGAAAAAGATGCTATGACGTCACTCTGTCTAGACAGGAAGGAAGTACGACACGTCACCTGGCGAGTGCACAGTACTGGACTGGTCTGGCCGGTGGAAACACAGGACGTCTTTTTCTGACGTTTGGCGGGCTGGTCCGCCCCGACTGGATTAGCAATTCTCCATTGGATAGGGTATTAACTTATAAAAATTTAATTTACTTATTAAATTTGCAATTTAATAGAATTCCTGTTCTATAAAGTGCATGTTTTAACCTTGTTTAAGCAGAAGCATTTTGCTAGTTTCGTTCAGCAATATATCGGGCACATAATATATGTACTTCAAATTGAAAATATGAGTGAATGCTCATTTTGCTTGTAAAGATACAAAGTCACATTTGTATTTGATCAGTAACCAAAAATATAGGGTAGGCTACATTTTTACAGACAGGATACATCTACAGAGTCATTAGGAAATTTAAGTAAAGGTTATATTTACCTGCTATGAAGATTTGTGTTGAAACCAAGTACATGGGAACTCAGACTAAGGGTGGACATTCACTGGTAGGCAGGATTTCAGTAGTTTAGAATACATGTTGCTGTTTTGGAGAGATCTTTATTTGCCTTGAAATTTACAAACCATAAAAAATGTTCACTGAGACAGACTTTTGATCCATTGCATGTTTCTTGGTAATATAAAATCAGTAGAACATTGATATAAAGTATACTAGTTTATAAAAGAACCAATAGAACTCTAAAGTCTTCATGGACCATCTGTGTTCACACATAAACACAGAAGATAAAAAGCCAGTTAAAACGTATAAAAGGTAATGTATCATTTCGGAATGTATCATTTCGATGATAAAAGTTTATAGCTATTTCAAATTCATCAAAAGTTTTCTGCTGTGATGGTGTATTGTAACAGACTGTAGTGGGTGGACGATTAAACGTGTAATCATCGGTAAGATGGTGTACAATTATGGTCGGTCACTGTTGTTTTTAGGCGGGTTGCATGGAACCAACCCGCCTATTAGATTGATGTGTCCGGCGTTTGTCTGTCCGTCAACATTTTCGTTTCCGGACTCTGAATTCGATCGGACAAAGCATTTTCGAGTTAAACTTGACAGGGAGATATATCACCATCATAGCTAGGTTGCTTTCGAAATTGGTGTAATTCTGTCTGTTCGTTTGTCCGTTTTTTGTCCTTTTGTCTGTCCGTCAACATTTTCGTTTCTGGACTGTAACTCGAAAACGCTTGTCCAATCGAATTCAAACATCACAGGGAGATAGAGCACCATCGTAGCTAGGTTGCCTTCGAAATTGGTGTAATTCCGTCTGTTCGTTTGTCCGTTTTTAGTCTGTTTGTCTATCTGTCAACATTTTTGTTTCTGGACTCTAACTTGAAAATGCTTTGTCAAATCGAATTCAGACTTGACAGGGAGATAGATCACCATCATAGCTAGGTTGCTTTCGAAATTGGTGTAATTCCGTTTGTTCATTTGTCCGTTTTTTGTCCGTTTGTCTGTTCACCATTATTTCTGTTTCTGAACTGTAACTCGAAAATGCTTTTGTCAAATCGAAGTCAAACTTGACAGGGAGATAGATCACCATCATAGCTAAGTTGCTTTCGAAATTGGTGTAATTTGGTGTGTTCGTTTGTCTGTTTTTGTCCGTTTGTCTGTCCATCAACATTTCCGTTTCCTGACTAACTTGAAAACGCTTTGTCCAATCGAATTAAAACTTGACAGGGGGATAGATCACCATCATAGCTAAGTTGATTTTGAAATTGGTGTAATTGTGTTCGTTCGTTTTTCTGTTCGTCATTATTTCCATTTCCGGACTCTAACTCGAAAACGCTTTATCCAGTCGAAGTCAAACTTGACAGGGGGATAGATCACCATCATAGCTAAGTTGCTTTCGAAATTGATTTAATTCCGTATATTCATTAGTCCGTATTTTGGTCCGTTTGTCTGTCCGTCAACATTTTCATTTCCAGACTCTAACTCGAAAAAGCTTTGTCTAATCGAATTCAATCTTGACAGGGACGTAGATAACCATCATAGCTAAGTTGCTTTCGAAATTGGTGTAATTCTGTCTGTTCGTTTGTCCATCAACATATACATTTCCGGACTCTAACTCAGAAACGCTTTGTCCAATCCAATTCAAACTTGACAGGGAGATAGATCACCATCATAGCTAAGTTGCTTTCGAAATTGGTGTAATTCCATCCGTTCGTTTGTCTGTTTATAGCATAGATACAATTATGTAACCTAGATTACAAGTTTTACGTTTCTTATCACGTCTAACCTGGCTGTTGAACGGGACGTAAAACCCCAACTTTGACCTTTGACCTTATCACGTCTAACACATTTACCTTAACTGGGTGATCTAACATTTCTTTCCTTGTTTCTAAATTTAATAATAGCAGTCGCTAATCTTATTGCTGCCTGCGCAACCCGCCTTTTGGGGCATTTCTGACCCTCTTGTTTAATAATCAATTATTCAGCTCAAATCTTAAATTTACTAATGTGTCTCAATATCCACATATTTTAGGCATTTTTATCTCCCGGCGGGCTTTAGCCTGGGAGGGAGATTATGAAATGATGCCTGTGTGCGTGCGTGCGTTAGTTAGTCACGCAGATTTCTCCAAAACTACTACAGCTACAGATTTTTTGTAAATTAATTGTCCCAATGAATTTCACTCCCTCGAAAATTTTTTTGGTTTTATGGACTTAGGCCTAAAGATAAGTGAGTAATAGCAATCTTAGCTACTTGGAGTAAAGGGCTCATAACTCAAAAACTATTGCAGTTACAACTTTTTCTTCAAATATGTTGTTCAGTTACTTTGTCCTTAGCTATAAGATGGTACATAGTTTGGGGTCCCATTGCATGCCATAAGTGAGTAATAGCTATTTTCTTATTTGTAGCAAAATAATGACATAAGTAAATGTCAAATATCTTCAAAAGTATTAAAGTTAGGGAATTCTTTTCGAATATGTTGTTCATCTACTTTTTGATAAGCTATCACATAGTAAAGTTTCAGATCTGTTGCACATTGCAAAGCTGAGTAATAGCTACTTTGAAATTCTACAGTTGAGTAAATCCATTGTAACTCCAAAACTAATGCAGTTAGAGTATTTTCTTAAAATATGTTGTTCAGCTACTTTGTCCTTAATTATAAGATGCCATATAGTTTGGGGTTCTATTGCATGCCATAAGTGAGTAATAGCTATTTCCTTATTTGAAGCAAAATAACGACATGAGTAAATTTCAAATATCTTCAAAATTATTAAAATTAGGGAATTCTTTTCAAATATGTTATTCATCTAGTTTTTGATGAGCTATCAGATAGTAAAGCTGCAAACCTGTTGCACACTGAACAGCTGAGTAATAGCTACTTTGAAATTGTGACTGTTGAGTAAATCCATTGTAACTCAAAAACTACTGCAGTTACAGGATTTTCCTAAAATAATTTGTTCAGCTACTTTTTCCTTAACTATAAGATGGCATATTGTTTGGGGTTCCATTGCATGTCATAAGTGAGCAATAGCTATTTTCTTATTTGTAGCAAAATTATGATGGAAATAAATGTCAAATACCTTCACAAGTATTAAAGTTAGGCAAATCTTTTCATTTGTTATTCATCTAGTTTTTCAAAAGCTTACTTTCCTGTGTCCTTTATATTTTTGTTGCTTTTGCAGATGTAGGTCAATAGCTAAGTGAGTAGATAGCTGAGCAAGAGCTACTAAAACGAGTAAATGTCTTTTATCTCTAAAAGTATTATAGGTAGGCAATTTCTTCTAAATAAGTCATTCACCTACTTTTGGGTGATCTACCACATAGTGAAGTTGCACAACTGTAGCTCTTTGGATAGCTGAGTAATAGCTACCAAAATGAGTAATTGTCTTTTATCTCTAAAAATATTACACATAGGCAATTTCTTCTAAATAAGTCATTCACCTACTTTTGTGTGATCTACCACATAGTGAAGTTGCAGAACTGTAGCTCTTTGGATAGCTGAGTAATAGCTACTAAAATGAGTAAATGTCTTTTATCTCTAAAAGTATTACAGGTAGGCAATTTCTTCTAAATAAGTCATTCACCTACTTTTGGGTGATCTACCACATAGTGAAGTTGCACAACTGTAGCTCTTTGGATAGCTGAGTAATAGCTACCAAAATGAGTAATTGTCTTTTATCTCTAAAAATATTACACATAGGCAATTTCTTCTAAATAAGTCATTCACCTACTTTTGTGTGATCTACCACATAGTGAAGTTGCAGAACTGTAGCTCTTTGGATAGCTGAGTAATAGCTACCAAAATGAGTAATTGTCTTTTATCTCTAAAAATATTACACATAGGCAATTTCTTCTAAATAAGTCATTCACCTACTTTTGTATGATCTACCACATAGTGAAGTTGCAGAACTGTAGCTCTTTGGATAGCTGAGTAATAGCTACTAAAATGAGTAAATGTCTTTTATCTCTAAAAGTATTACAGGTAGGCAATTTCTTCTAAATAAATCATTCACCTACTTTTGGGTGATCTACCACATAGTGAAGTTGCAGAACTGTAGCTCTTTGGATAGCTGAGTAATAGCTACTAAAATGAGTAAATGTCTTTTATCTCTAAAAGTATTACAGGTAGGCAATTTCTTCTAAATAAGTCATTCACGTACTTTTGGGTGATCTACCACATAGTGAAGTTGCAGAACTGTAGCTCTTTGGATAGCTGAGTAATAGCTATTAAAATGAGTAAATGTCTTTTATCTCTAAAAGTATTACAGGTAGGCAATTTCTTCTAAATAAGTCATTCACCTACTTTTGTGTGATCTACCACATAGTGAAGTTGCAGAACTGTAGCTCTTTGGATAGCTGGGTAATAGCTACTAAAATGAGTAAATGTCTTTTATCTCTAAAGTATTACAGGTAGGCAATTTCTTCTAAATAAGTCATTCACCTACTTTTGGGTGATCTACGACATATTGAAGTTGCAGAACTGTAGCTCTTTGGATAGCTGAGTAATAGCTACTAAAATGAGTAAATGTCTTTTATCTCTAAAAGTATTACAGGTAGGCAATTTCTTCTAAATAAATCATTCACCTACTTTTGGGTGATCTACCACATAGTGAAGTTGCAGAACTGTAGCTCTTTGGATAGCTGAGTAATAGCTACTAAAATGGGTAAATATCTTTTATCTCTAAAAGTGTTACAGATAGGCAATTTCTTCTAAATAAGTCCTTACCTACTTTGGGTTGATCTACTGCATAATAAAGTTGCAGAACTGTAGCCCTTTGGATGGCAGAGTAATGGCTACTAAAGTGAGTAAATGCCTTTTGTCTTTAAAAGTATTGCAATCAAACATTAAACTTGTTGTCACTTGTACATGTGCCTCCATCTCACAAGAAAATTTATATTCCACTATCTTTAGTACATCTAATTTATACGGCGGGAGATAAATGCATGCGTCAGAATGCTTGTTATTTACAGGAAGTGGGTATATTTGGTAGATTCTAGATATTGGACCACAGTTATTCTTACCATATGGACCTGTACTTCAGACCCTGAAAGTGACCGGCAATAGAGTAAAAAATCAATTCTGGTCTATCATCAGTCGGATAAAGTGGGCAATTAATCGACCATGGAAATAGGTGGCAAGATACACTAACAGACTGTGATACAAGCATGTGATGAAACCCACACAGACTGATTTGCAATGTGTATTCTGTATATCACAAAAGTCACCATTGGTTTCAAGGACTTTAAAATGAAGAAAATTCAGTATTTTAGGCACTTGACACTGACATGGTGATATTTAACTACGATCATGAATGAGTCATTATTTGGAGACATTAAATGTTTCCATTTTAAAAACCGTTAGATATTTCACCAAGTGTACACATGTTTTTACTCCACAGCCCTTAAGGGCTGTTGGGGTATTGTTTTCACTCATGGTGTCCGCATGGGTGGGTGGCGGGAAAAAGTTTGTCCGGGCTGTATCTCAGAAACCGTAAGTTGTAGGAAGTTGATACTTGGTAGGGACATTGGTTAGGGGGTGTAGGTGTGCAATGTCATGGTCTGACCTTGATTTGACCTTGCCGTGGTGACCTTGAGTTTGAAAATCTTGTCCGGGCTATATCTCGGAAACTGTAAAGTGTAGGAGGTTGATACTTGGTAGGGATATTGATTAGGGGGTGTAGGTGTGCAACGTCATGGTGTGACCTTGATTTGACCTTGCTGTAGTGACCTTGACCTATAAAATTTTGTCCAGGCTATATCTCGGAAACCTTAAGGTGTAGGAAGTTGATACTTGGTAGGGATATTGGTTGGGGGTGTAGGTGTGCAACGTCATGATGTGACCTTGATTTGACCTTCGACCTTGCCGTAGTGCCCTTGACCTATAAAATCTTGTCCGTGCTATATCTCAGAAACTGTAAAGGGTAGGAAGTTGATACTTGGTAGGGACATGGGTTGGGGATTATAGGTGTGGAGTGTCATGGTGTGACCTTGATTTGACCTTTGATCTTGCTGTAGTAACCTTGGCATTTAAAATTTTGTCCAGGCAATATCTCTGAAACCATAAATTGTAGGAAGTTGATAGTTGGTAGGGACATTGCTTAGGGGTTGTAGGTGTGCATCATAATTTTTAGTTTACTGATTAATGCTGTCGTCTTGCTATTGAATTGTCTTGTTTTAATACTTTATCTTCACATACATTTTCTTTCACTTAGATGTTATTTTCTCTACGTAAACATCATTTGGACCTTTTTGTAGCTAATACTGCTCTGAAAGTATCCCGATCTTTGTACTGTTTCACTACTTCCATATCTCATGGTGTTGAAAACTATTTCCCCCGGCTGTGGGGTACTAGCATCTATTTTTTTATTGAAGAAGTATCAGTAACCAATATGTATAACCTGTTATTTGGCTTGTAAGGGTACTACTTTTTCCTGTGTAGGTACAGCCACACAATCAGCCCGTTCTCTACGGTCCCTTTATTACGGTTTACTGTGTTTTTAGATGCAGAAGAACAAATCACACGGAGACTGAGTGATGTGAGCTCCAGCCACGCTCTGAACCATTACATCATTACAACGGCCCAAGAGTGTGTGTGAAGTGTATGTGTACAATGCTGTCTGCCTTTGGTGGAAATGTACAAATTAAACATTCAGGAATCAAGTGATCTGGTCAGCTGTTGTGTTGCAGAATCTCAACTCACTTTATGATACATTGGAATCTCGTTTCTTAACTCACACTGTGCTAGTCATCAGAACCTCTCCTCATTGTCAGTCACCACTGCGTTAGAACCAGTTCAGGTGTTAAATAACTTTGTGTGACAAGTGTCTGCATCCAGTCAACAGAAAATAGTCACTCTGTCAGTTAACACTTTGCTAGATCAGGTCTCAATTTTCTTTTGAGTGGCAACTGTCTGTGCTGCCAGTCATCTAAATCTCATCTCAATATTGTCCGTTTTCAGAATCCGAAGTCTTAAAAAGTCAGAACTCAGAACTTAAAACTGGGTCAGTCGTCACAATCTCGCATCATTTCAGTCTTAACTCACACAACATAGAATCTGTAGCACCTTAGAATTTTCAGTAAAGAACTGTAAATCACACATCTGGTGTGAGATACCCTTTTGTCCCAATCTGCTTCACACTTGGTAACCATAGTATCCTTACATTCCCATCTAGTGGCCACTGCCACACAGTGGTACTTGGCCTAACCCCTCTGATTCTCTGTGACTTCCCAGGTCTCCCCACTAGTGACCACTCCCCCTCAAGTTCCCACCCACTTCGGTGCACTCCCCTTCACAGTGCCACCCGAGGCCCCCGATGGCATGAGTCACAAGGCGCTGTTGGAGCAGAGACGTGCTGATGGAGTGGGGGGGGATGGGATTGAGATGAATGAGTATGGACTGGAGGATACAGAGGTTGCCAGCACCCACTCGTGGTGTGGTGAATACGCTCGCCCGCCAGAACCCGTCAATGTGGAGAAGAACCTGGAGTCTCGTATCCTGGGTCGTGGCAAGACCCCCATTAAGTCCACTATCCAGGGAAAGGTGTACAACTTCCTGGAGAGACCCACTGGATGGAAATGCTTTGTCTACCACTTCACAGTGTGAGTAGCTACTTTTGTACAAACTGTCTTAAGTTGGATGGTAGGGATATGTGATATTTCTAACTGTTGTAGTTTTTCAGGACTTGAAAACCTTGTCAGTTTACCTTGCAGTGATAAGCAAAGAAAAGCTGAATAAAAGCACTAAACTTCTTATTATACTTAAGTTACCAGTTATAACTTTCAGGGACCTAATTTTACAATTTTTGGCACAAGCTAAATTCTACTTATGACAAGCTTTTACAAGCAAAGTTCTAGAAATGACAAGCAGATTGCTTGAATTTATAGTTTTACATCTTTAAATATTTACAACATATCAGCTAAGAAAGTATAAGGAGTTTACACTTTCAATGAATAATTGACTAAACTACTGTTTGTATACAGTATTATATTGAGACTTGAGTTGAGGGTAAGTGTTTTTGGAAGGGATCTTAATTGTATCCCGGGACGAAAGTCGGGCATACTTTAAGGATTCAGTACAGTCACGCCGCCGCTGCCACAGAGATTTCCTTTCGGACGCAATAACTTTAAAAATATTTTAGTTAGACCTTTCAAATTTGGTATCTGGGTATATATGGGCAATGCCACGAACACTATTGCTTTGTGACCTTGACCTTCAATTTCAATAGATCGTTTCAGAAGCCAGCTAAAGACACACCTGTTTAGGCTGACATACCCCCCACCTTAGTTATACCCTGGCGGGCGCTTTTTGGATGCCGACCCATGCCTGTTCCCTGGACTCTCCCTTCTTGGACCTAAGCGCATTAGAGGACTTGTATCTATTTTGCGCTATATAAATCCTGCTATTATTGTATCCCCGGACGAAAGTCGGGGATACTTAGGATTCAGTACGGTCACGCCGCCGCCGCCGCAGAGATTTCCTTTTGGACGCGATAACTTAAAAAATATTTTATTTAGAACTTTCAAATTTGGTATGAGGGTATATATGGGCAATGCCACGAACGCTATTGTTTTGTGACCTTGACCTTCAATCTCAAGGTCACTGGTGGCCAGATTTTGGCCATTTTTGCACATTTTGGCCCAGTTCTCCAAGACAGAAAGTTAGATCATCCTATGGCTGGTATATATAATACATATATATGTCCTCTATAAGCATGCAGAAATTTGACCTTGAAGCTCCTCATTGAAGGTCATCCACTGACCGCCAAAGTACTTGACCGAGGGGCATTTTTGGCCTTTTTTGAGATATTTTCACATTTAACGCTGACTATATTGCATGGAAACTATTGAAAATGGCTTTGGAGGTTGAGTACATGATGGACTTCTGCCATCCAGGTTTACCGGTTACAGATCTTCATTTAAGGTCATCCACTGACCGACAAAGTACCTGACCAAGGGTCATTTTTGGCATATTTGGAGATATTTTCACACTTAATGCTGACTACATTGCGTGGAAACTATTGAAAATGGCTTTTGAGGTTGAGTACATGACGGAGTACCAGCATCCAGGCTGACCGGTTACAGATCTTCGTTGAAGGTCATCCACTGACCGCCAAAGTACCTGACCGAGGGTCATTTTGGGCCCTCTATTTTTGTTTGTTTGTAAACAAGATAACTCAAAAACTGACAGACGGATTTTGATAAAATTTTCAGGATATGTCCAAATTGGTAAATGGAAGATGTGATTAAATTTTAGGAGTGATCCGGATCACTGTCTGGATCTTCTGTATCCATGAAATTTAATTTTTAAACACAGATAGCTCAAAAAGTTATGGGTGCATTTTGATGAAATTTTCAGGAGATGTCCTTATTGGGACGAGGAACAAGTGATTAGATTTTGGGAGTGATCCGGATCACTGTCTGGATCATCTGGATCCAGACTGCCAGATGTGTTTGTGTACAATATAGCTCAAAAACTTATGAACGGATTTTGATGAAATTTTCAGGATATGTCTGAAAAGGTAAAAAGATGAAATGGTTAAATTTTAGAAGTGATCCGGATCACTATATGGATCTTCTGGATCCATGAAATGTAATTTTTAAAGACAGATACCTCAAAAAGTTATGGATGGATTGTGATGACATTTTCAGCAAATGGCCTAAATGGTGCGAGGAACAAGTGATTAGATTTGGGGAGTGATCTGGATCACTGTCTGGATCATCTGGATCCAGGTTGCCAGATGTGTTTGTGTACATTGTAGCAAAAAAACTTATAGACGGATTTTGATGAAATTTTCAGGATATGTCTGAAAAGGTAAAAGGATGAAATAACTGAAATTTGGAAGTGATCCGGATCACTGTATGGATCTTCTGGATCCGTGAAATGTAATAAGACATACCTCAAAAAGTTATGGATGGATTGTGATGACATTTTCAGCAAATGACCTAAATGGTACAAGGAACAAGTGATTATACTTTTGGAATGATCTGGATCACCGTCTGGATCATCTGGATCGAGCCTGCAACATGATTTTACGATGAATTTTGATGATATTTTTAGGCTATGTTACAAATAGTAAAAGGAAGAAGTGGTAAAAGGATGAAATGATTGAATTTTGGAAGTGATCCGGATCACTATATGGATCTTCTGGATCCATGAAATGTAATTTTTTAAGACAGATACCTCAAAAAGTTATGGATGGATTGTTTCAGCAAATGGCCTAAATGGTACAAGGAACAAGTGATTACATTTTTGGAGTGATCTGGATCATCTGGATCCAGGCTTGCACATAATCTTGGAATGGATTTTACTATTTTCATGATATGTTACAAGTGGTAAAAGGAAGAAGTGGTAAAAGGAAGAAATGGTTCAATTTTGCGAGTGATCTGGACCACTATCTGGATCTTCTGGATCCGTGAATGTAATTTTTAAAGACAAATAGCTCAGAAAGTCATGAATGGATTTTTATGAAATTTTCAGGAAATGTCTTAAATGGGACAAAGAACAAGTGATTAGATTTTGGGAGTAATCTGGATCACTGTCTGGATCATGTGGATCCAGGCTGCCAGATGTGTCTGTGTACAAGATAACTCAAAAACTTATGGATGGATTTCGATGAAATTTTTAGAATATGTCTGAAAAGGTAAAAGGATGAAATGATTGAGTTTTGGAAGCGATCCGGATCACTATATGGATCTTGTGGATCCATGAAATGTAATTTTTAAAGACAGATATAAGTGAAAGAACTAGTGATTAGCTTTTGGAAGTAATCTGGTACTATGGAGAATCCTGACCTGGTGCTCCAGGAAACAGGCTCAAGCCCGACACATTCACGCCTTAACTATGTCCCGTCCGGGGATACACTGCGTCGAGACGCAATCTCTAGTTATTATTATTATTCAAGGTCACTGGTGGCCTGTTAAAGGTCAGATTTTGGCCATTTTTTCACATTTTGGCCCAGTTCTCACATAAAGAAAGTTAGATCATCCTCTGGCTGGTATATAAAATACATATATATGTCCTCTGTAAGCATGCAAAAATTTGACCTTGAAGCTCTTCATTTAAGATCATCCACAGACCGCCAAAGTACCTCACTGAGGCCATTTTTGGCCTTTTTGGAGATATTTTCACACTTAATGCTGACTATATTACATGGAAACTATTGTAAATGGTTTTTGAGGTTGAGTACATGATGGAGTACCAGCATCCAGGTTTACGGGTTACAGAGAAAATCTGCTGTCCACAGTTATGGACAGGAAGAAGGCAGTTGTTTCATATAAGCCTACCCCTGCTGAGATGTAGTCTAATTCGCCCAGTTCTGTCAGTTCCTATGAGTTTTCGCAGAACTGTGGAGTCACCAGGAACCGGTTACAGAGCATTGCTTCACCTATAACCGGTTAGGCCCTGGTACTGGGCAGGTCCACAGGACTGGCTAACAGACCAGCAGAAGGCTCTTAAGGGTCCAAGTTGCCGTCTTAGACCAACTAGTTACTGCCCTAGGAAATTGGTTACAGAGAAATTCTTATACCTGTCATTGGTCCCAGTGAGATGACTGTCTCAACCTACTAGACCAGTCAGCCAGCCTACTGTCAGCACCAGCTAGCTGGTTGAAAGTGACTATAGATAAGAAGACTTTCCCAACAAGATTTGTCCAACTACCTGTCAGTCTTTTCAGACCCCACACCAGCCAGTTACTGGTTGTTTTGTGACCTTGACCTTCAATTTCAAGTTCACTGGTGGCCTCTTAAAGGTCAGATTTTGGCCATTTTTCACATTTGGCCCAGTTTTCATATACAGAAAGTTAGATATTTTTGGCCTCATTTTGAAAAACAAGATGGCCGCCAGGGACATTTATTCGACTTAATACTAGGACTTTTATTGGCCCTCTAGAGCAAAGAGTATTATAGGTAGAGATCTCAAATTCACATAATATGTTCCGCATTACAAAATCTTGACTGGAAATATTTTCAGCCTCATTTTGAAAAACAAGATGGCCGCCATGGGCGTTTCTTTGTCAGTCATCAAAAGTGATTATATCTCCCTTATTATTGGTCCTAGAGGTTTGCAATGTGAACCAACTTATAATAAAACATGGACTGTGAATCTTTTGATGTGGTCAGATTTGATCTTGGACCCCTCCTTCAAGGTCAAATGAAGATAGCCAAAGCTGAAAGTGCTTATAAATTGCTTATTATTGGCCCTAGAGGTTTGCAATGTGAAACCAACTTATAGGAAATCATGGGCTGGGAATCTCTTGATGTGGTCAGATTTGACCTTGGGTCCCTCCTTTAAGGTCAAACGAGGATAACAAAACTTAGAAGTGTTTATAACTCATTATTGGTCCTAGAGGCTTGCAATGTGAAACCAACTTACAGGAAATCATGGGCTTGGAATCTTTTGATGTTGTTGGATTTGACCTTGGACCCCTTCTTCAAGGTCAAACGAGGATAGCCAAAGTTAGAAGTGCTGATAAATTGCTTATTATTGGTCCTAGAGGCTTGCAATGTGAAACCAACTTATAGGAAATCATAGGCTAGGAATCTTCTGATGTGGTCAGATTTGACCTTGAGCCCCTCCTTCAAGGTCAAATGAGGCGAGCCAAAATTAAAAAGTTGTAATATCCTCACGTATATCAGTTCTATTAATACCTGGGCTTCTGGGGATTCCCCTTTAACTCAGCTGGTTAAAGAGCTAGACTTGTGTTTATTTCTGTGTGTAATGAGAAGGCTGTGAGTTCGAGACACAGCAGAACCAATCAATAATTTCTCCCTTCCCACTACAAAGTGCTTATAACTCCCTTATTCTTTGTCCCAGAGGTTTGGTATGTGAAGCCAACCTATAGGTAATCATGGGTTGGGAATATTTTGATGTGGTCAGATTTGACCTTTCTCCCCACCTTCAAGGTCAAACGAGGATAGCCAAAATTAAAAGTGCTTATAACTCGCTTATTCTTGGTCCTAGAGGTTTGCAATGTGACACCAACCTATGGGAAATCATGGGCTAAGACTCTTTTGATGTCAGATTTGACCTTGGGCTCCTCCTTCAAGGTTAAGCCATGGTTGTTTGGCTTTGGTGAGTTCTCTTTCTGGTGGATACAATTTGCATCGGTTCTCCTATGCGCTAGGTCTAGTTGTAATTGTAATGTATTTATGCTAAGCACAATATATCCATGTACTACAGGACTTAAAGTGCTATGTTACCCATCTGACTGCACAATTACAGCCCAACTATTAATATACAGACCTTTCCAAAACTGACTGGGGGTCTAGAAAACTGGTCATATTTATGCCCTGGTGTCTCCTAATAGGTCAAACTGGGGTCATATAATTGCAGATTTTGTGTTTTGGCTTTTATCTCTTCATTGTTGCTTTCAGAGCTTTTGAAGGTATTGAGAGGTAATGGGAAACTATTTTCAGGTAGTCTACAAAATTAGTTTAGATTTTCAAATTCAGGTCATAAAACCGCAGGGTTTGGGTTTTTGGCTTGTATCTCCTTCACTCCATCAACTCCACTGGCTGCTCGTTAAGTATAGATGTATGTTCAAAACTGCAACACTAGTTTATAAATTTTTGCATAGTGGTTCTCCTTTCTATTGTCAACCATTCTTGTCTCTCAGCAGTTGTTCCTATAGTACCATGCGTAATCACCCGGATCGTCAATACCTTACTGTTCCTCCTTTCCGCTCATCAGTCTTCAAGTCAGTCAAACATTTTGATCACAGCTTTGCCTTTGATGCTCCTAAGATCTGGAATGAACTCCCTCATGATGTGCGCAGTGCAGCATCAGTTGCCTCCTTGAGAAAGAAGCTCAAAACTTACCTGTTTACAAAAGCCTATCCCCCATAGCCTCTCCTGTCACCCTGTGTCTCCTTGGTATGAACTGGCTATGTCCTCGGATTTATGTTAACTGCCTTGCCTTATGTTCAGTTGCGCCTTAGAGTCCATCAGTGATGGAGATTAAGCACTATAAAAGTCCACATTAGAATAGATTAGACTTTTTATTAGAAATTTTAAATGTATTGGGAAGTAACATGTCACTGTATGCAGGGAGTCTAGAAGTATGATGGAGGTTTACCCCCTGGTCCACCTTTATGGGTCCAACTAGGGTCATAAAAGCACAAGCTTCTTGGTTTTGGCTTGTCTCCTTCATTTTTGGCCTTTTGCTATATTTGAGAGATAATGAGAACCAAGTGTAGTGATTCTAACAAGTCTGTCAGTTCGACCCTCTCTCCACTTTCAGTGGGACAAGCTGGGTTCAAAATGGGTACTTGGTAGTGGGTGGACGATTAGATGAACGTTCGATTAATTGTCGGTGTCATGGTACAATCGCGTTCGGTCACTGATAACTTCTGGAAATCGATTAAATCTTACCCTTCTTTATGTGTCTCAATATCCACGTATTTTTTATATTTTAGGCAGTTTCCTAAACTTTCTTTTAATAAATCAAGAGATTTGTCACGAATTTTGTGTTTGTTTATAACTACCGCCATATTTACTGGAAGTGAGTGCTTTTGGTGGGTACTAAATGTCGGAAACACCGTTATTCTTACCGGATTGATATATACTTCATCCCGGAATGTGTTTCAGGATATATTGGCCAACAGTGGAGTAAAAAAGTCGATTATGGGTCGATCATCGGTCAGAAAAATGGACGAATAATCGACCATCAAAATTGAGGCGATTCGACTCACTAGTACTTGGGTCACTATCTCAGAAGCTATTAGGATTTCAACCTTTTCTTGAAGTTATTCAGCTAAGTGTGACCTTTAAAGACTGTGTGGTTTTGACCCATAGCCTCCAGCTTGCGGTGGAAACAATAATCTTGTTCGGGCTGTATTTCAGAAACCGTAAGGCATAGGAAGTTGGTGCTTGGACATCGTTTGGGTGTTGTCATCGACACAGGCAGCCCCATATCTGTGTATCAATTCTAAGGACTGCAAGACCAAGGGAATGGAATCCTTTAGGAAGTTTGAGCTTTTAACAGAAACAAATTGAACCCTAAATTTGCAAGCATTATTATTGATAGAACGTCGCTGATCTGTATCTGACTGTGAGCTGATGTGCTTGTTTTACAGGTTCATGATGGTGCTAATCTGTCTGATATTCAGCGTCTTGTCCACCATAGATCAATATGCAAGCTTTGCCAATGAAACCCTCTTCTGGATGGTAAGTAGATAGGTATAGTACTGAGTACCAGAAATCCTGGGAGCTCTGATGTCAAGTGCATCCCAATAAGTCTTGTACTGGTGACAGTAAAGTTAGAGCATATCTGTGTAATAGTAAAGTAAGCAGAGCATAACTGTGTATTAGTAAGCTGAGTATATCTGTGTAATAGTAAAGTAAGCAGAGCATAGCTGTTTAATAGTAAAGTAGGCAGAGCATATCTGTGTATTAGTAAAGTAAGCAGAGCATATCTGTGCAATAGTAAAGTAAGCAGAGCATAACTGTGTATTAGTAAGCTGAGTATATCTGTGTAATAGTAAAGTAAGCAGAGCATATCTGTGCAATAGTAAAGTAAGCAGAGCATAACTGTGTATTAGTAAGCTGAGTATATCTGTGTAATAGTAAAGTAAGCAGAGCATAACTGTGTAATAGTAAAGTAGGCAGAGCATATCTGTGTATTAGTAAAGTAAGCAGAGCATATCTGAGCATATCTGTGTATTAGTAAAGTAAGCAGAGCATAACTGTGTATTAGTAAAGTAAGCAGAGCATATCTGTGCAATAGTAAAGTAAGCAGAGCATAACTGTGTATTAGTAAGCTGAGTATATCTGTGTAATAGTAAAGTAAGCAGAGCATAACTGTGTAATAGTAAAGTAGGCAGAGCATATCTGTGTATTAGTAAAGTAAGCAGAGCATAACTGTATATTAGTAAAGTAAGCAGAGCATAACTGTATATTAGTAAAGTAAGCAGAGCATATCTGTGTAATAGTAAACTAAGCAGAGCATATCTGTGTATTAGTAAAGTAAGCAGAGCATAACTGTGTATTAGTAAAGTAAGCAGAGCATATCTGTGTATTAGTAAAGTAAGCAGAGCGTAACTGTGTATTAGTAAAGTAAGCAGAGTATATCTGTGTAATAGTAAAGTAAGCAGAGCATATCTGTGTATTAGTAAAGTAAGCAGAGCGTAACTGTGTATTAGTAAAGTAAGCAGAGTATATCTGTGTAATAGTAAAGTAAGCAGAGCATAACTGTGTATTAGTAAAGTAAGCAGAGCATATCTGTGTATTAGTAAAGTAAGCAGAGCATAACTGTGTAATAGTAAAGTAAGCAGAGCATATCTCTGTATCAGTAAAGTAAGCAGAGCATATCTGTGTATCAGTAAAGTAAGCAGCTTATAACTCTGTATCAGTAAAGTAAGCAGAGTATATCTGTGTATCAGTTAAGTAGGCAGAGTATATGTAACATTAAAGCATGCAGAGTATAACTCTGTATCAGATGGTTAATAGACACTAGACACACGCAGTGTAATAAATGCTTGGGCCTGTCTGTGTCAAATGAATCACAACAAGTCTTGTACCATTGGCAGTAAAGTTACTCTGCTCATATTTGATATCGTTGGTTTCAAATATTCTCAGGAAATTGTGCAACCTCTGGCCATTTTTGCTTAAAATATCGGTCATGGTAAAGTAATGGTGAAAAATAGAACTAAAAATCACAACTTGGTCAAGTATTAAAACTTTGTTGTATCGGTTTTATAAGAATAATTACTTTGTCATGTGCCAGTCAGTTTTAAGTCCATTGTTCTGATCATCAGAAGTATGCAGTGAAGTCTGGTGAAAACTATGTAGGACCAGAAATGTGACACTAATTAGTAATTGCCGTAAATCTGATGAGATTTGCCAGTGATTGGTTTGCTTCAGTAAGCAACCAGCAATCCATTTAGAGGACATGTTAGCTAATAATATTTTGTGAGTACTGTGAGGTACAGAGAAAGGCAAATGTACATCTGTACTGGCAAGGATACTTCAAATCTGCTGTCATATACTAGGGGTGCGTCGGTAGGCCCGGTGTCTTGCAAAATGAGCATTTAAATGAAATACTTTGACGAGATTTTACAACTGCCACTCTGCTTGTCAGCATATATAATCAAAGGAAAACTTAAAAAATTTGAAACATTCCCTAAATCTGAAGGAATTCTACACTTTTATGCTATACTTCTGTACATTTACAACCTTTCAGTGAATTCGTTGAGCAGAACTGCCATGTTTTGGTAAATAAGTTACGACACGTTGTGACCTCTATCTCATCTGTCCACTCATAGTGGAAGGAAAACTTAAAACATTGGGAACAAAAAAAAATCTGAAGAAATTGCACACATTTATCTTATATTTTAGTGTATTTGGGGACTTTTACTGAAATATCCTTGAAAGGAAGTGTCCATGGTGGGTTAGGGTGTATTAAAGTGACATAGACTGGGTAAATTTCTGTTAATTTTCAGGGGAAAATGGCACATTTTGATGTATTTATCGCTAAAAAGAGTACTCGTTTTAGAGTAGAGTAATGGTGAGAGAGTACTCGAGTACAATATTTGCTACTCGTGGCAGCCCTACGTATCAGTGAGATATTGCCTGTTATCAGTAATTCTTTGTTTAGTAGAGCCATGTCTCTGATATTTTACTTTATTGGTTTCAAATGTATGAAATTAAGTTTCTGACCACTTTCTCCTGCATATGATTTTGTACTGAAAGGCAATGTGCCCCGTGATGTCACTGATGCCTGTTCTAACACGATGTATCACACTTGCAGGAGATTGTACTGGTGGTGTTTTTTGGTCTGGAGTATGTGGTGAGGTTGTGGTCTGCCGGCTGCCGTAGTAAATACATGGGCTTTAAAGGACGTGTCAAGTTTGCCAGGAAACCTATATCTATCATAGGTAAGACTCCATCCTTATATATGTCATTCATTGATAGGACTCAGTACTTCAGTCACTTAGTCAGTCAGTTAGAAGCGAGACACAGTACTTCAGCCAGATTATGTAAGGTAAGATTATGTGGTTTATTCAGTCAATCAGAAGTAAGACTCAGTATTTCAGTCAGTCATATGTAAGACTCAATAATTCAGTCAGTCAGTCAGAGGTAAGACTCATTAAGTTAATATTATATATGTCACAGTGGAGACTCCAATTCAGCGGAATCAGCAATTCCCCTAGTGGAGATCCGAATTGAAGTTTCCACTAGTGAAGACTCTGATCCATTATTTAAGGGCTGTAATCGCAGTTTCCACTAGGGGAATCACCGATTCCACTGACCCTAAGACAATCCTTCAAAATCATTAAGTCACATTATTAATTCTTGTGAGGCAAATAAACACAACATTGTATAGTTTTTGCAGTACATTTATTTAAAGTGAGATAAGACAAAAATACTACTAGTGAGATAAACCAAATATCACATTCAGCACTATTAAAACACTGATACAGAGTTTGTATTTTTTTTGTTATTTATGTCTTAATTTGACAAATTTCCTTTTCTGAAGCATGGCACTTGGTTGAACACTTCAGGCCTGCTTCCTTACATTTGCATCTGTTGCTGATACAGCTGCCTTTGCAGGAACAAAGGGTGGGTCCTGGTACTGCAGCAGTATTCCAGTTGGTGTTTTTTTTTCTTGAGTCTTGGATTAGGTGATTTCCTGATGGCTTTCAATATCAACATTCTGAAGGGCTGGGAATACCACATTTCTCATATCAGCTAGGTCAGGAGAAGAAAACTGATTTTTGATAATCCCATTGGCAGTATACAGTCTGTACATGGTTGCTGTATATTTTTCTTTTGTGGAGAGTACTTACATGGTAAGAGTCGAGCATCTGTATTTGTTCTATCAACCTCATGAATACTTATTCCTACGGTATCACCCACACAGTATTCCTTAGTCAGCCTCTTTGCATCATACTTGACCTTTTGCTTGTTTGCCGCTTTCAGGTAGTTATCAGTTGCAACCTTCCTTATCTTTTGGTTAGGTGTATCTATTTCCTCTGATGTATTGTCACTACAGTTTCTTTTTTGTGGGAATGTTTCAGACTCTTCAGACAATGGCGTGGACATCTCTACCTGTATGGGTTCTGAAGTTGAGGAGTTGACCGTTACTTCTCCCTGTTGATCTTCATCACACTGTATCAGTCCATCATCAACATCCTCTTCATTCACAACCCCCTGTTGTGGTAGCATCTCTAGAACAGCACAGCTAGTACAGGGAGCCTGTCCAAACACAACTTCATATGGTGCTTTGGAAGTTGTAGCACTCACAGATGTATTCATGTAGTATGTCACATGCTGTAAACCTAAGGCCCATCCATTCTCCTTGTTTTCTTACATCCACTTCCCCAGTCGTACTTGCAAGTCACCATTGGCCCGCTCTACACATCCTTGAGACTGAGGGTGTCGTGGTCTCCCGTGAATGATGGTCAGCCCAGGCCATGATTTGGTTAATTCTTCAATCACAGCTGCCACAAATTCTCTCCCATTGTCAGATTGAAGCATTTTGGAGCACCAAAAAGACAAAAAGTCTGCATGACTTTGGAAGCTACTTGAGAGGCTCTCTTTGAAGTCAGTGGATGTGTCCAGCTGAACTTGCTGTAGTGGTCTCTCATATGCAGAATCCACCTGAATTTTCCATCAGGACGACTGCTCTATCAGATCCATGTGTATTCTTGTTAGGAATCCAATAAAATGATAGGTTTCCCTGCTGGAGGCTTTTTTAGGGGAGCACTTACAACACAGGCTGAGCAGGTGCTGATGAAAATAGGAATGCAGTCCCATCGAATCCAGGAGTAGGTGTTACATACTTCAGACCATGTTCTGTCATGACCAGCATGTCCCACTCTACCATGGCAGCGTTTTATTGTTTACTTCTTCCTCAGGGACCACTGGGTTAGATGTCTTCTGTTAGTACAATACATTTCTTCCTCCAATTTGCGGAAGTTTGAAATGTGTGGAAACCCAGTATTTGAAGTGGTTTCCCTTTTCACATTTCACACCCCTGTCAAACTGTAATGCAGCTACTGCCTGATTGTATTTCTCTTGTTGGATTGCAAAAACACATTTTTTGCTCTCTTTTAGTCCATAAACACGCTCTTTAAGAAGCCTATAAAACTCTGCTTTTTGCCCATCCATATTGGCAAGACTACCAGTATGGCTTAGTTCCAGAAGAAATTTGATTTTTAACAATGAATACCTATGGAGCTGTATCAAAATTAAACTGACATGTGTCCAAGAAATATTGCTTTATATAGGCAGTAGTAAGTGTATCAAAGGAAATTGATTCCTTTATGTCTCTGCTCAGGTGCTCAGGTTGTTGATACATAATAGAAAAAGCTACTCAGGATAATCTACTCATTTGAGCAGGTAAAAGGTGAAAGTTGCAAGATAAATCAAAACTCAACAGCTACAATATACATTAAAAGGATTATCTACTCGGGACACAGATATTCATTTGAGTAGGTAATGCTTCAAAGGAAACAGTTATTAAGTAACAAACCATCAGTTGATTGCATTTCACTGACCCCCAGTCTCATTTCACTTTATCCTAACTTCAAGTGGAACAGTCATTTCTAAGTCAGTCCTAGTAGACCAACAGTTGATTGCATTTCACTCACCCTCAATCTCGTTTCACTTTATCCTAACTTCAATGGGAACAATCAATTCTAAGTCAAGCCTAGTAGACCAAATGCTTATTGCATTTCTTTGAACTCCCCTTACATAAACATAAATAAAACACATTAAGAATTAGGGAAATGCTCCATTCATATAAGAATTTACAACAGTTACAAGTTGACATAGTGAAATGCTCAATTACTTTGTCCCAGTTTAAGCTTTGCTTTCCAGAATAGTAAAGTTATTTGAAACAGTATGATATAAAAGGATATTCTATTGTGTACATCAAAAGAGTTGTAATTTTAAAACCAAAAAATATAAACTTTGTCCCAGTATAAGCTTAGCTTTCTAGAATAGTGAGGTTATTTAAAACAATTTGATAACATAAGATATTTTATCGTTCATCGACATCATTATCAGCAAAAGCCCCTGCAAACTTTCAGAATTAGCATTTTTTATTTTGTTGCACTAAAATCTCATTAGCACATAGTGACATTACACAATTAGGATTTTATATTTTTTGCACTGAAATCCCATTAACACATATTGACATTACAAAGCCTAGAGCCAGTGGAATCGGTGATTCCCCTAGTGGAAACTGCGATTACAGCCCTTAAATAATGGATCAGAGTCTCCACTAGTGGAAACTCCAATCGGGATCTCCACTAGGGGAATTGCTGATTCCCCTGAATTGGAGTCTCCACTGTGACACATATATATTCATTATATCCCCAGACGAAAGTCGGGGATATATTGGATTCAGGTCCGTCGCGCCGCCGTAGAAATTTCCTTGTGGACGTGATAACTCAAAAACGGATTAATATTTTTTTTTCAAACTTGGTACACATGTTAAGGATGCCCAAAGGAAGATTCCTATTTTAAGGTGACCTTAAACTCCCAATAATAAAGAACTTATGGCCACCTTAAGGTCAGAAATTGCACTTTTGGCCACTTAGAGCCCTCTAGGTCACAAACTATGAGGCTTATCTGCCTCAAATTTTACCTGAGAACACATTAATATATTCTTAGTACATGTGCCGAAAATCAAGACTTTAAGTTGAGGAGAAAATTGTCTTTGAGGCCCATAAAGACCCCACTTAGGACTTTTTTCCTGTATTTTTAACTTATTTTGCCCTATAATTTGGAAGTGGTAATTCTGATGAGTCTCAAACTGCACTAGATATAACTCTTATATGTAATCCTTGTCTGTGAAAAATTTAAAGGCTGTAGGTTTACCTGTTAGGCCGACTTAAGATCTCAAAATTGCCCACAGAGACCCAATTTATGGACTTTTTGCCATCTTCAAGCACTGTAGCTTTCAAACTATGTCTCTCATCTAAGTGAAATATCATCTGAGAATATATCAATATGTTTTTCTTGTATGTACTCCAAAATTTAGGCCTTTAATAGACATTTAACCCATGTATGAGGACCATAAACACCCACCCGAGTGACCCTTTTAAGACATTTTTCACATATTTTGCTCTGTAACTTGGAAATGGTAAGTCTGAGAAGTTTCAAACTGTATTAGATATTATTCTATGTGTAATGTTAGTATGTAACAGATTTTAAGTCTGAAGCTTTAATTTGAAGGTCAAATTGAGGTCTCTGACGGGCTCCCAAAGACCCAATATATGGACTTTTTGCCACCTTTAAGCCCTGTGACTGTTAAACTATGTTATTGATGGAGCTGAAATCCCATCTAGGAATGCATTATTATGTCCTTTTTACATGTGCCGAAAATCAAGGCTTTAAGTAGACATTTAACCTGTGTTTGAGGACCATAAATCCCCACCCGAGTGACCCTTTTTAGACATTTTTCACATATTTTGCCCTGTAACTTGGAAATGGTAAGTCTGAGAAGTTTCAAACTGTATTAGATACATATTCTATGTGTAATCTTAGTATGTGACAAATTTTAAGTCTGAAGCTTTAATTTGAAGGCCACATTGAGGTCTCTAAAAGGCCCCATAGAGACCCACTATTTGGACCTTTTGCCAGTTTTAAGGCCCATGACTGTTAAACTATGTGACTGATAGAGCTGAAATCTCATCTTGGAATACATTATTATGTTCTTTTTACATGTGCCAAAAATCAAGGCTTCAAGTAGACATTTAAACTGTGTATGAGGACCATTAACACCCACCCGAATGACAGTTTTAAGACATTTTTCACATATTTTTTGCTCTGTAACTTGGAAATGGTGAGTCTGAGAAGTTTCAAACTTTATTATTAGATACATATTCTATGTGTAGTCTTAGTATGTAGCAGATTTTAAGTCTGATGCTTTAATTTGAAAACCACATCGAGATCTCTAAAAGGCCCACAGAGACCCAATATTTGGACTTTTTGCCAACTTTAAGCCCTGTGACTGTTAAACTATGTGATTGATTGAGCTGAAATCCCATCTGGGAATGCATTATTATGTCCTTTTCACATGTGCCGAAAATCAAGGCTTTTAGTAGACATTTAACCTGTGTATGAGGGCCATAGACACTTGCCCAAGTGACCTTTTTTGAAATTTTTTTCTGTATTTTGCCCCGTTATATGGAAATGCTTAGTGTGACAAGTCTTAAACTGTATTATATATAATTTTGGTTTGTTGTGTATGTCCCCCAAAAAGTTTCAGTTCTGTAGTTTAATTGCTAAGGTCTCTTTTACAATTGTAAAATGCCCACAGAGACCCAATTTATGAATATTATGCCACTTTAAAGCCCTGTAACTGTCAAACTATGTGGCTCATAGAGCTGAAATCTTTGAATTTTTCAAAGGAAGTGCCTGTCTATTTAAATTTTGAATATTAATAATGTTATGGCTATCTTAGGCTTTTAAGAACTTATTTTTGTGTGTTATCTCTCTGCTTGCTGAGTTTTTAACTTTTTAATATGAAACTGGTTAAACATATTCAAGTAGGCAAAATGGACACTGTTATTTTCTGGTGAGCTTTAAGTCCCAAATATTAATGAAATTATAGCCTTATGTAGTAAAAATAGGGGATTTTTAACCCTCAACTAGCCCAGTTTTATTGTATCCACCGGAAGCATCCGGTGGATACTTTGGTTTAGCGTCTGCTACGCCGCCGCCGCCGCCGCGCGTAGAGAGATTTTCGGCGTTAACGCTCTAAGAGGAAAACAACAGCAGCTAGGTTCACCAAATTTGCAGGATATCTTCATTGGGGGGTAAGCTTCTCTGGGAAGGAAAATAGCCTCATTCTGAAAAACAAGATGGCCGCCACGGGCATTTCTTTAAAAATAATATACATTTTTCTACTGGCTCTTCCTCATAGGTAGAAGGTTGAATCTCTTCATAGGTGATATGTATGACACATATACATGTCCTCTACAACCTTGCACACATTTGACCTTGAAGCTCCTAATTCAAGGTCATCCACGGAGTGCCGAAGTAACCCACATAGCGGACTTTAAAAGTGCCTATATCTCCCTTATTATTGGTCCTAGAGGTTTGCAATGTGAAGCCAACCTATAGGAAATCATGTGCTGCGAACCTTCTGATGTGGTCAGATTTGACCTTGGACCCCTCCTTCAAGGTCAAACGAGGATAGCCAAACTTATAAGTGCTTATAACTCGCTTATTATCAATCCTAGAGGTTTGGGATGGTAAACCAACATATGGGAAATCATGGGCTGGGAATCTTCTGGAGTGGTCGGATTTGACCTTGGGCCCCTCCTTCAAGGTCAAACGAGGATAGCCAAAGGTAAAAGTGCCTATAACTCGCTTATTATTGGTCCTACAGGTTTGGGATGGTAAACCAATATATAGAAAATCATGGGCTGGAAATCTTGTGGTGAGGTCGGATTTGACCTTGGGCCCCTCATTCAAGGTCAAACGAGGGCAGCCAAACTTAAAAGTGCTTATAACTCCCTTATTATTGGTCCTAGAGGTTTGGGATGGTAAACCAACCTGTAGAAAATCATGGGCTGGGAATCTTCTGGTGTGGTCAGATTTGACCTTGGGCCCCTCCTTCAAGGTCAAATGAGGATAGCCAAAGGTAAAAGTGCCTATAACTCGCTTATTATTGGTCCTAGAGGTTTGGGATGGCAAAGCAACATATAGGAAATCATGGGCTGGGAATCTTCTGGTGTGGTCGGATTTGACCTTGGACCCCTCATTCAAGGTCAAATGAGGACAGCCAAACTTAAAAATGCTTATAACTCGCTTATTATTGGTCCTAGAGGTCTGGGATGGTAAACCAGCATATAGAAAATCATGGGCTGGGAATCTTCTGGTGTGGTCGGATTTGACCTTGGGCCCCTCCTTCAAGGTCAAACGAGAATAGCCAAAGGTAAAAGTGCCTATAACTTGCTTATTATTGGTCGTAGAGGTTTGGGATGGTAAACCAACTTGTAGAAAATCATGGGCTGGGAATCTTCTGGTGTGGTCTGATTTGACCGTGGGCCCCTCCTTCAAGGTCAAACGAGGACAGCCAAACTTAAAAGTGCTTATAACTTGCTTATTATTGGTCCTACAGGTTTGGGATGGTAAACCAGCATATAGAAAATCATGGGCTGGGAATCTTCTGGTGTGGTCGGATTTGACCTTGGGCCCCTCCTTCAAGGTCAAACGAGAATAGCCAAAGGTAAAAGTGCCTATAACTCGCTTATTATTGGTCATAGAGGTTTGGGATGGTAAACCAACATATAGGAAATCATGGGCTGGGAATCTTCTGGTGTGGTCGGATTTGAACTTGGGCCCCTCATTCAAGGTCAAACGAGGACAGCCAAACTTAAAAATGCTTATAACTCACTTATTATTGGTCCTAGAGGTCTGGGATGGTAAACCAGCATATAGAAAATCATGGGCTGGGAATCTTCTGGTGTGGTCGGATTTGACCTTGGGCCCCTCCTTCAAGGTCAAACGAGAATAGCCAAAGGTAAAAGTGCCTATAACTTGCTTATTATTGGTCCTAGAGGTTTGGGATGGTAAACCAACCTGTAGAAAATCATGGGCTGGGAATCTTCTGGCATGGTCGGATTTGACCGTGGGCCCCTCCTTCAAGGTCAAACGAGGACAGCCAAACTTAAACGTGCTTATAACTCGCTTATTATTGGTCCTAGAGGTTTGGGATGGTAAACCAGCATATAGAAAACATGGGCTGGGAATCTTCTGGTGTGGTCGGATTTGACCTTGGGCCCCTCCTTCAAGGTCAAACGAGAATAGCCAAAGGTAAAAGTGCCTATAACTCGCTTATTATTGGTCATAGAGGTTTGGGATGGTAAACCAACATATAGGAAATCATGGGCTGGGAATCTTCTGGTGTGGTCGGATTTGACCTTGGGCCCCTCCTTCAAGGTCAAATGAGGACAGCCAAACTTAAAAGTCCTTATAACTCACTTATTATTGGTCCTACATGTTTGGGATGGTAAACCTACATATAGGAAATCATGCACGGGGAATCTTCTGGTGTGGTCGGATTTGACCTTGGACCCCTCCTTCAAGGTCAAATGAGGACAGCCAAAGGTAAAAGTGCTTATAACTCACTTATTATTGGTCCTAGAGGTTTGGGATGGTAAACCAACCTATAGGAAATCATGGGCTGGGAATCTTCTGGCATGATCGGATTTGACCTTGGGACCCTCCTTCAAGGTCAAACTGGGATAGCCAAAGGTAAAAGTGCCTGTAACTCGCCTATTATTGGTCCTAGAGGTTTGGGATGGTAAACCAACATATAGGAAATCATCTGCTGGGAATCTTCTGGTGTGGTCGGATTTGACCTTGGGCCCCTCATTCAAGGTCAAATGAGGGCAGCCAAACTTGAAAGTGCTTATAACTCGCTTATTATTGGTCCTAGAGGTTTGTCATGGTAAACCAGCATATAGAAAATCATGTGCTGGGAATCTTCTGGTGTGGTCGGATTTGACCTTGGGCCCCTCCTTCAAGGGCCAATGAGGATAGCCAAACTTAAAAGTGCTTATAACTCGCTTATTATTGGTCCTAGAGGTTTAGGATGGTAAACCAACACATTGGAAATCATGGGCTGGGAATCTTCTGGTGTGGTCGGATTTGACCTTGGGCCCCACGGTCAAGGTCAAATGAGGACAGCCAAACTAAAAAGTGCTTATAACTCGCTTATTATTGGTCCTAGATGTTTGGGATGGTAAACCAACATATAGGAAATCATGTGCTGGGAATCTTCTGGTGTGGTCGGATTTGACCTTGGGCCCCCTCCTTCAGGGTCAAATGAGGATAGCCAAACTTAAAAGTGCTTATAACTCGCTTATTATTGGTCCTAGAGGTTTTGGTGCATTGTCTTTACGGTGGATACAATTTGCATCGGTTCTCCGATGCGCTAGGTCTAGTTCAACTTGCCTTAATTTTGACACAGCTCCTACAGTTACGAACTCATTTCAATTGATAATCACATACTTAAAATTCTCAATTCTGAATTATTATTATAAATCTGTTCTTGTCGTTTGATAATTTATATTTAATTCTGGAGGTATATAATCTTCCTGTTGGACATTCCTTATTTATTTATATATTTGATTTGATTTTACTGATAAGATTAACTGAGCTTTTTGTATTTGATTACCCCTTTTATATTATAAGTGTTTGTTTACCATTTGTGCTGCAGCACTCCATGTCTTTGTAGTCCCACCCCCCATCCCCCACCCACCTCTGGAACCTCCAGCTATTGAGTGACACTAAATAAACAAAGGTATACAGATCTTCTGTGGTGTTTGCTTTATTATCTAATTATCTAAGACAAAGGGAGTCAGAACTGAGATTGTGTCACATATTTAGGTTGCATATATATGGACCACATATATAGGAATTGAGGAAATGAATAACTGAAAAACAATGCAAATTCTAAAAATAATATAATAAAATAATAATATAAATAATATATGATTTTTAAATAATATTTTATTTGTGAACAAATATAGAAACAGAGATACGCTTTTGGAATTATGAATTTAGAATGGACATTCAATCATCAATCATTTAAATACTTTGAAAATAGGTTCAGAGTTACCCTTTGCAGGAAGATTGAAAAGTATGATGAGTTGAGTTAAAAATAATATTTTATTTGTCAACAAATATAGAAACAGATATGCTCTTTTGAGATTATTAATTTAGAATGGACATTCAATCATCAATCATTTAAATACTTTGAAAATAGGTTCAGAGTTATCATTGCAGGAAGATTGAAAATATGATCTGTTGAGTTATGTATTCGACGTCTGGGGATACACCATCTTCCTTGGGAAGATATAAATTTAGTAGATTGATGTGCTGAAGTTCATATAACTTTTCCCAATCCAACAAATGGATTAAATAAAAAATTCCCGATCAAAACCTGTGGTGTGAGTGATGACCTGTCTGGGGATATGTTGGCGCCGAGTTGGCCCAATCTAGTTTAATCTGTATAATAATTTCCTGATAATGAGAAAACAGCTGTTTCAAATTGTGTTCTGTCAAATCAAATAACCTTTGGAAATAATTCTGTGAGGTAATATTGTATAACTCTCAAAAGCTTCTTATAAAGATAGACATGGAGGAGTTGCCAGTGAACCATGTGAATGTGTGTCTCACATGATGGTGTGCTGTGTTTCAGACTTAATTGTGGTGGTCGCCTCCATCGTGGTGTTGGCAGTGGGCTCTAATGGACAAGTGTTTGCCACCTCAGCAATCAGGTGAGGAAGTGGTTCTCCGAGGGAACATGGGTACTGCATACTGCGGGGGAGGTATAGGGGTATTTAGGGAGAAAAAGATCAAAAGAATTAAAAATATGAATCATTTTATGGAGAGTACCAGCTTTATGACACTACTATTTGCTGTGTATTTGTTTGTACGGATACTGTGGGTCAGTGTTCATGACAAGTACAAAGTTGTACAAAATTGTACAAGTGAAAAGTTTTTGACCAAATTTTAAAACTTAAAAATGAAGAAATTTACAAATAAAAATCAATTTTTACCCCACAGCCCTGAAAGGGTTTCTGGGTATTGTTTTCAACTATGGTGTCCGGACGGGCGGGCGGTCGAGTGGGCAGGCAACGGGAAAATATATCCCGCCATATCTCAGACACTGCAGAGTTCATTTTACCGTGCGTTTCCACGTCTTTTGTCGCTATACTGGGGTGAAAACATGCGTACACATTATGGTACCAAGTCGCAGTAACGCATACACCTTGCGTTACGCCTGCGTTTTTGCTGTAAATATTGGGGAAATTAGATGGATTTTGTTTTAAGAATCAAATAAAAGGACATATATATTGTCTTTTTAACCCAATTCCTCCATGTTTTCTTGCTTCTAAATGCCTTAATTTGATTGGTGTAGTGGAAATGGCATTGTCCAATCACAGTTCATTTAACAAATTTTTGGTATTTATCAATAGAAAACACATTTCGTGGTTCTTTTGATGACATTTTTTTGACAAGTCCAATCATGAATAGCTCCAAGAGACAAATTTTAAAGGAACTTAAAGGACATTTTTAAAACATTATGATGATTGAAATGAAAGTGATATTGGGTCAAGCAATATTGGGGGGGAAAATCAAAGGAACTTTTGCTGAGAGTTGGTTAGGGAAATATCCCTGGTTAAGGTTTGACTCATTAATAATAAATAAAAATGCTGGATGATTTTCCATCTGTAATTCCTGGTAATTTGCCATGACTTGAAATTGTCACAGTAGAAATTTAAACTGTTTAACTTAAAAAATAAACAAACTTTAATTATTGCAAATATATATAATGCTGACTACAAATATATGTCTCGAATTGAAATTGAAGGTTTTTTCACAGTGAGTAGACTTAAATTTGATTTAGTATTGCAAATTCACTTTTAAGATAGTTTTTTCTCTTCCCTCCTATTTATGTCAATTTACTCAAATGTAAGGTTAATTTTTTTTTTATTTGACTCCTCGCATTTACTAAATGTCTCACCAAATTTTAGTGTAGGAGTCATTTGACTCAAGTAGCCGCAACTCTAGATTGAACGCTGCACTGTAAGGTGTAGGAAGTTGATACTTGGTAGGGACCTTGAGTTTGAAAGTCTTGTCCGAGCTATATCTCAGAAACTGTAAGGTGTTAGGAAGTTGATACTTGGTAGGGACATTGGTTGGGAGGTGTAGGTGTGCAATGTCATGGTGTGACCTTGATTTGACCTTTGGCCTTGCCATAGTGGCCCTGACCTATAAAATCTTTTCTGGTCTATATCTCGGAAACCGTAAGATGTAAAAAGTTGATAATTGTTAGTTACATTGGTTAGGGGGTATAGGTGTGCAGCATCATGGTGCGACATTGATTTGACCTTTGACCGTCTTGTAGTGACCTTGACCTATAAAATCCTGTCTGGGCCATATCTCAGACACTGTACTTTGTAGGGAGAATGGTTTGGGGTTGTAGGTGTGCAACGTCATGATGTGACCTTGATTTGACCTTTGACCTTGCTATAGTGAACTTGATCTATAAAATCTTGTCCGAGCTATATTTCAAACCTTAAGGTGTAAGAAGTTGATAGTTGGTAGGCACATTGGTTAGGGTGTGTAGGTTTGCAACATCATGAGGTGACCTTGATTTGACCTTGAAGCTTGTCATAGTGAAGTTGACCTATGAAATATTATTCGGGCTATATCTCAGAAACCAAAGGTGTAGGAAGATGTTACATGGTAGGAACTTTGGTTGGGGGATATAGGTGTGCAATGTCATGGTGTGACCTTGATTTGACCTTTGACTTTGCAGTACTGACCTTGACCTATAATGTCTTGTCTGGGCTGTATCTCGGCAGCTATAAGGTGTAGGAAGTTAATGCATGGTAGGGACATGGTTGGGTGTTGTAGGTGTGCAATGTTTTTATGTGACCTTGATTTGACCTGTGATCGTGCCTTAGTGACCTTGACCTTTAAAATTTTGTCTAGGCAATATCTCTGTAACCGTAAAGTGTAGGAAGTTGATTGTTGGTAGGGACATTGCTTAGGGGTTGTAGGTGTGCAACATGATGGTGTGATCTTGATTTGACCTTTGACCTTGTAGCGACCATGAGTTTTAAAATCTTGGCCGGGCTATTTCTTAGATTCTGTCAGGTGTAGATGGTTGACACCTGAAATGGACATTGGTTAGGGGGTGTAGGTGTGCATCATCTTGTGTGACCTTTAACTTTGACTCTGCCAAAGTGCGTTCACCTGCCACATTTGAGACATGTTTCTCTTATAAAAAAGATGTATGGATTGCTCCAACTGATTATTTTATATGTACTTTTACATAATTGTGCTATTTCCATTGACAGCTATTCTCCAAGTAATAAATTTTAAATCTGCACAGTTTTTAGTTTACTGATTAATGCTGTCATATTTCTATTGGATTGGTTTTAATACTTTATCTTTACATACATTTTCTTAGGATATTATTTTCTGTTAGATGTTATTTTCTCTACTTAAACATTATTTGGACCTTTATATAACTGACACTACTCTGAAAGTATCCTGACCGATGTATTGTTTCACCACTTCTATATCTCATGGTGTTGAAAACTATTTCCCAAAGCTGTGGGGTATTTTTTTTTTATTCAACATACTTTACAGCCTACAATATACCATTTCTTGTAGGAAATAAAGAAGTGTAAAACTCCGGAATTTTTTTTCCAAAATCTTCAATGCCGAATATTGTCTATATATCCCTGAGTTAGAAGAGCCATAATCCCACTCATCATCTGACTCATAATCAGAGTAACAAGGGTTATTGGTTACTGCTAGGGGTGTAACTTGAGTAGTCGACGCTCACCGAGCGAAGCAAATTTCACAAAAATTCGATCCCAATTCTCAGGGTCGGGTGCTCGTGTATATTTTTAATAGAACATAAATAACACACCTTACTTACTTTAAATTGCATAATCCACCATTTTAAACAAAATATTATTGATATTATATGCTGACAATAACTAATTCAAGCGATTCAAAGCTTTTATCTTTATATTTTTTTGGTTTACGGGAGCCTCCATATTGGATGTCGTTTCCTGTTGAGGTGGATTCTAAACTTCGCGAGGGCTCGATGTTGAGTCGAATTTTTATCTGCGAGCAATCGACCTGAATTATTTGTACTCGTCACACCCCTAGTTACTGCCACATTTTAAACATCTTCATTAATGAAGAAAAGAAAAAAAAAACAAGAAAAAAAATCTTCATCAATGGCTGGATCATTGGTCAATCACATTTTCCCTTTATTTTTATACATTAACCAAAAAATTCCTCTGTTGCTTCATCCAATAGTTAACCAAGAACTTCATCAAAAACGTATCAGACAGGGTATTGTACTACTGGTATAGAAAACTCAGTCAGCCTAAACACACCAAAACAGATCAAAACGACATATAACAAAAATGGGAAAGAAGACCTCAAACAGAATATTGTTTTGATTGGGATGGCTAATATATTAACAGTGGAAACGTTTTGAATGGTTGGTGTGATGAGCGATAATACAAACTAACAACGTGAGATGAAATATGGACAGAAGTTTTTGGTTATTTTCTTTAAAATTAAGGAATTCTACATGTTGTAAATTATTTTATTTTACTGGCCAACTGGGCCAAGAAGTCCTCAAAAGATGTAGGCCCTCCGCAATACTGGGTGGCCTCAGATGTAGGCCCGCCGCAATACTTGGTGGCCTCAGATGTAGGCCCGCCACAATACTGGGTGGCCTCAGATGTAGGCCCGCCGCAATACTTGGTGGCCTCAGGTGTAGGCCCGCCACAATACTGGGTGGCCTCAGATGTAGGCCTTCCGCAATACTTGGTGGTCTCAGGCCACAGGGCCAACGGCCGTTTCGAACACTGCTGTGGGTCACATAATCTGTTTCTCGGTTTAAGTTTTAGATTTGTTTCTTTATTTGCAGACGTTTAAGGTTGTGTTGTGTGTTACTGCATGAATATGTGTATGAATATGTGTATGAATATGTCGGGGAATTTTTCGGGGAAAAGAGTATTCATTTGCTAGTAAAAGCGAAGTAGGTTGAATAATTTGTTATTCCATCAGATTCTGGCTTTACATATCTGAAATAATATTTTGTTGAAATTTTCACAGAAAAATTGCACAAAAATTTATGTTTAATGTTAAAAGCCACTGGTTTTCAAAAGTTTATAAATTCTAACCGGTCGTTCATTTTTTATGTCAGCTGACTTATGTCATCACTCTGCGGCGTTTACGTCCGCGTACACGTCCGTGTCAACAATTTCTCCTCCAAAACTACAAGGCCTGGAGACATGCTGTTTTTTTTTAAGATACCTTATCTATCGAGGATGAAAAATTGTTCAAGGCATGCAAATCTGTCTGTTCGTCTGTTTGCTAGAGACATTACAAGGGAGGTACCCCCACCAAAAGTGTGAAAATTTCAACACTTTATCACAATTTTCTCAGTAACTATTGCAGGGATTTCTCTCATATCTTGCATATATGTACTAGGTCACAAATAGATTCGCTTGTGTGAGTATCAGACCAGGATCTGTCTTAATTTTTTTTTTATAAATTTTTTTCAATAATTTTTATTGCATTAAAATTCATGAAATAATGCACTAAATCACTTATTTTCTCATTGACTATTGCCGGGATTTCTCTCTTATCATGCTTATATGTACTAGGCCACTGGTAGATTCCCTTGTGTGAATATCAGGCCTGGATCTTTTTTAATTACTTATTTATGAATTTTTTAAATAATTTTTAATTCATTAAAATTTATGCAATCATGCACTAAATAACCTATAACTTGAAAAGTATTGCATTTAGAGCATTTTGTTAAAATATGTCATTCAGCTATTTTTTCCATAGCTACAACATGGTGAGTAACTTGGGTGTCTATTCCAATAGCTAAGTGAGTAATAGCTACTTTCTGATTTTTCAGTACCTTTCATAGTGAGAAAAATTACTTGTAACTCAAAAACTATTGCATTTACAGAATTTTGTAAAAATATGTTATTCAGCTACTTGTGGGTTAGCTATAACACAGTAAAATTGCAGACCTGTAGCTCATTGCATAGCCAAGTAATAGCTACTTTGAGGTTATCACTGTTGGGTAAATTGCTCGTATCTTCAAAACTGTTGCATTTAGAGTATTTTGTTTTGTATGTTTTTCATGTACTTTTGGGGCAACTATAACATTGTAAAATTGCAGACCTGTAGCCCATGGCATAGCTGAGAAATGGCTATTTTCAGGTTTTCACTGTTGAGTAAATCAGTTGTAACTTGAAAACTATTGCATGTAGAATATTTTGTTTAAATTTGTTGTTCACCTACTTTTTGGTCAGCTATAACATAGTGAATTTGCCGACCTGTATGTCATGGTATAGCTGAGTAATAGCTGCTTTCAGGTTCTCACTGTTGTGTAAATCAGTTGTAACTTGAAGACTATTGCATTTAGAGTATTTTATTCAAATGTGTTGTTTACCTACTTTTGGGTCAGCTATAACATAGTAAAGTAGCAGACCAGTAGCTCATTGCATAGCTGAGCAATAGCTAGTTTGAGATTTTCTCTATTGACTAAATCAGTTATAACTCAGTGATGCTTCTAGAGCGCGGGATACGCGATATCTCGCGAGTTTTAGTACTAGCCCACAATTCGGTATATTCGGCGCATTCGGTAGAAGACGCGATCCCGCATGTTTACAAAATGGAGGGGCACCGATCGTTTCGGCAGAATCCTTTAATTTTATCATCATGAAGGCTATATTTCGTCGTTTTTTCAGTGAAAAATGTTATTTCATATGAAAACAAAATGGATACTACAGTTTGGAAGTGGATGATGCAAACGTCAGATACTAACAATAATACTGTTGAACCAGTTCATACAGCATGTGTGCTACCTCATATCTTCTCATGAATATTAATGAGTTGGGAGCTATGGCCGTGAGTTCTCAAGTTTAAAGTGTTAGATCTTTGTTGAGGGTTCTACTTTATAAAATATTGCTATGCGGAAATCTATGACCTCATATCATCTCATGAATATTAATTACTTGGGTGCTATGGCCATGAGTTCCCCAGTTTAAAGCATTTGGTCTTTCATCTATTTTAAAAAATATTGCTAGAAAAGTATTGTTGTAGAATATGGCCCCAGGTCTTTAATATTTTTTTTTATCCAAGCAGTGATCCAGATCATAAAAATTAATGTGATCTAAGTTGGATCAGTTTCCATCTTCAATTTTTTTCATGAAGATCCATACAGTAGCATTTGTGTATTCCCGCCCATTTTACCATTTTCTTCACCGACTGTCCACGATTAAGGGTCGCAGACAGGATCAGGGCTTAGTCCTTTGGTGGAACAGGGGCGTAACAAACATACGGACAGACAGATGCTTCCGAAATTAACCCCTCTTTGGCGGATGTAAAAGTTCCCATTTTTATTGACCAAGCCCCCACATTTTTCGGACATGGGGGGGGGGGGACTGCCCCCACATTTCAAAATTTCTAGAATCAACACTGTAACTTGAAAACTATTGCATTTAGAGAATTTGTTTAAATATGTTATTCATATACTTTTGAATTAGCTATGACATTGTAAAATTGGAGACGTGTAGCTCATGGCATAGCTGAGCAATAGCTACTTTCAGGTTCTTACTGTTGTGTAAATCAGTTGTAACTTGAAAACTATTGTATTTAGAGTATTTTTTTAAAATACATTGTCCGCCTACTTTTGGGTCAGCTATAACATAGTAAAGTTCCAGGCTCATTCCATAGATGAGCAATAGCTACTTTGAGGTTTTCTCTGTTGAGTTAATCAGTTGTAACTTAAAAAAAATATTGCATTTAGAGTATTTTGTTATCTCTGCCAAAGAGGTTATGTTTTTGCCTGGGTTTGTCTGTCCGTCTG
Source organism: Sabellastarte sp. h YS-2021 (assembly GCA_964017235.1). Classification (NCBI taxonomy): domain Eukaryota; kingdom Metazoa; phylum Annelida; class Polychaeta; order Sabellida; family Sabellidae; genus Sabellastarte; species Sabellastarte sp. h YS-2021. The sequence continues at coordinate 1,873,288 of OZ024927.1, forward strand.
TTTGTTTGTTTGTGAACAAGATAACTGAAAAACTTATGCACGGATTTTGATAAAATTTTCAAAATATGTCCCAAATGGTAAAAAGGAAGAAGTAATTCGATTTTGGGAGTGATTCGGATCACTGTCTGGATCTTCTGGATTCACAAAATTTAATTTTTAAAGAAAGATAGCTCAAAAACTTGTGGAGGGATTTTGATGAAAGTTTCAGGATATGTGAGAAATTGGTAAAGGAAGAAGTGATTAGATTTTGGGAGTGATCTGGATCACCGTCTCTATCTTCTGGATCCCTGAATTCTTTAAAGGAAGATAATTCGAAAAGTTATGGACGGATTCAAATGAAATTTTCAGGACATATCCTAAATGGGACAAGAGACAAGTGATTAGATTTTGGGAGTGATCTGGATTATCTGGATCCAGGCTGCCACATGCGTTTGTGAACAAGATAACTAAAAAACTTATGGACGGATTTTGATGAAATTTTCCGCATTTTTCTGAAAAGGTAAAAAGGAAGAAATGATTACATTTTGGGAGTGATCCGGATCACTATCTGGATCTTTTGGACAGAAGACAGATAACTCAATAACTTATGGATGGATTTTGATGGAATTTTCGAGAAATGTCCTAAATGGGACAAGGAACAAGTGATTATATTTTGGGAGTGATCTGAATCACTGTCTGGATCCAGACCGCCATATAATTTTAGGATGGATTTTGATATTTTTAGGATATCTTAGAAATAGTAAAAGGAAGAAGTGGTAAAAGGAAGAAATGATTCAATTTTGCAAGTGATCCGGATCACTATCTGGATCTTCTGGATCCATGAAATGTAATTTTTAAAGATAGATACCTCAAAAAGTTAGGGATGGATTTTGATGAAATTTTCAGGATATGTCCTAAATGAGACAAGGAACAAGTGATTTGATTTTGGGAGTGATCGGGATCACTGTCTGGATCATCTGGATCCAGGAAGTTATAGCCAGATAATTTTAGGGTGGATTTTGATGATGGCCCAGGAATTGACCTCCCTTGGCGGAGGTATGCGCTCTCTGAGTGCTCTTGTTTAAATATGTTGTTCACCTACTTTTGGGTCAGCTATAACATAATGTCATGGCATAGCTGAGTAATAGTTACACTCAGGTTCTCACTGTTGAATAAATCATTTGTAACTTGAAAACTATTGCATTCAGAATATTTTCTTTAAATATGTCATTCGCCTACATTTGGCTCAGCTATAACATAGTAAAGTTGCAGACCAGTAGCTCATTACATAGCTGGGCAATAGCTACTTTGAGGTTTTCTCTGTTTAGTAAATCGGTTGTTACTTGAAAAGCAGTGCATTCAGAGAATTTTGTTTAAATATATTATTTATCTACTTTTGAATTAGCTATAACATTGTAAAATTGCCCTTGTGTAGCTCATGGCATAGCTATGTATTAGCTGTTCTCAGGTTCGCACTGTTGGATAAATCAGTTGTAGCTTGAAAACTATTGCATTTAAAGTATTTTCTGTAAATATGTTGGTCGTCTACTTTTTGGGTCCGCTATAACATAGTTAAAATGCAGACCTGTATGTCATGGCATAGCCAAACAACTTTCAGGTTCTCAATGTTGAATGAATCAGATGTAACTGGAAAACTATTGCATTTAGAGTATTCTGTCTAAATATGTCATTCACATACTTATGGGTCAGCTATAACATAGTGAAATTGTAGACCTGTAGCTCATGACATAGCTGAGCAATAGCTACTTTTATGTTTTCACTGTTCAGTTAATCGGTTGTAACTTGAAAACTATTGCATTTACAGTAATTTTTTTAAATAAGTTATTAACCTACTTTTGGGTCAGCTATAAAATACTAAAATCGCAGACCTGTAGCTCCTTGCATAGCTAAATAATAGCTACTTTCAGGTTCTCACTGTTGAGTAAATCAGTTGTAACTTGAAAACTGTTTCATTTATAGCATTTCTTTGAATGTGTTATTTACCTACTTAAAATTGCAGCCCTTTAACTGATTGCATAGCTGAGCAAAAGCTACTTTGTGATTCTCACTGGTGACTAAATCAGTTGTAACTCAAAAACTATTGCATTTGCAGTATTTTCTTTAAATATGTTTTTAACCTACTTTTTACACCTCAACAGTTACCTTGTTACTTTTCTTCTGAATACCATTTGCAGGGCACAACTTTTGTGTCCTTTTCTTCTGTCACTCTGAAACTCAGAACACACAGTTAGTTGACACAGAGCCCGTTCACGGCCACTGATTGCTTGTATTACAAAACCAACTGAAAATCAAATAAATTGGTTTTTTATTTGCAACCTTATGGGCTGTATATAAAACACCTTGAGTTATAGGAAGTTCATACTTGATGGGGACATAATTTGGTTGGGTTTGTAGGTGTGCTATATCATGGTAAGATTTGGATCTGACACTTGTGACCTTGACCTTCAAAATTTTGGCCACACTATATTTTTGAAACCATAAGGTAGAGGAGGTTGATACTTTGGACATTAGTTGGGGATGTAGGTATACAATGTCATGGCATTACTTTGAACCTTTGACCTCATTGTTTCTACATATTCACTGCAGCATGTATAGACTGTATATCGGAGGTTGTATTCATGTGTAGAGATGTGAGGTGTAGGGTTATCTCTGCATACTGTGTCATAACTTTAGTTTTTCTATAGAGGTGCGAGGTGTAGGGTTCCTCTCTGTATGCATATTTTGTTATACAGTTTGTCTGTCTGTAGAGATGTGAGGTGTAGGGTTCCTCTCTGTATACACACTGTGTCATACAGTTTGTTTGTCTGTAGAGATGTGAGGTGTAGGGTTCCTCTCTGTATACACACTGTGTCATACAGTTTGTTTGTCTGTCTGTAGAGATATGAGGTGTAGGGTTTCTCTCTGTATAGACACTGTGTCATACAGTTTGTTTGTTTGTCTGTAGAGATGTGAGGTGTAGGGTTCCTCTCTGTATACACACTGTGTCATACAGTTTGTTTGTCTGTAGAGATGTGAGGTGTAGGGTTTCTCTCTGTATACACACTATGTCATACAGTTTGTGTGTCTATAGAGATGTGAGGTGTAGGGTTCCTCTCTGTATACACACTGTGTCATACAGTTTGTTTGTCTGTAGAGATGTGAGGTGTAGGGTTTCTCTCTGTATGTATACTGTGTCATACAGTTTGTCTATTTGTACAGGGGTGGGGTCCTGTCTATGCATACCGTGTCATACAGTTTGTTTATCTGCTTGTAGAGGTGTGAGGTTTCTTCAGATCCTCAGAATGTTACATGTGGACAGACAGGGAGGTACCTGGAGACTGCTGGGCTCAGTTGTGTACATACACAGACAGGTAAGTCTGTACAAACAGTTGTAGAAGTAAGTGTATAAGGTTTAATATTTCCTAATAACAGATGTATATACTGTACGACTAACTCTATAACCAAATGTGAAATGTAGAGAGAGGTGATAGAAAACCAAGGCCTTTGATTCCAAATATACCAGCAGATCTGCCCCTGAGCCCTCATCAAGGTCAAACTGGGGTCATAATTTTGGATTTCTTGTATTTTACATTGTATCTTCATAAATGTTGCCTATAATCCTATAAAGCTTAATTAAGCGGCCCGTCAGGGACGCTTATTTGTTTTCACCGAAGTTCGACTGATTATGGTCTCCCTTGAATAACTTCTTAGCCTTTCATATTTTTCTTCCCTTCTTATCTTTCTTTAAAACTATAGGGGCGGGAAAAATTTTTGACATACTTTGCGCAGACCTTAAGCTTTACTTAAGGTAACCTTAAGCATACCTCCAAAACACCTCGTCATCGCGTTTCGGAAAAAAACACACACACCTGTGCTATAAAATTTATCAGGTACATTCTAGACCAAATTTCCAAGGTCGGAAAGGATTTTCTCATTAATCGGACCATAGATGCCTGAATGGGAGGCGTTTTATTTTCGTAAATTTTTTAAAAATGGGTACTTGGTCTGTATCTCAAAAATGGTCAGGATTTCGGCGTTTTGTTGGAATAACTTATTCAGCTACTTTTTCATAATCTTTTACATGCCGAAGTTTTAGCCCTGTATCTGCAATTTTAAGGTCACCTTAACGTCAAAAAACGGGGTTTTAGCCCCCAGTTCACTTAGTTTTTCACTTTTTTTCAACCAAACTTGGCACATATATTAAGATTTGCCAAAGTAATATCCTGACTTTATGGTGACCTTAAACTCAAAATGTTAATGGACATTTGGCCTGCTTAAAGTCATCAAATTGGAATAAAATGCTCTGGCTCCTTTCTTTTTCCATTTTTTTATATTGAAATTATCACTGGTATTAAACTAGATAAAAATAATATTTATTGTCACCTTAAACTCTCAGTATGAATGGACTTGTAGCCACCTTAAAGTGAAATAAGGGGGTTTTCAGCCTCCAAGTATCTTATTGTTCGACTGACCTCAGTTAAACTTTGCACACTTATAAAGGATGGCAAACCAAAGGGTTATCCTGACTTTAAGGTGACCTTAAACTGTTAATATAATTTTGGCCCCCCCTAAAGTCATAACATTTGAATAAAGCCATCAGCTAAACTTTGTACACTTATAAAGGATGACAAAAGGGACATTCTCATTTTATGGTCACCTTAAAGTCGCAACATGGATGAAGTTATGGTCACCTTGCAGTGAAATTATGGAGTTTTTAATCTCCAGCTATCGTATTGTTCAGCAGAGCTCGGCTAAATTTGTACACTTTTAAAGATGACATTAGGGACATTCTTATTTTCTTTCCACCTTGGAGTTCCAATACAAGTACAGTCATGGCCATCTTGACGTGAAAATGAGGATTTTCAGCCCCTAACTGATTTACTGCTCAGTAACATCAGTTTAACTTGACATTGATTATACTAAAGTAAGATTTTGTATAACATTTCACTTAAAATTCCTGTACTTAAGAGGCTTTGGCCATCTTAACATGATAAATATATACTTCTTGCTCCCTCCTCATTTATTTTCACACTTTTTAAAACCACACCTGGCATATGTATGCTTAAAAATATTTATGCTGTCTGGCAAACCTAATCTCTTAGTGTTTATGAAGTCATGACATCTTCAAAGAAAAATGAGCTATTTATGATGCACTGATGTGGTTATTAACATATTGCAACTGATCAGTGTTCACATAATATAAATTCCCAATTTTAGGCAGATTAAAAAAAACACATTCTTCTGATTCCATTCATTTGGAAATGTGGGGATATCACTTTTCCTTTTTGGAAAAAAAGCTTCAATTGATTCAACTTTTGTTTTGTAGAAGGAGTTGATGAGCTACTTGTTCACATAGACTATATAAATTGGTCAAATGTATACACCTGACTTCTTTCACAATATAAGATGCTTGAAAAAAAAAACACTTTCTCATAAACAGTTTTTCTTGTACAGCATTTTATGTATCTCCAGCTGAGTGGAAATGAATGACTTGTCCTTTTCTTCTTCCTTACCAACTCTGTTGTGTGATATCTATCAAAAGGCACATTCATGGAAAGTCTTTCTATGCAGAAAGAACCCCCCAACTCCCCTTTAGTGCACACAAAAAGCAAGTGGAAAAAAGAATGGCCTCAGTGGGGGAAGTGGGGGGGTTCATTGAGGGAGATGATAGATAGAGATATGACTGGTTTCACAGATTGACTGTAACATATATATGTGTGTGTGAAGCAAAAGTGGAACCAAAAAAAGTGGAATATTTATGCTGTTCTTTCGAATGTATATTGTTTTCTTTTCTTTTACTTTCTTCCATTTCACTTAGACTTCTACATTTAATTAATTTTAGCTCAAGTGGGAAATGAATTTTTGAAACTTTAATGCATTCAAATTCCTGAAGTGATGCACTAAATCACTTATAACTTGAAAAGTATTGCGTTCACAGCATTTTGTTAAAATATGTTATTAGGCTACTTTTTCCATAGCTACACCAAGTCCAGTAACTTGTTTGGTCTTAAATTTGTGCATTATTGAAGTGTGGAATGGATCATGATCTCCTACTCTTATTCCTAAGCCTAGATTTTTAATTTCAGTTGCTAAATCATTCATAAATATTACAATATATAAACTCATACTTTTCTTTCCCAATAAATGCAGTAACATTTTTCTAGTAGTATAGCTTGACTTGTTTGTAACTTGATTTTTCTTGTAAGCAATAACCCTAAAGCAAAATCAGTAACTTTTGAACAAAAAGTCTAACACACTTTGGTTCACTGGATTTTATTAGTGGTTTTGTTAAGTTTTTAGTTGAAGCACAACCAGTAATTTTAAACAATAGTTCTTAAGCATCTTAGTCCACTGCATTCAATTAGTGTTTTATACTTAAGTCTGATACTAATGACATTTTGAACAGAAATGTCTGTGGTCAGTGTACCCTTTCACTTGAGACCTCTTCTCTGAGAACATTACCAAAGAATGTAGGACATACAGAATCCGGGAAAAAAATGCCTCCTGGACAAAATGCCTCACAGAAAAAAATGCCTCCTGGAAAAAATGCCTCCTAGAAAGAATGCCTCCTGGATATTTTGTGACTAGGAAAAAATGGCTCCTGAGAAAAAAAAGTTATTTCAACTTGTAAACATGTTACATATGAAACCTATAACGTATAATATCAAAAACATGTTAATTTCAGATATTTACAGTCAAAACCAGAACGTACAATATCGTGAAGTACAAATTACAAATATCTTCTTGAAAGGGTATCCCTTCAGCTGTACTCTGGAGCAGTTTAAAAGCATGATTTATGGCTGTGAGGTTTCTTGATGAAATAGTTGTGGCCTTTATGGCTTACAATATGCATTCTAATCAAATTACAACATAAGTTATCCCCTCTGTAAGGAGTTGATCGCAGTTACATGCACTAGGAGTGGCAGAAATGTAATTACAAGAAAAACACGACACCTGTCATAATGGAAACCAGGGATGAGCAGCCAGCCAAAAGAGTGAGAAGCACCAGCAAAACCTTACAAGAGAAACTTACATACCTTTGTACAGCTAAGCAAAATGGGTAAAAGAATGTGAATTTTTGACAGCATTTAGCATTTATTACCTTTCAAGGTTAAGTGTATGACCCTTTGAGTTTCACTTATTGTGTAATTTTATAACTTTTAATATAACTTGTAGTTGATGTATTACTATCGACAACCCCATTCATGTATTAAACTTGGCTTCATCTTTACTATTTTGTTTTTTTATCGTTGTTCACTTTCCACATATGACATATCAATGAAGTCGTGGCCACCTTACAGTAAATGAAGGGGCTTACAGTTCCCAACTAACTTAACATCCTGACAAGGGTGACAACTGAGACATTATTTTCTGGTCCCGTGAAGTAGCAAAGGCTCAGTGGTGTGAGTATCTGGGTATTGAGAGCATTTGACTAAAATACTTTCTCCACATTTTAAAACCACCATCTTGCTTGTCAACATATACAATTGAAAGGGAAACTTAAAATATTGGAAACACATCCTAAATCTGAAGAAGTTGCACAACCCATATTTTTATAAACTAGGCGATAATTATTGTGATTTCTTTAAGAGGAAACTACCATGTTTTAATTTCATCAGTCTCAGCTCTTGTCAATGGTCGATTTAATTTTGAGTGTACTCAAAACATCTTTTCTCAGAATTCCAGAATCAGTACAGTTTTGCATAGGGGGCCTCCCAATCTACACATTTTTTATACCACCCCATCCCTACCTTAAAGTCCCAATATCAATGCAGTTATGGCCACATTACAGTAAAACAGGGGGATTTGTAGCTCCCAACTGACTTACTGTTCAACTAACATCAGTTAAACCTTGACACAGTTATTATACAACTCAAAGGAAGATTTCTAGCACCTGTTCAACCTACATTCACAGTATTTAAGAAGCTCTGGCTACCTTAATGTCACAGAGGCATCCAGTGGTTACTAAAGATTATTCTTTGTTATATTGCTGCCTACACCACCACAGTGTGTAGAGATTTCAGTTCTATCAGGAGAAGTTTTAGAACTAGGCTTTTCAAATTTGTAGGATCTGTTCATTGTGACAAAAGCTAGACACAGTAATTTTGGCCCGATTTTTAAAGAACAATTTTTCTGCAACAGAAGTGTTTTTGATGGTCATCAAACATATTTACACAATCTGTGGCTGGTTTTCATCTGAGAGGGTTAAAATCTCTTTGTGGATGATCCTTTTGGTGGATATATCCTGTTCTCTATAGAACACAGGCACTTGACTTCGAAGTGTGTGCTTCCAGGTCATCCATTGACCTCTATAAAGCCAGAGTAGTTGAATTTGGGGATTTTCTTGCTAATAGATGTCCCTGTTTGCTGTGAAACTTAAAGATTGTTTTCTAAATCTGCTTGACTTTCAGCAGTTTACATAATTAGATGAATTATATACTCTTAAGTTTTGATGTTGGCCTACTTGTCAGTCAGTTGACATTATGACATCGTTCTGCAGTGTCCACACTCAGGTATTAGTCCATGTCCACACTCTGGTATTAGTCCATGTCCACACTCTGGTATTGGTCCATGTCCACACTCTGGTATTAGTCCATGTCCGCACTCTGGTATTAGTCCATGTCCACACTCTGGTATTGGTCCATGTCCACACTCCAGTATTAGTCCATGTCCACACTCAGGTATTAGTCCATGTCCACACTCTGGTATTAGTCCATGTCCACACTCTGGTATTAGTCCATGTCCACACTCTGGTATTAGTCCATGTCCACACTCTGGTATTAGTCCATGTCCACACTCTGGTATTAGTCCATGTCCACACTCTGGTATTAGTCCATGTCCACACTCAGGTATTAGTCCATGTCCACACTCCGGTATTAGTCCATGTCCACACTCTGGTATTAGTCCATGTCCACACTCAGGTATTAGTCCATGTCCACACTCTGGTATTGGTCCATGTCCACACTCTGGTATTAGTCCATGTCCACACTCCGGTATTAGCCCAAGTCCACACTCAGGTATTAGTCCATGTCCACACTCAGGTATTAGTCGATGTCCACACTCCGGTATTAATCCATGTCCACACTCTGGTATTAGTGCATGTCCACACTCTGGTATTAGTCCACACTCTGGTATTAGTCCACACTCTGGTATTAGTCCATGTCCACACTCAGGTATTAGTCCATGTCTACACTCTGGTATTAGTCCATGTCCACACTCAGGTATTAGTCCATGTCCACACTCCCGGGGGGTTGACTATGTTGGTGGGTAAGCTAGCCTAAACAGTAAGTCTTAATTTGACTTCTAAAACTTGAAATGGTCTGTTCTGATCTGACACTAAATGAGAGCCTGTTCCATTCCACTGGCACAGCTGTGGCAAAACCCTGTCAACTTATGGTCTTCCTGGGAAGGACTGAAGAAACTGGTGATCGGTTTCCTTGTGTGAGACTACTAGACTTGATCAGGGATTACAAATGGGCAACACTGTCTTTGCCGACCCCGTACAGTAGGGAATTACAGTAGTCTAATCGACTTCTGACCATAGCGTGTGCCAGAAGAACTGTAGTGTCAACAGTTAGGAATTTGCAAATGTGTCGCAAAACCCAAAGGTGATAATAGCAGGCACAGCATATCTTAACCACATGACTGTCAAAGGTGTCTTCTGTGACAAAAGTAACACCTAGGGTTTTTACCTACTCTGGTGGCATTATGGAGCTTGAAGGAATGGAACAGGAAATGTTGGTATAAGTGACCCTCAGATTTGTTTATCGCTGATGATAATGAATTCAGTCTTGTCAGTTCATCCACTCCTGAACAAAAACAAGACACTCTGTCAACTCTGCAATACTGAAGTCAAAATTCCTAGTCTGTTGCAAATAAATCTGGGTGTCATTGGCATACAGATGGTGTGTGATCTTAAAACTTGAAATGTCTAAGGGGAGAAGTATAAAGAGTTAAAAGAAGGGGACCTAGAACTGAACCTTGGGGGATGCCAAAAGGGAGATGGAAAGCCTCAGAAAAACTTGTCCCCTAAATTAATTTTCTGATTGAGATTGGTATGGTAAGAATCCAACCATGTCAATACAGTAGCATCAACACCAAACCAGTCATTTAGACAATCAATGTAAGATGGAGTGATTAGTTGTGCCAAAAGCTGCAGACAGATCTAGCAATGTCAGAACAACTGCTTTCCCTGAATCTACAGAAGTAGATTTATCATGTTGGATTCTGAGGAGTGCTGCCTCAGTTGAGTGAAAACTCCTGTATACTGACTGATGGACACTGAAGCCAGTGTAGGTGAGCTTTAGCATGTCCATTTTCTTCAATGGAACATGCTTATCAAGAAGGTTGCACAGAGTTGTGAAATGTTATGACTGAGAAGACTGGCTGTTTATGAGGACAACTGATAAGATTCAAATGTAAAATGTCTTCACTAAACTCTTGGCATTAATTTTATGAATACTGACACATGTAAGTTCACAGGGCTTATTAACAGGTACTTTCACAGAAACATTTACTGTGAAATGGTCAGATAGGCAATCTGTAACTTGTGACCAGACTTCTGGCACGATTCCCTTTTGCAGAAAACATCAAGAATACGGCTATAGACACTGTCCACCTCTTAAATCTTATCTAGTTACATTTTCATTCCCTTTTCATCAAGCCACAGGCATATTACAGTCTGTTATAATGTGTAGAACTCAGAAATAGATACACTGCATACAACTTTTATAAAATTATGGCCTGTATACTACAGGTTTATTAAGCATCAGTAGTGATTTGATTGTGTTTGAACATGTTTGTGATTTGGATTGACTTTATAATATTCAAGGTGTCAACTACAGGCAGCCAGTCTGATTTGACAATCGGATAGATTTTCTCTTCCACACTCCTGTTGATGTCATTGTGTGGTGGTTATAGTGGTATAAACAGTAATCCTGCACACTTGTGCTGGGAGATCGCTTGGATTTTCCCTGTCGATGTTCGTATCGGACATTTGTGACCAAACTTCGAACATTTCCGATTATGGAGTCGAATGTGTAAACCAGACAGAAAAATCAAATATTAAATTATATCAAGTAAAATACACACAAATTACCACAAATATGACAAAAATATAATCTAAAAGCCATTCACAGACGTCTCCCTCACTAACAGACCATGCCTTATGTATCCTCACTTGTGATTGGCTGATTTTATGATTACCTTGACAACAGTTGGAAAACCCCAAGGTGTTTCTATTTACGTTATTTTTATTGCATTCACTGCTAGTTTTGTGATTTTAGCTGATGAATATTTCAGATTTTTACAAAATATGGTTAAGGTTAGCATTTTATTGTGACCAAAAGGCTGCAAAGAGATGGATTTAGCAAATATCGGTTTTACTTAAATTTTACCGATCATTGATTGGCAATGAGCCAGCGAGCGATAATACCGAAGTTTGCAAACATCATCCCTGCACTACTGCACACCGCATTTCATTTATGTAGAAATAAAATTATAGTCAGTATAGTGGTGTCAAAAGTATACTGGTTTATACTTGGTCAAAACAATAAAAAACATATAAATTTAAGGAACTATTACATTTTTACTTTATATTCATTGTAAATGAAATTTATAAACTTCAAACTATCTTGCTGATACATATATCGTGTAAGCTCATGGTAAATTTTCACCATTTTAGTGTAAGTTTTTTGAAATCCTGGAATTTGTTCAGTTTCAAAGCCCCGGAAACTGGTTTTAACATACAGAACCTGTCCAAACACTAGGGGGTTGCTGTATTTACTGGTAGTTTGATGGTCTCTGTACTCTTTGAGTGACTGTGTCTTTTTACTTTCTGGGTAAATCCAGGACAAAAAACTGGTGGACATAAGGCTGGTGGACACAATGCTGATCAAAAGTACAAGGCCAGGCAAAATCCTGCACAAAGTGCTCATCAAATCATTCAGAAGACTTCTGTTTTACAGTTAAAAATTATCAAAATTTAATTCCATTAAACCAGAGGCTTGTGGTTTGAGAATGAATTCTTTATTTCTTGGTTTTAGATAGAAGTGTTTCTTGAGGGAAATAAAGGCACAAGGAATACTTATTACAAGGGTCAGAATAACTCATCAGACAGTTGGCCAGGACTACCTACACATCCAGATGATTTTATAAGAGTGATATTCAGTATCTCTAATAATTTCATAAAACTGGCATTATGTGTCTGTAATGATTTGATAAGACTGGCATTAAGTATCTGTTATGATTTGGTAAGACCGGCATTATGTATCAGTTATAGTTGGATAAGACTGGCATTAAGTATCTGTTATGATTTGGTAAGACCGGCATTATGTATCAGTTATAGTTGGATAAGACTGGCATTAAGTATCTGTTATGATTTGGTAAGACCGGCATTAAGTATCAGTTATAGTTGGATAAGACTGGCATTATGTTTCTTCTGCAATGATTTGATAAGACCGGCATTAAGTATCTGTTATAATTGGATAAGACTGGCATTTTGTCCACCAGTATTTTGTACTTTAGTCCAGGCAGTAGTTTCTGTCAGAAGACTTTGTCTCTGGGGTGTGATTCGTGGGGGTGGATGAGGTCTGATGTGTATAGTAAGGGGGTTTGGTGTGAGATAAGTGCTTTGATGTGAGATCCATGGCCTTTACACTGTAAGCCCTGGCTCTCCAACACTCACACTCTGATGTTTAGCCCCAGTCTCTGGGGTGTTAGTTTATAAAGAAGCTCTGTATTCACCCATCTTATAAATACATCCGTTAAATGGCACTAAGAGTTTGTGAGCAATATAGGAGGAGTAATTAGTGTACATTGTTCATTGAATGGTAGGGACACTACAAGTTTGTAAGCTATTTACACTGCTGTGTGATTGTCCGCTTAATTAGTGCACATTGTTTTCAATAAAGAGATGATACCCAATCCACTTTTGTTCTGTAAGACGTGACATTTTTATGTTAAACTATGCTCACAAGAGAGGGTCTCTTAATACTCTCTTTTACTAATCACCTGTGTAACTTTACAGCCCCCCCCCAACCCCCATCTCAATCCCGCCTTTACCAGCAGCCTGTGTAATAACAGCCAGTTGGTTCACTCTGTGACAGGAGATGGGCAGAAATTGAAAAGCTTTTAAATCATAAGACAGTGTCTTGTCTGCAACCAGGTGCCTAATGCCCTGAAATGTGAGCTTTGTTAGCAGTGAAAGGCCCTCATCTCTTCATCACTAAGTTACTGGCCTGTCCAGGGCTGTGTAATGTCTTACTGGTGATGTTATGACCTCTGTTCATTGAGATAATGGTCTGTCCGGGGCTGTGTAATGTCTTACTGGTGATGTTATGACCTCTGTTGATTGAGATAATGGTCTGTCCAGGGCTGTGTAATGTCTTACTGGTGATGTTATGACCTCTGTTGATTGAGATAATGGCCTGTCCAGGGCTGTGTAATGTCTTACTGGTGATGTTATGACCTCTGTTGATTGAGATAATGGTCAGTCCAGGGCTGTGTAATGTCTTACTGGTGATGTTATGACCTCTGTTGATTGAGATAATGGTCAATCCAGGGCTGTGTAATGTCTTACTGGTGATGTTATGACCTCTGTTCATTGAGATAATGGTCTGTCCAGGGCTGTGTAATGTCTTACTGGTGATGTTATGACCTCTGTTCATTGAGATAATGGTCTGTCCAGGGCTGTGTCATCTGTTACGTCCTGTGCTTATGTTATGACCTCTGTTCACCGAGTTATTGGTCTGTCTGAGGCTGTGTAATGTGTTACATAGGATGAAAGTTAAGTGAAATATCCATAAAATTAGAAATTGCTTTAACAATATGGACTCTGCTTTCTGCTGGAATGGTTGGGCGTTTGCGCATATTTCATGTGTTTTGGGAATGGGCGATAATGAGAACAGGTGTGCTTCCACGATTTTGGTATGTCACACTTGTGTAATGTCCTGTAATATCATTAATTTGTAGTTTGTTTACTATCCTTTAAAATTGCGTCTGAGTGCCAGGCTTAAAGTGTTTTGTATTTAGATGCAAAATAATATGGCCATTGCTAACACTTGAAACAAGTTTATTTCAAGTATTTTACATGCCGATGGCAGAACATTTGGTTTTTCTCAGTGACACAGGTCTAGAGACTCTTCATTACAATCTCAGTAAATCATACAAATCTCATATCATCGCTTTATGCCCTTGAATGTTTACACAGTAAAATAACTTTATGCAATGCCACAGAAAGAGATAAAGTTTGGTGAAATAATTAATTTTCACTAGTGGAGACATGTTGGTGAGAAAGAACTGATTAATCAGATGATTAAGTCTTGTCATGCTACTGTGAGGTCATTGTGATGTGATTCATAGAGACACGACTGTTGATTGAGAGGTAGGATTTATGCAAGGATCATGTGTTCTAGATATACTTGTAATACTCCGGCAGCAGACACAATGTTCTTTTATAAAAAACCTGATCACTAACATTGTCAGCATGAAAGAGTAGTAGATTGTAGGAAAAGGGAAAAAAAGAAAAATACAAAACTACATTATATAGGGGATTGAAGTTGTCACTGCCTGTAAGTCTCCATAACAATGTCATGGAACCGGCTTAGTCAGTGGAAAGCCTTAAAGTCAGTCCCTAGATACAGATAATTCAATGTGCAGACATATTGCAGTGTTTATCACCTGTACCATTACCATCTCTATGAACTTCATAGAGTCCGTAGCTATCTCATCCATGAAATGGCAGTGATGGTAGCTAGTGCCATGGTCAGCAGTCACTGAGACTACTGCAACTCCCTGCTCTGTCATATGGGAAACGCAAACATTGGTAGAATCCAGTGAATTTTAAACAGCTTATGTCGCATGGTGTGCAGGCTGAACAGGTCAATCACCTTTGTTGATTAAACTACACTGGCTCCCCATCGAGTGTTTCATATTGTTTGTTACAATGTTTTTACTTACAATTTGAACCAATCGCAGTATCTTTCATCTCTTTCCAAGAGTATGATCTAACAAGGGGCATCTGTACAACAAGGAACATGTAGAGATGCACAGGTTTGCAGTAGAATTATGGAGTTTCCCTCAAGCTATCAGAGTCCAACATAGTGCCGGTGGGTTAAGACAACAGTTGAAGGCTTATCTCTTCAGACTAGCCAAGCCTCCATCATAGTCTTCTCCCCTATTGTACACTTATACATGGATTGTCTTCCGTCTGGCAATTGGATTATCCCTTCATTGACTTTGGTGCCTTAGAGAATGTCTACATCAGTTTGCGTTAGATATACTTGATTATATAGAAGTGCTTCAGTATTATATTACTGTTATATCATGATATTTTTTCTACTGAAATATTTTGATGTCTTATTAATTTTATTGTATCCCCTTACAAAAGTCAGGGATTTTAGTGATTCATGTCCATTATGACACTGCCACTGCTGCTGAATAATTTCAATTTTTTAGGCAAGAACTCAAAAACGCTTTCACTTATTTCATTCAAACTTCACACACACATGTTTTTGGGTCAGGAGAGGAACCCTATTGTAAAGTGACTTTACACTACCAATAATAAAAAGTTATGGCTATCTTAAGGTTAGAAATCATTCTTTGCCCACTAAATACACCCCTGGTCACAAACTATGTTGCTCAGATCACCAAAGATTTACCTGAAAACACATTAAGTAATTCTCCTTACATATGCCAAAAAAATCAAGACTTTATGTTGAGGTTAAATTTGTGATTGAAGCACCTAAAAAAATACTTAGGATTTTGGTAAACATTTTTCACATATTTTGCCCTGTAATGTACAAATGGTAATTAAGCGTCCCTGAAAGGGCGCTTATTTGTTTTCGCCTCAGTTTCCTCGCTGCCGCCACCACGGCCGCCGCATTATGGTCTCCCTTGAATATCTCCCTTATTATTACAAGGTTTCAAACCATATTTGGCAGTTATATAGCTTAGGCGTGGGAAAATTTTTTCATACTTAAATTTGACCTTTGATCTTTATGAAGGTCACATGATCAAAAACCATTTTTTGAAGTACACCCCCTCCGTCATCACACTTCAGGAAAAAGTACTTGCTACAGAGCCTTATAATTTGACGCACGTGTTGATACTATCGAAAACGTGAGCTGATTAGATTTTGGGAGCAATCCCTTGAAAAATGTCTCATTTATGAGTGATTTTCTGACACCTTCCAATCTGAAAGCCTTAAATTTAGGCCAACCCCCCTATTATCTTCTTAAGTATTGCATTTAGAGCTATAAAATGTACTGGGAGGTAATAGGAAACCATATGTGGAGAGTCTAAATAGCCGGTCAGTTTTACCCCCCGACCCCCCCTTATGGGTCAAACTGGGGTCATAAAATAGCTGATTTTGAGTTTTTGCCTTTTATCTCCTTTATTGTTGCTTTTATAGCTTCAGAATATATTAAGAGGTATTGGGAAAGCATATGTGGAGAGTCTAAATAGCCGGTCACTTTTACCCCCCGACCCCCCCTTATTGGCCAAACTAGGGTCATAAATAGCTGCTTTGGAGTTTTTGCCTTATATCTCCTTTATCGTTGCTTTTATAGCTTCAGAATGTATTAAGAGGTATTGGGAAAGCATATATGGAGAATCTAAATAGCCGGTCAGTTTTATCCCTCGACCCCCCTTTATGGGTCAAACTGGGGTCATAAAATAGTTGCTTTGGAGTTTTGTCTTATATCTCCTTTATTGTTGCTTTTAGACCTTCAGAATGTATTAAGAGGTATTGGGAAAGCATATGTGGAGAGTCTAAATAGCTGGTCAGTTTTACCCCCCAACCCTCCCTTATGGGTCAAACTGGGGTCATAAATAGCTGCTTTGGAGTTTTTGCCTTATATCTCCTTTATCGTTGCTTTTATAGCTTCAGAATGTATTAAGAGGTATTGGGAAAGCATACAGTGCAGCTTTGTGCATTCTTAGCTTTACAGCATGCTTATTAAAACCACAAAGCATTTTAAACTTTAAGGGACACTTCTCTTTTGTTAGCAAAAGCATTCCTCTAGTTCTGATGAGTCTCAAACTGTACTAAATATAACTTTTATATGTAATATTTGTCTGTTGAAAATTTGATATATGTAGTTTTAATGTTAAGATCACCTTAAACTGTCTGAAATGGCCATAGAGGACCAATTTATGGTCTTTTTGCCACTTTTAAGCCCTATAGCTCAAAAAAACTGGTTAATTCACCTAAACTCTCATCTGGGAGTATATTATTATTTTCTTTTTACATTTGCCAAAAATCAGGGCTTTGACATTTAACCAGTGTATGAGCCTGGCCCATAACCACCTCACCGGATGGACATTTTCTGCATTTTTAACATACCGTATTTTTCAAAATAAGGCCCGGGCGTTAATTATTTTCAAATGGTTTCAGTCCAGGCATTAAATTGAACCAGGCGTTCTTTTGAAATGCAAAAACAGTGTTATAAATTGTAAACAGTGTGCGTGGTACCAGGCGTTAATTTGAACCAGGCGTTTATTTGGACCTGGGCGTTATTTTGGAAATTTACGGTATTTTGCCTTGTAACGTAAAAATAGAAAGTCTGACAAGACTTGGAACTATAGTAGGTATAACTTGTGATGTTTATTTGTAAAAAAAAATGAGGTCTGTAGTTTTAATTTTAAGATCACCTAAAACTGGGCACAGGGACCAGTTTTTCAAGTTTATGACTTTTTATCTGACTTTAAGCCCTATAGCTTTCCTGATCCAAGTTATATCTTACCTGATAAAATATTCTTGTTCTGTTTCTATATGCCAAAGATCAAGGCTTTAAGTTGACTGTTTTAGGAGCTGATTACCATGCTGTTATCTGTTTTAGGAGCTGATTAACACCCTGTTACCTGTTTTAGGAGCTGATAACCACTCTGTTATCTGTTTTAGTAGATAATTACCACCCTCCTATCTGTTTTAGGAGCTGATTACCACTCTGTTGTCTGTTTTAGGAGCTGATCACCACTCTGTTATCTGTTTTAGGAGCTGATTACCACTCTGTTATCTGTTTTAAGAGCTGATTACCACTCTGTTATCTGTTTTAGGAGCTGATTACCACTCTGTTATCTGTTTTAGGAGCTGATTACCACCCTGTTATCTGTTTAGGAGCTGATTACCACCCTGTTGTCTGTTTTAGGAGCTGATTACCACTCTGTACATCGGTTTCCTGGGTCTGATCTTCTCTTCATACTTTGTGTACCTTGCTGAAAAGGATGCAGTCGGGGAGAATGGGAAGACTGATTTCACCAGCTATGCAGATGCTCTGTGGTGGGGTGTGGTGAGTACAGTAACAGATCTGACTGGTTGTGTGGTCTTACAGCTCAAGTCTGTGTTCAGTTTCAGTTGGGGGTATTATTTTCCAACAAATCTTGGATATTTGTGTCTATTCAAGTGTATTTTTGTGATCAATGTGTTATCAAGTAACATATCATCTTAGGGGCAGGGTCTGTCCAGCCTGTGCATTACTCACTCCTGACCCAGTGGAGCAATTATCTGTCCCAATGTATAAGAACCACAAAGACAAGATAAAGGATAAAACAGACAAATAAGAGAAAGGGGATAAACTGGTCAATCCATCCTCTGTTATGGTCATTGGTCCCAATGTCAGTATGAAATGAATACATCGAGTATTTTGTCTGTCAAGGCTTCAAATCCTGCTTCTACTCGCCCATCTAGCAGTTATTTTGAGGATTTCAAAGACCATCTCTCTTCACCAGACTAGAAGCTGTCGTAGCCTCACCCTTCTCAACAAAAGCCGGTGTTCTCACCTATCAGGATTGGAGTATCTGCCCCCCCCCCCCCCCCTAGTTGGGTGGTCTCTTCTACTGTCTTTATTTTCCAGCCTATACCCCTTACCAGTGTTACCACGTCTGCTAGGCAAGGGGCACCTCCTGCTAACCCTGTCCAGTGTCTAGTTCCACGGTTCAACTGATTCGTAGACCCAGGAGTGAGATCTTTTTGCTGCCTCAGAGTGCATGGTACAGACTCCGGTTTGAACACATATCCTAGTTAGCTCACCCGGACTGGCTGACCAACCCCAAGAACCTCTTACTTTCTCTCAGGCTACTATGTCTATCACTCCGGTTAGCTACCAGCAGCCTCCTCCGCGAACCTTTTTGCCGAGCCTGGCCTTTACTCAGCCTCAGGATGGCAGTTCTGTTACATTTTCTACCCAGACCCAGCAACCTTCTCAAAAGTCTTCGCAGGCCTTCTCTACTGGTCCACAATGAACAGTAGCTGGGATACCACTCCTCAGGCCACAGGTAATCACGGATACTCTTCACCTCTGATAAATTTGTACCTGGAACGGAACTGAGATCTGGAGGCTTTGCTAGACACTCTCTCAGAACGGGTACCGGTTTCATATGACAATGTCTCAGAAGCTGACCAAGCACCGATCAGTCCTGACAAACGCCAGAAAAAAAAGTGAGTCAGGACTGGTTATGGTGTGCATTCACCAGTATTCACTTCCCGTCTAGACTTTAGTTGTCAGAATATTTGTATAGAAATGCAGTATATAGATCATGACGAAAAAGGGGTGAGTTTACTTCCCTGGGCGATTCCAACTCTGTTGATCCTGGGGTAGGTCAACAAGAAGAAACCAATGAGATCTACAGCTAGCAAGAATAAATAGTCTGGCAACCTACAACTAGTCCCTCTTTATTCAAGCCACATTTGTGTTGGTCCTATGCAGGTCAATGAGAAGAAATAAAAAATGGACCTTCCTTCATATCGTACAGCGAATGCATCGTCTTCATTTAACATCATCATCGACAAGTCGCTTAGATTTCCTGTCTTCACCTATCCACCAGCAATACTGACAGGTGTAAGGTTGGGGAGTAAACATAGAGAAGTCAAACCTTGAACCCAAGCAGATCTTCCTTTTCGGAGGTTGTCAATACAACCTTAGAGTGGGCAAGGTCAGACCCACTTTGGAACATTGGCAGACTTTAAATTAAAAATTCAGGAGCCTTACTGTCAGGTCAGTGAGGCGCGTGCACTTAATGGCCACGTTTGATACACATATTTTTTGTGCGAGATGCAGAGATAAAGGCAAGGGCCCTGACCCCTGTGTTTCTAAGAGTGATTGTCAAGCCTGTGATGTCCTTACGGAGGATCAATGTATTCAGTTATCCACCTCAAGCTATAGACTTAAGAAAGAAAAATGGGATTTGAAAAAGCTAAGTGACACCCCACAGAAGAACTGACAGTTCCTCCCTCATTGACCTGTCCTCTGTGACGGTAGTGGGGACTGGACGGCCAGGGGATGCTACAGTCCCCTGGTTTGAGTTCTGGATCTGAGAAGAGGAAGAAGGACAAGAAACTCACTTCAGAGAAGTCAGAAAAGCCTAAGTCAAGTAAATCTTCAGATAAGCCCAGTAAGTCGGTCGAACCCAAGCCTTCCAGATCCTCAGCTGATGCCAGGATCAATGAGTTGGATAAGAAGTGGGCTGATCGTTTCAATAGACTTGAGGCATTGCTTCTCTCCAAATCTCTTGACCAGCCAGAGCCTACTTTTCAAGCTCCCAAAGTTGCACCGACCCACCCCCCAACCAGTTGGTGCTGTCAAGACTTCTGCACCCTTTATGCGACCTTCCACCGACCAACCAGCCAGTTCAGATTTTCCTGCTACCAGCCGTTCAATCCCACAGGTACAGGCTACCAAGCAAATCGCCTCAGACTGTTAAGCAGAAATGTTCTTCTACTGCAGACTTGCCCAGAACCGACCACTCTTCATCAAAGAGGCAGTATACTAGCAAGTCGTCTCAAGTTCAACCCAACACCAGCCGACCTTCAGATTTATCTGGCACCGGCTCTCCTGCTTTACATCAGGTTACCAACAAATCGACCTTAGCACCGGCTAGGGATCAGAGTGTGTCTTCAATGGATACAGACTCAGATAATGACTTGTCTGACCAACCCCCAGTTGACATTTTTGTGGAGGAAGGCGAACTCTCTGATCAGGACCCAGATATGGCTACCGACCATTATCTGAGGACCAAACTTACAGGGAAACCTTACGGGGTATTAGGTCGTACATGGGTTGGACACGTATTCCAGATATGGAATCGACAACTTCTACAGGGGATGACAACCCCTTTACAGGACCAAAATCCCAGCCAGCCGGCAAAGTGTCTGTCTGTTTACCGACTGATGAGTGGCTCTGCAACGAAATGGCCAAGCTTAACATCACACTGGTAGAGGGCTACCCATCACGCAGCTATGAAGCAGGAGGGTTATTGAGGGACCAGTTTGTACGCCCCCCAAAATTGCAGTTGAAATGGTATGGTCTATTCACTGACCAGAAACCTGGCCCTACCTCTAGAGACTCAGTTACTTCCTGGAGTACATACGCCTCAAAAACAGCTCATACAGTAGAATAGCCAGAGCTGCAGGCATTGCTGCAACACCACCTCCCTCCAGACAAATTACACACGACAATTTGAGGAGATGAGAGAAGTCGGCCCGTGAAGCCTCTACATACTGTAACCAGGCAGCCGGCTTCAATAGATGCCTTCTGAAGGACAGATGTTAGCAAGGGAAAGTGTTCTGCAAAGTGTTCTACAGTATCTCACAGATTTCAACTCCAGCATATCTCAAGCTATGGAGCACTTAAGTGACTTCGTTTTTGTGACGTTTTTTGCATACCTCTCACATTTGAAATCTGGGATCAAACCTGACACTCTGGCAGCATTACGCACTGCCCCTCTGCAGATGACCACCCTCTTTCCTGATGAAGTCCTCAAGCAGGCAGAGCAAGATATTGCCACCTTTGAGAGCAAGAACCAGTCACCTTCTAGTAAGAAGAGTCGCTTCCATCCGTACGAGAGAACAGATAAGCGTTCGGATAACAGACTGTCCTGCTTGGAAGAATCTAGGACATCGTGGTCAGGGCAAGAAAGGCAGGGTACACTCCACGACCAGCCAAGGGGCAGCAGTCATACAAATGACAATCAATGTGTAATTTCACCAGTTCAAGGACTGCTGCCCGGGAGCATTAAGACAGTAAAACATGTTCAGTTTACTCAGTCTCCCAGTTGTACTAGAAAGACATTAAATTCTCAGACACAGGACAGTTTAAGTGTAAGCTAAAATGCTGTAGGTCATATACGTTTTGTGAAAGGGCAATCACAAAAGAAAGATGTAAGTGCCGTTATTTTACCAAATTACAAAGAGAAATTAAAGTGTGTGAAAAATGCTTTCTGTGTTGATCACTTGTCTTTTGTAAAACCTGTACAAAATGCCCAACTTGTTGTTCCAAATCTGCATGTAGGGGCAAGACTTCAAAACTTTTGGCAAATTTGGCTGGACCTGGGTGCCGGACCGAAAGTTGTTCAAATCCTGAAAGAGGGCTACACCCTCCCCTTTCGAACCCGGGCAAAACTCACAAGGTCTCCCACAGTCATAAGCTGTTATGTCAGTCCCCACAGGAACTTCTACCTGATGGAGGCATTACATCAGCTTATAGACAAGAATGCAGTAGAAATGGTTCAAAATCAAAGATCTCTCGGGTTTTTCAACCGACTGTTTTTAGTCCCAAAACCCAACAACAAATGGAGGCCTATATTGGATCTAAGCAAACTAAATCTTTTCCTCAAGGTGGAGAAATTCAAAATGGAGACACTGGAAACCATCAAGACTTCCCTCCAGGAAGGAGAGTGGGTAACCTCAATAGATTTCAAGGACGCTTACTGCCACATACATAGGAACAGTCCAGGAAATTTTTAAGATTTCACGTCCAGGGTCAGACATACCAATTCAAAGCATTACCCTTTGGTCTGTCCACAGCATCCATGGAGTTCACTGTGGTAGCAAAGGAGGTCAAGCTGATGGCCATACACAAGGGTATAAGAAGCCACCAGTACCTAGACGACTGGTTGGTGACAGCCAGATCCCACCAGGTTTGTCTCCTAACATACACAAGATCTGGTGAAAATGTGTCAGGAATTGGGCTGGCTGGTGAACTTAGAGAAATCAGAACTGGAACCCAAGCAGGTTTTCAACTTCGTAGGTTACCAGTTTGACCTCAGGTCCGGTCGGGTCCGACCCACACTGGACCGGTGGCAGAACCTGCAAGACAAAATGCTGAAACTGCTATCCCTACCGGCTTGTCCGGACCGGGAGTTCGTGTCCTTGATAGGTTTATTAACAGCCACAGAAAAGCAAGTTTATCTAGGCCGACTCCATAGGAGACCCATACAGTGGCATTTGAAAAACAGTTGGAGGGTGCCAGAATCTCTAGAGAAGGTGATCCCAATCCCCAGGTCCCTGCACCCACAATGGTGGCTAGAAGAAGGCAATGTTCTCACAGGCCAACCAGTACACCCAATAAAACATGCTCTGCAGATATTTACAGATGCATCAAAAGAAGGGTGGGGTGCTCACTTAGACGAGCACACTGCAAGACGAACCTGGTCCCTTCCGGAAAGCAAGCTGCATATAAACTACCTAGAACTCAAGGCAGTTTTTCTAGCCTTAAAAGAGTTCCAAGATCTCAAACAAGATAGTACTTGTAGCAACAGACAACACCACAGTAGTGTCGTACATAAACAAGGAAGGAGGCATGAGGTCGGGCCCACTTTGTGCCTTCTGTGGAGAATCTTGACCTGGTGAACCAGGAAACAAGTGACTCTCAAAGCCCGACACATTCCAGGCCGGCTGAACATGGTAGCAGACAAGCTATCCAGACAATGGTCTCTCCTTCCAGAGGTTTTCAAAACAATATGCAGCAGGTGGAACCGGCCACAGATAGACCTTTTTGCCACGAGGTTCAACAACAAGTTGCCTCTGTTTGTGTCACCAGTGCCGGACCCCCTGGCCACAGCAGTGGATGCACTCAGTCTGCCATGGGAGGATCTGGACGCATATGCCTTCCCACCGACAGCCATATTGGTCAAAGTGGTGGAGAAGTTGCAGGACTCCCCATGCAAAAGAATAGTTCTGATTGCCCCGGGGTGGCCAAACATGCCCTTGTTTTGGGACCTAGTGACCATGTCCAGCCAAATCCCACTGAGCCTGCCCAATCTGCCCAACCTGTTGACACAGCCCTTCAATCAGATCTCTCACAGAAATCTGACAAATCTAAATCTCCATGCATGGCTCCTAGAGCAGGTCACGGAGCAGGTCTTTTCTGAGGCAGTGGCAGCAAGAATTGAGGCTCCTCAAAGGGGATCAACCAGATCAGTCTATGAGGCAAAGTGGACCATTTTTACAAAGTGGTGCCTCACTTAATCAGGTGGACTTCAAGGCACCCCCCTGTTAAGTCAGTAGCTGACTTTCTTAGTTGCAGCCCAGTACCATTGATGGTTACAGGTCTGCCATTGCTGATAAACTAGGAAATTCATCCATTAATTTCAGCAAAGATGAGAATCTCACTCGTCTCTTGGATAGTTTCCACAGACCGACCCAAAGGTCGAAGGGGAATCCCCTCCTGGAACCTTTCCCTGGTTTTGCACCAGCTGACTAAGGCTCCTTTTGAACCAATTAAAGAGGCCTCCGTGAAGCACTTGACCTCCAAGACAGTTTTCCTCTTGGCCCTTGGGTCGGGCAAGTGCAAAAGTGAGATACATGCTTGGCAGAACAGAAATATCAGACACAAATCCGACTGGTCAAGGGTGTCCCTATACCCGTCACCCAGCTTTTTGTCAAAGAACCAGCTGGCCAAAGAGGGCCCAGACAGCGTGGCTCCAGTAGTTATATCAGCCCTGGCCCCAACTCTGGATAGATCCCTCAAGTCTGACAGGTTCCTCTGTCCGGTCAGAGCCTTGCGCTACTATTTGGACAGGACCTCAGACCTCAGGCAGAATAAGGCGGTGGTTTTTGTATCCTTTAAGAAAGGTTTCGACAAAGACATCTCACCTGCCACTATCTCCTCATGGATCAAGCAGACTGTGATGCTATGTTATGAGCTCTCTGATCAAGAAGCCCACACTTTACATCAAGTCAAAGCCCATGATGTCAGGGCCTTTGCTGCTTCTAAGGCCTTCCAGTCAGGAGTTTCCTTGGAACAGATTTTATCAGCCTGCCACTGGAATTCACATGACACCTTCACACAATTTTATCTGAAGGATGTTGCTTGGGCTGATTCAGAGCTCTACTACCTGGGGCCCGTAGTGGCTGCTCAGTAGATGCACCAGTAGCCCTAAATATAGAGGAGATCTCTACATATGTAAATATTTGTTAAAAAAAACAAAAAAACTCTTAACGTGCCTCCTTCGGGAGGTTTATTTCTGGGACTGAACTCATCCCTCTCTTCCCCTACCTCAGAGCAGGTCTTTTAAAAAACGGGGTGGCGGGCAACGTCGGTATAGCCCGGATGACCTTTTCCTATCACTGACCAGGGCCTCAAGGGTTTACTGACCTCAAAGTCGACCCAGGCCTACAGGATTTTTGTTAGTTTGTTTATGAGTTCACTTAGGTCCCTAGTAACTTACCGCCGACCAAGCGGTAGTTATTCAGCAATTGTCCATTGAATAGGATGTATTAACGCAATAAAATTGCAAATTTAATAAGTAAATTAAATTTTTATAAATTAATGCCCTATCCAATGGACACACAAGACCCTCCCACCGACCTCGCTATCAGTTTACTAGGGGTCTAATAGGTTTAGACAACGAAAAAGTTGCTATGACGTCACGCTGTCTAGACAGGAAGGAAGTACGATGTGCCACCTGGCAAGTGCACACTGGGACCGGCCTGCTTGTGGGTCCATAACGGACACATATAAGGCGACTTTTTCTGTCGTATGGCGGGCCATTCTGCGCCGACCGGTTTAGCAATTATCCATCAACGTTCAAGCTTAAGTTGTCCAAAATGTACCGGGGGAGGGGGGGGGGCGAAAGATTTATTGCAAATATGGGCTTGCAATGGTGCCAGCCTCAGAGTAGTGTCTGTTCTGAAAGATAGATACTACCTTCCCTTCAAGGGCAGACTTCCCCTAACCAGAAATCCAATCATCAAAAGTGGATATGCCAATCCCTCAGGAACAGCCACCTGCAGGAGGCTTTACATTCCCTTTTAGTCAAACAGGCCATCAAAATGGTCAAGTTTCAATCCTCTCTGACTTTCTACAACTGCGTCTTCTTAGTCCCCAAATGGAACAACAAATAACGCTCAATCCTTGACCTCTGCTCCCTGAACAAAATCTTGAAGGTCCAGACTTTCAGAATGGAAATACCAGAGTCAATGTAGCTGTCACTGTAAACAGGAGAATGAGTCTCTTCTCTAGATTTCAGCAACGCCTACTTTCACATTCCTATAAGTCAGGGTTGTCAAAAGTATATCCGAGGTTTTCCACTGTCGGAATCAGACCTTACAGTTTACAGCCCTACCCTTTGACCTATCCGCAGCTCCCATGGAGTTTACTGTAGTGGTAAAGGAGGTCAACATTAAGGTCCAAGCTGGCTTGAGGATCGTTGTACATAGCTCCCAATGAAATGATGCTGCACTGAGCCAGCCAAAGTATGGTTGTAGCCGAAGAGAATTTGCCTCCTGAAAGTAACAACTCAGCAGGCTGTGGTATTGATTCAGTTCAATATCTATCAATGCTGAATATCTCATTTTAGAAGCACGACTAAATGAAAATAAGTTAACATAATAACTGGGTTCAGGACAGTATAGGAGGCACTAGTCCCTCCAGTGAGTTTAAAAATTTAATTTTCTTACTATCTTTTCTAATTTTTCTGTCTGCACCAAGAAATATCAACTCTGTTTCTCACTATAAAGGGTGTAGTACTGGATTTTCTGTTGGTCCTGTCTACCTTCATATTTTGCTTTTATGATGTTTTGCATTACAACCCCAATGATTTGATTAATTATATCACCAAACCAAAAAGACAGGGTTATGTAGGCTTCACCTCCATCACACCACTGCCGACATACATTTTGACCTGTGTGTGCATGATAACTCAAAACACTTTCATCGATTGCATTCAGACTTGGTACAGTTTCATGTATTTGGGTCAGGAGTTGAACCGTTTAAGGTTTTGATAAAGTTTTACCTGGGATTACATTGATGTATTTTTACATATGCCGTAAATCAAGGGTTTATATTGAGGTTAAATTTGTTTTTAAAGGTCATAGGAAACACTTATAAAAGTGTCATAAATAATCACATATATACATTAAACTTCATTTTTTATACAAATAATTTGCATTTGAGAGAGGTTACATATAACATTCACTCCTTTTTAAAAATTTTTACCCCACAGCCCTTAAACGCTGTCAGGGTATTGATTTCACCCATGGTTTCCGGATGGGTGGGCTGGTGGCGGGAAAAAGTTTGTCCGGCCTGTATCTCAGAAACCGTAAGGCGTAGGAAGTCGATACGTGGTAGGGACATTAGTTAGGGGGTGTAGGTGTGCAATGTCATGGTGTGACCTTGATTTGACCTTTGACCTCGCGAGATTACACTGTTATGGTACACTCCCAGCACGGGGATCCGGTCAATACTAAACGTCTATTTTTCTTGGGCGTTGGCTGGATGCTTATAAAAGCTACATTTAAGTAATTAAAATTTTCAATTTTGGCATTTTCTAGTTGCTTTGTTTATCATGTGGCAGTGTGTGGCAGGGAAGTGCTCAGAAAGCCTTGTATGGGTTTCCCAGATAATAAAGGCTACTTCTGGAGGTGGGAAAAGAAAACACAACTGTCACATATCCATCATGTGAAGTCCAGTAACAAACAAGTCAATCTCACCACGAGATATAATTCATTTTCAGATATTTAGCCCACAGAATACTTAACGTCTGCCAAAACTGGAATATCTTTAATTATAAGTTTAATCCATGTGGGAAAAATGTCAGCTGGGCCAGAGTTATCACTTTTAATGTTTGAGGTTATATTAACAGTCAGAAGCTTGGGAACTATGCAGTTTAGACTTATCAGTCACATTGACATTGTGGCCCATGTCCCTCTGTGCTGTAGATTCCAACACATTCTCCTTGTGTATGATTGTATTCTTTAACTTTTACATGTTTAGTATCTTTCAGTTTATCTCATAATCATGAAATTTGATAGCCCTGCAGGCCTGCAATTAAAATTGCTCGAATGTCTTAAGATTTAATTCTCAGTACTGTTAACATGAAAATAATTTCAGACATGTGAGTACATGTATCAAACTCATTCATATGTTACTATGACTCCAACTCATTACCATGTTGATGGTGAAAGCCACGTTATTAAGTGTCTCAAGCCTTGTACATTTTACCTGCCACAGGGAATCTTCTATAACTACATATTTTCTGCATTCTTTGTTTCATGAAACTGGGGGTGTTTTTATTCGGTTAAGTTTACAATCCAATATTAAGACAGTTTATCAGTGACCTAGTGGTAAGAATGTGTGGTATCTAATAACAGGCTGTCACCTCTGTGGTTTCTCAGAAGTGTCACCCTGGCTATGGAGCATCATTTCAACAGAAACCACAAAACTGGCAAAAACAATGTGTTTAAGAATGTGCCTTATGAGCCTCATGCAAGGATAATATGTATCAACAAGAGCACTTGGAGAGCGCAGACCTTCGCCAACGGAGCTCAATACGGATCACTCCCAAAATCTAATCACTTGTCCCATTTAGGACATATCCTGAAAATTTCATCTAAATCAGTCCATAAGTTTTTGAGTTATCTGCAGAGTGAAAAAACTACATTTTTTTACAAATACAACCACATAGGTTGACAAAATAGCATCAGAGATATCCGTACCCCACAGCCTGGGGAAATAGCATTAGATACCATGAGTCATAGACAAGGTGAAAAGGTAAAAAGACAAGGAGTCTTTCAGAGCAGTGTAAGGTATGTATACAGAGTTGCTTCTAGGATGCGTTTTCCGCGGGATCGCGCATTAATTCGCCTACAAACGCGGATTTTCTTGGAGTCTGTGGTGGCCAAATTATACGAGAACGCGTAGTACACAAGGCGATGCGGGAAATATATGAAGCGAAAAGACGAGAGATCTAGAAAATCGAAACACTGCACGGATCGAGAGTTTGTCGAGGTTTTGATTTTTCCGTCGAAACGTTCTTCGAATAATGCCTGTTGACGATTGTGGTTTCGTGATCGTTTACAAACTTAAATATATTATGAGGTACAGACAGTATTTGGACATATTATAACCAAAAACATAAAATTAAGCTGAAATGCATGATTGCATAAAAAATGGCTGCAAGAAAAACGAAACTTACAGGAGACTGGATTGTTACAACAGGCCATGGCAGTGAAGCCGGTGCTGACCCGGCGTAGGTACAGTATCTGTCGGATTTCTCAATAATATATGTGTAGAAAAATATTTTACTTGATCAAAATTCATGGACAGCTCATTAATATTAATGAGGTCACAGATTTTGATGGTGGTTTCTTAATATTTTTCTGCTTTAAGATCAAATATCATATCTACTAGATGGACTACTGTACTGTACAGAGCTCATGAATATTTATATATGCGTAAAAAATATTTGACGATTCCATTGGATTTTTTAACAATATTTTACTAGTGGACTACTCATTAATATTCATGAGGTCATAGTATTCTGTGGGGTTTTCCAACATACCGGTATTTGTACGAATTGATGGTGTAATGACTGAATTTGTGATGCCCTGACATTAGATGAAAACTTAAAACCACAATGCCGTGACAGGCAAGGAGCCACTTTGATGTAAATAACCATTTTCAGTATTTTTTTTTTAAATTCTGTCACTAGCCTTGAAGTTTATTTTTATTGGACAAGACAATAAAAATTGACCACTAATTAATAGAAACCCAGTTAAAATGTCTAAATAAACTGAAAATGTATTTTTTATTAGTTTAAACTTCATAAAGTCGTCCCCCAGAATTTTTAGCCCCTCCCCCACATTTTGTGTAGTGATGGGGGATCGCCCCCACTTTTTGAAATTCCTAGAATCAACACTGATCTGTCTTTAAAAATTACATTTCATGGATCCAGAAGATCCAGATAGTGATCCGGATCACTCCAAAAATTGAATCATTTCTTCCTTTTACCTTTTCAGACATATCCTGAAAATTTTATCAAAATCCGTCCGTAAGTTTTTGAATTATCTGTCTTTAAAAATTACATTTCATGGATCTAGAAGTTAACATTGTGATTGGTTAACAATCAGTGCAAAAAAACCTTCCTAGTATCAGGCATGTGTACCTGATATACTTACACTGAAATATTCCACTCCCTCTTCTTTTTGAATTTTTATATTACTATTGTAATTTAAGTGTGCAGGACAATGGTCTTTCATAAGCTAAAAATAGCCAGCCTCGGTAGGCAAGAACCCCAGCCCGCAGGTACAGCTAAATGGCCAACAACATTGAGATTTGGGAAAATCTTAGGAACAACTTCTGTTGTAAGACGTATAGAGAACCCATAAGATGTTCTACAAAAGATTCACAGGCCATGATTTCTTAAAATTAGTTTTCATATTTTAAAGCCAAAGAAACAATTCTAAGGGAGATATAATTCCTTTTTGATATGATGACCCTCCTATTTGGCATTAAAGATGTGATATGGTGGCCATTTTGTTTCCAAAACAAGGCAAGCTTTCCTATCCATTTACATTTTGTGCAAATCTGATGAAGCTAGCTGCAATATTTTAGGTTACAGAAAACACCCACAAAGTTTAAGACCCGAAAATCTTAAAAGTGTTGCCATGGCAACAGTTGTTACCGGATACTAGTGAGTGGAATCGCCTCAATTTTCATGGTCGATTATTCATCCATTTTTCCGACCGATGATCGACCCATAATCGACTTTTTTACTCCACTGTTGGCCAGTTATCATGGACACTTTCCGGGATGAATTATATTTCATTCCAGTAAGAATAATGGTGTTTCCGACATTTAGAATCTTTCAAAAGCACCCACTTCCGGTAAATATGGCGGTAGTTATAAACAAACACAAAATTCGTGAGAAATCTATTAATTTATCAAAGGAAAGTTTATAAAACTGCTTAAAATATAAAAAAATACGTGGATATTGAGACACATAAAGAACGGTAAGATTTAATCGATTTCTAGAAGTTGTGACCAAACGCAATTGTACCATGACACCGACGATTGATTGAACATTTGTCTAATCATCCACCCACTACTGGATACCCCCCAAAATCTAATCAGCTCTAGATCCTTTTGGGGTAAACATCCCCTGTAAATGTGGTGAAAATCCGTGCAGGGGTTTAGTCTGTGGAACACCCATAAAGTTTAAGACCTGAAAATCTTAAAAGTGTTGCTATGGCAACAGTTGTTACCTGATACCCCCCAAAAACTAATCAGCTCTAGATCATCTTGGGGTAAACATCTCCTGAAAATTTGGTGAAAATCCGTGCAGGGGTTTAGGCTGTGGAACACTCACAAGCTTTATGCCCCCCGCCGCCTGGATGGCACAGGGGACGACTATAACTCCAGCCTTTATGGGCTGGGGTTAAAAACCTGCATGAACCTAAAAAAGATACTTCAGAGGTTTGATTGAAGTCTAATTGTCACTTATCTCAGTCTAATTTTTAGTCTTTTTATGGTAGGGACAGTCTCAGTTTGCAAAATGAAACAAAACATTTAAATTTATTTCCACCAAATTGAATGCAAATTGAAAATAGTTCAATTTATTTCAGTCCTCATGTTCTCTGTTTTCATGATTCAGTTCATGTGATGTTTTAATACTGTTTTTTCATGCTACTAGTTTAGTACTTTTTTACATTGAAAACATGAATTATATGGTAAGATGTATCATTAAAAGTTTGTGAAGTCAGTCTCCAACATGTTTTTCTCCACTTGAGCCACTTAAAAAGAAATCTGTTTCAGGGGAGGGATTTAGAGCAGATACTAAATAAGTTGAGATATTTTTGCAATAAAACTTCATAGAGTGGGGAGCAAATCACCTGTACTGTTTTGAACTGACTTTCATCAGTGTCAGTATCAACTGTCATTAGTTAAATTACCAATAAGTGAAACTTGAAAATAAACAGCAGCATGTTGTTAAAATTAAGGATGGTTTTCTTTCTGATAGAAGTTAAATCTTCACACTTTGTTCCCATTACGTGTTTATATTGCCACTCTAATAACACCAGCTTTGTTATGAACCTATTACTCCATCACTCACCCATTGTGAGCGAGCAAAACTACAATGTTGGCTTGTCACCTTCATGATAATTTTTTTTAATTTGATATGTTGCTCTCATACCACATATTTCATAAAAACCAATCACACTTTTTATTTCCAAAGGTGTCTGTGTGTGCAATGAAGTTATACTCGCTTTTTTTGTGTGAAAAATGCTGCCTGTGACCTATAAAGCCCATAAAGGCCCTACGTAGGGATTTTTTTCTACATTTTTGCACATATTTTGCCTTGCTATTTGAAAATGGTAATTCTGACGAGTCTCAAACTGTACTAAATATAATTTTTACATGTTATCTTTGAAAAATACTAGGTCCGTAGCTTTGATTTTAAGGTAACCGTAAGGCATCTAAAATGCCCACAGAAACCCACATTTAAGCCCCATAGCTCAAAAACTATGTGGTTCATTCACTTAAAATCTCTTCTGGGAATATATTAATATGTTCTTATTAATATGTTCTAAAGATCAGGGCTTTAATTTGACATTTAACCTGTGTTTGAGGCCCATAACCACCTCACCCAATGGATTTTTTTTGTGTATTTATCATGTATTTGGCATTATTACTTAGAAATGGCTGAGTCTATAGCAGATATAAATTCTTTATGTGATCTTTGTAAAAAATGAGGTTTGTAGTTTTAATTTTAAAGACACCCCAAGGTTTCTAAAAATGGCCATGGGTCCTATTTCATCACATTTTCCCACTTTAAATCCTATGGCTTTCACACTATGCGTCATCTAACAAATATACGATAACATATTATTATGTGTTCTTTTTCTGTATGCCAAAAATTTAGGCTGTAAGTCAACATTTAACATGTGATGCTCCTAAAGACCCCACTCAAAAAAAAACCTTTTTATCTGCTTTATGTAGAAATTGTGCTTTTTAGCCTGGAAATGGAAGTCAGACCAGTCTGACAGTTCACTAACACAGTTTACTAACTATAACTTGTGTATGTCATATTTGTCTGTGGAAAATTTTATCTATGCAGTTTAAAGGTCACCTTTAGGTCTTGAATGTTCATAAGGACCAATTCTTTGCACTTTTTGCCACTTTAAGCCTAATGGTTTGTACCTTGCAAATTTTATTGGCTGACTCACCTAATATCTTACCTGAGAATATCATTACCAGAATATTGACAAGAAATTGAAATGATTAATAAATATTGTGAATCACACAAAGTGGCTCTATTTTATTCACTGTGTAAGGCAGGAGATAATCCTGTTAGGATGTGGGAATTTATTTTTGCAAAGATAGTTTTACTGCAGTTTGGTCGCAGTCTTGGCCATGATATTGTAAAAGTATATTCTCTGGTATTTATGTGGGTACTTCTAGGGTTCGGTTCCCAGCACGGCCTCAAGTGGGAAAGCTGGTAGTTGCTTACCGTTGGTCAGCAGTTTACAGCACAGAACCTTGACCAACTGTATGTACTGGTTTCCTCTGCCCTTCCAACTACCCGTTGTGATATGACCTATATAGTGTTGAAAGTGACGTCAAACCCCAAATAAAGCAATTCTAGGGATGGGGTTATGAGGGGAGCAGTGGTGGGGTCTATGGTGGCTGAACCTGTTATGTTGAGCTGTTCTGTACATTTATCTAGTCTGTTATCCTGTTGTTTGGGGAATTCTGTACATCATGAAATGCTTATATCATCAGATAAGTCAGCTGATGCCATGCCAGTTTGGGTATGTGTAAGTTGTATTTATGTCCTGCACTGTGTGTTTTCAGATCACTGTGACAACCATTGGTTACGGCGACACTGTACCACAGACATGGATGGGCAAGATTGTAGCCTCATGTTTTTCTGTGTTCGCTATTTCCTTTTTTGCTTTGCCTGCGGTAAGTATTTACTCTATTGGTATGTGTATACTGAACAGTAACATTACCTCACACACAGCAATATATATTGACATGTGATTATGTGTACACTTAACAACATTACCTCACACACAGCAATATATATTGACATGTGATTATATGTACACTTAACAACATTACCTCACACACAGCAATATATATTGACATGTGATTATATGTACACTTAACAACATTACCTCACACACAGCAATATATATTGATATGTGATTATGTGTACACTTAACAACATTACCTCACACACAGCAATATATATTGACATGTGACTATGTGTACACTTAACAACATTACCTCACACACAGCAATATATATTGACATGTGACTATGTGTACACTTAACAACATTACCTCACACACAGCAATATATATTGATATATGACTATGTGTACACTTAACAACATTACCTCACACACAGCAATATATATTGATATATGATTATGTGTACACTTAACAACATTACCTCACACACAGCAATATATATTGATATATGATTATGTGTACACTTAACAACATTACCTCACACACAGCATGATGTCACTTTGAACTTTCACCTTGCCGATAGTGATTGGACCGGTTCTGAAAATCCAAATGGGTTTGTCAGGGCTTTGAAACCCAATGAAACTAGAGATTGCGTCTTGACACAGGGTATCCCCGGACGAGACATGGTTGAAGCGTGACATACAGAGTATTATGGTTGACACAAATATACCACTGTGGGGAGGGGGCCTAAGTGTTTATGGGAGCAAGTTGTAGTGACACTAAGTATTACTAAACAAAATGTTTGCTTAATGAAAGATACAAATGTAACTAGATGTAGCGCATCGGAGAACCGATGCAAATTGTATCCACCAGAAAGAAAACTCGCCAATCAACCATCACTTAACCTTGAAGGATAAAGTATTAACTTTGTGGTTAATGCCAGTTTACCGTTCACACCACTATTTGCCGAGGATCTGATAAGGTTCAAAATACTCCAAATCAAAATGAACTTTTCACTTGTGGCAACATCCACTAATGAATTAGCCACTATACTTTAAAGTTTAGTTTGCATAAGAAGTATTTGAAGGTACAAACATTACTTGTATAGTCACATGATTCTGCAATCTATTCTAGGGATGGGGTTGGTGGCTCTGGTATCTCAGGACCGAGTGCATTTACTAAAATACCATGACGGCATGTCAAAACTACCATCCGGCTCGTCAAGACAAATAATTGAAGGAAATCATAAAGTAACACACACAAATCCTAAACTCCCATAAGTTAGAAACTTTTATCCCATATTTTGTTTTTTTTAGTTACTTGTATAGCGATTCCTTTGAGAAGAAACTACTGTTTCTTGGTTTCATGAGTTTCACATTCAGTCAGCAGGGGTGTACTAAAACACATATTTTTTTTAAAGTGTGGAATCAGAATGGTTTTACATTGGCGGCCTCGCAATCGACACTTTTTTTATATATCTACCCATCCCTAATCTATTGATGCTCTATTGAAACTATTACTATCATTTTCAGGAGATTTGAAATGACATCTCTTTGATATGACAATTTCTTGTTAAAATATAGTTCACTTGTTGCTGATGTGTTGTAGTTAAGCGTCCCACAAGGGACGCTTGTTTGTGTATGGGAGAGCTTCCGGCTCCGCCGGCTCCGCATTTTGTTTTCCTTATAACTCTGTAACCGTTAGGCGGATTCTTTTCAAATTTGGCAGGTTTAGGCAGTAGCCTTGGGGAATTTTTTTGAATATGCTGCAGTGACATTTCAACCAATCAGAGAGGTCACATGACCAAAAATGTCTTTTTTCGATGGGGAAGCTTGTCCGGATGATAACTTGAAAGGAATTTTATCAATTCACCTGAAACTTGGCAAATACATTCATTCTATTAAAATCTGGAAATCATTAGATTTTGGCATTGATTGGTCAAGAAATGGCCGAGTAATTAATGATTAATTAATCATTACGAATTTTCCAAATAAGGAAAACACAAAAATGCTTATATCTCGAAAACCGTGCTAGATAGAGCGATTTCGACGAAATTTTTGACCCGCAGGGTATCTCTGCAGAGTAGTTATCCCAATTTTGAAAAAAATTTTGTCTCGCCAAAAATGGCGGCCATTTTGAATTTTCGAATTTTTCGCAAAAATTGCAAAACATAAAAATGCTTATATCTCAAAAACCCTGCTAGATAGAGCGATTTCGATGAAATTTTTGACCCACAGAGTATATCTGCAGAGTAGCCATGCCAATTTTCAAAAAAAATTTGTCTCGCCAAAAATGGCGGCCATTTTGAATTTTCGAATTTTTCGCAAAAATTGCAAAACATAAAAATGCTTATATCTCAAAAACCCTGCTAGATAGAGCGATTTCGACGAAATTTTTGACCCGCAGGGTGTCTCTGCAGAGTAGCCATGCCAATTTTCAAACAAAAAATTTCTCGCAAAAAATGGCGGCCATTTTGAATTTTCGAATTTTTCGCAAAATTGCAAAACACAAAAATGCTTATATCTCAAAAACCGTGCTAGATAGAGCGATTTCGACGAAATTTTTGACCCACTGGGTATCTCTGCAGAGTAGCCATGCCAATTTTCAAAAAAATTTTATCTTGCCAAAAATGGCGGCCATTTTGAATTTTCGAATTTTTGCGCAAAAATTGCAAAACACAAAAATGCTAATATTTCGAAAACCGTGCTACATAGAGCGATTTCGACGAAATTTTTTATCTTCAGGGTATCTCTGCAGAGCAGCTATCCCAAAGAGCTTTCACTTGGTGAAGTTTCAGACCCATAGCTAGTTGCTCACCTACTCAAAAAGAGTAAATGCGAATTACCTCTAAAAGTATTGCAGATGGCCAATTTTTCTCAAATAAGTCATTCACCTACTTTTGGAAGAGCTTTCACATGGTGAAGTTTCAGACCCATAGCCAATTACTCACCTACTCAAAATGAGTAAATGCGAATTATCGCTAAAAGTATTGCAGATAGCCAATTTTTCTCAAATAACTCATTCACCTACTTTTGGGAGAGCTTTCACATGGTGAAGTTTCAGACCCATAGCTAATTATATCTCCAGACGAAAGTCGGGGATATATTGGATTCAGGTCCGTCGCGCCGCCGCCGCCGCCGCCGCCGCCGCCGTAGAAATTTCCTTGTGGACGCGATAACTCAAAAACAAATTAATATTTTTTTTTCAAACTTGGTACACATGTTAAGGGTGCCCAAAGGAAGATCCCTATTTTAAGGTGACCTTAAACTCCCAGTAAAAAAGAACTTATGGCCACCTTAAGGTCAGAAATTGGACTTTTGGCCACTTAGAGCCCTGTAGGTCACAAACTATGATGCTCAGCTGGCTGAAATTTTACCTGACAACACATTAATATGTTCTTAGTACATGTGCCGAAAATCACGACTTTAAGTTGAGGAGAAAATTGTCTTTGAGGCCCATAAATACCCCCACTTAGGGATTTTTTGCTATACTTTTCACATATTTTGCCCTATAATTTGGAAGTGGTAATTCTGATGAGTCTCAAACTGTGCTAGGTATAACTTTGATATGTAATCCTTGTCTGTAGAAAATTTTAGGGCTGTAGGTTTACCCAAAGGGGTCGACTTAAGGTCTCAAAAGTGCCCACAGAGACCCAATTTATGCACTTTTTGCCACTTTCAAGCACTGTAGCTTTAAAACTATGTCTCTCATCTAAGTTAAATATCATCTGGGAATATATCTATGTGTTTTCTTATATGTGCCCCAACATTTAGGCCTTTAATAGACAGTTAACCTGTGTATCAGGACCATAAACACCCACCCGAGTGACCCTTATAAGACATTTTTCACATCTTTTTCCCTGTAACTTGGAAATGGTAAGTCTGAGAAGTTTCAAACTGTATTAGATATATATTCTGTGTGTAATCTTAGTATGTAACAGATTTTAAGTCTGAAGCTTTAATTTTGAAGGTCAAATTGAGGTCTCTAAAAGGCTCCCAAAGACCCAATATTTGGACTTTTTGCTACTTTTAAGCCCTGTGACTGTCAAACTATGTGACTGATAGAGCTCAAATCCTATCTGGGAAGATATTAGTATGTTATTTATATATGTGCCAAAAATTAAGGCTTTAAGAAGACATTTAACCTGTGTATGAGGACCATAAATCCCCACCCGAGTGACCATTTTTAGACATTTTTCACATATTTTGCTCTGTAACTTGGAAATGGTAAGTCTAAGAAGTTTCAAACTGTATTAGATGCATATTCTATGTGTAATCTTAGTATGTGACAAATTTTAAGTCTGAAGCTTTAATTTGAAGGCCACATTTAGGTCTCTAGAAGGCCCCATAAAGACCCAGTATTTGGACTTGTTGCCAATTTTAAGGCCTTTGACTGTTAAACTATGTGACTGATAGAGCTGAAATCTCATCTGGGAATACATTATTATGTTCTTTTTACATGTGCCAAAAATCAAGGCTTCAAGTAGACATTTAACCTGTGTATGAGGACCTTAAACACCCACCTGAGTGACCCTTTTAAGACATTTTTCACATATTTTGCTCTGTAACTTGGAAATGGTAAGTCTGAGAAGTTTCAAACTTTATTAGATACATATTCTATGTGTAATCTTAGTATGTAACAAATTTTAAGTCTGAAGCTTTAATTTGAAAGCCACATCGAGATCTCTAAAAGGCCCACAGAGACCCAATATTTGGACTTTTTGCCACCTTTAAGCCCTGTGACTGTTAAACTATGTGATTGATGGAGCTGAATGTGACTGTTAAACTATGTGATTGATGGAGCTGAAATCCCATCTGGGAATGCATTATTATGTCCTTTTTACATATGGCGAAAATCAAGGTTTTTAGTAGACATTTAACCTGTGTATGAGGGCCATAGACACTCGCCCAAGTGCCTTTTTGGACATTTTTTCCGTATTTTGCCCTGTTATTTGGAAATGCTTAGTGTGACAAGTCTTAAACTGTATTATATATAATTTTTGTTTGTTATGTATGTCCCCCAAAAAGTTTCAGATCTGTAGTTTAATTGCTAAGGTCTCTTTAACAATTGTAAAATGCCCACAGAAACCCAATTTATGGACATTATGCCACTTTAAAGCCCAGTAACTGTCAAACTATGTGGGTTATAGAGCTGAAATCTTTGAATTTTTAAAAGGAAATGCCTGTCTATTTAAATTTTGAATATTAATAATGTTATGGCTATCTTAGTCTTTTAAGAACTTATTTTTGTGTGTTATACCTCTGCTTGCTGAGTTTTGAACTTTTTAAAATGAAACTGGTTAAACGCCGGTTAAACATATTCAAGTAGACAAAATGGACACTTTAAGTGAGCTTTAAGTCCCAATATTAATGAAATTATATCCGTATGTAGTAAAACTAGGGGATTTTTAACCCTCAACTAGCCCAGTTTTATTCAACTTGCCTCAGTTAATTTTGACACAGCTCCTACAGTTATGAACTCATTTCAGTTGATAATCACATACTTAAAATTCTCAATTCTTTTTGTATTTGAGTACCCCTTTTATATAGATTGTTTGTTTACCATTTTTGCTGTAGCACTCCATCTCTTTGAGAGAACATGTAAACTGTGTAAAAAAGATGTAGAAGATGAGATACATTTTGTTTGTGTTTGTCCAGCTTTAGAGCTGATTCGTATGAAATATTTCAAAATTTTAAATATAGATAAATCTGAATTATTAATAGATCAATTATCAAGGGTATTAACTCATATGAATGTCAATATGGTTATTAATTTTATTTTTGATTTGTGGCAAGAAAGAAAAAGTAAATTATATTGTTAATTTTTATGTATTGAATTGCTGTCTTTATTTACTGTATCTTACCTCAAAATATGTTTGCTCTGTTTGTTATTAACTCTCTATTTAAAGTGACTTATAAGCCCATATAGGGCTGGGTATTACTTCAATAGTTTTTGTATAATCCTTGTCAACATAATACATGTCACTATAATAAACTAATAAACTAAACTAAGTCCCAACCCACATCCCCCACCCGGATTCCCCCCACCCACCTCTGCTTGCTGAGTTTTTCACTTTTTAAAATGAAACTGGTGAAACATATTGAAGTAGACAAAATGGACACTTTAAGTGAGCTTTAAGTCCCAATATTAATGAAATTATATCCTTATGTAGTAAAACTAGGGGATTTTTAACCCTCAACTAGCCCAGTTTTATTCAACTTGCCTCAGTTAATTTTGGCACAGCTCCTACAGTTATGAACTCATTTCAGTTGATAATCACATACTTAAAATTCTCAATTCTTTTTGTATTTGAGTACCCCTTTTATATAGATTGTTTGTTTACCATTTATGCTCAACCCACATCCCCCACCCGGATTCCCCCCACCCACCTCTGGGACCTCCAGCTATATTGAGTGACACTAAATAAACAAAGGTATTTAATGATATCAGATGAGAAACAAAGAACTCAATGGGGTTGCAGATCTTGTGTAATAGTGAGAGAGGTGTGGAGAAGGGGAGAGGGGTGGGGGTGGGAGGTGGTGGGCTTCATTACATATAACACAAAGGGGAGTCAGAACTGAGATTGTGTCACATATTTAGGTTGCATATATATGGACCACATATATAGGTATAGAGGAAATGAATAACTGAAAACAATTTGCAAATTCTAAAAATAATATAATAAAATAATAATATAAATAATTTTTTTTTAAATAATATTTTATTTGTGAACAAATATAGAAACAGATATGCGCTTTTGGGATTATGAATTTTAGAATGGACATTGAATCATCAATCATTTAAATACTTTGAAGGAAGATTGAAAAGTATGATGAGTTGAGTTAAAAATAATATTTTATTTGTCAACAAATATAGAAACAGATATGCTCTTTTGGGATTATTATTTTAGAATGGACATTCAATCATCAATCATTTAAATACTTTGAAAATAGGTTTAGAGTTATCATTGCAGGAAGATTGAAAATATAATTTGAGTTATGTATTCGGCGTCTGGGGATACACCATCTTCCTTGGGGAGATATAAACAGAGTAGATTGATGTGCTGAAGTTCATATAATAATGGGTAATTATGTTTTAAAAAATTCCCGATCAAAACCTGTGGCGTGAGTGATGACCTGTCTGGGGATATGTTGGCACCGAGTTGGCCCAATCTAGTTATTTACCTACTCAAAATGAGTAAATGCTAATTATCTGTAAAAGTATTGCGGATACCCAATTTTTATCAAATAACTCATTCATCTACTTGTGGGAGAGCTTTCACATGGTGAAGTTTCAGACCCATAGCTAATTACTCACCTACTCAAAATGAGTAAATGCGAATTATCTCTAAAAGTATTGCAGATAGCCAATTTTTCTCAAATAACTCATTCACCTACTTTTGGGAGAGCTTTCACTTGGTGAAGTTTCAGACCCATAGCTAATTACTCACCTACTCAAAATGAGTAAATGCAAATTATCTCTAAAAGTATTGCAGATAGCCAATTTTTCTCAAATAACTCATTCACCTACTTTTGGGAGAGCTTTCACTTGGTGAAGTTTCAGACCCATAGCTAATTACTCACCTACTCAAAATGAGTAAATGCGAATTATCTCTAAAAGTATTGCAGATAGCCAATTTTTGTCAAATTAATCATTCACCTACTTTTGGGAGAGCTTTCACTTGGTGAAGTTTCAGACCCATAGCTAATTACTCACCTACTCAAAATGAGTAAATGCGAATTATCTCTAAAAGTATTGCAGATAGCCAATTTTTCTCAAATAACTCATTCACCTACTTTTGGGAGAGCTTTCACTTGGTGAAGTTTTAGACCTGTAGCTAATTACTCACCTACTCAAAATGAGTAAATGCGAATTATCTCTAAAAGTATTGCAGATAGCCAATTTTTCTCAAATTAATCATTCACCTACTTTTGGGAGAGCTTTCACTTGGTGAAGTTTCAGACCCATAGCTAATTACTTGTCTACTCAAAATGAGTAAATGCGAATTATCTCTAAAAGTATTGCAGATAGCTAATTTTTCTCAAATAACTCATTCACCTACTTTTGGGAGAGCTTTCACTTGGTGAAGTTTCAGACCCATAGCAAATTACTCACCTACTCAAAATGAGTAAATGCGAATTATCTCTAAAAGTATTGCAGATAGCCAATTTTTCTCAAATAACTCATTCACCTACTTTTGGCAGAGCTTTCACTTGGTGAAGTTTCAGACCCATAGCTAATTATTCACCTACTCAAAATGAGTAAATGTGAATTATCTCTAAAAGTATTGTGGATAGCCAATTTTTCTCAAATAACTCATTCACCTACTTTTGGGAGAGCTTTCACTCTGTGAAGTTTCAGACCCATAGCTAATTATTCACCTACTCAAAATGAGTAAATGTGAATTATCTCTTAATAGTATTGCAGATAGCCAATTTTTCTCAAATAACTCATTCACCTACTTTTGGAAGACCTTTCACACACGAAAATGAAAAATTGTGAATATCTCGGAAAAGCTATTTCTTCTGCTTTAATGCTCGGCGGGAGATACACACCACGGCAGTGGTCTTGACAAAAATTTTTGTCTCCCCAAAAATGGTGCCCATTTTGAATTTTCAAAGTTTTTGCAAAACACAAAAATGCTTATATCTCGAAAACCGTGCTATATGGAGTGAACTCAACAAAATTTTGGACCTGCTGGGTATCTCTGCAGAGTAGCCATGCCAATTTTCAAAATATTTTTGTCTCGCCAAATATAGCGGACATTTTTAATTTTTTTATTTTTTGCAAAACACAAAAATGCTTATATCTTGAAAACCGTGCTAGATAGAGCAGACTGCGCTGACTTTGGTTGCCACAACAGTATAAGGCTAGAAACGAAGCATTTTCTTAATACTTTAGCACTCACCTTTATATCCTTTTCGGGACGCTTTGTTTTTGCTATGCAAAAACATTATCTTTTTTTTTTGCGAGCGATCCTCTAGTTTCACTTGTTTTGTTCATTCTTTTCAGGGTATTCTTGGCTCAGGTTTTGCCTTAAAAGTTCAACAAAAACAACGACAGAAACATTTTAACAGGCAGATTCCTGCAGCAGCCACACTCATACAGGTGAGTTGTACACGTCAGGGTACAGGTGAATTGTACTTCTCAGGTACACTGTGTTACGGTCAAGGGGCAAGTACTGTACCAATTACCGGTTGCTTTTAAGTTGCAACAGGAAAAAAACAAAAAGTTTAACTTAACAAATTTATTTAACAATTAAAAATAATGATTACAGTCAACCGGTATGCTGTCAATAGTACATACAATGATACAATAATGAAACCTATCTGACCTGACCACTGTAACTCACAGTGTGATCTGTTTAACGTCCACTAACACACAGATATCTACATCCTGTGATCTGTTCAATGTTCGATAACACGAGATGTCTTTATCCTGTGATCCTTTTGATATCCAATCACACAAAATGTCTGTATAGAGATATTCAGAGAGTTTGCACAACTGTACTGTCTGCTCCAAGATATGAACAATGTCCAAAATGCAGTAAATCCACTCTTTGATAGAATCATTCACTCTATATAATAAGTAATATCCAAAGTACAGCAAATCTATCCAGACACTGTAGAAAGTCCACTCCAGCAAAAGTTCACAACAACACAAGTAGTTTGTATCCACTTGCGAATACTAAGTTCATGTGTGGTCAGATATATAGTCCTTATATATTGCTATGGGAATTCTAGAATCTTATAGAACATTACAGCTGTCACCTGAAGCAGTGAGGAAGCTCTAGAAACTACTTTAAGGGTTTCCCCAAATCTATTAATAAATCAGTATAGTAACTACTGAGATTATAGAAGGGATTTCCCCAAGTCTATAAATAGATCAATAAACATCAGAAACACAAAAATCAATAACTCCCATACTTTGAATGTTAATACATGCATATAAAGCTTAGATTAAATAATGCACAGACACAGTGCCCATATATGTAACACCTATAACATAGGTAATAACTTTCACAAAGCATATTTGCCTAAATACAAAAGTAGTATTCATAGCATGTATAACCTTTACAAACTTACAGTTACTTACAAGTATACAAATTACACTTTAAATACAGTTTTTTGGACAGAGCATATCCGTGCGGACGCTATATTTGAACAAGTCCCATTTATAGACTGAATTCCTTTCATGAACAGTGTTTCAGTTAATAGAAAGATGAAAATCTCACTCGTCTCTTGGATAGCTTCCATAGAGACCGACCCAAAGGCAGAAGGGGTATCCCTTCTTGGAACCTGTCGCTGGTCTTACACCAGCTGACTAAGGCTCCCTTTGAACCGATCAAGGAGGCTTCATTGAAGTATTTGACCTTCAAGACAGTCTTCCTCCTAGCACTGGGGTCTGGTAAACGCAGAAGTGAGATTCATGCTTGGCAAAACAAAAACATCAGGCACCAGTCGGACTGGTCCAAGGTGTCTCTGTACCCATCACCCAGCTTTCTTTCCAAGAACCAGCTGGCCAAGGAGGGTCCAGACAGTGTGGCCCCAGTGGTTATACCAGCCCTGGCCCCAACTCTGGATAGGTCCCTCAAGTCTGACAGGTCCCTCTGTCCGGTCAGAGCTCTACGCTACTACTTGGACAGGAC
This sequence comes from Sabellastarte sp. h YS-2021, assembly GCA_964017235.1. Classification (NCBI taxonomy): domain Eukaryota; kingdom Metazoa; phylum Annelida; class Polychaeta; order Sabellida; family Sabellidae; genus Sabellastarte; species Sabellastarte sp. h YS-2021. The sequence continues at coordinate 1,917,891 of OZ024927.1, forward strand.
CTCAGACCTCAGGCAGAATAAGGAGTTAGTCTTTGTCTCCTTCAAGAAAGGCTTCGACAGAGACATCGCTTATCATTGGTCATAGAGGTTTGGGATGGTAAACCAACCTAAAGGAAATAATGGGCTGGGAATCGTGTGGTGTGGTCAGATTTGAACTTGAGCCCCTCCTGCAAGGTCAAACGAGGATAGCCAAACTTAAGAGTGCTTATAACTCACTTATTATTGGTCCTAGAGGTTTGGGATGGTAAACCAATATATGGGAAATCATGGGCTGGGAATCTTTTGATATGGTCAGATTTGACATTGGGCCCCTCCTTCAAGGTCAAACGAGGACAGCCAAACCTAAAAGTGCTTATAACTCACTTATTATTGATCCTAGAGGTTTGCAATGTGAAAACAACTCATAGGAAATCATGGGCTGGGAATCTTCTGATGTTGTTAGATTTGACCTTGGGCCCACCTTCAAGGTCAAACGATGGTTCACTTGCTTTGGTGAGTTGTCTTTCCGGTGGATACAAATTTGTATCGGTTCTCCGAAGCGTAGGTCTAGTTCAATAGTGTAAGGTATTTTACTGCCTATTATTGGATGAACACAGCTACTGTAAAACCATAACAGATAATATTGATGAATGTTTTATTATGATTTCACTACACTGGTATGATAAAAAAAATCCCGACTGAAAAACTGTGAAATTTATTTATTGGTATTTTAAATTTGAGTAACAAATTCAGTTTCTGACCCTTGGTCACTTACCCTTGGTCTTCATTCAGGGTCATCTCACAGAGTGCCAAAGTACCCCACATAGCAGACTATGCCTATATCGCCCTTAGTTTTGGTCCTAGAGGTTTGGCATGTGAAGCCATCCAATAGGAAATATGGGCTGGGAATCTTGCAATGTGGTCAGATTTGACATTGTGCTCCTCATTCAAGGTCAGAAAGGATAGCAAAAATTTAAGGTGCTTATAGCTCACTTATTCTTGCTCCTAGAGTTTTACAATGTTAGACCAACTTGTAGGAAATCATGGACTGTGAATCTTCTGATGCATTAAGACTTGATCTTGGGCCCTTCCTTCAAGGTGAAATAAGGGTGGCCAAGCTTGAAAGTGATTATAACTCGCTTATTCTTGGTCCTAGAGTTTGGCAATGAAACCAACCTGTAGGAAATCATGGGCTAGGAATCTTCTCGGTAGCCAAACTTAAAAGAGCTTATGACTCACTTATTTTTGCTGCTAGAGGTTTGGGATGTCAAACCCAACGTATACTTTCCTGAATTTTGGCCGCCATCCTGAATTTTGGCGGAAATGGAAAATGTCATTTATCTGAAAATCCATAAGAGATGGAGCTATTTTACTATATACTGGACCCCTGGTTACTAAGGATTACTATGACCTCTGAAAAATTTAGACTTTTCCGAATTTCAACTTCCATCTTGAATCTTAGCAGGAGTGGAAAATGTTGTTAAACTTGAAAACCGTAAGAGAATAAGAGATACAGCAATTTTGGGCAAATTTTGGACCCTCTGGGTACTAAGGACAACTCCTGTGAGACCTCTGAAAAATTGAGGCTTTTCCGAAATTCGACTGGCATCTTTAATTTTGGCAAAAAGCAAAATGTCATATATCTTGAAAACTGTAACACATACAGCGATTTTGTGCAAACATTGGCCACAATGGTAAATAATACCTGCTCCTTTAATTCCTGTGAATAATTTAGAATTTTTCTTAATTTCCGCAGCCATCTTGAAAAATGCTGTTTTTCTTCAGAACCTTGTTGGTTGTCGTTCTTCCGGTGGATACATCTTGCATCTGGTGGCAGATGCCTCCTTGGTCCAGTTTGGAAATGGTTAATCTGACTAGTCTGAAACTATTTTCTGTGAAGAATCTATTGACCATGGCCTTACCAAATTTAATATATAGTTTTACCTCACAGCCCCACAGCATTTAAAGGCTGTGTAGGAATTGTTCTGAAACTGATGTTTAGGTCAGCCAATTGACCTTTAAAATCTTGTCCGGGCAATTAATCTCAGTGTAGAAAGTTGATATTTGGTAGCAACATTGGTTGGGAGGTGTAAATTTGCAACATCATAGTGTGACCATAATGTGAGCTTTGACGTTCAGGCTATGCAAGAATGTTATCTACTGAATTATTTGATACATATTTCTCCTATCTCAAAGATATATTAATTGCTGCAACTGATTTCATATAATTTACCTGATTGTGCTATGTCCATTGACAGATATACTTCAGTTGATCAATTTGCATATTTGTAGCTTCTATTAACCCAGTTGATAGAAATCGTTGCTAATGAACAGGCTCCATTTAAACTATATACAGATGTGTATATAAGAATGCTACAACTGGCCCTGTAAGTTGATTGGTTCATTATCTCAGTTGGTTAATTAGTTGCTATTATTATTTATTATTATATTTATAATTATCAATTCAGAGTTGAATGTGTACTGACGTCATTGCTTATTACTAACATTGGTAAATTATGGAATCATCAAACTCTTCTGCTGTTACCTTAACTTAGCTCCACTTCTTTTAATTTATGTCATAATAAATGAACTTCATATACATGTACTCACTTTAAAATATGATGGGACCTGATTGATAGGTAGCATATCTAGCGAGGGGAACCTGATCAATAGATTCTTACCTTTTTTTTGTCTCGAGCAGTAAATAAAAGGTTTGTGTAAGACCCCAGTTATTTTTGATATCAGTGGGTGATAATTAAGTGAATGTATTGTATTATCACTATGTATATATTTTCCCTATGTATATATTGGACATAATAAAACAGCTGACCCTTAATGAAATACAGCATGAATGAAAACCTCTCCTGTTGTACCATTTCCATACCTGTCTTTCTGTTTGAAGAGGAGGGGGATAGAGGGAGTCTTATGTCTGAGTGGGTAAAGGATGAGGGGATTTATTGTTGATACGGTCTCAACCCTCCACCCCACCCCCACATCTTAGCTTAATTAATGACGCAACTGATATATTCGCAAAAAGGTACTCTGTAAAAACAAGTAAAAAAAATCTAAATTTCTGAAAGTGTAAGTTCACTAAGTTGTCACAAAAGCTCATGAAGGTACTTTAGGCTTATCATGTTATAAAATACATTTACATTGAAGCAGGATCAAATGTATCATTGCAAACAAAATAATGCAAAATGTTTCATAATACATTAATTCTGACACACAGTGTAAGAGAAGACCTGTCTGGGAATATATTGTCATTAAGCTGGTCTGTACTCATTAAAATGAGTATTACAATGAGCTGTCTCCTGATCTCTACTATTTAAATATATTAAAATTACAAAAAACTATTACCTAGTCTGTACTTGGTAATGGCATGAACTGTTGCAAAGTAACAATTTCTTCTCAGTTTGAATTGTGAGAACTCAGTCTTAAACTAAAACCATGACATGACAGTCATTATAGATAGAATTCCAAACTGACGTCTCCTGAAATGTTTTATTTGTATGAAGCTGATTTCTTATTGATAATGAGGGAAGTCGCAAACAGCAGGGAAATATTGACAATGGCCGAGTTTTTATACTTTGCTTAATATTTCTTGTATGTTGGGGATTTCAGTTTATTACTGGGACTTACCCAGACATCAACAGGGGAAGAAACAAACCATGTTTTTGGATTGAGGTGTGTATTTCACTGACATATGTAGTTGCAAAATAAGAGAGTTTTAGTACGCACCACAGAGACACTATTTTGAATATCTCTATTTTTACAGTTGATTTTAGACACATTCAACATATTTTATACTATTTGTGATTTTATAGGTTACATCTCATCAGGTTCTGCAGTTGGCATTGTGTTTTAATATTTTAATTTGCTCCCAGTCACTATTATGCCTAATTTACTCGAGTAGCGGGTATTATCACCCATCTAAACGAGTACTATCGGTGTTGGCCTCCACTTGAACAATTGTCTGTATCAAACAGTGGGTATTAATGTCCATAACAGAGTGATATCAGTTCTTTTTTATTGATTTTATGAACCCTGCTCCCAGTTGTAATGTTGGTTGTCTGCTGTGGGTTGTTACTTAGCTTAAGGGGAGGCTGTAGTGTGGGTTGTCAGGGTGCCCCTGGGTTACTCATCCTTTGGTTACCAATTTGAAAGCACTTTCCGAAGAGCCAAGAATCCACTGAATAGAAGTAGGCTTTGTTGCCAAATTGCTCCGTGTAATATACTTGTAAATAAGGATTAGTCAGGCTATTATATAATAGTGAACTGATCTCAGGCAATAGTCATAATTCAAGAAAGTTATGGCAAAACCCTAAATAGGGTTTCTGAACTGACACTTCCATTCCCCGAGTCTTACAAGTCATTGGCGGACCAGTTTGCATCCTTTTTTCATAACCTAGACCACCCATACAATCTGCCAAAAATAGGTTATTCAACAGAGACAGCTCTTCTCTCCATGAAAAATGAAGTTCACTTGTCCTTGTCAAGCGTTGAACTTACGGCTTTGGTATTTGCTCAACTTCGCTGTTGCCTTTGACACCACTGATCATTCCACTCTTCTCAGTTGTCAGGGGCTCTGTTCTTAAATGGTTCACTTTTAACTTAACTGAGTGTTATCAATCTATAAAATTGGCTCTACTTTTTCTGATCTTTGCTAACTTCTGTTTGCTAACTTCTGTTTGGTCTCACTGCCACTGTACTTTTTGACTTGTGTGCATCATAACTAAAAATAGATTCATGAATTTCATTCAAACTTGGCACACACATGTATTTGGGTCAGGAGAGGAACCCTATTTTCAGGTGACCATATACTCCCAATATTAAAGAATTTATGACCACCTTTAGGTCAGAAATTTCACTTTTGGAAACATAATACCCTCTTGGTCAAAAGCTATGTGGCTCATCTCGCCCAAATTTTACCTGGGAAACACATTGATATATTCTTCTTGCATATGCCAAAAATCGAAACTTTATGTTAAGGTGAAATTTGTGTTTGAGGCCCATTTTTTCACATATGTGGCCTGCAACTTGGAAATGGTAAGTCTGTTAAGTCTCAAACTGTAGTAGATATAACTTCTATATGTAATCTTTATATATGGTAAAGTTGAAATCTGTAGCTATAATTGTAAGGTCACCTTAAGGTCTCTAAAATGCCCATAAAGACCCAATTTATGGATTTTTGCCTCTTTAAGCCCTATAGCTGTCAAACTATGTAACTGATAGTGCTGAAATCTCATCTGGAAATATATTAAGGAATATTAAATCAAGGATTTAAGTAGACATTTACCTATATATGGGGACCATAACGCCCACCTGAGTGATATTTTTTCGACATTTTTTATACATTTTGTCCTGTAACTTGGAAATGGTAAGTATGAAAGTCTCAAACTGTGTTAGATATAACTTCTATAGGTTATCTTTGTCTAAAAATTTTAAGTTTGTAACTTTAATTATAAGGTCACCTTAAGGTATCTAAAATGCCCATTTTTTTAATTTTTACCTGTTTTAAGCCCTATAGCTGTCATATAACTATGTGACTGAATGAGCTGAAATCTCATCTGGGAATATATTAATATGCTGTTTTTACATGTGCCAAAAACCAAGGCTTTAAATTGACATTTACCTATGTATGAGGACCAAATATACCCACCTGAGTGACCCTTTTTAGATATTTTTCACATATTTTGCCCTGTAACTTGGAAATTGTAAGTCTGACAAGTCTCAAACTGTATTAGATATACCTTCTATATGCAATCTTTATAAGCACTGTCAGATTTAAAAGGGAAAATCCAGACCTTTCCCTTTTAGACCTTAAATTTCGCAATATGCAGGGTTTTGGTGCAAATATGGAAATTTCTTTCATGAAATATGGCAGTTTCATGCAAAAATTTGCACCATTTGAGACATTTGTCAAAATCACGTAAGTGAAAAAACTCAATAAGCCATCAGAAAAACAGCAAATATCCGCCTGGAAAAAGGGTGCACCCTAAACACGAAAATGGCCAATTTAATCTTTTTGTAAATAGGGTGTGCCCTAATCACAAAAACTGCAAATTTCATCTTTTTGTAAATAGGGTGCACCCTAAACACGGAAACTGCAAATTTCCTCTTTTTGTAAATAGGGTACACCTTAAACACAGAAACTGCAAATTTCACCTTTTTGCAAATAGGGTGTGCCCTAAACACGGAAACTGCAATTTTCATCTTTTTGTAAATAGGGTGTGCCCTAAACACAAAAATGGCAAATTTAATCTTTTTGTAAATAGGGTGCACCCTAAACACAGAAACTGTGAATTTCCTCTTTTTGTAAATAGGGTATGCCCTAAACACAGAAACTGCAAATTTACTCTTTTTGTAAATAGGGTGCACCCTAAACACGAAAACTGCAAATTTCCAGTTTTTGTAAATAGGGTGTGCCCTAAACATGGAAACTGTGAATTTCCTCTTTTTGTAAATAGGGTGTGCCCTAAACACAGAAACTGCAAATTTACTCTTTTTGTAAATAGGGTGCACCCTAAACACGAAAACAGCAAATTTCACCTTTTTGTAAATAGGGTGTGCCCTAGACACAGAAACTGCAAATTTCCACTTTTTGTAAATAGGGTGTGCCCTAAACACAGATACTGCAAATTTCCACTTTTTGTAAATAGGGTGCACCCTAAACACAGAAACTGTGAATTTCCTGTTTTTGTAAATAGGGTGTGCCCTAAACGCAGAAACTGTAAATTTCCTGTTTTAAGGCGGGTTGTGTGTAACCACCCCGCCTATCAGATGGATGTGTCCAACATCTGTCCACATTTTTTGTTTCTGGACTCTTACTCGAAAACGGTTTGTCCAATCGAATTCAAACTTGACAGGGACAGAGATCACCATCATAGCTAGGTTTCTTTCGAAATTGGTGTAATTCCGTCTGTTTGTTTGTCCATTTGTCTGTCCGTCCACATTTTCGTTTTCGGACTCTAACTCGAAAACGGTTTGTCCAATCGAATTCAAACTTGACAGGGACATAGATCACCATCATAGCTAGATTCCTTTCAAAATTGGTGTATTTCCATCTGTTTGTTTGTTTGTCTGTCTGTTTTTTGACTGTCCATCAAAATTTCCGTTTCCGGACTCTAACTCGAAAATGGTTTGTCCAATGGAATTCAAACTTGACATTGAGATAGATCACCATCATAGCTAGGTTCCTTTCAAAATTAGTGTAATTCTGTCTGTTCGTTTGTCCATTTTTTGTCTGTCAGTCAAAATTTCCATTGCCGGACTCTAACTTGAAAACGGTTTGTCCAATCGAATTCAAACTTATCAGGGAGATACATCACCACCATAGCTAGGTTAATTTCGAAATTGGTGTAATTCTGTCCATTCGTTTGTCTGTTTTTTGTCCATTTATTTGTTCATCAACATTTTCTATTTCCAGACTCTAACTCGAAAACACTGTGTCCAATCAAATGCAAACTTGACAGGGAGATAGATCACCATCATAGCTAGGTTCCTTTTTGAAATTGGTGTAATTTTGTCCGTTTGTTTGTTTGTCAATGAATTCTGTGCCTTCATTTGTCTGATTTTTGTCCATTTATTTGTTCGTCAACATTTCTGTTTCCGGACTCTAGCTCGAAAATGCTGTGTCCAATCACATTCAAACTTGACAGATAGATCGCCATCATAACTAGGTTTCCTTTGAAATTGGTGTAATTTTGTCCATTCGTTTGTTCGTCAACATTTCCGTTTCCGGACTCTAACTCTAAAATGGTTTGTCTTTACATACATTTTCTTTTTCTTAGATGTTGTTTTCTCTACTTAAACATTATTTGGAGGTTTATGTAACTGACACTGCTCTGAAAGTATCCAGATTTTTGCACTGTATTATTACTCCTGTATCTCATGGTGTTGAAAACTATTTCCCCAGGCTATGGGGTACAGGCATCTCTGATACTATTTTTTTATTTACAAAGAAAAGGCTTTTAAGAATTACACTCAGCATTATAGTATAAGCTTTAAAAATCAATTCTTAGCCCTAAATATTAAGAATATGTAGGAAAAGTTAACTTTTTGATAAACTCCACTCAACAAGGAAAATATACATGCTGATCAAAATAAGGGCTCATGGAAAAACATAATAAAGGATATGAAAATGTATGAAAAATGTATATGAAAAATCAGCTATCCTCTGGTTTATGCTGTATCTTTTCACACTTTTATGTAATCAGTGTAAATACACATACAACACTTTGAACAATCTCAGTCACTTTTTTATGTTTAGTTTGTACCAAAAAGTTAAAGATTTAACATCTTAATATTGGAAATTGATCTTAACAGCAATACATGTATTTTACAGTAAATAGGTGAAACCAGTAAATTTGCATATTTACTAAGATTTTGAGTAAAGGGATACATTCGCTGAATTGATTAGCAAATATGCATATTTTTTTTTTTTTAAAAATCAATATTTTCTTAGTTAAATCTAAAATGCTTTCGCTTATTTTATTTTTACTTATTTTATATTTTGATCTGCAAGATTTAATAAACCAAACCTAGCTGGACATTTTAGTATTTTACTTCATAAAATACACCAAATTTGTTTCAAATGAAATGTAAACTATCTTAATATTTTCTACAAATGATTACATAAAACCCTGTAAATAAATCTTATTTTCATAAATCTTGGTTTGTTGTTTGAAGGCTTTATGTCCTCAACTTGATCTGATATTTCATTTGAAGTCACAATTACCTGATGGCCACTGACTTTTAAGCACTAATCCATTATAGTAGTCTAATTTTTCAGAGCTTCCGTAATAAAAATATATATAAATTATTTCCAAAAAATGTGAGCAAAACACACAAAACACCTTGAACACTCAACTGTATCAAAACATATGACTTCTAATCCACCACACTTCACTACTCCTTCTTGTATAATGTAAACCCATTATCTGACTTTCAGTCTTATCTTGATTGAGGTCACAGTGGGGGAAGAGTCTGACCTATCTTGCCACTGAGAAAGATAAATATATGTTGCTTGTGTAATTTCAGTGTGTCCCTTAATTTATCTAGGCTCTCTCTTGTAGGTGTGTACAACATCTCAGTGGGGTTTATCAGTCCAGCATGTATCTCTGACATTATAATGACCCCTTTACCCCACTGCACACACTTGATTTACACAGTCATGGAAAAAAGTCTTTGAGAATGGTGGTAGTTGAGTAAACATACAGGTAAAAAATGAACACATACCCAAGTGAAATATTTCTGTAAAGCCTGAATCCTATTTTCTTTTATTTATTTTCTTTTATTTATTTATTTATTTTTTTTGCTTAAAATAAGTGACCCCAATCCAATTTGAGACTTTTCTGGAAGTCTCAAATTTTAAAGAGTTTTGTAAAGTTTACAATTTTATGTACTAATTGGACATATTTTCTAATGTCATGAGAAAAGGGTAAACTACATGAGAAAAAAAATGTCTTGATAAGTTACAAGTCATGCAATTTCCTTCAGTTGCAAATTTAAATCTTTTCAAACAAAATTATCCTTAAACTTAAAAAAAACCATTTCAAAATTCAATTAAATCAGCTACATATTCAGTTACATCCAACCCTTCCCAATACATTTACAACAAAAACCATGGTAAATGTACAGTAGTGAGTGTGCCTTTTTGCTTGGTCACAACTCTGGGTGGGTTCAATTCCCACAACTGACAGTCCTGGCTTTTGAAAGGGATGTAAAAATCACAATTTTGAGAGGGGCCATGGTACTGAAAAAGTGTTTTTCCGTATGGATTTGTCCACTACTCCACTCTCCATATCACTATTTTAGACCTATTTTCATATGTTAATACAGCACATTATTGAAATATTTATCGAATATTGTTAGTTAAACACACAAGGGGAAAGAGATAGGAAGTGACACCATTTGAAGTGCTTCACTTCATACCTATACTTTAGGGTGAAACAAGGATAGCGAAACCTTAAAGTACTTGTAACTCGCTTATTCTTAAAAGGGGTTACATGATTTAGAGGTCTACCACAAAAATGAGAAATAGCTTCAAGGTTACTAAAATATACTCTGGATATTGACTGATGCAGGTTTTTTTTTAATTTGTTTCTTTTTTCCAATAATCCTTTACAATCAAAAACAAGCCAAAATTGAATATTTTCCTTATTCCCAGTGTATGTACACACAACACTGAAAACTCATTAAAATAGTTGGAAAGACAGTTTACTACAAGTACACTAACATATATGTGTTATCAAATGACAGAAAACACAACCTGACAACTGACAACACTAGAACTCACAGTGGGGTATGATACCTGGGAGGGTCATGAGAAGGGGAATGGGAAATTTTACACTTTTTCCCTAGAACACATACATCACATATACAAATTAACAAGCATTGTAAGAAATAGACTAGGCATGGAACAAACTACATTTGTTGCTTTTTATTGACTTCTAAAAAGCTTTTGATTGGGTAAATTGTGAAATATTGCTAAACAATCTGAGAGTATGGTATCACTGGGAAAATATTTTCCTCAATCAAAAACTTCTACACACAGATAAATGCCCAAGTTAAACTTAATCGGAATTCCACTGATTATTCCAAACAACAAGTGGAGTAAGACAAGGAGATACATCTTGCATCTGGCGTCCTTAGTCTAGTTTTTCATTAGTCAAATCTTTGATTCGAGTTATGTACTGAGCTGCGGCCAAGATTTTAAATTGGCCGTTTAAGCCCTTAAATATTAAATTCTGCATAATATTTCTTCACATATCTGTACATTAAGGTGTATATTATACACTCTGCCATTTTGAAGATTTTTAATGCCTTTATTAAGTTATATTTTATAAAGTAAAAAGCATGTCTAGCACTACGTCTGGCTTTCTGTAAAGTCCCGGATGTCCTAGAAACTATTGTTTTTGCTTTTGTGATGGTCTACTCGAACGAGTCTTTTTTAACGGTTTCGTCTGCTGGTTTATAGTCGTGGAAACCCCAATCAATTTATTGGTCTGCTGGTTTTTCACGCAGTCACTGTTAATATAAAATTGTTGTCTGCGCATCTACAGCATATTACTCATTTGTCAAACAAACAAGCATTCTGCCGCATGCATTTATCTCCCGCCATATAAATGAGATGTACTAAAGATAACATATTTTAACAAGGTGCTCTAAATGTAATACTTTTCAAGTTATATTTGATTTAGTGCATGGTTTCATGAAATTTAATGCATTAAAAATTATTTTAAAAATTCATTAAAAAAATTTAGCATGTGAAAGCTCTCCAAAATGTAGGTGAATGAGTTATTTGAGAAATATTGGCTATCTGCAATACTTTTAGTGATAATAGGCAGTTATTTATTTTGAGTAGGTGAGTAACTAGCTACGGATCTGAAAATTCACTAATTGAAAGCTCTCCAAAATGTATGTGAATGAGTTATTTCAGAAATACTGGCTATCTGCAATACTTGTAGAGATAATTCGCATTTACTCATTTTGAGTAGGTGAATAGTTAACTACGGGTGTGAAACTTCACCAAGTGAAAGCTCTCCCAAAAGTAGGTGAATGAATTGAGAAAAATTGGCTATCTGCAATACTTTTACAGATAATTCACATTTACTCATTTTGATTAGGTGAGTAATTAGCTACGGGTCTGGAACTTCACCATGTGAAAGCTCTCCCAAAAGTATATGAACGAGTAATTTGATAAAAATTGCATACCTGCAATACTTTTAGAGATAATTAGCATTTACTCATTTTGAGGAGGTGAATAATTAGCTACGGGTCTGAAAATTCACCAAGTGAAAGCTCTCCCAAAAGTAGGTGAATGAGTTATTTGATAAAAATTGGATATCCCCAATACTTTTAGAGATAATTCACATTTACTCATTTTGAGTAGGTGAGTAATTAGCTACGGGTCTGGAACTTCACCATGTGAAAGCCCTCCCAAAAGTAGGTGAATGAGTTATTTGAGAAAAATTGGATATCTGCAATACTTTTACAGATAATTCACATTTACTCATTTTGAGTAGGTGAGTAATTAGCTACGGGTCTGAAACCTCACCAAGTAAAAGCTCTCCCAAAAGTAGGTGAATGAATTGAGAAAAATTGGCTATCTGCAATACTTTTACAGATAATTCACATTTACTCATTTTGATTAGGTGAGTAATTAGCTACGGGTCTGGAACTTCACCATGTGAAAGCTCTCCCAAAAGTATATGAACGAGTAATTTGATAAAAATTGCATACCTGCAATACTTTTAGAGATAATTAGCATTTACTCATTTTGAGGAGGTGAATAATTAGCTACGGGTCTGAAAATTCACCAAGTGAAAGCTCTCCCAAAAGTAGGTGAATGAGTTATTTGATAAAAATTGGATATCCCCAATACTTTTAGAGATAATTCACATTTACTCATTTTGAGTAGGTGAGTAATTAGCTACGGGTCTGGAACTTCACCATGTGAAAGCCCTCCCAAAAGTAGGTGAATGAGTTATTTGAGAAAAATTGGATATCTGCAATACTTTTACAGATAATTCACATTTACTCATTTTGAGTAGGTGAGTAATTAGCTACGGGTCTGAAACCTCACCAAGTAAAAGCTCTCCCAAAAGTAGGTGAATGAGTTATTTGAGAAAAATTGGATATCTGCAATACTTTTACAGATAATTCACATTTACTCATTTTGAGTAGGTGAGTAATTAGCTACGGGTCTGGAACTTCACCATGTGAAAGCTCTCCCAAAAGTAGATGAACGAGTAATTTGATAAAAATTGGATATCCACAATACTTTTAGAGATAATTCACATTTACTCATTTTGAGTAGGTGAATAATTAGCTATGGTTCTGAAACCTCACCAAGTAAAAGCTCTCCCAAAAGTAGGTGAATGAGTTATTTGAGAAAAATTGGATATCTGCAATACTTTTATAGATAATTCACATTTACTCATTTTGAGTAGGTGAATAATTAGCTACGGGTCTGAAACTTCACCAAGTGAAAGCTCTTCCAAAAGTAGGTGAATGAGTTATTTAAGAAAAATTGGATATCCCCAATACTTTTAGGGATAATTCACATTTACTCATTTTGAGTAGGTGAGTAATTAGCTACGGGTCTGGAACTTCACCATGTGAAAGCTCTTCCAAAAGTAGATGAATGAGTTATTTGATAAAAATTGGATATCTGCAATACTTTTAGAGATAATTATCATTTACTCATTTTGAGTAGGTGAATAATTAGCTACGGGTCTGAAACTTCACCAAGTGAAAGCTCTCCCAAAAGTAGATGAAGCAGTTATTTGAGAAATATTATGTCATTATTTTGCCACAAATAAGAAAATAGCTATTACTCACTTATGGCATGCAATAGAACCCCAAATTATATGCATTTACCCTACAGTCACAATTTCAAAGTAGGTATTACTCGGCTATCCAATGTGCAACAGGTCTGAAACTTTACTATGTGATAGGTTATCAAAAACTAGATAACATATTTGAAAATATTTCCCTAACTTTAATACTTTTGAAGATATCTGACATTTACTTATGTTGTTATTTTGCTACAAATAAGAAAATAGCTATTACTCACTTATGGCATGCAATAGAACCCCAAACTATGTACCATCTTATAGCTAAGAACAAAGTAGCTGAACAACATATTTTAGGAAAATACTCCAAGTGCAATAGTTTTGGAGTTACAATGGCTTTACTCAACAGTCAGAATTTCAAAGTAGCTATTACTCAGCTATCCAATGTGCAACAGGTCTGAAATTTAGTATGTGATAGCTTACCAAAAAGTAGATGGACAACATATTTGAAAAGATTTCCCTAACTTTAATACTTTTGAAGATATTTGACATTTACTTCTTCTGTTATTTAGCTACAAATGAGGAAATAGCTATTACTCACTTATGGCAACCAATAGAACTCCAAACTTATAATGTACCATCTTATAGCTAAGAATAAAGTAGCTGAACAACATATTTTAGGAAAACACTCTAACTGCAATACTCTTTTAGTTACAATGGCTTTACTCAACAGTCAGAATTTCAAAGTAGCTATTACTCAGCTATCCAAGGTGCAACAGGTCTGAAACTGTACTATGTCATAGCGTACCAAAAAGTAGATGGACAACATATTTGAAAAGATTTCCCTAACTTTAATACTTTTGAAGATATTTGACATTTACTTCTTCTGTTATTTAGCTACAAATGAGAAAATAGCTATTACTCACTTATGGCATGCAACAGAACCCCAAACTATGTACCATCTTATAGCTAAGAACAAAGTAGCTGAACAACATATTTTAGGAAAACACTCTAAGTGCAATAGTTTTGGAGTTACAATGGCTTTACTCAACAGTCAGAAATTTCAAAGTAGCTATTACTCAGCTATCCAAGGTGCAACAGGTCTGAAACTTTACTATGTCATAGCTTACCAAAAAGTAGATGGACAACATATTTGAAAAGATTTCCCCAACTTTAATACTTTTGAAGATATTTGACATTTACTTCTTCTGTTATTTAGCTACAAATGAGAAAATAGCTATTACTCACTTATGGCATGCATTAGAACCCCAAACTATGTACCATCTTATAGCTAAGGACAAAGTAGCTGAACAACATATTTTAGGAAAATACTCTAACTGCAATAGTTTTGGCGTTACAATCGCTTTACTCACCAGTCAGAATTTCAAAGTAGCTATTACTCAGCTATCCAAGGTGCAACAGGTCTGAAACTTTAGTATGTGATAGCTTACCAAAAAGAAGATGGACAACATATTTGAAAAGATTTCCCTAACTTCAATACTTTTGAAGATATTTGACATTTACTTCTTCTGTTATTTAGCTACAAATGAGAAAATAGCTATTACTCACTTATGACATGCAATGGGACCGCAAACTATGTACCATCTTATAGCTAAGGACAAAGTAGCTGAACAACATATTTGAAGAAAAAGTTGTTACTGCAATAGTTTTTGAGTTATGAGCCCTTTACTCAAAATAGCTAAGATTGCTATTACTCACTTATCTTTAGGCCTAAGTCAATAAAACCAAAAAAATTTTCAAGGGCATGAAAATTCATTGGGACAATTAATTTACAAAAAATCTGTAGCTGTAGTAGTTTTGGAGAAATCTGCGTGACTAACTAACGCACGCACGCACGCATGCACGCACACACAGACATCATTTCATAATCTCCCTCCCGGGCTAAAGCCCGGCGGGAGATAATAAACCGGAAAGAAATTAATGAATGAAGTGACGTCACGGTAGTACTATACATTTGTCGTTCAGCCAATCAGAATCGACAATGAAAATATTCAAACTCCGTAGTTCTACTTTCAACCACTCGAAGGCGCTTTTGCATGTCCTAGAAGTTATGACGTGAGTTCATTTTTCTGTCAATCCGTTTCTTATTTTGGAGGAAGTTTTCTTCCAAATTGTTTTACAGTATATTTACAAAATAAACCAGTTCGCTAATCTTATTCCTGACAATATTTTATTAAATGGACGTTTCGACAAAGATCAGATACTTTAAGCTAAAAATTTACACAAATTAATTTAAAAATATCCTGGCCTGATACTCACATAAGGGAATCTACTTGTGTCATAGTACATACATGTATATCTAAGATAGGGAGAAATCCCTTCAATGGTCATTGAGAAAATTGTGATAAACAGGTGAAATTTTCACACTTTTCATGGGAGTACCTCTTATCTAGCGGCTCTGGAGAACAGACGAACAGACAAATCTGCATGCCTTGAAGAATTAATCATCCTTGCTAGATAAGGTATCTTTTAAAAGTAACAACATGTTTCTGGATTATTATTATTTATTATTATTATTTTGTATCCAGACAGTGATCCAGATCAGTCAAAATTTAATAGGATCTAAGATTAAGAAATAAGATCTAAGTGACCCAAGCAGTAGTAATTATGTAACCCTTCTGACAAACAGATAGACAAACGGTTATGACAACAATACCTCTTGGTGGAGATAATAAATGCGAGTACTAATAAAATATGACTCTTTCATTAAATTACAGTGAAGGAAAAACATAGAAACAGTATACACATGCTTCTTTTTACAAGCATATATTCAACAGGTAAATGTGGTTTGGGTTTCATAAGTATACTTGCTTTCTTCCAGTACTGGCAACACATTTTAAATGAGACAGTAGTCAATTACAACCTCAAGACACATGCAGATGATGGGCTATTAATTACCTGGTCTTCAGGTAGCATAAACACTTGCAGTGGGGGAGCAGATAAGCCCTCCCTCAAGTTTGAGGGGTTGGGATGGTATAATTCCTAGGACTGTGTCCTCTCCTAGAGATAAATCTCATCCCAGTCTTTCAGATAATTAAGATGAGGCTGAGAAAACCAAATTAGTGGTGTGTTTGAATGGCAAGAATTTTACATTAGAGTGGGACTGAATACATTTTACAAATATGTTCTATTTCCAGATATACAAACTTAAATATACAAAGAGTAATACAAAATTTAATACTCCAACAAGAGTAAGCACTAAAAGTATACATTAAGTAAAACAACTGAAGGAAAGTGCATGACTTGTAACTTATGAAGACATTTTTTTTTCTCACTTAGTTTACCCTTTTCTCATGACATCAGAAAATGTGTCCAATTTGTACCTAAAATTGTAAACTTTACAAAACTCTTTAAAATTTGAGACTTCCAAAAAAGTCTCAAATTGGACTGGAGTCGCTTATTTTAAGTAAGAAAAAATCAGGATTCAGGCTTTACAGAAATTTCACTTGGGTGTGTGTTCATTTTGTACCTGTATGTTTACTCAACTACCACCATTCTCATAGATTTTTCCTAGACTGTGTAAATCAAGTGTGTGCAGTGGGGTACAGGGGTCTTTATAATGTCAGAGATACATGCTGGACTGATAAACCCCACTGAGATGTTGTACACACCTACAAGAGAGAGCCTAGATAAATTAAGGGACACACACTCAAATTACACAACAAGTAACATACATTTGTTTTTCTCAGTGGCAAGACAGGTCAGTCTCTTCCCCCACTGTGACCTCAATTAAGATAAGACTGAAAGTCAGATAATGGGTTTACATTATACAAGAAGGAGTAGTGAAGTGTGGTGGATTAGAAGTCATATGTTTTGATACAGTTGAGTGTTCAAGGTGTTTTGTGTGTTTTGCTCACATTTTTTGGAAATAATTTATATATATTTTTATTACGGAAGCTCTGAAAAATTAGACTACTATAATGGATTAGTGCTTAAAAGTCAGTGGCCATCAGGTAATTGTGACTTCAAATGAAATATCAGATCAAGTTGAGGACATAAAGCCTTCAAACAACAAACCAAGATTTATGAAAATAAGATTTATTTACAGGGTTTTATGTAATCATTTGTAGAAAATATTAAGATAGTTTACATTTCATTTGAAACAAATTTGGTGTATTTTATGAAGTAAAATACTAAAATGTCCAGCTAGGTTTGGTTTATTAAATCTTGCAGATCAAAATATAAAATAAGTAAAAATAAAATAAGCGAAAGCATTTTAGATTTAACTAAGAAAATATTGATTTTTTATGTCAGCTGACTTGTCAGTCAGCTGACATTATGTCGTCACTCTGCGACGTGGGCGTACGCGTCCGCGTCCGCGTGAACAACTTCTCCTCCAAAACTACAAGGCCTAGAGATGTGCTGTTTTTTTTAAAAGATACCTTATCTATCGAGGATGAAAAATTGTTCAAGGCATGCAAATCTGTCTGTTCGTCTGTTTGCTAGAGACATTACAAGGGGGGTACCCCCACCAAAAGTGTGAAAATTTCAACACTTAATCACAATTTTCTCAGTGACTATTGCAGGGATTTCTCTCATATCTTGCATATATGTACTAGGCCAGAGGTAGATTCTCTTGTGTGAGTATGAGACTTGGATCTGTCTTACTTTTTTTTTAATAAATTTTTTTAATAATTTTTAATGCATTAAAATTCATGAAATCATGCACAAAATCATTTATAACTTGAAAAGTGTTGCATTTAGAGCATTTTGTTAAAATATGTTATTCAGCTACTTTTTTCATAGCTACAATATGGTGAGTAAGTTGGGTGCCTGTCTCAATAGCTAAGTGAGTAATAGCTACTTTTGGGCTTTTCAGTAACTTCCATCATGAGTAAAATCACTTGTAACTTAAAAACTATTGCATTTAGAGAATTTCATATAAATATGTTATTCAGCTACTTTTGGGTCAGCTATAACATAGTAAAATTTTAGACCTGTAGCTCATGGCATAGCTGAGTAATAGCTACTTTTAGGTTATCACTGTTGAGTAAATCGCTTATAACTTCAAAACTATTGCATTTAGAGAATTTCGTATAAATATGTTATTCAGCTACTTTTGGGTCAGCTATAACATAGTAAAATTTCAGACCTGTAGCTCATGGCATAGCTGAGTAATAGCTACTTTTAGGTTATCACTGTTGAGTAAATTGCTTATAACTTGGAAACTATTGCATTTACAGTATTTTGTTTCAATATGTTGTTCACCTATTTTGGGATCAGCTATAACATAGTGAAGTTTCAGATCTGTGGCTCATTGCATAGCTGAGTAATAGCTACTTTGAAGTTCTCACTATTGAGTAAATCACTTGTAACTTAAAACCTATTGCATTTAGAGAATTTTGTATAAATATGTTATTCAGCTACTTTTGGGCCAGCTATAACATAGTGAAATTTCAGATCTGTAGGTCATGGCATAGCTGAGTAATAGCTACTTTAAAGTTCTCACTGTTGAGTAAATCAGTTATAATTGGAAAACTATTGCATTTAGAGAATTTCGTATAAATATGTTATTCAGCTACTTTTGGGTCAGCTATAACATAGTAAAATTTCAGACCTGTAGCTCATGACATAGCTGAGTAATAGCTACTTTTAGGTCATCTCTATTGAGTAAATCAGTTGTAACTTGAAAACTATTGCATGTACAGTATTTTGCTTAAATATGTTGTTCACCTACTTTTGGGTCAGCTATAACATAGTAAAATTTCAGACCTGTAGCTCATGGCATAGCTGAGTAATAGCTACTTTGAGGTTATCACTGTTGAGTAAATCGCTTATAACTTGGAAATTATTGCATTTAGAGTATTTTGTTTCAATATGTTATTCACCTATTTTGGGGTCAGCCATAACATAGTGAAGTTCCAGACCTGTGACTCATTGCATAGCTGAGTAATAGCTACTTTGAAGTTCTCAATGTTGAGTAAATCACTTATAATTTGAAAACTATTGCATTTAGAGAATTTAGTATAAATATGTTATTCAGCTACTTTTGGGTCAGCTATAACATAGTAAAATTTCAGACCTGTAGCTCATGGCATAGCTGAGTAATAGCTTCTTTTAGGTTATCACTGTTGAGTAAATCACTTATAACTTGGAAACTATTGCATTTAGAGTATTTTGTTGCAATATGTTATTCACCTATTTTGGGGTCAGCTATAACATAGTGAAGTTCCAGACCTGTGGCTCATTGCATAGCTGAGTAATAGCTACTTTGAAGTTCTCACTGTTGAGTAAATCAGTTGTAATTGGAAAACTATTGCCTTTACAGAAATTTGTGCAAATATGTTATTCAGCTACTTTTGGGTCAGCTATAACATAGTGAAATTACAGACCTGTAGCTCATGGCACAACTGAGTAATAGCTATTCTCAGGCACTGACTGTTGAGTAAATCGGCTATAACTTGAAAAATATTGCATTTGGAGTATTTTGTTAAAATATATTGTTCACCTACTTTTGGGTTAGCTATAACATAGTGAAATTACAGACCTATAGCTCATGGCATAGCGGAGCAATAGCTATTTTCAGGTTCTCACTATTGAGTAAATCAGTTGTAACTTGAAAACTATTGCATTTACAGTATTTTGCTTAAATATGTTGTTCACCTACTTTTAGGTCAGCTATAACAGAGCAAAAATTCAGACATGTAGCTCATTTTCCTCAGTGGCCTAGTGGTTAGCAAGTTTGGCATCTAATCATAGGCTGTCACCTCTGTGGGTTCGAGTCCTACAAGTGGCAATTCTGAGGACCTGTCCCAATATGACCCTGGCTGTTGAACGGGACGTAAAACCCCAACTTTGACCTTTGACCTTTGCATAGCTGAGTAATAGTTACTTTGAGGTTCTCACTCTTGAGTAAATCAGTTGTAACTTGAAAACTATTACATTTAGAGTATTTTGTTAAATATGTTATTCACAGACGTTTTGGTCAGCTATAACATAGTGAAATTGCAGACCTCTATGTCATGGCATAGCTGAGCAATAGCTTCTTTCAGGTTCTCACTGTTGAGTAAATCATTGTATCCAACCTGTAGGAAATCATGGGCTGGGAATCTGTTAATATGGTCCGATTTGACCTTGGAACCCTCCTTCAAGGTCAAATGAGGATAGCCAAACATAAAAGTGCTTATAACTCGCTTATTATTGGTCCTACAGGTTTGGAATGAAAAGCAACCTATAGAAAATCATGAGCTGGGAATCTTTTGGTGTGGTCGGATTTCACCTTAGACCCCTCCTTCCAGGTCAAACGAAGATAGCCAAACTTAAAGTGCTTATAACTCGCGTATTATTGGTCTTGGAGGTTTGGGATGGTAAACCAACATATAGGAAATCATGGGCTGGGATTCTTTTGGTGTGGTCAGATTTGACCTGGGACCCCTCCTTCAAGGTCAATTGAGGATAGCCAAACTTACAATTGCTTATAACTCGCTTATTATTGGTCCTACAGGTTTGGGATGGTAAACAAGCTACAGGAAATCATGGGCTGGGAATTTTTTTGTGTGGTTGGATTTAACCTTAGACCCCTCCGTCAAGGTCAAACAAGGATAGCCAAACTTAAAAAGTTCCTATGACTCACTTATTATTGGTCCGAGAGGTTTGGGATGGTAAACCATCCTAAATTCTTTGGCTGGGAATCTTTTGGTATGGTCAGATTTGACCTTTGGATCCCTTCTTCATGGTCGAACGAGGATATTGCATTTATAGTATTTCTTTAAATATTTTTAACCTACTTTTTACACTTAAACAATTACCTTGTTACTTTATTTCATAATACCATTTGCAGGGCACAACTTTTTTGTCCTTTTCTTCTGTCAGCTTCGGAATATCTTTCGAACATGCTGTTCAGTTACCATTTACTGTATTTCTGTACAGCCCTTTCCCTGATAATTATGCTTTCCTCTCATTATCACCATCACAAATCAAAAACATTCAGTCAGCTGACACAGTGCCCGTTCACGGGCACTCTCCTCTTGTTTTAAAAAAAATATGCATATTTGCTAATCAATTCAGCGAATGCATCCCTTTACTCAAAATCTTAGTAAATATGCAAATTTACTGGTTTCACCTATTTACTGTAAAATACATGTACTGCTGTTAAGATCAATTTCCAATATTAAGATGTTAAATCTTTAACTTTTTGGTACAAACTAAACATAAAAAAGTGACTGAGATTGTTCAAAGTGTTGTATGTGTATTTACACTGATTACATAAAAGTGTGAAAAGATACAGCATAAACCAGAGGATAGCTGATTTTTCATATACATTTTTCATACATTTTCATATCCTTTATTATGTTTTTCCATGAGCCCTTATTTTGATCAGCATGTATATTTTCCTTGTTGAGTGGAGTTTATCAAAAAGTTAACTTTTCCTACAAATTCTTAATATTTAGGGCTAAGAATTGATTTTTAAAGCTTATATTATAATGCTGAGTGTAATTCTTAAAAGCCTTTTCTTTGTAAATAAAAAAATAGTATCAGAGATGCCTGTACCCCATAGCCTGGGGAAATAGTTTTCAACACCATGAGATACAGGAGTAACTAGATTGGGCCAACTCGGCGCCAACATATCCCCAGACAGGTCATCACTCACGCCACAGGTTTTGATCGGGAATTTTTTAAAGCATAATTACCCATTATTATATGAACTTCAGCACATCAATCTACTCTGTTTGTATCTTCCCAAGAAGATGGTGTATCCCCAGACGCCGAATACATAACTCAAATTATATTTTCAATCTTCCTGCAATGATAACTCTAAACCTATTTTCAAAGTATTTATTAATAAATGATTGATGATTGAATGTCCATTCTAAAATAATAATCCCAAAAGAGCATATCTCTTTCTATATTTGTTGACAAATAAAATATTATTTTTAACTCAACATCATACTTTTCAATCTTCCTGCAATGATAACTCTTAACCTAATTTCAAAGTATTTAAATGATTGATGATTGAATGTCCATTCTAAAATTCATAATCCCAAAAGCGCATATCTGTTTCTATATTTGTTCACAAATAAAATATTATTTAAAAAAAAATTATTTATATTATTATTTTATTATATTATTTATAGAATTTGTAAATTGTTTTCAGTTATTCATTTCCTCTATTCCTATATATGTGGTCCATATATATGCAACCTAAATATGTGACACAATCTCAGTTCTGACTCCCCTTTGTGTTATATGATGAAGCCCACCACCTCCTACCCCACCCCTCTCCCCTTCTCCACACCTCTCTCACTATTACACAAGATCTGCAACCCCATTGAGTTCTTTGTTTCTCATTTGATATCACTAAATACCTTTGTTTATTTAGTGTCACTCAATATAGCTGGAGGTCCCAGAGGTGGGTGGGGGATGTGGGTTGGGACTACAGCATAAATGGTAAACAAACAATCTGATATATATCAAAGGGGTAATCAAATACAAAAAGAATTGAGAATTTTAAGTATGTGATTATCAACTGAAATGAGTTCATAACTGTAGGAGCTGTGTCAAAATTAACTGAGGCAAGTTGAATAAAACTGGGCTAGTTGAGGGTTAAAAATCCCCTAGTTTTACTACATAAGGATATACTTTTATTAATATTGGGACTTAAAGCTCACCAGAAAATAACAGTGTCCATTTTGCCTACTTGAATATGTTTAACCAGTTTCATTTTAAAGAGTTAAAAACTCAGCAAGCAGAGGTACAACACACAAAAATAAGTTCTTAAAAGACTAAGATAGCCATAACATCATTAATATTCAAAATTTAAAGAGACAGGCACTTCCTTTTAAAAATTCAAAGATTTCAGCTCTATGACCCACATAGTTTGACAGTTACAGGGCTTTAAAGTGGCATAATGTCCATAAATTGGGTTTCTGTGGGCATTTTACAATTGTTAAAGAGACCTTAGCAATTAAACTACAGATCTGAAACTTTTTGGGGGACATACATAACAAACAAAAATTAGATATAATACAGTTTAAGACTTGTCACACTAAGCATTTCCAAATTACAGGGCAAAATACAGTAGAAAATGTCAAAAAAGGTCACTTGGATGAGTGTCTATGGTCGTCATACACAGGTTCAATGTCTACTACAGGCCTTGATGTTCGGTACATGGAAAAAGAAGACGCTTAATAATGTATTCCTAGTTGAGATTTCAGCCCTGTCAGTCACATAGTTTAACAGTCACAGGGCTGAAAAGTGGCAAAAAGTCCAAATATTGGGTCTCTGTGGGCCTTTTAGAGACCTCAATGTGACCTTCAAATTGAAGCTTCAGATTTAAAATCTTTCACATTCAAAGGTTACACATAGAATGTATATCTAATACAGTTTGAAACTTCTCAAGACTTACCATTTCCAAGTTACAGGGAAAAATATGTGAAAAATGTCTAAAAAGGGTCACTCGGGTGGGTGTTATGGTCCTCACACACAGGTTAAATGTCTACTTAAAGCCTTTATTTCTGGCACATGTAAAAATGACATAATGATATATTCCCAGGTGAGATTTCAGCTCTATCAGTAACATAGTTTAACAGTCACAGGGCTTAAAAGTGGCAAAAAGGCAAAATATCGGGTCTCTGTGGGCCTTTTAGAGACCTCAATGTGACCTTCAAATCAAAGCTTCAGACTAAAAATCTTTCACATTCAAAGGTTACACATAGAATGTATATCTAATACAGTTTGAAACTTCTCAGACTTACCATTTCCAAGTTACAGGGAAAAATATGTGAAAAATGTCTTATAAGGGTCACTCGGGTGGGTGTTTATGGTCCTCACACACAGGTTAAATGTCTATTAAAGGCCTAAATTTTGGGGCAGATATAAGAAAACACATAGATATATTCTCAGATGATATTTAACTTAGATGAGAGCATAGTTTGAAAGCTACAGTGCTCGAAAGTGGCAAAAAGTGCATAAATTGGGTCTCTGTGGGCACTTTTGAGACCTTAAGTCGACCCCTTTGGGTAAACCTACAGCCCTAAAATTTTCTACAGACAAGGATTACATATCAAAGTTATACCTAGTGCAGTTTGAGACTCATCAGAGTTACCACTTCCAAATTATAGGGCAAAATATGTGAAAAATATAGCAAAAAATCCCTAAGTGGGGGTCTTTATGGGCCTCAAACACAATTTTCTCCTCAACTTAAAGTCGTGATTTTCGGCACATGTACTAAGAACATATTAATGTGTTCTCAGGTGAAATTTCAGCCAGCTGAGCATCATAGTTTGTGACCTAGAGGGCTCTTAGTGGCCAAAAGTGCAATTTCTGACCTTAAGGTGGCCATAAGTTCTCTTTTATTGGGAGTTTAAGGTCACCTTAAAATAGGGATCTTCCTTTGGACACCCTTAACATGTGTACCAAGTTTGAAAAAAAAATATTAATTTGTTTTTGAGTTATCGCGTCCACAAGGAAATTTCTACGGCGGCGGCGGCGGCGGCGGCGCGACGGACCTGAATCCAATATATCCCCGACTTTCGTCTGGGGATATAATAATACAGTGCAAAAATCTGGATACTTTCAGAGCAGTGTCAGTTACATAAACCTCCAAATAATGTTTAAGTAGAGAAAACAACATCTAAGAAAAAGAAAATGTATGTAAAGACAAACCATTTTAGAGTTAGAGTCCAGAAACGGAAATGTTGACGAACAAACGAATGGACAAAATTACACCAATTTCAAAGGAAACCTAGCTATGATGGTGATCTGTCTAACTGTCAAGTTTGAATATGATTGGACACAGCATTTTCGAGTTAGAGTCCGGAAACAGAAATGTTGACGAACAGATAAATGGACAAAAATCAGACAAATGAAGGCACAGAATTCATTGACAAACAAACAAACGGACAAAATTACACCAATTTCAAAAAGGAACCTAGCTATGATGGTGATCTATCTCCCTGTCAAGTTTGCATTTGATTGGACACAGTGTTTTCGAGTTAGAGTCTGGAAATAGAAAATGTTGATGAACAAATAAATGGACAAAAAACAGACAAACGAATGGACAGAATTACACCAATTTCGAAAGTAACCTAGCTATTGTGGTGATGTATCTCCCTGATAAGTTTGAATTCGATTGGACAAACCGTTTTCAAGTTAGAGTCCGGCAATGGAAATTTTGACTGACAGACAGACGAAAAATAGCATCAGAGATGCTCGTACCCCACAGCCTAAGGAAATATTTTCAACACCATGAGATACAGAAGTACTGTACCAGTACAAACTTCAAGATACTTTCAGAGCACTGTCAGTTATATAAAGGTCCAAACAATGTTTAAATGGAGAAATAATGTTTAAAAGAAAGATAATGCATATAAAGATGAAGTACTAAAACAAGATAATTCAATAACAAGATAACAGCATTAATCAGCAAACTAAAATTCAACACTCTTTATCTACACCTGCATGGCCCAATTATGGTTTAGATGGTTTGAATATTATCATGCATACAGAAGTGGTAATACATTTAATGAATGCTTATGTGTGGTGTTGGAGCAAAATCTGTGGCTCACTTGATGAAATTCTATCTCTTACAATGGGAAGTTATGAAAGTAAAATTCTTAATAAATTCTAATATGACTTTAACAGTGCTAAATCTGCATAAAAAAAACAGACTCAAAGGTGCAACAAGATTTTATAGGTCAAGGTCACTACAGCAAGGTCAAAGGTCAAATCAAGGTCAGATCATGACGTTGCATAACTACACCCCCTAACCAATGTCCCTACCAAGTATCAACTTCCTACACCTTGCGGTTTCCGAGATATAGCCCGGACAAGATTTTCGAACTCAAGGTCACTACGGCAAGGTCAAAGGTCAAATCCTTGTCAGACCATGACATTGCACACCTACACCCCCTAACCAATATCCCTACCAAGTATCAACTTCTGACACCTTATGGTTTCTGAGATATAGCCCGGACAAGATTTTATAGGTCAAGGTCACTACGGCAAGGTCAAAGGACAAATCAAGGTCAGACCATGCCGTTGCACACCTATACACCCTAACCAATATCCCTACCAAGTATCAACTTCCTACACCTTACAGTTTCTGAGATATAGCCCGGACAAGATTTTATAGGTCAAGGTCACTACGGCAAGGTCAAAGGTCAAATCAAGGTCAGACCATGACGCTGCACACCTACACCCCCTAACCAATATTCCTACCAAGTATCAACTTTCTACACCTTACGGTTTCCGAGATATAGCCCGGACAAGATTTTATAAGTCAAGGTCACTACAGCAAGGTCAAAGGTCAAATCAAGGTCAGACCGTGATGTTGCATACCTACACCCCCTAATCAATGTCCCTACCAAATATTAACTTCCTACACCTTACGGTTTCTGAGATATAGCCCGGACAAGATTTTATAGGTCAAGGTCACTACGGCAAGGTCAAAGGTCAAATCAAGGTCACACCATGACGTTGCACACCTACACCCCCTAACCAATATCCCTACCAAGTATCAACTTCCTACACCTTATGGTTTCCGAGATATAGCCCGGACAAGATTTTCAAACTCAAGGTCACTACGGCAAGGTCAAAGGTCAAATCAAGGTCAGACCATGACGTTGCACACCTACACCCCCTAACCAATGTCCCTACCAAGTATCAACTTCCTACACCTTACGGTTTCTGAGATACAGCCCGGACAAACTCTTTTCCCGCCGCCCGCCCACCCGCCCGCCCGCCCGCCCATCCGGACACCATGGGTGAAAACAATAAAAATGGACAAACGAACAGACAGAATTACACTAATTTTGAAAGGAACCTAGCTATGATGGTGATCTATCTCAATGTCAAGTTTGAATTCCATTGGACAAACCATTTTCGAGTTAGAGTCCGGAAACGGAAATTTTGATGGACAGTCAAAAAACAGACAAACAAACAAACAAACAGATGGAAATATACCAATTTTGAAAGGAATCTAGCTATGATGGTGATCTATGTCCCTGTCAAGTTTGAATTCGATTGGACAAACCGTTTTCGAGTTAGAGTCCGAAAATGAAAATGTGGACGGACAGACAAACGGACAAACAAACAGACGGAATTACACCAATTTCGAAAGAAACCTAGCTATGATGGTGATCTCTGTCCCTGTCAAGTTTGAATTCGATTGGACAAACCGTTTTCGAGTAAGAGTCCAGAAACAAAAAATGTGGACAGATGTCGGACACATCCATCTGATAGGCGGGGTGGTTACACACAACCCGCCTTAAAACAGGAAATTTACAGTTTCTGCGTTTAGGGCACACCCTATTTACAAAAACAGGAAATTCACAGTTTCTGTGTTTAGGGTGCACCCTATTTACAAAAAGAGTAAATTTGCAGTATCTGTGTTTAGGGCACACCCTATTTACAAAAAGTGGAAATTTGCAGTTTCTGTGTCTAGGGCACACCCTATTTACAAAAAGGTGAAATTTGCTGTTTTCGTGTTTAGGGTGCACCCTATTTACAAAAAGAGTAAATTTGCAGTATCTGTGTCTAGGGCACACACTATTTACAAAAAGGTGAAATTTGCTGTTTTCGTGTTTAGGTTGCACCCTATTTACAAAAAGAGTAAATTTGCAGTATCTGTGTTTAGGGCACACCCTATTTACAAAAAGTGGAAATTTGCAGTTTCTGTGTCTAGGGCACACCCTATTTACAAAAAGGTGAAATTTGCTGTTTTCGTGTTTAGGGTGCACCCTATTTACAAAAAGAGTAAATTTGCAGTATCTGTGTTTAGGGCACACCCTATTTACAAAAAGAGGAAATTCACAGTTTCCGTGTTTAGGGTGCACCCTATTTACAAAAAGATTAAATTTGCCATTTTTGTGTTTAGGGCACACCCTATTTACAAAACGATGAAAATTGCAGTTTCCGTGTTTAGGGCACACCCTATTTGCAAAAAGGTGAAATTTGCAGTTTCTGTGTTTAGGGTGCACCCTATTTACAAAAAGAGGAAATTTGCAGTTTTCTTGAATAGGGCACACCCTATTTACAAAAAGAGGAAATTTGCAGTTTCCGTGTTTAGGGTGCACCCTATTTACAAAAAGATGAAATTTGCAGTTTTTGTGATTAGGGCACACCCTATTTACAAAAAGATTAAATTGGCCATTTTCGTGTTTAGGGTGCACCCTTTTTCCAGGCAGATATTTGCTGTTTTTCTGATGGCTTATTGAGTTTTTTCACTTACGTGATTTTGACAAATGTCTCAAATGGTGCAAATTTTTGCATGAAACTGCCATATTTCATGAAAGAAATTTCCATATTTGCACCAAAACCCTGCATATTGCGAAATTTAAGGTCTAAAAGGGAAAGGTCTGGATTTTCCCTTTTAAATCTGACGGTGCTTTTATGTAAAATTTGACAACTGGAGCTTAAATTTTAAGGATGAGATTTGTGCATCCACCACCTAGCCTCTTTCAGAAAGCAGCTTAAAACCTACCTGTACACCAAGGCATACCAATCCTAGTTTGTTTGTTTGTTTTTTTTTCTTAAACATTAGAAACAGAATATACATACAAGTACATACATCAAAAACCATATTACATATCTGTTTAAATTACATTGTCTAGAAGAAAGGTATGCAACATGTTACTCTGTATATCTTTGGAATTCAACATATCTCTCTGTATGTCTTAGAAAGTAAAATAATGCACATATTGTGATCTTGCTTCAAATACTTAATCACCAGTTATTTTAAATTTCAATATCACCACATAGTCCACTTTTTGTGGAAAGCAAATGACTTATTTTGTATTGTATACAAAAGTTCCTGCTTAATAAATCTTCTTCTTATTTCTTTTTGTAAAAAGTATATGTCCGGTAGGTAATTATTGGTAGCACACCAGAAAATATACTTTCTGGTAGTTAACAGTAAAAAATTAAGTGGCCAGAAATGGATGTCAAAGTTCAAATAGCCTAATATGTTCATAGTTCCAGCTATATAAAACTTTAGCCCTATTTTGTTGAATATCCATTTACCTCAATTTTCCCACAAGTGGATAACACTAGGACAATATACAACCCAACAAACCATGGATTTTTTAATCTCCTTCTTGCCCACTCCACTTAAAATATGTATTAGTCACCAAAAAACCCTGCAAAATTACCTACAGTATTTTAAACAGCACACAGGAAAAAGATTTGCCATTGTGTGAATTTATATGGAATGAATTTTTGTTATCAAGATATCCCGATACTGAATTGAGAGGTAAATGGGCTATGATTTACAAGATATGCTTTAAAACCATTCAAAATAATAACGTAATATGGTTTCAATACCGCATCCTCTATAAAATTTTGGGAACTAAGGAATATTGAAAAAGGATAAATCTATCTCTTGAAAGCGACTGTAATCTGTGCAGAAGAAATATTCAAGATGTGAAGCATCTGGTGAATGTCCAATCCTAGTTTTAATCTTCTGGTGTTCTCTGTGGTGTTTGACCTCTTTTCTGACCCTGGATACTGGAAGTGGTTTGCTGTCTTGGTTGCACATTAGAGACCCCTTTCATTAAGGTAGATTAAGCACTATAAAAGTCCAATTGGAATTTGAATATTTACACTTAGCATGAGGAACTAACAGGATTACATAATTTGTCAATACAGTTGCTTCTTTTCTTTTTTGAATGTGAAATTATTAATATCAGAGTCCTGTGTTTGCTGTTCAGTCAAGAATGCAGAATCAGCTGCTCCTTGAAAAGTGTTTAATCACAAAAATCACACAAAATGTGAGTGTAGAAATGCTTAAAAAGGGTGGTATGCACAGTTAATATTCAAACCTTTGTAACCATAAGTGTGTGTAGTACAGTGTTTACATAAACAATGTCAAACCTTTTTGGTTATCCAAGTGATCCCTTTTTACTCTTTTTGTTTTTTGTTGTTTTTTTGTCCTGTTTATATTTTCACTTGGGCGATAATATAACAACATTTTGGAGCCCTTCTTGATTTGAAGGGCGAATGTAAATGTCTGGTCCAGCAGTAAACCTATTAAGAAGGGCTGAGGTCCAACTCATTGTACACTATGAGAGGTATTTTTTTTTTATGTTGATTATTTTAAACTTTATAAATGAGGTTAAAATAAGAGAATGTGTTCCTTGTGTTTAATGTGTTTAATTGATTATTATATAATTGCTGTTTGATGAAAAGTATTCTGTGAAGCTCTGTAATTGTTTTTGCAGATCTTCATATATAATCTCGGACAGTTCCAATTATCCAACATTCCTGCTATTCAGAATTATTCAAAGGTTTCCCATATTTTGAGTTGACCGTGAGTTCCAGTGATCAGTAATTGGTGACTTTGTCGAGATACTCTACTCAGGTATAGACCACACAGTGGATGCATCGTCCCATACTCTTTTGTTGTAGCACAAGCATTTTAAACAGTGCCTCACATTTAAAGGCCTCTGATGAGAGCAACATTTGAATTTATAGAAAAGCCAGTGTATACAGCTGGTGTATTATATCCCATTTCACCAATGTGAGTTTGTTATAAGGTGCAAATCAGAAAATCTCTGACAGTGTACATTTTCATGTCAGCTGACTTGTTATTCAGCAGACATTATGTCATCTCTCTGCAGCGTGAGCGTCTGCGTGAACAACTTCTCCAACAGTACAAGGCCCAGAGACATGCTGTTCCTTTTAAAACAACTTTATCTATCGAGGATAAAAAATTGTTCAAGGCATGCAGATCTGTTCATCTCTTTGCCAGAGCCATTACAAGTGAGGTACCCCCACCCAAAGTGTGAAAATTTCAACACTTTATCACAATTTTCTCATTCACTATTGCAGGGATTTCTCTCTTATCTTGCATATGTACTAAGCCACAAGTAGATTCTCTTGTGTGAGTATCAGGCCTGGATTATTATTATTTTTTATGAATTTTTGAAATAATTTTTAATGCATTAAAATTCATGAAATCTTGCACTAAATCACTTATAACTTGAAAAGTATTGCATTTAGAGTATCAGGCCTGGATCTTTCTTAATTATTGTATCCACCGGATACGCCGCCGCGCGTAGAGAGATTTTCGGCGTTAATGCTCCAACAGGAAAACTACAGCAGCTAGGTTCACCAAATTTGCAGCATATCTTCATTGGGGATAAGCTTCTCTGGGACTGAAAATAGCCTCATTCTTAAAAACAAGATGGCTGTTGCGGGCATTTCTTTGAAAATAATCTACATTTTTCTACTGGCTGTTTCTCATAGGTAGAAGGTTGAATCTCTTCATAGGTGATATGTATAACAGATATACATGTCCTCTACAACCTTGCACACATTTGACCTTGAAGCTCTTAATTCAAGGTCATCCATGGAGTGCTGAAGGAACCCACATAGCGGACTTTAAAAGTGCCTATATCTCCCTTATTATTGTATCCCCGGCGTGAAGCGGGGATACTATGGATTCATCATCGTCCGCGTCTGCAGAGATTTCTTGTTAGCGACCTACAGTCCACATTTCTTTCCAGATTTGTTTCATATTTGGCAGGTGGCTTAATATGGTGGAGGACTCGCCACCCTATCTTTTTGGTAGGCTTTATGTCTAAATTAGGCCTGTGGTAGACAAAAATGTCTAAAATGTGGAATATTGCTTGTTACCGACCTACAGTCCACATTTCTTTCCAGATTTCTTTCATATTTGGCAGGTGGCTTGATATGGTGGAATACTCGCCACCCTATCTTTTTGGTAGCCCTTATGTCTAAATTAGGCCTGTGGTAGACAAAAATGTCTAAAATGTGGAATATTGCTTGTTAGCGACCTACAGTCCACATTTCTTTCCAGATTTCTTTCATATTTGGCAGGTGGCTTCATATGGTGGAGGACTCACCACCCTATCTTTTTGGTAGGGTTTATGTCTAAATTAGGCCTGTGGTAGACAAAAATGTCTAAAATGTGGAATATTGCTTGTTAGTGACCTACGGTCCACATTTCTTTCCAGATTTCTTTCATATTTGGCAGGTGGCTTGGTATGCTAGAGGACTCACCACCCTATCTTTTTGGTAGGCTTTATGTCTAAATTAGGCCTGTGGTAGACAAAAATGTCTAAAATGTGGAATATTGCTTGTTAGCGACCTACAGTCCACATTTCTTTCCAGATTTCTTTCATATTTGGCAGGTGGCTTCATATGGTGGAGGACTCACCACCCTATCTTTTTGGTAGGGTTTATGTCTAAATTAGGCCTGTGGTAGACAAAAATGTCTAAAATGTGGAATATTGCTTGTTAGTGACCTACGGTCCACATTTCTTTCCAGATTTCTTTCATATTTGGCAGGTGGCTTGATATGGTGGAGGACTCGCCACCCTATCTTTTTGGTAGGCTTTATGTCTAAATTAGGCCTGTGGTAGACAAAAATGTCTAAAATATAGAATATTGCTTGTTAGCGACCTACGGTCCACATTTCTTTCCAGATTTCTTTCATATTTGGCAGGTGGCTTCATATGGTGGAGGACTCGCCACCCTATCTTTTTGGTAGGCTTTATGTCTAAATTAGGCCTGTGGTAGACAAAAATGTCTAAAATGTGGAATATTGCTTGTTAGCGACCTACAGTCCACATTTCTTTCCAGATTTCTTTCATATTTGGCAGGTGGCTTAATATGCTGGAGGACTCACCACCCTATCTTTTTGGTAGGGTTTATGTCTAAATTAGGCCTGTGGTAGACAAAAATGTCTAAAATGTGGAATATTGCTTGTTAGCGACCTAGAGTCCACATTTCTTTCCACATTTCTTTCATATTTGGTAGGTGGCTTTCACTTGGTGAAGTTTCAGACCCATAGCCAATTACTCATCTATTCAAAATGAGTAAATGCGAATTATCTCCAAAAGTATTGCAGATAGCCAATTTTTCTCGAATAACTCATTCACCTACTTTTGGGAGAGCTTTCACATGGTGAAGTTTCAAACTCATAGCTAATTACTCAACTACTCAAAATGAGTAGATGCAAATTATCTCTAAAAGTATTGTAGACAGCCAATTTTTCTCAAATAACTCATTTACCTACTTTGGGGAGAGCTTTTACTTGGTGAAGTTTCAGACCCCTAGCTAATTATTGACCTACTCAAAATGAGTAAATGCGAATTATCTCTAAAAGTATTGTGGATAGCCAATTTGTCTGAAATAACTCATTCATCTACTTTTGGGAGAGCTTTCACATGGTGAAGTTCCAGACCCGTAGGTAATTACTCACCTACTCAAAATGAGTAAATGCGAATTATCTCTAAAAGTATTGCAGATAGCCAATTTTTCCCAAATAACTCATTCAGATACATTTTGAAGAGCTTTCAATTAGTGAATTTTCAGATCCGTAGCTACTTACTTATAACTTGAAAAGTATTGCATTTAGACCACTTTGTTAAAATATGTTATTCAGCTACTTTTTCCATAGCTACAACATGGTGAGTAACTTGGGCGTCTATCTCAATAGCTGAGTGAGTAATAGCTACTTTTGAATAACTCATTCACCTACTTTTGGGAGAACTTTCACTTGGTGAAGTTTCAGACCCGTACCTAATTACTCGCCTACTCAAAATGAGTAAATGCTAATTATCTCTAAAAGTATTGCGGATACCCAATTTTTATCAAATAACTCATTCATCTACTTTTCGAAGAGCTTTCACATGGTGAAATTTCAGACCCATAGCTAATTACTCACCTACTCAAAATGAGTGCATGCGAATTATCTGTAAAAGTATTGCAGATAGCCAATTTTTCTCAAATAACTCCTACACCTACTTTTGGGAGAGCTTTCACTTGAAGTTTCAGACCTGTAGCTAATTACTCACCTACTCAAAATGAGTAAATGCTAATTATCTCTAAAAGTATTGGGGATACCCAATTTTTATCAAATAACTCATTCATCTACTTTTGGGAGAGCTTTCACATGGTGAAGTTCCAGACCCGTAGGTAATTACTCACCTACTCAAAATGAGTGCATGCGAATTATCTCTAAAAGTATTGCAGATAGCCAAATTTTCTCAAATAACTCATTCACCTACTTTTGGGAGAGCTTTCACTTGGTGAAGTTTCAGACCCATAGCTAATTATTCACCTACTCAAAATGAGTAAATGCGAATTATCTCTAGAAGTATTGCAGATAGCCAGTATTCTCAAACAACTCATTCACCTACATTTTCGAGAGCTTTCAATTAGTGAATTTTCAGATCCGTAGCTAATTACTCACGTACTCAAAATGAGTAAATGCCTATTATCACTGAAAGTATTGCAGATAGCCAGTATTTCTCAAATAACTCATTCACCTACATTTTGGAGAGCTTTCACATGCTAAAGTTTTTTTATGAATTTTTTAAAATAATTTTTAATGCATTAAAACTAATGAAATCATGCACTAAATCAATTATAACTTGAAAAGTATTGCATTTAGAGCACTTTGTTAAAATATGTTATTCAGCTACTTTTTCCATAGCTACAACATGGTGAGTAACTTGAGTGTCTATCTCAATAGCTAAGTGAGTAATAGCTATTTTTGGACTTTTCACTAACTTCCATCATGAGTAAAATCGCTTGTAACTTGAAAACTATTGCATTTAGAGAATTTTGTGCAAATCTGTTATTCACCTACTTTTGGGTCAGCTATAACATTGTAAAATTTCAGACCTCTAGCTCGTGGCATAGCTGAGTAACAGCTACTTTTGACTTTGCCGGTGGATACATCTTGCATCTGGCCACAGATGCGTCCTTGGTCTAGTTGGTCCTAGAGGTTTGCAATGTGAAACCAACCTATAGGAAATCATGTTCCTCGAATCTTCTGATGTTGTCAGATTTGACCTTGGACCCCTCCTTCAAGGTCAAACGAGGATAGTAGGGGCCATGGTGGCAGAGTGGTAACACTCTCACCTCCCACCTCTGAGGCCGGGGTTCGGTTCCCGGCACGCCTCAAGTGGGAAAGCTGGTAGTTGCTTGCCGTTGGTCGGCAGTTTACGGTACAGAACCCTGACGAACTGTATGTACTGGTTTCCTCTGCCCTTCCAACTACCCGTCGTAATATGACCTGTATAGTGTTGAAAGCGATGTAAAACCCCAAATAAATTTGGTGTGGTCGGATTTGACCTTGGGCCCCTTCTTCAAGGTCAAACAAGGATAGCCAAGGTTAAAAGTGGTTATAACTTGCTTATTATTGGTCCTAGAGGTTTGGGATGGTAAACCAACCTATAGGAAATAATGAGCTTGGAATCTTTTTGTGTGGTCAGATTTGACCTTGGGCCTCCTTCAAGGTCAAACAAAGATAGCCAAATTTAAAAGTGCTTATAACTCGCTTATTATTGGTCCTAGAGGTTTGGGATGTTAAACCAACCTAATTCCAATTCCAATTCCAATTCAACTTTTATAGTGCTTAATCTCTGTCGAAGTGACAGACTCTAGGCACAACATCATAAGCATAGTTTCAAAAATCATTGTCCTTGTCCATAGCTATGGTCGACATCACGGAGAACGCCATATGAGGTGGAAAATACTAAGGAGGATAAGCTTGGCAGAATAGGTATGCCTTAAGTTTTTTTCTGAAGGAAGCAATGGAAGTGGCAGATCTTACATTATCAGGGAGTTCATTCCATATTTTGGGAGCATCATATGCAAAGCTTAGACCAAACTGCTTTGTGGATTTGTAAATAGATGGTTGGTATTGAGGAACATGTAGAATTATACCATCAGATTGACTCAACCGAGTATTATAGGCACATTGTCGGACTTTGAGAAATGGGCTGAAATATTTTGGACAGTTAGTATGTAGGTATTTATATACCAACAAGGCAGTCTTGAAGATGCAACGGTGCCTTATGGGTAGCCAATGAAGGGCTTTTCTTAGTGGAGTGGTGTGAGAAAGACATGTGGTTCTGCAAACAATTCTGGCCAGACTGTTTTGAATGCATTGTAGCTTGCGTAGGTTAGCAACAGATAGACCCCTAAACAAGGAGTTACAGTAGTCAAGCCTACTGCCCACAAGTGCGTTTGCAGCCGTAAGAGCAGCATCACGAGTCAAGTACTGTCGAATTTGTCTAAGATCCCTCATCTGGATGAAACATAGTTTACATACATTTTTAACATGTTTGGTGAAGGAAAAGTCTGAGTCAAACCAGACACCCAAATTCTTAACGGCATCTGAAGGTATCAGTGATTCACCCAATATATTTACTGGAAAGAATGGGTTAAACTTTTCTTGTTGAGACTTGGCACCAAATAATAAAATAAACCTATAACCTATAGGAAATCATGAGCTTGGAATCTTTTTGTGTGGTTGGATTTGACCTTGGGCCCCTCCTTCAAGGTCAAACAAGGATAGCCAAGGTTAAAAGTGGTTATAACTTGCTTATTATTGGTCCTAGAGGTTTGGGATGGTAAACCAACCTATAGGAAATAATGAGCTTGGAATCTTTTTGTGTGGTCGGATTTGACCTTGGGCCCCTCCTTCAAGGTCAAACAAAGATAGCCAAATTTAAAAGTGCTTATAACTCGCTTATTATTGGTCCTAGAGGTTTGGGATGTTAAACCAACCTATAGGAAATCATGAGTTTGTAATCTTTTTGTGTGGTCGGATTTGACCTTGGGCCCCTCCTTCAAGGTCAAACAAGGATAGCCAAGGTTAAAAGTGATTATAACTTGCTTATTATTGATCCTAGAGGTTTGGGATGGTAAACCAACCTATAGGAAATAATGAGCTTGGAATCTTTTTGTGTGGTCGGATTTGACCTTGGGCCCCTCCTTCAAGGTCAAACAAAGATAGCCAAATTTAAAAGTGCTTATAACTCGCTTATTATTGGTCCTAGAGGTTTGGGATGTTAAACCAACCTATAGGAAATCATGAGCTTGGAATCTTTTTGTGTGGTCGGATTTGACCTTGGGCCCCTCCTTCAAGGTCAAACAAGGTAGCCAAACTTAAAAGTACTTATAATTCGCTTATTATTGATTCTAGAGCTTTACAATGCAAAACCAACTCATACAAAATCTTGGGCTAGGAATCTTCTGATGTTAGATTTGACCTTTATCTCCTCCTTCAAGGTCAAACGATGGTTCACTGGCTTTGGTGAGTTGTCTTTCCGGGGGATACAAATTTGCCTCGGTTCTCCAATGTGTAGGTCTAGTTATAGCTACAACATGGTGAGTAACTTGGGAGTGTATCCGTATAGCTAAATGAGTAATAGCTACTTTCTGATTTTTCAGGACCTTCCATAATGAGTAAAATCATTTGTAACTTGAAAACTATTGCATTTACAGGATTTTGTTTTTATAAATATTTTATTCAGTTACTTTGAGTCAGCTATAACATAATAAAATTTCAGACCTGTAGCTCATTGCATAGCTAAGCAATAGCTACTTTCAGGTTCTCACTGTTGAGTAAATCACTTGTAACTTGAAAACTATTCCATTTAGAGTGTTTTCTTGAAATATGTTATTCGCCTACTTTTGGGTGAGCTATAACATAGTAAAATTGAGGACGTGTGGCTCATTACATAGCTGAGCAATAGCTGCTTTGAGGTTCTCACTGTTGAGTAGATCACTTGTAACTTGAGAACTATTGCATTTAGAGTATTTTGTTGAGATATATTATTCACCTACTTTAAGGGTAGTTTCCAGCTTTTATGCATGAGCTGTACTGAGGCTTACACTTCTGGAGATCACTGAGTTCCTGTCTGATCAGTTAAGCAGCAATGAGCTACAGTAGTACTTGGATTGGTGACTCAGTTCTAGGCCAGGTATGGAATGTTTGTGACTCGGAATTTGTTTTTTGTCACCAGGTTTTTGTAAATTTTAATACACTGCTTCTGCGATGGCTTTCCAGCTCGCACATGTAGATTGAAACATTTTTTCAGCCTTGTTGGGTTTGGGGATCTGATTGTACAATTTATTGTCAAGTGAAGAGTATGTAAACTCAGCCAGTCTTCTGCCTTTGAGTTTATACAATGTCAGTGTTTGATGTGTGTTTGTCTTTCACACCATGCCAGTGTCTGTGTGTTTGAGTTTATACCATGTCACTCTTTGGTGTGTGCTTCTGTTTTGTACCATGTCGGTGTTTGGTTTGTGTTTTGTACCATGTCGGTGTTTGGTTTGTGTTTTGTACCATGTCAGTGTTTGGTTTGTGTTTTGTACCATGTCAGTGTTTGGTTTGTGTTTTGTACCATGTCGGTGTTTGGTTTGTGTTTTGTACCATGTCAGTGTTTGGTTTGTGTTTTGTACCATGTCGGTGTTTGGTTTGTGTTTTGTACCATGTCAGTGTTTGGTTTGTGTTTTGTGCCATGTCAGTGTTTGGTGTGTTTATATTTTGTGCCATGTCAGTGTTTAGTATGTGCTTCTGTTTTGTACCATGTTATCAATGCTATATGTTTGGTGACACCTCAGTCAGTGTGATGTGCTATGTCAATGAGTTGATTTTCTGAAATCCAGCCCCATCTTGTCATCTCTAATCTGTTTTCTCACCGTTTCACTTTGTGATGTGTTTTCTCTGTGTTTTTCAGTGTCTATGGCGTTGCTATGCCGCTGAGCCTCATATTTCCAAGCGGTTTCTGGCCACCTGGACCATACACATCCATACAAGTGGTCACCACCATCACCACAATGCATTTAGCAAGGCTGTGCGGCGGCCAAGTCGCATCCGCATCCGCCGTCAGTCCAAGGCAGGCCCTGGTCTGGCCAACCATATCACAGACCGCAAGGACAGCATCCTATCAGTATTCATGTCTGACGACCAGAAGTCAGGTGAGTATGTGAGACATTCTGTACACAAGTCAGTGGATTGTGTGGGACACTCCACACACAACAGAAGTCAGGTGAGTGAGTCACACATTCTGTACACAAGTCAGTGGATTATGTGGGACACTCCATACACAACAGAAGTCAGGTGAGTGAGTCACACATTCTGTACACAAGTCAGTGGATTATGTGGGACACTCCATACACAACAGAAGTCAGGTGAGTGAGTGACACATTCTGTACACAAGTCAGTGGATTGTGTGGGACACTCCACACACAACAGAAGTCAGGTGAGTGAGTCACACATTCTGTACACAAGTCAGTGGATTGTGTGGGACACTCCACACACAACAGAAGTCAGGTGAGTGAGTCACACATTCTGTACACAAGTCAGTGAATTGTGTGGGACA
Organism: Sabellastarte sp. h YS-2021; assembly: GCA_964017235.1. Taxonomy (NCBI): domain Eukaryota; kingdom Metazoa; phylum Annelida; class Polychaeta; order Sabellida; family Sabellidae; genus Sabellastarte; species Sabellastarte sp. h YS-2021. The sequence goes on from OZ024927.1 coordinate 1,957,276, forward strand.
CTCCACACACAACAGAAGTCAGGTGAGTGAGTGACACATTCTGTACACAAGTCAGTGGATTGTGTGGGACACTCCACACACAACAGAAGTCAGGTGAGTGAGTGACACATTCTGTACACAAGTCAGTGGATTGTGTGGGACACTCCACACACAACAGAAGTCAGGTGAGTGAGTCACACATTCTGTACACAAGTCAGTGGATTGTGTGGGACACTCCACACAACAGAAGTCAGGTGAGTGAGTCACACATTCTGTACACAAGTCAGTGGATTGTGTGGGACACTCCACACACAACAGAAGTCAGGTGAGTGAGTGACACATTCTGTACACAAGTCAGTGGATTGTGTGGGACACTCCACACACAACAGAAGTCAGGTGAGTGAGTGACACATTCTGTACACAAGTCAGTGGATTGTGTGGGACACTCCACACACAACAGAAGTCAGGTGAGTGAGTCACACATTCTGTACACAAGTCAGTGGATTATGTGGGACACTCCATACACAACAGAAGTCAGGTGAGTGAGTCACACATTCTGTACACAAGTCAGTGGATTGTGTGGGACACTCCACACACAACAGAAGTCAGGTGAGTGAGTCACACATTCTGTACACAAGTCAGTGGATTGTGTGTGACACTCCACACACAACAGAAGTCAGGTGAGTTTGTGACAATCCATACACAATACAATCAGACGAGTGTGTGAGATACATTTCAATGTAAAAATGGAGAATCTCAAATTAAAAATTAAAGTATTTTTAAAAATTGCACGCGAGAAGAAAAAACAATAATTCTCGTCCTTCAATCTCAGCTTCTATTAATTTATCTTCTATGGTGATAATATTTACAAATATTCAACAGTGGTGTGTGTTTTGTGTGCTTCAGTCACCACCCCAGTTCACAGGAAAAGTATCGCAGATGGTTTTCTCAACAGACAGAACAGCATCTTCTCAACGACTGGAGATTACGAGTCTGAGGTGTTTTCGGAGGACCCTCCCAACAGACCTGAACAGTAAGGCAGCCATTTCATTGCGTTAATACATCTTACCTACCAGACGATAGCTATAGCCCGGCGCCAGCCGGTCCCGCCAAACGAAAGAAAAAGACGTCCCGGGTTTCACCCCCGGCAGGACCGGCACACTACAATCCACTCGCCAGGTGGCCTAGTTCCTGCCTCACTCGCCAGAGGGACGTGACGTCATAGCATCTTTTCCGTTTGGCGCGATATTTAAAGTGAACCTATCTGTGAACCTTTTGGTTTTATATTTGTGTTATATCTGTTTAATTTGTGTCGGAATAGTTGCCATTAGTGGACTTTTCTATCATGGCATCTCCAGGACAGAAAAAGGGTGCGTGTGGCCATATTATGGCTTCATTTGACAAACATAGTAGGTGTGCGCGTTGTCGCGAGAAAGGACATGGTGATGACCCTTGTGTTCAGAATCTGCAGTGTGACTTTTGCAGTGTCCTTACCCCGGAGCAAGTGCTCAAGTTAAGTACTCCTACCTATAAACTCAGAAAGGAAAAGGCTAAAGCAAAGGAGGTATTAGTCGACCCGTCTTCTGTGGTAGTTCTTGATACCCAGCCAGAACAAGAACCTGATGTTTCTGTTGCTTCTGCTCCGGATTTGTCCCTTCCTGTGCCTCAGTTTAGGAAAGAACTTCAAGAACTGGACGAAAAGTGGGCCACTCGTATGGCCAGGCTTGAGGCACTTATTACTGTAGGACATCGCCCTTCACCTTCTGTGCAACAAAATCCGTCATTTTCTCCGGTCAAAGTACCGGTCTCTCATGCTGCTCCAGCAGGTGCTCTTTCCCAGACACCCTTTTTTGTCACTACTTCTGCTTCTTCCGGCCCAGCCGGCCCGGCTGTTGGCCCGGATGCGGCTAGAGATCAGGATTTTTCCTTTGCTGACAGACAATCTCCACTTCAAAACCTCTACCCGGAAGCAGAACCTATGTTTAAACACCCTGCTCCGGTGGCTACTGTTTCGTCAGCTGCTATGTCTGCTTCCTCTCAATCTTCATTTCAACAACCTTCTTCCGGCTCCGGGCCGGTCACCTTCCGCGATGTCAATCCTCAGGAAACATTTGAAGAGGGTGAGTTATCTGACGCAGAGGAATCCCCAGACGTAGAAACCTCAGACCCGGACCGGGTCCTCAGTGAAGATCAAAACTACCGCGAGACTGTGAGAGGTGTCCGCGCGTTCATGGGATGGACACACATTCCTGACCTGGAGTTTTCTCCGCAATCCCGCACTGATAATCCTTGGGCAGGTCACCGTTCTCAGCCTGTGGGTAAGATTTCTGTGGATCTTCCACCGGAAGATTGGTTGTGCCGAAAACTAGAAACTCTAAACCTTGTACTGATAGAAGGATATCCTTCAAAATCTAGTGATCCAGGTGGCCTTCATGTGGACCAGTTCCTGAGACCCCCAAAATCCCAGAACAGATGGTATGGGATACACCCGGCGGAGCCTACAGATCCATCTAGACCGGGTAAATCGGTGAATTCTTGGCCAAATGATGCGGCGAAGATCAACAGTTCATTCCCCAGGATTTCAACCATATCTTCTACTTCTCCTCAGCCTCCTTCCCGCCCACTATCACAAGACACTATGCGTAAGTGGGAGAAAGCAGCAAAAGAGTCTTCATATATTTGCAACCAGTCCGCAGGGTTTAATCGCTGTATCACCAAAATACAGGATGCCTTCCAAGAACAATTGCATATTTTACAAAGTGAACTTAAGAAAGGCAAGTCTTCTGTCAAATCTCAAGGTGCATTGGATGAACTTTTATACTTATCCTCATTTAACCAGAATGTCAGTTTCGCCATGGGTAAATCCTTACAACATTTGGCAGACTTTACATTTGTGCAGATGGCGAATTTGACCCTACTCCGTAGGGACTCATATTTGGAAGCTGTGAAACCGGGGATTAAACCAGATACCTTCAATTCCTTGAGAAATTGTCCCCTGAATGGATATGGATTATTTCCAGACGCTGCTATTAGAAAGGCTGAGGATGAAATCAACCAGTTAGAAGCTTCCCGACGTACCTCCCAGCCCGGCCCGGGCCGCGGGGGGTTCGCCGGTAGAGGCAGAAAGCAGAGATACCAACCCTACAGTACTGGTTGGAAACCTCAAGACACTGCTAAATCAACTTCTCAGGCCGGAAAGGAAGTACCAGCTTGGAAAGCGTTTGGTTCCCGCAATAGAGGCCGGGGCAGAGGCCGGGGTGGTCAACCCGGATGTGGTACCAAGATGGCTCATGAGAAGACACAGTATAAATGACAATTACTGCAAGTCAAGTCCGGTGCCGGTGGCCCGGCCAGTCAGTTCTGTACAAAGTGTCATAACAAGAAACTCTTTTGTATCTGTTCCAACAAATGTTTCTTATCATGTTGTATGTCGTGTACCTACTGTAACAAGGTGGCAGTCGCAAAAGAAAGACGTAAGACCAAAATTAAAGATCAAAAGTCAAATAAAGTGTGTGAAAAGTGCTTCTTTTGTCGGTCACTTTGTTTCTGCTCCAAATGTTCCAAATGTCCCCAATGTTGCAAGTGTCCAACCAGTGGGGGGACGTCTTCAGAGTTTTTGGGAAATATGGGCTCACAAGGGTGCAAACCCAAAAGTAGTGTCCATATTAAAAGAGGGTTATGTTCTTCCCTTCAAAGTAAGACCTCCCTTAGTAAGGGATCCCCTGATAGTAAGTGGCTATGCAAACCCCATCAGAGACTCCCACTTGCAAGCAGCTGTACAAGCTCTGATCGAGAAAAAGGCAGTAGAGAGGGTCAGGGTTCAAACCTCACTAGCCTTTTTCAACAGACTGTTCATTGTCCCAAAGCCGAACCACAAGTGGCGGCCAATCTTGGATCTCAGTACTCTAAATCAGTTTTTATGCGTAAAAACATTCAAAATGGAGACTCCAGAGACTATCCGGACCTCTCTACAACAAGAGGAGTGGGTGACATCGCTAGACTTCAGCGACGCCTACTTCCACATCCCAATTCACTACACATCCCGAAAATTCCTCAGGTTCCACTTTCAGAACCAGTCGTACCAGTTTCGGGCACTTCCCTTTGGCCTGTCAACAGCTCCCATGGAGTTCACTGGTGTGGTCAAAGAGGTCAAGTTAATGGCTCAGTCACAGGGTATAAGAATCCACCAGTACCTAGACGACTGGTTGATTCGAGCCCCTACCAAAGAATCTTGCCACCAGGGAACCCAATCCCTCCTAGACCTCTGCCATGAGTTGGGCTGGATGGTAAACATGCAAAAATCAGAACTGGAACCCCAACAAGTCTTCGACTTCGTAGGCTACCAGTACGACCTACTCAACGGAGTAGTCAGACCTACTCAAAATCGTTGGGAAACCCTTCAACAGAAAATAACAGTGCTTTTACAGAACAGATCTTGCCCAGTGAGAACTTTCATGTCTCTTATAGGTCTTCTCACTGCGACAGAAAAACAGGTGACCTTAGGCAGACTGCACATGAGACCTATTCAGTGGCACCTCAAGAAACACTGGAGAGTCCCAGAATCTCTGGAAAAGGAGATCCCAATTCCGAGGTCTCTCCATCAGTACCTGCAGTGGTGGACCCAAGAGGAAAATGTCCTAAAGGGTCAGCCCTTACACCCCCTGCGACACGCAGTTCAAATCTTTACAGACGCCTCAAAAGAAGGCTGGGGTGCTCACTTAGGCGACTTCACAGCAAGCGGTACTTGGTCAGTGCCCGAAAGCAAGTTGCACATAAACTTCTTAGAACTAAAAGCCGTGTTGTTAGCACTAAAAAGATTCCAACATTTAGTGCAAGGAAAGGTCGTCCTGATTGCCACAGACAACACCACGGTTGTGGCATACATCAACAAGGAAGGAGGTATGAGGTCAGGCTCACTCTGTGCCCTTCTTTGGCGGCTCCTATGTTGGTGCAGCCTCAATCAAATAGTACTGAAGGCCAGACACATTCCAGGCCGTCTGAATGTAATTGCAGACAAATTGTCTCGCCAAAGGCAGGTCATTCAGACGGAGTGGTCCCTCCATCAAGAGACCTTCGACCTCCTTTGTCAAACCTGGCATTATCCCCGAGTGGACATGTTTGCAACAAGATACAACTGCAAGCTAGTTCAATTTGTGTCCCCAATTCCAGACCCAAAGGCCTGGTCAGTGGATGCTCTGACATTATCCTGGGAGGACCTGGACATGTACCTCTTCCCCCCAGTGTCTCTGATGGGGAAGGTGGTCAGCAAGCTGTCAGATCACTGGTATCGCAGAGCAATCCTGATTGCCCCGGGATGGCCCAACATGCCTTGGTTTTGGGACCTAGTGGAACTATCTGCGAGGGTTCCTCTTTGTCTTCCACACCACCCAGATCTAGTGACCCAACCTTTCAACAAGGCACGTCACAGGGATCTGACAAACCTAAATCTCCATGCCTGGCTCCTAGAGCCCAGACAATCAAGGAGCAGGGGTTCTCTAGCCCAGTGGCGTCAAGAATTGAGGCGCCTCAAAGACGTTCAACCAGAACAGTCTACGAAGCGAAGTGGGCCGTTTTTGTCAGATGGTGTGAAACAAGTCAGGTGGACTTCAGGAACCCATCTATAAAACAAATAGCAGATTTCCTCCTGCACCTTTTCCAGGAGAAGAATCTCCAGCCCAGCACTATTGATGGTTACAGGTCAGCCATTGCAGACAAACTGGGAAATACCTCGGTTAATGTCGGCAAGGATGAAAATTTGACTAGACTGTTAGACAGTTTTCACAGAGATAGACCCAAAGGGCGCCGGGGGGTTCCTGCTTGGAACCTCTCCCTGGTTTTACACCAGCTTACAAAAGCGCCTTTTGAACCACTCAGAAAGGCTTCTCTGAAGCACCTTACTTTCAAAACTGTTTTTCTCCTAGCCCTGGCTTCAGGAAAACGCAGGAGTGAGATTCACGCTTGGTTAAACAAAAATATCAGACACCAAGCTGACTGGTCCAAAGTTTCCCTCTACCCTTCACCAAGCTTCTTGGCGAAAAATCACTTGGCAAAAGAGGGACCAGAGTGCGTGGCTCCTGTGGTCATTCCAGCCTTAGCCCCCACTCTGGATAAGTCTTTAAAGGAAGACAGATCCCTTTGCCCCGTTCGGGCTCTTCGCTACTACCTGGACAAAACGCAGGACCTAAGAACGGGAAAGGAGTTAGTTTTTGTTTCATTCAAACAAGGGTTTAACAAGGACATCTCTCCTGCCACTATCTCGTCCTGGATCAAACAAACAGTAGTGTTGTGTTATGATCTCTCTGACCAAGATTCCTTGACCTTACATCAGGTTAAGGCCCATGATGTTAGGGCCTTTGCGGCCTCCAAAGCCTTTCAAGGTGGCATATCTCTGGACCAGATCCTAGCAGCATGCCACTGGAAGTCCCACAACACCTTTACACAGTTTTACCTTAAGGATGTTGCCTGGGCAGATAAGGAGCTTTTTCACTTGGGTCCTGTGGTGGCTGCCCAGCAAATCCACCACTAGTCCCCTAAGCTTCTTTGTATATAATTATATATAGTGTACATACTAGTTAGTTTTAGGTGTAGGCTCACTTTTAGCCTAGGCCTTGGCTTCTCAAAGTCTTTTACTTCAGAGTAATCCTCTGGGTATAGGACTTTCCCTCTCTTCCAGGTTAACCGTGGGAATCATTGACTTGAACTCTTACTCTCTTCCTCCCCTCAGAGCAGTCAAGGGGGGGGGGGGGGGGGGGGGGGGGGGGGGGGGGGGGGGGGGCAGGTGGGTCTAGTTACCCTTGAGACTAACATGTCTCCTCAAAGGACTAGAACCTCACACCTAGGTATAATATAAGAGTTTCTCCAATCCTCAGAAGGCTGCCCTCCTTCCACTGGGTAGTTATTCTAGCTATCGTCTGGTAGGTAAGATGTATTAACGCAATGAAATTGCAAATTTTAATTAGTAAATTAAATTTTTATTAGTTAATACCTTACCTACCAGACGGGAAATTCCCACCCGGCCTTCCCCGCTTCCAGCCTTCATCATTCAATCTTAGGGACGAAAAAGATGCTATGACGTCACGTCCCTCTGGCGAGTGAGGCAGGAACTAGGCCACCTGGCGAGTGGATTGTAGTGTGCCGGTCCTGCCGGGGGTGAAACCCGGGACGTCTTTTTCTTTCGTTTGGCGGGACCGGCTGGCGCCGGGCTATAGCTATCGTCTGGTAGGTAAGGTATTAACTAATAAAAATTTAATTTACTAATTAAAATTTGCAATTTTGTCATGTACCTAATGTGTTCAAGAGCTTGGACCATTGTGATGTTACTTACCTTTGTAGATATAGAGAAACTAGAAAACACTTGTAGAACACAGGATTCCACCACAGGGAGACTGGGGATAGGGGTTCTGAGAAATTCAGATTTAAGGGTCCCACAAGGATAGCTTGAATTTCTGTGGAAAACAAATTCTCTCAGAAATGATGATAGCATGGTTTCGACACATTTTTTGGCCCACAGGCAGAGTCGTCTGCCAGGTTTTTCCAAAACATTGTTCTCCCTGCCATTTTTTGGCAGCCATCTTGAATTTCTGTGTAAAAGGCAAAAACTCTTTTATCTCCTAAACAGTGCAAGATAGATTAATTTGGACAAAATTTTGGCCCGCAGGGTATACACAGAGTCATGTCGCATTCTTTGCCAAAAATCAGATTCCCGCCATTTTTGTCAGCCATCTTCAATTCTGCATAACATTCAAAAATACATTTACCACAGCTGCTGTGTGCAATAGAGTGATTTTGGCTGAATTCTTGCCTTTGAGGAATGCTCAATTTCTGATGCTCAATTCTGAAGAAAGCATTTTCCCACCATTTTTTGCAACCAGCTTCAGTTGAGGTCCTCGGTGGTCTAGTGGTTAGTAAGTTTGGCATCTAATCACAGGCTGTCACTTCTGTGGGTTCGAGTCCCACAAGTGGCAATGCTGAAGCCCTGTCCCAATATGACCCTGGATGCTGAATGGGATATGAAACCCCAACTTTAACCTTTGACCAGCTTCAGTTTTTGTATAAATGGAAAGCATATTAATCTTTACCAGAGCAAGATACAGTCTTTTTGGCAAAATGAACAATTTCCTTTCCAAAGCAATACACCACTCCCAAAATGAAATGACTGCTTCCTTTGCCCCACCCAAAAATATAGTTCATGGAGATCCACATATTACCTTTGGAGTAATGTCAGAAGGTTATTGAAAATACATTAAAAATGATACATTGGAAACTTACAAACCATCTTGTGTAGGTAGATTATAAAATGCATCCTATGCGTGTGTATGTCAGTGCATGTCATGCATCTGTTAATATGTCATGCAGATTTCTCCAAAACCACTGTACTTGCACATTTTTGGTATTACTTGTCCTAATGGATGTTTTGGCCCTTCAATAATTTTTAGGTTTTGTGGACTATGGCCTAAAGCTAAGTGAGTAATAGCAGTTTTTGCTAAGTTAAATAAATGGTATTGCATTTTAGAGTATATCATTATCTACACAAGTTGATATGTACTTCAGACTTCCAATTGCACTATATAGATGAGCAAGATCTATTTAGATCCAATGGACAATTGCTATCCAGTCGGCGCAGACCGGCCCGCTAAACGCCAGAAAAAGACGTCCTGTGTTTCCACCAGCTGGCCGGTCCTAGTACTGTGCATTCGCCAGGTGGCGCATCATACTTCCTTCCTGTCTAGACAGCGTGACGTCACAGCATCTTTTTCGTTTGTTGGTGTACTGTGCAGACGTGTTTTCAACATCTCCAGATTTTTTGAAAGAAAAAGTGTGCATTATGATGCATTTTCAACCTTTTTTGCTTTAATTAGTGTAGAAGTGTTAACTACATATCATGCACGGATATACATTAAGAAATCTGCTGGAAACGCTCCCTAGTTGATTCAATTTAATTTGATTGTAAGACAGTAATCGACGAGAAATATGAAGGCAGCCCTTTTGCTAGTTTCCTCCCATTCAACAATTGTGTTGTCAGGGGCAGATCGGCAATTTTAAAGAAATAATGGATATACTACTTACAAGATATTTTATCCGTGTCTTTTGTTTGAATGTACCGTCTACGTACTATCACGGAAAACCTCAGTTTATGCAGTATTTAACATAGACGGAATTCCCCAAAGAGATGCATTCTTCAGATTTCTTCAGAACGCACTGGTACCGACTTCTCTGCTGTATAGCATCAGCCACACCAGCCTAGCTTGAGTATTTTGTGTTTTCACAAAAGAAGCAAGAGATGGATTCTTCAGAATTTTAATCTTCAGAGCGCACTGGTCCAGACTTCTTTGCTGTAAAGCATTAGTCGACCGGCAAGCTCCAGTTCAGCCGACCTCACATTAGAAGGTGATATCAGTTCCTCCCTTGTAGACCTGGCTTTGTTGTCGGTAGTGGGGGTTGTGGATGGCCAGGTCACTGTTTAAGTTGCCTGGTTTTATCACGAAAGAAAGAAATTCAGCTACAGAGCTTCCTACCTCTTCAGAGTGCATTGGTACCGACTTCAGAGCGCACTGGTCCAGGCTTCTCTGCTTTTAAAGCATCAGCCGCTGGCCAGCTCAAAAGAATGTGACCTCTGACGTCATCTCCACGAAGTTGGTCACATGATTCACCGACCAGGTCACAAAGCTGATCACGTGATTCATCGACCAGGAAAGTCGGAATTGCGTTCTTCAGAACTCACGTCTACTGTGATTCCAGTCCCTGCCTTTCAGACCCGGCCTTGTTGTCGGTAGTGGGGTTTTGTGGACAGTCAGAATACTGTAAAGTTGCCGGTTAAGTATCACACTAGAACGCGACCGCTGATATCATCGCCAATCAGCCAATCGCGTGTCCTTCTGACCAGCAAACTGGTCACGTGACACGCCGACCAACAATTGCTTCTAAAAATAGCTCACAAGGGCTTTCCCAGCAACTGTCAAATCTGCAAATAAGACGTGCGCTTAAAAGAAATACTTTAATTAATGGAGGAAACCTACAGTAAGCTGAATTCAACACAAAGATAGTTACAGAGTGTACCGACCGGTACTGGCTACACAGCCTTGTACACTTGCTTCAGCAACTGGTTACAGAGTGTACCGACCGTGTACCGGCTACACAGCCTTGTACAGCTTACCCGGCCCAACCGGTTACAGAGTCATCCAACCCAGTCCATTCAACTTTGTGTTGATTCTGGGGCAGGTAGACAGCTAGTATCTACAAGATATGGACCAGGTACCGACTACACAGCCTTGTTCACTTTACCTCACCCTTCAGGTTACAGAGTCTACCTATTTACTCCTTTCAACTTTGTCTTGGTTCTGGGGCTCCATATAGCTTCAACCTACCGGTTACAAAGTCTACCGACCGGGTGCCGGCTACACAGTCCTTCCTGTACAGTGCTTCACCTCATCCAGTTACATAGACAAAGCTAGCTAAATATAGACCAGTAGCTGTCTAAATTCATTAGTGACCCCAGCCTGCCAGTTTTTGCTGGTTACAGAGATTTACTGGTTACAGTAAATTGCCGGGTATGGAGACCTGGTACCGGGCAGAGTTGCCTAAGGTAAATTTGGTTACAGAGAATTCTTAGACCAGTCAGTGGTCTTGGTGATATGACAGTGTCCCTAGCTACTGCCAAGCAACCTTCCCTAATCACACCTCTCAACAGCCTGTTATCGGTGCTGGACTTGACTGGAGATAATAGATTTCACAACACAGACCTGAATAACCAACATGAAAAGAAATAGGTCACTAGGTGGTCGACAGTCAAACAAATTTTTCATCACGTCCGGTCAAGGGTCAGCCACCCCACAAATGACAATTACTGGGTAAATGCTGCTCCTTGCAGGCTGCTGACCCGGGGCAAAGAGTCTGTTAAATGTGAAAAGTTGTGTCAGCCCCACCGGACCGGACCGGACCATAACAAGAACAGAAAGACTGTTAACTTGGATTGTTGTCACCAGACCGGACCAGTGTCCCGGAGGGACAGAAAATATTTGTCAGACTACCAAATGTCCCAAATGTGGCACACAATCTGCCTGTAGGGTCTAGACTAAACCCCTCTTGGGAACTTAGGAAGCCTTGGGGGCTGGACCCTAGGTAGTACAAATGTTGCAGGAGGGCTAAACTCTCCCTTCCCAGTCAAGACCAAGCTTGACAAGGTCACCAAAACTTATCAACTTCTATGTACATCCTCACAGGAACCTATATTGGTTAGAGGCATTACATCAGCTTATGGACCAAGATGCAGTCGAGCCAGTTCAAAATCTCTGGGCTCCTTCAACCTTTCTTGGTTCCAAAACCACACACAACCGTTGGAGACCTATTCTAGATCTGAGTAAACCAAACCTTTCGGAGACCATCAGGACCACCCTCCAATAAAGGGAGAGGGTTACCTCAATACACTTCAAGGACGCCTACTTCCATGTACCAATACAGGAACAGTTCAGGAAATATCTGAGATTTCATGTCCAGGGCCTGACATACCAGTTCAAAGCTCTGCATTTCGGTCTGTCCATAGCACCCATGGAGTTCACTGTAGTAGCAAAGGAGTTGAAACTGATGGCCATACACAAGTTGGTGAGAGCCAGATCCCACCAGGTTTGTCTCCAGCACACTCAAGATCTAGTGAAAATATGCCAAGAACTAGGTTGGCTGGTGAATTTAGAGAAATCAGAACTTGAACCTAGCAGGTCTTTGACTTTGTAGGTTACCAGTTCGACCTCAGGGCCGGTCGGGTCCGACCAACACCGGACCATTGGCAGAAACTTCAGGACCGAATACTAGAAATACTGTCACTACCGGCTTGTCCGGTCCAGCAGTTCAGGTCTCTGAAAGGTTTTCTAACAGCCACAGAAAAGCAGGTTCACCTAGGCCGGCTTCATATGAGACCCATACAGTGGCATCTCAAAAACAACTGGAGGGTACCAGAGTCACTAGAAAAGGTGTTCCAATACCAAGGTCCTTGCACCCACACTTACAATGGTGGCTGCTAGAGGACGATGTCCTTACAGGCCAACCATTACACCCACTAAAACATGCTCTACAAATCTTTACAGACGCATCAACAGAAGGGTTGGGCGCTCACTTAAATGAACGCACTGCAAGAGGAGCCTGGTCCCTTCCAGAAAGCAAGCTGCATATCAATTACCAAGAACTCAAGGCAGTCTTTCTAGTGTTAAAAGAGTTCCAAGACCTCTGCCTACACAAGATAGTACTTGTAGCAACTGTTAACACCACAGTGGTGTCATACATAAACAAGGAAGGAGGCATGAGGTCGGGCCCACCTGGTGCTTTACTATGGAGAATCTTGACCTGGTGTACCAGAAATCAAGTAACTCTCAAAGCCCGACACATTCCAGGCCCGCTGAATGGTTACAGGTCAACCGTTGCTGATAAACTGGGAAATTCGCCCTTCAACATCAGCAAGGACGGAAATCTCACTCGTCTCCTGGATAGTTTCCACGGAGACAGACCCAAAGGCAGGAGGGGCATACCCTCCTGGAACCTCTCACTGGTCTTGCACCAGCTGACTAAGGCTCCATTTGAACCAATCAAGGAGGCCTCCTTGAAGCATTTGACCTTCAAGACGGTATTCCTCTTGGCCCTTGGGTCGGGCAAGCGCAGAAGTGAGATTCATGCTTGGCAAAACAGAAATATTAGACACCAATCCGATTGGTCAAAGGTGTCCCTGTATCCATCACCCAGCTTTCTATCCAAGAATGAACTGGCCAAAGAGGGTCCAGACAGTGTGGCCCCAGTGGTTAAACCAGCCCTGGCCCCAACACTAGATAGGTCACTCAAGTCTGACAGGTCCCTCTGTCCGGTCAGAGCATTGCGCTACTACTTGGACAGGACCTCAGACCTCAAGCAGAATAAGGAGTTAGTCCTTGTCTCCTTCAAGAAAGGTTGACAAGGACATCTCACCTACCACCATCTTCTCATGGATCACACAGACTGTGATCCTGTGCTACGAGCTCTCTGACCAGGAGGCCCACACTTTACATCAGGTTAAAGCCCATGATGTCGGGGCTTTTGTTGCTTCTAAAGCCTTCCAGTTGGGAGTCTCCTTAGATCCAATTAGATCCTTAGTTCTACATGTACTTAATAAAAAAAAAAAGTGTGACATGCTTCCTTCGGGAGGTTTATTTGCATTCTGGGACTGAACTCATCCCTCTCTTCCCCTACCTCAGAGCAGGTCAGCTAAAAAGGGGGGGCTATGTCGGTATAGCCCCGTGTAACCGGCTCCTGGTAACCGACCATGGCCTTACAGGGTTTCCTGGCCTTAAGGTCAACCCAGGCCTGGGCCTATAGGTCTCCTGACAAAGTCAGCCTAGACCGTAGGCTAAAATTTTCTATCATTTGTGAGTTCACATAAGTCCCTAGTAACTTACCCAAGCGGTAGTTATTCAGCAATTGTCCATTGGATAGGATGTATTAATGCAATAAAATTGCAAATTTAGTAAGTAAATAAAATTTTTATAAGTTAATACCCTATCCAATGGACACACAAGACCCTGCCACCGACCCCGCTATCAGCTTACTAGGGGTCTAATAGGTTTAGACAACGAAAAAGATGCTATGACGTCATGCTGTCTAGACAGGAAGGAAGTATGATGCGCCACCTGGTGAGTGCACAGTACTGGGACTGGCTGGCCGGTGGAAACACAGGACATCTTTTTCTGACGTTTGGCGGGCCGGTCTGCGCCGACCGGATTAGCAATTGTCCATTGGATAGGATATTAACTTGTAAAAATTTAATTTACTTATTAAATTTGCAATTTTCTTAATTTAGCAAAATTATTGAAAGAGTAAATAATGCCTAATATCTTCAAAGTTACTGCACATACTTTATTTAACATAGTAAAATTGCAGACCTGTAGCTCATTGCATAGCTGAGCAATAGCTTCTTTGAAATTCTCACTGTTGGGTAAATTGCTTGTGACTTGAAAACTTTTGTATTTAATGTTTTGTTGAAATATGTTGTTCACCTACTTTTGGGTTCGCCTTAACATAGTAAAATTGCAGACCTGCAGCTCATTGTATAGCTGAGTAATAGGTTCTGTAATTTGAAAACTATTATATTTATTTCTGAAGAAATGAGTCCAGATTGTCAGCTTTCAGACAATTTGACCGTCACTTCTGAATTCACTGACGTTGAGCTGTGTTGATATGCAGGATCCACACAAAACCTTGTTACACTAATCCAGACTGTTACTGATAAGAGCATTTGCCACCATTATATATAACAGTTTCTGTGGTGAGAATTATATATATTCTGTGAAGATCCACAATTTGTAGGTGAGGCAAACATTAGTAATGGGACTAGTATATGTTATTGTCGCTGTAACCTGCATGTACTGATGTCGCTGTAGCCTGTATATACTGATGTATTGTCATACTTTGCAGAGAACGACCTGATGAAGTGTAGGTATCCCTCCCAACTCACTCACCAGTCAGTTGTATGTTTAAATCTGTCAGCATTGAATGAGCACCAGTCACTGATCACACATTTGTCTTGTATGGACTTCTGCTTCCCTTTCTAACCCACTTTCATTCAAAATTAAATTCAGATGTTTAATTTTGAATGAGTTTTATATAGGGCTGCAATGATTCTTCGGTTACTCGGAAACGAAATGATTCAGTTTAGTACTAGAGTCAAGAAAACTGAACCGTGTCTTCAAAAACAACTGAAAATAGACGTAAAAATTACTACAAAATTTGATTTTACTTTAACATATATGAATATATTTATAATTTTTTCTAATATAAGGTGTATCCGTTTTCAGTTTTTATTATTTTTAAGCATTTGCAAATGTTAAGTGTGTGTGTAACAATGCTTTTTTAAGATGGTATAATATAGCATATTTTGAAGACGCCTCAAATCTCGCAATATAAAAATGGTTAAAGTTTCCTGTATTTGGAATATAAATGCTTCTTTATTCCACAATTCCATGAAATATCAACATTCTTTCCTGATGTGTGCACTTTAATTGTTTTATAAGGTGTAATATATCAAAATATGATGAAATTTATTTTGTTTTGACAATCAAGGGATTATCCAAGTCCGAGACAGTTCTTACCAAAAGAGGAATCGAGGCGCATTTTCCGGCTCAGTTGCAGCCATAGTTTTATAAGTTGAAGCTTTACACATCTCTCAGACCACACACTGCCTGTGTGTGAGTTAGGGAAACCCTTTGCCGTGAAGACCTCTACTAATATAACCGTGAAGACCTTTACTGATATACAGAGTGTACTGATGTAATAGTATGTCTCAGACCACACACTGCCTGTGTGTGAGTTAAGGACCCTTTACTATGAAAACCTCTACTAATATAACAGTGTACTGATGTAGTAGTATGTCTCAGACCACACACTGCGTGTGTGTGAGTTAGGGAAACCCTTTACTGTGAAGACCTCTACTAATATAACAGTGTACTGATGTAATAGTATCTCTCAGACCACACACTGCCTGTGTGTGAGTTAGGGAAACCCTTTGCTATGAAAACCTTTACTGATATAACAGTGTACTGATGTAATAGTATCTCTCAGACCACACACTGCCTGTTTGTGAGTTAGGGAAACCCTTTGCTATGAAAACCTTTACTGATATAACAGTGTACTGATGTAATAGTATCTCTCAGACCACACACTGCCTGTGTGTGAGTTAGGGAAACCCTTTGCTATGAAAACCTTTACTGATATAACAGTGTACTGATGTAATAGTATCTCTCAGACCACACACTGCCTGTTTGTGAGTTAGGGAAACCCTTTGCTATGAAAACCTTTACTGATATAACAGTGTACTGATGTAGTAGTATCTCTCAGACCACACACTGCCTGTTTGTGAGTTAGGGAAACCCTTTGCCGTGAAGACCTCTACTAATATAACAGTGTACTGATGTAATAGTATCTCTCAGACCACACACTGCCTGTGTGTGAGTTAGGGAAACCCTTTGCCGTGAAGACCTCTACTAATATAACAGTGTACTGATGTAGTAGTATCTCTCAGACCACACACTGCCTGTTTGTGAGTTAGGGAAACCCTTTGCCGTGAAGACCTCTACTAATATAACAGTGTACTGATGTAATAGTATCTCAGACCACACACTGCCTGTGTGTGAGTTAGGGAAACCCTTTGCTGTGAAAACCTTTACTGATATACAGAGTGTACTGATGTAATAGTATCTCTCAGACCACACACTGCCTGTTTGTGAGTTAGGGAAACCCTTTGCCGTGAAGACCTCTACTAATATAACAGTGTACTGATGTAGTAGTATCTCTCAGACCACACACTGCCTGTTTGTGAGTTAGGGAAACCCTTTACTGTGAAACCTTCTACTAATACAACAGTGTACTGATGTAACACAGTGTCACATATCACACACTGCCTGTTTGTGAGTTATTCCTGTGAAGACATTTACTAATATAACAGTGTACTGATGTCACAAGATGTTGCCCCTTGTGAGGAGCTAACCATTTTTACCCCACAGCCCTTAAGGGCTGTCGGGGTATTGTTTTCACCCATGGTGTCCAGATGGGCGGGCGGGAAAAAGTTTGTCCAGATTGTATCTCAGAAACCATAAGGTGTAGGAAGTTGATACTTGGTAGGGACATTGGTAAGGATGTGTAGGTGTGCAACGTCATGGTTTGACCGTGATTTGACCTTGCCGTAGTGACCTGAGTTTGAAAATCTTGTCCGGGCTATATCTCGGAAACCATAAGGTGTAGGAAGTTGATATTTGGTAGAGACATTGGTTAGGGGGTGTAGGTGTGCAGCATCATGGTGTGACCTTGATTTGACCTTTGACCTTGCCATAGTAACCTTGACCTATAAAATCTTGTCAGGGCTATATCTCGGAAACCGTAAGGTGTAGGAAGTTGATACTTGGTAGGGACATTGGTTAGGGGCTATAGGTGTGTATTATCATGGTGTGACCTTAATTTGACCTTTTACCTTGTCTTAGTGACCTTGACCTTTAAAATCTTCATGGACCTTTGGGTCTGTCTTTTGATGCAGATTAAGCAAAAGTCATATTAGAATTTATTAAGAATTTTACTTTCATAACTTCCCATTGTAAGAGATAGAATTTCATCAAGTGAGCCACAGATTTTGCTCCAACACCACAATAAGCATTCATTAAATGTATTACCACTTCTGTATGCATGGTAATATTCAAACCATCTAAACCATAATTCGGCCATGCAGATGTAGATAAAGAGTGTTGAATTTTAGTTTACTGATTAATGCTGTCATCTTGTTATTGAATTATCTTGTTTTAATACTTCATCTTTATACACATTATCTTTCTTTTAAACATTATTTCTCCATTTAAACATTGTTTGGACCTTTATATAACTAACAGTGCTCTGAAAGTATCCTGAAGTTTGTACTGGTACAATACTTCTATATCTCATGGTGTTGAAAATATTTCCCTAGGCTGTGGGGTACGGGCATCTCTGATGCTATTTTTTGTTTTGGGTACTTACCTCCGTATCTATTGAATTCAGTGCTTTACAATGTATTGGGAGGTAATAGTAAGCTGTATGTAGAAATCCAAAAAGCCCGTCTGATTTTGAGAACCCTAGAGAAAATATTAACTGGATACTGGGCATCTAAGATTAGTCATTTTTTATTTTGGCAATTTCACCAGAAAGAGAAAACAATTTTTTTCACTTTTATATGCATTTGTTTTATAATTATATCCCCAGACGAAAGTCGGGGATATATTGGATTCAGGTCCGTCGCGCCGCCGCCGCCGCCGCCGCCGCCGCCGCCGCCGCCGCCGCCGCCGCCGCCGTAGAAATTTCCTTGTGGACGCGATAACTCAAAAACAAATTAATATTTTTTTTTCAAACTTGGTACACATGTTAAGGGTGCCCAAAGGAAGATCCCTATTTTAAGGTGACCTTAAACTCCCAGTAAAAAAGAACTTATGGCCACCTTAAGGTCAGAAATTGGACTTTTGGCCACTTAGAGCCCTGTAGGTCACAAACTATGATGCTCAGCTGGCTGAAATTTTACCTGACAACACATTAATATGTTCTTAGTACATGTGCCGAAAATCACGACTTTAAGTTGAGGAGAAAATTGTGTTTGAGGCCCATAAATACCCCCACTTGGGGATTTTTTGCTATACTTTTCACATATTTTGCCCTATAATTTGGAAGTGGTAATTCTGATGAGTCTCAAACTGCGCTAGGTATAACTTTGATATGTAATCCTTGTCTGTAGAAAATTTTAGGGCTGTAGGTTTACCCAAAGGGGTCGACTTAAGGTCTCAAAAGTGCCCACAGAGACCCAATTTATGCACTTTTTGCCACTTTCAAGCACTGTAGCTTTCAAACTATGTCTCGCATCTAAGTTAAATATCATCTGGGAATATATCTATGTGTTTTCTTATATGTGCCCCAACATTTAGGCCTTTAATAGACAGTTAACCTGTGTATCAGGACCATAAACACCCACCAGAGTGACCCTTATAAGACATTTTTCACATCTTTTTCCCTGTAACTTGGAAATGGTAAGTCTGAGAAGTTTCAAACTGTATTAGATATATATTCTGTGTGTAATCTTAGTATGTAACAGATTTTAAATCTGAAGCTTTAATTTGGAAGGTCAAATTGAGGTCTCTAAAAGGCTCCCAAAGACCCAATATTTGGACTTTTTGCTACTTTTAAGCCCTGTGACTGTCAAACTATGTGACTGATAGAGCTCAAATCCTATCTGGGAAGATATTAGTATGTTATTTATATATGTGCCAAAAATTAAGGCTTTAAGAAGACATTTAACCTGTGTATGAGGACCATAAATCCCCACCCGAGTGACCATTTTTAGACATTTTTAACATATTTTGCCCTGTAACTTGGAAATGGTAAGTCTAAGAAGTTTCAAACTGTATTAGATGCATATTCTATGTGTAATCTTAGTATGTGACAAATTTTAAGTCTGAGGCTTTAATTTGAAGGCCACATTTAGGTCTCTAGAAGGCCCCATAAAGACCCAGTATTTGGACTTTTTGCCAATTTTAAGGCCTGTGACTGTTAAACTATGTGACTGATAGAGCTGAAATCTCATCTGGGAATACATTATTATGTTCTTTTTACATGTGCCAAAAATCAAGGCTTCAAGTAGACATTTAACCTGTGTATGAGGACCTTAAACACCCACCTGAGTGACCCTTTTAAGACATTTTTCACATATTTTGCTCTGTAACTTGGAAATGGTAAGTCTGAGAAGTTTCAAACTTTATTAGATACATATTCTATGTGTAATCTTAGTATGTAACAAATTTTAAGTCTGAAGCTTTAATTTGAAAGCCACATCGAGATCTCTAAAAGGCCCACAGAGACCCAATATTTGGACTTTTTAACCACCTTTAAGCCCTGTGACTGTTAAACTATGTGATTGATGGAGCTGAAATCCCATCTGGGAATGCATTATTATGTCCTTTTTACATATGCCGAAAATCAGGGTTTTTAGTAGACATTTAACCTGTGTATGAGGGCCATAGACACTCGCCCAAGTGCCTTTTTGGACATTTTTTCCGTATTTTGCCCTGTTATTTGGAAATGCTTAGTGTGACAAGTCTTAAACTGTATTATATATAATTTTTGTTTGTTATGTATGTCCCCCAAAAAGTTTCAGATCTGTTGTTTAATTGCTAAGGTCTCTTTAACAATTGTAAAATGCCCACAGAAACCCAATTTATGGACATTATGCCACTTTAAAGCCCAGTAACTGTCAAACTATGTGGGTTATAGAGCTGAAATCTTTGAATTTTTAAAAGGAAATGCCTGTCTATTTAAATTTTGAATATTAATAATGTTATGGCTATCTTAGTCTTTTAAGAACTTATTTTTGTGTGTTATACCTCTGCTTGCTGAGTTTTTAACTTTTTAAAATGAAACTGGTTAAACATATTCAAGTAGACAAAATGGACACTTTAAGTGAGCTTTAAGTCCCAATATTAATGAAATTATATCCTTATGTAGTAAAAGTAGGGGATTTTTAACCCTCAACTAGCCCAGTTTTATTCAACTTGCCTCAGTTAATTTTGACACAGCTCCTACAGTTATGAACTCATTTCAGTTGATAATCACATACTTAAAATTCTCAATTCTTTTTGTATTTGAGTACCCCTTTTATATAGATTGTTTGTTTACCATTTATGCATCCCCCACCCGGATTCCCCCCACCCACCTCTGGGACCTCCAGCTATATTGAGTGACACTAAATAAACAAAGGTATTTAATGATATCAGATGAGAAACAAAGAACTCAATGGGGTTGCAGATCTTGTGTAATAGTGAGAGAGGTGTGGAGAAGGGGAGAGGGGTGGGGGTGGGAGGTGGTGGGCTTCATTACATATAACACAAAGGGGAGTCAGAACTGAGATTGTGTCACATATTTAGGTTGCATATATATGGACCACATATATAGGTATAGAGGAAATGAATAACTGAAAACAATTTGCAAATTCTAAAAATAATATAATAAAATAATAATATAAATAATTTTTTTTTAAATAATATTTTATTTGTGAACAAATATAGAAACAGATATGCGCTTTTGGGATTATGAATTTTAGAATGGACATTGAATCATCAATCATTTAAATACTTTGAAGGAAGATTGAAAAGTATGATGAGTTGAGTTAAAAATAATATTTTATTTGTCAACAAATATAGAAACAGATATGCTCTTTTGGGATTATTATTTTAGAATGGACATTCAATCATCAATCATTTAAATACTTTGAAAATAGGTTTAGAGTTATCATTGCAGGAAGATTGAAAATATAATTTGAGTTATGTATTCGGCGTCTGGGGATACACCATCTTCCTTGGAAGATATAAACAGAGTAGATTGATGTGCTGAAGTTCATATAATAATGGGTAATTATGTTTTAAAAAATTCCCGATCAAAACCTGTGGCGTGAGTGATGACCTGTCTGGGGATATGTTGGCGCCGAGTTGGCCCAATCTAGTTTTATATACGCTTTTAAGATAACTCTAGAATATCGGCTGTTAATAACTAGAAACCTGTTCTCACTATGTTTCCAAAAGAACACTTCACAGACATTAATATGTTCAAGATTGTGTTCAACAATCTGTCTCGTTCATTCTGCAATATGTGCTGAAATAAGAAGCACACCATTCTGTTGTCACCACGTGGCATTTATCAGAATGCAGGGTCATTTCCCAGATACTCTGTCCACTGTGTGAGAAGTGTACAGTCCCCAAACACTGGTGTAAATGTGGAGAGCACTGCAGGAAATATTCAGTTTCACCAAATTGTTCTGTAGGGCGGGAAGCCGTGTGACTGTCTTCACTGTATTTCTGTTTTGTACTGTGGTTTTCACTTGATCAAATCATTTATAATGACACACCAGAAAGTTGCCATGGACCAAAGAAAGCTGTTTCAGTAGCACAATATTAATACTTTCATGTAATGTCCAGTCACTTAACTGATGTGCATTTGTGGCTGAAGGAATATTATGTGTTCAGTGTCCCATTGGAGTTAGATTTTAATAAAACAGTTGTGTGAGGACACACAGATTTTATATTCCTTTGCAGATTGAGCGGTGTTACTGGTTTATGTAGCATTACTCGAGTATTATATCAGACTTAACTATTACTATAATGTTGTATCAGACTTACTATAGCTGTAGTATTACATAGGACTATGCTATAACTCTAGCATTAAGTACGACTTTGTTACATGACTTTGATATTCTATAAAAAAACCTCCAGTATTACATCAGACTTTGCTCTGTAAGATGCACCAATAAAATTATATAGGCTTCTTGTAACATGTGTTGTTTCAGACATTTGCTAAAAGTTATGTATATTTTCAGACTGACTGAGGCTCACAAGACAGCAATCCGAGTCATCAGACGGATCCGCTATTTTGTGGCTAGAAGGAAGTTCCAGGTAACACAATGAAAATCTTGAGTAGAACACTTGAGTGGGGATCAAAATCTTGTGTGGAACACTTGAGTGGGGATCAAAATCTTGTGTGGAACACTTGAGTGGGGATCAAAATCATGTGCGGAAGACAACAGAAAAACATGCTTCAATCAGGATCAGTGAAATGAAACACTTGATCCAGGTTTCAAATGTTGTGTAGAACACTTGAACCAGTTTTCAAATGTTGTGTAGAACACTTGAACCAGTTTTCAAATGTTGTGTAGAACACTTGAACCAGTTTTCAAATGTTGTGTAGAACACTTGAACCAGTTTTCAAATGTTGTATTAAATACTTGAGCCAGGTTTCAATTGTCGTGTAGAACACTTTAGCCTGCTTTCAAATGTTGTACATGTAAAGGTCACAGGCAAGCACGGTAGCAGTTACCGGCTGCTTTCAAGTTACAACAGGAAAAGACAAAAAGTTTAACTTAAATTTATTTAACAATTAAAATAATGATTAGAGTCAACTGGTATGCTCTCAATAGTACATACAATGATACAATAATGAAACCTATCTGACCTGACCACTGTGACTGACAGTTGAGTTTATCCACTGTATCCAGCAATCTGTTCTGTGATCTGTCCAGCGTCCACTAACACACAGATATCCGTATCCTGTGATCTGTTCAATGTCCCATAACACAAAATGTCCTTATCCTGTAATCCTTTGGATATCCAATCACACAAAATGTCTGTATAGAGATATTCAGAGAGTTTGCACAACTGTACTGTGCTCCAAGATATGAACAATGTCCAAAATTCAGTAAATCCACTCTCTGGTAGAATCATACACTGTATATAATAAGTAATATCCAAAGTACAGCAAATCTACCCAGACACAGTCGAAAGTTCACTCCAGCAAAAGTTCACAACAACACAAGCAGTTTGTATCCACTTGAACGATAGTTCTAAGACACAATAGCCTTCCTTATAGCCAGCAAATGCTAAGTTAATTTGTGGTCAGATATATAATACTTATATATACTTACAGAAATTCTACATGGGTGGTCACAATTGTGTCCGGTTCATAATAATGTCTAATTGTTATTGGAGTTTATTTTTAAAATGCTGCAGCCAGAGTTTTGAATATTTTTTTTTTTTTCAAATTATTCCCTCTGAGATCAATTTCATTTCATGAAAATTTTAAAAATTGAACCAAACACCCAAGCTGAGTACATTCACATTCAGAAAAAAATTAAAGAACACAATTATGACCCGTACTTAATTGATTCCACCCATGTAGAATCTTATAGAACATAACAGCTGTCACCAGAGGCAGTGAGGAAGTTTTAGAACCTACAGGTAGCTTATAGGGTTTCCCCAAATCTATCAATAGCATCACTGAGGTTAGCCTAGAGGGATTCCCCCAGTCTATAAATAGATCAATAAACATCAGTAACACATAACACATAATCAAGAACTCATTTACTTTAAATGTCAATACATGCATATAAAGCTTAGATTAAATAATGCACATAGTGCCCATATATGTAACATACAGAACACTTGAGCCAGGTTTTAAATGTTGTATAGAACACTTGAGCCAGGTTTTAAATGTTGTATAGAACACTTGAGCCAGATTCCAGATGTTGTATAGAACACTTGAATCAGGTTCCAAATGTTGTATTAAATACTTGATCCAGGTTTCAAATGTACAGAACACATTAGCCAGGTTCCAAATGTTGTATAGAACACTTGAGCCAGGTTCCAAATGTTGCATAGAACACTTGAACCAGGTTCCAGATGTTGTATAGAACCCTTGAACCAGGTTCCAGATGTTGTAGAGAACACTTGAGCCAGGTTCCAAATGTTGTATAGAACACTTGAACCAGGTTCCAGATGTTGTATAGAACACTTGAGCCAGGTTCCAGATGTTGTATAGAACACTTGAGCCAGGTTCCAGATGTTGTATAGAACGCTTGAGTTAGGTTCCAGATGTTGTATACAACACTTGAGTTAGGTTCCAGATGTTGTATAGAACACTTGAGCCAGGTTCCAGATGTTGTATAGAACACTTGAGCCAGGGAAGACAGACAGGGTGTTCACTGTGGTTGTGCGATGGTTTGTGTGAACTCGGGTAAAGTCAAAACCTGTACTTGGTGAGGAAATCCAGCAGAAACTTAATACATGTTCCACAGAAATAGTCTGAACTTATATAATCATACCCTGGGTATTTTGGTTTTTTAATGTCATTGTTTTTGTGGTTTTAGCAAGCACGCAAACCATACGATGTGCGTGATGTGATAGAGCAATACTCTCAGGGCCACCTCAACATGATGGTACGCATCAAAGAACTACAGCGGCGGTAAGTGTTGTATGTCTGTGTAAATGAAATGCTAGAGCAATACTCTGAGGGCCATCTCAACATGATGGTACACATCAAAGAGCTACTACAGGAGTATGTCTACTCATGGACAGTGTGAGTGAACATATACTAGTCATCATATTACAGACTAGGTTGTATGTGATGGTGCCTGTGTTTTGTGTGTAATTAAGGATGTTTGGCAGATGTGTGTTTGAGTGTATCTCTGTACAGTCATTTTAAAACAGCTTAATACTCACCTTAACCAAGGCTTCCCCACTGAGTACTGTTCTGTATGGTCACACTGACAGCCCTGTATTACTGACATGGTTGTTCATATGTCCTACAAAAATTCAGCCTGAATTCTTGTCTTCAGGATGTTTAAGAACGGATGTCATCAAGTATGCTTAAATTAAACCCTAATAAAACAGAGTTCACCATCTTTGGCTCTCATGCTCAGCTCAAGAAACTCGATTCTCACCTCTCTTTCAGGGTATTTGGTAACTTCATGCATCCTGCAGTTGTTGTTAAGAAACTTAATGTCTGGTTTGGTGCTAATTTCTGCTGGTCGTGTCTGCAATATTTGTAAGACTTGCTTCATTCAAATGTCTGATCTCAGGTGGCTCAGACAGTATCTTACAGGTCAGGCGGTTATCCTGGCAGCAAATGCCCTTGTGGGTAGTCATCTGGACTACTGCAACTCTCTGTTCAGAAGTCTGTCCAGTTTCAACATACACTGCCACTCTGGTTTATAAGGTTCCTCAATACTGTCCATCTGTAAACAAATTCAAAAAGCACTTTGGTCACAGTTTTGTTTTGCTTTTGATGCTCCCACACTTTAGAATGACTGATGATGTTTGTTCTAATCTAACTCTTCCCTCTTTCAGAAAAAAGCTAAAATCTTATCCTTTCGAAAAGACTTTTCCACCTTAGCATATAAATCATCAGATGGCCATTAGTGCAGCTATCATTTATATAAATCAATACCGGTTTTCGGGGGATCTGAAACAAACAAAATCCAGTATTTGGTTCGCTTGTCACTATTATGGTGAAAAATTTGCGCGACTGTACATGAGTCTGAAATCGTAACTGGATATTGCTTTTGTGATACACTTTGAAGTGAGAGTACACCATTTTTACTCAGAAATTAGTAAAAATGTGAGATATTTTATCAAATTTGTTGCATTGCTGCAACCTGTCCATTGAGACTTGAACAGTGTGAACAGAGTTCAAGCAAGCTGTGGTCACACCTCTGTTCAAGAAGCCAAATACAAAATTAAAGTACAAAAATTATAGACCAGTATCAAACCTTCCATATATTTCAAAATTATTAGAGAAGGTGATATCTTGCCAACTGAAGGAATACAAGCAGGAAAACAGACTTGATGAACCCCAACATTCCCATTCCACCCAAACAGCCCTTATGAAAGTCTTCAATGATATTCTTACCAAAATGGATGATAAAGAACTAGTATTTCTAACACTTGTGGACTTATCAGCTGCCTTTGATACAGTAGATCACCATATCCTTGTAAACCGTTTGAGAAGCTGTTTTGGAATCACACAAGGAGCAATCGAGTGGATTCAGTCATACTTGCATGATAGAACTCAGAAGGTTATTGTAAATTGCAGGGAAAGTTCTCCACAGCTGCTGGAATGTTGTGTACTTCAAGGCTCATTGCTGGGGCCTTTGTTTTATTCTATACCAGGCCACTGGGTCAACTTTTGCACTCACTATGTTTCCAGTTTTACTTGCTGATGACTACCAGCTGATTACATCCATACCTGGTGGCACCCCGACTGATCAGTCAATAGTCGTACATTTAGTCCAAAATGGAGTAAAACAAACAGGTGAATGGATGAAACAAAAGAAACTAAAATTAAATGAAGAAAAGACTGAATTCATTGTATTTGGCACTAGACGTCAACTAAAAAACCTCAAAATAAACTCTTTTCTGCTAGGTGGGGATCTTGAGATCAAACACAGCAAGAAATCTGGGAGTGATTATGGACCAATACTTGGATATGAGTTCTCATGTGGCTTTAGTTTGTAAAGTCGGCTACCACCAGTTGAGATCAATATGGAAAATTCGCCAGTTTCTCACCAAAGAGGCTACAAAAACCTTGGTTCATGCAACAATTATGTCAAAGTTGGATTACTGCAACTCATTACTATATGCAATAAATCAGTACCTCATAGCAAACCTTCAAAGAGTTCAAAATGCAGCTGCTAGATTGATTATGCAATGTCACAGAACAACACACACTTCCCCTATTCTGAAAGAACTGCACTGGTTACCAATAAAGGACAGGATCATTTCTAGTGTGGTAGTCAATGTTTTTAAAGCTCTTCATGGCCAATCACCTCAACATATTAGAAACTTACCTTGTTATGAAGAAAAAGCAAGATTCACTCATTCCAGTGGAAAGAATCTGTTGAAAATACCAAAATGGAACAACAAAATGTGTGGCAGAAGAAGTTTTTCAGTTGCGGGACCATATGAATGGAACAGACTCCCACTTTACTTAAGGCAAAAAGACACACTTAAAGATTTTAAAAAGAACCTTAAAACCTACCTATTCAGAAGATCCTATCAATGACGTATCTACCAATTCATATATGTATATATTATCAGCTTATGGTTTTGCGCTATAGACGTATTCTAACATAACATTTTTATTGTTTTGATAAGTATCAGCTATTAAAATACCCTAAATATAGTTGTTCTCTACACCCGCTTGACAAATATTGTAACCAGATTTCGTCTGTGTCTACCACAACAAAACAAAAAGCTGACAACCGGTTTTCCATTCATACCACGAGTGTCCATGTCAACCTGGCTATGTCTGTGGAATGATGATTACTGAATTTGACCTGGTGTTGCACCTTAGAGTCTGCTGTGGCATAGATTAAATGCTATAGAAGTACAGAATAGATCATTACTTGACTTTCCTTTGAAGACAACATTTATTTACTTAGCTCAGTGAGTTGTTCTTTTGTTTTGTGTTCTCAATGCACCAGACCCTATGTAAGGCAGGTTTTTACCCCACAGCCCTTAAGGGCTGTCGGGGTATTGTTTTCACCCATGGTGTCCGGATGGGCGGTCAGGCGGGCGGCGGGAAAAAGTTTGTCCGGGGTGTATCTCAGAAACCATAAGGTGTAGGAAGTTGATACTTGGTAGGGACATTGGTTAGTATGTGTAGGTGTGCAACATCATGGTCTGACCTTGATTTGACTTTTGACCTTGCCGTAGTGACCTTGAGTTTGAAAATCTTGTCCGGGCTATATCTTGGAAACCGTAAGGTGTAGGAAGTTGTTGCTTGGTAGGGACATTGGTTAGGGGTTGCAGGTGTGCAGCATCATGGTGTGACCTTGATTTGACCTTTGACCTTGTCTTAGTGACCTTGACCTTTAAAATCTTGTTGTACCTTTGGGTCTGTCTTTTGATGCAGATTAAGCACTGTTAAAGTCATATTACAATTCATTAAGAATTTTACTTTTACAACTTTCCATTGTAGCAGATGGATTTTCATCAAGTGAGCCACAGATTTTGCTCCAACACCACACACAAGCATTCATTGAATGTATTACCACTTCTGTATGCATGGTAATATTCAAAACATCCAAACCATAATTCGGCCATGCACGATGTAGATAAACTGTCATCTTGTTATTGAATTGTCTTGTTTTAATACTTTATCTTTACATGCATTATCTTTCTGTTAGACATTATTTTCTCTATTTAAACATAGTTTGGACCTTTATATAACTGACAGTGCTCTGAAAGTATCCTGAACTTTGTACTGATACAGTACTTCTATATCTCGTGTTAAAAATTGTTCCCTAGGCTGTGGGGTACGGGCATCTCTGATGCTATTTTATTACTTTATGTCTGTGTGGGTGTATTTATATAGATTTGTTTTGCAGACTGGACCAGACCCTGGGTAAGCCTGGTTCGTGGACCGGTCGCAATGACAAGAGTAAGGAGAAGTGTACTGTGATGGCCAGAATGCAAGTGATGGAGGGACAGGTGAGTGGATGAGTCTGTGACTCGCCAACATACTGAATATTGTGACAGAATATTATTTCTCCTGAACCTTTACCCGATGTACACTGTTCTGGACATTACCTGACGTACTTATCTCCTGGTCCTAGGCCATGGAAACAGGCATCTCTGATGCAATTTTTGGTACATTTGACAAAGTTTCCGAACTGTTTACAGACGTTTGAGGTCTCTTGTGTTCATGAAAGTAACAAGCCTCTGGGTCACAAAACAATGGATATAAATAGAAAACTATTTTCACCTGTTGTCAAAATGTCATATTTTGTATTTACAACAATTGCAACAAGATAGTTATATCCCCAGACGAAAGTCGGGGATATATTGGATTCAGGTCCGTCGCGCCGCCGCCGTAGAAATTTCCTTGTGGACGCGATAACTCAAAAACAAATTAATATTTTTTTTTCAAACTTGGTACACATGTTAAGGGTGCCCAAAGGAAGATCCCTATTTTAAGGTGACCTTAAACTCCCAGTAAAAAAGAACTTATGGCCACCTTAAGGTCAGAAATTGGACTTTTGGCCACTTAGAGCCCTGTAGGTCACAAACTATGATGCTCAGCTGGCTGAAATTTTACCTGACAACACATTAATATGTTCTTAGTACATGTGCCGAAAATCACGACTTTAAGTTGAGGAGAAAATTGTGTTTGCGGCCCATAAATACCCCCACTTAGGGATTTTTTGCTATACTTTTCACATATTTTGCCCTATAATTTGGAAGTGGTAATTCTGATGAGTCTCAAACTGCGCTAGGTATAACTTTGATATGTAATCCTTGTCTGTAGAAAATTTTAGGGCTGTAGGTTTACCCAAAGGGGTCGACTTAAGGTCTCAAAAGTGCCCACAGAGACCCAATTTATGCACTTTTTGCCACTTTCAAGCACTGTAGCTTTCAAACTATGTCTCTCATCTAAGTTAAATATCATCTGGGAATATATCTATGTGTTTTCTTATATGTGCCCCAACATTTAGGCCTTTAATAGACAGTTAACCTGTGTATCAGGACCATAAACACCCACCCGAGTGACCCTTATAAGACATTTTTCACATCTTTTTCCCTGTAACTTAGAAATGGTAAGTCTGAGAAGTTTCAAACTGTATTAGATATATATTCTGTGTGTAATCTTAGTATGTAACAGATTTTAAGTCTGAAGCTTTAATTTTGAAGGTCAAATTGAGGTCTCTAAAAGGCTCCCAAAGACCCAATATTTGGACTTTTTGCTACTTTTAAGCCCTGTGACTGTCAAACTATGTGACTGATAGAGCTCAAATCCTATCTGGGAAGATATTAGTATGTTATTTTTATATGTGCCAAAAATTAAGGCTTTAAGAAGACATTTAACCTGTGTATGAGGACCATAAATCCCCGCCCGAGTGACCATTTTTAGACATTTTTCACATATTTTTCCCTGTAACTTGGAAATGGTAAGTCTAAGAAGTTTCAAACTGTATTAGATGCATATTCTATGTGTAATCTTAGTATGTGACAAATTTTAAGTCTGAAGCTTTAATTTGAAGGCCACATTTAGGTCTCTAGAAGGCCCCATAAAGACCCAGTATTTGGACTTTTTGCCAATTTTAAGGCCTGTGACTGTTAAACTATGTGACTGATAGAGCTGAAATCTCATCTGGGAATACATTATTATGTTCTTTTTACATGTGCCAAAAATCAAGGCTTCAAGTAGACATTTAACCTGTGTATGAGGACCTTAAACACTCACCTGAGTGACCCTTTTAAGACATTTTTCACATATTTTGCTCTGTAACTTGGAAATGGTAAGTCTGAGAAGTTTCAAACTTTATTAGATACATATTCTATGTGTAATCTTAGTATGTAACAAATTTTAAGTCTGAAGCTTTAATTTGAAAGGCACATCGAGATCTCTAAAAGGCCCACAGAGACCCAATATTTGGACTTTTTACCACCTTTAAGCCCTGTCACTGTTAAACTATGTCATTGATGGAGCTGAAATCCCATCTGGGAATGCATTATTATGTCCTTTTTACATATGCCGAAAATCAAGGTTTTTAGTAGACATTTAACCTGTGTATGAGGGCCATAGACACTCGCCCAAGGGCCTTTTTGACATTTTTTCCGTATTTTGCCCTGTTATTTGGAAATGCTTAGTGTGACAAGTCTTAAACTGTATTATATATAATTTTTGTTTGTTATGTATGTCCCCCAAAAATGCCGGAAATGCCTGTCTATTTAAATTTTGAATATTAATAATGTTATGGCTATCTTAGTCTTTTAAGAACTTATTTTTGTGTGTTATACCTCTGCTTGCTGAGTTTTTAACTTTTTAAAATGAAACTGGTTAAACATATTCAAGTAGACAAAATGGACACTTTAAGTGAGTTTTAAGTCCCAATATTAATGAAATTATATCCTTCTGTAGTAAAACTAGGGGATTTTTAACCCTCAACTAGCCCAGTTTTATTCAACTTGTCTCAGTTAATTTTGACACAGCTCCTACAGTTATGAACTCATTTCAGTTGATAATCACATACTTAAAATTCTCAATTCTTTTTGTATTTGAGTACCCCTTTTATATAGATTGTTTGTTTACCATTTATGCTGTAGCACTCCATCTCTTTGTAGTCCCAACCCACATCCCCCACCCGGATTCCCCCCACCCACCTCTGGGACCTCCAGCTATATTGAGTGACACTAAATAAACAAAGGTATTTAATGATATCAGATGAGAAACAAAGAACTCAATGGGGTTGCAGATCTTGTGTAATAGTGAGAGAGGTGTGGAGAAGGGGAGAGGGGTGGGGGTGGGAGGTGGTGGGCTTCATTACATATAACACAAAGGGGAGTCAGAACTGAGATTGTGTCACATATTTAGGTTGCATATATATGGACCACATATATAGGTATAGAGGAAATGAATAACTGAAAACAATTTGCAAATTCTAAAAATAATATAATAAAATAATAATATAAATAATTTTTTTTTAAATAATATTTTAGTTGTGAACAAATATAGAAACAGATATGCGCTTTTGGGATTATGAATTTTAGAATGGACATTGAATCATCAATCATTTAAATACTTTGAAGGAAGATTGAAAAGTATGATGAGTTGAGTTAAAAATAATATTTTATTTGTCAACAAATATAGAAACAGATATGCTCTTTTGGGATTATTATTTTAGAATGGACATTCAATCATCAATCATTTAAATACTTTGAAAATAGGTTTAGAGTTATCATTGCAGGAAGATTGAAAAAAACACCATCTTCCTTGGGAAGATATAAACAGAGTAGATTGATGTGCTGAAGTTCATATAATAATGGGTAATTATGTTTTAAAAAATTCCCGATCAAAACCTGTGGCGTGAGTGATGACCTGTCTGGGGATATGTTGGCGCCGAGTTGGCCCAATCTAGTTATTTCATAGAACTATTTAATGACCTCGGTAAAAATGCAAATACTAATGAAATCACTTCCACACTGCAGGTACTTTGGATATGGTTACTTTCTTATCGTTCTGTTAGATTTGTAAGACTTTAATGTTTAGTATTGACTTTAGACTTAATGTGGTGTGTGTTTTGACAGATGAACAGAATGGAGCAGAAAATGGACAGAATGCTTGATATCCTAGTCACTGTGAACAAAAGCAAGCCAGACAGACCCTCCACCTCCTCTGACAGGAGTGGACGCAGACTGTCAGCCAGAGACATGGAAGTACAGGGGGAGGAGGAGGAGGAGGAAGATGGGCATGTGTAGGGAACAGGGCTTGTGTGAGGACATGGGGCATGTGTAGGGAACATAGGGCTTGTGTGAGGACATGGGGCATGTGTAGGGAACATAGGGCTTGTGTGAGGACATGGGACATGTGTAGGGAACATAGGGCTTGTGTGAGGACATGGGGCATGTGTAGGGAACATAGGGCTTGTGTGAGGACATGGGGCATGTGTAGGGAACATAGGGCTTGTGTGAGGACATGGGGCATGTGTAGGGAACATAGGGCTTGTGTGAGGACATGGGGCATGTGTAGGGAACATAGGGCTTGTGTGAGGACATGGGGCATGTGTAGGGAACAGGGCTTGTGTGAGGACATGGGACATGTGTAGGGAACAGGGCTTGTGTGAGGACATGGGACATGTGTAGGGAACATATGGCTTGTGTGAGGACATGAGGCATGTGTAGGGAACATAGGGCTTGTGTGAGAACATGGGGCATGTGTAGGGAACATAGGGCTTGTGTGAGAACATGGGGCATGTGTAAGGAACATAGGGCATGTGTCAAGACATGGGGGCATGTGTAGGGAACATAGGCCTTGTGTGAGGACATGGGGCTTGTGTAGGGAACAGGGCTTGTGTGAGGACATGGGGCATGTGTAGGGAACATAGGGCTTGTGTCAAGACATGGGGGCATGTGTAGGGAACATAGGGCTTGTGTGAGGACAAGGGGCATGTGTAGGGAACATAGGGCTTGTGTGAGGACATGGGGCATGTGTAGGGAACATAGGGCTTGTGTGAGGACATGGGGCATGTGTAATTAACATACAGGGATGTATGGGGAACATAGGGCATGTGTTGGGAACCTAGGGCATGTGTGGGGACATGGGGCATGTGTGGGGAACATGGGGCATGTGTGGGGAACATAAGGCATGCATAGGGAATATGGGGGCATGTATGTTGAACAAAGATCATGTGTGAGGACATGGAGCATTTGGAGGGAATAAAGAGGGGTGTGTGGGGAACATAAATCATGTCTGGGAACATTGGATGGGGACATGGGTCATGTGTAAGGACCAAAGGGAGATGTGTGGTGTACATAGACCATGTCTGGGGACATGGGGAATGTGTGGGACATGGGGAATGTTGTCGGTAACATAGGGGGATGTGTGGGGAACATAGATCATGTCTGTGGACATTTCTAACATGAGGAAGTGTGGAGATGTAACACTGGGGATGTGACAAATGTAACATTGGGGGTGGGTTACACATCTAACACGTGTATCTGTTGGTTGATGTAAGACAGAGGAATGTATGGATTTTAGCATTCTAGGACTAGAAGCTTTGATCTGAGCTAAATATTGTGCAATTTTTAAGTCTTTTAAATATCAGGAAGTTATTTTATGTTTTGTTTAGTAGCAATATGTACCATAGAAAGTAGTTTTAACTTATTAATTGTATTTAACATTGTTTTGGTTTTTAAGTGCACAGTTTACAAGGTGAGAGTTTGTACAAATGATTACAGTAATGAGTTGTGTATAGTTCTAATAATAGACTGGTGCCAAGTGTTGTCAGGAGCAATAGTTGTGCCAAACAGGTTCTATGTGGTGTGTACCCAACACTGTGAATCTCTCAACAGGTTGTAACTGATTTGTGAGCAGTTATATAGTCAGTCTGCATTACAAGGAAGTTTTGATATAAATTAACATTCAGTAGAGATATCAATAGACATTATTGGCTGGGATCTAAAACTGTGCAAGTCTGAAGATAGATTTTCATCAAAGATTGAGAAATGTGAATTTGTAGCATCCTTTGTGCAAAAGAGACTTTTGTGCAGACATATACTCATCACAGTCCCAGCTTGTCACATTCGTGGGTAAATACAAACTAGCTTTATTCTTCAGTATTAAATACAGACTTGTTTGATGTCTTACCACGTCTTACTGCCTGTGATAAGATCGTGCAATGTGCTTGTGGTTTGTGAAAATACACTTCTGAAAAGACAAGGAACAGTCACAAAAGGTGTAAAATATATTCCTGTCCTTATGTTACCAAATCATTACTTAAAGATGTGAGAGGCCTCAGTGACCTTGTGGGTCAGCAGGTTTGTCATCACAGTCACCTCTGTTTGGGTTTGACTCCCAAACTGACTGGACTGAGGACCTGTCCAAATACAACCCAGGCTGATTAACGGGACATAAAGTCATTCTTTAAGTTTGTTGGATAGTCTTTCAAGTAGTAATTAAGTCCCCTGGTTTGATGTAAACAATTTCTTCATATTTCATTGGCTCTAATGAATGCCAGTCACAGTCAATGTTACTGTCTTTGTAGAATCATGTCAAATGGTGTAAAAAGATTATTTAACAAAATACAAAATGTACAAAGTACATGTAACGGCTGAAATTTTTGATTAAAAATGGCCATCACTAATTCTGTTTAAATCTCTCCCTCAGTTGTAATACCATTTAAAGCTGGTTTGTTTGCTTTTCTTATTCAACACAGACCATATAGTAAATAGTCCCTTACAAAGCTTGGCCAGTTCAGCTTTCCATTCATCCACAGTGTACTGATCTACACACACCCCTTTTGCTTCCCAGCTATGCATATGTCACACTTTCTTTAAAGAATTATAGAAATCTCTTGTTTTAATGATAAAGAAAAGAGGCAGGCATTTTAAACCTGTGTTTATTGTTAGGGTCTTACTTGAATATGTATGTGGAAATGGAGAATGGGGGACAATTCACAATAGATATGGCCCATCCATTGATTATCAGTGCCCATGTTAGGCTCTAGTCTCCATTGTGTGGTCTCTTGTATAGAAGTTTTTTGTGTTCTTAGGAATGATTTTAATGGTCTCTGGTCACAACTAAGGAGTGGTCTCTATTCAGGGTATGTTTCATATCTAAATTTCCTTGGGGGGAATAAAAGCAGTCTTAACTAGCAAGTGGTCTCTATTTGAGAGTGGTCACATGTACAGGTTTGACTGTAGTTTATAAGTATATCAGAACTAATGCCTCTGTCTTTGGATGATTTTCTTCATATTTCTTCATCTCACTGGGTGTACATGTACTAGTACTGGTTAACCTCATCCAATTCCACCCAAATTCCAGGCAGCAGTTAGAAACAGTTGATAGTGGCCATATACCAACATATACAGCAATCTATACACCAGCCTTTCAGGTTTTCAGGATCACATCACTATCAGTAATCCCATTTATTATTGTTTAAGTAAACCATCTCAAGGTGTAAAATATAAAGTGGCTAGAATTGCTTTTATTCAAATACTGTATCTGATCATTAGTTGAATAGAATACCCCGTCAAGACACCAGGCTATATAAATATATAAATTGAAGTGAACAATGGTTGATTACAAAATGTCCTTTTTTCTGTGGTGTGGAATCAGGCCTAGAATTAGCACCGATGTGATCCAAGTCCTGTCGGTCACATTGTGTTTGTTCATGGCCTGACTCAGTTTTACATCACACTGTCAAATACAACTTTAGCACATAGTTCAGGTTTATCTCACAAAACACGCTCTCAGAATGAATATTGCTCAATTCTTCATTTAGTTTTAGTCTTCTCAGTGCGTTCTCATTCTCACTCTAGAATTGTAGAGAAAAGTTCAGCAAGTATAGATCCAGTAGAACTCACTCATTTCACCACATCATGTTCCATCTCAGACACATTACAGCAGGACTTTATCTGGTGGGAGATCCCCCCTCACTTTGTTATGTTCCATCTCAGACACATTACAACAGGTCTTTATCTAGTGGGAGATTCCCTCACAGTAACCTGGTCCATCTCGGACACATTACAACAGGTCTTTATCTAGTGTGAGATTCCCTCACAGTAACCTGATCCATCTCAGACACATTACAACAGGTTTTTGTCTGGTGGGAGATCCCCCCTCACTTTGTTATGTTCCATCTCAGACACCTTACAACAGGTCTTTATCTAGTGGGAGATTCCCTCACAGTAACCTGGTCCATCTCGGACACATTACAACAGGTCTTTATATAGTGGGAGATTCCCTCACAGTAACCTGGTCCATCTCAGACACATTACAACAGGTCTTTATCTAGTGGGAGATTCCCTCACAGTAACCTGATCCATCTCAGACACATTACAACAGGTCTTTATCTAGTGGGAGATTCCCTCACAGTAACCTGATCCATCTCAGACACATTACAACAGGTCTTTATCTAGTGAGAGATTCCCTCACAGTAACCTGATCCATCTCAGACACATTACAACAGGTCTTTATCTAGTGGGAGATTCCCTCACAGTAACCTGATCCATCTCAGACACATTACAACAGGTCTTTATCTAGTGGGAGATTCCCTCACAGTAACCTGGTCCATCTCAGACACATTACAGGTCTTTATCTAGTGTGAGATTCCCTCACAGTAACTTGGTCCATCTCAGACACATTACAACAGGTCTTTATCTAGTGGGAGATTCCCTCAGAGTAACCTGGTCCATCTCAGACACATTACAACAGGTTTTTGTCTTGCAGGAGATTCCCTCACAGTAACCTGATCCATCTCAGACACATTACAACAGGTCTTTATCTAGCGGGAGATTCCCTCAGAGTAACCTGGTCCATCTCAGACACATTACAACAGGTCTTTATCTAGTGGGAGATTCCCTCACAGTAACCTGGTCCATCTCGGACACATTACAACAGGTCTTTATCTAGTGGGAGATTCCCTCACAGTAACCTGATCCATCTCAGACACATTACAACAGGTCTTTATCTAGTGGGAGATTCCCTCACAGTAACCTGGTCCATCTCAGACACATTACAACAGGTCTTTATCTAGTGGGAGATTCCCTCACAGTAACCTGGTCCATCTCAGACACATTACAACAGGTCTTTATCTAGTGGGAGATTCCCTCAGAGTAACCTGGTCCATCTCAGACACATTACAACAGGTTTTTGTCTTGCAGGAGATTCCCTCACAGTAACCTGATCCATCTCAGACACATTACAACAGGTCTTTATCTAGTGGGAGATTCCCTCAGAGTAACCTGATCCATCTCAGACACATTACAACAGGTCTTTATCTAGTGGGAGATTCCCTCAGAGTAACCTGGTCCATCTCAGACACATTACAACAGGTCTTTATCTAGTGGGAGATTCCCTCACAGTAACCTGGTCCATCTCGGACACATTACAACAGGTCTTTATCTAGTGTGAGATTCCCTCACAGTAACCTGGTCCATCTCACACACATTACAACAGGTCTTTATCTAGTGGGAGATTCCCTCACAGTAACCTGGTCCATCTCAGACACATTACAACAGGTCTTTATCTAGTGTGAGATTCCCTCACAGTAACCCGATCCATCTCAGACACATTACAACAGGTTTTTGTCTGGTGGGAGATCCCCCCTCACTTTGTTATGTCCATCTCAGACACATTACAACAGGTCTTTATCTAGTGGGAGATTCCCTCACAGTAACCTGGTCCATCTCAGACACATTACAACAGGTTTTTGTCTGGTGTAAGATCCTCTCTACTTGTTGACTTGTAGAATGTAGTATTCAGTATTAAAATGTGGGGGGCATGTGTCACATCTCGATAGGAAGATGAAGTATTCAAATCCATGATTTGTCTCTGGGTGAGGTTTTGTGTGAACAGTGTATTAGTGTTATGTCATTGTTGAACAGTGTCATATGTATTGGTTGTGATCATTAAACAGTGTCAAATGTATTGATGTCATGTCAGTGTCAAACAATGTCAGATATATTTGTGCAATATAATTAGTGTCAATGCATTGATGTAAGTCAGTATAAAACAGTGTTAATGTTTTGGTGTTATTAATATAAAACAGTTCCAAAACATGTTCCCTGTTGCTTCAAAAGTAGAAGGTTGATACTTGGCAGGGACATTGGTTAGGGGGGTGTAGGTGTGCAACGTCATGGTGTGATCTTGATTTGACGATTGACTTTGCTCAATTGACCTTGACCTATAAAATATTGCCCGGGCTATTTCTCGGAAACTGCAAGTACGGAAGTTTGATATTTGGTAGGGACATAAGTTGAGGGCTGTAGGTGTGCAAACGGCATGGTGTGACCTTGATTTGACCTTTCACCTTGCCATAGTGACCTTAACCTATAAAACCTTATCCACGCTGTATCTGCAAAACTGTAAGGTGAAGGAAGTTGATGCTTGGTATGGACATTTATCAGGGGTTGTAGGTGTGCATTGTCATCGTATGAACTTGATATAAACTTTGACCTTGCCACAGTGACCTTGACATGAAAAACCTTCTCCAGGCTGTATCTTGGAAACCATAAGGTGTAGGAAGTTGATACTTGTTAGAGACATTGGTATATCTGTAAAACTGTAAGGTGTGGGAAGTTGATACTTGGTAGAGACATTGGTTGGGTGTTGTAGGTCTGCAAAATCATGGTTTCACCCTGATTTGACCTTTCACCTTGTTATCTTATCACAAAAATATATGGATTCCTGTAACTCATGATTTCATGTACTTTTACATTATTTTGCTATTTCTATTGACAGCTATCCTCCAACTAATATATTTTACAGCTTCATAATGCTTAGTTTACTGATAAATCCTGTCATCTTGCTATTGAATTATCTTGAGTTAATATTTTACATATATTTTCTTTTTCTTAGACCTTATTTTCTCTACCTAAACATTATTTGGATCTTTATATATATGACATGGCTCTGAAAGTGTCCTGATCTTTGTACTGTTTCACTACTTCTATATCTTATGGTGTTGAAAACTATTTCCCCAGGCTGTGGGGTATGGGCATCTCTGATGCTGTTTCTTCACTACTGTCTTATCCATGCCTGACTTTGTTGGTTTGGATACTGAGACATCTTCAGTGTCCAGCATTTCCTGGTTTTCTGCCTCTGTGCATGACATGGTTTTGGGTGGCTTGGATTCTGAGATTTTGATATAACTGCAATAGTCTTATGTATCCTGGTTTTGTATAAACCTGTCTATGCCTCTCTGAATAATGGATTTGTGCATTAAACTGTCACAAAGAGAATTCACCACATTAAAGGCATATGTGTGTGATATAGTTGTTGTACACACAACACGATTTGTGCCTTACTGTACAGATAGGACGGAGACATTTGTAGTGTATATTCATCAGTAAAACAGTGTAAGCAGATGTCGCTATTATTCACATGTGTGATGTGTCTATGTTTCACATCTGTGTGATATGTCTTGTTATTGTTTTTTGTTTTGTTTTTTTTCTGTCTCAGTGTTTTTATCATTTCAGTGTACCAGTTGACTTGGTATAATTCTATGTCACTACCTCGTGATTGTATCTCTGTGTGATTTCATGATGTGGCTGATTGTTCCCCTCTTGTTGTATGGCCCACCCGAGTCCTAGCCATGTATTATGAGGTCAGGTCATTGTATTTGGCGAAATTTTGGCAGAATTATTTACGCATAAACTTGTCTGATTTGACCAGCATCCCTCAGGTCAATCTACCAATGGAATATCAGCCCCGTGTATAACTGTGTCTCAGTGGCAGAAAGATTAACATGTCTGATATTAACAGAATCAAAACACAAGCTAGAGATGTCTGATATTAAGTCACTTTGTATTCTCTGGTTTTGCGTTGTAACCCGCTACTCTGATTGTTGTCATGCAGTGAACTGTCTGCTGTGGCTAATGTCATATAATGTTTGTAAAGGAAGCCTGTGCTGTGGCTGAGGTCATATGATGTTTGTAAAGGAAGCCTGTGCCGTGGCTAATGTCATATAATGTTTGTAAAGGAAGCCTGTGCTGTGGCTGAGGTCATATGATGTTTGTAAAGGAAGCCTGTGTTATGGCTGAGGTCATATGATGTTTGGTAAGGAAGCCTGTGCTGTGGCTGATGTCATATGATGTTTGTAAAGGAAGCCTGTGCTGTGGCTGAGGTCATATGATGTTTGTAAAGGAAGCCTGTGCTATGGCTGAGGTCATATGATGTTTGGAAAGGAAGCCTGTGCTGTGGCTGAGGTCATATGATGTTTGTAAAGGAAGCCTGTGCTGTGGCTGAGGTCATATGATGTTTGTAAAGGAAGCCTGTGCTATGGCTGAGGTCATATGATGTTTGTAAAGGAAGCCTGTGCTGTGGCTGATGTCATATGATGTTTGTAAAGGAAGCCTGTGCTGTGGCTGATGTCATATGATGTTTGTAAAGGAAGCCTGTGCTGTGGCTGAGGTCATATGATGTTTGTAAAGGAAGCCTGTGCTGTGGCTGATGTCATATGATGTTTGTAAAGGAAGCCTGTGCTGTGGCTGAGGTGATATGATGTTTGTAAAGGAAGCCTGTGCTGTGGCTGAGGTCATATGATGTTTGTAAAGGAAGCCTGTGCTGTGGCTGAGGTCATATGGTGTTTGTAAAGGAAGCCTGTGCTATGGCTGAGGTCATATGAAGCAGTTAAAGGAAGCCAGTGCTATATGAAGTGGTTGCAGGAAGCCTGTCCTATGGCTGATGTCATTTGATGCAGTGAAGTGAGGAATCTGCTTTGTGACATAGTTTTTTGAAGCATTTGCTATGTGTGATGTTGCGATTTAATTTATGAAAAGCCTCTATCTGTCTGATGTCATGTGATGTAAGTTATTGAAGTGTCTGTAAAATGTGATGTCATTTGATGTAAGTTATTGAAGCCTCTTATAAGATCTGATGTCATGTGATTTCATGAAACCTCTATAATATCTGATGTCATGTGATGTAACTTATTGAGGCGTCTATAAGATCTGATATCATGTCATGTAATGTAATTTGTTAAAGCCTCTATAATATCTGATGTCATGTGATGTAACTTATTGAAGCATCTTTTAATATCTGATGTCATGTGATGTAACTTATTGAAGCGTCTATAATATCTGATGTCATTGAAGCCTATATAAGGTCTGATGTCATGTAATGTAATGTGATGTAATTTATTGAAGCCTCTATATGGTCTGATGTCATGTAATTTATTGAATTGTCTGCTATATTTATATCCCCAGACGAAAGTCGGGGATATATTGGATTCAGGTCCGTCGCGCCGCCGCCGCCGCCGCCGCCGTAGAAATTTCCTTGTGGACGCGATAACTCAAAAACAAATTAATATTTTTTTTTCAAACTTGGTACACATGTTAAGAGTGCCCAAAGGAAGATCCCTATTTTAAGGTGACCTTAAACTCCCAGTAAAAAAGAACTTATGGCCACCTTAAGGTCAGAAATTGGACTTTTGGCCACTTAGAGCCCTCTAGGTCACAAACTATGATGCTCAGCTGGCTGAAATTTTACCTGACAACACATTAATATGTTCTTAGTACATGTGCCGAAAATCACGACTTTAAGTTGAGGAGAAAATTGTCTTTGAGGCCCATAAATACCCCCACTTAGGGATTTTTTGCTATACTTTTCACATATTTTGCCCTATAATTTGGAAGTGGTAATTCTGATGAGTCTCAAACTGTGCTAGGTATAACTTTGATATGTAATCCTTGTCTGTAGAAAATTTTAGGGCTGTAGGTTTACCCAAAGGGGTCGACTTAAGGTCTCAAAAGTGCCCACAGAGACCCAATTTATGCACTTTTTGCCACTTTCAAGCACTGTAGCTTTAAAACTATGTCTCTCATCTAAGTTAAATATCATCTGGGAATATATCTATGTGTTTTCTTATATGTGCCCCAACATTTAGGCCTTTAATAGACAGTTAACCTGTGTATCAGGACCATAAACACCCACCCGAGTGACCCTTATAAGACATTTTTCACATCTTTTTCCCTGTAACTTGGAAATGGTAAGTCTGAGAAGTTTCAAACTGTATTAGATATATATTCTGTGTGTAATCTTAGTATGTAACAGATTTAAGTCTGAAGCTTTAATTTTGAAGGTCAAATTGAGGTCTCTAAAAGGCTCCCAAAGACCCAATATTTGGACTTTTTGCTACTTTTAAGCCCTGTGACTGTCAAACTATGTGACTGATAGAGCTCAAATCCTATCTGGGAAGATATTAGTATGTTATTTATATATGTGCCAAAAATTAAGGCTTTAAGAAGACATTTAACCTGTGTATGAGGACCATAAATCCCCACCCGAGTGACCATTTTTAGACATTTTTCAGATATTTTGCCCTGTAACTTGGAAATGGTAAGTCTAAGAAGTTTCAAACTGTATTAGATGCATATTCTATGTGTAATCTTAGTATGTGACAAATTTTAAGTCTGAAGCTTTAATTTGAAGGCCACATTTAGGTCTCTAGAAGGCCCCATGAAGACCCAGTATTTGGACTTTTTGCCAATTTTAAGGCCTGTGACTGTTAAACTATGTGACTGATAGAGCTGAAATCTCATCTGGGAATACATTATTATGTTCTTTTTACATGTGCCAAAAATCAAGGCTTCAAGTAGACATTTAACCTGTGTATGAGGACCTTAAACACCCACCTGAGTGACCCTTTTAAGACATTTTTCACATATTTTGCTCTGTAACTTGGAAATGGTAAGTCTGAGAAGTTTCAAACTTTATTAGATACATATTCTATGTGTAATCTTAGTATGTAACAAATTTTAAGTCTGAAGCTTTAATTTGAAAGCCACATCGAGATCTCTAAAAGGCCCACAGAGACCCAATATTTGGACTTTTTGCCACCTTTAAGCCCTGTGACTGTTAAACTATGTGATTGATGGAGCTGAAATCCCATCTGGGAATGCATTATTATGTCCTTTTTACATATGGCGAAAATCAAGGTTTTTAGTAGACATTTAACCTGTGTATGAGGGCCATAGACACTCGCCCAAGTGCCTTTTTGGACATTTTTTCCGTATTTTGCCCTGTTATTTGGAAATGCTTAGTGTGACAAGTCTTAAACTGTATTATATATAATTTTTGTTTGTTATGTATGTCCCCCAAAAAGTTTCAGATCTGTAGTTTAATTGCTAAGGTCTCTTTAACAATTGTAAAATGCCCACAGAAACCCAATTTATGGACATTATGCCACTTTAAAGCCCAGTAACTGTCAAACTATGTGGGTTATAGAGCTGAAATCTTTGAATTTTTAAAAGGAAATGCCTGTCTATTTAAATTTTGAATATTAATAATGTTATGGCTATCTTAGTCTTTTAAGAACTTATTTTTGTGTGTTATACCTCTGCTTGCTGAGTTTTTAACTTTTTAAAATGAAACTGGTTAAACGCCGGTTAAACATATTCAAGTAGACAAAATGGACACTTTAAGTGAGCTTTAAGTCCCAATATTAATGAAATTATATCCGTATGTAGTAAAACTAGGGGATTTTTAACCCTCAACTAGCCCAGTTTTATTCAACTTGCCTCAGTTAATTTTGACACAGCTCCTACAGTTATGAACTCATTTCAGTTGATAATCACATACTTAAAATTCTCAATTCTTTTTGTATTTGAGTACCCCTTTTATATAGATTGTTTGTTTACCATTTATGCTGTAGCACTCCATCTCTTTGAGAGAACATGTAAACTGTGTAAAAAAGATGTAGAAGATGAGATACATTTTGTTTGTGTTTGTCCAGCTTTAGAGCTGATTCGTATGAA
Organism: Sabellastarte sp. h YS-2021; assembly: GCA_964017235.1. Lineage (NCBI taxonomy): Eukaryota > Metazoa > Annelida > Polychaeta > Sabellida > Sabellidae > Sabellastarte > Sabellastarte sp. h YS-2021. The sequence continues at coordinate 2,000,844 of OZ024927.1, forward strand.
ATATTTCAAAATTTTAAATATAGATAAATCTGAATTATTAATAGATCAATTATCAAGGGTATTAACTCATATGAATGTCAATATGGTTATTAATTTTATTTTTGATTTGTGGCAAGAAAGAAAAAGTAAATTATATTGTTAATTTTTATGTATTGAATTGCTGTCTTTATTTACTGTATCTTACCTCAAAATATGTTTGCTCTGTTTGTTATTAACTCTCTATTTAAAGTGACTTATAAGCCCATATAGGGCTGGGTATTACTTCAATAGTTTTTGTATAATCCTTGTCAACATAATACATGTCACTATAATAAACTAATAAACTAAACTAAGTCCCAACCCACATCCCCCACCCGGATTCCCCCCACCCACCTCTGGGACCTCCAGCTATATTGAGTGACACTAAATAAACAAAGGTATTTAATGATATCAGATGAGAAACAAAGACCTCAATGGGGTTGCAGATCTTGTGTAATAGTGAGAGAGGTGTGGAGAAGGGGAGAGGGGTGGGGGTGGGAGGTGGTGGGCTTCATTACATATAACACAAAGGGGAGTCAGAACTGAGATTGTGTCACATATTTAGGTTGCATATATATGGACCACATATATAGGTATAGAGGAAATGAATAACTGAAAACAATTTGCAAATTCTAAAAATAATATAATAAAATAATAATATAAATAATTTTTTTTTAAATAATATTTTATTTGTGAACAAATATAGAAACAGATATGCGCTTTTGGGATTATGAATTTTAGAATGGACATTGAATCATCAATCATTTAAATACTTTGAAGGAAGATTGAAAAGTATGATGAGTTGAGTTAAAAATAATATTTTATTTGTCAACAAATATAGAAACAGATATGCTCTTTTGGGATTATTATTTTAGAATGGATATTCAATCATCAATCATTTAAATACTTTGAAAATAGGTTTAGAGTTATCATTGCAGGAAGATTGAAAATATAATTTGAGTTATGTATTCGGCGTCTGGGGATACACCATCTTCCTTGGAAGATATAAACAGAGTAGATTGATGTGCAGAAGTTCATATAATAATGGGTAATTATGTTTTTAAAAATTCCCGATCAAAACCTGTGGCGTGAGTGATGACCTGTCTGGGGATATGTTGGCGCCGAGTTGGCCCAATCTAGTTCATGTGATGGTTTTATGATCTCACTCTCCTGATCTGATCTCCCCGATCTGATCTGAGCTGATCTCCCTTGTGATGTTTGTATCGTGTTTTCATTAGACTCGAGTTTCCAAACTACCAGATGTATCCTGCCTCGACTCAATGCATCTGCATCATCTACAATGTGTGTACTGTAAATATGTGTCTTATAGATGATTTTGTATATTTATAGACTTTGGGGCAGTGTTTTAGCAGCATTATGTGTGTTTTGTAAGCCCCAGGTTATTGATGTACTGTTTTTCTAAGCCTTGTTTATCATGGGACTGTGTAAGCCCCCTGTTTTTAGGGGACTGTGTACTCACCCACAAAAAAACTAGTCATTTAAAGAGATGTCGTGTCCACTGTGTGATAGAAGTGTGTACTTTATTCTTACACAATAAACATATTGCAACAACAAGTATCTTATTCACTTTCAAGTTTTGTCCTAAACATAACACAAGTGTAAAGTCAAACCCCTGAGAATATATTGCAGGACATGAACAAGGGACACTGAGAAGTTGGATCACAAAAGAATCCATGCACAAAGGAACATGCGAAAATTGGAAATACAAAATAAAACAGAAATGATCCATTTGGCAAAAATTACAATGTAAGATGCTAGCTGCTTAGTGTAAATATGTATGTCCTGCCGTGGGATAAACCTGGTGTTTTGGCTTTTTTTCCAGTGGTTGGCATCACAATTTGTTTCTGCTCATTTAAAGGAAGAATATTTTTAACATCTTATCCAAATTAGGCGTAGATAACTTGTATGGGTTTACCAGTTATATTTGTCCATAGCATTCTAGGGTGACCATTACACAAGTTATGTTTTTCCAGGCCATCCTGTTATATTTCCAGTGTACAAGCTACTTTTAACAGTGCATTCTATATCTAGTTTCAGTAATGTACATTGCAGATTTAGTAACCAGTGGAAATTAGATAATCTGTTTTACAAACACAAGAGCTTCAGTTTCGCTGATAATTTCAGTGCTCTGCAAAAGGTAGATTTGAACAAGTTGTTTGCGATGTTTTGAAACATATATTAAGTGAAAATACCAACAGATCACTAAGTAAAGTTAATATTTCCACTACTAAATCCCCAGTTGTATCAAGGTTATTACAGCAAAAGGCAACATGCTTTATTTTTGAATCAGTTCCATTTAAAATCTGTGTGGATATGGCAAGAGAAAAACATCTGTTATGGGGTAAATAATGCAGAATTACTGGAAAATCTCCCTTGGACAGTTTTAATAAGGACAAGAACACTGGCAATGACATTTCCTGTGTGCCCAAATGAATGATGCCAAAATCATAGCTTTTGTTGCGCTACAATAGCTTAACATCTGGGACTCGGGAGGCTCAAGAAAAAAGAAATATGATGTCCAAGCCACATGCTGTGTGTTGCTGGAAGCCCAAGGTGTCAGTGACTTATAACAATGCTTCCTTTTTTCTCATTGGCCTCCATATTGTTCCACATGTACTTGTTGACAGAGACATTACTTGTTTTACTAGAGGATATACATATTGTTACATACTCATATTTTATTGCGCTACAATAGCTTACCATGTGGAAGTGAATGCTTTCTCGAGAGGCCGTAGGCATTTGCCCAACGTCCAAGAAAAATAGACGTTTTATTGCGTTACTAATCCGGTTGGCGCAGACCAGCCCGCCAAACGAAAGAAAAAGTCATCTTATATGAGTGCATAATGCCCCCACAAGCTGGCCGGTTCAAATACTGTGCACTCCCCAGATGACGCCTCGTACTTACTTCCTGTCTAGACAAGCTGACCAGACTAGATCATACGAAGTTTGTCTCCAGCATATTTGGGAACTAGTAACAATTTGTCAGGAACTAGGTTGGCTGGTGAGCTTGGAGAAATCAGAGCTGGAACCCAAACGAGTCTTGGACTTCGTAGGTCACCAGTTCGACCTCAGATATGGCTGGGTCTGACCGACACCGGACCAGTGGCAGACCCTTCAGCAGAAAATACAAGATCTAATCTCCCGGCCGGCCTGTCCGGTGCGGCAGTTCATGTTCTCAGTAGGTCTGCTAACGGCCACAGAGAAGCAAGTTCACCTTGGCCGACTGCATATGAGACCCAGTGGCATTTCAAAAACAACTGGAGGGTATCGCAATCACTAAAAAGGTCATTCCTATTCCCAAGTCTCTGCACCCACATCTGAAATGGTGGCTGGAGGAAAGCAATGTGCTTCATGGTCAACCATTACACCTGATAAAACATGCACTGCAAGTCTTTACAAAGGCATTACAGGAAGAAGGGGCGCTCACTTAACGAGCACACTGCAAGAGGAACTTGATCCCTTCCAGAAGGCAAACTGCATATAATTATGTAGAACTGAACGCGGTCTTTTTTTGGCCCTGAAAGAGTTCCAAGACCTCTGTTCAGACAAGATAATGCTTGTAGCTACAGACAACACAACAGTGGTGTCATATATAAACAAGAAAGGAGGCATGAGGTCAGGCCCACTGTGTGCCCTTCTATGACAAATCTTCACCTGGTGCACCAGAAAACAGGTAGCACTCAAAACCCGACACATTCTAGGCTGTCTGAATGTGGTAGCAGACAAGCTATCAAGACTAGGCCAGTCCATCCAGACAGAGTGGTCTCTCCTTCCAAAGGTCTTCCAAGCAATATGCAGCAGGTGGCACTGGCCTCAGATAGATCTTTTTGCCAAGAGGTTCAACAAGAGGTTACCTCAGTTTGTGTCACCAGTTCCGGACCCCCTGGCCTGGGCAGTGGACGCACTCAGCCTACCATGGGAGGATCTGGATGTATATGCCTTCCCACCAGTAGCCATCTTGAACAAAGTGGTGGAGAAGCTGCAGGACCGCCCCTGCCACAGAATCATTCTGATCGCTCCAGGGTGGCCCAACGTGCCTTGGTTCTGGGATCTAATGGCCATGGTGTGCCGGATTCCCCTGAGCCTGCCTAATCTTCCAACACAGGCCTTAAATCAGACTCCTCATAGGAATGTACCAACCAAAATCTGCATGCTTGGCTCCTAGAGCCTCAGTTATCAAGGAACGGGGCTTCTCTGAGGCAGTGGCAGCACGAATTGAGGCTCCTCAAAGAGGTTCAACCGGATCAGTCTATGAGGAAAAGTGGACCATTTTTACAAGTGGTGCCTCAGTGACTCAGGTGACCCCCTGTAAAGTCAATAGCCGACTTCCTATTGTTCCTGCTTCAGGATAGGAAGTTACAACAAAGCACCATTAATGGCTACAGATCAACCATTGCTGACAAATTGGGCAATTCCCCCATTAACTTAAGTAAGGATGAAAATTTCACTCGTCTCCTGGATAGTTTCCACAGAGACAGACCCAAGAGAGAAGGGGCATCCCCTCCTAGAACCTCTCCTTGGTCTTACACCAGTAGACAAAGGCTCCCTTTGAACCTATTAAAGAGGCCCCCTTGAAACACTGGACTTCCAAGTCTGTTTTTCCCTTGGCCCTGGGTAAACGCAGGAGTGAGACCCATGCTTGGCCAAAACAAGAACATCAGACACCAATCAGACTGGTCAAAGGTTTTATTGTACCCCTCACCCAGCTATCTTTCCAAGAACCAGCCTGCTAACAAGATTTCAGATAGTGTGGCCCCAGTGGTTATACCAGCCCTGGCCCCCCACTCTGGATAAATCACTTATGTCCGACAGGTCTCTCTGTCCAGTCAAGGCTTTGCACTACTATTTGGACAGGACCTCAGGCAGACCAAAGAGTTAGTCTTTGTCTCCTTCAACAAAGGCTTCGACAAAAACATCTCACCTGCCACCATCTCCTCTTGGATCAAACAAACTGTGATCCTATGTTATGAGCTCTCTGATCAAGAGTCCCTCACTCTACATCAGGCCAAGGCCCATGATGTGATGGCATTTGCTGCTTTCAAGGCCTTTCAGTCAGTGGTCTCCAAATACTATCAGCGTGCCACTAGAAGTCTCACAACACCTTCACTCTATTCTATCTGAAGGATGTGGCTTGGGCTGATTCAGAGCTTTACCATTTGGGCCCAGTAGTGGCTCCTCAGCAGATCCACCAATAGCCCAGTGACTAAGATTTGTACATATGTAGATAATGTACACATAATAAAAAAGCCAGGCTGTGCTTCCTTCCTTCTGGAGGTTTATTTTTGGGACTGAACTCGTCCCTCTCTTCCCCTACCTCAGAGCAGGTCTGTCAAAACAGGGGGGAGCAAAGTCAGTATACCCCCTGTAACCAGGTGACTGACTAACCCAAGGGCCTGCCGGTCTCTGACGATGGGTCAACCTGGCCCAGGATTTTGTTCTATTCATACTAGTGAGTTCCTTCAAGTCCCTAGTAACTTACCCGCCGACCAAGCGGTAGTTATTCAGCAATTGTCCATTGGATAGGATGTATTAACGCAATAAAATTGCAAATTTAAGTAAATTAAAAGTTAATACCCTATCCAATGGACACACAAGACCCTCCCAACCGACCCCACTATCAGCTTACTAGGGGTCTAAGAAGTTTAGACAACGAAAAAGATGCTATGACGTCAGCTTGTCTAGACAGGAAGGAAGTACAAGGCGCCATCTGGGGAGTGCACAGTACTGGGGCCAGCCAGCTTATGCACTCGTATAAGATGACTTTTTCTGTCATTTGGCGGGCCGGTCTGCACCGCCGGATTAGCAATTGTCCATTGGATAGGGTATTAACTTATAAAAATTTAATTTACTTATTAAATTTGCAATTTAGTATTGACTGGATCCCCGTGCTGAGAATGTACCACAACAGTGTAATCTCGCGTCTAACCCTTCTTCTCTCATTGGCCGCGTGACTAGCAAGCGTTTAAAATAAGCTAACAATATTTCACTGTTTTCTCAGTATATACATATTGTTGGATGTTATTATTCAGCCATTTGTTTATTTTTATTGCATAAATTATTCTGACAAATTTTGAGAAGTTCAGGATAAATGTTCTTTGTTTATTTCTTGTTTTGTGAGTTTTCCGTGTTTCGACTCAGATTTTATTGCAGTAAAAATGTCTTCCCACCAAACGGGGGCAAAGCCCAGATCATCTAAATGGAGGGATTTTGTTTCCTATTCGATACTCACAATTACTGCCCTGCATGCAGGGAATCTGGTAAAGGGGATTACCCCTGTGTCACAAATCAATCTCCATGCAATATCTGTGCAAATTTCACACAAGAACAACACATTAAAATAAAGTACAAACGTAAGTATGTTGGGAAACAAAAGGCATCGGATCCCTGCAATACTAGTAAAGATGATGATCTGGACTTGGGGGACGACGTGGAGGCATTTTCTGGCTCTCAAGCAGACCTTTAGGGTGCTGCTGATAATTTATTTTCTTCTCCTCCATGTCCCCAACCCTTACGTTTACGAGTCTTTGTCTTTGAAGACTCCTCAAACTCTCCGACCAACCCCCTTTTGTCTCAAATTATTGGAATATTTTACTTGAGCCCATGGGCTCAGCCTTAATGGATTTCACAAAAGTTCTCAGTCTCAGCTTTAGCTGAGCCACTGGCTCAAGTGTTGAGACTGGTAGAAAGTGGGCTCAAATATGGCCGCCATAATTCTTTCTTCACTTCAAAATTTGAAATGGCTGAAAATAGGGTACAAGTATATAAAACAATCCCCTGAAGTAGTCTTTGAGTGTTTTTACACGTGTACAAGGTTTCCCATTGCAAAATGGTATTTAACCAGAGATATTAGGTGCCAAACAAGGAACATATATGTCATCAGTAGAATATTTTGACTACAAAAAATGGTCACATGACACAGAAAACCACTGTGGTTATTTGATAAGCTTGGTCTCAACTGAGACCCCTTCGGTGAAAACCATTTGAGACAAAGACTTAGTTAAGCCAAAAGGCTCAGATTTGAGCCTGTGGCTCAGCCCCTGGTACTGCCTTGCTGAAAAAAATAGAGTGGACTAGAAAAATCTCTTGGTAATCAATTTAACATCCAACTCCAGCAACAAATGGGGGTCTTTCAAGCGTCCATGTTGGAGGCTATGAAGTCTCACCAAGATGAAATGCCGTCAATGAAAAAAGCCTCCAGACCTGACCCCTCGGACTTCAGATCCAACTATTCGGGCATCTGACCACTCAGATGCTCGACCCATGGACGTAGATGATCCTCCACTTCCACCAAAGTTTCCTCAAACTGTCCAGTCCGACCATGCTTCCAAGCACTCGGATCTTCAATCCGACCACTCGGATCCTCAATCCAAGTACCACTCGGAGCAACCTAAAAGGGTGTGTTCCAAAGCTAAGAAGCACTCGGACAAGAAAAAACACAAGGTTCAGGCAAAGTACTATTCTCAGTCGTCTTCTTCAGAGGACGATCAGTTCTCTGTCCCTACTAAACCTTCTGAGCCTGAACATCAACAGGATTGCACAAATCCAGTCTTCTACAGGGAGGTAGATATGTCTGACCTCCCTTCACAAGCGGAAACTTGTAGGCAGATTCTTGATCTCCCTGACCCCAGGGAAAGTTTGCCTAGGTCATTTACCACTGTGCTAGGCCTGGATGACTAGAAAGCCCAACAGGAGTTAAGGTCAAGAGGCACTTCAGCTATGCTCCATTTAAATCCCATTCTCAAAGACACCTTTAAGGATTTCTTGGCCTCTAATTTACCCGAGGGTAAATATATCAAACCCCCGGCTTCAACAAAAAATACTACAAGGTGGGACAACCTTGTTTTGTAGACAAACTTCAGGAGCTCAATACAGATTTGGCCAAGATCTGTATTTTTCTCCTAGCCCTCTGGGGCCCCTATGGGCAAGGTTCCCCTACAAGTTCTCTACTATCAATTTCACAGCTACTTTCGCCAAGACTGCCTCTTCTTGCAACACAGTTATGGAGAAGTGTCAGCACAGTATCAAGGCTACCTTTAAGAGGGTTAAAAGCCAGATCCAGAAGGGTACCGATCTTGAAACAGCTACCAAGCGTGGCTATAAACACGCCTGTGACTATTCTGAGATTATGAATTCTTAATTTTACACAGTATTAGCCTGCCTCAGCAAATCTGTAGCCCATATACTTCAGAAAGAGCTGTATACCATGGGCAACACTGGCCTGCTAAGACGCGAGGCCAAGATGACCCTCCTTCAACCACATCTAGGGCACTCTAGACGTCAAGAACTGAGGAACTCGCCTTTTTGGCCTTCTCTGTTCAGGTCACACTCACATACAAGGATGGAGAAGACTTCCTCCTTTAAAAAGGCACCCCCAAAGATTCACAGGGTTTTGGACCCTATCAAATCAAGCCCTTTCGTGGTCCCCACCACAATAAGAAAAGAGGCTCCTACAGGAAACACCCCTATGGGGGCAATTCCTCCCAAAGCAGTAATCAATCGTTTTCCTCAGGTGGGGGAAATCGAACAACAGAGGCTTCAGAGGTCGTTATCAACCCCATTCAAGAGGACGAGGGAGTGGAAACCCCTCTTCCCAATGACAAGCCTCCCTCAGTCCACCAGTAGGAGGTCGCCTCTGTTCTTTCAGAAGAGACTGGCTCTCAAACAAATGTTAGACGTGTTGAAACATTATCACCAATGGTTACGTTCTTCAAGTCATCTCAAAACCAGGTCAGAGCTCCCCTGATTGGATCGGGTTACAAGGCCCTTCTAAAAGATAAAGCTCTGATCTCTTGTATCCAGTCTCTTTTGTCAAAGAATGCAATAGAAAAGGTGGAAAATGTAAAATCGCTCGGGATTTACAGTCACCTGTTTCTAGTACCCAAGCCTCACCAAAGGTGGAGGCCAGTAATAGACCTAAGCAAGCTCAACACCTTTCCACTTGTAGATAAGGTTCAAAATGGCAACACCAGAGTTCATCAGGGCTCAAACTTCCTACAACTCAAGTCAAAACATGTTTTGACTGCAACATGTTTGATGTCGCTAATTGGATTGCTTGCCTCAATGTAGAAAATGTTCCCGGAAGGACACCTTCACATGAGGCCCTTTCAGTTTCACCTCAAGGAGCACTGGAGAATTCCTCAGTCGTTGGACTCCTTCCTTGGACAGAAACCATTTTAACCTGGAGTGGTGGCAGAGTCCCACAAACGTGATGATAGGTGCGAATCTTCATCCCAAAGACCACAGTATTCAACTCTTTACAGACACCTTATATGAAGGCTGGGGCGCTCACTTAGAGCAAGCCTCTACAAAGGGTCTGTGGTCAGACAGGGAAAAAAGGCTACACATAAATGTTCTAGAGCTGAAGGCGGTTTCTCTGACCCTTCAAAGGTTCAAGGACCAGTGTCAAAACCAAACACTGTTGGTTGCTACGGACAACTCAACAGTAGTAGCCGACATAAACAAGGAGGAATCCACTCGGCGGAGATGTGTGCTCTCCTGTGGAAGATCATGACCTGGTGCCATCATTACCAGATAACCTTAAAAGCCAGACACATTCCAGGGCATCTGAATGTAATGGCCGACCTTCTGTCCAGGTCAAACCAAGTCCAGTCAACAGAATGGTCACTGCATTCGCAGGTGTTCAAACAGATCTGTCACAAGTGGTTCACTCCTCATGGAGATCTATTTGCCACAATCTTCCTCTGTACGTATCTCCAGTCCCAGACCAAAATGCTTGGGACATAGATGCTCAGAACATAAACTGGTCGGGTCTCACTGCTTATGCTTACCCTCCAACAGCTCTCCTTCAAAGGGTGATCCAAAAATTCAGGCAATCTCAGTTGCCTGATCATTGTAATAGCCCCAGGCTGGCCAGAGATGCCCTGGTTTTGGACCTAGTGCAGCTCTCAACAGAGATCCCACTTCAGCTACCAGTGTCAAGAACTCTTCTCAAACAGTCCCGCAATAAAGTGGGCCCTATTTGAGAAATGGCAGATAAAATTCGGTGGATTTCTCCACTCCATCTGTGAAGCAAGTCTCAGACTTCTTCATGTGCCTGTACCAGAACCTAAACAGGCTCCCTTTGACTATCGATAGTTATAGGACGGCCATTGTTGACACCTTCGGCCCAGCGGGGCTCAATAGCTCCCAAAGTTCAGACCTTAACAGGTTACTCTCCCGATTTCACAGGGATCGTCCCAAAGTTCCAGGAATCTTCCTAAGTGAAACTTTTCTGTTGTGTTTTATGAGCTCACTAAAGCACCTTCTGAGCCTATGAAAGACACAGACCTCAAACATCTTACCCCTAAAACTGCTTTCTTGCTAGCTTTGGCCTCCAGCAAGCGCCACAGCGAAATTCATGCCTGGGTTGCAAACAAAGTATCTAATATAGGCCAATGGGAAAAGGTTGCTTTGTTCCCCTCTTCAGATTTCTTAGCCAAAAACCAACTAGCAAGATAAGGTTTACAAGTGAGTCTCCAGTGACTATCCCTGCTTTATCTACCATTGTGGATAGACAATTCAAAGAAGACAGGACCCTGTGTCCAGTACGGGCCCGGAGGTATTACCTGGATCGAACCAAGGACCTCGATCCCTACTCTTTATTTCCTTCAAAGGTCATACCTCAAGATATTAGACTTGGTTAAAACAACTAATTTGTTACAAACAAGCAGACCAACAGTCCTTGGACTTGGTCCAAATTAAAGCTAATGATATCAGGGCCGTCGTGGCCTCTAAGGCTTTTTTTGGTTTTTCGGTGGACCAAATCATGCAAGCTTGTCACTGGAAAGCTCACAATACATTTACCAATTTTACCTTTAAGATCTTACTTTGTCAGATTATGACAACATATGTATATGGGTCCACTTGTAGCAGTACAACAAGTCCTTGACCCCTCACCTCAGACTTGTCAACCCTTGGGTCAATTCATACCGTTTAAGTGAGCATGGCTGCACCTTTCCCTTCAAAATCCAGACATCCTAACAGAATCTGTACTGTTCTTTGATAAAATTCTGGTTTTTGGCTTCTTACAGGCCCAGTTTCCGAAACCGGGGCACTGTAAGCTGGACTCAGACTGGTAATTTAGAAAATACTTTGGTATATATATTAGTTCAAAATCCAAGAAAAATTGACAAAATACTTCCAGTCTCAGCTGTAACCCCTCCCGCCTAGCAGTTGGATTCAGCATTTAGTTCCACATGGTAAGCTATTGTAGTGCAATAAAATAGAAAATTTTAATTACTTAAAATGTAGCTTTTATAATCTACAAGCTTACCATGTGGAACTGAAGAAAGTCCCACCCTTCCTCCCCACTGTATTACAGCTGAGGGGGTATGGTTAATTTTCAACTTGAAAAAGACAGGGAGCATGCGGTATTTCACTACAGGGTTCACTTACAGTATTAAGGTAGTGGCCAAGCATTATTCGTCCATTTTTCTTGCATGTTGGCCATTGCATTGCGGCCATCCGAGTAAGCATTCAGTTCCACATGGTAAGCTACATTTAACTAAAATTTTCAATTTTATCGGTTTGGTTATATAACCTCATAGATTTATATATTTATGACAATTCACAGGAAAGATAAGTATTTCTTCTTATATTTACATTTTCAAACTGCAGGTCTTCTCGGACAAATAAGCATGTCATCATCTTGACAAACCCCAATTAACCTTTGGCCTTAAAATGTTGCCACGTTTGCTTTAGTTTCGACTTTCGCAACAATTTGCCCACCTGCAGAGAGGTAGGGAAAGGTGACTACTCTGCGTAGGTCCTGTCTGGTTTGCCAGTCCACTGAAGAGCAAATAATGATTTTGTTTAATTAGCACACTGAGTTCCTCATTGTGGGGAAGATATTGCGCTTGCAAAGCAGTAGATTAGATTAGATTAGAAATAAGCCAAATAATCAACAGAAAACAGTATCAAAGGAAAGATCTGAAGTCTGATACCTCCTGTAGGGGAATCTAATCTTTTGGGTGACACCAAGGCAGAAGCCATGTTTCCAGAACTTGAGTCATCAGCTCAGATTTTCTCCTCAGCCTCAACAACTGGGTTTAGAAGCAGTGTCACTGAAAACACCCCAGTTAATTCCAAAGACACCAGTAACCCATTTGCAAAAACAGAATCGAGTAGTCGTTTGGATCTCAAATCCAGATGCAGAAACAAATGAAGGCTTTTCAATACTTTATGCCTAGTCAACAAACTATCTAAACAACAAAAATCACTGCAAGAGCAAATTCAGGCTCCTAGTACTACCGTGTCAAAGCACCCCAAAAAACACTTGACAAATGCAATCAAAAGTCTCACAAACATATGAGTTTCTTATTGGAGGACTCCGATCCACCATATCACCGCACGAAACCCTTTTCAGGTGAAGAACCTTGGAGAGAGGAAGATGATTGTTGGAACCTCATTCTCTATTATGTACAGGGATAATAGGCAGGCTCAACAAGAAAAAGCCAAGATGAAGCGGCAACTTAGCCCTGACCCTATCATCTCTACGGAAGTGGATTTTTCTGACTTGCCCCCCAAATATACAAGGATGCAAATGACAAGTGACTAGATATCCTGGATAAAATAATTCGCATCCTACAGAGGGCCCTAGTCTGCCACATCACTGCTGTATCCCATGTGCTCCAAAGAGACCCCTTTTGTAATTAGCAATGCAGGTGAAATGCGGAGATGACACATCTCCAGCCTGACTTGGGAAAGAATAAAAGCGTTAGGAGCTTAGGAACTCTCCCTTCCATTCACAGCTGGTGATAGAAAGAGAACAAGCAGTCAGTGCCCATGAACGGGCTCTGTGTCAGCTGACTGTTTTGAGTTTTAGAGTAGAAGAGGAAAAGGACACAAAAGGTTTTGCCCTGAAAATGGCATTCATAAGTAAGGTACAAATTTAAAGAAAATACTGTAAATGCAACAGATTTCACGTTATAATTGATTTCCTCAACAGTAAGACTCTTAAAGTACTTTTGCTGAGCTCTGCCATGAGCTACAGGTCCCGCAATATTACTGTTATAGCTGACCCAAAAGTAGGTGATTATCTTCTTTAAAGAAAATTCTCAAAATGCAATAACTTTCAAGTTCCAACTGATTTACTCAACAGTGAAAACCTCAAAGTAGTTATTGCTTAGCTATACAATGAGCTATAGGCCTGCAATTATTTCCCTTTGTTATGGGTGACCCTTAAGTAGGTGAATAACATTTAAACAAAATTCTCTAAATGCAATAGTTACAACTCATTTACTAAACAGTGAGAACCTGAAAGTAGTTATTGCTCAAATATGCTCAGCTATGCAATGAGGTATAGGTCTGCAATTGGACTATGTCATAGCTGATCAAAAAGTAGGTGAATAACATATGTAAACAAAATACTCTAAATGAAACAGTTTTCAAGGTAGAACTGATTTACTCAACAGCTATATTTTGAAAGTAGTTATTGCTCAGCTCTGCAATGGGCTACAGTCTGCAAGTTCACTAGGTTATAGATGACGGAAAAGTAGGTGAATAAAATATTCAAACAAAATACTAAAAATGCAATAGTTTTTAAGTTACAACTGTTTTACTCAACAGTGAGTCCCTAAGAATAGCTATTGCACAGCTATGCCATGAGCTATAAGTCTGCGATTTCAATATGTTGTATCTGATTCAAAAGTACATAAGAGATTAAACAAAATTCTCTAAATGCAACAGTTTTCCAGTTTCAAGCAATTTCCTCAACAGTGATGCCATGAAAGTAGCTATTGCTCAACTTTGATATAAGCTACAGGACTGCAAATTTAGTTGTAGCTACAAAAAAGTAGCTGAATAACAAATTTTAACAAAATGCTCTGAATGCAACATTTTTCAAGTTCTAAGTGATTTAGTGCATGATTTCATGAATTTTAATGCATGAAAAATTATTTTTAATTTTTTTTAAAACATTAAGAAAGATCCCGGCCTGGTACTCACACACATTAATCTACTTGAGGCCTGGTATATATGTGCAAGATATGAAAGAAATCCTGGCAAATGTCAATGAGAAAATTGTGATAAAGTGTTGAAATTTTCACTTTTATTGCGCTACAATAGCTTAACATGTGGGACTGAATGCTATCTCAGATGGCCGCAAGTCATCAGGCCAACATTTAAGAAAAATAGACATTTATAGTTGGCTGTAGCCTCAAGTTGTCCTCTCGTGGTACACTACAAGATTTCTTTCTACTTTCTCGTTGGCCACGTGAATTGGTAGCGTCTGTAACTTACAGAGATATTTTCATCTATTTCTCAGCACATACGTATTGTTGGATGTTGATTTTTGGTTATTTTATGTAATGTATCTCATAGTTTATTCTGTGAAAGTTCCGTTTCGACAGAATAAATATTTTTTCTTATTTTGGTGTTTTTTTAGTTTTCCTCGGTTCAGGCTTTCATCTACGTTTTTTATTGCATTTCAAGATGTCTCCACCAAACAAATAAAGATAAACCTAGATCTATAAGTGTCATCACTTTTGCTTCACGTTTGACACTCACAATTATTGACCTACCTGTAGGGAATCTAGCAAGGGTGATGACCCCTGTGTCACTTTTGAAAATCCATGCGAAATATACACTTCTTTTACAATAGAACAACTATTAAAAATTTCACAAAGAAAACGCTATATTAAGAAGGGACACTGCTAGTTCAAAGATGAACTCCAGCAAAGACTGTCCCACCCACCCCAGGTACTGCCTTACAGCAGAAGATTGAATCAAATTTAGAAAAATCCCTATGTAACACACTAAACATGCATTTACAGCAGCAAATGGATTCTTTCCAGGCATCTATGTTAGAAGCTTTCCAGTCTCTCCGAGACGAATTGACAACTAAAAACCAAGCAGAGGTGGATTAGACCTCGGCTTCAGCTTCTAAGCCTGGACCCTCCACTAGTGCTGTTAATCTGGACCTACCCCCTCAAAGACCTAGAACTACCTCACATGTCGAGGAAATGGAAGTGGACTATGGTCCAGCACTTCCTCCACGTCTTGGTTCTTATCTTCATTATGCATCGGATCAGAATTCTAATGCATCCGAGGAGCCTTCTAAGAAGGCCTCGGATAGACCTCAAAAACACTCACTCTCACAAAAGGCATGAGGTTGAAA
Organism: Sabellastarte sp. h YS-2021; assembly: GCA_964017235.1. NCBI lineage: Eukaryota > Metazoa > Annelida > Polychaeta > Sabellida > Sabellidae > Sabellastarte > Sabellastarte sp. h YS-2021. The sequence continues at coordinate 2,015,998 of OZ024927.1, forward strand.
CGAAGTCTGCCTTGGATCAATACTATGATGAATCCTATGAACCTCGGATTTCATCTTCTAATCCCCAAAAAACATGCTGACAAGAGTAGACATAAGGTCAGGTCCAGATACGTGTCATCTTCCTCAGAGGAGGATCAGTTCTCTGCAACCAGACACAGGTTTTCAAAGCCCTCTGGGGCTCTCTCAGACCAAGACCAACCTCAACATGATCCAGACCCCCCCTTATTATAGAAAAGTAGCACTGTCTGACGTTGCCTCCCAATACGCTGAAGAGGTGGACTCCTTCAGGCGCATTCTTTCCCTCCCTGACCCCAGGGAGTCTATGCCTAGGTATCAACTTCAGTTATGGGTCTGGATGATGAAAAAGGCCGTCAAGAGCTCAGACTTAGAGGTCCTTCCTCTATGCTACCACTCAGCTCAGTTATCAAAGATGCTTTTGATAAGTTTGAACATGATTTCCAGGCCGCTAATTTACCTGAGGGTAAATACATCAAACCTCCTCCTTCCACTGCAAAGTGGTACAAGGTGGGACAGCCCTGTTACAAGGAGAAAATATAAGAGTTGAATACAGATTTTGCCAAAATCTGTTTTACTCCTAAGCCCCCTGGGGCTCCCATGGGCAAGGTTCCCCTGCCAATTCTTAAGGAATTGGAACACCAAGCTAGGCAAAACATTTCCATGCTCAATTTTACTGTTGCCTTTACCAAGACTTCTTCCTGAAATGCCACTCTTGAGTAGTGCCAACATAGCCTGAAGTCAACCTTTAAGAGGGTTAAGTCTCAGATCCAAAAATGTGCCAATCCTGAGAAAGCAGCAAAACGTGGATATGAGCAAGCCCGTGAGTACTGTTCTTATTCAGCACAGAGCTCTCACATGCCTCCTTGTTCAAGTCTCAACTTGTGAAGGCGGGGGAAGACTATCTCCTCAAAAAAGGCACCTCTAAAGACTTTCAGGGTTTCGGACCCTATCAAAATAAGAAAAGAGGCTCCTACAGGAAACGCCCCTGTGGGGGCAACTCCTCACAATGCAGTAACCAATCGTTTTCCTCAGGTAGGGGGAAACCAAACTACAGGGGACGAGGGTGTGGAAACCCCTCCCCCCAATGACTCCTTAAAAGCTTCCCTCAGTCCACCAGTAGGAGGTCACCTCCGTTCTTTCAGAAGAGACTGGCAAACAAACAAATGTTCATCCAACATGTTAAACATTATCACCAATGGCTACGTACTGCCATTCTTTCAAAACCAAGTCTAGTACGACTCCCTCTGATTCAGTCAGAATACAAGGCCCGTCAAAAAGACGAAGCTCTGGCCACTTTTATCCAGTCTCTTCTGTCAAAGAACGCAATCTAAAGGGTGGAAAATGTAAAATCTCTCAGGTTTTAGAGTCGCCTGTTTCTAGTCCCCAAGCCTCACCAAAGGTGGAGGCCAGTCATAGACTTAAGCAGGGTCAACACTTTTCTACCTGTAGAAAAGTTAAAAATGGAAACTCCAAAGTCCATCAGGACCTCCCTGATTCCAGGGGAATGGGTATCGTCAATAGACTTATCAAATGCTTACCTTCACATCCCCATCCACCCAAACTCAAGGAAATACCTAAGGTTTTGCCACAGGTCGCAGGTGTTCCAGTTCACCTCTCTCCCTTTTGGACTAGCCACAGCCCCCCAGGTCTTTACAATGATTGTAAAGGAAGTGAAGCTAATGGCCCTCACCAGAGGACTCAGACTTCACCAATACCTGGACGACTGGCTGATCAGGTCCCAGTCTCAGGAGGAAGCCCAAGTGAACACTCAGGCGGTGGTAGACCTAACCCAGTCCTTGGGTTGGATAATAAATCAGGAAATATCAGAAGTAAAACCTACTCAGGTGTTTTCGTTCGTGGGCTACGAATACCATCTAGATTCAGCCCTTGTAAAACCCACTCAAGAGAGATGGCTCAAAATTCAGGATTTGATCCTACGTCTCAAGTCAAAACATGTTTTGACTGCAAGATGTTTGATGTCGCTAATTGGGTTGCTTGCCTCAATGGAGTAAATGGTCCTGGAGGGACGCCTTCACATGAGGCCCTTTCAGTTTCACCTCAAGGAGCACTGGAGATATCCTCAGTCACTGGACAGCCTCCTTCCTTGGACAGAAGCCATTTCAGCGCACCTAGACTGGTGCCAAAATCCCTCAAACGTGATGAGAGGTGCAGACCTTCATCCCAAAGACCACAGTATCCAACTCTTTACAGACGCCTCAAATGAAGGTTGAGGCGCTCACTTAGATCAAAGTTCTACAAAGGGTCTGTGGTCAGACCGGGGAAAAGGCTACACACAAATGTTCTAGAGCTGAAGGCGGTCTCCCTGGCCCTTCGAAGCTTCAAGGACCAGTGCCAGAACCAAACAGTGCTAGTTGCAACGGACAACTCAACAGTGGTAGCCTACATAAACAAACAAGGAGGAACTCACTCAGCAGAGATGTGCACTCTCCTGTGGTAGATCATGACATGGTGTCATCACTATCACATAACATTAAAAGCCAGACACATTCCAGGGTGTCTGAATGTGATGGCCAACCTCCTGTCCAGGTCGAACCAAGTGCAGTCAACAGAATGGTCACTGCATCCGCAGGTGTTCAAACAGATCTGTCAGAAGTGGTTCACTCTTCATGTAGATCTATTTGCCACTCATCTGAAGCACAAGCTTCTACTGTACGTGTCTCCAGTCCCAGACCCAAATGCTTGGGACATAGATGCTCTGAACTTAAACTGGTCGGGGCTCACTGCTTATGCTTACCCTCCAATGGCTCTCCTCCACAGGGTGATCCGAAAAATCAGGCAATGCCATTGCCTGATCATCGTAATAGCCCCAGGCTGGCCAGGGATGCCCTGGCTTTGGGACCTAATGCAGCTCTCAACAGAGACCCCACTATAACTTCCAGTGTCAACAACTCTTCTCAAACAGTCCCACAATTATGTGTTCCACAGCAATCCAGAGCATCTCAACCTCCACGCCTGGTGTCTAGGAGTGGACAGATCCAAGAACAAGGCTTCTCTGTGGAGGTGGCAGAGAGAATTGCTGCCCCTCAGAGGTCATCAACAAGGACCATCTACAAATCTAGGTGGGCCCTATTTGAGAAATGGTGCAGAGAAAATTCGGTGGATTTCTCCACTCCATCTGTGAAACATATCACAGATTTTTTCATGTGCCTGTACCAAGATCTAAAAGGCGCCCCTCAACCATTGATGGTTACAGGACGACCATTGTTGACACTTTAGGCCCAGTGGGCCACCATATTGTACAAAGTTATGACCTTCACAGGTTACTCTCCAGTTGTCACAGGGATCATCCCAAAAGTTCCAGGAATCTTCCAAAATGGAATCTTTCTGTTGTTCTCAATGAGCTCACAAAAGCGCCCTTTGAGCCTATGAAAGACACAGACCTCTAACATCTTACCCTCAAAACTGCTTTCTTGTTAGCTTTGGCCTCTGGCAAGCGCCGCAGCAAAATCCATGCCTTGGTTGCAAACAAAGTATCTAATCTAGGCAAATGGCAAAAGGTTGCCTTGTTCCCTTCTTGTGACTTCATGGCCAAAAACCAACTAGCAAGAGAAGGTTCTCAAAGTATGTCTCCAGTGACTATTCCTGCTTTGACTACCATTGTAGATAGACAATTCAAAGAAGACAGGACCTTGTGTCTGGTGCGGGCCCTGAGGTACTATTTGGATCGAACCAAATACCTGAGAGGGTCTCGATCCCTCCTTTTCATCTCCTTCAAGAAAGGACATACCTCAGACATCAGACCCGCTACTCTCTCTTCTTGGTTGAAACAAACCATTCTACTTTGTTATAAACAAGCAGACCAACAAGCCTTGGACTTGGTCCAAGTTAAAGTGCATAGCATTTGGGCCTTCGCGGCCTCTAAGGCCTTTTACGGTGGGGTATCGGTTGACCAAATCATGCAAGCCTGTCACTGGAAAGCTCACAACACATTTACAAATTTTTACCTAAAAGACCTTACTTGGTCAGACAATGACAACAATATGTATCTGGGACCAGTGGTGGCGGCACAACAAGTAATAGATCCTTTCCCTCAGACCAGTTATCCTCGAAAAGAAAAGAAGGGGGGGCACATCCACTACAACCAAGTCTTCAGGAGTCTAATCCCAGGGTCTAGGTATAGGTTTACCTTTCAAGATGTTACGGGTAAGGTCATTTTTAATTGTTAGTTTATCAAGCATAATATGTATTTAGGACTTATCAAGGTTTTCATTAATCTCAAGTTAGGTGGCTAAAAAAATTTGAAAATTCAAACCATAGGGCTGGTTTTTTACTCGTGGATGGCCCCTAAGGGCCCTTACACTGCTTCAGTGAGCACGGCTGCACTTCTCTCCTACTATCAAAACAGACTGACAGTTTTACCACTGTCATTCATTCTATCAGGTTTTTTGGCTCTTTACAGGCCTGGTCTTTGGGATTGGGGCACTGTAAACGGGACTCAGACTGGTACTTTCTAATATATTCTATATATATACATTCATTCTAATATATCACTTCAAAATCTAAGAGAAATTGACATATCTTCCAGTCTCAGCTGTAATCCCTCCACCGTGCAGTTGGATTTCAGCATTCAGTCCCACATGGTAAGCTATTGTGGGTGTTCCACCACACGACTAAGCTTCCCGATTAAGGGTTTTTTGTAGTCGGTTTCAAATATTTGCTTAGTCCCAGGCATTCTGTATGGTTTGGTAGTTGTCGGTTGGGGTCATGAGAAAAATCGAACAGGTTTGATATTTCTCACAACCCAAAACGATTCTTATTTCCAGCCGTCAACAAAATGTCCAATCTCAGGCTTTCTCAGGCTTCCTCAGACCCAAATTTACACAGTCCTATGTTGTTTGAGGCTTCCTGCGACCCTTAGTCCCAGGCTTCCCTAGCTTAGTCCCAGGTGGCCTGTTGTCAGTCCCTGACTCATAACAGACCTTTGAAGTTTCATGCGAGTGAAAAAGAATCGGTTTCATTAGTCCCAGGAAGCCTCAGACCGTCGGACCACACAAATTTAGTCTGCGATGGTCTGAGGATGCCCCAGGTGGCCTGGGACTAAGTACCGATTAAGTACCGACTCTTTTCCGCGCGCTTGAAACCAAAAAGAGGCAATGGGGGGTCTGGGGCTATATAAGCGACCACGCACACACTTTCTGTGTTTAGACTGGTTGGCTACTGAGAAACGTGTGTCACTTACTGCTAGGGGTTTTTAGTTTTTTTATGTTTTACATTTTACTTGAGCTTAGGGCAAATTTAACAGTTAGGAGACACTTTTCAGTTTTTTTACTTTTTTTGTGATATTCACTGGAGTTCATGAGGAAAGAGAAAGGAGGAAAGAGAGGAAAGAAGAAGATGGAGGAGAGGCAACAGAAGAGGGAGAAGGAAGGTTGAGAGTTGGAGGAGAGGACAGAGGAGAGGACAGAGCAGGGAACAGAAGAGAGGATAGAGGATACAGAGGAAGGATTAGAAGTTACTGAGGAAGCTTGCGAGTGCCACTCAGCAGCCAAGAGAGCCAGGATTTGTGCTACATTCACTGACAGCCAAGAACATGTCATTGTAGAGTTTCTGAAGGAGCACCCAGAGCTGTACGACAAGGAGCATTTCCACGACAGACAGAGGAAGGAGGCTCTCTGGGCAGAAATCTCTGTAGAACTGAAGCTCCAGCCCTTTGATGTCAGAAGGTGGTTTGAGTCACAGAGAACTCGTTATGGCAAGCTCTCCAAGCAACAGTCTGGCCAAGCCCCAAGGGAGATGACCAAGAGACAGTCCTGGGTCTACTAGCAGATGGATTTCCTTAAGACCCACATCAGACGCAAGGGGGCCAACAGAAGCTCTGGGTTCGAGGCCAGTCCCAACACCAGCAAGCATGCAGAATCTTGTGGATCTACTACTGATACAGAACATCTTGAGTTCAGTGTCCTGAGGGAAAGTAGGAGTCAACCAATACTTACATCAACACCAGTTTCTACAGATTCCAAGATACTCAAGCACTTTGACCAGATGAGGACACTGATCTCAGGTTTCCTGCAGCAGAAGTCAGACAGGCAGCCCTTCTTTGACTACGTGGCATCACAGGCTGAAAAGATGACCCAAGAGGAGTTTGAGGACCTCAAGGGCAGGATTTTTAGAGACATTGAAGCAGTAAAGAACACTCATAGACGTCAAGTACTACCCAAGAGATCAGCCACTATTACCAGAGAGTCACAGAAGGTCGGGATACTACCATCAACCACTCAACAGGCATCTAGTTCTACCCAGGCAGCAGCAGGCAGCAGTTCCAGCAGTTACATCTACTACACACCCAGCCCCATTGGCTTTGGAAACCCTCCATCAGTGGTCACAGTACAGGATGAGGGCAGCAGACACAACTTAAGTGGAACACTAAGCCAGATACCAGATCTAACAACAACACAGATCATTGAGCAGCCTCAGCAGCCACAGCAGCAGCTCTACACCATCACCACCACAGCACCACCTCAACAGCAGCAGCCTCCTCAGTAGCCAACCAGTCCAGGTGGGTTTCGTACCCCCCATAGGCCCTTTTCAGGTCTGCCTAAATATTCCAAAAACAATTAATAGCTGCAAGTTGTTCAAATTCCCCTCCCAAAACATAACAGTTCAGTAAACATACTTATCACAACACACATAAAAAATGCCCAATACCCACACCACCCCAAACATGAAACAAATAATATATGATAATACAAATAACAACAGAAGGCCACATAGAATAAAATTAGATAAATGAACTCCAAATATGGCCAATAATCTGCCCATTTGTAGCTTAAAATCCATGGGATTGGTTTAAATCTGTAATAAACAAAGTCCAACACTTACACCCTCCCTAGAGTTAAAGATATTATACTATCACATAGCCACCAACCAACAAACAGACAAACCCAATACCAAACATAACCCCCGACCAACGGACTGACAAACCAATTTGCAAACATAAGTCCCCACAACCAACAGACAGATAAACCATACTCTAAAGAGAACCATTTGGGTGGTTATATTTTCTAAATTCTCTTGAAGTGGAAGAAAAAAATTAATTTTGGGATTCGCAATAAAGTAAAAACTTTTACTTTCAGTTATTTTTCCAGAAGACAAGAAAAATGTAAGTGAAATTAGGGTGTAGCTTTCAAAATGTCTGCAATATTTATTCCATTTAGTTATGTTGGGCATTGGGTTTGTCTGTTTATTTGTTGGGGGACTTATGTTTGGCATTGCGTTTGTCTGTTATTTGTGGGACTTATGCTGGGCATTGGGTTTGTCTGTTTGTTTGTTTCTTTGATGGGGGACTTATGTCTGGCATTGGGTTTGTCTGTTATTTGTGGGACTTATATTGGGCATTGCGTTTGTCTGTAAGTTGGTTGGGTGACTTATGTTTGGTAATGGTTGGGTTATTTGGAACAAGCACAGCTGATTAATTGTTTTTGGAATATTTGGTAGTCCTGAAAAGGACTGGTTATTAGTCCAGAAAAGGACTGGTTATTAGTCCAGAAAAGGACTGGTTACTGCAGTAGCAGTTATATTCTGCCATCTTGCCAGGACACTGTTTCCTCATTATTGAAGTAGTCCTTGAGGTAATACCTCAGTCTTTTGGCTTCTCTGGCAGGGTTTTGTCGCGACCACCATCAGCAGCACCACCAATCTACCGACCATCACCAGGCACATCATCATCATCATCATCATCAACACCAGCTGTTGACCACCATGTTAACCTTGATACTGGCTTCTCAGTATGTTGTACAGAACCACACAGGTCAAGACCACATCCCTGACTGTTTCTGGGGGTAGTTCAATAGTGGTCATCATGACTCTGAATCTTGAAACCAGGATGCCAAAAGTGTTCTCAACAACTCTCCTGCCCCTTGATATTCTGTAGTTGGCAATCCTTTCCTCTCTGGTTAACATCCTTCTGCCATAGGGTTTCATTAGCCAGGTCTTCATGACAAACGCATCATCTGCCAGAATGAAGTAGGGGACATCTCAACCACCCTGGGTTATAGGTGCTGGGTCAGGGAAGCCTATGCTGCCATCATCAAACTTCCTCTTCAGGTGACAGGTATTAAATATCTGGGCATCTGAGAAAGATCCAGCTGTACCCACATCCACCCATCTGAACTTGTACTGCCCATCAACCAAGGCCAACATTACTATTGAAAAGAATCCCTTATAGTTGTGGTACAGGGCTCCAGAGTTTTTGGGTTTCTTCAGAGCCACATGCTTGCCATCAAGGGCTCCCAGGGCATGTGGAACATTCCACCTGATCCTGAATTCTGTTTCCAGTTCTTTCCACTCATCTGGAGTAGTAGGACATCTGACTGTCTGGTACTCTCTGGTAAATTCACCCTGGATGGCCCTGCAGACCTCTGGTAGAAACTTGAAAAGGTGGATCTGCCAACCCTGAACTGGCAGGTTAATGATGTGTATGACTCTACAGTGGCCAGATATCTGATGGTGATGGCAAACTCTTCCCCAAAACTGATTGGAGCTCTGTAGTTGGTGGCCTGCCTGGCTAGACGTGATTCCAGTCTGGTCTTTATCATTTCAAAGAATTCTGGGGTCATCCTCATGAAATTGAATGTCTGTGAAACCTTGAATGTCTGTGGCAAACAGTTCAGCCATAATGTTGTGGTAGGCCCCCCTCTCCTCTCTCTGTAGTAACCATGGCCTGACCCACATGTTGTGCCTTCTTCTAGGTCTCTGTCTGGCTGGTGGTGGTGGTGGAGGTGCTGCTGGTGGTGGTTGCTGTGGTCGACGTAGAAATAGCAAATACTTCATCATATGTAACTGAATAAAAACTTAAAAAGCCCTAAATTGTTGCTGAAGCTGTCTTCCATTGCAAGGTGGCATCCTGCTGTGTTCCTAGAAACGTCATGATAATTACTCCCCAGAATTTATATATATATACCCAGAAAATCCAGTTATTTTGCAAACCAAGAATCGACCATCTTGGTCTGGGGAACACTGAGGACGCCTGAGGAAGCCGGGACTTAATCGGGGGTTAGTCAGGGCTTAGTCCCAGGAGGCCTGAGGCGTCCTGGGACCCAGTCGGTATGTCTACAACTAGATCATGCTTCAAACCAACCAGAAAAATGGCTTAATCGGTTCTTAGTTGCAGAACAGTCAGGGACTGTGTGGGGCCTCCTGGGGCCTCCTCAGGCTTCCTGAAGTCGATCTGAACTTAATCCCAGGCTTTAATACTGATTCAGTATTCCCGCCCATTTTACCTTTTTCTTCACCGACTGTCCACGATTAAAAGTCGGGGGCAGGATCGGGGCTTAGTCCTTTGGTGGAACAGGGGCATATTGTAGCACAATAAAATTGAAAATTTTAATTACTTAAATGTAGCTTTTATAAGCTACAAGCTTACCATGTAGGACTGAGAAGAGTCCCACCCTACCTCCCTGCTGTATTGCAGCTGACGGGTAAGGTTTAAAAATTACAACGAGAAAGTAGGAAGAGATCTTGTAGTGTACCACAAGAGGACAACCTGAGGCTACGGCCAACTATGTTTGTTTTCTTAGATGTTGGCCTGATGCCTTGCGGCCATCTGCGATAGCATTCAGTCTCACATGGTAAGCTTGTAGCTTATTTAAAAGCTACATTTAAGTAATTAAAATTTTCAAAGTTATGGTGAGGGTACCTCACTTGTAATGGCTCGAGCAAACAGACAAACAAACAGATCTGCATGCCTTGAACAATTTGTTATCCTCGATAGATAAGGTATCTTCTAAAAAAACAACATTTCTCTGGGCCTTGTAGTTTTGGAGGAGAAGTCGTTCATGCGCATTCAAGGGCCTCCTGGATGCAGGGAGAATGGGTCTCCTCAATAGATCTGTCAGATGATAGCCTACACATTCCTATCCACCAAGGTCAAGGATGTTTCTATGGTTCAGTCCAAATCTTACCAATCACCTCTCTTGCCCTTTGGGCTGGCAACAGCCCCACAAGTCTTCACAATGACAATCAAAGAAGCGAAGCCCATGAGTAGTACTATTTGAGTCAATCGAACGACATAAGTCGTAAAAATTGATCTAAAGTGATCAGAAAATGATCTAGATCACTATTGATAGGTTATTGCCTCTTGATGGTGCAATACTGGGGACTTGCTGGTCTGCTTTTGAGAAATGCTACAGGGTTTTTTCGCTGATGGTGCATACTTATATATAACATAATCTAGATCTCACTGAAGAACAGGTAGGGTGATGCTGATGCTGCAATACCTCCAATATGCTGTAATAACTCCAATATATAAATCCAATATAACAAGGAATATTGCTGGAAAATATAAATTTGGACACCTTGTTAAGTTAAACTCATTCCTTGCTCTAACTACAACATGGCTGGTACTATTACACTCTGAGATTTGTATCTTCAAGTGAAGAATTTCCAATTGAAGAAACCAGCTGACTTTATAATGTTAGTTTTAAAAGACTTTCCAATAACCTGTCCTGGAAGATTTGGAATTTCTGCCTATTATATGGCACTGTTTTATTGGCATTATCCCTTTCATTTTTCTCTCTGCTATCAGCCTCTTTCCAGATATGTACACATAAAATATCTGGCACCTATCGACAGTGGAAGAATAAGATGAATACTTTTTCACCTATGGCCAGGTTCTACACTGAACAAGCCCAGGACATGATAAGAACAATAGAAGGGGGGGGGATGAAATTGTGATTGTAAACTCTTTTTTTTCCAGGTCATATAAACAGATTTCTTGTAGCAGTCATAGATATACAATATGTCATAATCTTTGGAAATTTTTGCATCATCATCGATAATGTGATGTTAATTGGCCCATATGGTCTTCAGAAACTGACACATCATCAGTAATATGTAAACCAAAATTACATAAGTATGCAAACATGAATTGCTTCATCATCACTAAACATTCTTATAAATAAACCTCCACATCATCTTAAGAATTTAACAATATTATTTGACTTTCAAAATGGAATTTAAATGTCCATACTGTCAGTGTAATATGCTTAATGTATGTTTGTTGAAAATTCACTTGAAGATGTGCAATAAGTTCATATCTCAGAGGAAAACTTCTAAACAGAAATTTCAATGTGAATATTGTCAATGTGATATGCTTAACCAATATTTGTTGAACTGTCATATGAAGATATATACAAGGATAATTTACAGAAATGTAACATATGTGATAAGGAATTCCACTCATCTCAGCTGTTATTTCAACATTACAGAAACTGTGGGAAGTTTATGTGCTCTCAATGTGACTATCCATTTATTAGTACCAAAGCTCTGAATTCGCATATTCAACGTAGTCATAGGACCCAAGGGAATGCGAGGGCAGAAGACAATGCAGTTAATAAAGTTTACAAATGCTCCATTTGTAAATTCATATGTCAAAACAGGAGGGAACTGTACACTCATTGTATGTCTCAGCATGGTGGAAATGACGTCTATGAAATTCCACCATATGTGGAAGATCTGAATAATCCAGAACTTCAGGCTGAGTATGCTATCAACAGATGCCATATTCTAGCAGGAGATGAAGACTCTGATCTGAAGAAGGTCTACAACTTCCCATCCAATAATCTGCACAGAGGATTCAACGAGATTAGAGGACATTTGACACAAATATATAACGACCAAGAAAATGCTTTTAGAATAAATTTTTCATTTGGTGTGATACTACAGAATACAGAAACTGGTGAATATAGGTATTATATTCCATATTTTAATAATAAGATCTTACATTTTCCATTTACTATATCTAATAGGAACAGTATTAGATTTCTTATGTTTAAATTTGCAAAATTAGACATTATAGAGCAGGCTAGAGCTGTGAGGTCTTCAACTGCCTGGACATTAGCCTTTATTACAAATATTCAATATGTAGTTTTCAAGACAGAATTCCCATTGGGACAGACAGATAATTTTCCCTCATATCTTAAAAGGAATCCTTATATCATTTCCTTTTACATTAATAGAGTTACTCGCAAGCCCTATCAAGATAATTTGTGCTTTTTTAGATGTTTACATTATCATTTTAAATATAAACAAAGTGATACATTATTGCAGTACCTTAATCAATGGAACAGATATAACAATTGCTCAGAAATTTCAAGGAATTCCATTGCAAATTTTAAAGGTGTCACCATAGAAGACATGAATAAGCTGGAACAATGCTTTAATGTAAAGATAATCATTGTATCTATGAATTCATCTAGTTCTGTAAATTTTCTGTACGATTCCTTATATGAAAGTGAAAAAATAATGTATTTAAACAATTATGAAAATCATCTGAGTTACATAACAAATTATTCCAAGGTAGCCAACAAATTTCAATGTGAGAAATGTAACAAAATGTTTAATAGATATTGGAATCTTAAAAGACATTATCAAAATTGCTATGAAAGAACTAAATACATATTTCCTAGAGGCTTTCATAAACATCAAGAGACAATTTTCGATAAATTAGAATCCTTAACTATATATGTACCTGAATCTGACAGATATTACTCCACTTTTATTGCATGGGATATGGAGGCTGTATTAATGAAGACAACTACCACATGCACTGATCAAATGAATTTTTTGTCCAAACACATTCCAGTAAGTGTTAGCATTTCCTCAAATGTTGAAGGGTTTTGTGAACCAAAGTGTTTTGTGGATACATCTTCAGTAACCTTATCTCTAGTATGATGTCCTATCTCATTGAAATAAGCTCCTCCAATTTAAGTAGACTAAAACTGAAATACGACTATAAATTTCAAGATCTCGATGACCTTCTTTCAAAATACACAGTGGATCCAGAAAGTGATTCAGATTTTTCAGACACCTCCTCCACAGATTCCACTAACGAAGAATCATTAAGTTCTAACACGAAAACTCATTTTTTTTAATAAGATTCTGGATCTTCAGAAGAAATTCGAGATATATCTTTCCCAAATCCCAGTTGTAGAGTTTAATTCTGGTAAATATGACATAAACTTAATTAAGGAAGAGATTATGTTATACATAGCCAGAAATTACCCAGAAAAAGATATTCATACAATTAAAAAAGAAAACTTATACCTGACAATTGCTATCCCTCAGTTGAAATTTTTGGACATATCTAATTATCTTGCTGCTGGGAGTTCTTATAGTCAATTTTTGAAGGCTTATGGTTGTGATATACCCAAAGGTATTTTTCCTTATGAGTGGTTTGATTCTTTTGACAAACTAGATCACACCTCACTACCTGATATGCAGGATTTTTATTCTACCCTCTCTAATACCAATCCCCTGAAGTCTGAGGCTGAATATAATGAATTGAAAGAAATATGGAGTACCCAAGGAATGCAAACTTTTAAGGACTACCTGGTTTACTACAATAACCTAGATACAGGTCCTTTTGTTACTGCACTCTCTTCTTTTGTAACCATTTACAGAGAGCAAAAAATTGATATTTTTAAAGATTATGTGACCTTACCAGGAGTAGCAAGGAAGCTTCTATATGCATCCACAGAATCTAATTTTTCTTTGATTAACCAACAAAATGCTGATTTATATTATACTTATAGGAAAAATATTGTGGGTGGACCTAGCATAATATTTTCTCGTTATCATGAAAAAGGGGTTTCTAACATTAAGAAAATAGAAGGTAATAAATGTCAGTCTATAGTTGGGTATGATTGCAATGGACTATACTCCTATGCTATTAAACAGAATATGCCTACAGGTGTATACATAATAAGACATCCAGACAATAACTTCAGACCAGAAATTTCTGAAAAATATATGGATTCATACGTATGGATGGATTATATTATGGTCAAAGAAAATATCAAAATTTTGCATAAATTAAATAATTCCAAAGAAATTAGAATTGGACATTTTCTAGTTGATGGTTACGCTCAAACTACAAAGACTGTTTACGAATTTCAGGGTTGTTATTATCATTACTGTCGGGATGCTTGTCCCATTGTTAAGAAGATTAAGTCTTCCCATTGGCTTAAAAAAATTAAGAAAACTCAAATCAAAGATATCAGAAAAAAGGATTTCATTATCTCCATGGGTTATAAATACGTATCTATACAACAATGCGACTTTAACAAAGCAGTAAAATCACTCTGCACTGAGCATTATGACCATTACTTGCCTACGTATTACACTAAGAACAAAGGTTCATTAACTGAAAATAAAATTAAATCGGACATTGCTAATGGTCAATTGTTTGGTGTGGTTGAGGTTGATATATCTGTGAAAGAGGATTTTAAAGAATTTTTTTCAGAATTTCCGCCTTTTTTTTGCACCTGTCAAGTGTCAATGTCAGACATAGGTGAACACATGACTGAATATTGTAGTCAGAATGACATTATATTCGACTACAAGAAACTTCTCATTAGTGGAACCTCAGGGTCAAAGATGTTACTTTCAACTCCACTCTTGCAGTAGTACCTGAAGAATAATTGTGAAATTACCAAAATTTGTCAGATAATAGAATATCAACCAAAACTAGCTTTCAGATCCTTTATCGAAACAGTGACCAAATATCGACTGGAGGGTGATCGAGATCCTGACAAAGCAATCATTGGGGAAACCTATAAGTTGGTTAGTAATAGCTCTCTCTCTTTAGAGAGAGATCAATCTGTCTAAAAATAGAGTGCAAAGAAAAATTAACAGGAGCTACTTGATGATTGTTAGCAGTGGGAACCCCATGAATATCTCTTTCATCTGTTATCTTATCTCCCTCTTCATCCGTGATGATATATTTTATGTGTAATTTACCCTTTCCTAAGCTTATGTAATCTACAGAGGTTCCTGGTACACTAAATTCGATAACACCTCCCTCAGATATTGCTGCAATGGGACTGTAATCTACCCAGTATTCTTTAACTATCAACTTATCAGTAGGAGGTGGAGCAAATAATGACAATGAGGTTTGAACTACATCCATATGGATCTATATTTGACTATTTTATTGCTTCTTTTTTATCCAATTTCTTTGAATTCTTTCCTCTAGATTTTTTCTTTTTTCCACCTTTACTTGTAACTGTCTTTTTTTTATTAATCATATCTCACACCTCGCTTTTGGCCTGTTCAACTGCTGCCTGAGTAGGACTAACTATGGAGACGTCTATGTTTTTATTTTTTTTATTTTTTTCATTCTCCTCATCACTGTCTAAAACATAATAATTTTTGGACATTTCCATTTTTCCTTCCAAACATTTTTTACAAAAAATTAAATATTTATCCATAATTTTTATCTTTATAATCTTTCTGAGCTGTAGTCTTATATTAATCAGTTCACTTCTAACTATTTGGAAGAAAATGAGGCCTCTACTTCTTTATATATGTTCGAATTCACCCCAAAACTTCAGAAACAATTTATTTTATTTTATTTTTTTTTATTTTTTTCTTTCTCAGATGTAAAGTCAATTCAACCATTCCTGTTAAACTGCTTGCAAACTGGAGGTTCTTGTTCTTTATGTATATTTGAATTCGACTGAAATTTAGGTTTTTAACAGGTAAATAGTAAATTTTATTAAATAATTGATATTTATTCGAATTTGTTTGAGGCAACAATCTTAATATACCTTGCATCGAATTTCTGATGTAAGAGTAATCTACAATATCTGTAAATAAATACAGGGTTTCGTTAGTTACAGTACTCGCATGAAAATCGCATATGCCTACTTCCCACTCTCCACTTAAACTAGTCCTCTCAGGAACCCCGACTGTAAAATTGTAAGCTTTGTTATTTGGATGAAATTTTAAGGAATCAATTGAGGACAAGAAAAAGTAAACACTCTCCTCATTCATTTTCATCTGAAGTAAAAAAAAATCTTAAATTATGAAATGCTTTATATATATTTTTACCTTCTATATATTTTCCAACTCTTTTTCTGGAATCCATGAATTGAACTTTGCAGGCCATCCCTTCCATTTCACCAATATCTCTACTTCACCTTTTTTCTTTCTTTTTTTAAGAATTTCCTCAATTTTATACAAAATATCACTACCAATGTATGCTAATTGCAATTCAGGTTCATAAAAGAAACCCTGGATTACCTCATTATTGTAATCTTTTAACTCATACATTGGAATATTTTGATTTAATTTACGATTAATTATAGTAAAAATTTCACCAGACCATTTCTCAGTATACTCTTTGTCGAACATCCTTTTAAGATGACTTATCTTAACCCTCTCTGATATATTGAACTTAAATTTTTTGTTACTTAAGGTTCGTAAGAGTTTCGGATTTTTATTTTGTTTTTTGTGACTTTTGGGGTAGTTCAGATTGTCATATTGAGATTTCCAAAGTAAATACTGATTCCTCGATTTTGCATCTTCTGGTCTCATTTTAATTGATCTATGGATAGAATTATTGTAACCATAGGTTAAGTCTGACAGAATCTCAATCCATCTTAAGGTTTCTTTGTCACTTAAATATTTCATTATTTTGTTTTTAATAGTTTTAATAACTCTTTCAGCATAATAAGCTTTGGTTTCATAGTATGTGTACAAATGTTTTATTTTATTTTCATTTAACAAATTATTAAAAGGTCGGTTCTTATATTCACTTCCTTGATCGGTTCTTAGAATTTCAGGTGTCTCATCTGTTTCTCTAATTATTCTTTGAAATACGGCTACCATTTCCTCACCTCTTAAAGTTTTCAATGGTGCTGTGTACAGGTATTGAGTAAATATATCTATGAACACTACAAAGTAAGCGTATTCATTATTGTGTGACTTATATTTCACCATGTTAGCCGTATCACTGTCCCATTGATAATTTTTTGTAAAAGCTAAGACTTTAGGTCTTTGAAAAGTCCTTCAAGCTGGGTGAAAAGTTGTATACGTTTCTTGTTTACTTAACCACTTCTTCAAGTACTTAGGACTTACATGGTATTTTCCCTCCCTTTTAATATGTGGATATAACTTACTGTAACTACCGTAAACTACCGGACTTCTAATGTCATAATAAAGTTTATGAAGATACGAATCAACTTCTTCAGGAGGATTAAAAATTTTTGGTCCATTTTTTAATCCATTCATTGACTCCACTCCCTTTTTGGATTTTCCTTTCATTTTTTCTGATTTTTGAGAGGTAATGGTCTTTACTGTATTCTATTGCTGTAGGAAGACCTGGTTGAGGGACGGGATGTCGTACTTCTGCTTTGTTCTGCGTCTTCTCACTGAACTCTATACCTACAGATTCTTTTCCTTTATTGTCCAACAATTTGTCTGATTTCTTGTCTAAATTATTATTATTTAATATCCTGCTATGTACGCTTTCAAATTTTTCCCTTTTAGAGTTTATCTCATCTATTTTTGGATGGATATCCCTATGATTGTCAGATTTATTCTCATCCACTGTTTCCCGCTCACTTTCTGCAATTTTCTGCTCCTTTTTATCAGCTAAAAAGGATTTGAAACTCTCGTATTGTTCATGTGGTATTAATACGTATTTATTCATTCTAAAGTTTTTTCTATGTAATACTTAATTGATACAAGGAGATTGGTTATTCTTTCAAAATGTTTTCTTGCTATACTCCTCCTACCTCTTTCCTCAGACTTTGTATTTTTTCAATATTTTTAGGTAACCTAAGAATTTTTCTTTTTTTTTCTTAGTTAAAGGAAGTTTGAATACATTATAAAAGATTTCCGCCACTGCTTTCAACTGAGATGGTGTCGCATGAATGAGTATGTGTTTATTTAGGTCTAAGTTATTCTCTAATAACAGCAGAATGAAATTTTTAGAGTTTTTGAGGTTCCTAGACATTTTGAAATATATGTAGACGGTTAGATTTTTATATGCAAAAGAAATTTTTAAAAAAATGTCCTACTTATATATAATCATATGTTCAGCAGGAAATATGTGACTTCTTAGCATGTAACTATCTTTATTCCCAGGTGATAAATCGATCAACAGGTAACCAAAAGGATCCGCAGTTGTATCTAAGTAAACATCTACTAATTTGTTTTGCATACCTAATTGTCTTCCCAGTAATTTAATTTGTTGAATATCTCTAGGATTTTTAAATAAAATGAAACAATGAGTATTTAAAGATATATTTCGGCAATATTTTCCCTGATGAAATAAATTTTGTAAAATTAAAATTACACTAATGTTCCTATGATGTGAATCTTGACTAAAAAGATTTGCAATGAAAACGTTGTTTAGAGCTGAAACCTGCATGTCATCTATCACTACTATGCACTGCTCATCGTTAGGGTATGACTTAAAATCCTGTTCTGTAGGCAGACCTTGTCTGTATTCTATATCATTAGTCTCTTCCTCAAACTTTTTCTGCCAGTTGTTATAAAAATAATAAATTTTCTTAATATTTTGTGAAAACATGGCACTGACATTATTCAACAGCTTCAAAACAAAGGTAGATTTTCCGGATCCGGTTGGACCACATACTATAGAAGTGAATGGATTCTTCAATAAAAATGGATCCATAAACCCCAGTAATTTTGGCAGTGTACAAGGTGTTAATAGTTTGCAGTCGAGAGATAGCCAGCAAATACCTGTTTTCAATCAGCTGTAATAAGTCAGATGAAAGGAAATATTTCAGACAGTGTTTGAAAGCTAGCCAGAGGTGTGAGTAATGAAAGCTGTGCTTGCTTATGCATCCTCACTCCAACTCATCCATTCCTTTTATATCTGTTTGCAGACTCCAGTGGATTAGTTCCTCTCCTAAGTACTCTCAGTTTCTTGCATTATCTTTTAGCTTATCTGATAAAGTTTACATAAATATGGAGATTTTCAAAATATACATATTTCTTTCTGTATTCTTTTTTCTTTCAATGAAATAGTGAATGGATTCAGCTGTGATTATGCAGAATGTACTTGCATGGAGGATATGATAACCTGTGTTGGAGTTGCAGCACCCAGGTTCAAATATAGAGCCACAGTAACTATGCTGTATTTGGATAATGTACAGGTAGTAAATTTGATCGATATTCTAAAGAACTTGGCAAATTTAAAATATTTACGTTTAGTAAATATGAAATATTTCAACTGCAAATGGATGAAGGAAATACCTAGGGATGTGTATGTGAGGACTAATATGTGTTTAAAATTAACAAGTACCACTCATTATTCAACAACTGGTCAGTTTTTTTTAAAGAAAAGACAGTGAATCAAGATAAGGTCTCTGAGCAAGAGGACAAGATGCTATCTAGTCGATATGGGACAACATATCCTTCTGTCACTGAAATGCCAGAGAGGGAGGACACAAAACCGATAAGTGAGCAGATAGATAAGAGACAATCTACCTCAATGTACAATGAGGGATTCGAAACAAAGACTACAAGGTACTCAGAGTATCCACAAAGCCAGATTTTGAAAGACGGAAATAATAGGTATTTTTGGTGGATTTTATTAGGCATCTCATGTATTGTAGTTATAATAATAATTCCATCCATAGTATATGCAGGAAGAGGTTACTCAGAAGAATCCAACCTCAGGATATTGAGGATGATATTGCTATACCATTGTCTGAGCTCCTTAATGAAGACAACCCCCTCAGAGATGATGATGAGTAAGTTATAAATTATTAGCGGTTATTGTCTTAATATCTTCAATAACTTCACTTAATTCTTGTTAAAGGAAAATTCCTTCATATTGTACCCGCAAAAATATATTTACAATAATTAAAATGAGAATATCTTGGATTGCAGCCTATCTATCATCCCATATTCTTCCTGCCAAATGATGGAAGAAATTGATTGCTCTGTTGAATCAGATATAGGTAATTATTTTGTACTAATTTTTATATATTTCTTGAATGTGACATCACTTTCCATGTACTGTGACGTCACTAATGACGTTTCACTATATTTCTATTTTTAAAGTAAAAAGGTTCTGCTTTTTAGTAAACAGTGAAGATCTTGTTGTTTATTTTCTTTAGGTGGATTATAAGTTCTAAAGATGAAGTTCATTTCTTTACTTGTTATTTTTGTTGTAATATCCTGTATTTATCAAAATGTGGACTCCAACTTAATTGAATGTAGGACTGAGGGTCGTGAGGTTGTGATTTCGAACTTTGATGGTCGCGGACCAAAGAGTAGTAATATTTTTTTCTGTAAAGATGATAAAGTTATCAGGACATACACAAAATGCCATGTAAATTATGTCAAACTACCTGTTGACAAAATTATGAGAAGTTTCCCTTCAGTTAGAATAATTAACTGGGCTTGTACCGGAGAGTGCTATGTCCTACGCTCCACTGATGAGATTACTGTAAAAGGATGCACCGAAGGTAAATTTATTAAATTTTAAAAAAATTTTTTATATAAAAAATTCGTTAAGAGGGCGTTATTATCCAGTTGACAGTTGTATTCATTAAAAAATCCACCATTAACCTCAGTGAGCCTATGAGGCGATAGTCAATTGTTATTATTAATATTTTCCCAGGTCAGATCTTCGAGTCTATGTGTGTGTCATCTATTTCTAAATATTCTTTTTTTATTTTTAGTGAACATGAAGAATCCCAAATCTGATTCCCTCTCAGTGGAGGAAACTGGAGAAGAAAGTCAGCAGGAATTTTATCAAACTCAGCTGAGACTCAA
The DNA here is from genome assembly GCA_964017235.1 of Sabellastarte sp. h YS-2021. Classification (NCBI taxonomy): domain Eukaryota; kingdom Metazoa; phylum Annelida; class Polychaeta; order Sabellida; family Sabellidae; genus Sabellastarte; species Sabellastarte sp. h YS-2021. The sequence goes on from OZ024927.1 coordinate 2,036,572, forward strand.
TTATGTGTTGTTTCTTCTACCACTAGTGGTAGTATTTGGTGTCGTCTCAATCATGTATATCAAGCATTGTATTCGGAATAGAATTCGGAATCTTATTCAATTACTGGACAATCACATGGACATGGAGGATGCAGATCAAACCCCAGTAAAAGTTTTAGAAATGTTAGATGGAATTGAAAGTGATGATGGTGATCTGACATCTGATCTGATATGGGACGATTCGATTGAGAAAAATGCTCAAATATTAATTAATGAGATCAGTGATCAAAGAAAGGAAGTGGATCCAAAAGTTCAAGATAATGATCATTCAAGCAATAGTTCTGTTATTGCTGTCAATCTTGAGGATTATCTCAGTGTTTTCAATGCAAGAAACACTTCCATTCGAAGTGATTTGCCCGTTACTAATGATCAAATCCCAATTTCATCCTCAACCCCAATAATTCCTGAGAGGAATTCCAATAATTCCAGAAGTGAGGAGTCTTAGAGGATTTCTTTGTCTAAGTACCTCAGCTCACCTGAACATTTTCCATCATTCAATGTGAACATCTTAAGCTCAGATTCAGAAAGTTCACAGGATGAATGTGACCTCAAAGTTCAAAGTAAAACTAGATCCGGTAGGATTTACAAAACTGTGTAATTGAAAGAATTTTTCCATAATTATGCATGTACATTTATTTGAAACTGAACATTGGAAATCATGTGTTTTCATGATTAATGGGAACATATAATTATGTAACTTGACTTTTTAAAGTTTTGGATGTACAACAGAAAATTCACATTTGACATTGTATGTAAGCACATTAGAGTAATTTTGAAGGTTACATGATGTATTACACACATAAGAGTAATTTTTAACCTGTATGTTACATATATGTTGTACTGATAGTTTCGAGATTTATAAACAAACGAAGTTAATGAACACACTGTAATTCCACATAAATTTTAACCTGTATGTTACATAGATGTTGTACTGATATTTTCGATATTTATAAACAAACGAAGTTCATGAAGACACTGTAATTCCACATAAATATGTACAAGTGATTACCAAGATATTTCAGTAAATATATATATTTCATTTAATATATAATCCTGAATATATAATTTTTTCATTAACTTTTGTGTATCTTTGACTATTGCAATATGTACAATGCACCGAAATTATGATACCACGGTATTCTGAATGAGGACATTGTACTTGGGTTTTCATTTCTTTATTTCCCTGCAAGTTAAACCTACAAGAGTGCCTTGTGAAAATAATTTTGTGGGTAAAATTATTGCATCATAAATGAACGTGATTCTAGTGATTTATATTTCCTTATTCTATAACTAAGTCAATACATACATTAGCAGATGAAGTAACAAATATCTGAAAGAAGTAAACCGCATTGGATGTGTATCATTTCACACAACATCTTTGAGAGTTTCTAGTAGGTGCTGTCCCACCTAGTTACAGTTGATGTATCTGACTGGACTGAACTCACACAATTGTTTGCAAAGAAGGAAACAGAGTTAAATGCGAGTTCTTAATAATATCTAATATATTGTACAATGAAATAGGAGTAACAGATTTTAACACACTTTCCCAATGTGAAATGAGGGTTATCTTAATTTATATTTCTCATATCAATGTTACTCCATTGTAATGCATCTATGATTCTTCAATCCTCTTGTATAAAACCAAAAAAATTTTAAAAAATAATTCACAGAGGCCTCATAAATATAGCAGGTTGGTCACCTGTTTCAATTACAGCCATGCAGGCTGTACATTCCAATGGCTCTGACCTTTCTTTCTGATTTAAGAATGCTGCACAAATAGTACAGTACAAGTGCCCACAGGTAGTTATAAATAAGACACTGAGTTCGAAGATAATGTTGCAAGAGCTACATGAGGCATTTCTTGCCTTTTCATAATAATATGTCTCCCATTCATTACATAATGATAAGTCAATGTCGTTTGGAATGTGATTTAGCATGAAGGCAGCTGAGAAAGCTTTGAAAAGGTTACCTTCTGTTAGGTTATCAATTAAATCCTGCTCACAATTCTTACTTATGTATGTACCTGTAGGCACCCATACGAAAACTGAGGTCTCAGAGGATTTTGACATGTTGCAAGTGAATGATTTAGTGAATAAATTTCCCTTTAGATGACTCCTGCACATTGGACACTTCTTCTTTTTTCTTCCATCATTTCACCAAATTCTTCCAAATTCACAAGCACACTCAGGACATAGAAAATGGGAACAAGGGTTTGTAATAACGATCCTGTCCTTCTCCAGATACTCGGAGCAGATAGAACATCTCATTTTCTCCATTTCATCTGACACGTAATGCACAAAATCTGGGTATTTCTGCCTATATTCAAAAAAAAAATTTAGGTTTGAGGATAAAAGTAGCAGATGATTGATAATCACTTACTTATTCCTTGGAAAGAGTATACGCTTTATTTCTAATTTCTAATTCTAAACAGGAATGCATTTTTGAAGCCACAGTTCTTATTTTATGACTGGATTTAAAAAAAATTATATAAATAATGCTACTCACGCTATGTAGTTGGGTATTGCATCACTGAGCAAAAGCAATACCATAAAGGCCTCACGGTAGTTATTCTAATCCACCAGTGACACGAGCTTCATTAGTGTGACTGTAGTACTAGATATCATATCCGGATAATAAACACCCTCTTCTTCCCAAGAAACATGTTGACAGCAGTTTCCATACTCTTCGACTGTTAACTAATTATGAAATTCAATGTGAGAGAAGAATCAGATCCGATCTTTGAAAGCTGAGACAGTTGACTGTAGATAGTCATATTCTCATCAATATTTATAAATAAAAAGTGTGTCATCCCATTGTCCATGTAACGAGCATATGTCCCCATCTGTATTCCCATCACCCTCAAAATGTTACAAAAAAATCTAGAATATATCACCAGACAATATTTCTGAAAATTCTGTACACTTCATTTGATCCACTTTCATGTCTTCAAACATTTCTAGATTATATATCGTCTGTACAAAAAAAAAAGAAAAAAAGAAACTTTGAATTAACAGGAGGTTCAATTATAAAGGAATGTTCTCTGAAACCTCACCCCTGCAGGAGGTTTCTGTATCAGCCTTGCACTCTTCACATGTATTAACATCATGCCCTGATCTATCTTGATCCAGAATGCAGGGTTCACAGGTATATATTTCTGAATATTCTGAATACATTTTTTGTGCCACTTTTATGAATTCATTCCACTCATTGAACCTCAAGGAGATGCCTTGAGGAGTAGCATATTTCCCTCCATTTTCCATTTTCCATAACCTTATGGATACGTTTCTATAGGGAAATGCACAGGTGACATATATACCAGATCCTAAATAATAACTGCAGTCCACGTCTTTTTTACCATCAGAAATCTTCTCAATAGCAGACATAATGAATGTAAAATTACAACTAATTTAGGTACGGTGAGTTTAATACCTTGATTTTTGACCTCACCTTCTTCCCATTCTTTCAAATATATATTTTCAATAAGTCCATGGGAGCCTTGATATATTACGTCCTTGGGTCCTTCAAGATGAAATGTCCTTTTGATGACAGTTGAACTACATTCATCGAGTCCTGATCCAGTAGGTTTCTCATCAGTATATTCACTTGTGGGTACATTACTCATCAGAAGACTCGAAAGCGAGTCCTCAAAGGTTTCTGAAATCTTGCTAGTAGAGGTAGTTGCTAAAGACCTTTTATTCTTGCTTCCACCCAAACCATCACTCCTCCTTTTCTTGGATGCATTGCTAGATTTAACTACTGCTGCCTCAGCCATTATGCAGATTTGAAGTTCAGCTAGGATACAGCTATGAGGTCACAAGTATCATATAACTGTGAAAAAATCTTCAGTGACAATCAGTGTTATTCGGGAGTTTATATAGATTTAGAGGCAGATGCACTTGCGCAGCTTGGACTAATGGGATTGTAACATTCAACAAAAAAGAAAAGGCTGATGAGGCAATAATTATATTAATAATTGCAATACAAGCAAAAAATTCAGACTATAATGCATGTAGAGTCTTGTTCCAGGTTCATCAAGGATATATGTCGAAATATGACCTAAAAATTAACATATTCATATGATGCAATCATGTGAAGTATTTCACAAGTGATCTGTTACCGTTGAAAATGATTGAATCAGATAGTAAGACATATGGACCTTGTTCTGATGGCTGTTGTGCCACATATTATTATGCTGAGTTGTTTTGTTGGCTGTTGTGCAACATATTATTATACTGAGTTGTAGCATATGGATTGTAGGTGTACACGTGTTTGTTTACATATTGAGTAAATTCTAGATCAATAGCCCACCAAATTATTTCTCAATCATCCAGGCATTTGAATGTAGGACAATTAAGAAATTTAAACATATTGGAGTGTCTAGTTTATATGCATTGAACTGTCTAGTTACATGCACTTAGTGACCAGATAGATCTTTGAGAGATAGATTGGAATGAAAGACTTCATATAGGCTTCAAGATATTTTATTACATTTTTAATTTTTTTATAACAAATGATAATTGAGAAATGGATTTAACATTAACACGAAGGCACAGTAAGGAGAATGCTTCTGGTGCTCTTCCATTGGGGTGTCGTAGGTCTCCCACTCTATAAGGTTAAGATTACACCAGGGACAGATAACCTTATCTCCTTGGCCAGAATAATAGAACCCCGCTTTCACATATCTCTGAGCAGGAATTGGATGCGACTTGGGCCAGGTCGCAAATGTAGATATTCTGTCATCATATCTGAAAAATCCATCTGTAGGATGAACTTTGGCTTTCGGATCTGATCTGGGTCCTCTAAGATCTGATGATCTATCAGCTCTTACATCTGTTCTATCACGCCTTTCGGCTAAAAGATGTAGGCCTGCAACATGTCCAGTTTTTTCAACTTTGGTCCTACTACATAGCGCAAAACCTCCATATCCTGGCCTCATAGCACCCCTCATGGCCTTACTGTCAGTAGCATCATTTGATTCATCACCAGTCAATCTAAAGGAATAACAAGGCTTGGAAGCAGCCTTACAAATATCTGTACGTGAATCAGACTGGTTGGACATTTTTTAGAGGTTGTTGATTGCAGAGATTTTAAATTAAAAATGATATTTGAAAATTTTTGGAGGGTTTATATACATTCTTCATATATAAAATATTTGCTGAGATTGATTATTAAAGGAAAAATGATGAAATGCTTGCATTTATAGCACCTAAAGCATTTAATTACACTTCAAATAAGAGATATCATAGAAATTGAAAAATTGAGAAAAAGGGACGCTTCAAACTAATGCAGTTATCCTGCTAGTTGATTATATACAATCCGAAAAATGACAGAATATTGAGAAAAGAGTCGGATGTAAGAGTATTTGGATGTGTTAGATCGAGGTCTTTCCAAATTTGAAAAACATATTTTGTTGTAATGTGTGCAGACAAAAGGTTCCACTTCTCCCCTAAATAAATGGAGTGTGGTTCTTCCAAATGAGTTCAGGTTCAAATAAATGCTATCAGTTATTGCACCATCAGTATCAGTTCAGGTTCAAATAAGTGCTATCAGTTATTGCACCATCAGTATCAGTTATTGCACCATCTGCTACAGGGTGTATCAGTTATTGCTCCATCAGTGAAAACCCTGTAGCTCTTTCACAAGAGCAGTTAATGTAGCAGCAACTCCCCAGTATTGCACCATCAAGAGCCAATAACCTATCAATAGTGATCTAGATCATTTTCCGATCACTTTAGATCAATTTTTACGACTTATGTCGTTCGATTGACTCAAATAGTACTACTCCCATGGCCCTCTCGAGGGGAATTCGACTTCACCTGGACAACTGGCTCAATCCCAAAGAGAGGCTCTACAGAATACAAAGTCCATTGTAAACCTAACAGACTCCCTGGGATGGATAATAAACCAGGAGAAGTTGATTTCAACCCAGGTGTTTTCTTTTGTGGGCTACGAATACCACCTGGACCTTGTAACACCCACTGAAGACAGATGGTTGAAACTACAGGCCTTGATCCTCAAAATAAAGTCTAACTATGCTTTGACTGTAAGATATTTAGTGTCATCAATTGGGTTGCTAGCACCAACAGAGAAATTGGTCCCAGATGGTCCCCTTCACATGAGACCCTTTCCTCTTGAAGAACTGGAGATGTCTTCACTGATCAACCTCCTTCCATGGTCGGAGAACACATTGGCTCACCTGAACTGGTGCCAAAATCCCCACAATGTGCTGAAGGGTTCAGACTTTCATCCCAAAGACCACAACATAGAGATCTTTACTTGATGCCTCAAATATAGGTGAAGGCAATCATTTAGATCAAGACTTAACAAAAGATCAGATTGGGAAAAGGGACATACATCAACGGACTAGAATGCAATGCAGTGTTCTTGACCCTGTAACAGGTCAGAACCAAGTGCCAAAATTAGGCAGTATTGATAGCCACAGACAATTCTACAGTGTTAGTCCATATAAACAATCAGACAGGAGGAAACTTAGCAGAGATGTGTGCTCTCCTGCAGAGAATCGTGACTTGGTGCCATCATTTCAAAATATTGTTACAGTCAGGCACATTGCAGGGTGCCTCAACTCATATCCAATCAACAGAATGGTCACTTCAGCCTCAGGTCTTCAAGCGGATCTGTCACATAGACCTATTAGCCACTCGTCTCAACCAAAAAGTGCCAATGTACATTTACCCAACAGGCATGGTAAATATACATCTTTCAAATGCAAGTTTTATAAAGAATTAATTACAATATATCTTGCATTTCCTTTTTTTGCCTAAGTATTGAATCTCTGAACAGAAACTGGTGGGGTCTCGTAGCTTATACTTACTCTCCCACAGCTCTAGTGCACCAAGTGATCCAAAAATATGCTTGTGCAATGGTCTCATCATCATAATAATAGGTCCGGCCTGGCCAGGTTTGCCCTGGTTTTGCGACCTAGTGCAACATTCAATGGAAATTCCACTCCAATTACCAGGGCCTGTATTCACAAAAGGGATCAAGCTCAAGTTGAGCCAAAAATCAGCTCAAATTTGCAACTGTTTTGTACGAAACTTGAGCCGATTTTTGGTTCATCATTGGCTCAACATCTGAAACGTCATGACTGGTGAACAACTGCAAAAATCAGGACTTCTCTGTGGAAGTGGCAGAGATAATTGTTGCCCCTTAAGGGTCATTAACAAGAACTATTCATAAATCAAAGTGGGCTCTATTTGAAAAGTTGTGTAGAGAGAATTTGGTTGATTTCTCCACACCCTTGAAACACATCTCAGCCTTTTTATGTACTTGTACCAAGATCTTAATAAGCTCCCATCAACCATTGATGACAATAGGACTGCTGTTGTTGACTCCTTGGAACCAGCCGGTCTTCACACTTCTGCAAGCTCTCAGCTCAGCAGCTAGGTAACATAAATAAATAAGAAAAAAATCGCTGTAGTCTCTCTGCCTAGTGGTTAGATTCAGCACTTAGTCCCTGACGGTGTCCAATCTCAGTTTCATATCTGAAAAAAAACAGTGGCTAAAAAGTTACATTAAAGCGGTCTCCAATGTTAACCAGTCTGTTTACAGGAGCTGGCATTCAGAAACATCACTCCTTAAAATCCAAAAGTCGCTGTTGCTCTCACATTGCTGGACCTCTCGGCAGCATTTGATGCTATTGCCTTCAACATTTGTTTGACTGCCTCAGGGATTGGTTTTACATTGATGGCACTGTGTTGATGTGGATCAAAACCTATCTCACAAACTGCTGACAAAAGGTTGAACTGGGTAATAGCTTGTCAGATGCCTTCTTTATGGTGTTTTCCAAGTTTCTTTTTATCCTTTACACTCCCCCCCCCCCCCCCCCCCCCCCCCCGGTCACATTATTTCTAGTTTCAATGTCACCCACCATCAGTATGCTGATGACATTCAAATATATGTAGCACTTGGTTCTAGGAAACTTGATTCCAGTATGGTTGAGCCTACTGAGTGTCTTACTTGCATTCAAAAATGGATGGATGATGTGAAACTGCAAGTCAAGCAGAATTCATCATCATTGCTGATAGACATGTCAGACATCTCCTATGCCATTGAAGTTAAGAACCTAGGTGTTACTTTTGACTCTGTAAACACTTTTGCTAGTCACATAAAGGTTTGTTGTGCTGCTACTATCACCTCAAGGACCAGAGATGCATCCGGAAATTACTCAGTGTGGAGACTGCAGCACTGCAGGCCAACTCAATGATTTATACATATGTGATAATAAGGGGAGTCACGGTGGTTAGCAGTCAAATTGACTGCTGCAATTCCATACTCTATGGAGTGAATTCAAAACTCCAAAGATTCAAAATGCCCTTTGCAGACTTGTCTTTAGACTTGATAAATCAAGCCATGTTACTTCCTATCTTCAATACCTAAACTGGCTCCCATTTCATACCGCATCTTGTTTAAATACAATCTCATTACATTCAAGGCTATTAGATTATCCTCACCTATATACTTATCATCTTTAATCAAAACCAGTAGCCTTACTCATGGAAATCAGCTCTTTCCTGGAGTTGTCCTATTCCAGTCTTGAGGTAGAATGTTCTGAGTATATTTTGAAAATAGTGAATATTTTTCTATTACGTAAATATTAGAGGTCATTCAGTGTACAGTAAGCAGACTTCTCAGACACAATGAATAAAAAACTAAACAGTTTAACAAAAGGTTAATAACTTCCTCAAAAATATGGTTAAACATTAATGAAAAGAAATACCCATAAAAAACAATAAGAGTCTATGGATAAGAGTCACTCTGAAAAAGTCTTGCACGTAAAGGTCACACACTACACACTGGTGTCATTGTCCTTGTGACATGTGACTGGAGTGGAAGCATTAAGGTCTCACAGGTTGAAGTCTGGAAGCTAAGGACCCAGACTGTGTACTGACTGTGTGGAAGGGTGCAACTGTCTGAAGAACTGTCTGGTGGACTGAGGCTTGTGCTGGCTGCTGTATCGTGACCTGCATTCTCTGCTGTTCAGACTACTTATGCTGTAGCTCCACCTGTCTCTGTCTTATCAAGCTAAAGAAATGCCTGCTGCTGCTCCCTGTTAGCATAGCCTTGGACTTAGGCAAAGCAAGATGAACCAGGTCAATGGTTTGCTGCTGGAAGCTGGGCCACACCTCCTCATGGACCTTGCCCAGTGCGCTTGTCATTCAGCTGCCCCATGTGGTCTGGTCATTCACCTGTGCCTTCAACTTTTAGTGAGCACACGTTCCAGCCTCTCACAAATTTGTGCATTAGTGTCACTGCACTCAGTTTTTTCAGAAGATCTGACTCTGAGCTGTGGTTTCTGTGACTGGTTCTGTGGACGCTGAATGTAGATTGGGTAGAGCCAGAATGTTGTGGAAGAGGTGTGCTGCATTCACAGAGCTCAGACTCAAAGGATTCCTCTTTGGCCTCTATAGGGTTGGTGACAGATGGACAAGATGTGGATGCATGTGTTATGACAAAAGTGGAGACTGTGCAGTTGGGAGCTGTTGGCAGCCTGTGATGTTGGCTTTAGCTGAAAAATTAATATAAAACAGTACGGGAAATGCCAAGAGATATGGAATATTAATATGTATAATATTTCATCTATCAACCAAACTTGGCATGAATTACTTGAGTATGCATGCCTATGAAGGTTACAGTATCACTTTAAATGACTGAAAACACTAGACATCCCAAATATATTCACCAATAAAGATTTGATTACATAAAATCTGTTGATATTTTGAAAAAGTATCAAAACATACACAGCTTAAAAGAAAAATAGTAGATAACATGAATGTACACTTACACTGTAGGACTGTCTGGAAGGCATGGGGAAATATGATCCTGTAAGAAGCTGAAGGTGGCGAGGATCCATGTGTTCCTGTCTGCTCCTTGACCCTCTCACTAGACATCTTGGCAGTCAGCTTGCCATAGCGGGTCCTCAAGCCCTTAAACCAGATATTCACGTTACCAGCTGAAAATGAAAAATGAAGAAAATATGTAAAGTGAAACAGATAGAATGAACAGCTTATAAGTCTTGCATATACACCCAATATAAGACACAATAAGCTCGGTCATACTTACAAGGTTAAACTGAAAGGAGGCAGGAAGAAATAAGTCAAAAAAGTAATATCTTGCGACCTGACAACAAGTGTTACTATGGCAACACTTTTTTTTATTTCTTGGGCTTGTATTTTTGTTAATGCTTTACATTCAAAATTCCCTGTACATATATGACCTGATTAGCTTTTCAGCAATATCAAAAGTGTTGTCATCGCAACACTTGTTCAGTTTTTAAGTTGTGGAATAGAAAAAGTCCTGAAGAAGACCTGCATAGTAAAATAACCTTGCACTTCACAACATTAGGCAACAAACTTGCTTGTTTGCTGTTTCACAAAATACTAGACAATAGTAATTCTTTCCTCCATGAGAGGGAGGGGGGGGGGCAGACAAGACAGAGAAGCCATCTTGCACAATGCATTACCTTATAAGGGCATATGGCAAGTATCTTAAGAGTAAGTTACCAGAATGATACATTATAAATTTCATTCTAAGTTTGAGACCTAGTTAAAACTTGGTAAGTGATAGCTTCATATAATTATGCATATCAGTGTGTTTGTCTTTCTGTCTGCCTGTGTGCATTTGTCAGAACCTGTACATTGCATCTAGCTTGTGTTTTTCAACAAGGTGAGCCTCACCATAGCTCCGTCCTTCTGATGGTCTGAACTATTGCCAGTGAAATGATTTTTATATCCATCCAGCTTAATTTGCGTGTGGTTCTCTAACCAATAATGTAACAATCACTTGCTCCAATAATGTATCAACAAATAAGCAGCAATAATGTATCAACCATTAATGTATCAGGAAATATTTCATATGCTAAGGTTTTCGACAGAACACTAAGGGGCCACGGTGGCAGAGAGGGAACACTCTCACCACCTCTGAGATCAGGGTTTGGTTCCCAGCCCGACCTCAGGAGGGAAAGCTGGTAGTTCCTTGCCGTTGGTCATCAGTTTATAGTACAGAACCTTGACCAATTGTATGTACTGGTTTCCTCTGCCCTCCCAACTACCCATCGTGATATGACCTGTACAGTGTTGAAAGTGACATAAAACCCCAAATAAATAAATCAACAGAACACAATTAAGGGTGTTAGCATTAAAAAGTAATGAAACTTGCCAACCAGCAGCTGGGGCATAGGTTTAACATCAAACCATAAATAAAACTGTAGTTCTATAGATCTGGGATAGTGTGATAAGCAGAGATGTTTTACAATTCTTTGATTACCTTCCAAAATGGACCACATGTGACAATGTAAATTCTGTCCTTGTTATACTACTGTTAAACCTGCTTGCAGATTGAGTAGGACATGAAACTTGTATGTACTCCGGCACCAGGCCAAAGACTCTTTGCATTGCCTTCTGGTTAGATACGTGAATGTATCTATGGGTACCAGTATGCATATCTTTAAATCTTTCTGTTAATGCCCAAGACAAACAGCCAAATCCCTTTCCCTCTAATCTAATCCATGTATTTGTATAGTCTCAAAAAGATTCTAAGGTGCAAACATTAAAAAACAGCTTCAAACAGAAGACCAAAGATTTCCATTGAACAACATCCCCAGTGACACAGGTTCCCCATCAAATCCTCATCTGGTTCAATAAAGCATTGAACATGAATATTCTTAGAGTGATACTCTTACAATTTTGGAACATTTTATGGAGTAGCTTTAACACTAATGGCTTTTCATTTGTTACCTTCACCTTTCAGTATGCAGAGATTAGACATTGTTAATAGTTCTTGCACATTTGACGTGCTTGGGATTCAAGTGGTAAGCAAGTTTGGCATCTGATTACAGTCCCACAAGTGAATATGACAGTGACTGTTGAATGGGAAGTAAGACCCTAAATTTGACGTTTGAAGCCTCTGTATAGCTTGATAGTCTAACTTTTTATATCTGAGCATATAATCCTTGTCTGAGTTTTAAAATAAAACTAGAACAATTGGAACAAATACTCATTAAATACTGAGGAAATTGTAAATCACAGAGGATAACACATAAATGCTCTTGATCTGTTGGAAATGAGTGTTTAGCATCAACTCAAATGTTGCCTAATACATTAATGGTTGATACACTATTACTGCTTACTTGTTGATACGTTATTGGAACAAGTGATTTCTACATTATTGGTTAGAGAATTGATACATTAATGGTTAATTTTGATACATTATCAGTTGATGATACATTATTGGTCAATTTTTTCTACATTATTGGTTAGCTGATACATTATTGGTTATTGATACGTTAATGGTTGTAACATGCGTGTGCATTCTAATTTCATCTGTTTCAACCTATAACTAAAGCTGTTGAATCAATTCAATCGTAACTACTCTGAACTGGATGTGTATATGTGGTGGTGTACATTTTGGTCTAAGAAGCTTACTGGTAGACAGCCTGACTTTTTTCTCCTGTGGGGTTTATTAACACAAGAAATCTTGGTTAAGACAAGAAAACAATAGAGATGTGACTTTTCCATCAAATCTTTGTGAGATTTCATGTCAATGTTGAAACGAAGTAAGGCAGAACTTAAATCACCAGTGACGAAGTATAAAATCTAGAGAGAAAAGTCCAGAACAGGTGTTAGGTTTGAGAAAAGCTCAGACTGGAGAGCTTTTGTGAATCCAGATCTGCACTGGTCAGAGTCACTTCGGTGAGACTGGATTATATTGTCATAAAACACACAGAATTAATAAACAATCCGGATCTGTGGACCACACATAAATCTGGTTTTATAACCACCAGTTCATTATACAACTAACAATACGGCTAGCATGACGTCACCAATACCCTCTATGTGCGGGAATTGATTAGAAATATCTCTCCCCATCAAAGTTCTGTTTAGAATTGTCAAAGAAAGGCACCATTAGACGAGATTAATAAAACTAATCAGGTTATTGATGGGGGCCTGTCATGCGTGTGTTGGAAGTCATTAGTTCTGATATATTATCTAAAGAAAACAGCATATTGTGAATGTGTCCCGAGCTCTCCAGTAAACAGCCACCTGGGTGATTGGCAGCCATTACTGAACACAAAAAGTCTCTTCCCTGCAAGGCAGAAACATTCAAATGGTCTCCCACTTATATAATGGAGTGCTTTGTGTGAACTCTTCTCTCGGCAGCACGCTCATAATAAGATCTTAATTCTAATGTACAGATTGTGAATTGAAGCAATATCCCTCCACAGACTGGTGTGGGTTAGAAATAGTCCAGTATCAACACACCTTTAGGTGAATTCAATGATTTAGTATTTATCTGACTGTTCTGTGGATTACTTTTACACTGCTTTACACTGGGGTGCCTTGTATCAATAAATGGGCTTTTGAATACATTGATCCTTTCAACAAACAGTCCTTTCTCTCAATTCACTGGTACTGTCATTCCTCACAGATACTTTACCCAGAATGCACCAGCAGAAGACCTCTTCCTGTGGGAAGAGACTGGATATCACACTGGTCAGTGTTCCTCTGATGGACTGACCACCCCATGACGTCACAGTGGTTCTGACGTCACCATACGGCCTCGCAAAGAGAAGAATGCAGTGGGTCCTTCCACCTGACTACCTCCCCAGTAAATGTGTCATTCAGAGGTAATTAGAACCCCAGGCTGGTCACACGGTGTATAAACACTCTGCCACTCAGCTGAAGGCATTCAGTGGATTGTTACACAGTTGTACAGTAACCAGTCAGTCTGCTATTCTCTGCAAAAAGACAAAATGATAAAAGAGCAGTAGTAAGGCTTGTGGTGAGGTGAGATATTCAGTGTGTGTACAGGATACCATCAGACAAGAAACTCATACTGGAATACAGTGCAGACAAGCAGAGAATATTGTGGATACGTTGTAACAGCAGTAATTTGGTGACACGATATGTCCAGGTGTTCCTGTCGCTGTGGGTAGAGGATGCTATAGAACACACGGAACCTCAAACATACAGGTAGACATATGCATGTAATCCACATATATTATCACACTTTTCATTTTATTCCTCAAAACAGCTATTTCTCAGTGATCAGAAAAACCTAATTGCACCACAGGCATCATAAATGTAATAAGAGAGGACTATCTATCACATGTTTTGTAAAGTGTCAGATACTTGTGTTGGATAGTCTAGAATATATACAAAAACACATGTACATGTTTATAAGAAAGACTTTGTTTCTAACACACTGTAAAACATACAGTTCTACACCCATATCATTATATTGTATAATGAAGTAGTACAGTTAAACAAGCAAATGTTTTTGGAAATAGAATTTTTAGACAATTTTCAGGATTTTGGGGGCTTTTGATATTATTATCTGAAGGCTGATGATTTATGTATGAGTTCACAAAACAGACTTCCCAACACAACTGTTTGACAGTTGGCAAAACATGTGATAGTGATCTCTTATGGCACCTGTGAGTGTCTGTAGTTGTGTTTTCCCATGTTTTATATTGGATCACTATCACATAGAGATTTATGTCCCAGTGTGACAACCTCACAGTTTGATTTGAACTGTTTGTCCTAAGACACACAAACAATATCTAAACCATTTGTCCAGTAAATAAAACATTAATTATATATAAAATGCTCTATTATCACACAATGTGTCAGGCTGGGAACTCACAAATTCAGATAAACAATTCATGTATATTAATATGCATAGATTAGAATATCATAATTTTTCAAATAATAAAAACACAATTGGTTATTTTTCGTCTTTTATAATGAGACTTGATAATTGGTAATTGACATAAAACATACATTCATCCATGTATTATTTCTTATTTACACATTATGATCACAAACGTATTCAGGATGTAAGTTTGGTACATGACCTTGACCCCATTTTAATTGTCCTCAATCGTGAATTAAATGATTTACAACAAGTAATTTGTTGAGCACATTACTGCATAATACACCACTTTCTGTACTCCCTCCAAAGTTCAAATTTCAACTAGTTACTATGTCAACAAAAGTGGAGCCAGGCGGAGCCAAAACTCCTACCTCAAGGGAGTAAAGGTAGCTTTGTCCTAGCCTGTGATGAGATGATGATACATTTATCTAACTGAAATATCGGCATTCACTAAATGTATATATGTTACAGTCAATCTGTGAAACCAGTCATTACGCGTAATGACTGAAAGTTTCAGTCATTTCGCGTAATGACTGAAATGACCAGTCATTACATGTAATGACTAAAATTTTCAGTCATTTCATGTAATGACTGAAATATATGGTTCATTTTTACACAGATTGACTGAATTAATTTCAGTCAATATGTGTAATTGATTTAGAGTTGTTTTTCTTCACACCCTTTGCATTATTCAGAACCTTTGTACATTGTTCCCCTGCATTTTGAAAATTTTTGTGCTAGAGAACATTAAACTATTTTAATCAAATAAATAACTTTGGAATTCTCACATGCTTCCTGAATTTATAGGCAGAATTTTCAAACCTAAACGCAGACTTGTGTAATAGACTCTATTGTCATTTTCAAAAATATTTTTAAAATATTGAATGGTTACATGTATCTTATTACATTTTAAATGTTATTTACAGTCTAAATTCATATTTGCAGTTTTAAAACTAAACTCATTGTCATAGAATGAAAATATCTTTTTGTTGTCAATGAAATTTATGTCTTTTTTTGAAGACTAATTCTCATTTATTAATCATAATTTATAATACATTTTGCCTTTTATGTTATTAATTAAAGACTCAGTTCTATTGTGGCAGGTTGTTAGGAAGCAAGAAACCATGAAACTTTTGAAGTGAATCTTGTCCACTGTTACTTGTCCTAATTGCAATGCAGCTCTTTCATCCTGTTTTGTTCTTTCAGGCCTTGTTACTGTTGTTTGACCTCTCCACACAAAGAGCCTGTTTATCAAAGATGGAGTTGACCTTTAATGTTCTAAAATAACTGGGACAACTTAATCGATTCTTTTAATAGTTATTAAAGCCTGAGTAAGATAACTTAGAGCTCTAACTCACACCTGAGTACCATTGTAACTATATATAAATAACCATCAAGATACTTGATTTACTCTATGTTCTTCACTTGGACATACATGTTACACAGAACTTTGTCATATTTTACAAGGGAGTACATATAAAAATGAGGTCATTTTATGACATGAATTAAAAGAAGTGAGGCCTAGTTAAAATAACTGCAGAAGAGTTTGATAATTTGATCATTTACCCATGTTATCACTCAGTAATTATGTCAGAATATGTTCAAATCTGAAGTGATAATTTCATTACCCCTCTTTAGTAATCACATGAGAATGCAATTTAAATTACTAAGTGAGGCCAGACAATTTCATTTTTAGTAAAGCAAGTATTTAAAATCATTTATCACAATTCAGCCATTACGCATAATGACTGGACCTTATTTTCAGTCATTACGTGAAATGACTGAAAATTTTAGTCATTACGCGTAATGACTGGTCATTTCAGTTATTACGCGAAATGACTGAAACTTTCAGTCATTATGCGTAATGACTGGTTTCACAGATTGACTGTAACATATATAAGGCAGTTTAGACAATGCTGTGACGTATATTGTCTAGTTCAATTCCATTTTGATTCTGTTTCTCAGTATATTTTATATCTTTATCACAATGAGCCTTTATTTGAACATCTTAATAGCTAAACACAAAATCCACTCATTCACTTTGTATGTTCTACTGAAAACATGTAGAAATACAAATAGAATGGAGTAAACCAGTAACCTCAGTAGTCTAGTGGTGAGAAGGTTTGGCATCTTATTACAGGTTCTCACCTCTTTGGGTTCGAGTCCCGCACTGACAATGCTAAGAACCTGTCCCAAAATGACCCTGGCTGTTGAATGGGAAGTAAAACCCCAACTTTTGACTTTGGAGTAAGCCAGTTGTTCACACCAAACACCAGTTTGTTCCTTTGGGGGAATTAATGCAAACGTTTTGATTTGTGACTTGTTTAGTATGCTTCTCATGTTCTACCTCAGCAGTTCTCAGCTAAATACATCTGGTTTATCAAAAACAATGTATCAGACAAGTGACAGATCAGAACAAAAAGAACATTTTTTACACCAGAGCAATCTGACCTACTCGCTGGACCCTCAGTCCCTGATACAGTATGCAAAATGTAAATTATCTGGCTGAAATTGTATTCCTTTGTCATTGCACATTGAATTTGTTTAAAATATGCATGATATTTGAGAATTTTATTTAAAAATACAACAGTTATTTACTTATAAAGTCACCACATCAATAGGCAATCATTCTATTCCAGTGTGACAAGATTGAGAGCAGAAAGTAAGTTATTACAAAACCATCAACAACGGAAGTCAGGGGAGAAACGTGTTACTTTTGTAGAATTTACTAAAGGTTATTACAGCATGTTTCAAGGACTCCATTTCACTGTGTATGACAAAAAAAGGTGGTCACTTAACAGAGCCAGTAATTGATGGCTGGAATTGATCGAGATTAATTACTAGAATTTGTTACTGTTCCTTGTTCTAACATTT
The DNA here is from genome assembly GCA_964017235.1 of Sabellastarte sp. h YS-2021. Lineage (NCBI taxonomy): Eukaryota > Metazoa > Annelida > Polychaeta > Sabellida > Sabellidae > Sabellastarte > Sabellastarte sp. h YS-2021. The sequence goes on from OZ024927.1 coordinate 2,054,155, forward strand.
TGCAACACAATGAATTATACTGACACGTAAGGATTTACACTCTCATTGAATCCTCCATGTTGTTTGAGCTATGGTGAATTCTGATGGTTTACATCCAATTAATTTTGCATCCCTTCATATTCAGTCATGCTGCAGTTTGATAGCTTATCTTTGCTTTTGTATTCCTCCATGTTTCAGCTATGGTGAAGATTGGTGGTTTACATCTCATATTTTTGTATTTTTCCACCTTTCAGCCATGGTGAAGGTTGATGGTTTACATCTTATTGTTTTTGTATTCCTCCATGTTTCAGCCATGGTGAAGTTTGAGGAGCTGTTTCAGGATGCGGATGAGAACGGGTTTAAGGCTGACAGGAAGAAGCGTGTGGGTGGATACATCCTGGGAAGGACACTGGGTGAGGGATCCTTTGCCAAAGTCAGGCTTGGTACACACATCACAACCAATGAAAAGGTAGATGTCAAGTGTTGGCACATTGTGGAGCATTATACCTCCACCCCAGTGGTAAAGTTATGCAGAAGTTGTTTGAGAAATAGTGATATTTACTTAATTTTTACCTGAGTATGTATTATCACATTACTTGTTAATTGCGTGAAACTTACCATGCAAAGATAAAGCTGTTATGATTTAACTGTCTGATGTAACAGACACATGAAGAGATTCACACAAGTTTTGTTGTTGTTTGGCCGACAGACAGTAGACAGGGTTTAATGTGTCACTGAAACTTAATGAAATGTATTTTATTAGACACATCTCATAAGTGCCCTCAATGACATCAGGATCTCTGTAGAATTTTGGAAAACTCACTCCAGGTGGTAAAAATTAATCAAACCTGAAAGAATCCTGAAGGAGGCAATATTAAAGGCAGGTCTCTCACAAAGGAAACATACATTGAATAAAGGATTGTTAGAAATGACTCTTCAGTCCGTTACAGAGTTGATTATGGATGTGCATTCCATTAACTCAAAGCTTTTATTAGAGCATTGAGTGACTTGTCGCCTCAGGCCTTGAAACTCTAGCTCTCTCAGAGTATTGCTCCTCAGTCTGTCCATATGTGGACACTGTGCATTCTTCTCACTGACTGGGGACTTGTGGGAAGAGTTCAATAACTTCAACAATAACATCCCATATGCCAGAAATAACACATCAAAGAGCCACAAAAACTATATATCTTTACAAACAAGCAATCAATTAGAATGAACTCTGTAACACCACAACAAAACACTACTTAAATTGAACAGAATGAGAAATATGTATTTACTGGCGACTTAAAATAGTTTAAAATATATATGTTTTGATAAAGTGTTAAGAAGTAGCGAGTGATTAAGTTACTGGACGTTTTTGCAGAAAACTTAAGGAAATTTATTAAAAGTTGATTTTAAATGTTGAGAAAAGGGATTATTATGATTAAACACCCTACTATAGTGGCACATCTACTGGACAACATTTTCAAAGTTCCACAACAAAGGAAACTGAAACAACATGGTGTTTTAAAATAAACATTTTATACTTCTTTTTCACATCAAATCACAGCAATTGGTTTTATTTCATAATGTCCATTCTATGTACCATACATTGTGACATTTATCAATTTCTCTATCTTATTATACATAAAAATGCTGATTTTATAGCCCACATATTTATAGTCCAGTTGTCACAGGTCTGACGATATCTTACACCACCACAAGCTATTTCCATGAGTGTTGTTCAATCCATACAGAAAAACTTTGGATAATTAATACCAAAACACATGTCCTATTTTTTAATTTGTAAATGTACTGTCCACCAGTAGCAGACTTAATTTACAGTTTGAAACGAGAAAATATTATTAATATGAATAAGTGTGCAGTGGAGTAAACATGAATGCGAGACAGCACGGATTTGAGTTTGTTCCCATGCCAGTTTGCATGCATTTGACTTAGTATGAATGTTGCTTGGTATGCACTGAGTTAATATAAATTGGAGATAGCTCACATTCTAGATTACATGAAGGTGAGTTAGGATGCACTGAGTTAGTATCAATTGAAGTTAGCTCACATTCCAGGTTGTATGAAGGTGATTAGGATGCACTGAGTTAGTATCAATTGAAGTTAGCTCACATTCCAGGTTGTATGAAGGTGATTAGGATGCACTGAGTTAGTATCAATTGAAGTTAGCTCACATTCCAGGTTGTATGAAGGTGAGTTAGGATGCACTGAGTTAGTATGGATTGAAGTTAGCTCACATTCCAGGTTGTATGAAGGTGATTAGGATGCACTGAGTTAGTATCAATTGAAGTTAGCTCACATTCCAGGTTGTATGAAGGTGATTAGGATGCACTGAGTTAGTATCAATTGAAGTTAGCTCACATTCCAGGTTGTATGAAGGTGATTAGGATGCACTGAGTTAGTATCAATTGAAGTTAGCTCACATTCCAGGTTGTATGAAGGTGATTAGGATGCACTGAGTTAGTATCAATTGAAGTTAGCTCACATTCCAGGTTGTATGAAGGTGATTAGGATGCACTGAGTTAGTATCAATTGAAGTTAGCTCACATTCCAGGTTGTATGAAGGTGAGTTAGGATGCACTGAGTTAGTATCAATTGAAGTTAGCTCACATTCCAGATTGTATGAAGGTGAGTTAGGATGCGCTGAGTTAGTATCAATTGAAGTTAGCTCACATTCCAGGTTGTATGAAGGTGAGTTAGGATGCACTGAGTTAGTATCAATTGAAGTTAGCTCACATTCCAGGTTGTATGAAGGTGATTAGGATGCACTGAGTTAGTATCAATTGAAGTTAGCTCACATTCCAGGTTGTATGAAGGTGATTAGGATGCACTGAGTTAGTATCAATTGAAGTTAGCTCACATTCCAGGTTGTATGAAGGTGATTAGGATGCACTGAGTTAGTATCAATTGAAGTTAGCTCACATTCCAGGTTGTATGAAGGTGAGTTAGGATGCACTGAGTTAGTATCAATTGAAGTTAGCTCACATTCCAGATTGTATGAAGGTGAGTTAGGATGCGCTGAGTTAGTATCAATTGAAGTTAGCTCACATTCCAGGTTGTATGAAGGTGAGTTAGGATGCACTGAGTTAGTATCAATTGAAGTTAGCTCACATTCCAGATTGTATGAAGGTGAGTTAGGATGCACTGAGTTAGTATGAATTGAAGTTAGCTCACATTCCAGGTTGTATGAAGGTGAGTTAGGATGCACTGAGTTAGTATGAATTGAAGTTAGCTCACATTCCAGGTTGTATGAAGGTGAGTTAGGATGCACTGAGTTAGTATCAATTGAAGTTAGCTCACATTCCAGGTTGTATGAAGGTGAGTTAGGATGCACTGAGTTAGTATGAATTGAAGTTAGCTCACATTCCAGGTTGTATGAAGGTGAGTTAGGATGTACTGAGTTAGTATGAATTGAAGTTAGCTCACATTTCAGGTTGTATGAAGGTGAGTTAGGATGTACTGAGTTAGTATGAATTGAAATTAGCTCACATTCCAGGTTGTATGAAGGTGAGTTAGGATGCACTGAGTTAGTATCAATTGAAGTTAGCTCACACTCCAGGATGTATGAAGGTGAGTTAGGATGCACTGAGTTAGTATGAATTGAAGTTAGCTCACACTCCAGGATGTATGAAGGTGAGTTAGGATGTACTGAGTTAGTATGAATTGAAGTTAGCTCACATTCCAGGTTGTATGAAGGTGAGTTAGGATGCACTGAGTTAGTATGAATTGAAGTTAGCTCACATTCTAGATTACACGAAGGTGAGTTAGGATGCACTGAGTTAGTATGAATTGAAGTTAGCTCACATTCCAGGTTGTATGAAGGTGAGTTAGGATGCACTGAGTTAGTATGAATTGAAGTTAGCTCACACTCCAGGATGTATGAAGGTGAGTTAGGATGCACTGAGTTAGTATGAATTGAAGTTAGCTCACACTCCAGGATGTATGAAGGTGAGTTAGGATGTACTGAGTTGGTATGAATTGAAGTTAGCTCACATTCCAGGTTGTATGAAGGTGAGTTAGGATGCACTGAGTTAGTATGAAATGAAGTTAGCTCACATTCTAGATTACACGAAGGTGAGTTAGGATGCACTGAGTTAGTATGAATTGAAGTTAGCTCACATTCCAGGATGTATGAAGGTGAGTTAGGATGCACTGAGTTAGTATGAATTGAAGTTAGCTCACATTCCAGGTTGTATGAAGGTGAGTTAGGATGCACTGAGTTAGTATGAATTGAAGTTAGCTCACATTCCAGGTTGTATGAAGGTGAGTTAGGATGCACTGAGTTAGTATGAATTGAAGTTAGCTCACATTCCAGGTTGTATGAAGGTGAGTTAGGATGCACTGAGTTAGTATGAATTGAAGTTAGCTCACATTCCAGGTTGTATGAAGGTGAGTTAGGATGCATTTGAATCAATCTACTTGTGGCATGGTCAGATTTTTCTGCTGCAAACTAACAATTTTTATGTGTTGAGTGAAGGTGTAGTATTCACACAATGCATGCATCACAAATACATGTTACTTCAGTGTGCATACAAAGAAGTAACTGTAGAGTTAACTAAAACTTGTTAAAGGCTAATACTCCATATATTTGCAAAACTATATTTGTAAAGTGTAAAAAATAGAAAGATTCTGGCCATTCCACTTTGATGAGTAATTTGTGATTTGTTTGAATCTATTTTGAGCCACCAAATGGAGCTCTTTCAGTCCTGTATATTGTGTGTGTGGACACATACCCATTTATGTGAAGACTATAGGGCTTTTAAGCATTTGTACAAATACCTCCCAGTTAAAATAACTTAAACACTCATAAGCTTGACTACTGTTATGTGAATGTACACAGAGGTGAAAGGCTGAGCAGCCAATTACTAGTGCAAACAATGTTCTGCAAACAATAACACAGGTCACCAGGTCACAAAGCTTTTAGAACCTCACAGAATATTAACTGGAAAGAGTTATTTGCCACAATCCAATACAGTATATTGACAGACTCCCTGCTATTTTATTATTTATTCACACTGGGGGGTTATATAATATAAATATTATAGTTTATATATAAACACACTGTAATGCAATAAAGCACTCTAGAGTTCACGAAAAGTTACAGATAATAAATAATTCATTCCAATTCAGCATATATCAACATACGACATTCACTTAGAGTATATCCTCACGTAACCTGACCTGTTACAAGGAACACAGTCCTATCTTTGGAACCAACTAGATTTTTACAAATACTCTGTTGTTGTGAAAATACAGCCATATACCACTCTAAAAACAAGGCTTTGACCCGTTATCTTGAAACAGAATTACGACAAGCTTGTTAATAAGTTCAACTTGTAAACTACCCAGTAAACATTAGAAACGTTTTAAAATGGTTTAAACGTTTACAAAACGTTTTTAAAACCTATTTAACTCTATTTTATGAGTTTCTAAACGTTTCCAAGTAAACATTTAAGCTGCAAAAGACGTTTTATAAACATTCTCTATGAAAACGTTTTCAGTGAAAACATTTATTAAATGTTTATAAAATGACTCAAGAAACTAGGTTTGACTGGAAACATTTTTTAAACATTTATAAAATGGCCGAAGAAATGAAAGTTATGCTAGAAATGTTTTTAAAGCATTCATCATGAAATCGTTGATAAACAGTACACCAAAAATGTTTAAATAACATTGTTTGATCAAATGTTTCAAAAACGTTTTTATACCCATATTTCCAGAATGCTTATTAAACCTTTACCTTCAAACATGTCCAAAAAAAGATGGCGGTGAGCAGTAATATGGGATTTTAGAGGACTTTGTCAAAAATTGCCCCACATGCAATCCCTAAAATTAAGAATTGAATAGGGCACAATTTCTAAGCCACTATCTTACAATTTTAGACATAAAAATAATATTTTCATCAGTGAACAACCTTAAAAAGATATTGAATTTGACCTCTGACCCCATTATTATTCAGACATTATTATGTTTATTTGTAATGTTTTTCTAACATTTATCATTAAACTTTGACAAACCTTATTGAAGAAACATTTTAAAAATATTCTATTTTTCATTTTTTAACCTTCGCAAAACGTTTCGAAATGTGCAGCCATTACCTATTGCATGTGGACCACAACAACTCTGCTATTTCTGAAAAATGTTAATGATATATGTAATACTTGTCAGATGTTAAAGTTTATGTTTGCTGATGATACCATACCAAGACATAAACATTACAGAGGACACAATAAATTCAGACTTTCTGCACCTGTCAACATTGTTTACCGCAAATTGTCAATAAATGTTGATAAAACTACATTCATATTTTTAGCAAAGGTTAAAAGTGTCCACATAGAGTTGATGTTTCAATTTATAATGTTAAAATATCTCAAACACATGTTACAAAATTTCTAGGGGTTTCGCCTGATGAATATCTATCTTGGACAAAGCAGAAGAAATGTTTATTTAACATTACCTCAAGTATTGTATTGTACTGTATTTGTGGGGCAAGACTGCAACAAAAAAAGACAAAAACAAGATTAAACGAATTAGTAATATTACCAAAAAAAAGCAATAAATCCAACTGTAAAATGTAACCCCAAAGTGGATCATTGAAACTAAACATCATGAAATTTACAGATCTATATTTTTTTCTTTTTTAAATCTTGTCATGATGTATACGAGCTGTTATGAACAAGTGCCAATGAAAGTAAAATCCATGTTTTCAAAATCTTGAGATGGACACATAATGGGAGGCAGTATAATCAAAACTATATTCCAAAATATAAATCTGACGTGAAAGGATCATTCTTTACACTTGTTCGTTCAAATATATACAAATGCATTAAAACTGAATTTAAAGTACGTAAGTGACTGACTACACTCATTCAAACAAAAATAATTAACAAATAAACCCATTTAATTCTTTTTTTCGTAGTTTCTAATACAGATAAAATAAAAGCATCAGTTGACATCCAGGGTTCTAATCCTCTACATGGCGCCGTCTGAGATTCACCTTTCCATCCTTATCTGGTGAGTGGGATGTAAACCTTTGACTACAAGACACAGTGTTGATCCTGTATTAAGTACCTTGCCTTGTATTTTCAAATATTTCCAATGTTTCTTGTGCTGTCAGGTTGCAGTGAAGGTGATTGACAAGAAAATGATTGCAAAGCGAGAATATGTGAAGAAGAATATGCGACGTGAAGCGGTGATGTTACAGCGACTCAGTCACCCTAACATCGTGGAACTGGTGGAAGTAATGGAGACAGAAAACTCCTTCTATATTGTTACTGAGTTGGCAGAGGGTGGTGACTTCATGAAGTACCTCACAGACAGGTACTGTGGTAATGGTACACCTGTTTTTTCAGTGTGCGGTCATCACTGGCCTAGTGGTTAGTAAGTTTAGCATCTAATCACAGGCTCTCACCTCTGTGTAGGTTTGAGTCCCAAAATGGCCAATGTCGATGTCCCATTATGACCCTGGCTGTGTAACAGGATGTAAACTCAACTTAGACTGGTGACAGGTAGTAAGGGTACTACACAAAGTACCTCAATAACAGGTACTTTTACAAAGAGGCAACATCATGACTCAGTGGTATGGTTATATATAATTTTGTACATTACTGGTACTGTTACAAATGTCTGTAAGGTCCGAGTGGTGTGGTTATAAATTCACTTGCTCCGTATTTTTCAAAATTTGCCCCAAATACCCTCACTCTTCACCACATCATACCAGCACAGTGTGCAAATCGTTATGCAATAGCATGTAGCGGAACACTTTGGAAAAGCTCTGCATATATTTAGTTTATCACTTCATTTATCACTTTACATGACAGCTGTAAATTGTATTCTCCACTTGCCTGGGATGAGGAATTATATAACGGCCTAAATTTCAAACTCACCACAGGTTTCCTCCCAAGTGTTTATCTGTTTACTATTATTTCAGTAAACTGCTAAAGTTGGTATTCTTATATTTATTAATTAGCTAATTATCTCCATAAAATTTCTTCACAGCTAAAATTTAAATTTAGACATATTTTTAAGTGTAAGGTTGGGCTAAAAGTGAGAGATTCAAAAGTGAGAGTTCTGTGAACTGTGTCAAAATATTGTACATGTATGCAGTACCTTCACACATATAAACACACAGCTACAAGGCTATGCATGTCAGAGGTAGTGATGACAGTCCAAAAGCATTGGTGTGTTTGTGAGGGGAGAAACAACATCCAAATCTTGGACGTGGCTTGGCACTTATTCCATAGACTAGTAGCTTGAGTAATGTTACAAAGTTAGTACTATCAGAAAGCCAGTCCTGTATTTTAGCTGTAGTACTGAGTGGTGTAACAAGCTTGAGAAAATGTTGAGCTTGTTGTTATGAGTTTTATGGCTGAGAGTGACATGTACATTTCTGTTACAGAAACTGTCTGGATGAGTCGGAGACTAGAAAGTTCATGCGACAGATCGTGTCTTCAGTAGATCACATGCATCGCTCCGGTGTGCTACACAGGTCAGTTTGATATTCAGACCATACAACTGATATTTGGTCTCATAAAAGACAGTTATTTCTGTATATTTGTTGAAGGATGACTCAAAACATTTCAACCAATTATAGTAAGGGTTTGCAGTGTCTGTAGTGTGGTTCAATAGTAGATTACTGTATGCTCCCACACTGGAATGGAATCCATCTGGTGAAGACAATTCATTGCACTTTATTTAAGTAAGAAACTGTTTCATTTAAAACCAATGAGTTGTATTTACTACTAACTATTTCAACCTGCAAATGAGAAGAGGAACAAAAACTGAGCAATGAATCCCAGTGAATTGACCTGCACTGAGAGTATATCAATCTTTTCAATGATGGCAGGCCTTCTGGTCACTTTGATGTCATTGTGCTTCTTCTAATGAAATAATAACACCACATTAACCCCCTGTGTATTGTATACCAGATTACAGATAAATAGGCTGATTTGGACACTGAAGTCTTTTTGTGTGATGGATGTATCAGGAGTCTTTGATTTCAAAAACACGGGTTGTCTTATTTATATTGCATTCTATGAGCACAATGACTTGGGAATATATTCTCTGTGGAATTTATTATCAGTGAAATAATAGTATGACCTTGTTGCCAGAGACTGATCGTTATCCACGTTCACATTATCTGTAGAAAAAAAAGAAAATTAAAGCCTTCTTACAGAAAGGATAACTATAGAAGTTATCCTTTCTCTATGTTTTTAACAGCGTGAGTTGGACATGATTTCAGTGTGAACACTCCATTTGTTCTTGTAATTCTGCAACTGTATGTTCCCAGTTGTGGCCTAAACTCTACAACTAGGAACATACTCTACAATACCTAGTAGAGTTTTTACATTGTACACCAGTGGGAAGTAAGCTGGGTAGTTACATGCCTAATATGACAATGCCTGATTTAAATAAATTTTGAGGGGTGACAACTTTATATATGTGTAGAGCAATATTTGTGTACACATCTAAAACTGGACAATATGATGTATTGTCTGTTGGAACTGTTAAGGACTGGCCAGTATTATGACATGTCAAGTGGCTGGTTATAGAAAGTGTGTGGTGCCTGTTATTTTGACAAATTGGTGCATGTGTGATCTTGCTAAACTGTGATCACATTAGTGAGCCACATTAGTGGGTAAATTAACTATTTGAGTTTTGAAAGTGAAGCGATACATGTCATAAGTCATGCCAGCCCCTCAGTTATTGATTGGAAACTGGGGAAAAGCCCTACAAAGAAAAGTCCTACAGGAGAAAAGCGCTGCAGTTTTTTATATCCATTTTTATAGAAAAGCATACACTATTCTCTAGATCTTGAAGAAAGCCCTATACATCATGTTCAGTTTACAAATGAAAGGGTTCATCATTACTTAAAGGGTATTTCAATTGCTATTCAAACTAACCAGTGCTGTAATTTTCAATCCTAATGCCCCTTTGTAGTTTCAGAAACAATAAAATAAATTAATTTGTTAGCAAGGTAAAACCCCTCTGGATTACAATTACTCAATCTCTAGGTGATAACTGATTAAAAAAGAATGTTGCAGTGAAATCTTCAAGTGGAAATGGAGTTTGTTCCAGAATTTTTACAGTCAGTTGAACTTAGAATTTGTTCTTGAAGATTGGGATTTATTTACTTTCCTTTCATTAGTAATACAATATTTTTAATATGTTATTTGCATTGTGAATGTTAAAGTAGTTCTTTATATTTTTGCTTGCAGAACAATAAATATGTATGTCACACAAATACTCAAAATAATAATATGTATGTCACACAAATACTCAAAATAATAATAATTTTGAAATTATAAAAGTGATATATAACTGTGAAACAGTTTATGTTTGTACATTGTACTATCTGAAAAGGACTTTTATCCACAGTCTCAAAAATGGTGTAGGGCATTTCTCGATGGGGGAGTCAACAAATTGTGTGACTTTTCTCTGTATGGATTTTCTCTGTAGGGCTTTTCTATACTTTACACAATGAAAAAATTAGTGCAGAATATTTTGGAAAAAGGCAGTACTAAGAAATTGTTATTTCTGTAACTTGATCAATTTTACACACCAGTGAAATATGTATTATCCTTAAAATTCTGGTGTCTTTATTTTAGGCTCTGTGAAATGAATTCTGGTAGACATGTTATAAATAATGTTTCCTCAAACTTAACAATAGTTCAATAGTGATATTTTAAAACAATGACCCACACCCTAGTTTATCATATTATCAATTCAGTGTACCAATACATCTAGCCTTGCCTATGTGCTTTACCAGAGCGCCTGGCTCAATGCTTTATTTTTATTTATTTTGGGTTTTACGTCACTTTGAACACTGTACAGGTCGTATTACGACGGGTAGTTGGAATAGCAGAGGAAACCAGTACTTTCAGTTCGTTAGGGTTCTGTACTGTAAACTGCCAACCAACGGCAAGCAACTACCAGCTTTCCCACTTGAGACCGTGCCAGGAACCAAACCCTGGCCTCAGAGGTGGGAGGCCACTCTGTTACCACTCTGCCACTGTGCCCCCCCCCCCTCCCCCGGCTGAATGCATAAAATAAGTCTGTACAAATATTATGTTGGCTTTTAAATGAAACATAAAAACTTGGTATTTGATCTTGGACCTTAGCTAATAGGGTTTGGATTGAACTAAGTAGAATATAATGTAAATGTTATGCTGATTCCTTTGAAAATTAATTATGTTTTGTACAGGTCAGATTGTTTTTTTCAGTTACACTTAGTTCCAGTATTCAATTTGCTGTTGAAAAAATATAAAAATACAGAAAAATATAAAAAATATTAAACATAAAACATATCTCAGAGCCTAGAAGAAGACTACCCCAAATCAAAAGGTGTACAATATTCTACATACATGTTCCTTTGTTTGTTTGTGGTTTTACGTCACTTTTAACACTGTACAGGTCATATCACGACGGGTAGTTGGAAGGGCAGAGGAAACCAGTACATATAGTTCGCTAGGGTTCTGCACTGTAAACTGCCGACCAACGGCAAGCAACTACCAGCTTTCCCACTTACGGCCATGACGGGGATCAAACCCAGGCCGCAGAGGTGGGAGGCGAGTGTGTTACCACTCTGCCACTGTGGCCCCTCATGTTCCTTTGTATTAATCATTTGCATAGTGATGAACAGTCATATTTGGCCCTGTTGTTTGGGAAATGTGTACCAAGTCCTTCATCCCTCCAACATAATGGATTCATATTAAAATTTTTGTTGTTAATGAGCTTAAATACCCCTTGTATACCACCAACCACCCATACTACCATTGATGGTTACTTCAAGCGCCACCCACATGCCTGTTAAATGATTTCATTGGTAATTTACAAATAGGTCAGTGTACTACCCCGGGTAGGAATGGTTACAATGTAAAAACTCTATTTAAACAACTAGCTACCTATTGGTCAACACTAGCCTTTCATCCGGCTAAATTAACAATATAAAATACATGGTTACCTATTGATCAACACTAGCCTTTCACCAGGCTCAATGAATAGCATAAACCACATGGTTACACAATATCTGTGTGTCAACATACATAAACGTTCACATTGTCTCAGACAAGATCAGTTTGGTCTTAAGTTAGATACAGAGTGCTTGCAGTCACATATTTCTCAGATTGTCAACAAAGTACCTCAAAATGGAATAATTGCCTCGATTCATTGGCTTTTTATCTTGATTCAACATAAGGTTGTCTTTATTGAAGTACTATTTTGATGATTTAAGTCAACCCCCTCAATCTCTCCCATTTAGAGTTGTTGAAACCGGGTGTCTGCCAGTCTGATAACTGCTAGCTCAGTCATCATGAGTCACCTTATTTGTACTGTATTTGTATTAACTTCTTTAGTTTTATCTTTAAGGACACCTTACATTTATGTTGTTTGATAAACTCAAGTGTAATGGTGAAACAGTATGTGTTCCAGTTAAATTATTAAATTTTAATGTTTAACTCTGACATCAATAATATAAAAAAGACATAGTAGGTTAATACGTTGAGATATTTTTCTCAAAAGATTGACGTTTTATGTGGAGATTTACAGAGGAAATGAGTGAGGTCCCACAACACTTCCGTACAAAGAAACATCTTCAAACCAGGCCGGGCTGCAAAAACAAAAACATTGTGAATTTTCAAATTAACAAATTTGTCATCATTTGTCAAACTGATGAACAGAAGTGTGGAAATTCAAACTGACGGAACCATTATAAACATATTTCAACAATTAAGAGTCTATATAATGACAGTTACTGGTCTTATGTGACATGATATGGTGTTAAGAAAGATAAATGCATAAATAAATGCATTAATAATTCCAGGCAGATGATTTTATTGTTAAAATACAACGCTGTTCCTTTGAAACATAAAGACGCAAAAGTCAAAGGTTTATGTGTATAGTTTTGTCAATATATAAATAGTAACCAGAATGCAATTATATGTCTTCATTTCTGATGTTTATAAGTGTGGCTACCCATATGGTTACCTGTATGCCTGTAGGCACCAGTTTATTTGCTCACCAACAAATAAAGTGTTTTTAAGCAGTTCAAACATGGTTAACATATGAATAGTTTGGGAAGCCATTGTGAATATTTCAGAGAGACATGGAGTGTGGTAACCCAACCCAATCACAAATATTCACGTATTTATGGACTTATTACATTTCTCTTTGCAGAGATTTGAAAATTGAAAACCTTCTGTTGGATGCCAATCATGACATGAAGATTATAGGTGGGTGAAGATTTGACCTTGAATAATTTATAATAGTTGTGTGTTCATTATAAATATGCTTAGCACTCTACACAAACCAGCAATTCCACTGAGACTCATTCTTGTGTCAGAATCTCTTTTATTACAAAATATTATGGTAAATTTTACAACAAATAACAGAATATAATGACCACCTTATGCACACCACAAGATTATTTCATAGATGACTGACTGAATTAGAATATAAAAAATAGTCAAACCAGATGGGAGGCAAATCAAGTGGAGCTTTACCAATTCTTTGTTGCTTCAGAAACAATAACACCCAACCACCCCAATATAAGACACTTAGTGACACTTAGGTGCATTTCACCAGCTGTCCTATATTGGTGAACCATCTGAACCGAACTCAACAGGGTCACTGGTAAGGTGCCTATCACAATCATATCTGACCCCCATCTTTTGCACACTTATGGGGCAGTTCCACTTCTGTGACTGGATTCTAAACTTGTTCCTAATTCTACAAAAAATGAGGATTGTGGCATGTTTTCCCGGCAGGGAGGGGACATACAGTTGCCATCTGAAATCTTTTTTGATCACTCCCTCACTCAAAATGAGAGTTTACAACTCATACAATAACTTCCCATTTAACTTAACGATTGGAACCCGATTTTCCCAAGTCTGTTCAAGATAATTATACAATCGTTACGATGTCTTTATAAATGTGCCTGAATGGCTGTATAATCAATACGCATGGGTAGACAATCAAAAAGGGTGAGTTCCCGATTGGAATGACTGAATAAATTGCTTAAGGATAGTTTTTCCAGCTGTTTCTACAGGATCAATGCCTTACCATACCCTCATTGCTGAACCTCAGAACCAGGACCAGCCCTCCTACAGAAACCAGAGGTTTTTCCATAGCTGGAACAGACTTTTACTGCAGCACTTCAGAGGGAAAGGACCTGTTTCCAAGAACTCAGAGTCCAGGACTCAAGTTAGCAATCACCTTGAGGCACCTTACTACTGAGAATTCACCCTCCCTGCAGTATAACTTTCAAGTAGGTCCGTCAATGATTACATGATTCATACCTGATGTCTTCGATGTTATAATTCAGTGCTACCACAGTCAAACTCAGCCCCACCATCTCTGATAAGTGGAAGCTGATTGAGCAGGACTTCAGACAGCGACAGAATGTACCACATGATATCAGTGCCCTTGATGGCAAGCATATTCCACTGAGATGAAAACATAGTGGAAGTCTTTATGGGCATATCCCATGGGGAATCCCTGAGTTAACAATAGACCCAAAGTGAGCTACATCATCTCTGGGATGATGCGTTTTCCTCATAAAACACTTTTCCCAAAGAAATATAGGGTTTAATGAATGTGTCTACAACTACCGAATTAGCTGTGGAAGGAGGGTAGTTGGAAATGCCTTGGTATTATAACCAGTAGGTTCAAAGCCCTGCAATCAAAAATGCAACAAGAGACTCATATTTTTGCCTGGAGTGCTGGCATGTGTGGTTTTGAACATTCTCCTACAGAGGTGTGTATTGAACCCAAAACAGCCCAGGAAGGCCAGGCTCTGCTAAAGGGTAATGATCTACCATATATTGACAGGATGCTACCAATGCACAGAGGAACATTCTTGTCATTCAGCTATCCACCTGACAGCATGACTGGTATGACTGTGATTGCTGTGACAATACCCTTGTTCTTTAATGGCCAGAGTGCTGGGATCAATCCCCAACTAGACTTGGGGAATTAACCTCTTTTATTTATTTATTATTATTATATATATAATTTTTTTTTTTTTTTTTTTTTTTTTTTGGGGGGGGGGGGGGGGGGGGGTTAGTGGGGGCAAGTGGTTTGAAACCACCTACATATGTTTTGGGGGACCAGGTTTTTTGTGAGAGGGGCTATTTCTCCCATGGTTTCCCTGTTGTATTTCTTCACTTGATTTTTTTTATGCTAGGGGCTGGAAATGACACAACTTTCGACAGTATTAATTGAGATGTTTTCATTGACTGGGCATCACCTTCCATTTATCAGAAAGGACTTGGTCAAAGTTTTGTATGAATGCAAGTACATATATGAGTTAAGTTTGGGGTTTCTGCTTTTGGGTTTTCCTGTTTTAAACACTCTGCTGATAAATGGTTTTGCAATGATTGTGCCGTGAGAAGGGTCTTTAAGAGTTTCAGCATGAGCTAGAGTTGGTCGTCAGTGGTGCTGAAATCCCTGCTGCTTCTCAGTGGCAGTAGAGTAAAGGTGTGTGGTGATTGGTTAGCTCTCTCCTGCCGATGTGTTGGGCAGTGCTCTCTTGGAGAGGGAAACAAACTGTCCACAGACACTACAGAGGGTGGGTCAACTGGTATTGTAGGCATGAGACATGAGATGGCTACATGTGTTGCATTGCTCTATGGTCTGGAGCAGGCTGTACTGTTGTCTGGTGAAATTACTGTGGTGGTCAATTTTCTGTACTGGCTGATGGATTTTCATTGCTGGTTGTTGTATTTATTGTACTGCCTGATGGACTTTCAGTGCTGGTTGTTGTATTTATTGTACTGGCTCATGGACTTTCATTGCTCGTTGTTGTATTTATTGTACTGGCTGATGGACTTTCAGTACTGGCTGTTGTATTTATTGTACTGGCTGATGGACTTTCAGTGCTGGATGTTGTATTTATTGTACTGACTGATGGACTTTCATTGCTGGTTGTTGTATTTATTGTACTGGCTCATGGACTTTCATTGCTGGTTGTTGTATTTATTGTACTGGCTGATGGACTTTCAGTACTGGCTGTTGTATTTATTGTACTGGCTGATGGACTTTCAGTGCTGGATGTTGTATTTATTGTACTGGCTGATGGACTTTTGATGGCTGGTGGACTATCAGTGGCATTTGGATTTGCTATGCTGGCTGATAAACTTACTGTGCTGGCTCACGTACTTGATGCGCTGTCTGCTGTCTGTACTGTCTGAAGTGGGTGCTACTGCTGCCATAGTGAGCGCTGAACTGGGCACTGCTGCAGTGGCTGTGAAATTCGCTGATTAGTCACACGCTACTGGGGAAAGGGGTAGTTGGTCTCACTGTGGTCACTGTGACCAGGTCAGAGGCTGGCTATGTGCGAGCAGTTGATACTGTGGCCTCAGATGCGGACTTGAATGTACTTGGCTGTGAGATGTCTGTGGATGTGCAGGAATCTAAAATGATCTCTAACCCATTGCTGGCAACATGTTAAATGCGTTACCTCCTGGCCAGACTATGATTGCTGTTAATCATCCTTTTGTAACGAAAACCATTTTTTACAAGCCTCTTTGCCCAGATCCCACTTTGCGCACAACTGATCCCACAGGGCATGTCTCTGCAGGGATCTCTGTAATTCATCAGTCTCTTAATGTAAATAAAACAGTCACAATTTGGAGTCCCTGTTCCTCAGTAAAAAACACAGAAGCTCTCCTCCCCTTCGTTGCTACTGGTTTTAATTCTGCACAAGTCTGTATGTCCTGATCCTCCCAAGCAGCTTAACAATCTTTAGCTTTTAGCATCAAGCAGCTTTAAAATCCTACTTAAAATCAGCTCACAGAGCTAATCACCAAATTCTCTCATTATGTCCTGTTAATTTGCAAAGTTTCAAGTACCACCAAAAAGTAGTATTTATCCAAACATAGATGTTGCCTCCTCAAAATCTAGCCAAGAAATAATGAAAACTTCACTATTGCAGGATTTATATACACACTCGTGCCACTTTGAAGTGATCTTTCAAATCGAAAACGTATCACAAAGACACCCGGAAGCAATCTTACCTAATCTTTTTGATGGTATACCCCAATCCTAATGTTTGGGATGGACCAATCCTAATGTTTGGGATGGATTATTTAAAATCCTATAAAACTCAGTGCGTTTAGGGAGGAAATCTGATGCGCTGATTCACTGGAAAACAAATCAAAATGTTAAGAGGTTTGCAATTGGTTTGAAATGAATAAGATTAACCAATTGAGAACATGTTTACAATCACTATATGAATGGCAAGATAGGTTAAGATCTCCTTAAAATCTTTCAGATGGGTTTACCGGCAATGCAATAGGTTTAAGTTAGGTTCTAGGTTCCCAATTGAAAAATTTGATCACAGATGGTTTACAATAATTTCAAAACGCTGAAAAGAATATTAATGGGGGAGGATGATCGACATAGTGGAGCCGCCATGTTACAGAATATGAGAGATTTAATAATTAAGGCATAATGCAAGGTCAGACAAATCAATCAATCTCATCATCACCTGGATATTAAACTGGATTTCAGACTTTGGATTGAGCAACCATTTTGATGGGGAGAACCTGCTGACAACTCAGTGTGGGTCACCTGCATATGCTGCACCTGAAATCTTTGGTAAGCAGGCCTATGGATCTGCAGTGGATGTCTGGAGTATGTAAGTACTTATAAAAACTTCAAAGTCATTGACAGTTGTGTAGAGGTGAATTTTTGTCTGTTTGTTTCACATTTAGGAAGTTTACAGAATCTTTCAAAGACAATAATTCTGCCTGAGGTGAAAAGCAGTGCATACAAGTGGGTCATATTCTGTAGTGTAGTCCTTTGCAAGCATGTACACAGAGGTCCCCAGTGGCCTAGTGGGTCAGCAGGTTTGGCATCTAATCACAGGCTGTAACCTCTATGTGGGTTTGACTCCCACAAGTGACAATGTTGGTCCCACTAAGACCATGACTGTAAATGTAAAAACCCCAACTTTGCAAGCATGTACATAGATTTAGGGATTACTTTCTCAT
This sequence comes from Sabellastarte sp. h YS-2021, assembly GCA_964017235.1. Classification (NCBI taxonomy): domain Eukaryota; kingdom Metazoa; phylum Annelida; class Polychaeta; order Sabellida; family Sabellidae; genus Sabellastarte; species Sabellastarte sp. h YS-2021. The sequence continues at coordinate 2,072,127 of OZ024927.1, forward strand.
TATTTCCTCATTTCTTTCTTTTTTTCTGAGAAGTTTTCAGCCTAAAGCAAGGATTTTTAGTTTCATATGACGAAAACAAGGAAATAGTGGCTTTTAGGCACTTGGTCTGCTGACGTTTCTGAGATAACTAGATAGAAAGTCTAGAGGTGGAACTTGCATGACATCAGGAACTAACAGAGTCCTATTATACACACACAAAAAAAAATTACACAGGCACATATGATATCATATGATTATCAGCATTTCTGAGTTGTTGAAGTTAATGGATCATGCTTTGGTCAGTGTCTTGTACAGCTGCAACTGAGTGCCTGATACTCCAACTACTGACATAGATGTGTGTTTCAGAGGTATCAACATGTTTGCAATGTTGACTGGCCGCCTACCCTTCTTGGTCGATCCTCCCAATAACCTGACCAGGCTGCACAGCCTCATCATGCAGGGTTGCAAGGTGCCGGACTACTTCTCCAGAAGTAAGTCATGTGACTTCAGTCGCCACTGTTCACATATATTGCAGTGTTGTATATGTAGTGTTATATTATGTACTTTATCAATTGATACATTTATTTGCACATTGTATGATATTTTGTTGTTTGTTTTAATTCCAAGACACGCCCTCTAATTATAATAATTACCTACTTATATACTTAAAAAGTTCGTAGTGTGACTTGGTATAAGTGTGTATCATTCTAATTTTGTTTCAGGCTGTCAAGACATATTAAAACGCTTACTGGATCCATCAGAGCGATCGCGAATCAGTATGGAGAATATCATCAAACATCAGTGGCTTAATCTTGGACAGATGCCCCTTCATCCATATGGTGTCAAAGTCAGAACTGCACCGAGTGACTTAAGCCCCATAGCACTTTATTACATGGTCAACCATCTGAGTATAGCCGAGAATCAAATTGTGGACAGTGTGGTCAACAGCAAACCTAATGCCACCTCAGGAACTTACTTTCTCTTATGTCAAAGATTAAAGAGAGGTCAAGGTTTGCCTGATGGGGTGAAATTCGTTCAGACAGTAATTGAGAAAGAACCCCCACCAAACAATACTAGAAGCCGCTCTAGTCGCCCCAGTAGTAGCAGACAACAGCAGCGGGCCAGCAGTGCACAGTCCGTACGTAGAGACCAGCCAACTCATACAGACATGCCACAGACTGCAAGGCAGCGAGATCAATCCAACCCACGAGACACAATGCTACACCAGCGAGAACATTCACTGACCAGAGGCAACATGCAACACCAGCGAGAACACTCACAAACCAGAGGCTATACACCGCGCCACAGGGACACATCTCTTCCTGCAAGACCCACAATGTTGGCCAGTGAAAGACCACACAAAACAGAACTCTCTATACATGTCCCCTGTGGAGACATTGTTCCAAATGGACATGGCGACAGCATGGAAACAGATATTGGAGAGAGTAATATGAGGATAGTTGGTAGTGGTGGTTCTCAAAGAGAGGAGCCTTTCACACAACAGAGATACAGCATTAATAGACCTGGCAGGGAACCCATAACACTTGACAGAAAGATGGCCTTTCCAGATACAACTCCAAGGTCTCAAGCCAAAGAAAGCATAAGGCATTCTGCAAGATTGCGTAAACTTCGATCTAAAAACCAACAGGATAAGACTCAGAGTTTACCAGAGCAATTACAGCAGGTTCACAAACATAATGGCCACTTGGCTGATTCCATTGCTATCAAAAATGTGAGATTCCTGGGGAACCAGGATCATGGAGATGGTGTAAAGACTTACAGAGGGCATACTACACAGGCCGACACCCACTTGTCAGACAGCAGGCCTGACAAACAACACGATAACCACGAGAGTCCCAGACCCTCACACTTGAGTCCCTTACAGGTGCACACTGGTGAGTACTATACCCCCAACACCCCTCCTTCTACAGCAGTAGATGTCACTCCTGTTTCTCTAGCTGGTAGAAAGTATGGCTATATCAGGCCGCGGGATCGACCCCGATCAAGGCAGGCTGCCCAAAAGGAAAGGCAAAATTTTGCTTGGAGTCTCAAAACGGCTCTCATGGGAGTTGAAGACAGGTCCACCACCTTGCCAGATCTGAGCGTCAACCCACAGGGTGAAGCCAGCCATGACACCAGACCCTCAGATAGAAGCCCACCAACCATGACAACCGTTCTGGTTAAAGGTAAACATACCACCAAAATAAAGGCTCTTATTAGTGGAAGGTGGGCAGACTGGCAGCCTGCACAGATCGGTGGTTAATAGATGTAGCTATAGATGCTAGCCTATTTGTGTAACAGCTTAGCCTTCTGCTAATATAGACGCCATTTGATTTCATGCTATAGTTATCAGTGTTTTATGTCAAACTTTAGTTTCAGAAGTGAATAGTGGTCTGAAAAATCTATTTGTGTAGATTTCAATTAGTCCTGAAACTTTATTTATATTAGCAAAATCTTTGAACATAAAATCCAACTCATTTATTGTTCCAATTGATGAAAGTTATCACTCTTTATATAATTATGATAATTTTATTACTCAGCAATTTAACTTATTCTTTGGTTTTATAAATTACTGGAATTTAATGTAAATAATTGCAGTCACTGTGAACACTAACAAGAATACAATGCATTAATGTAGTGTATTGTGAAAGAAAGTTTCTACAAGTACAAAAGGAGCTTCAGATATTTTACTTGTATATATTGATGCAACAAAGTAGATTTTAAATACAGCATCTAGTTGGCCTTTCCAGAAACATTCATTGTTCGTGTGTGTGTTTTATTCGTGAATTTAGAAATATATAGTTTGACTAGATATCCCACTGACTTGAGCCACAGTTTTTGGGGTTTTTTTTGCCTGTAAATATAACTCACATTTTCACATTGACACAGTTAAGTACTGACTTGACTGAAATGATCACACGGAGTTAATGATCACAGATTAATGTTTTTATCCACTGTTTTCTGCTTTCAGACAAGGTCCATGTGTCTAATGTTGGTTACTACACCATACCTGACCAACCCATGTCCACCACATTCTCACGTGGGCAACCCAAGTACCACTCAGACAGCTCCCTCCTCCACAAACCAAACAGCATTTTCCAACGGAAGGACCACAAACGCATCCCAACCAATGCTCGTCAAATCTACAAGGACTTCCTCAACAGGGACAAAGTGACAGGACTCGGAATCATCTCAACACCCAGATAAAAATATGGCTGAAACTTGTACAATAAAACCATTTTACAACACAAGGGAATATTCAACAGGATCAAAGGTTTGAAACGATCTCAGTACACTTCTTTACCAACATAAATTTGTCAATATTAACAAGTCAGCCCTAAATGTGTCACACGTCAATAGTGAATACGTGATATGGACTACTCTGTACAAATTCTGTAATGGCATTACAGATACAATGCATTTTTCTGTAACCGCCTCATGACTGGATACCATTCACTTTATATAGCTGACAATATAAACATTACAGAACCACCACAAAAGTTACTACTGAGAACCAGTCAATACACTGAGTCAGTGAGTTTCATCTTAGAGAGTGAAGTGCAAAACTAGCCCTGGAACTGTAATCTGCCTCACTGAATGGTGTCTTTGTACATTTAACTGATCAGAATATCCACACATATCATTGTTATGGACTCTCAGAGTCTTTGTATGCATTGTCCCTGTGGGTGAAACTCCCATGGTTTCAAATCATGGAGTATATCTACACTATCAGAAGTATTAACTCATCGCTCAACTAGCGTTATGTCTAATGAATTTGTGTTAAGTTTCTCATTTTTATTCTTCATTCTCAGTGTGAATATACATATCAAATAGCCACAATTTAAATGTGTAGACGTAGTTGATATTTATTTTATGAACTTGTTCATGTGATATTATTTTGTGATATTTAAAATACTCTTGAATTGTACATTTTTTATACTATTTTGATGTAAGAAGACTTGTGATATATAAGAGTAGATTGTGTTGGTCACTGAATGAAGTGAGATTCATGGTACCACTGTAACTATGTGAATACTTCTCCCAGAGATAACTAAGTACATGCCTGGCACAAAACAGGAATTTAGAATAATACGCCACTATTGGTCGTCATTCGTACACTCATGTATTTCCGTTTAGTAGTATCAAATAAGATTAAAACTATAGTGACAAGATAGGAACCATGTTTTACACACATATATTCCAAGTTTTGTGCCACATTGGGATGCAGTGTCAAATTATCACTCCTTAAAAGTACTGTAAAGGGTTAATCGGTTACATGTTTTCAGGTACATTTATAGATGTTTTAATCATATGAAACCTACATCACTATACTTAAAACACGAAGGTTTGGTGTAGTGGCAGGCAGTAGTTTATGTGTTTTCTCACCAACATCCCACACCCATTTTGGCAAGGCCTCTGTTGTACCCGTTTGAAAAGGTGTCTTTGTGTTTTGTACAGTACACCTGATTAAAACCATAAAAAATTTTAAAAGACAAAAAGAAGAGTTTTGGAAATGACATCTGATTTGAAGATTCATCATAAAATAGGATTTATTTTTACAATAGTGACATGCATAAAACAGTACATTATGTAAAAGTTACAAAAACAACCTAGAGATACCGGTCCTCTTTTGGTGTCAATATCTAATAACAAACAACAATAATAACAATAACAAACAACAATAATAACAATAACAAATAACTACAATAATAGAGATCTAGGGCAGAAAAACTTCCCACTGATAATCAACACTAGTTTACAGGTACTGACTGATTAAAAGACATCACATATCAAGTTTTATTTTGATCTATTTTTTGTACATAAACTGGTATATCTTTATTCTTTAACTGCAGCAAGTTATCCTGATCAGAAAGAGATGAAACATCATGCAGTTTCTGCAGTTGCAGTTTTTCAAATATAGATTGAATTCTACATTTTCAGAATCTAGATCATAGATAAAAATAAAGTGGAGTGCGTCTTCTATTTCATTACTTTGGTACATTTTACACATTCATTGCTCACAAGATATTCTAATCAGCCAGTTTCTAAAGCTTATGCAAGTATTCCAAGTCTCATTTGTTCCAATAATGATCTTTGTGACCTTGATAAAGAGATTTTAAAACATATCACTATAAATGTCTGTGTATTCATAATGCATTACATCATAATTTTTTTTTCATTTTTATGTCAAATAATTCACTCTATATACTGTTCTCATTATCAAGACCTTTTGAAATATAGATGGCCTGACCATTTTCCATTACTTCTATCCCCGAATATGGACATCAACTGATTCCAACAACGTAGTGGTAATATATATAAATGATACTTTACATTGAATCATCCCATCTCAGATTTGAGGCCCAAAGAGGAAGCCCCTTAATAGACACCAAGAACATATTGTATAGGTTCATGCTAAACGTTTTAGTCTGGAAGGTGATGACTAAAGGCAGCTCTAGTACTAAGTATTGGAAGTACTGTTGTTTCAGATATTTCAGTAAAAGTGTCCTACCCTACATTGTCCCATTTTAAGGGGTAAAATTTGGACATAATAAAAGATAGGGCTCAGCCTGAAATGAGGGCACATTGTCTGAAGTGAAAGATTTCAGCAAAAATGATCTCAAGATACATTTATACTTTTCCACAGTCTCTATCTTTTTTAAATTTAAGAGGACCTCATTTTGAACTTTTTGTAAAAATGTACGATCTTAGTCTTCCATTTGCCAACTTAAACACCACTTTTCAACATGAAAAGTCCTTGAGATAGATATTAAACAAAATCGGTGACATGATAACTGTGTCAGACCCCTGATTCAGTTACAAACCAATCTGTTAGTTCATTGTTTATGTTAACGTCTGTTAAAATGTTATAATAAAGTACTTTGATTGCTGAGAATTCTTTTCCATTAACGTTCAGTAAATTTCTCTTAAGATAACACGATCAAAATCTTTGTTTATATCAATAAATGTATAAAATTGCTCTCATACTTATTTTTTTATTGTTTAGAACAGAAGAAAGGATTTATCTTCACTGGATTTATTTCAAAAAATCCATTTCATTCTTCAACAATGAGGTTATTGTACAGACATACTTGTGGTTTTTCTATTCAACTAAATCACTATATCAACAAAACAGGCTGATCCTTTCCACACTTTGTACTTTTCTACACACACAAATAGAATAACAGTCACCACAGTTCCAGAAAACACCTACAAACTAGCAGGTATAGGTGATATAATCCCTCCCTTTTAATCCAATTTCACAATTAATATAAAAACTAGCTGTCATTTCTATATGAAGATTTAAATATCTGTACATGCTGCAAATGAATTATATTTTTGTGATTTTATTTTTTCATCCATTTTTTGAGTCCTTGAGCAAAAGAATAGTGTTGCACATTGGAAATCGAATACTCGCAATTACAAAAATCAGATACCAGTAGCAGCATACATGTGTACACACACTTATAAAGCTTAATCCAACACAAAGTATGCAGCGTGTTGCTGGAATCCAACTCAGATCAGAACTTTAACATTCCTTCTGCAGCAACCTTGGTCACACAATCTGAAGAGACTGTGTATTTTATGACCATACTTGAGCCTTATTGCATCATTCTCCTGCAAAAAACATGACCTGATATATATCTTCTGCCCTCCAGTAGTCCTTATAGTTCCTCAGGCCCCACTTGGTGTCTGGGTCTGTAGATCAGCTTTTGCTATATTTATTCAACTGTTTCATGTTTGACAACTGCATTTAAATAACAGTTGCCTAAAGTATGTGTGTGTGTAGACAAAATGACTGGTCTTTCAACTTGCTTGTTTTTTCTACACCATGTTATTCTCTCAGACTTTGGGGGTTACTAGTGTTGGATATATTGTCTTATTTACTGTTGAGATTCACACTCAGACTTTCTGTCAGAACCTTTTTCACCTAGTTCTAGTAACTCTCTGAGCTGACATGATCACAGTGAACACACAGAGTCCTCGCAGGGTCTGCATTGTTGTTATTTGGAATATGATAGTACTGACATAAACCTTGTTAAATTGGATTTACACTCAAAAGGTCTCGAAAAGAGTCACATAAAATAACCAGTCGCAACATACAGATATGAACAATAAAGCACTCAAAAATAAACACCTTAAAGCAATTGACTGTGACCTCCCCATCTTGGGAATGAAACCATCGATGCACTGACCTTTGTGATATAAAAGTGTACAAAATATAGTCCATAGTGAAAGTCTGTGATACTCAGGACTGATGTTTGTATTTTTAGAAACTCTTTTTTGTGGTAATGGCACTGAAAGTATTATACTGTACAGAAAATAAAAATGTTAGAGCATATCTTCATTCGATGCATTTTTTGCTTTTTTTGTGTGTGTCTGCTTGCTACTGAAAGGAGACTACCACACTCTACTTACCAATAGTACATCAATGTAAAATGCATGCAGATAATTCTGTAAAAAACTTCTCAGTTAACAAGGTACAACGAGAAGTGGGCGTCTCTTTTCAAAATCCAATCAAGCCAAAAATAACCAACCTCAGCAAGATCCCCAGCCTACAGGTACAACTAAATAGGCAGCAACATTGAGATCTGGGAAATCTAAGGAACAACTTCAGTTGAAAGAAGTATACAGAACCCATGAGTTTTGTCTGATATAAGAGCCTTCGTGTAGTTGAACAGTGAGAAACTTGCATAGTTCATTCGTTCATGATATGAATTCCAAGCCAAAGGGCCAATATATAAGAGATGTATGGTTGTTTTAGTACGATGATCCGAACTGGCCTTTAAGCAGGGGTCAAATGTCAAATTTGACACTTGTAAAAGATTCACGTTTTCATATTTTGAAGCCATAGAAGCAACTAAACAGGTTCTTGTACACAAAGACACAGCATCCCCACAGCTTGCAATTCTATATGAAATGCTAAAGGGCCAATGTGAAGACGTAAATTAGGAGGGGCCCAAGGTCAAACCTGACCACATCAGAAGATTCCCAGCCCATGATTAAAATCTGACCACATCAGAAGATTCCCAGTCCATGATTACCTACAGGCTGGTTTCACATCCAAAAACTCTAGGAACAATAATAAGAGTTATAAACCCGTCAAGTTTGGCTATCCTCATTTTACATTTAAGGAGGAGCCCATAGTCAAATCTGACCACATCAGAAGACTCCTAGTCCATGATTTCCTATAGGTTGGTTTCACATCGAAGCCTCTACGACCAATAATAAATGAGTTATAAGCACTTATAAGTTTGGCTATCCTCGTTTGACCTTGAAAAGGGGACCCAAGGTCATATCTGGACACATCAGAAGACTCCCAGTCCATGATTTCCTATAGGTTGGTTTACATACCAAACCTCTGCGACCAATACTAAGCGAGTTCTAAGCACTTTAAGTTTGGTCATCCTAATTTGACCTTGAAGGATGGGCCCAAGGTCAAATCTGACCACAGGAGATTCCCAGCCCATGATTTCCTATATGTTGGCTTTACATGCTAAACCTCAGGGACCAATAATAACAGAGTTATAGATACTTTTGAAAACATTAGCAATCTCTATTTGTGGTGGCGGCGACGTAGCAAATACTAAATCAAAGTATCCTCCTGATCGGAGTTCTATAGCATTCCAGCCAATCCTTTTCTAGATACACTGCAAAATTTATGAAAATGATATTTATGACCTTGAGGGGGGCTCGGGGTGCAAATTCGACAAGCTGTTAAGGCACCCAACCTGTGGTTTCCTATTACCTCAAAATACAAACCGAAGCTCTAAACTCAACAATAAAGGAGATATTTGACATATGTAACGATCGCTCCTGCCTGTACACAGTGTCAAGACTACTTCTCACCCAAGCATTTGCTGCCAGAAAGAAACCTTTTATTTGAATGAAACAAGTCTTATCTAGAACTATGTCCGTTCAATGCAGTGGACCTCCGGATGGGACATGGCATAACATAGAGAATTTAACCATTCCAAAATCAGATATTTTCCACTTCCACCAAAATTCATTAATTTTCATAGGCATTATATACAGGGTATACAGTACCCAAAGGTCCAAAATGTGCTCGAAACCACCATATCTCTAAGGTTTCCAAGATAATTAACATTTACAATTTCTGCGAAACTCAAGATGGCGGACAAAATTCAACAAATTAAAATTTTTCAGAGGCGTGTCCATGGTCAACTGCCCAAAAGGTCCAAAATTTGCTCACAATCGCTCTCTCTAATGGTTTTTGAGATAATCAACATTTTTGATTTCTGCCATAATTCAAGATGGCAATCAAAATTTGGAAAATTAAAATTTATCAGAGGCATTATATCCAAGATCTCTAGGACGCAAATGATCCAAAATTTGCTCAAAATCACTCTATTTCAAAATGGTTTTCGAAGTAATTTTATTTTTTATTTTATTTTCATTTATTATAGTGACATGTAACAATCACATTTAAACACAAAACAGGAATAATAAAAAGAATATTACCCAGCCCTCTGATGGGCTTATAAGTCACTATTACAATCTAATATACTGTTATATATAGTGTGGAAAGTGGACTATACCTCTTAAAATTATAAAAGGAGCCTGCTTTTTCGTTTAAACCAGTTTTTTTCGACATATTGACCAACAATTTTATTGTCAAATAACATGATACGTATAAATTGTTCATTTAAGGAGTAATTTCGAAAATCCGGGCAGCACAATATGATTTTTTCAAACAGGGCTTCACGTTCTTCTACAAAAAATTTACAAACACAAATAAAATGAATTTCATCTTCAATAACATTTTCATCACATAACCTACAGAGTCTATTAGCTAAAGGTATCCTATAATATCTATCTGTTTCAACGGCTAAAGGTAAAATTCCAAGTCGTAATTGTGCAAGTAAGGAGCGCTGTGTTCTTGTTATGTTTGCTTTCAAATAGGATGCTGTTACAATGTCAGATTTAAATTTCACATAGTATCTTAATTTTGGCAATGTTGGTATTTTATTAGCCCATTCTTCTTGCATAAGACAGAGTAGTTTCTCTTGAACGTATTTAAGGTCAAATGTTTCACCCTTAATTAAAACATCTTCCATCTGGAGTTTTTCAGCAATAAATAAAATTTTGCCTGACCAGTTGGCACTTTTAATATGTGTGAAATCGTACTCAAAAATTTTTCTCGTCAACCGACAAGAATCCATTTTCATTAATCTGTTCCAATATCTTAACATACATAAGAGGAAGTGAAATTTAATGTTAAGCCATCCCATTTCAGAGTGGAGACCTAGTATTGGAGTAAATCTATGTACTCCCAAGTAATAGCGCACCGCTCTGTCCTGAATACGTTGACCAAGCCTTTCATTGTTAAAACCCCAGATCGAGGCCCCATAATCTAGGATAGGACGAACACAGCTTGTGAATATCTTGGTAAAACTTTCAAAATTAACTTTACTGAATGTGAATTGTTGAAGCTTAGAAATTATCGAGGACAGCGCTCTTCCGGCAGACTCACTTAAGCTTTCAGCACAATTTTTAAATGTCAGATGCTGATCAAACAGAACGCCAAGGTACTTATAACATGCAACTTTTTCAATTTCATTTTCTCCTATCTTGAATTTATATTTTGTTTCGTTTTTCCGTATTTTCCTAAAATGGATGACTTTTGTCTTACTAATGTTTACTTTCATTTGCCACTTGGAGCACCACTTGTCAACCAATTTGAGCATCTTTTGGAGGTTTTTCTCATTTTCACTAATAAGGACAATGTCATCAGCATATAGCAAAATTGATAATCTTGAATTGTCAAATTCAACCCCTAAGTTTTGTGCATTGATTTCAAGGGCTAAATCATTAACGTATAGAGCAAATAAGGTTGGAGATAAGTTGTCCCCTTGTCTGACACCTGATTCTGTTATGAACCAGTCTGTTAGAACATCATTAACTAACACTGCTGACAGTGTGTTGGAATAAACTGCTTTTATAGCATAATAAATATTTCCAGTGATGTTATTATGCAAGAGTTTGTAGTAAAGAAAGTCTCTATTGATACAGTCAAACGCTTTGTTCATATCGATGAATGCTGCAAAGGTTTGCTTTTTTTCTAACATTCTGTTATTAATCACTGATGACAATGAGAAGATGTGATCCTCACAGGACCGGTTTTTCCGAAATCCATTTTGCTCATCAACAATTATATTTTTAGATTCTAGGAATTCATTTAATCTTGTGTTTAATATATTTGAGTATAATTTGCCAATACATGATAACAAACTAATACCCCTGTAATTAACAGGCATATGCGGGTCTTTATCACTACTTTTTGGGATAGGCTTAATTATTGCTTTTGCCCATAGGTTAGGCACAACATGATTTATGAAACAGACATTAAACAATTTGTATAAAATTCTTTTGAAATTATCATTTTTAATTAATTCATTTGGTATTTTATCGACACCTGTTGCCTTTTTACACTTACATTTTGCTAGTGATAGACTAATTTCAACAGGTTTGATTTGTGCCAATTATAAGGAAGTGTTAAGGCTTTTTAGCATGATTACCCTACATGACCTTGAAACATGGGTCAAAGGTCAAATTTGGCACTTACAAAAAATTTGCAGACCACAAGTTGTTTGGTCATTCGAATCCCTAGGACCAACAATAGGGGAGATATAAGGCTTTTATGATATAATGACCCCCCTATTTCATATTACAGATGTGATATGGTCGCCATTTAGTTTTAAAAGGAAGGCCAAAATTACTCGTAGGCAAGGTGTTTATATAGAGTTAGCTGCAATATTTTTAGTTTCAGAACATATTAATGGTTTTTGAACAATCGGCTATGGCACTAATGTTGTTTTTCACAATGAGGACAAAATATTTTACAGACATGTTTTCATAGCCATAAACATTATCTACAAATTTTGTGAAGACATCTTCATAAATGAGAAATAAAGGTTGATGTAAAATGTGACAAATGCACACATGCATGCATGTATGCACACACACACTGAAGGCATTTCACAATTTTCCATCGCCAGCTTTTGGCCGGCGGGAGATAAAAATGCAATTGTAGTAACATTGGTGTAATAGCGTCCCTGTTTCAATGAAGAGGTTGAAAAGACTGAAAAGTATTTAAAGTATTGCCACAATAACAGCTGTTGACAAATACCCTCAAAAATGAAACAAAAACCCAACCAGCTTTAGATCATTTTTCAGTTAACATATCCTGAAAATTTGGTGAAAATCCCTGCATGGGTTTAGGCTGTGGAACACCCACAAGCTTTATGCCTGCTGCAATCGCCCAGACTGTGCAGGGGATGACTATAACCCCAGACTTTATGGGCTGGGGTTAAAAACAATTAAAAGCCGATGCTTCTTACTCATGAACAATCCCACCAGTCATGTTTAGTCTTCAGGTATTACTCTTTATGGCACTGTTTACGGTTGCACTGGCTCACAGGTATGAGTAGTTTAACACTAAAGTATCCAATACATCATGTCCTCCTTTGTTTAGAATTTTCATATATTTGTTCTTGTTGAAAACTTTCAACCATGGTCAATAGAAGAGGCCTTATGCTGTTGCTGCTACTGGGAGATGTGTCCCTCAACCCTGGTCCTCTCACACTCGGTGTTTTGAATGCCAGATCCATAAGGAATAAGGGTCCACTCCAAGCTGATATGGTTGCTTCAAATGACATTGACTTTCTCTGCCTTACCCATATTCGTCCCTTTTGACGAATTTGAATTATTTTTTCCTCATAGGCCTCATCCCTCAGGTATTGGTGGTGGTGTTGGTTTTTTCAATAGATCCTCCTACAGAGCCCATAAACTTGAAATTGAGAATATGGTGGTGTCAATCGGGCTTCATGGTCATTCATTGTTGCTTGCCTGCATCTACCGCCCTCCCGTATCATGTACCTGTAACTTTCTGGAAGAATTAATGTCATTTGTTGGTTTCCTGTTGTCTATTAATTCATATTATATCTCTGGTGACTTCAACATTCATGTTGATGTTCCGGTTGGTGATGGTCATAAATTTATGACCTTTCTTGATTCGTGTGATTTGAAACAGTTGGTCAAGCAACCTACTCATCTGCGAGGTCACATATTGGACCTCATTCTATCTCCCAGTGATCAGGATACTATTGTTGATGTCAAAATTTGCGATTTTGTATCTGATCATGCCTTAGTCAAATGCTCAATTGCCTTCCCTCATCAAGTGGCTCACATTCCAAGTAAAGTTCAGTATAGAAGGTACCACCGTATCCACATGTCTGACTTCTGCTCAGATCTAAAAAATACTTCCTTCATCAAGTTCCCCTGCTGATGCTGTAGCTGAGCTTTATGAACAATATGTACATGATTTAGGCAATGTTCTTGACAGGCATGCACCTCTCATATCTAGACTGACAAAGAAAGATTCTGCTGATTGAACGTCTGATGCTTATCGACGTGCAAAGTCCCTTAGGTGCCAATTTCAGAGAACTTCGTGCAGGGCCAAAAATCCACTGAACAGAAGTCGGCTTCGTCGTCAGATTGTTCGGTATAATACACTTGTAAACAATGATAAGTCAGACTATTACAGCTAACTGATTTCAGACAATAGTCATGACTCTAGAAAACTATGGCATGAGCTGCATAAAACCATGAACAGGGTATCTGATGCGACACTTCCATCACATGAGTCTGAAAAGTCATTGGCTGACCAGTTTGCCTCCTTTTTCTCGAACAAAATCAAGAAAATTAGAGATACTTTCATTCCCTCTGGCACTAAAAACGAGGTTCACCCTCCATCAGATCCTCCAAAAATTACTGCCTTTAGCCAAGTTTCTGCAGATGCTGTTGGTAAAATAATTAAAACCTCACCAACAAAATCCTGCTTGTTAGACCCTTGGCCGACATTTCTTATCAAGGAATGCATTGATATATTGCTACTATCTCTTACTAAGCTAGTCAATTGCTTGCTCATGGAGGGATGTGTCCCTGATGCTTTCAAAACTGCTGTAGTCACCCCTTATTAAAAAGGCAAATCTTCCTTCAGATGACCTCAAGAATTATCGCCCTGTATCTGGCCTCAGTTTCATATCAAAATTGGTAGAATTTGTGGTTACTAAGCAACTCTTAGAACATATCCATGTCCATAACTTAGACAACCCGTACCAGTCAGCATTTAAAGGAGGTCACTCAACAGACAGCTCTTCTCTCCATAAAAAATGATGTTCACTTATCTTTGTCAAGAGGTGAACCCACTGCCTTAGTATTGCTTGATTTGTCTGCTTCCTTTGACACTATAGATCATTCCACTCTTCTCAGTTGCCTCCGTATTTGGTTTGGCGTCGGTGACTCTGTTCTGAAGTGGTTCACTTCCTACCTAACAGACCGTTATCAGTCAATAAAAATTGGTTCTACTTTGCCAGATGTTTGTAAACTCCTATTTGGCATCCCCCAAGGTTCTGTCCTAGGCCCATTGTTGTTCTCATTGTACACCACCCCCCTCAGTTTGATGATCGGTAAATATAAAGGAATAGAGTTTCATTTTTATGCAGATGACAGCCAATATTATGTGCATTTATCCAAGAAGAATGCATCTGCTGCCTTTGAACAATTGAACAGGTGCCTAAATGATGTTAAAGAGTGGATGTCTACAAGCAAGCTCAAATTGAATCCTGACAAGACTGAGTTTGTCATCTTTGGTTCGAAGAGACAGAGGGACAAGTTGAAAGCTTGTTTTCCAATTGATATCTTGGGCAGTCCACTCAGCCCTGTTGACTCAGTCAGGAATTTGGGTGTGTGGTTCGATTCAGAATGTCTGCAAAAGTTGTTTTGTGAAACTCTGTGATTTCAGACATGTCAGGCGGTTTCTTATTCATGATGTTTCTGTGCTTGTGGCTGATGCTCTTGTTAGTAGTCGGTTGGATTACTGCAACTCACTTTTCAGGAGCCTCTCCAAGTTCAATCTAAGTAAATTACAGTGCATCCAAAATAGTGCAGCCAGAATTGTATCAAACACCAGACGATACACCAGTATAACTCCTGTGCTTAAGAAATTGCATTGGCTTCCTGTTGAGCAGCGCATGGTGTTTAAGACAGCCACACTTGTTTACAAGTTTCTTCACACAGGTCTTCACACAGGTATTTTGCTCCATATCATTCTTCCCACAGCAGTTCTTATAGCACCAGACTCAGCCAAAGTGGTGGCAATTTCCTTGTCATTCAAGTTCTACCCTTCTGTTCATAAATCTGTTAAGCAGTTTAGTAATAGTTTCGCTTTTGATGCTCCCACTGTTTGGAATGCTCTTCCAGATGCTATTTGTGCCTCTCCATCCTTGGCCTCTTTCAGAAAGCAGCTTAAAACCTACCTGTACACCAAAGCATATCCACCTTAGCCTAGATCATCCCCTGGTGTTCTCCGTGGTGCTTGACCCCTCTTCTGTCTCAGGATACTGAAATTTGGTCTACTGCTTTTTTGTTTTGTTGTGCCTTAGAGTCCTCTTGTATGGGAAGATTAAGCGCTATAAAAGTCCAATTAGAATTAGAATTAGTTTAAAGGCTAGCCATGATCTTGAAAAAAAGAGGTCAAATGTCTAATTTCTGTATGCTTACGTGCATCAGCTATAGGATGATCTGTAAATATATGGGAGTACCAGCAATAAATAGTGAAGAAATACCCCAATTTTGAAATTTAGAAGGCTGCCATCAGTCTTCAAGTGGATGGCTAGGCCATAAAAACAATAGGCTCTGAGGTCTTACCCAAAAATACCCACAATTGGGTAGCCTCAAATTCGGTGTACACCAAAATTAAGAACTAATTAAAACACACTTTGAACTGAAACTTGTGTTTAATTAAAAATATGTCATGGTAGAAAGTCCAATCTGTTAGAATTTGAAATTCCACCGGTAGAAAGTCCAATTGGAGATGGCAAATTTTGTGAAGATATCTTCATAAATGGGATATAAAGGTTGATGTAAAATGTGACAAACGCACACATGCATGCACATATGCACACATGCAATTATCCAATTAGACTTTCTAATAAGCTAAACTTGGTTTCTATTGGTAGAAAGTCCAAGGACATCTGACATATGAAGCTGCCCTTATGGCTGCCAATGCTCTGGTCGGAAGTTGTCTTGATTACTGGAACTCTCTGTTCAGAGGTCTCTCAGCTCTGGATCTGCACAAACTTTAATGTGTTCAGAACAGTCTTGCCAGAATTGTTGCCAACACCACCAAGTATTCACACATCACTCCAGTTAGAAAAGCACTACATTGGTTGCCGATTAAGTACTGTTCTATCTTTAAGACTGCCGTGCTTGTTTATAAGTTCCTACACAGTGGTTACCCCAAATACTTTGAACCCTTTCTGATACCCAGACATAGTGCATATAACACTCGTCAAAGTCAATCTGATGGCATGTTTCTTGAGGTTCCCCACTTTGCTTCAGTTTTCAAGTCTCGAAAGCATTTTGGACTCAGTTTTGCGTATGACGCACCTATGATTTGGAATGACCTTCCTGACGAGGTCCGCTCTACAAACTCACTTGCCTCCTTCAGGTCAAAGCTGAAGTCATACCTCTTTGGAAAAGCATATCCACCCTAAATTTCCAATCTCCTCCTGCTTTCTCCGTGGTGCTGACCCCTGCAATGTCTCTGGTTTATGAATATTGAACAATGTTTTTGTGTGATGCGCCTTAGAGTCTTTTGACAGAGATTAAGCGCTATAAAAGTGCTATTAGAATTAGAACTTGGTAGAAATTCCAATTGAACTGGCCTTTTATCAATTCTCAGGAAATTATCTTTTTTTATAAATTTTAAGATGGAGGGAAAATGAAAAGGTGAATGAAAAGCTTTTATTTTAAACAAAATAGTAACATAGGTTATCATCATAACAGAGTTAGCTACATAAAAGTTGACATAAAACTCAAAATACAAATACACATGTAACGATTACACCATAACAATTACTACACATGTTCAGATCCAATTTTTCTTTTGTAATCTGAATTTAGTTTCTGATTTTATAGTCTGTTCTGGCAGCATGTACTTCCCACATGACATTTTGTGGAGCATTTATTCCCCATCTTTCTGCCACAGCATTTGTTTGTCACACAACTCCCCTTGCAACAACAGACATCATGTCTCGACTTTGATGTTTGCCAGTTGGTTTCAGCACGTGAAGCTTGTACCACAGTTACCTCCTCAAGAATGTCAGTGTCTATGCCCGATAATTTTGAAAAATGGACATTTCTCATATCGGCCAGGTCTTCAGCACTTCAGATATTTATAATCGTTATATAACCGATATAACACAGTCTTACCATGTTTTACCATGGATATTTATAATGGGTATATAACCGATACACAGTCTTACCATGGATATTTATAATGGGTATATAACCAATACATAGTCTTACCATTTTTACCATGGATATTTATAATAGGTATATAACCAATACACAGTCTTACCATTTTTTTTCAAGCTTTTCTTTGATTTTACAGAGCAGGAGACGCTCATCTGTGTTGGTTCTGTCCACTTGATAACAACTGTATCCCCTTCATTGTAAGAAGTTGTGATATCAGCCACTTTCTTTTGGTACCTGTTCTCCTGGCATGCTGCTGCACAAAGATACTGCTGTCGGGCCTCAAGTCGGACACCCTTTTGTGGGACATTGTCATCTTCATCTTCCACCAGACTTTCTTGATTCTAGACCACGAACTGTCCTGGAGCAAGAGCCTCATTTTCTGGGTTGTAAATAGCAGGCACTATTGTTTAACTGACCCTGTGATTGTGGATGTCTGGGTCGGCCATGAATTATCACTAAGCCTGGCCAAATTTGTTGCAGTTCTGTAATGACTTTAGCAGTGAACTCCCAGCCATTGTCATTCTGTAGGATGCGGGCAGGCACAAACATGCAGAATAGCTGTGACAGGTGTGTAGCCACTTCAGCAGTACACTTGCTCTTCAGAGGAAAGGCCCAGCTAAATTTGCTGAAGTGATCCCTGGCATGTAGGATGTACTTAAAGTCCAGGGGCCGTATTCATGAAAGGTCTTAGCCAAGTCTTACGCTTAACTTTTGTATAAAAATATAGTCCACTTAAGCCTAAGACTTGGCTAAGACCTTTCATGAATACGGCCCCTGGTCAGCACAGCTACTGAAATCTATCAGATCAATCTGTATCCTCTGCATCAGTCCAACGGAAATGATTGGTCTACCAGTGGCAGGGTTTTTGGTTGGCAGCCTTTGGGTGCAGGATGGGCTGGGATTGTATTCACAAAGATTCTTATTCTTATAATTTTTCTTAGAATTGTCATTTTTCTTAGAAAAATTCTAAGAAGAGTTTTCCTATTCACAAAAATTCTTATTCTAAGAATTTTTCTAAGAATGGTTTTTATTCTTAGAAAAAAATACAAGTATAAGAATTTTCTATTCACAAAGATTCTTACTCTTAGAATATTCTAAGAATTGATTTAAATCTAAGACTGGCACATAGCATGCTTAACTTAAGAAAATAGTTGTTTTGGTGATTATAGTGCAGCAACGGATTGCAAATTGACATCCAGAACAGAGTGTTACATATTATGTGTACTGCAATGAAATGCAGCCTCTTTACATTATTTCAAAATTTCTAACTTTCTGTTCACATATGCCAAGATCTGTATTCTTAGAAGTTTTCTTAGAATTACACTGAGTCTAAGAAAAATTCTAAGAAGTGCATACATTTCCTTTTACTTTTATTCTTAGAATTATTCTTAGCTAAGAATTGTTTTGTGAATAGGATTTTATTCTAAGAATAAGAAAATTGTTAGGATCGAATTTTTCTTAGACTTAAGTGTAATTCTAAGAAAATTTCTAAGAATCTTTGTGAGTTACAGACTCAGGTCTGCAAAAATAACTGTACCACATCATGCTTTATCCAGGCATAATTGCCTTTAATTTCAGCCCAAGTTTTCTGTCTGCCTGAATGCCTTTACCCTTTCATGACACCACAACAAAGTATCATAGATGTTTTCTTTGGGTGCCACTGGACTTGCTTTCCTACAATACAGCAAGTCACTGGAGCCAATTTTCTCAATTTTGAAGTGTTTGTTACTCCAGTACTTGAAATATCCTCCAGTATCACTTTTTTTACTCTTGTCACAATTCAAGGTGTCAACTATTTTGTCATACTTTTCCTGAGAGATACAACAATTCTCCCTATACTTTTCATTTTGCTTACTGAAATGCTGCTCAAACAAATCATAAAACTGTGTCTTCTGATCCATAATGAATTCTTGAAGGATAATGAAGACTCAGATGTCTGACCCCCATTTTACAGACAGCTAGGCCATGCATTTCCCCTATGATCTAGGACTGTGTACAGTCAGTCTTTTGAAGTCAATTTTTGTAATTGCAATTACCTGTTTCAACTAAACCAATGAAGTGGAGTACTTAATCCCTTCAAAGAAACAAAATTGAAAATTTTAATTACTTAAATGTAGCTTTTATAAGCTACAAGCATACCATGTGGGACTGAATGCTGTTCTCGGATGGCCGCCACGCCCGGCCAACGTCTAAGAAAAAAAAGACATTTGTAGTTGGCCGTAGCCTCAGGTTGTCGTCACGTGACCTACCTCATTTGTCTTCTCCTTTGTTGTTGAAATTTTAACCCATACCCCCTCAGCAGTAATACAGCGGGGAGGTCGGGTGAGACTCTTCTCAGTCCCACATGGTAAGCTTGTAGCTTATAAAAGCTACATTGAAGTAATAAAAATTTTCAATTTTATTAGGCTACAATAGCTTACCATGTGGGACTGAATGCTGAATGCAACCGCCCGGTGGCGGGATTACAGCTGAGACTGGAAGATATGTCTGTTTTTCTTAGATTTTGATAGAATAAGTAGAATCAGGATAGAAAATACCAGTCCCATTTACAGTGCCCCAAACCCGAGGGTTGGGCCTGTAAGAAGCCAAAAAACCTAAAAATGATTGACAGTGCTAATAAACTGTCTGGGTGTTTTTTTTGGAGGAGGTGTAGCCGAAGTACACTTAGGTGGGGTAAAGCCCCAAGGGCCATCACGGAAGGAGTCTGAGCCCAAGGCTCAGAGGTACCAAAAATATTGCCACCTAAAGGAGATTAATGACAACCTTAAGGTCCTTAATACATTATACAATTAAAGCTAAAAGAAAATGACGAATATAAAGACCTTAATCGAAACACCCTGATGAGGTAAACCTATACCTAAACCCTGGGATTAGACTCCTGAAGACTTGGTTGTAGCGGAAGTACCCCCCCTTTTCTTTCCGAGGGATGACAATTCTGAGGGGAAGGGCCTAGGACCTGTTGTGCCGCTACTACTGGCCCCAGATACATATTGTTGCCGTTGTCTGACCAAGTAAGGTCTTTTAGATAGAAATTTGTAAATGTGTTGTGAGCCTTCCGGTGACAGGCTTGCATGATCTGGTCCACCGATACCCCACCGTAAAAAGCCTAAGAGGCTGCGAAGGCCCTAATGTCATGCGCTTTTACTTGGACCAAGTTCAAGGCTTGTTGGTCTGCTTGTTTATAACAAAGTAGAATGGTTTGTTTCAACCAGGAAGAGAGGGTAGCGGGTCTGAGGTATGTCCTTTCTTGAAGGAGATGAAAAGGAGGGACCGAGACCCTCTCAGGTCTTGGGTCCGATCCAGATAGTACCTCCGGGCCCGCACCGGACACAGCGTCCTGTGTTCTTTGAATTGCCTATCTACAATGGTAGTCAAAGCAGGAATAGTCACCGGAGACACACTTTGAGAACCTTCTCTTGCTAGTTGGTTTTTGGCTATGAAGTCAGAAGGGAACAAGGCAACCTTTTCCCATTGGCCTAGATTAGATACTTTGTTTGCAACCCAGGCATGGATTTCGCTGCGGCGCTTGCCGGAGGCCAAAGCTAGCAAGAAAGCAGTTTTGAAGGTAAGATGTTCGAGGTCTGTGTCTTTCATAGGCTCAAAAGGTGCTTTTGTGAGCTCATTGAGAACAACAGAAAGGTTCCACTTAGGAAGATTTCTGGAACTTTTTGGACGATCCCTGTGGAAACTGGAGAGTAACCTATGAAGGTCTGCATTGTGTGCAATATGGTGGGCCGTTGGGCCCAAAGTGTCAACGATGGCAGTCCTGTAACCATCAATGGTCGAGGGGCGCCTGTTTAGGTCTTGGTACAGGTACATGAAAAAAATCTGAGATTTGTTTCACAGATGGAGTAGAGAAATCCACCAAATTTTCTCTGCACCATTTTTCAAATAGGACCCACTTTGACTTGTAGATGGTCCTTGTTGATGGCCGCTGAGGGGCAGCAATTCTCTCTGCCACCTCCACAGAAAAGCCTTGTTCTTGGAGTTGTCCGCTCCTAGACACCAGGCGTGGAGGTTGAGCTGTTGCGGATTGTTGTGGAACACATACTTGTGGGACTGTTTGAGTAGAGTCGTTGACACCGGGAGTTGTAGTGAGATCTCTGTTGAGAGCTGCACTAGATCCCAAAACCAGGGCATCCCTGGCCAGCCTGGGGCTATTACGATGATCAGGCAATGGCATTGCCTGATTTTTTGGATCACCCTGTGAAGGAGAGCCGTCGGACGGTAAGCATAAGCAGTGAGACCCATCCAGTTTATGTTCAGAGCATCTATGTCCCAGGCCTTTGGGTCTGGGATTGGAGACACGTAGAGAGGGAGTTTGTGGTTCAGATGAGTGGCAAACAGGTCCACCCTTTCGATAGCGTTCTTTGACAGGAGAGACTGGATACAATCGGCCAGAGCTTGGTCTTTTTGAAGGGTCTTGTATTCTGATAGAATCAGAGGAAATCTGACCAAGTTTGGCTTTGAGAGGAATGGCAGTACGTAGCCATTGGTGATAATGTTTAACACGTTTGATGAGGATTTGTTTGTTGGCCAGTCTCTCCTACTGGTGGACTGAGTAAGGCTTTGGAGGAGTCATTGGGGGGTGGGGTTTGCACGCCCTCTTCCCCTATTATGGGGTCGAAAACGACCCCTGGAGCCTCTGAAGTTTGGTTTTCCCCTGCCAGAGGAAAACGATTGGTTACTGTTTTGAGAGGAATTGCCCCCATAGGGACGTTTCCTGTAGGAGCCTCTTTACTTGTGGGGACCACGAAAGGGCTTATTATGATACGGTCCTAAACCCTGAGAGTCTTTTGAGGTGCCTTTTTAAGAAGGAAGTCTTCACCTTCCTTGACTAATTGAGACTTGAACAGGGAAGGCGGCCAAAAGGACGCATTCCTGAGTTCCTGACGTCTCGTTTCACCTAAATGTGGTTGTAACAACTTCATTTCGGCTTCGCGCCTAAGCAAGCCAGTGTTGCCCATGGAATATAACTCCCTCTGGAGTATATGAGCAAGGGATTTGCTGAGACAAGTCAAGGTCCTGTGCTGGATAATAAGTGTCTTGTTCCAGAGATCCAAGTATTCACAGGCTTCCTCGTATCCATGCTTTGCTACCTTTTCAGGGTCGGCACCTTTCCTGATCTGAGATTTGACCTACTTAAAGGTCGACTTCAAACTATGTTGGCACTTTTCCAGAGTGGAATTGCAGGAAGAAGTCTTGGCAAAGGTGGTAGTAAAGTTAAGCGTGGAGATATTCTGTCTCGCCTGGTGGTAGGGGAACCTTGCCCATTGGGGCCCCAGAGGGCTTAGGAGAAATACAGATCTTGGCAAAGTCTGTATTCAGTTCTTGCATGTTGTCCTCGTAACAAGGTTGTCCCACCTTGTACCACTTGCCAGTGGAAGGAGGAGCTTTGATGCATTTACCCTCAGGTAAATTTGCTGCTTGAAAGTCTTGGTCAAACTTAGCAAAGGCGTCTTTGATAATGGAGTTCAGAGGCAGCATAGTTGAAGGGCCTCTTGGTCTGAGCTCCTGCCTGCCTTTCTCATCGTCAAGGCCCATGACCGCAGATGAAGACCTGGGTAGGGAGTCCTTAGGGTCTGGAAGTTTGAGGATACGCCTGAAGGTATCCACCTCCTCTGCATACTGAGAGGGGAGGTCAGACAGAGCTACTTCCCTGTAGTAAGGAGGGTCTGGGTCATGTTGAGGGTGGTCTTGATCAGTGTAGGTCTTCCTAGAAGGTTTTGGAGACCTGTGTCTGACCTCAGGGGACTGATCCTCCTCTGAGGAAGAAGGTAAATATCTGGACTTAGATTTGTGTTTAGATTTATCAGTATGTTTCTTGGCTCTGCTAGGTGCAGGGCGAGGTTCATCAGATTGATCAGAGTAGTGGTCCGAGGCAGAGCTCGGGGCCACAACATACTGTTTGAAAGAATTAGATGATTTCTTTGGTTGGGCCGAGGGCAACCTCAAGGGTTCCTCGACAGAACTAACATTGTGACCTGAGTCGTCATCGACGTGACTATGAGAGTCGAGCCGAGGAGGGCCATAATCAATGTCTATCGACTCGACAGGATTAGTACTTGGGGAGGTCCAGACGAGTATTAGATGGGCCAGGTTTTGAGGCCGAAGCGGAGGTCTGATCTACCTCTACTTGAGAAGAAGTTTTACTGAGAGATTTCTGAAAATCTTCTCGAAGGGATTTCATTGCCTCTAAAATATTTGCCTGGAAAGCACCCATCTTTTGATCTAGTTGAATGTCTAGCTGAGATCCCAAGGACTTCTCGAGCTTTGTTTCTAATTTCTGCTGTAGGGCAGTACCTGGAGTTGGTGGGACAGCAAAGGATTCAACAGCAAAGGATTCAACAGAATTATCGCCCAATAAATCTAGTTCTTGATCATTTTTGTCAGCTTTCTTATCAGGTTTCTTTACATATCTCTTCCTATGTGTGATCTTAGTTAGCTGTTCTTCTGTAAAGGAAGCACAGATATCACAAGGTGAGATGAAAGTGACACAGGGATCATCTCCCTTGCCTGCTTCTCTGCAGGTAGGACAGTAATTATGAGTGTCGAAAGCATGACAGAAATGATGGCATTTAGATGCACGGGGTTTATCTCTATTGGATTGGTGAGAAGACATGTTCAAACGCAATAAAAGAGGTGGACCCAATCACATAAAGAGCCTAGCCGAGGCGAAAACTCACAACAAGAATAAAAGAAAAAAATACTTATCCGACTGGACGGAAAGTTATGCAATACGTGCTTTGATAATTAATAAACAAAATGGCTGAAAATAGACATCCAACAATATAAATGAACTGAGATATAAGTAGAAAACGGCAGAAAAACTTCACAAAATATTCCAATATGGCAGCCGCCAACGAGAAAGGAGAAGACAAATGGGGTAGGTCACGTGACGACAACCTGAGGCTACGGCCAACTACAAATGTCTTTTTTTTTCTTAGATGTTGGCTGGGCCTGGCGGCCATCCGAGAACAGCATTCAATCCCACATGGTAAGCTATTGTAGCGTAATAAAAGTTAAGTTTTAGACAATAGAGATTCCTCTTCAAAGAGAACAGTTATGTGTGTAAACCCTTTTGATAACTGCTCTGGGTGTTTTCTATTTTCACCAGCTCTTTGAAAACTACTCGGGACTATTTAAAAAGATTACTCCCTACTCAGGAAATTTTACAAAATATAATATAAATTACTAGAATAAATTTAGCAAAAGTGAACTACAAATAACTAATAGCAATAACTGCCAAATAAAACTTATATCAGTCTGGCAGAGAGTGTAATCTGACAGAATTTCAAATTATACCAGATTGGACTTTCTACCAGGGTGGTAGAAAGAGTCATCTGGTAGAATTTCAAATTCTGAAAGATTTGAATTTCTACAAGGGTGGTACAAAGTCCAATCTGGTAGGGTTTGAAATTCTACTGGTAGAAACTCCAATTTCTTTGGACTACCAAGTTTATTGGACTTTCTACCGGCAGAATTTCAAATTCTACCAAACTGGACTTTCTACCATGACATATATATCAAACAAGTTTAATAGCTCAACTACACATGGGTATACTTCAACTTCCAGTTGAAAATGGTAGATATACAAATATTACTCTCAATAATAGAAAAAATGTTCTGTTGTAAAGATTCTACTGAAAATGAGGTTCAGTTTGTCACTGTACAATGTACAGAGTTTTAAGAATCATTTTGTTTATCCCACTACAGACAGAAATTGAAAACTATGATACCTGTTCTAAAGAAGAGAATTTGTAAAAGTTATGAAAACATATAGTATGGCAAATACAACACACTGCCACACGAGTGCCTGTGTCTGGAGCAGGTAGATAAGAACAATCTCTGATAGGAACAATGGTCAGGGCTGATTCTAGAACTTTTAAAATTACCGGGCTCAGTCAAATGAGGTGGAGAAATACAATGCTACTTTGATGCATTAAGATATTCACAAATGGTTATATATCACAGCGACTAAATTTAAGCATTTTAGTTTTAATGAAGACACACAACTGACAGCTTGTTTAGTTTGGCAAAAATTGGTTATTAAACTACATGAAAACAAGAATTCAGAAGAATTGTACTGTGTCACCAGCTTTGGTTTAAAGACTAAAGTGGATGAAATTCAAAGGGACAAAAATTATGCTGAACATAAATTAGTTGGCTGACTGGCAGTATTTTTGCATATCCAGACCATCCTTAAGAAGTACCTTGTTGAAAAATATAGCCTTGATTCAATGTACAGGTCAATGTCTGTCCAATGTCCAAGATACTGTCTGGAAACGGAAAAACTTAAAATCAATATAAGCATGTTACTAGTGGGAGTTTAAGGTCAGCTTAAAATAAGACATATCTTGAGGATCAGTTACATCCACATGCCAAATTTGAATTTAGTCAAAAATGGAAAAATAAAAAGCTTAAAAGCATAATTCTTTTATACATAGGAGTTTAAGTTACGACACACCTTGAATACCAGTTACAACCACATGCCAAATTTGAATTTAATCCATCATGCCATTTTTGAGATACTGTCAGGAAAGAAATGTGACGACGACACTGACAATGTGTTATTACTGGGAGTTTAAGGTCACCTTAATGTATGCACTTATCTATGGCCAGTTACATATACATGCAAATATTTGAATGAAATTTCTTAAGTTATCTTCAGCAACCTCTGGAAAAGAAAAAGCTTAAACTCAACATAATTCTTTTATACATGGGAGTTTAAGGTCACCTTAAAATAGAATACACCTTGAATACCAGTTTCAACCACATGTCAATTTGAATAGAATCCATCAAACCATTTTCAACATACTATCTAAGAAACGAAAAAACTTAAAATCAATATAAGTACTTTACTAGTGAGAGTTTAAGGTCACCTTAAAACAGGGCACACCTTGATCACCAGTTACATCCACATGCCAAATTGGAATTTAATCCATCATGCCATTTTTGAGATACTGTCTGGAAACGGTAAAATTTAAATCTATATAAGTATGTTGCAAGTGAGAGTTTAAGATCACCTTAAAACAGGGCACACCTTGAGTACGAGTTACATCCACATGCCAAATATGAATTTAATCCATCATGCCATTTTTGGGATACTGTCTGGAAAGGAAGTGTGACAATGACACTCTCAATGTGTTAGTCCTGGGAGTTTAAGGTCACCTTAATATGTGGTACTTATCTATGGCAAGTTACAGATATATGCAAAAATTTGAATGGAATTTTTTAAGTTACCTTCAGTATACTCTATGGAAAAGTAAAAACTTAAACTCAACATACTTCCTTTATACATGGGAGTTTAAGGTCACCTTAAAATACGACACACCTTGAATACCAGTTGCAACCACAAGCCAAATTTGAATAGAATCCATCAACCCATTTTCAACATACTATCTGGAAACGGAAAATCTTAAAATCCTTCAGTATACTCTATGGAAAAGTTAAAAGCTTAAACTAAACATAATTCTTTCAGACAGAGGAGTTTAAGGCCACCTTAATACAGGACACACCTTGAATACCAGTTACAACCACATGCTAAATTTGAATTGAATCCGTCAACAAATTTTTGAGATACTGTCTCGAACCGGAAAAACTTAAAATCAATATAAATACGTTACTAGTGGGAGTTTAAGGTCACCTTAAAATAGGGAACACCTTGAGGACCAATTAAATGCACATGCCAAATTTGAATTTAATCCATGATGCTATTTTTGAGATACTCTGTAGTGTAGGAAGTGTGACAACGACACTGATCATACTTGTCCTACAACATAGCTGCTAGTGACACAAAAGTAATGCAACCTTAAACTCATAAGATTATCAAATATCAGGAATTTACCTTACAAAAGAGATTTTTTTTGTGTAGACAGATGTACATGATGGATATCAAAAGCTTGAAGTCTTAATTAGCACATCAAATATCTTTCAAACACCAAAAATTGTCCCAACCTTAAACTCAAAGTTAGTTTGCTGCTGTAACGAAGTTTAAGGGAATCTTTTCCTGTAGGTTTTGTTCACAGTTTGTTACATCCACAACTTGAAAAATGCTTAGAATTGCACAGTGTTTGAAATACTGTTGAAAAATTGCCAAACTTAAAGTAAATATAATTTTGTTATTACTAGGAGTTTAAGGTCACCTTATTGTAACGCACTTACCTGGGCCCAGTTACATATACATGCAAAACTTGAATGAAATTCCCAAGTTATCTCCAGTATACTCTATGGAAAAATAATGTAAACTCAATATAACTTTTTAATACATGAGAGTTTAAGGTCACCTTAAACTAGGGCACACCATGAAAACCAGTTACAACCACATGCCAAATTTGAATCAAATCTGTCTACAATTTTTTGAGACACTGTCCAGAAACAAAAAAAACATTCAAATCAATATAAGCATCTTACAACTGTGAGTTTAAGGTCATCTTAAATAGGGCACACCTTGAGGAAAAGTTACATCAACATGCCAAATTGAAATTTAATTCATCAAGCCATTTTTGACCATGTATGTCTTCCATCAAAGCTGCTAGTGACACAAACCAATGCAACCTTAAACTCATTAATTTATAAAATATCAGCAATTTACTATAACCTTACAAAAGAGACCATTTTCTTCTTGTGGCGATATATGTACATGATGAATATCAATGTAAAAAGTCCTAATTTGCATATAAAATATCTTCCAAACACCAAAAAAATTGACCCAACCTTAAACTCAAAGTTTGTTTGCACTGTTGTATATTGTAGCGAGTTTAAGGTAATCTTTTCCTGAAAGTTTTGTTCAAGGTTTGTTACATCCACAACTGAAACACCTAGAATTGCACAATATTTGACTTACTATTCAAAAATTACCAAACTTAAAGTGAATATAATTCTGTTATTAATGGGAGTTTAAGGTTACCTTAATGTGTGGCACTTACCTATGGCCAGTTACATATAACTGCAAAAGTTGAACGAAATTTCTTAAGTTACTTTCAGTATACTCCATGGAGAAAGAAAAAACGTAAACTGGCCATAAGTTTTTTATACGTGGAAGTTTAAGGTCACCTTAAGATAGGGCACACCTTCAAAACTAGTTACAACCACATGCCAAATTTGAACTGAATCCATCAAGTCATTTTTGAGATATTGTCCGGAAACAAAAAAACTTAAATTGAGTTTAAGTATTTTTCTAGTGGGAGTTTAAGGTCACAAAACTATACAGCACACCCCCAGGACCAGTTACATCCATATGCCAAATTTGAATTAAATCTGACAAGCCATTTTTGAGATACTGTCCGGAATACAAAGTGTGACGATGACAGACGACAGACGACGACAACGCCACAAATTTGGATGACGAAGCAATCCCTATATGCCACGCAGCATAAATGCTGGTGACACAAAAACTGTACTGACTTTAGAATAGAACATGTATCAAAATAAGGGGATTGCATCTTCTACACACTGAATATACTGAAATGTGGGCAAGTACTAAAACCTACAAGATATCCAATCCTAACTGAACTTTTTTCAGGCTTAATCTCATCTTTACAAGTGGACTCTAAGGTGCTGCATCACCAAAATGGTCCAGTAATATAAGTATCCGGGGCTCAAACACCACAGAAAACAACCTGAAGGTATTAAGACTAAAGTGGAGTAAGCCTTGGTGTAGAGATGGGATTTAAGTTTCTTTCTGAAAGTGGCAATACAGGGGGACACACAAATCTCATCAGGAAGAGCATTCAACACAGTGGCAGCATCAAAAGCAAAACTGCAACCAAACTGATAGACTCTTGAAACAGATGGACAAAACCTAAGTACAATAATCACCAACACTCTGACTGGGTCTGGCACTATAAGAACTACTACAAGAAGAAAGGTATATAGCAGAAAACTTTGGAAAACCAGTATGAAGAAACAATTGTGGCTGAGGATCAACAGACAGTCAATGTAATTTCAACAACACTGAGCAATGATAAACAGTGTGTTGGGAAGAGAGATTATTGATTGGTTCTGCCTGAAGTCGATCCGGCGAACTTTGGATTACACACAGAAATAAACACAAGTCTTGCTCTTTAACCAGCTGAGATAAAGGGGAATCCCCGGAAACTCAGGTGTTAAAGAGTTACATCCAGAATCAATATTTACCCCTTGTCAGAATGGAATTCAAGCCTTCTACACTAAGTATTCCCCACTCAGCAACCACTACCCCTGTGAATTTCAACTAGGAGGCAAGACCTTCTACAGTGCAGAACAGTGCCTAATGTACAAAAAGGCAATGCTTTTTCAAGATCAACATGTGGCAGATAAGATACTTAAAAGTCATGACCCTGTAGAAGTGAAAACCTTAGGCAGATCGGTGAGTGGATTTAATAAGGACACTTGGATTAAAAATGGACCGGACTGTATGTTTGAAGCTATGACTGCTAAGTTTTCCCAGAATGATAAGCTGAAGGCTTTTCTGAAAGCAACTGGGAAAAATGTGCTAGTAGAAGCCAGCCCAAGTGATAAATTTTGGGGATGTGGAGTTTCACTCAGGAGCAAAGATGTATTCAACAAGGCTAAATGGACTGGACTCAACACTGCAGGCAAGACTCTTGAACATGTAAGACTAAATCTGTGCTGAATCTTGACATTTTTCGGTGAGATTAAATATATAAAAATTAATCTATGATCTTATGCCAAAAAGTATACTCATGGACCAAGTAAAAAAGTATTTGCTTCATTTATTAATAACTCATTAATGATCCTTTGAAGTTAACTCTACTCATAGTAGTACTCTAGTATCACACCTCCCGGTTATAAGTTCACTCATGTACCTCGAAATGTCAAGAAAGGGGGCAGAGTTGGCTTTTTCATCAAGGAGGACCTGAGTTTTGAGCAAGTTTCAAAAAACAGTTATCAGGCTTTTGAAAGTATCTCCATTCAGATTAGCACTGAGGGTGCTAAAGATGTTATATTTCATGTAGTCTATAGGCCCCCAAATCTCTCAAAGTCGCATTTCCTGGACGAATTTGGCATGTTCCTCGAAGGTGCTGCTTTATCAGGCTATGAAAATATTCTCCTTGGTGATCTTAATTTTCATTTGGATAAACATGACACCTGGACATTGAAATTTTATGATATCCTTGAGCAATTCAGTTTTACACAACTTGTCAATACACCCACACATATTCAGGGTCATATTTTGGATGCTCTTTGTGTGAGGGATTCCATTAGTCCCAAAGTTATTGGGGGACTATCAGACCACCAGGCAATCATATTCAGTTTTATCTTCCCTGTCAGGGAATCGTGTAAGTTTCAATGTGTTCCCATCCGTAAAATTCACAAGATAAATATTACAGATTTTAGAATGGATATCCTGAAATCCGACCTCATTAGATGCCCGTACAAAACTGCCAGTCTTCTTAGTCATCAATACTTTAATACTTTGAGAAGCCTTCTTGACAAGCACGCCCCAATCATGAAGAAAAATATACCGAGACATGCCGAGACTGGTTTCATGAACTGTGACATCCTCAAAGCAAAACGACTCAAGAGGAAATATGAGCGGGCATGGCGTTGTGAAAACTCAGCCAGTAATCGTAGCCGATACCGGGCTGCAATCAACCACTATAATTTCCTGCTAGAGAAGTCCAAATGCAATCATTATTCCAACATTGTGGCTGAAAACCAAGGAAATCCCAAGGCTCTGTGGAACTATTTCAAAAAGATCTTACACAGGTCCTCTGTTGCTGTTCTACCAGACTACACAAACAAAACTGACCTTGCAAATACTTTCTGCAAGTTCTTCTATGACAAAATCCTCAAAATAAGATCCACACTGCAGTCATCAATACCATCTTCAGTTACTAGACCCAACCCCACCAAAAATACTCTGTCCTCTTTCACACCTGTGTCCGAGGAAGAACTACTCAAAATTCTAAAGTCCTCACCGTCCAAATCATGTGACCTTGACCCGATTCCGACGTCACTGGTCAAGGAGTGTGCTGATATTCTCATCACCCCCATCACTAAAATTGTAAACTATTCAATCACAGAAGGTAGTTTCCCCAACTGTTTTAAGATGGCACATGTCACCCCCCTTCAAAAAAAGCCGAGCCTTGATAGAAATATCCTCAAAAACTACAGGCCGGTGTCAAACCTCAGCTTTATATCTAAACTTATTGAGAAGGTGGTGGCAAAGCAGCTAAATGAATTTATTTCACACGAGGGGCTCTTAAATGTCAACCAGTCTGCTTATAAGAGTTCTCACTCCACTGAAACCGCATTGTTGAAGATTCAAAATGATATAGCTCTCTCAGTGGACTCAGGAAAGGCAGTGGCCCTGACGTTATTAGACCTATCAGCAGCGTTTGATACGATTGATCACTCTCTTTTATATGACTGCTTGCATGACTGGTTTGGTCTAGATGGTACTGTTTTGCCATGGATCAAATCGTATCTTTCAAACCGTAAACAAAAAATTAAAATAGGTGATAGTTTCTCTGAGGCGATAATTCTCCCTTTCGGAGTCCCCCAAGGCTCTGTACTGGGTCCTCTCCTTTTCACCCTTTACACTAGTCCCCTCAGTCAAGTTATTTCAAAATTCAATGTTACTCATCACCTATATGCCGATGACACCCAGATCTACCTAGCAGTTGACTCCAGGAATTTTGACTCTAGCATGGAAGAGCTGACCGAGTGTCTCAAGTCTGTACAGGAATGGATGGACGGTGTCAAACTAAAACTAAACCCAGAAAAAACCGAATTTATCATCATAGGTCAAAAAGCCATCAGAGAGTCACTTGCACCAAATTTTCCTGTTCCACTCCTCCAAAACAATATCTCTCCGTCAGTGGAAGTAAAAAACCTGGGTGTTATTTTCGACTCAGACAACTCCTTTGACAATCATGTTGCCAAGGTTTGCAGAGCATGTTACTATCATCTTCGTGATTTGCGACGAATTCGCAAATTCCTTGGAGTTGAGACAGCAATACTTCTGGCAAACGCTATGGTCAGTAGTCGTCTAGACTACTGTAACTCTTTACTCTATGGGGTAAGCAAGTCCAACATAGCCAAACTACAGAGAGTCCAGAATGCTCTTTGTCGCATCATCTTCAGACTTGACAAAATGAGTCATGTTACACCCTTTTTGAAAAAACTCCACTGGCTCCCAATTCAACATCGCATCCTGTTTAAGTACAACCTCTTGGTATTCAAGGCTATTAATCTTTCACAGCCCCTGTATCTTTCAGCTTTAATAAGATCGAGCAGTCTCACTCGTGGCAACAGGCTATCTATCTCCTCAACCCGCCCTAATAAGCACATAGGAAGGCGTGGCTTTGCAGTAGCTGCACCAGCCGAATGGAACAAGCTGCCACAGACTGTCAGATCTCAACAAACAATAGATGGTTTCAGAAGCCATCTAAAGACCTACTTGTTTAGGCTGGCATACCCCCCACCTTAGTTATACCCTGGCGGGCGCTTTTTAGATATCGACCCATGTCTGTCCCTGGACTCTCCCTTCTTGGACTCAAGCGCATTAGAGGATTTGCATCAATTTTGCGCTATATAAATCCTACTATTATTATTATTATTATAGAAAAATGAAGTTAACTCAGTTTATAGAATAATGAAATCTATTTACGGTCTAGTAATGGGAGTGTGTATGTAATATTTTTTAAGGTCATGAATATCAAGTCATATTGTGTACAATAATTAAAAAGAAAATTACTGTTACCATTTATTATTTTTGAACAAAAAACTGTAACGATTTCTTGGAACCAGGACGACAAACTGTGTGTCTACAGCTCCATTAGTGATAAAGCTTTTTTAATAAACCTACGCCAGAATGTTTTAAATAATTGTAAACTTCATGGTTCACTCATTAGTTTGAAATCAGTTTGGATTACTGCTATTAAACAAACTTTAAAGTAAATTAGTATTGAACAGATGTCCTGACATGAGTTTTACATGTTGGACAATAAATATGTGTGCAAGACCTATTCTCAGTTCAAATAAAAGTATTCAGAATAACTATTTTCAAAATTTTTCTACAATTGCTAGTACAACACATGTGGCTGATGTGGCCGATTACATAAATAATAAAGTACATTGCAAACCAAGATATGTCAAAAATCTTCAAACTCCATCATGATGGTAATATACATGGATTTTCTGTCAAAAAAGCCCATTGGTGTAAATTCTATTGTATATTTGCCATATAATCTACATGAAATCGGCTGTTTCTCTGTGATGTACAACAGTACATTTTATAAACTACCTTAACAGTATAAATATGGCGAGTTAATTAACCTGATTGGTATTTTGATATTGATTCAAACATAAATATTCTTACGCAATTTACTGTCTGTTCTGTGGTGTACAATTATTTCTATAAAAAACTGCTTGAATGTTACAAACGCATTTAAATGTCAGTTAATCTTAGTAAATTACAAAGTAAAACGTTGAGACTTTTAATTCTGTATGTATATTGTCAGTAGTATGTGTGTTGGCATAATGTTAAATATAAGGTTAAACATATTGCATTCCTGATAGTGCAACATCTGTATTATTGAGTTATAAATACAAAGTATTTTAAATTGTCAAAATCGATAGGACGATTATTTTCCAGGAAATTATTTTTTTTCCATAGCTAAAGGCATAATTAGTCTGTATTAAATTATAATTTGAAATAAAGACTTTGCAAATATTGAATATAAACACCAAGGCTTTTTTTTTTTAACTTAGTTACTTTCATCTGACCAAATGTCCAAACATTTTTGTCATGTGGCTCTCTAAATATCATCATTTAAACTAAGTAGTCAGAAATCTCGCTATGTATCAGGTTTAATATTTGGAGACAGCCATAATCTTAGATTTGAAAATGTGAAATAATTCAGTTCATAGAATCATTTAATCCTGCAAAGTTTCATTTCTTTGCTCTCTCTCTCTTTCTATATATATATATTATATATATATTGTTAGTTATATATATAATTTTTTTTTTCATTTAGTTACTTGCTTGCCCTTTTTTTCTTTTTTGAATTTGTTTTATCCTATAGTAATTTTTTGTATGATGCTTCTAGTTTGCTTTTTATTTCACCTGCACCTAAATTTTTCCTGTTCTCAGTTTTTTGTCACTGTGATGGAGTTAAAGAAAAGTAATAGAAGTCTGCACCATTGTCAGTTAATTGTCAGTACTAAAGATTACCTTAAAATTAAAAATAATTATTTTAAACAAAATTTGAGATGCCAGTACATCCCAGGCTTGGGCAAATCTGTGGGAAAATACTCAGTACCTTATAATTAACTATGAACCTTGTTAATGGAAATCAAATAACTCTGTTGTCGGCGAACTGTCGGGGCTTGAATAATAAGGAAAAATGATATATCTTAAATTATATTAAGGAGGCTAGAATAAATATAGCCTGTCTGCAGGATACCTACTTGGTTGAGTCGATGGAAAGTGTTGTTAAACATGATTGGGATGGGGAAGTTTATTTAAATGGTAGTCGCAGCAATGCAAGAGGTGTAGCAATTCTCATCAGTAAAAATTTTGAATACAAAGTCATTAAAATTGAAAAGGACCATGACGGTAATCTTTTAGTCATGGATAAGGTCCTCAGTGGCCTAGTGGTTAGCAAGTTTGGCATCTAATCATAGGCTGTCACCACTGTGGGTTCGAGTCCCACAAGTGGCAATTCTGAGGACCTGTCCCAATATGACCCTGGCTGTTGAACGGGACGTAAAACCCCAACTTTGACCTTTAGTCATGGATCTCGAAATTGAGGATACAAAGGTTAGAATTATAAATATATATGGATCGAACACAGATGATGTAGATTTTTACCGGAAAGTAAAAAGTAAAGTAGGTGACAATGAACAGGATCATTTGGTGATATGTGGTGATTTCAACTTGACTCTCAATCCTAACTTAGACAGCCAAAACTACTTAAATTTGAACAATCCTAGAGCAAGATTAACTGTGCTTGATATTATTGAAGAATATGGACTTGTAGATATTTACAGATACTTCAACCCAAATAAAAGGAGGTATACTTGGCGTCGACGCAGCCCTCTAAAGCAGGCTCGCTTAGATTACATTCTGACCTCTGACACCTTAGTTGACCTTGTTGATACCACAGACATCAAACCTAGTTATAAATCAGATCATTCCTTTCTGTATTTACGGCTTTGACAAAATTCAAAACAGGAAAAGGAATTTAGAAATTCAATACAAGATACTTACGTGATCCAGAATATGTGAGAATAATAAATAACGCAATTAGGGAAGAATATATCAAATATGCACTGCCAGTATACAACTTAACATATATATCAGTAGATTCTTTTTCAGATATTGTTCTCACAATTAATAATGAAAGTTTTTTACAAGCAATGCTATTAAGATTAAGAGGTGAATCTATCAAATATGCAAGTAATGCCAAAAGGAAGCAAAATAACTTAGAAAATATACTAAAAGCTGATATCGAAAAATTGGAGTCTGAAAGTGATAATAACCCATCCGATAATCTTGAAACTAAAAAGATGGAATTAGAAGAAATAAGAAGTGAAAGAATGAAGGGTCAGTGGGTTCGATCATGCTCTCAGTGGAACATCGAGGGTGAAAGACCATCAAAATATTTCTGCTCACTAGAAACCAAAAATTACTTGAGCAAAACTATTAAATGCCTTAAAAAGCCTAATGGCAATTATTCAACTTTACAGAATGAAATACTAGACTCAATATCTCAGTATTACAAGACACTTTTTAAAGCAAATGATCAAAACTTTCAAGGTTATCATCTCGCAGATATATTAGGACAGTACTCCATTAATAAATTAAATACAACTGAAGCTAATGCACTAGAGGGTGCCCTAACGGAAAATGAATTAGGGAATGCCCTAAAGCACATGAAACATAATAAAACTCCAGGTATTGATGGTTTTCCATCAGAATTTTATAAAATATTTTGGAGGTATTTAAAATCTTGTGTTTTAAGAGCATTAAATGATAGCATGGACAGAGGAAAACTACCACTGTCACTGCGCCAATGTGTAATAACATGCTTACCAAAAAAGGGGAAAAAACGTGAAATGATTAAGAATTGGCGCCCTCTCTCAATGCTGTCAGTGCTTTATAAACTAGCATCTGCTGCAATAGCAAATAGACTTAAGCCATATCTTGACAATCTTATTAATAAAACCCAAAATGGATTTGTTCCAGGAAGGTATATTGGTGAGTGCACTCGACTGGTTTTTGACATTATGAATTATACTGAAAAACATAACCTTCCTGGAATGTTGGTCCTTATTGATTTCGAAAAGGCTTTTGATTCTATTTCATGGACTTTTATTTATAAAACTTTAGAATTTTTTGGATTTGTGAAAATCATTTATCAATTGGATAAAATTATTTAATACAGACATCAAAGCTACCATTATTCAGTGTGGATTTTTATCAAAGTTTATTAATATCGAACGTGGCTGTCGTCAGGGTGACCCTATTTCCCCATATCTGTTCATTATTGCTGCCCAAGTCTTGACAATACTTATATTAAATAATAAAACTAGGGCGAAGTGGTTGGCTTTTTGCCAACCACAGCGTCGAATCTTAGGACAGCAGTGGGTGTTGAAATCTGTAAACTTGGTATTATCGCCCGCAAGACAGAGTGAGGTGCGGTGACAGTAAAATATTGCTGGATTATATATATATTTGTAAAATATTGTTAGAAACACCATTGTAGCCTCACGTTTTCATCACTCTGTGGGTGTACAACTACCAGCATTTGTTTTAAATATTGCGAGAAGACAGAGTGAGGTGCAGTGACAGTAAAATATTGCTGGATTACGTATATATTTGTAAAATGTTGTTAGAAACCCCATTGTAGCCTCACGTTTTCATCACTCTGTGGGTGTACAACTACCAGCATTTGATATTTTATTTTAAATATTGCGAGAAGACAGAGTGAGGTGCGGTGACAGTAAAATATTGCTGGATTATATATTTGTAAAATGTTGTTAGAAACCCCATCGTAGCCTCACGTTTTCATCACTCTGTGGATGTACAACTACCAGCATTTGATATTTTGTTTTAAATATTGCGAGAAGACAGAGTGAGGTGCGGTGACAGTAAAATATTGCTGGATTATATATATTTAAAATATTGTTAGAAACCCCATTGTAGCCTCACGTTTTCATCATTCTGTGGGTGTACAACTACCAGCATTTGATATTTTATTTGTTTTATATATTGTTAGAAACCCCATCGTGATAACTTCTAGGACATACAAAAGCGCCTTCTAGTGGTTGAATGTAGAACTACGGAGTTTGAATATTTTCATTGTCTCTTGCAGACGTGCTCTCGATTCTGATTGGCTGAATAACAAATGTGTAGTACTACCGTGACGTCACTTCATTCATTAATTTCTTTGCGGTTTATTTGTTTGACAAATAATTGAGTACACGTAGATGCGCAGACAGCAATTTTACATTAACAGTGACTGCGTGGTAAACCCTGCAGACAAATAAATTAATTGGGGTTTCACCTTTAGAAACCAGCAGACGAAACCGTTAAAAAAGACTCGTTCGAGTAGAAAATCACAATGGAAATACAATAGGTTCTAGGACATACGGGTCCTTGGAGAAAGCCAGATGAAGTGCCAGACATGCTTTTTACTTCATAAAATATAACTTAATAAAGGCATTAAAAATCTTCAAAATGGCAGAGTGTATAATATACACCTTAATGTACAGATATGTGAAGAAATATTATGCAGAATTTGGTATTTAAGGGCTTAAACGGCCAATTTAAAATCGTGGCCGCAACTCAGTACATAACTCGAATCAAAGATTCGACTAAAAATAAAGGGTATTTTCTGTGGAAGTACAGAAATCAAGCTCAGTCAGTTCGCTGATGACACAACATTAATATTAGATGGAACATCTCAGTCCTTGCAGGCTGCTTTAAATGTTTTAGAAGTTTTTGGATCATTATCAGGTCTACGGGTGAACACTGAAAAAACTCAAGTGGTATGGATAGGAAAGAAAAAGTACTGTAAAGAAAAACTGTTAAGGCTGAATCTCCAGTGGGATACTATTTGTTTCAATATGTTGGGATTGTCACTTTCAGTTGATCTGACAGAATGCACTGAAATCAATTTTTCAAAACAAATAACAGAAATCTGTAAGATTATTAATAACTGGAACAAAAGGTATTTAACTCCTATTGGTAAAATCACTATTGTCGAGACTTTCTTGTTATCTAAGCTAAACCATTTGTTTTTATCACTCCCAAATCCTAAACCCTCTATACTTCAAAAGATTAACAGCATATTTTACAGATTTATATGGTCAAACAAACCAGATAAGATTAATCGGGATGTGATGAGACTGGCATATTTGGCAGGGGGTTTAAAAATGATAGATATCGAAGTATTTATGAAATCGTTGAAAATTACTTGGATAAGGAGACTGTTTAGATACAACAATGCCCCTTGGATTAAGCTTCTAAAAGCTGAAACTTCAATTTGTTTAACCAAAATCTCTCACTTTGGACCACAATATTTGTCAGAAATGATAAGAACTTTTAACCCCTTTTGGCAAGATGTCTTTGAGGGGTGGATTGCCATGTCAGCTAACTTAAGAATTTACAACAGTATTGACTTATTGACAATTCCATTATGGTATAACCAATTCATCTCAGACCAACCATTATATCTTCCTGACTGGTACCAGAAAGGAGTTATAACAGTTGCAGATGTTGTATCTTATAACAAGGTGATCAGTTACGAAGAACTTTGTCAAAAGTTTTCTGCCCGCTTTAACTATCTGAATTACCTTTCAGTGAAATGTAAAATAAATATACTTTTGACAAAATTTGGGTATGCATTGGAAAATATTAAATTGGAGAGGCCATTTGTTCCTGTCAATCTTAAGTATATTTTAAAAAGCAAAAAAGGGGTTGGAACAATTTATAGAATTTTTCATACCAATTTTCAAAATGATCACAAAATGAAATCCAGATGGAACCAAGAGTTTGAAATTTGCATTGACCATGACACCTGGAGAATGTTGTTTCGCATATGTTTTAAAACAGTGACTAATAACAATCTAATATGGTTTCAGCTAAAATTGATTTATAGAATCTTAGGAACCAACAGTTATCTGCATAAACTAGGCATAAGAAAGAGTCCCAACTGTCATTTCTGTCAACAGCCAGAATCCCTACTGCATATTTTTTATGAATGTTCAAATTCAAGCGAACTATGGAATGACATTGAAAAACTATTGAAAGAGAGGATAAGTTTAAAAATAAAATTTTCTTGTTTTACAATCATTTTTGGATATATTAATAAAGACCAGAATCATATTCCAATCAATAGCTTGATTCTCGTTACTAAGAAGTATATATTTGATACATCTAGAGACGGCAAGAGACTAATTCTAAAGTCACTAAAACATAGCTTGAATAGCCTGTTAAGAGACGAGGAATATTGTGCCAAATTAAATGAAAAAGAAACAGAGTTTTCTCATGTTGGGATAGATGGGCATCTGTATTTAGGAGTGTGCATTAGAATTACAAAAAAAATTGATCAAAATGAAGATGTATAGGGTATTGCTTTAATTACTATAATAAATTGTGGTGTGTGAAAAGTTACTCTTGATCCCTATCAGGGATAATTCTTTATGCTTCATTTGTTTTGTGTATTTTTTTTTCTTTGCCTAAAAGTGACAAGTATGTGTTTAATTTTTTATATGTAAATGTTTTTTTTTTTTTGCACCTGTTATGAAAAAAATAAAAATATAAAAAAAAAAAAACTCAGGTGTTAACAGAACTGATATACACCAGGATATTACAACAGCCAGGCAATGCAATTTCTACTTACTGGTTAATACTGGTGTTTCTAGTACTATCTATTGGTGTTTGGTACCATTTTGGATACATTGTAATTTATGTAGACTGAATTCCTGAAATGTCATAGTAAAAAAAATAGCATCGGTGATGCCCGTACCCCACAGCCTGGGGAAATAGTTTACAACACAATGAGATATAGAACCTAACCAATGTCCCTACCAAGTGTCAACATTCTACATCTTACAGAATCTTAAAAATAGCCCGGACAAGATATTAAAACTGATGGTCACTGTGACAAGGTCAAAGCTCAAATAAAGATTGCAGCATGACCTGTCACACATACAACCTCTAGGCAATGTCCCTATCACACATAGACACTTAATGGTTTCAGAGATATTGCCCGGTAAAGTTTTAAAAGGGCAAGATCAAAAGTAAAATCAAGGTCACATAATGACATTGCACACATACAACTCCCAACCAATGTCCCTGCCAAGTATTAACATCCTACAACTTACAGTTTCTGAGATATACCCCAGACAAGATTTCAAAGGTCAAGGTCACTACAGCGATGTCAAATCAAATCAAGGTCACACCATGATGTTGCACACCTACCACCCCCCACCCCCCACCAATGTCCCTACTAAGCATCAACTTCCCACACCTTACAGTTTCTGAGATATGGCCCGGACAAGATTTCATAGGTTAAGGTCACTATGCCAAGGTCAAAGGTCATATCAAGGTCACATCATGATGTTGCACACCTACAAGCTCTAACCAATGTCCCTACCAAGTATCAACTTCCTACACCTTACGGTTTCCAAGATATAGCCTGGATAAGATTTTATAGGTCAAGGTCATCACGACAAGGTCAAAGGTCAAATCAAGGTCACACTATGGCGTTGCACACTTACACCCCCTGACCAATGTCCCCACCAAGTATCAACTTCCTACAAGTTACACTTTCCGAGATATTGCCCGAATAAGATTTTATAGGTCAAGGTCACTACGACAAGGTCAAAGATCAAATCAAGATCACACCATGACGTTGCACACCTACAACCCCTAATCAATGTCCCTACCAAGTATCAACTTCCTGCACCTTACGGTTTCTGAGATATAGCTCAGAAAAGATTTTCAACCTCAAGGTCACTACAGCAATGTCAAAGGTCAAATCAAGGCCACACCATGACGATACACACCTACACATCCTAACCAATGTCCCTACCAAGTATCAACTTCCTACACCTTACGGTTTCTGAGATACAGCCCAGACAAACTTTTTCCTGCTGCCTGCCCGGATGCCCGCGTTCCCATCCGGACACCATGGGTGAAAACAATACCCTGACAGCCCTTAAGGGCTGTGGGGTAAAAATTACAGTTATCCATATATTGTGTATCCTGTACCCTAGAATCAGCACTAAATTTATACAGATTGACTTGAAATGTGAAGCCACACAATAACACCCTCAGATCTCAACATGAAACACTGGGGCATACAAATAAACATAAAAGAAAAATGATGTAATTTTTTCTTGCATCAAGAGCTTTATTCTGTAATTAATGCTCCAATACTGAATAGTAACATAAGCATTCAACAAGTGTATACTTATTGGAAGGGGGAATGTCCATGACGGAGCTATTATATAGAAACTGTCTCTGTAACAATTACTAACAATCCACCAGTAATCACACGCTTCAGTCATGTGTTCAAACTCAGTAAATAAAGAAATTCAAAAACAAGTCAATGACGTCTTAATTAACTTCCCAGCCCCAAGCAGAAAGATGTAAACAATGAACAGCGCTTGTCTTAGTGGCCTCCCTATCACCATCACTTGCCAAACCTCTGCTGTGTGGAGGCGTACCTTTGTAAGGAGGAGATCAGACTGCTGTAATCCACACCTCTCAGTGTGTGTAGGTGTCTGTAAAACAGAAAGACTCACAGATAATAAACAGTATTCAGACAGACTCACACATAGCAAACATTAGTCAAACAGACTCACACATAACAAACAGTAGTCAAACAGACTCACACATAACAAACAGTAGTCAGACTCGCTGATAACAAACAGTAGTCAAACAGACTCACACATAACAAACAGTAGTCAGACTCACTCATAACAAAGAGTAGTCAAACAGACTCACACATAACAAACAGTAGTCAAACAGACTCACACATAACAAACAGTAGTCAAACAAACTCACACATAACAAACAGTAGTCAAACAAACTCACACATAACAAACAGTAGTCAAAGAGACTCACAGATAACAAACACTAGTCAGACTCACACATAACAAACAGTAGTCAAAGAGACTCACAGATAACAAACACTAGTCAGACTCACTGATAACAAACAGTAGTCATAGAGACTCACAGATAACAAACAGAAGTCAAAGAGACTCACAGATAACAAACACTAGTCAGACTCACTGATAACAAACAGTAGTCATAGAGACTCACAGATAACAAACAGAAGTCAAAGAGACTCACACATAACAAACACCAGTCAAAGAGACTCACACATAATAAACACCAGTCAAAGAGACTCACATATAACAGACAGCAGTCAAACAGACTCACAAATAAAGTGCAAAGGTCAAACATCCACAGTATAAAACAAACACACAGAACATCCACAGCGAAACACAAACACAGAGAATATCCACAGCGAAACACAAGCACAGAGAACATCCACAGCGAAACACAAACACAGAGAATATCCACAGCGAAACACAAACACAGAGAACATCCACAGCGAAACACAAACACAGAGAACATCCACAGTGAAAAACAAACACAGAGAACATCCACAGGGAAACACAAGCACAGAGAACATCCACAGCGAAACACAAACACAGAGAATATCCACAGCGAAACACAAACACAGAGAATATCCACAGCGAAACACAAACACAGAGAATATCCACAGCGAAACACAAACACAGAGAACATCCACAGCGAAACACAAACACAGAGAACATCCACAGCGAAACACAAACACACAGAACATCCACAGCGAAACACAAACACAGAGAATATCCACAGCGAAACACAAGCACAGAGAACATCCACAGCGAAACACAAACACAAAGAATATCCACAGCGAAACACAAACACAGAGAACATCCACAGCGAAACACAAACACACAGAACATCCACAGCGAAACACAAACACAGAGAATATCCACAGCGAAACACAAGCACAGAGAACATCCACAGTGAAACACAAACACAGAGAATATCCACAGCGAAACACAAACACAGAGAACATCCACAGCGAAACACAAACACAGAGAACATCCACAGGGAAACACAAACACAGAGAATATCCACAGCGAAACACAAACACATTGAACATCCACAGCGAAACACAAACACAGAGAATATCCACAGTGAAACAAACACATTGAACATCCACAGGGAAACAAACACATTGAACATCCACAGTGAAACAAACACATTGAACATCCACAGCGAAACACAAACACACAGAACATCCACAGTGAAACACAAACACAGAGAATATCC
The DNA here is from genome assembly GCA_964017235.1 of Sabellastarte sp. h YS-2021. Lineage (NCBI taxonomy): Eukaryota > Metazoa > Annelida > Polychaeta > Sabellida > Sabellidae > Sabellastarte > Sabellastarte sp. h YS-2021. The sequence goes on from OZ024927.1 coordinate 2,115,808, forward strand.
ACAGCGAAACACAAGCACAGAGAACATCCACAGCGAAACACAAACACAGAGAATATCCACAGCGAAACACAAACACAGAGAACATCCACAGCGAAACACAAACACACAGAACATCCACAGCGAAACACAAACACAGAGAATATCCACAGCGAAACACAAGCACAGAGAACATCCACAGTGAAACACAAACACAGAGAATATCCACAGCGAAACACAAACACAGAGAACATCCACAGCGAAACACAAACACAGAGAACATCCACAGGGAAACACAAACACAGAGAATATCCACAGCGAAACACAAACACATTGAACATCCACAGCGAAACACAAACACAGAGAATATCCACAGTGAAACAAACACATTGAACATCCACAGGGAAACAAACACATTGAACATCCACAGTGAAACAAACACATTGAACATCCACAGGGAAACACAAACACAGAGAACATCCACAGCGAAACACAAACACAGAGAATATCCACAGCGAAACACAAACACAGAGAACATCCACAGCGAAACACAAACACAGAGAACATCCACAGTGAAACACAAACACAGAGAACATCCACAGTGAAGCAAACACATTGAACATCCACAGGGAAACACAAACACATTGAACATCCACAGCGAAACACAAACACAGAGAATATCCACAGCGAAACACAAACACAGAGAATATCCACAGCGAAACACAAACACAGAGAACATCCACAGCGAAACACAAACACAGAGAACATCCACAGCGAAACACAAACACAGAGAATATCCACAGTGAAACACAAACACAGAGAATATCCACAGTGAAACACAAACACAGAGAATATCCACAGTGAAACACAAACACAGAGAACATCCACAGCGAAACACAAACACAGAGAACATCCACAGCGAAACACAAACACAGAGAACATCCACAGGGAAACACAAACACAGAGAATATCCACAGCGAAACACAAACACAGAGAATATCCACAGCGAAACACAAACACAGAGAACATCCACAGCGAAACACAAACACAGAGAACATCCACAGGGAAACACAAACACAGAGAATATCCACAGCGAAACACAAACACAGAGAATATCCACAGCGAAACACAAACACAGAGAATATCCACAGCAAAACACAAACACAGAGAATATCCACAGCGAAACACAAACACAGAGAATATCCACAGCGAAACACAAACACAGAGAATATCCACAGTGAAACAAACACATTGAACATCCACAGTGAAACACAAACACAGAGAACATCCACAGCGAAACACAAACACAGAGAATATCCACAGCGTAACACAAACTGAACTGGTGGTTCCATTTTCCAAACTTTGGTCCGACAGATTTTAAAATTGGGACCAAAATCGCGAATTACAGAAAAAGTCATGTCCTGTTGCAAACATGTCTGATCTTATTGAAAAAGTTAAGCATAATTGTAACTGTAGTTGTATCACTGTTATGGCTCATTGATTCAAAATTGGTCAGGGACCCACTGCACCCACCAAATACTCACATTCCAAAAGCACTCCCTGCATTAGGGCATGTATTTACCATCTCCCAACCCTTATTTTTACTGCTGACAGATCCAAGCAGTACGGGAAAGTTGGGCATCTGGAGCTATCATATTCTATACCCAATATGTCTAAGTGCATTTTTCCCAACTGTTTTTGCAACTTTTAGTATTTTTGACACCGACGGTTAAATTCTTGACTACTGCCAAGTGAAGTAAGCTATGGAGGTTCAAGATTATCTAGGTTGTGCATAAAATATCCACCAAGTTGTATCATTAAAAATTTTAAAATCTAAAATAAAACATATTGCGCCTGGAAAGCAGTGGATTACATGAGATTACCAGCAGTGTGACATTGGTCATTTGATCTGCTCTCAATTTCACAAACCTATAAAGTTATACTGTTTGTTTTTAGCTGGAAGATAAATGAATGAAACTAATGAGCAATTTAAAAACATAAACATGTGTTTGAAATGTACACCTGCACAGGAAAATTACATGAAGGTGCTGCTGAAATCAATGTGTCTGTTGAATTTTTAGCATTCCAATGAGAGGACACCACCTGACCTGTAGTCACAGGACTTCCATGTTTTATACACAACTACTCCAGGTTTTCATAAAGAATAGAAAGATTACAACTCACAAATACACTATGGTTATAATTTATCATTTATTTTTTTAAAATTATTCTTAGCTACATATAGCAAATTGATAATAAACAGACAAAATCATCAAACACAGTTTACTGTGTAATCTTAACCCCTCAGGTTATGTAGGTCTGTAAACAGACTCAACACTTTGTGAATACCAAATAGGTCAAGATACAGAAATAATCATTTGCAACAAACCATATACATCTACCTTTGTGATAGGAGAAATATCTCTAAAATGTGGCAGCAGAAAGAATTCTAGCAGATCCCAGGTCAAAGGTCACACCAAGTTAACACTATAATATTGCATATCTACATCCATCAAACCATATACCTACTAATTACATCTTAAGGTTCCTGAGATATGGATTAGACATATGGTAAAGGTCAAGGTTACTAAAATAAGGTCAAAGGGCAAATCAAAATCAGACCATGATATTGCAAACCTACATCCTCCCAACTAATGTCCCTACTAATGTCCCTACCAAGTATCACTTTCCTACATTTGGCAAATTCCAAGATATAGCCGTGAAAAGACTTTAACTTCAGCATAAGGATCACTACAGGGTCAAACTAAGGTCAAATCATGACATTGCATACCTACAACCCCTTAACAATGTCCTCACCAGGTAAAACCTTCTATATCTGGCAATTTCTAGGTTACAGTTCAAACCAGGTTTTCCTGTTACATTTAAAGGCTGTGGGGTAGAAAAGTTCATGCAACAGCTACAATGTGAAGTGAAGGTTAGTGTTGTCACCTTACAATCTACATAAAGGTGAATTTTTACACCCCTATGTTACTGTTAACAATCTCACTGATCTTGATCAAGTCCTGTCAAAGAAAGTAGAACAAAATCCTCACAGAAATTGAACTGAATGACACCTGACCCAAACAAAAGTTTGCCTTTTTATTAACACGACTACTTACATAATCTCTGTGAGTCTGGTCTGCCAGGGTAAGTATCCCAGAAGGCTGTGCACTGAACCAAACTGTAAGACTACATCAGGGTCTGGACAATGTGACATGTCTGAAAGTATAAATGAACTGATGTCACAATGGCCAGCCATCTCTCTGAAAATAACCAGTACATCTGTATTCCTAGGTCACATATCTTTCAGTGCAGTTGTTTCCTTACATATGACATTGTCCTTACGGCTCTGAAAAGAAACATCTAGTGTATGTTAAGTATGAGCCGCCTGTGTATCCCTCCCCTCCTCCACCACTTCATTTAAGCATTTGAAAAATGTGGTCTTGCATGCAAATTGTTTTCCAATCTGTGTTGTATTGTCCGGAAATCAAGAAAGAAACGCTATAATAAATAATAATACAATATTTTTCAATATGAAGGGCTGAAAGTTTTAAAATCCTTTTTATTTATTTTTCAGCATTTTTGATAAACCAGTCCATACAAATGGAGTCACATGACCTAGCAGACCAAGTTAAAGCAGTGTTCAAATGTAGCTTCAGAATTACAACTTTATTTATTCATTTATTTATTACATTGATGCAAAACTTAAAACAGTGTGAAAACTTTGTAGTTTTTACATCAACATTTTACAGCATTGTATGCATTCAGAATTGGACATGGATTTCAATATACTGACGTTTTTCAAGGGTTCCTGTTTTTGACACAAACAACTGGATAAAAGAAGTAGTAACTGGGGTAAGTCACATTTATGAGTGAGAAAACAATATCCTTGTACATTTAATTGAACAGTTTCATTCTGCAAAGAGTAAACGATGCTGACAAATGTTGGTACTCGGTTTGGTCCACATGAGCGATATGACATATGTTTGCAGTAGTGAGTGGGGGCACTATCATGATGCTTACCCTGTAACACCCGGTCTATCTATCATGATGCTTACCCTGTAACACCCAGTCTATCTATCATGAAGCTTACCCTGTAACACCCAGTCTATCGTGAAGCTTACCCTGTAATATCTGGTCTATGTACTCTGGCTGTATGTCACCACACTTGAGTCTCTGTGAATGCACTAGTTGTGGCAAGGACTTGGTGACCTGTACCAAGTCATGTCTACCGTCCTCCCCACTCAACAGGCGAACCCGGCTGGACTGGCCTGTAACACAATATGGGTAGTACTATAACACTGTACTGACACAACATGGGTTCAATTGGGTTGTACTGTAACACAACACGGGTACTACTATAACATAGGTCTTACTGTAACACAAAATTTGTTGCACTGTAGCACAACATGGGTTGTACTTTAACACAACATAGATAGTGCTATAACATAAGTCATAGTGTAACCCAAAAGGACTGTACTGTAACACAACATAGGACATATTGTATCAGAACATGAGTAGTACTATATCACAACATGGGTAGTACTGTAACACTATACTAACACTACATGGGTTGTCCCTTAACACCATATGCGTAGTACTATGGCATAACATAGGGCACAAACACAAACAGAACTTCACTGTAACACAACATAGGACATACTGCAGCACAAAACATGCTGTAACTCGAAATGGGCCCTACTGTAACATAACATGTAAACTAACATGCTTAAAAGTTAAAAAAAGAATGGATCACAGTGACCCAAAATAATACTTGGCATGAAATAATCACCAATGCAACGAATGTTTGTAAAAGTTTGATAGGTCGCCCATTTACTACCCTGAATTCGAAGTTTGTTCAAATGTCTGAAATGTTTAAAAATCACTAACATCACACTATATCCCAATGGACCCTGTTTTGGCCCACCTATATAATTGTCTTTTAGTTAAAATATAGTGAAATTTACATGAAACATCTACGGATTTTATATTTTCTCCATATTTTTCAACAAAGTGAAACAATTTTAGGCTAGATTTCTGTGTTTTTATTGGTTTTTGAAAATGTCATTTCGATGGTCAAACTACATCAACGTTCACTAGCTGCTAGCAACATCAAACTCAAAATTTTAAGCACTAATAATCTCCAATGAAAGTCAACTGTGAAGATTATTGGCCTTAAATGTTATCAATTTAATACCACTGAACACACTGCCCTTACATGTCTGTCAGATGTAATGTACACTGAATACTTACCAGTGCCTTGTAAACCAAGGAATTACAGTGCATTGTATAGAGTACTTACCAGTGCCCTGTGTACTTACCAGTATATTGTATAGAGTACTTACCAGTGCACTGTGTACTTACCAGTATATTGTATAGAGTACTTACCAGTGCACTGTGTACTTACCAGTATATTGTATAGAGTACTTACCAGTGCACTGTGTACTTACCAGTATATTGTATAGAGTACTTACCAGTCCATTGTATAGAGTACTTACCAGTGCCCTGTGTACATAGCAGTGTTCTGTATACATAGTACTTACCAGTGCCCTGTATATTGACCCCCTCACCACACGCAGTCACACTATAAACCTGCCGGCCTGCCAAGGATTTCTGTGATTGTGTTATCTCTGTACACAGCTGGTCCTGTCGACTTTTCAGCTGACCTGTGAATTAAAGAGATGAAAGCTTGTGACAGGACATCCATCACAGACATGTCCAAGTGAAACAGCTAACTGTACTGGTTATTGATCTCAGTATATACAGGTCTTCCGATCGTTCGTCAATGCTACAAGTCATTTATTAACTCTCACATTTCAAGCTTTTTAAAGAACTTTGATGGAAATAGTTTAAAAAGCTTATACACATTTAAACCCTCAACTAATAGAGAATTGAGAAAATATATGGTCACCACATAGTGATCTACATGCATATCAAAATGTGACATTAAAACTGTTGGGTCTGAAAATACTTCTGTAAATTCTGGGGATGGTCACCTGGTGAAATGCATGTAATGAACAGATGGGAACTCTTCAAATACTACAATGACTGTTACCCTGTCATCAACAAACAACAAAACTTCTCAATCCACACATCTTTGATGTTGACTGATAAAGGCTTTAATTTTCAATACTATCATTCAATGTGTCCATTTCAATATTTCAACTCTAAATTATTTAATATTGGGAATCAACCAGAGTAAATGTTCTTGAAATTAACCAATTGTTATTCTCTAAAATCCTCAACTGATTGATCAGAAGGTGCATTTCGAGAAATGATACAATATTCAAAGTTTTAGTTGCAGTTTGTACAAAAATTGTCAACTTTTTAACAATTTTTGGTAGGTACAAGATCCATGAACAGAAAATGTATATCAAGTCTGTGATATTTTATACATAAACACCAGTCCATTTACTCCATCAGGTGGAGCAGTATTGAAGTCAAAAACTCATTATCAAAGGCGTCATTGCGTGTTATACAAGTATTAGTAGGGACACGAAGAACTCAGAGGTGAGATCTGGCCAACGCTGACATAAACTGAACAACAAAGCACCTCAAACACAGGAATATTGCTGTTATAATATGTACATATGCTTTTATCAAATCTTCAGGGACCAACTGCTAAAAGTACAAACTTAATGGTTAACTATCTAATTACACAATTTTCAGAGGTCAATTGATAAAGGTATAATTATTGTTAACATACTGTTATTTTAAATCACAGGCCATATTATTTTTTATAAAATATTTGTACTATATATGTGTATTTGCTCATTTATTTGTATATGTTGAATTTAAATGTGATAAATATAGTTATGATTTCCAACTTAAATTTAACAAATATATTATTGTAATCTTATTCCAGGATGTGTAATGTTACAAATGACTGCTGGTTAGTGCTGTACAGCCTTATCTACTGTGTGAGATTTTCTCAGAATGACAGTATTGGACTGTCTGCTAGTGGTACAGACATGGATGTCTTTCTGCCTGCAGACAGGGATGTGGATGTCCAAAATCAGCAGTCACTGAGGCAGATGTGGTATGTGATGCTAGATTTAGCATTTTGACAGCCCGTTCATCAAAACATTTCTTATTCACTATTCCATTAAAACGGGTGGAAAACCCACACAGATGATGAAAACCGTCTCCATATTTTTTCTGAAGTCCTGTAAGAGAAATGGGGATTACAAGAGGCTGCTTAAGAAATAAATCATAACATTACTATCAGCAGAAATGCAGCTGAAGAGGTGAAGACAATGGCAGCAGATTTTGATGCTGCAGTTTGGGGAGCCTGTCAACAGTCTTCAAAACTTGAGAATACCAGACAGCCTTTTCCATTGGTTTCAGGCGTTTAAGTGCTTGTTCAGTCCCTTGCTATGTTTACACTGTTCCATGCAGAAAATTGCCACAACCTGGACACAAAGAGGTTACTTAATTGAAAATTACTTAATTGTGATTGTTTTACGCTTACAGTGGCTTTTTATTGATCAAAATATGAATTTACATTAGTGCAAGCTATAAATAGATAATAAATTGCAGGCAAAAATTCACCATGCACAGTGCTGTTTAGTGGGCAATCTTATTATTTCCAGTTGGAATCAGCACCCCACCTTGGCATAATTTGCATATGAAAATGCCCAAAGCAGTTAATTTCAGTCTCTCATCACTTTGGCTACCTTGCTTGGTATTGATAGGTCAATGACATTTAATTGTGTATAATTATTCTGTTCTTATTGGTCCCAAGATAAGGTTTGTGCCATGTTACAGAGCAGTAACATAGTTCTGAAATTCTTCACTAAGAGGGTTTTTTTATATTTGGACTGTCGCCGTCTCCGTTCTGACCCTCCCTATTAAAAGTATTGGTGGAAATATTTTTACATTTGTTTACACTGCAATCTGCGCCACCTAATGGGAATTCAGTACAGGTTCTACCTACTATTGAAATTATAGGCGATAAATAACAGCCGGGAATATAAATTGAGGTCATTGGTTCTTTCTTTATTATGTCAGTTCCTATTGAAATAATTTCTTTCATTTCACATATTTTATGTGTCTACAAAAAGAAGGGTAATCTATTTCTTTAATATCTGCATAAGTAGGAGTTAGCATTTATAAGGTTTTCACTTCAGCTACTCATCTTTTCTCAAAATTTGTGATAAAGTCAATGCTGAGGTTTATTTTTTCTGCTTTTCAGTATTGTACATTTATTTAATGTATACATATACAGAATTGAAATACAGTATTATTATTTTATTTTATTATCAGTATTATTTAATTAAGAATATTGGGAAACCAATTGATTTTTTTTTCTTCAGACAATACTGTGTACAGTGTGAGTGGGGGATCAATAGTGAGAGAAGAATGGTTCTCAGGATGTCATTATATAATTATTTATCCAAAATAATTAGGTCAAGATAATTTCCAGATTCATGATGTTCAAGCTCTCCAACACAAAAAAGTGAAAACACAATACAGTGGTTAGTACTGCATAGGTGACATTTGTTACAAGATACCGTCCATGCAGATTTGTGTAATTTCCAGTACTTCTGCTGCTGTTGTTGTTACTGCTGCTGCGGATACAAATGTCAAGATCTCACCTGCTCCAAATATGAGCAATATACAAATGACCTAATTGATCTGCTTGACAAACACGCTCCTAAGGTGTCTCGCACTTTCATCAAAGGTCCCGCCAAATGGCTCTCAGATTCTTATCTGCTGGCACAGGCTGTCAGACGCCAGTGTGAACGCATATGGCGCAGGGATAAATCACCTCAAAATCGAGCTGGATCGCGCAAGCAGATTGCACGTTGTAATTCATTGGTAAACAAGGATAAATCCAATTACTTCAGAAATCTTGTCAGTAAAAATGCTCAGGATTCAAAGAAATTATGACAGGTCTTACGTTCTGTATTACATTCCAATCCTGAATGTGTACTCCCTTCTCATGAGTCCCATAAATGTCTTGCTAACCGCTTTGTGACCTTTTCTCAGACAAAATTACCAAGATTAGGGATTTGTTTTCCAGCACTGACTCTTTCAGATTACCTGCTCCACTTGGCTTACCTAAATTTGACTCCTTTAGGACAGTCTCTGATGTAGAAATTCATAAGGCAATAATGAAATCACTAACAAAATCTTGTTTGTTGGATCCGTGGCCTACCTTTCTGGTCAAGTAGTGTTTAGACATTCTTCTGCCCTCTATCACCAAACTTGTTAATTGTTCCGTGTCTGAAGGCGTTGTACCTGCCGATTACAAAAAAGCTGTCGTAACCCCACTGATTAAAAAAGCCTCACTACCACCTGATGAGTTCAAGAACTACCGACCTGTGCCAGGCTTGTGCTTTATCTCGAAACTTGTCGAGTGAGTGGTTGCATCCCAATTAAATGATTATGTCTGTTCAAATGGTCTTGAGAATGTTAAACAGTCGGCTTATAAGTTAGGTCACTCGACCGAAACTGCACCGCTGTCGATTAAAAATGGCATCGATCTTGCTCTGGCCAGAGGTGAGGCCACTGCTGTTGTGCTGCTTGACCAGTCCGCAGCATTTGATACCATTGACCATGGCACACTCCTAGATTGTTTGAGTTCTTGGTTTGGTGTTGGCGGTATCGTTTTGGACTGGTTCAAGTCCTACCTGTCTGATCGTTCGCAATGTCTTAAGATTGGCTCTATCCTGTCTGATGCGAAGAAGCTGTTATTTGGTGTGCCTCAGGGCTCTGTCCTAGGTCCAATACTCTTTTCCTTGTATACTACTCCCCTGAGCAAAGTCATTCAAAATCATCCTGGCATAGGGTTCCACTTTTACGCAGACGACACACAGTTATATGTCCATCTCACACATAAGAATGTGGCTCATGCCTTTGACAGATTGAAAAGTTACTTGGATGATGTCAAAAAGTGGTTGTCTGCAAATAAGCTCAAGCTAAACCCAGATAAAACTGAATTTATCATTTTTGGCACAAAACAACAACGTGAAAAACTCAACAAATCTATTCCAGTTAATATTCTTGGTACCTTACTCTCTCCTGTAGGGGTGGTCAGGAACCTTGGTGTATGGTTTGATAGTGATTTTTCCTTTTCGAGGCATGTCCAGATTATGTGCAAGTCCTGTTTTGCTCATATCAGGGATCTCAAGCGTCTTAGAGGTTATCTGACAGATCATGCTGTTCTCATGGCTGTGGATGCTCTGGTTGAGAGTTGACTGGACTACTGTAATTCCTTATTTAGGAGTCTCTCAGCTCTTGATCTTCGTAAGCTGCAATGTGTTCAAAATAGTCTGGCTAGAATTGTTACCAACACCACCAAGTACTCACACATCACTCCTGTTATGAAGATTCTCCATTGGTTGCCTATTGAACACTGTTCCATATTCAAGACTGCCTTACTGGTGTACAAGTTCCTACATTGTGGTTACCCAAAATACTTTGTACCTTTCCTTAAACCCAGACAAAGTGTCTATAACACACGCAAAAGCCAAGCTGATGGTGTGTTCCTTGAGGTTCCACACTTTGCCCCTTCAGTATACAAGTCCTCTAAGCATTTTGGCCTCAGCTTTGCTTATGATGCTCCAAAGATTTGGAATGATATGCCTGATGATGTACGTTCAGCCACTTCTCTCCACCCATTCAAAAAGAAGCTCAAAACCTATCCTTTGCACAAGCATATCCACCATAATTTCTCCTTTTCCCAGTTTCTCTATGTGGCGCCGACCCTTGCTATGTCCCAGACTCATGATTATAGTTCTCTGCTTTTGTGGTTTGGTGCGCCTAGAGTCTGTCTTTAGATGGAGATTAAGCGCTATAAAATACTATTAGAATTAGAATATATGAGTAATTCTTAGGCAAACTTATGTGACAGCTATTGTGACAGTCTTATAGGAGTAGTAATTCCATCATAAAGATTTCCAAAACAATGGCTATATCAGTTAAATACAAGATGTTTAGGGCACTTAGATGTTCTTTTCAGAAAAAAAACTCTTTTGAGTAGCTCACGTTTATCACATTGAATACTCAGATCTTGGAGCAAAAATGAATTGTTGTCAAACATGTTGTAAATCTGAACCCATTTCTTTTATTCTGTTAGGTGGGGTCCTGTCATGGGAGTGTTCCTCCAAATTTGGACATGCGGGTTCTCACTCCTGGGACTCAACCTTAAGATTTTATTTTGTGGTAGTCGACACCATTTGGCTCACCTCTTATGTGATTGGCTCCTGGGGCTCTGTCCTAAGTTTAGTCCGTGCACTGATCCTTTGTCACCGTTCACTTGAAATATAATATTTTTACTTAATTTGCTCAGATTTGAATCTTGGGTTTAATGTCATACTTTTGCCTGACATGTAGTTAATAATTAGAAAATGACCATTTATGTGGTTTAATTTCCGGCTAAAATAAAATAATCCCAGGAAAAATGGTAATATTAATTACCCTTGATGCACTTATGTACAAGTAACTTTTGTAGTTCTATATTGTAGTTGTATTTTTATACTCTGCGCAATATCTCCATGTATTACAGGACTCAAAGCACTATATGACCCACCAGACTGTACAAGTACAGTCCAATTTTTAAATTACTGACATTCCCCTAACTGAAAGGCAGAGGATCAAGGATGACCATTGATAAATGTCCTTGAGGTTCTTTAACCTGCCACTGGGGATAGGACAGAGGACCGCCATTTTAAGTGGTCATCCGAGCCACTATGCATCTGCCTGTACCTGGGATTGGACCCACGCCCTCTGTGTTCCTAGGAGAGTGTGTTACCCACTAGGCCACAGTGGCAGATAAGTAACCGAATAATATACACATATTCATTTCAAATGGATACAGCTGTGTCTGAATAAATGTTAACAAATGTTAACATCATTTTGAGAGTGGCAATTCTTTTTCTCAATTTTTTTAAGTCATGTATCATACAAAAAAATATAAAAAGAAATGTTTGCAATGCTATACATGCTATCACAAAATAATAGAGATTATTAGTCAATATAAATAAGATTTTGGTGGCTTATTTCAGTCCAGCCTTTCCTAAATGTTGTTGATGTTTCTTCACTGAATTCTGTGGTATATCTCCAGGGGTACATTATAAAACCCGGAATTGGAATTTTTTTCCAGAATAGCACCTTTTACCACACCTCCATGCTGATTGGCTCTTAAATGTATGGAGGCGGGGCTTAAGTCCTACACACCTTTCATAAAACCCCTGAGTATAGCAGCTTATTTGAGGGTAATGTAATTTGGAAATTTAGAGTTTTTCATTATTCTATCCCATTTGAGAATATCAAATATATGTCATAAATGAAAAAGTTTTTACAATAATTCCTACTTACAAATGTAGTCACTATTTTAATGCAGGTGTTCCACTGGAGCCATGTATCTGACCCTACGACTTTAAGATCGGTTCTGAAAGTCGTAGGGTCGTGGGAAAATGCTGAGTTGGTTAAGAAATCCCCAACAGGATGGTAAACTTACAGACAGGATGTGCTGACTGCCCCGACAAGACGTAGGGTCAGGGATGTTTATTGCACGGCCAGTTGTAGAAGTACTACAAGCCTTAAACCCCTAACAGACAAGCCGTAGCAGGTCACGACAAGCCAAACTGACAGACAGGACTGGAGAAATATACAGAATCACCATGACCAGACTTGCAGTAGGTATTGTCATTACACTTTTTGATGAATTTCTGGGGAAAAAAAAGAGGATCAAGTGTCGACCAATAAACAATTCTTACACTAGGTCAAGGTTGAATATTTGGATCCCATCATGTGACCTAAACGTCCAACTTTACTTTTTTGTTATTTTATTTGTAGTTTTCAGGTTTTTGCTTTAATGTTATATAAGAAATAAAGTTAATGTATGTCTGCTTCAATTTATGAATGAAAAAGTCATTTAAAATATAAAATTTTCATTAAAAATGTTAAATCCTGTGGAAAGAAGTAGAGAGAGATGTGCTTTTAACAATCTCTATCGTGACAATGAAAACCTTCTGCTTGTTGCTGCCTTTTATACCCTGCTGTAGTTCTGGTCACTTGATGGGATCCAAATATTTACTATTGACCTAGTTTTCAACTTGATGATTGGTCGACACTTGATCCTCTTTATGCCCAAAATTTGCTTATGGTTTTTTTTTTTCAGTGAGAAGTAATATCTTGTGATTAGATCCAAATAGTTTCTTGACTTTTTGTAATTGCTCTGGTGAAATAGGCTGAGAATTTGATTATTATGGGACAAAATAAACCCCTTTTTAAGGTTTCTCAATTATTTAAAGCATATTACAAATCTATTCCAGTTAATATTCTTGGTACCTTACTCTCTCCTGTAGGGGCGGTCAGGAACCTTGGTGTATGGTTTGATAGTGATTTTTCCTTTTCGAGGCATGTCCAGATTATGTGCAAGTCCTGTTTTGCTCATATCAGGGATCTCAAGCGTCTTAGAGGTTATCTGACACATCATGCTGTTCTCATGGCTGCAGATGCTCTGGTTGGGAGTTCACCGGACTACTGGTTTTTCAGTTAGAAGTAATATCTTGTGATTGGATCCAAATAGTTTGTTGACTTTTTTTAATTGCTCTGGTGAAATAGGCTGAGAATTTGATTATTATGTGACAAAATAAACGCCTTTTTAAGGTTTCTCAATTATTTAAAGCATACATGTGGACCTTCACTATCTGTTAACTTCAAAACTATGATCACTTGCATTGTTTCTTTGTCATTCTTGACATAACTTTTTAATGAGCAGTACTTAAGTTACAAAAGACAAGCCAGCTTCATGTTACGACAGGCCTGCAAGTGATAATGACAAGCCTGGAAGGGTTACAGACAAGCCTGGAAGTGTAACCGACAGACCCTTAAGTTAACCGACAGGCCTGTTGCTAGGTGGAAGAATTTAGGGTCGGATACAAGGGTCGGCAACGGTCGCACAAATATCAAACATGTTTGATATTTCACCGACTCTCCCCAACAGGCCAGGAAACTACAACCGACCCTAACCGTCCATGTAAACATTGGTCCTGAAATATTGTAATCATATCCACTATAATGTACATTGGAATTTTTTCCGGAATAGCACCTCTTACCGCACCTCCATGCTGATTGGATAACCCTAAATCCCCCAGTCAAGTAATGCAATGAACAGTTTGTACCCTACTCAAAATTATTTGTAAAAGAAAAAAAACTTTGAAAAAGTGAAAGAGTAAATAATATGGCTAAAAATAAATAAAATAAAAAGAACTTTGGATTGTCATAAAATGTGAATAGCACGTGTTGGAACCAAATAAACAATACCATCGAAAGTTATCTTGCAACCTAATATCAACTTATGATGCATCAATTGATAAGTGCAACATGTAACTTGGTGCCTTTAAACATATGACACCATGTTGCTCCTTGTGCCTCTTATTGGACTTCAATACCAGAATCCAGGAAAACACAAAAAATCATTTCATACATATTTAGCGGGAATGTATACTAAAGTACAAATTTTGATGTACCAAGAAATACTAATATTCTTAAACTGTTCCATTTTTACCATCTCATATTTTAACACCGCACCTCGATGCACCATTTTACCGCACCTCATATTTTAACACTGCACCTTGACACACCATTTTACCACACCTCATATTTTAACACTGCACCTTGACACACCATTTTACCGCACCTCATATTTTAACACTGCACCTTGGCACACCATTTTACCGCACCTCATATTTTAACACCGCACCTTGACACACCATTTTACTGCACCTCATATTTTAACACCACACTTTGACGTAAAGTAACAGATTTGCTGAAATTTAAAAATAACAGATTGAGATTTTGAAAATCTAATAGTAATACTAACAGAGTGCAAAGTAATACAAAAACTCTATTACTATTTCTATTACTTTCTATTACACTGACTGTTACTTTTTGTTCAATATATCTCTGTTTATAAACATTTTACTGAAATTGGATTTCTCTGATGTTTTTCAGTTTTTATTGTTCCGTTTTATTTAATGCAAGTTATACAAGCCTAGTTACATCAAATATACATGTATTATATAATAAATTTATAACATTTAATGGAAATTTTAAAAAAAATTATAATCTGGATGTGAAAATGTTTACATACTAAGTATAAGTCTCACTCTATTGCTATTCAATTGAACAACAATAGATACATCTATTGCTGCATTTTTTAAGGATGGGAGTCAGTTTATGTAAGGCTTAATTGCAGTGATTTCTCTACTCAGGAATGTGACAGTTTCAATATTATTATGGGACACCTTGTTAGATATATCAATTGAAGCATCATAATGTTAGAATAATAACAAGACTAGGCTCTGTCCCTGTATGCTTTGATAGGATTATGAAATAGCTTTGTTTTGAAAGCTGTCAACAGATATATCTACATTATTTCAGGAATTTATTTCTCTGGCTAGAGTAATGTAGTAGTGGCTGATACTATAGAAAACCGTTACAAGAACGAATTTGCCTTTATTGTTCTGATGATGTCATTGAAGACGAATGTCACTTTCTTTGTTGCTGTACAGCATATAATTCAGAAAGAGAACAGTTGTACAGAAAATTAAAAACTGTTTACCCAAATTTTGATTCTTGGAATTTGAATGAAAAATTTATTGCCGTTATGTCATTTGATACAAACTACCTTGCTAAATTTGTTGAGAAAATATGGAACATACGAAAAAACATTGTTTTAAGTTAACTTTGTTTTTGTAAGTGTTTTTTTTTTCTCTCCTTTAAATATGATACATTTTTTGGATTGTAATTTTGTATCTGTGGTTATTATCATTTATCTTCATACTTTAATATAAATTCCTAGTTTAAACTAATCAAACCAATCATACTTTGAACTTTTATATTTAAAGTGACTTATATGCCCAAAAGAGGGCTGGGTATTTCCTTTTGTTTATGTTTTGTAATACTTTTTGTTACAGTATAATACATGTCACTATAATAAAATAAAATGAATGAATGAATGAATGAAGTAGTCAATATGGCGGGCAACAGAGTGCACTTGATAATATATGGTGTCCACCCATGAAAAAAGGCCTGTCCGAAACGTCCTAGGCCGGAACGTCCTTGGCTGAAATGTCCTAGTCCAAAATGTCTGTGTCCTAAACGTCCGTATCCAAAACGTCCTATATTCATAAAATATTGCTGAAACAACATTGAATATCTATTCTTTTGCAGGGTAATGTATGTTTAAAATTAGATAGAAATATTTTACATAATATCCTAACATTTTACAAGGTAATATTAATATTTCCTGGCGCTAGTCTGAGTGATATATAATGAAAGCTGCTTAAATAGAAAAAAGTATCCATTTTATGTTACATACATAAGCGGATTTATTTTGCAAAATTGACGATACATCAGCCCTTTAATGTATATCCTTAAATAAGAGGTTAAAATAAGATTTTTGCAGGGTTTCTCATTTTCACCAATACTTTTAATAGGAAGAGTGAGAACGGGGAGGGGAGCAAATGCGTACCAAGTCGTTCTGAAGTTCAGAACTAAGCAGTAACCATGCATGGTGTTAAATCTTGAAAAAAACTGAGTTTATTGTCTTTGGTTCTATGGATAAGTATAAATGGCTCAGACTCCTTCCCTGTGAACATTTGGGAAACTGCCTCTCCCCAATGGATGTTGTTCGAAATCTGGGTTTACTGTTTGATTATAAATTTAGTGTCACCAATCATGTAAATACTCCAAGTAAATCTTGCTTTGCCAACCTTCGACATTGCACTGTATCCAACGCTTTCTCTCATATGAAGTCTCAGTTATGGTAGCAAATGCATTAGTTAGTAGTCGTCTGGATTATTGCAATTCTTTGTTTCACAGTTTGCCCTCCAAGAATATTACATGGCTTCAAAATATCCAACATTGTTTGGCACGCTTTGTCCCTGGTGCTTCTAGATTTTTTCTTGTCACTCCAATCTTAAAGTCTCTCCGCTGGCTTCCTGTTAAACAACGAATCATTTTCAAAACCCTGTTACTCATATTGAAGTACCTTACCACTGGCAAGCCAAAATACTTTGCCCCGTATTTGGCTCTATATACATCTGCTGTTAAAACGACATAGTAATCCACAAAAGATGCTTCTTAAAGTCCCCTTCTGTATTCCCTCAATTCATTAATCTAAAGTTCATTTCAACAAGTCCTTCTCATATGATGCTCCAAAAACTCGAACTGCTCCTACACTAACACGTTTTCAAAAGCGAATTAAAACTTACGAAGTGACTCCTGTCACGGCATCATGGTTTAAAGTTTTAATCTAATGTCACAGCATCGCAAATAATACCATCAATTCGCACTGATAAAATATGCCAGGAAACCCCCACAGAATACCATGGCCTCATGAATATTAATGAGTATGTATTCCAGAAATATTGATCTTCAACTAAAACATTGTTTAAAGGGCAATGGAATCGTAAAATATTTCCTACACATATATAAATATTCATGAGCTGTGTAGTCGATCTAGTATTTGATGTTAAAGCAGAAAATATTGGTAAGAAACCACCATGGAAATCTGTGACTTCATGAATATTAATGAGCTGTCTGTGAGTTTTGATCTTCAAGTAAAGTATTTGGTATACTGGTAAGAAACCACCATGGAAATCTGTGACTTCATGAATATTAATGAGCTGTCTGTGAGTTTTGATCTTCAAGTAAAGTATTTGGTATACTGGTAAGAAACCACCATGGAAATCCGTGACTTCATGAATATTAATCAGCTGTCTGTGAGTTTTGATCTTCAAGTAAAGTATTTGGTATACTGGTAAGAAACCACCATGGAAATCCGTGACTTCATGAATATTAATCAGCTGTCTGTGAGTTTTGATCTTCAAGTAAAGTATTTGATATCAAGTATTTCTACATAAATTGTTGGGAAACAATTGTCTAGCAAATATATCGCTAATAAATTAACCGAGTTGTCGAGACAGTTGATTTTTAGTATGAAGCTGTGACTTTAGACAAAAACTTAAAACCACGATGCCATGACAGGAGTCACATCGTAAAACTTATCTGTTTCAGAAATCTTTGCCTCCTTAGGTTTTCTCACTACAGAACACCAATGATCCCCTGGTGAAAACCCTATCATGGTCGACAACGTTCTGATTTATGTATTACTATTTCAAATAGTCTATTTGGATGGCGTGCCTTAGAATCCGCTAGTTCGGAGATTAAGCACATGCATGGATACCATATGATGTTCACAAAATATATTCAATCCCCAAAAGCAACTATAATTTTGATTATCCGTCGGGTCTGACCCGTTAATAAGGGATTCGTTTATTTATCGGGTCGCACAAAATATAAAGAAAAAACAACCTGTCATATAATGTAAGTCCAGTAGGGTTGCGCAAAAGGTATATGTCTTTGTTGTTTATCATTTAATCATAATCATTGGTACATATTTACATTATAAATCATTAAAATCAGGATATTTTTATCACTTTATTATTTAAGTTCCTTATGGCATGTTTAGTATTAACTGAACCTGTGAATTATTTTCCGTCCATTTGCACATATATTGAACAAGAATATTCATTTAATAAAAAAAAATTAAGTTTGTTGTTTTTCAAATCTTGTTCACATGTTTTAGGGATTACTAATCAATCATAATTACCCCAAGTTATCCCCTCAACATTGTTGTTGTATTTGTGGAGGGGGATAAGCCCTGATTGCTATCATTGCACAGGGGGTTAATTGGATTCCGTTTTTGGATTGCAATACTTACCTGAACTATGTTCAACTGGTTGACACCAGTGTCTAACAATAACTGGGCTATGCCTCTATATAAGACCCCCAAATTTACTCTCCTCATCATTCACACAAGTAGTTTCATACTCACTGTGTCACAAATAGCTCTTGAATACATAGCGAGATAATGATTATACGTGTACAATTAAGTAGTGTTTTAGAGACTCTTAGTGCAGTATATAGTGTTAGAAACTATTAGAGTATAGTATATATTGGGTCAGAAACTTGTAGTGTATATGTGTTGTGTTTGATGATGGGCTTCTTTTCAAGTCAGTCATTTAAGGAGTACTCAGAAGTTGAGGCCTTGGTGAAATCATTTGAGGACTCTAATTTCATAAAGCTTTACAAAAAGGAAATACCTTTTCTATTGCTTTCAAGTTTGTTGTAATTTTTGTGAACTATTATAAATTATGTTATGTGCTATGTTATTTTTGTGAGATTCTGTATGACTTTATATGTGCCAAATACCTTTTCTTTTGCAAGTTTGTTGTATTTTTTGTGAATTATTATAAATGATGTTTTATTTATGTGACATAAAACAATAAATAAAAACAATAAATCATTTCTTACCTCTTTATTTCACACACACACATCTACATATAAATTTATGCAATATATACACTATCTATACACACATCTTACACAGAACCTGAAAATCACTATACTGTCTTAGTAAGAACCTGACGTGGAAGTTAAACACTAAAAAACGGGTCCGACCCGACGAATAATATACAGCCCAGCTGATACAGCCTCAACATCGGGTGGAACCCGACAAATAATCCCTTTCCTTATAATTTCTGTCATCACTTTGGCTATCTTATTGGGTGTTGATAGGTCGATCACATTTAATTGTATAGAATTATTCTCTCTTCTTATATGTGGTAAGGTGAGGTTTGAGACATGTTACGGTACCAAGCACTGCAAGCAGTAACCTAGACGTGGTTACCTCGGCTCTACTTACTTGCGTGTAGAGCTGTGGCACTACCCCACATAAAACTAGAGATTTGCAAAAAATCATTTTCTGTTGAATAAAACTTGATAAAATGACTCAAAATGGTTTGATATATTTAAAAGCAGTTGATATTAAGCCAAGGACACAACAAATACACTATGTGTATAACATATATGCTATTTTATACAGCTTTTATAACAAACGAAGTGGCTGGAGTACGGTAAAACACCGCACTCGAGAAGAAATTCTACAGTACAGTCAGACTTGTAAACAAAGTAATAGAAGTAATAGAAAAGTAATAGATTGGAGTCAACTTCGATGTAATAGTAATAGTAATAGATTGAAATTTTTCAAATGTAACAGTAATAGTAATAGATTGAAATTCTATCTATTACATCTATTACTTTCTATTATTTTTCTATTACAATTTACCCTTTGCTATTTTTCAGAAGGAGGTTGTAGAAAAATGATCACTTAACATGGACTTTAATTCTGTAATGAATTAGTTTTCATATAAATTAATACTTTAAATGGACTTTGATACAATAATGAATTAATTGTCATAAAATCATCACTTTAAATAAACTTCAAAACAATAATGAATTGATTTTGTAGCACTCATAAGTCCAATTCATTTTAAACTTTCATACATAAACTTTTCAAATAATCAACTTGTCATCAAAGAATACTAAATATAACACACAAATGTTAAAATAAATAACTTTGAAATATCAAGGGACCTTTAATTGTCCCTCTTTGATTGAATGTTCTAAAACAACTGTCTTTGGTGGTATTATTAAAGGCTTAAAGAGGCCAATTTAACCTTTGGAAGGATTAACTAAATGTTCCTGAGTAAGGAGAAACTGTGACACATGAAAGGCAATCACACAGGTCACTATTGTGTATAATAAGGGCAGCATTGTGGCATGTGTTGGCTGTTTCACTGATTTACATTAAATTACCGGAGTTATTATTTTCAAACATAAATGTCATTTTTGAATCATTTTGAGGTGGGCTCTGCAAGCAAAGAATTTGAAAGAAAGGGGTTCTTTGAATGCAGTGTTTTCTTTTGCAAACACTGCTGATCAAGTATTTCTCATAATAATAAGAGTTTTTCAAATCTAACAACTCATCATAAAGTGAAAAAATATGAGAATTGTTTGATAACAGTGTATATTCCCCAGATAATATTTACTGATCATAACATATTTTTCAACATTTAAAAAGCTTTTCACGGAATTTGACAGAAATATACCTCTCATTACAAAATTTACAGCACTTAAGTGGCTTTGTATAGAATTCTCATAAATTCTCCAAGTAGTCAAGTCATTCTTAAATAGAATAAATACGGGATCTATTTATTTAATTGTAAATATACCAAGTGATATATTTGTGATATTTTATCCAATAAAATTTTCAATAAAATTAGATGCATAATGTATCCTGTCAGTTTTATTTCTGTGGTAAAATTACCTCTCAAGTTTGCGCCAAATTGTAATAGAATGTAATAGAAAGTAATACATGTAGATGCCAATGTAATAGTAATAGATTTAAAATTTTCAAATGTAATAGTAATAGATTTAAAATTTTCAAATGTAATAGTAATAGATTGAATATTTTCAAATGTAATAGTAATAGTAATAGATTGGCTGTAATAGATTACAAGCCTGAGTACGGTAGCATTCTTTTGCCGTATTCCAGTAAATAAACTAGAGTACGGTTCAAGCTGGTGTCCTAATAATCTCATGGAGTGAAGGAAATATGAGACCACGACAGGGTTTCTATATTTTAAATACAGAAAATCTAGCCAACCAGTCCATTTTTTGTCTGCAAACGTGATTAATTAGCCAATGAAAACAATTGTTACTGAAACATCATTCGAGACAAATACTTTACCCGTACTGCAACTACTACTATTGAAGTTTTCTAGAAATATTTTACAAATAGAATATCAGATGCTGTTACTTGCACATACAGACTTAAGGAAATATGAGGCCATGATTTGATTTCTGGCCATATTTAACAAACAGAAGATCTCTCCAACGTACCAGTCTGTTTTTGTCTGCATACGTGATTAATTTAATTAACCAATAAAAACCATTGTTACTGAATCCGCACTCGAGTCAAAGTTCTAGAAAGCGGCAATCCGTACTGCAGCATATATTCTACGGAGCGGTTTTACCGTACCGCAGCCACGCCCTATAACAAAAGAGCATTTTCAAATTTTTGGAGAAATGGTCCAAAAAGTATTGAAAATGAGGAAATAGAATTTATTTTTTTGTCAAATATGTTTGCATGTTGACTGACTGTTGAGGTCGATGTAACAAAATAGTTGTGGGAACAGTTGTGTGTATAATTTTTATGGTATTTGTGTTTTATGCAAATCTCTAGTTTTATGTGGGGTCGTGCCACGGCTCTACACGCAAGTAAGTAGAGCCGAGGTAACCACGTCTAGCAGTAACCATGCATGTGTTACGGGCCGTTTCAGCTCCATGCGCCATTTCGACCTGGCGCACTCAATATGTGCGCCGTTTCAACACCTTTTCTTGGTGAAAATGTTTCAACTTATAACATTTAGAGGTCATTTGAAGGCAAATAGCACATAACAAAAGGTTTTATCTGTACCTTTATGTTTTTCACACCAGGCAGGTTTATTTCTCAAAAAATCTCTCAGTATAACATCCAAACACATAGACTCCCTTCCGAAGTTTCACCAGCCTGTCATATATATATATATATACCACACATATATGTATTTACCATATCATAACTTGAAGTGTAATAATAAGCTAGTGTTTGAAAGCCACTTATGTATTCATCCAATCTACCCACTCAGACGTGTATAAAACAACGTAAATTAATGTAAATTAACCGTGGTGTTGAAACGGCGCAGTGAGCCGTTTCAACCCGGCGCTGGTGTCTAAACGGCCCGATACACATGCATGGTGTTCACAATTAAATGCATGTAATCAACTTACCATTATAATCATAAACAGATAAATGCGGGATCCCAGCAGTAACACACCAAAAAATAACATTGGCCAAATCAGATAATGCTGTAAAATCCTCGGTTATAACAATACCCAAGTGTTTGGGAACTTTGTGTAATGTTGACTGACGTTTAACGTCATATTGTCCTTTACGCTGTGGTCTATGCATAAAACTGGTAAAGTGCATTTTTAAGAAAATCCAAGATGTATAGATCAAATCTATGGTTATTAAAAGTGTATGTGTGATTATATGTAACACCTTATAAACAAACACCTTCATCTCGAAGATACGACCCTATAAAACATAAAACGTTTATCACGAAAAATGATGTAAACAACCGGCAATGTGGACAGACAGACAGAATTTCAATGAATATGTAACAAGATTTCTCATTGGCCAATCTCAGACAGCTGGTTAAAGTTGATTGGCTCTGTAATGGACTCTATTCGCTACTAAAAACAACGTCAAACTAAATTTTGACTGGCAGAGGCAAGTTTAAGGTAATCGAGTATTAACAACGAGGAATCAAAGATACTCACATAAATTTTTTAAATATTTGATGGTAATTGAGAATTTAAGAAAACGTTATATTGTTTTGCCCAAAATTTTACCAATTTGTCTTAGTCAGGGACTTTTTTTTATTTGCATTAAATTTAAAATTTGCATGAAAACCTGTCAAAGATTAAAAAAGGCAAGGAAAACACTTTTAATGCCCATATAATTATAATTTGCACTGACATTTCATTCTAATTTCTAAGTTATATACGTTCATTGAACACCAAAAGTGGGATATATGTTGACAGGTCTCCTCCTAAAAAACTCCCAAAATACAAGACACACCGAATATGTGTTAAGTTATTTGGCAAGCACATTGAAAGAACATCTGCACATGTAAGGTGTTTTTCCAGGCCTCTGTGTGAGAGATTGTACAAAGACTGTCCCTCTAGCTGCCCTGTAACATCAGTACTAGTAGATACGCTGGGCTTCTTGTATATTGCATTACAGTGCAGATAAATCAAACTTCTTTGCAACTTCTGTGCAAAATCTGTGCCTTTAACTGCATGTCTATGAATGATTTTTGCCCCTTGTACAAAATGAATTTGTAACAATATTAAGTATAATACCAAAATGAAATACTCTGTGTGTGTGTTTTTAGTATGACCACTACATGTGCCATAGTGGCAAAGTAGAATAAAGCAATAGTATTCTATTTGTGGTGTTTCAGTAGAGATATTTATACATGGTGGCAGCTTAATAGCTACACAAACTGTGTACTAAATAGGACCCACATGTAAAGTGATTAATGTGAGATTTAATGGACTAAAGAATTAGTGGTTGATAATAGCAGATCTTACAGACTACGTAGTGTACTGGTGTTTTAACTACTGTGAACTGTGAGTGTTGATCTGTTAGTGTATGGTGTCCCTGTGAATACAAACGGTTCTATTAAATAGATGCTATTATCAGAACTATAACAATTGCAAGTTTTTTTTGGTTTAAAACCTCTAAGCAATATCCAGATATTCAGAAATGGAAATAATGAAGCCACCTGGACATGTTTCAAATAAGATTTCAGTTATTTCATGATAGCTGCTGGTTTCAACTCAAACACTGATGAAAAAAAAAATTGTACTGCTGATTAACGTGGGAGAGGAAGAACTCAAGGACATATATAATGGATTAACATGGGCTGCTCCAACAGAGGATGTCCCGGATGAAATAAATAGTATACACCAGGGTCACAGCAAAAATGGATGCATATTTTACTGTAAAAAAGAACCAGTTCAGTGCCAGGAGAATATTCAGTACCATGTCCCAGAGATCAACAGAAAGCTTGGAACAATTCATCACTAGGATACGAACAACTGTCAAAAATTGTGACTTTGGCAATGAAGAAGATAAAATTCAGATGAGAGACCAGCTAATCTTCAGATGTACAGATGATGCACTGAATGAGAAATTCTATAGGGAGAAATATAAAAACTTGACTTTTGATAAAGCTGTAGAAATTTGTCAGATATACCTACCAGCGAGGCGACAATTATCTACATTCCATGGCAGTTCCATGAAGGAACATGAAAGTGTACAAGCTGTGAAAAATAAACCAAAATCAGCGCATCAATGGTTGAAAAGTGGTGCTGGCCAATCATCCGTGAAAGAAAACATAAAAGGATCTGGTCAAAGCAGTTATAAAGATTGTGATTTTTGTGCAAAAAAAGCATCAATGAGGTAAATAACATTGCGCCAACTATGGCCAAAAGTGCAACAGATGTGGACAAAAAAAAACACTTTGCAGTGAAATGTCAGTCTTCCTGCACAAAGCAATATACCAAACAAAAAGTGCATAATGTTAAAGAAACCCAAGAGAGTGATTCTGAAGCTGACTTTATGACAATTGCACAGGACAAAAGGATGCAGAGCGATACAGTAGCAGCTCAAATGGAAATAGTGCACAGTGGCAAACGTGTCAAATTCCAAATTGATATCGGAGCTACAATAAACGCCATTCAAGATATCTTATACCAAACGTAAAGCTGCAAGAGTCGAACACAAAGTTAAAGTCATAGTATTCAACTGAGCTAAAAGTGAAATTGAGCTGCAGATTAATACTCAGAAACCCAAAGAATAGGAGAAAATATAGTCTTGAGTTCTACGTGGTAGATGGCCATGTGACACCAGTCCTGGGTAAAAGAGCTTGTGAAAGGATGGGATCGGTTCGTGTAAATTATGGACACATAGAAACTATGTTGAATCTGACATTTTAGCAGAATTCAAGAATGTTTTCAATGATGAGATTGCGACTTTACCTGGTGATGTTCATCTTACAATAAATTCCCAGGCAAGCCCAGTTGCAATACCATATTGCCGAGTCCCAGTTAGTATTGGAAGAATGTAGACAAAAAGTTGAGGCAAAGGGAACTTCGGGGTGTGATTACCAAAATTCAACAACCAACTAAATGGGTTCCAAGAATGGTAGCAAATGTGAAAAAGGTTGGTGATATCAGAATTTGCATTGATCCATTACATTTGAACAAGGCTTTAAAGCGTGAACTACACCCACTTCCTGTCATTAACTATGTACTCCCTGAAATCTCTGGTGCGCGAGTGTTCTCAAGAGTTGATTTGCGCAGTGGTTACTGGCACTGCATGCTTGATTAAGACTCCAGTTTACTAACAACATTTCAAACCCCAAATGGGCAATATCGGTGGATGAGACTTCCTTTTGGTCTCTGTACAAGCAGTGAAATCTTCCAGAAATGGCTCCACCAAGCACTAGAAGGTCTTGAAAATGTGATATGTGTCGCTGATGATATTCTTGTCTATGGCAAGGATGAAACTCAAAACCAATCAATGGAAGACCATGATAAGTACTTAAAATGCTTTCTACAAAGGTGTAGAGAAGTAGGTCTGAGACTGAATGGTGAAAAAAACGATATTTCGTGCTCCAGAAATAGCATTTTTGGAAATAGAGTGACCTGCGAAGGCCTGTCTGCAGATCCAGGCAAATTTGAAGCAATTGTGAAGCCCAAAACACCCACATCTCTTCCTGAAGTACAAAGGCTGGGTGGTATGGTTAATTATTTAGCAAGATACCTGCAACGACTATCTGAAGTCATGATGCCATTGAGAAAACCCACAAGGAAAAATACAGAGTGTTCCTGGGGACAAGAGCAAGAAAAAGCTTTCCAAGACATAATATATCTTGTGACAAATGCGCCAGTGCTAACTTACTACGACCCGTCAAAACACCTTGAAATACAATGTGATTCAAGTAAGTCTGGCATTGGTAGTGTACTATTACAAGGAGGCCGACCAATTACATATGCTAGTAGAGTTATGACCACAACTGAAGGGAGATATGCACAAATTGAAAAGGAGATGCTTGTGATTGTGTTTTCTCTACACAAGTTTCATCAGTACACATTTGGCCATAAAATGAAAATATTCACAGATCACAAACCATTGCAAGCAATAGTCAAGAAACCTCTATGTCTGGCTCCCAAAAGGCTTCAAGGTATGATATTGAAAACCCAACAATATGGCACTGATATTAAATATCAGCCTGGTGAGAAAATGTTCATAGTGGACTTCCTGTCAAGAGCCTACCTTGAGGATGTGACCAGTTCTGACTCCTACGAGAGAGAGGCTCCGCAAAATATAAAATGCTGATATCATCGCCCAGGATTGGCCAGAGGACAGAAAAGATTTACCTCCAGAGGCCATCCCATACTTCCACTTTAGAGATGAGTTAAGCATACAAGATGGACTTATCTTCAAAGGAAGTAGAATAGTTATTCCTGCTGAAATGAGAAAAGAAATTTGTGAAGCACTACATATTCTACATTGCAGAATAGAAGGAAGTTTGCGCAGAGCACGCGAATGTGTTTACTGGCCAGGGATGAACTCCGACTTGAAAGAATATTTCCAGAAATGTGAGTTGTGTAACAGTCATGCACAAAAACAACCAAAAGAGACCTTGATGTCACATGAGGCCACTGATAGGCCATTTGAGTGGATTTATTTGAACCCAACAAATGCAATTATTTGGTAACTGTGGATTATTTCAGTAATTTCTGGGAGGGTGACCCTCTGATGTCAACAACCCTAGTACTTGTAAGTGACAATGGCCCAGTCAAGAGTTCAAAAAATTTGTGACAGAATGGGATGTAGAACACCGAACCTCATGTCCAGGTCATCAACAAGCCAATGGCAAAGCGGAGGCAGCTGGTAAGACAGCAAATCATATTATTGGCAGAGCCATCAAGGGTAAACAAGACCCCTACCTGGCTAGCCTTGAATATCGCAACATACCATCTCAAGATACTGTGAGCCCAGCACAGAGAATGTTTGGAAGAATGACTCGCACTATGCTACCTGTGCATAGTAATCTACTCAACCCCAAGGATATATAGTGCTTTGATTAAACAGAATCAGAAGTTACGAGACAGTAGAAAAGCTTTATATTACAACCAATATGCTCGTGACCTTGAGCATCTAGCTGAGGGACAAACTGTCAGGATGAGACCTCTCGTCAACAACAAGTTCACTGGGAAAGAGGCACCATTCTAAAAGAACTTGGTAAACGATCTTATGAAATTGAACCTGGCTCAAATGTCTTCCACAGAAACAGAGTTGACATCAGACCAACAAATGAGAACTCTGTCTCTGACACAAGAGAGAATACTAAAGTGAACTTGCCGAACATTGCCCCTCAGGTGACAAATGAAATGAGGCTCTAGAACCATCTATCATGCATGAATCCAAGGCACTGCCTCATGTGCATGAACCTACAACAACACTAAGACGTTCCACTAGGGAGCGCACAGTCACAAAATACCTAAAAGAATATGTGACATAACATAAAATAACATGACTACTAATACTTGTTTCACAAGAACACTTTTCAGTAAAAAGACTGAACCATAATTCTACACATGTGTTTCAATCTGTATACTAATGAACACATGTTTCAGCAAGTTAATTAATAAAACAAGGTGTGAAAAAGTGACATTATGTTGTGATTATGATTTACAAATTATGCCTGTAAAAATGTGAGAAATATGTATTGACATTATTATGTCAATTTTATGGTGTTGGCTATATGGATGTTTATGTACAAATAGTTTATGTAGATTGTGTATTCATTTTACAGTTTGCAATGCTGTAGTCAAAATAGTTTTATTAGGTGTTCAATAAATCTGTAAATAATTGAAGCTCCCAAATGAAGTAAATATGTTTGATTAAAGTACTGAGTTATTAGTGCAAAACAAAACTTTGATGAACATTTATAATTTTATTGAGAGACACACTGTTTAAATCTGTGTCTTTTAATTATGATCAGTTATTAATTCAAATTCATGTTTTGTAAAATGTGTCAACCAAGCTTGTAAATGTCATGGTTTTTCAGAATCTGCCTAAAGAACTGTAGAATAGAATAGAATAGAAACATTTATATAGCGCAAAATTGATGCAACATCCTCTAATGCGCTTGAAATCAAAAAGGGAAAGTCGAGGGACGTTCGAGGTCATGATCCAAGGTTAGCGCCCGCCAGGGAGATGCACTATGGTGGAGGATATGCTAATCTAAACAAGTAGGTCTTTAGCTGGCTACGGAAACCTGTTATTGTTTGTTGTGATCGTACTGATTGTGGGAGTCTGTTCCATTCTATGGGGGAAGCCACTACAAAACCTCTCCTACCGATGGCCTTTTTGTGAGAGGCTGAGGAAAGAGAAAGACGATTTCCACGTGTTAGACAACTGGTTTTGATCAAGGATGATAGGTATATGGGTTGAGAGAAATTTATAGCCTTGAAAGTAATTAGATTGTACTTAAACAATATACGGTAAGTGATAGGAAGCCAGTGTAGTTTTTGAAGAAAAGGAGTGACATGGCTAGTTCTATCAAGTCTAAAAACAATTCTACAAAGGGCATTTTGTATCTTTTGGAGTTTAGCAACATTGTACTTACTGATGCCATAAAGTAGGGAATTGCAGTAGTCAAGTCGACTACTGATCATTGAGTTTGCAAGCAAGGCTGCAGTTTCCACACTGAGGAATTTACGAATACGTCTTAGGTCCTTAAGGTGGTAGTAGCAGGCTCGACACATATTAGTTATGTGGTTGGAAAAGGTGTTTCCAGAGTCAAAAATTACACCCAGGTTCTTGACTGTATCAGTAGGGGAAATAGAATTTCCGAGAAGTTGAGTAGGGAATTTATTTATGAGGGACTCTCTGGCTTGTCTATCACCTATTATAATAAATTCAGTTTTCTCGGGATTGAGTTTCAATTTCACGCCAGCCATCCAGTTTTGGATACATGTGAGACACTATGTAAGCTCAGCGAAACTGGAATCAAAATTCCTATTGTCCAATGCTAGATATATTTGGGTGTCATCAGCATATAGATGGTGGGTGACATTGAAATTGGAAATGATATTACTGAGAGGGGTTGTGTAAAGGGTAAAAAGGAGGGGGCCCAGGACAGAACCCTGAGGCACACCATACGGAAGTGAGAACACATCTGAAAAGCTATTTCCTAATTTAACTTTCTGTTTCCGGTTTGAGAGATAGGATCTGATCCACCTCAACACAGTGCCATCAACCCCAAACCAATCTCTTAGGGAATTAAAAAGAATGTCATGGTCGATAGTGTCGAATGCCGCTGAGAGGTCTAGCAGTGTGAGTGCAACAACCTTGCTAGAGTCCAACGAAGCAGCAATGTCATTCTGGATTTTCAACAGCGCTGTTTCTGTGGAATGGAGTCTCCTGTAAGCGGATTGGTTGACATTGGAGAGCCCCTCGCTATCGATATAATTATTTAACTGTTTGGCAACTACTTTTTCGATCAGTTTGGATAAGAAACTAAGGTTGGATACCGGTCTATAGTTTTTTAGGAGATTTCTGTCTAAGTTTGGTTTCTTGAGAAGAGGGGTGACATATGCTGTTTTGAAACAGTTTGGGAAACTCCCTTCTTTGAGTGAATAGTTTATAATATTGGTGATTGGAGTGACCAAAATGTCCGCACACTCTTTGACTAGTGTGGTAGGGATTGGGTCCAGGTCGGATGATTTGGTGTTGGATGACCTTAGGATTTTGAGGATGTCATCCTCAGATACAGGCTCAAAAGAGGTCAGGGCACTGCTATTACTCTTCGGTATTGTGAGGGAAACAGGCACTGATGACTCTAAAGCAACTCTGATTTTCACACTGTAATACATTTTGGTAAAGTTTGAAGCTTTAAAAGGGAGGATGTAACAATGTTAAGTATACTACCCAAACTGAAATACTCTCTGTGTGTGTTTTAGTATGTCCACTACATGTGCTGATGTATTTGTCAAAGAAGAATAAAGCAATAGTAATCTATTTGTGGTGTTTCAGTGGAAACATTTATACATATTTATTTATATTTTAAAACATCAAATAAATCTTCCTCTACTATAGCTAAAAAGTTAGCAACTACAGTTGGGCATCTACACAAAGCCTAAAAACATTGGAGATCATCCTCATTCAAACCTCATTCAGAATCCTGGATGAGGGGAGATACAAAACACCTGATGATCAATCTTCAGCTGCAGCTTTGTGCAGTCAGAGGCACACAAAAAGGTTTGTTGCAAAAGGCTGGCTGCAAAGGAGTTAACGAAAGGCCTTATTGAAAAATGATAGGTCTTTTCACCTTAATGAGTGAACGTTTTGCTTGGTAATTATGAAGGTAATCCAATGAATTTGGGCTGGGTGGGCTGATGAAATATGGTGATAAGCTATAATTTACAAATAGCCATCATTGAGAGAAGTAATTAGTTTTGCTTGAGTCATATTTTATATTGCTTTACATTGCTGGATGTGCATCCAGTTGCCATTAAAACTGCCAGTGCATGGATTATGGGTATTAGTGAGTCAAAGTTTCCTGATGCTTGGCAATTGTGTTCTTATGTTAGCTTTTCTCCATCGAAAATACAGCCCTTACAAAATCCATCCATGCGAGGTTGGTTATCAAATTAAGGAACAAATATACAGATGTATGTAAGTCAACTAATCAAGTTAGTTATTTGTCAATCATAAAAGTTGGAAAACCGTTTTAAAATGTACTCGAATGCAAAACTGGAATGAGGTTAAATACAATGAATTGAAACCCAATTAAAAAGCATAAATACTTTTATCAAGTGACTGAGGTTTATTTAGTTGTTTAATTTCCATGTACAATTATTCTTTCCCAAATTAATCTATAATAGAGTCACAAAACACTAACATAACATGTTTATTCCTTCATACCATATTTTGTTATTTTTATTTTATTTCAGTTTCGTACACAGAGTACAATTATTTAAAAAAAAGAAACACAAACACAAAAATATGTATACAGTTATATATACAAGTTATAATATTATAAATATACTTTATACATTTACCAAAAAATGTATGTTTAAAAAGCAATAGAATACTAGGTAAGCTATTGTTGTATAATTATTAAAGTAAGTTATCATTTTATAATGCATTTTAACATGCATTTGAAAAGTATTGAAATACTTTATGTTTCATGTATTGATCCCAACACTGCTGAGTAAAACTTTGTAAGCAATATAAAATATTGTCCATTGTCATTAGTTCTCTCAGTGCTCACTATTTATAAATTTTGTAATATTTATGTGATGTTATGTTCCTCTTTTTGCCATTAAAGTAAAGCTGTTCATAGAAAGTGACCAATAACATGTGTCTCAATTGTCTGATATGAGTCATATAAGAATATTTTACTACACATTTGCTCTGATAAAATCCAAGTGTCACTTAATATAGTTGTTTTTACAATCATCGCATGGTGTATGTTATGGTTATTATTATATAACCCGCAGTAACATTTCATAACAGCTGAGGCCATGCCTGCTTCGCTAGAGCTCGCGCTTCTAGAGATTATTTTATTTTATTTTGTTTATGGGATTTTCCAAGAATCTTTTCATGCATTTCTCAAATCACATCACTGAACTTAAGCAGCAATGGGCTATTTTAGTTCTTGGATGCACGAGTTCGAAGCCAGGTATGGGATGTATCTGACTCGAAATTCGTTTTTTGGTAGGCTTTCATATATTCTAGGGCACTGCTTGTGTCTCTGATGACTTTGCAGACCAAAGCACTTTTGGCATTGTTATACTCTGAAACTGTCAGTCAAATTTTGATTATTAAGTTTATTTTATCATTTTGCTTTGATGCAGTAATGGTTAACTATGCAGTGTAGAATGTTGTGTAAACTACATACACTTTTCAATTTTGACATTTTTATTGTTTAACTTGGTGTGTCACATCTAATGCTCAACATTATTAATAGTGTTTGCAAACTTTAACAGTGCTTATTTTGATAAGACGACTGATTCATAAGTGGTGGATAAGTGTACTGACAAAGGTATGCCTTGAATAGACTCCTGTAGGCTGATAATGTGGGAGCCAAACTAATGTTATATGGTGGAACCACAGGAATCAGGATATCTGTTCGTTACACCAGATCTACATGTGTAGTATTTAAAATGAAATTTAAATATATTTGTAGCACATGAAAGCTGATCTTGAATGAATGATACAGCTGCCAGATTAAAGAGACTTGGCAGCAATCAAACCAATGAAGACTACAGAAAGTAGCCATTTTTTACAACTTTTTGGCTAATGTTTTAGAAACAATGGTTTCAAACTGAAACTATAATGTTTAACAATGTATGACAAAATTACTTGTGTAACAGAATTACTGAGAATTATTTAGTTAAAAATGTTGGGCCAACATTAGCCCTACGGGTGACATAACCATGGGAATAAATGTCTAGCCAATATCGCACTACAGTATTTATTTATTTATTTGGGGTTTCACGTCACTTTCAACACTATACAGGTCATGTCACAATGGGTACTTGGAAGGGCAGAGGAAACCAGTACATACAGTTGGTCAAGGTTCTGTACTTTAAACCTGCTGACCAACGGCAAGCAACTACCAGCTTTCCCACTTAAAGGGAGGTGAGAGTCTCCCGCACTACAATAACACAGAGAGCAAATTTATCATAAGTGTGGGAAAGTTGTTTATCATCTTTGTGGGAAAGTTGATAGTTGCTTATCAATGGTCGCCAGTTTACAGTAAAGAAACTTGACCAACTGTATGTATTATTTTCCTATGCCCATTAAACCACTTATCATGATATGACCAATACAGTTTTGAAAGTGACATTGAAACCCAAATTAATAAATTATCATTATTAGATCAATGTCGGACCTCCTGCCAAAAAAATGCAAATCTGTTGGTTGCAGCCAACATCGGGTCAATGTATGCAATGATGTTTGGTCAATGTTTGGCATAGGAACCAGTAGTATCTGCGATTATATTTTCTGTTGGCAGACTTTAAGTTCTCAGAGGTTAATACTAGCTTATGTTCACATATCTGTTGTGAAACCACTTTCTCTGAGAATTTTGGGCTTAGGAACAAATATGAAGGAGTAACAGAGCAGTAGCTGGTGTAGTTTGTTAATTCACAGGAGCACTGGATATTGCACAGTTAGGGAAGTGATAGCAGTTAACAGTACAGAACCTTGACCAACTAACAGTATTTACTGATTTTCTCTGCCGTTCCAACTATCCATCACCATATAACCGATAAGGTACTAGGCACAATGTAAAACACTAAATAATGGATTTGAAAAATGGATTTGAACCCCATAAAATGGATTTGAACCCAAGAGCAATTATGACTAAAGATTGGGAATAAGTATATGCTAACATGGAAAAGGTGATCCCAGCTACTAACCCCAGTACTGGATCATGTTACCAAACCAAAGTCCTGGATAACACCCTATCAAATAATGGGTTATCACACATGCAGTGGCTTCAGACACCAAAATTTTAGTGCGAACAAAACAGTAACAGGAAAATGAGAACAGAACATTGATTAAATGTCTTAGTTCTTTAAGTAATTTATTAAAAGAGTAAGAAACTACTATACAATAATAAAAAAAACTAAAATATAAAGAGTCAAAATTAAAGGAGACAAAAGTCTACTTGTAAATGAATCAAGCATGAGTTTTGATTCACTATGTATTGCATTGTCTGCAAAAATGTTCCCAACATAATGATGTGGACATATTGTCAATTTTCATTAGGGCTAATAAACTGTTTCTATTTTACAGAAACCTTGAGAGAAAAGTATACGCAGGGTTGAATAATGCAAAACAATAATCAAATGAATGTGTATAGACTTTTAAATTATATATGGATTGTGAAAGGCACAATGTGAGACTGCAACCTCGACAAAATGTCCCCACATAATACTTGGGGTGTATATACACAACTTGCTTCTGCACTGTGATTCTAATGTTCTTTGTGGGAAAGAAATGGGATGTTTGGAATTCCAACAGAATCAAGTTCACGTGACATCTGACATGAAGCAAAAGGTCCACAAAGCACCACACAGCAGCAGTCTCCACAGACAGTACCCTGAAACATAGAGTTCAACACATCAGTACAACAATCTCTACAGACAGAACCCTGAAAACATAGCTAGAGTTCAACACATCAGTGATATCCATAGAGAGTAATCTGAAAACATAGAGTTTAACACATCAATGCAACAATTGCCACAGAAAATAGCCTGCAAACATAGACTACAACACACCACCACAACAGTCATATAACACAGCGTGTTTTTAGTTTTTTTCAAATCCCCACTTTTTCTATAGATTTCTTAAATCTCACAAATATATTTCTAAGTCTTTCAGCCATTACATGCCTACTAATACAGTTAAAATCTGAAAAAGTGGCCAATACTAAAAAATATTGCACAGCGAAGCCCTTTAGAGCCGAGGTTTTCAATAATAGAGGTTGCGAACAATGCTTTATTGAAAATGTAGCACAAAAATGCAACAGAAATTAAAACAAGATCCCGGCGGAGATCAATGTGGCAAGGCTCTTTTTAATGTGAAATACGTAACGGCTGGTACTTTCCACATTGTGAAATGACGTTCAACACAAAAATCAGTGATGTGTAATGTAGCGGAAAAGGGATACAGGCTTCAAAAAAGTTGTTCGCAACCTCTCTAATTTCTAGTATTGGCTACTTTTCAGGAGTGTGACTGTTCTAAACCCCACTACATATCCTATTTGATGCACAGCCCCAAGGTATATAACAATTGGTCCCAAAATTATGTGATTTGTCTTTTCAAAGGAACAAATTACTCCCCCCAAATGGTTATGGAGACTTCCCTAATTGTGCAATATACAGTGCTCCAGTGAATGAACAAACTGTACACCAGCTACTGCTCTGTTACTCCTTCATATTTGTTCCTAAGCCCTCGTAAGATTCCGATCTGTTGTCTTACCTGTATTAAATGCTCATTTTCATCGGAATTCTCAGAGAAAGTGGTTTCACAACAGATATGTGAACATAAGCTAGTATTAACCTCTGAGAACTTAAAGTCTGCCAACAAAAAGTATAATCGCAGATAACACTGCTTCCTATACCAAACATTGACCAAACATCATTGCATATATATGACCCAATGTTGGCTGCAACCAACAGTTATGCATTATTTTGGCAGGAGGTCCAACATTGGTCTAATACCTATGATAGTTTATTTATTTGGGTTTAATGTCACTTTCAGAACTGTATAGGTCATATCATGACAGGTAGTTTAATGGGCATTGGAAACTAATACATACAGACGGTCAAGTTTCTTTACTATAAACTGCCGACCATCGGTAAGCAACTACCAACTTTCCCACACTTATGATAAATTTGCCCTTTATGTTACTTTTACTGATCGGACCACCCACTTCACCCATCTGGTATGTACATATTAGTTCAGGATATGAGAGTTCATTATAGGTTTGTAAGACATTTTTAAAAAGTTGTTTCATGTGCAAAAAGGTTTCCATGCTGTGTTGCATGCGTTTGCTACACAAATAAGAGTCCAAAAATATTAAACCTAACAGATACTACAAAATATGAATTCATTTAACCATTTTAGCAGGCATGGAACTGTGAAATCAGGTTAAATCCAATGGTGAAATCTGGTTGAAATTCATGTAGACTTTGCAAGCTGTTTTAGTTGGATCGATTGTTTGAAATCAATGGGTGAAATCAGGTTGAATACTATGGGTGAAATCTTGTTGAAATATGTGTAGATTTTGCAAAACGTTTTTAGTTGGATCCAACAGTTGAAATCAGGTTGAATGCAAGGGTGAAGTTTGGCAGATACTTGGCAGAAACTTGTAGATTTTGCAGTGTTTCTTTCAAAATGTTCATCTATTGAATGTAATTTGAAAAAAAAAAAACAATCAAGCTGAATATGTTGAACTTCACTACATTGCTGCCCCAGTTTAATTTGACCACAGAAGAGTGGACCTAGCTGGACAGGCCTAAACCATGCTATTGAAAAAGAGTTAACACCTCCTATTGTGTGGTCCTGTAAGTAACTAGTTTTAGTCACAGACTTAGGTCTGAGTATACCAAGGATGACTGATAAGGTAATTATGTGAACTCCATGACACCACTGAGATATTGTGATCTTAGAGTGATAAACTATTATAACTGAAGAGCTTAAGTTCAAACTGCTTTTGACAAGTGATTTTCTAATCTTATCTCAATATATTTGTCTTTTCAGAATGACCGCATGAATGTATTCGTTACATACTAATTATGTTGATGATCCATCAATGTGCTGCTTTTTTAC
Organism: Sabellastarte sp. h YS-2021; assembly: GCA_964017235.1. Classification (NCBI taxonomy): domain Eukaryota; kingdom Metazoa; phylum Annelida; class Polychaeta; order Sabellida; family Sabellidae; genus Sabellastarte; species Sabellastarte sp. h YS-2021. Next base: position 2,152,685 of record OZ024927.1, read on the forward strand.
TGCAGATGTAGTAAATATTATATATTAAAACGGCTATTTTTAAGTGTAGAATTATAATTAAAAACAACTATCCAGTTTGATTGTTATCCCTTGAGACTAAAGCTGCTATTAAAACACAAAAAGTATTTGAAATTTGTGATAATTTCATAGCCAGAGTAATTAACTTACTAATAAAAAGTATTCCTCGAGGTAAAACAGACAAATTACAATGTAAGAAATATGAAAGTTGAATCAAAATTATCTAGCTGTATCAGAATTTTTTTTTTTTTTTTTTTGTGAAAAATTTCACCACTTTGTGGGAAGGTACACAATTAACATACTGATGGCACACATTTTTGTTTTTGTTTCAAAATATGACTATTTTTCCTGTCAGATATCAAATCTGGATTTACTGATGAAAAAGTGTACATCAATTCCGGGATGAATTCAACCTTATATCACCAAGATTTCTAGTCTAAAACATAACTACTGTCAGAAATATAACTTAAATTTAGTGTTTTAAAGTGTATATCAATGTCAACATTGATTTTCAACACTAAATCAACGTGTTTTCAAAGGTCTGTATCTGCTGCCATGGGTTGTAACTGAAGGGTTTGGTCCCATGCTATTTTGGACAAGTGAGTTTATTATTTTGTTTAAATATACCTGTACACAATAACAACTGTATCACATAGATTTTGTAAATATGTATGTATTCATTACATATTAATTATATCGATGATCACCAACATCCATCAATATGCCACTTTTTACTTTGGATAATGTAAATTTAAAACACTGCACAACGATAATTTGCAATGAAGAATTACAATTAAAAATAAAGAAATATTTAATAAAATGTTTAACAAACTAGAACAAACTTTGATACTAGAACCGCGAATGAAATATTGAATAATTCTTGCTAAAAACTGACAATTTTATTATTTGACAATTCTCACCAAATATAATGCTGATATGGAATAATTAACTTACTAACCACCACTGAAATATTCCTCAAGGAATATTTATAAGCATTCTCAACATAATTCTGCCATACATTTTCCCATATTCGTTCGACATGTTTTTTTATCTGAATATGATTAGTTTTCATATTAGAAATCAAACTTAGATTCAGTGTTGATTATTCTGAAATAGGACTACTTTTTCATGTTGGAAATCTTACTTTGATTCGATGTTGAAAATGTATATGTTATGTACAAGTTGCAACTTGTACAAAATCATCTCAACTTGTGTATAACATATACATAAATGTCAGGATCAACTTTCAAAACCAAATCACCAGAATTTCCTGTCTAAAATATGTCTTTTTCATGTCGAACAATTAAGTTAGTGTTGAAAATGTGTGTATCAAAGCCAGAATCAATTTTCAAAACTGAATCAACGTGTTTTCATGGTGTGTTCCTGTTGAGGTGTTTTCTTGTCAAACTAATGCAGTCTCACCTTGATATCCAGCTTGCTCCTCATGCGTGTTCTGAGGGCAATCATTCCCCCTGGGACAAACCATGGCACCAGTGGGTTCTCACGCATGCGCTTTGCCATCAGACACTGGAACACACAGGGACACCAGCAGAAGCAGCAGCCTGTGTCAGAAAGGAGGATGTGTGAGTAATGGTACTCTAACCCAGATAGCAAGACCCTAGTGGGCCACTGTTGGCTATGGGTGGTAAAATATAGCTAGTGGGCCACCACTGAGCCACTGCTGGCCCAGCATTATAAACAACTTCAAAAGCAACCTCAACTACTGTTTTCTGACATATTATTTAACAATATTCAATGTTAAAAACATATTATTTCAAAATATAAATATATTGCGTGGCCCACTGTTGGCCCACCAACTACCAAAGTCAGTGGCTGTAGCTCGGGGACCAGCCTACGCCCACTGGTGTAAAATTCTGGGAAAAATTAGATAAAATTTGCATTTTCTTTCACTTAGCATAAGTTAATGTCATTTATATAAACAAACTTATTCTGTACTCGTCCATTTTGCTCAGTCAGTCATTCCTCCACTTTATTACTTTATATATTGCTTGCTTATATATTTGCCACATTGGTCCATCAATGGCCCACCCACTACATAAATGGGCCACTGGTGGCAATTATTTTATTTTTAGTGAAAGAAAGATATCTTCATTTTTTTCCATTTGATATAATTTTGTGTTTTAATGAAACCTAAAATTATCCAAAAATTATTTTTATCTGACACATGCAACTATGATCTATAAGAGCTATACTTAGTTGGTGGGCCAATGTCTGCTGAACAGCATTTGTTTTCAGACCTTGAAAAAATAATGCCTTTGCTTAAACTCATTTGGTTTGTGTGAATTACTTATTATATGAGTTGCTGTTTTAAATTTTATTACACAAAAAACTGTTAACTTGCCACTGGTGGTCCATCAGTGGTCTACCTTCTGCCTGAATGGTACACATACTGTTAGTCCACTGGTGGCCCACAGATGGCAAAGTAATTGGATACTTTATGTATGTGTGTTGTCCTGAACCCAGTTGTATTGTTACATTGACTTTCCTTTACTTAGTCGTGCTTCTAAAATGGGTTATTCGGCTTTAACAGATACTGAACCAAATCAATACCAATGCCTGCTGAGTTGTTACTTTTCACGAGGCAAATTCCCTTTGGCTACAGCTGTTCTTTGGCTAACTCAGTGTGGCTTCATTTCATTGGGAGATCTGCACGACAACCTCAGGCAGCTAGGGCTGGGTGGAGCCTAGGGTTTATTTAAGGCTCATGTAAGCTCAGAACTAGCAGTCTGATGGGGGGATTGGGAATTGGGGGGTAGTTCTTCAAATAAAGACATCAATCCTATTTTAACTTGTTTGAAACAAGAGTATTGGTGACTCCCCTTGGTCGATCCCGGCTAACTCACCCTTACCAAGGCCAAAGAAGGAGGACATGGTGGAGATCCGGACTTGATGTCAAAAAGAGAACTACAAGAACTACTCCAGTCAAATAATCCCATCCTTCCCAAATTGAGAAGTATGGATCAGACTCAGCAGACTCAACATCCACCAGGAGAAGGATGGCAGCAGTTAGTTGAAGAGCTGCAAACTGACCAGCAGCAGCAACAACAACAACAGCAACAACAGCTGCAACCAGATGCAGAACAACAACAGCTAAACCAGGAGCAACCACAACAGCTGCAGGCTCAACAGCAGGAACCACCACAGCAACAACCTGAACAGCAACAACTTCATCAACACCCACCCCAGCAGAATGCCCCAGGAAATCTTCCTCAGTCAGGTCCCCCACAACCTCCCCAACAAAATATTCACCATCCAATTACCCCTCCCCAACAAAATCTTCCCCACCCAAGTATTCCTCCCCAACCAACTGTGCTTCCCCAACCAACACCCTTCCCCATACCCCTTCCCCAACCTTCCCTCTCAGTTCACACAAATTCCCCTCCCCAGTCGAGAATACCCTTAGACAGTCTCCCCTTTAAACTGTCTCAATTCTCTGGAGATCCACAAGAAAATCCCAGCAGATTTGTGAAGGATTTCACACTGGCAGCCACTATCTCATCCTGGCCAAGAGAATTGTGGTCGACAGCCTTCCAACTTTGTTTAAAAGGTGCAGCTAGGACATGGTTTGAAAGATTGTCACCCATAATACTACAAGATCCAGACCACATTTTTGCTGAATTTCTGAGAAAATACAGACCAAGTGGTATAGACTGGACAGCAGAGTCACTATTCTCAAACAGTATCCAAGCACCTTATGAAACCGTCAAACAATTTGCCAACAGAACCACAGAATTAGGAGGACGCGCCGGTAAATCAGAGAGAGACATTTTACATCAGTTCATCAAGGGACTCTCACCACCGTGTAGAACTCACACCTTAACACAGGGACCCACTACACTAGAGGAAGCCATCAACAAAGCCACCTTGTATGAAAGTGCGATGAAGTTTTCCCAGCCATCTTCACTTCAACACATGACAGAAGGACAAGGAGACAGACCAAAAGCATCACAGGAACACAAGAGACTTTGGTGCAGTTTTTGTGGGAAACAAGGACACTTACTAAAGAACTGTCGAGCAAAAAACAGAAAATCAAGCAACACAACCAGTGAAGATAGACGCAACAGACAGCAATTTCACGAGGCAAATTCCCTTTGGCTACAGCTGTTCTTTGGCTAACTCAGTGTGGCTTCATTTCATTGGGAGATCTGCACGACAACCTCAGGCAGCTAGGGCTGGGCGGAGCCTAGGGTTTATTTAAGGCTCATGTAAGCTCAGAACTAGCAGTCTGATGGGGGGATTGGGAATTGGGGGGTAGTTCTTCAAATAAAGACATCAATCCTATTTTAACTTGTTTGAAACAAGAGTATTGGTGACTCCCCTTGGTCGATCCCGGCTAACTCACCCTTACCAAGGCCAAAGAAGGAGGACAGTGTGTATATCACTGAGACACCGACATTTTAAAATAACAGATGTCACATCTCTGCATTCATATATATTTCTTTTTTCCCACTCTTGTGCCACAAATTTCTTCCAAGGTTTACAACTGACAGCCCAGCAACTATATCAGTGGTATATAAGCTATGATCGATGGGCCACTGATGGGAATTTTCTAATTTTCACCCGGATTTTAGACCTAATAAATAAAATCATCTGACAAGTGAAAGTTTCCCCTGTAAACAAACCATAAAACATGTACAGGTGAAAAATATGATATTAAATCAAAACCCTATTAATTGGGGTTGAGGTGTAGCCACCACTGGACTACCCTTGGTCCGCTAGCTGCTATATGTATGTAAATATGAAGTTTCTTAAATTGAATGGAATAATTACACTTCAAACATATTCCAATCAGTGGCTGAATTACCCTTGAAATATAATCCCATCAGTGGCTGAATTAACCGTACCAACGTTGGCCCAACGAAGGCTTGCCAACCAAAACTCAGGCTACTGAGGTTGGGCCAACGGTGGGCCAATGGTGGCTTTTTATTCAAGAGCGTGGCGAGCAATAATAGGGGATTTTGGGACACTTAGTAAAAAATGATTTAATATTGGTTGTTATTTCAGTGAGCCCACAATTTTTAACTAACTATTTAACAATCTTAGACATAAAAATAACATTCTTATTATAAATTCACGATAAGGAAAGTTGTTTCTGAACATTATAATTTTGATTATGGAACATATCATCCTAAGATGCTGTTCCACCATTGCTTATGTTTGGTCATGTGACTTATCTGGATTCCCTTAACTAAAATCCACTCACAGTCTGTCAATTACTTGCTTTCTGCTAAACAATGGTCACATAACTCCATGCTGTAATCTGATTGGCTGATGCTATAGTGGTAGTAAAATTTTACCAGTGGCTTGCAGATGTCAGACCGACATAGCATCCGCCGGCCAAAAAGCCATTGGCCAACAGTGTCTGCCAACATTAGACCGATGGATACGCCAATATTGAGCCAACGTCTGCATGCTATCTGGGTTGTTAGCTAATGAAGGTGGTCCACTGGTGGACCAATAGAAAAGCTTATCATTGGCTGCCAACAGTGGGCCACTGATGGACAACCAGTAAACCTTATTGTTGGCTGCCAACGGTGGACCACTGTCTATCAGCTGGTCACGCCACCAGAAAACCACCATAAAAAGTTGATGGCACCCAACAGTGGGCCACCAGTCAACCTTCTTGTTGGCTACTGAAGGTGGTCCATCGGTGGACCAATAGAAAAGCTTATCATTGGCTACTGACAGTGGGCCAATGATTGACCACCAGTAAACCTTATTGTCTGCTGCCAATGGTGGACCACTGCCTACCAGCTGGTCACACCAATGGCTAGCCACCAGCTACAGCCAATATCGGACTGACTGCTAGGCCACAGGTGGGCCAGTAGTGGCCCTACAGAGTCTATCTGGGAAGCTGTCCTTACCAGTGGTAAGCATTCTAGATGTACTCAAGATCAGGACAATGATTTGAATCAATGGGTGGGGATATTACAGTCGAATTGGAAAGGGCAAACAAAATGAATTAAGATGTCATGCGCAGGTCTGACTAGGAAGAATCGCATGTGATTTAAGGTAGCAGCATAAAAATAGTGTAGGCTTTAATTTCCTTAAATATTGGTCTCTTGTTAAACACCACAGGTCTTGTGATTACTTTGAACCTCAAAAACACGTCCAATATGTGATATGTTTTAATGTTAATAGATGAAGTAATAGGTGTGTTATGCCTTTACCACTATCAGGTATCTACTCTCACAGTATTTATACAAACATTAATACTATTATTTTTTCTGTCTTTTGTTGCTAAAACCCTGCATCAGTTTATATATATACATGCATTTGAAAAATGCTAGATATAGTAAATGAATACTCATCTATTTGAATTTCACCATATGCTACTATAACCTATGGCCAGTAATCAAAGTATGAGCCTATTGTTTCCTAAAAAAGTTAATGAAAAAGAGAATTCGATGTATTAATTTGGATCACACTATTTTTAACTGAAGATAATAGCCTATCGTTATCTCCAGAGGTTAAACTTACGAGTGTGATGTACATTTCTTTATGAAATGTTTCACATGTGTAGAGTATGACTAAAAGACGACTGTATTACATTTAGAGAAATATCTACATCATAATCTGCAGACTTAGATGGAAAACTGGTCAACTTGGGCCTCCTTCAATTCTGACCTCTGTCAACTCAACCTCTGTCAGCTGGGACGTCTGTCAGCTGGGACGTCAGTCCACTCAGACTTCTGTTAACTCAGACCTCTGTCAACTGGGACCCATCTACCTCTATTCTGATGCAAACTCGGCCTCATTCAAAATATTTTTAAGGGTGGATTTTGGTCATCTAGGTATCATTGCTTTCCGTTTTTAATAGTGGATAATGGTATGGTATAAGCTTGAATTAGGTTTACGTACAGTAGGATGCACAAGATTGTTTTATCCATTGGTAACTTTTTATCAATGTAGCTATCATTTGCATAATACTACCTTCCACAAACCATTTGATATAAAATAATTCTGAACTTGATATCAGACGGAGATGCAAATTTTTCTCATAATACACACAAAATATCAGTTTGTGTGGATGAGTTTTAAAAGGTTGCCTGGTTTATATCAAAACGGGTCCAAGTTGGTGTGAGCTGAGTCCTTGGCTACCTTGTCAGAGGTCCATTATCTTGGAGTAATTCTAGCTTAATTAAGTTTTGCTGTTTCTTTACATACTTAGTTCTGTCAAGAGGGATTTTAAGTTCCCATTGCAAGGTGGAGGAGCTCAATATATTTCACAAAATAGAAAGAAGTTCTAAACCTCTGTTGCATGTTTAGTAGGCTGCACAAATGTAAAGATCCGGTTATCACATAAAATTAATAATTAAAATTAATAAATAAGACATGGCTGATCATTAAGTACCCTGAGCGGTACACCATTATGGATAAATTGAGGGGGAGTTACGTGCAAGTTTATGCAGTGATTAAGGGGCCTTATGTAAGAGTTTATGGATCATAAATGTGGTCACAATAATAGATAAAGCATCAACCATAATACGTCATGGAGACACAATGTTGAATGTAAATTAGGAAATACTACTGATGTAGTTTTAACCGTCTCTCCAAGACAGCATAAACCATGAATGTATTAAAAAACCTCTGAAGGTCAGACTTCTAGGTGTGTCCTATTCCTAGGTCTCAACCTATCTGTAGGAAGGGAGAATGTAGGATTGGATTAGGATTCACTTTTAGAACACTGGATGTCAGACTGTAACCTCAGAAATGTGTGAACTCTGTCAACGTGCTAGTAACTTTCCTAGGTAAGCGATCACTGAGCTAATAGATTGAAAGAACATGTGCAGAAATAAACTTGATATAAGGCGGTCATACCAGACCATGATCTTGTGCTAATTGGAGCCTACAATCTCTGAGGTAAGCGGTTGGGACACTTTACCTAACCCTTTGTGAGAAAACTGGTAGTTGGTAACCAGTGGCGGCCAGTTAACAGCATAGATTGCTCACCAGCTGATATGTACTGAATTTCTCTGCCCTTAAAACTACCTGTCATGATATAACCATAACAATGTGTTAAAAGTGATGTTAAATCCAAATAAATCAAGTTTAATCATTTGAATCAGTTCAGTTAAAGCTAGTGAATGTGTTTCATGTAATTTTTAGTAACTTGTATTTCTCATACAAACAGTATAACAGCATAGTATTACAGTTGCAACAAGGGGTCACTAGTTACAGTGGTAACACACTCGCCTCCTCCCTCTGAGGTTGGCAGTTCAAACCTGACCCCTATGCGGGAAAGCTGGTAGTTTCTTACCGATGGTCGGCAGTTTACAGTACAGAACCTTGACCAAGTGTACGTACTGGTTTCCTCTGCCCAACTACCTGTCATGATATGACCTGCACAGTTTTGAAAGCGACTTGAAAACTCAAATAAACAGTTATAACGAGTACATGCTGACTGAATGTGATAAATGTACAGCGTAGTTGTAAGTTAGAGTTACTTTGATCTGCTATACTTAATTTTATGTCATATGTTTTGTTGGAATCTGCTTAAATTTAACTTATACAAATCAAGTAATAGTACTTATCATACAAAGTAGCAATATGTGGACAACATAAGACCTCATTCATGAATGTGTCTACATTTTTAACTAGGCCCAAGTAACCCTTTATTCTCTACATTTGAAATTTGCAGAAACACAACTCCACAGGTTTTTTGGACAAATCAGTAACTAGTCACAAGTAACAGTACCATATATGGTAAACTTGAATTAGTAAAAGTATTCATTCACTGTCTGCCATCTTTCAAAATAGACCCAAAAGTTCATTGCAGTGTTATCAGCAGTCAGAGACACGGAAACTAATATTTAATATTTCTATAAATACCAGAAGAATAACATTTTGCACAATAATAAAAGTATAACACACCTTTCACAAAAACATAAAGTAATGGGCGTGTTATTGAGGTTCAAAGTAAAAAATCACCAAATTTAAACTCATAAACTGATCATCGCTTTTACCTTTTCAAACCAAGAATATACATGATCAGACTGAACCAACTAAATGATGTGAAAGAGTAAACAACATCCTTGAACTGCTACGGTGAGTCACTGAATTTTACATCTCATGCAGAGATAAGAGTGAAATGGTTATAAGATAAACATTAAACACAGTCACCCGTTGTACTTTTTTGCAGGATTTAAAAGAATTTATATGTCTGCCACTTTGGCTGTCAGGTGACCTACTTGTCCTGCAGTCAGAGCAACAGCTGCAGGGTCCGGAGTGCCAGTCTCTGTCCTTGTCTCCAGAGAAAGCTTTCATAGCCTCGTTCTGAAACCAAAACAATGCAAGGTAACAGGCCACAGTTTTGTCAAGGGTATCAAAATCTTTCAAGAAAATAGTCACCAAAGTTACTTGGATCCAGGAGTACCCTTTCTTTGATGTTTTATTTTTAATTTGGTCTCCACAAACACAAACACTAAACATGACCTCTACCGTGACCCCTAACTAAAACAGACCTCAGACAGCTGAATTCATTGCTACAGTACAGGAGGAATGGAGTGGGTTTAGTAGATTTAATTATGTTTGTAATGATGTATGAATATTCTTTTTATTTTGCCAATGTATGCAGTGTAAAGACTTGAAGTGTACACCAAATCAGTGAACCAAACATCAGATACCATGTTACACAGTCGTTTGGTTTCAGTCTCATATATCATGCACATAAACTATCTGCTGTCAGGTCCCCTATATCTGTATCAAACTTATAAGCTGATTTGTGTGTTAGGATCTGGGTGTTTAGAACTCACCATTCCTTTGGGCTGTCCCATGATCACAGCCAGGGCCGCAGCATCTTCAGTGCTAGACATGCCTATAAACATAGAGGTTAAAGATGTACACAGCCATCCAGTCAATACAAATCATGGATGTTATACAGGCAGTCAGTCAGTACAAACCATGGGTGTTATACAGGCAGGCAGTCAGTACAAACCTTGGGTGTTATACAGGCAGTCAGTACAAACCTTGGATGTTATACAGGCAGTCAGTCAGTACAAACCTTGGATGTTATACAGGCAGGCAGTCAGCAAAATCATCTCATTGGTATGTACAATAGATGTTACTAATACAATAAATAATAAAAATAATGATATTACATGATGTGGTTTTATGCAGTCCAACAGCTTGTATACGTGTATTTTCACCTAAATCTAAACTACAACTCAGATTCACTGAAACTATTCATTTTTTTTCCAAAATAACTTGGAGATTTTACTCATACTGAGATTGAATGAGACAAAACACTAAAAAAAACAGATAAGAAAGTGGAAACTTCAGTCATCCACCTTACATTGAATATATCACCAACTGAAACACGCAATCTCACATTTGAGTCACAGTTTTGACTGAAAAACCTTGCCCAGGTTATGTCCTGATTTAAACGAACTATGTCCAATATTTTGTCATGTCTTTCGAAGTGAGACAGCATTTAATATTTTTATAAGTAACAAACCAAACATTTTGTATTTTTCTTTGTGCTGTCATTTCTCAGCTATCTTGAAACAGAATTTTGAGAGAACTAAAGTAGATCTTCACTAAGGTATGTAAAATTAGCTCTGTATTATCAACCCTGAAGACTGTATATAATGTTCATAAAATGTGATCGAGTTGAAAACAAGTTTACCAGTTACATGTTTAGATTTGTCTGATTTAAATTCTCTCACCTGCGTATTGCTGTAAAGTTTGAACAAAATCCCGTTGTTTATTACAGTGAACTTGTGTTATGCTATTAGTGTCACTAAGCTGTCTTTTCTGAGTTGTTCTACTGTTTATATCTTTCTATGACCACAAAACACACAGCCACCACTCTGTGTATTGATTCCCAGCCAATGTTTGTTTGTTGGCAGAGTCAATGCAATCTGGATCAAAGTGTAACGAGGCGTGATACAGAACAGTCTGAGTAACTCCTCACAGGTTCTTCTTGTGTTTACGTACCTTTATGGACAAACTTAATTCTATGTGTCCCCCACACAGACCTTCGTGTTTAGGTAACTACTTGATTTGAACACTTATATTTTACTGACATAGAGGGACTGGTGCACAGTATTTTTTATATAAAACAAGGTCCTTAGGACAAGAATGGCCCTTAAGACATTTGTGTCAGACAGAACTGAGGTTATATGAGCATTAAATGTATATATCTTCTATGTTTATGTTATTCTCTAGCTAAATCAAGGTTTAAAATATTAACTGGATCCTTCCTAAAATGTATTGACCTCTTCATTTGGCCAGGTCCTGCTCGTACTTGTGGAGTTCTAACAAACACAAACAGACTGACAAATTAATGAATGCATCATAGAACATAACCTTCCTAAAATAGGCAATCATGTCCTTATTACAGTGGAAAAAATATAGTATAGATTTTATCCAATGATTGAATATAGACAAAAATATATCATAAGAATTTAAGCATATGAAGCTGCTGACACACTCCGGATCCTGTCTCCAGACCAGAAATATCTCAAGTTGAGTTTCAGCCTGGATACTTTAACACATGTAAGGTCATCCTATCTCTCTGTTTAATTCTAATTCTAATGGCACTTTTATAGCGCCTAATCTATGTCAAAAGACAGACTCTAAGGCGCATCACACCAAAAACTTTGTTCGATATTCATCAACCAGACACATTGCAGGGGTCAGCACCGCGAAGAGAGCAGGAGGAGATATTAGGTTGGATATGCTTTTCAAAAGAGGTATGACTGTTTAGAGTTATAACATTATGGTTTTTACTTTGTCAGTCTTGGAATAGGTATTATATAGCCTTGGTCAAACCACTCACAATATCTGAACCCTATAGGGAGGCTAGGCAAGTCTCGAGCGAGTAGAATTAGCCAGTCCCCTCCAGAACCCTCGTCACAACGTCTAAGGAGTGTTCATAGACTGTGGACACAGTACTCACACAGTATGGTAAGGTCTATTCTTTACTATATCAAAGTCAATCAGATCCTACAGGGCCAGAGCTGTTCATTATTATCAGTATTATTAATACTAACGAATATTCAATCAATTACTGTTCTATATATATGTGAATATGTTGAAACTTGTTTGTGCAGATTTCATTTCAGTTAGTTTTTTTTCTCTCCCAGTGTGTCAGTAATATTGTGGAACTGATTACTGGAATAAATCTCCCGACTCGGTGACACTGAGTGTCAGAATGGACTCTGTACTGATCAGCTCATCGTCACCAAATATCGTGTGAACAATTCCATATCTTCCCTGTCAGCTTCACCCTGCATATAATTTGTTATATAATGCTTCACAATGTTAGGTTTGTTGCAGTAGTACTGTCAAGTGTTTGGAGGCACCAAATTGATGCAGACATCCCCTAATACGTTGATGTACAAGGTTTTGTCCAATTTCCTGCAGGAAGTCTGTGTCCATGTTTGGGTCAAAAGTGTTCACCTGTCTTAACAGCAAAGAATTTCTTTCATCGGAACAGAAGTCAGGCGTTTTTACATAGAATACAGGGGCGGATCCAGCTTTTATGTAAGGTGGGGGTTCACATCGAGTAAGGTGGGGGTTCACATTGAGTAAGGTGGGGGTTCACATCAGACATATTATAACTAAGGGGGTCGGGGGGCATGCCCCCTGGAAAAAAAATAATTTTTGGTAAAAATAGAGTGCATTTCCTGTAAATTTAACACCACTGTCAAGAAATAATTTTGTACTTTGGGTTGAACCCCTTTACATTACCCCCCCCCCCCCCCCCCCCCCCCCCCCCCTGGATCCGCTAGTGGAATAGGAGTTTAAAGTAGATTACAATAAATAAAAAATAACTAATAGAAGACAATAGTAGCAATGAGTCTTATCAATGGGATTAAACCATAAGTCACACATACACTGACTGGCAGGTTTCATCTAGCATGCAAAAAATGAGTTTATTTTATCGGATCTGTGTTCATACAGTGCACAATATCAACATATTTATTATGTAAGTTTCATATGTCTCTCAATTTGACTTGTATTAGTAGCAGTAGCTATATACCAGTGGGTTTGTACCAATAAGCTATTTTTTGTCTCAAAGATGTTATTAATGCGTTTCCGTATGTGTTGAACACTTTACACTTGTAATAATGTAAAATATTATGTTTGACATGACAAAGTACACGTCAATTTTCCATTTCCTTAAGTTATCAACTTAGTGAAATACAATACAATTTATTGTAGTCATTAATATATATATATATATATATCCTTTGTACGTTTAAATCTTAACTGTTGAGAATATTCCTCCTGAAATTCTCTGGACAGAGTTTTTTTGGTCAGCAATATTTTTATGAAAGTCTTTTGATGTCTTATCTTCTCTCTGTATAATCGTTTTAATCCGATAATAAAAAAAGAGATGCAATAACATATTCAGACAAAGGTGTCAGCGTGAATAACATATATCTTTGAACTTAAACATTTTATAGTCTATCTTTGCATGTACACAATATCTATGTTGTACAGGGTCCGCCAAGATTTGTATTCTCAAAGATCCTTAGAATTTTAGAAGTCTAAGAAAAATTATTTGCTGAGAATTTTCTTATTCTTAGAATAAAATTCTATTCACAAAACAATTCTTAGCTAAGAATAACTCTAAGAATAGAAGTAAAAGGAAATGTATGCAATTCTTAGAATTTTTCTTAGACTAAGTGTAATTCTGAGAAAAAATTCTAAGAATACAGATCTTGGCATATATGAACAGAAAGTTAGAAATTTTGAAATAATATAAAGAGGCTGCATTTCATTACAGTACACATAATAGACAGCTTAATATGTAACACTCTGTTCTAGATTTCACTTTGCAATCAGTTGCTGCACTATAATCACCAAAACAACTATTTTTCTTAAGTTAAGCATGTGCCAGTCTTAGATTTAAATCAATTCTTAGAATATTCTAAGAATAAGAATCTTTGTGAATAGAACATTCTTATACTTATAATTTTTTCTAAGAATAAAAACCATTCTTAGAAAAATTCTTAGAATAGGAATTTTTGTGAATAGGAAAACTCTTCTTAGAAAAATATTCTAAACATAAGAATTTTTGTGAACAGTTAATTCTTATTCTTAGAAAAATTCTAAGAATAAAAACCATTCGTAGAAAAATTCTAAGAATAAGTGTGATTCTAAGAATAAGAATCATTGTGAATAGGAAAATTCTTATTCTTAGAACTTTTCTAAGAAAAACAAAACTACAATTTTCTAAGAATAAGAATCTTTGTGAATACGGGCCCAGGTGACTAACCTCTACCCATGTTGGAGTGGACCAGTGAGTTAAAGTGTCTGTTGTCTCACATAACCTGTTGTAACACGCCACACTTACATTGGAATTTACTCTTGGTTGCTTAAAACAAGCACCCTGGGACATTTTGATAAATTTTTCATGGATAAAGTGTTTTATGTGAGTAAAGTTTCTGTCGATATTAAATTAACCTACAATATTCAAATAGATCCTACAAAACTCCATAATTAATAATTCGTTTGCTTGTAATAACGTCACAGCTTAAGAACTTTTGTGACAGAATATTTGTATTCCGAACCCAGATGTATCAGCAGTTGTGAGATTTAATTCCACTAAAACCTGTGCAATGAGTTGTTTGCCTAACATACTCACAGGACACTGTAAAACTGAGCAGCAAATATGAGCACTGGTATTAAAAATATTTTATCACAGTAATTATCCCAAAAATATTAAGTTTTCCCTTTTACAAGGAAATTAATTTTCCCTTATGCCGTCTAATTAAATTTTCGAAATTAATCTATTACAATGCAATATTTATTACAAACATCTAATTGGGCCACTTGATCCCAAACCACATTGAAATGTTCCTCTTCATAATTACCCAACCTGATTCCATCAGTCTTTGACACGTTCTATTTGGAGCTGCTACTTAAGTTAGTTTTAAGGACTTTTGCTATTCCAGAAACCCTTTATGAAATAAGCTTGTCATATGGATACTGAAAAATAAATATATTCAACCTTCTGTTGGCCCGTCACTATTCAACGACCCGTCACAGTTCATCTTGTGTGACCAACTTTCTATTGTGCAGATAAAAAGTCGAGCAGACACAGGAGACCCTGTCACCTCACCCTTCTCTGTTGTGTTTTATGGCAACTTTTGGTTCTGTGTACAAAGTTTGTATCCAGGGATACAAGTACTTCAGACAACTGAACAGAATATGATTAGGGTGCATGTGAAAACTGCTGGCCGGAAATTGAAATCTGTACTAATTTACATTTTTCTTGGCAGAAAACTATTTGATTTTAAACAACTTGACTGTAAATTGCCTATAAATACTTCATGTCAAATCCAAGTGATTGGTGAAGACATTTTCTGTCTTATGTGTTTGAAAAAGCAAATATTCCATCATTTGAACAAATTCATACAAGGTGTGCTCGGGTGTTCACAGTATTTTTGAGAAAGTAGAGCCAATCTTCCTCATTCATCACTTAGGGTCATGTTTAAAGAACCAGGTGGCTACATTAAGGAAGTAATTCAATAAAAACTGAGTTCAAATGATAATAATAAATACAGTAAATTAACTGTAATTAAGTGGATACTGGAGACACTGCCTGCAATACACACGTACCTACGGCTTTGGTTGTTCATGTTCATTTCCAGAAAAAAACATTTTAACCGCCCCAGAATGCATAATGAACCGTATACAGCATTCCCATCCTCCCACTGTTAGTGCTACTACCCTGCGGCTATCCCCCTCGCGACTGCTTATCTGACTGAAATACCATCCACAGAGGAAGCTATGGACCTTTTGCTTGGGTCCAACATGCATTCTCACCATAGGGGTCATCATCTGAGGCACACTGTCACACAGTTATCTCGCAAAAGGTTGCACACCCAATGCTAGGGACAACTGATTCAGCTCTTACGAAAGAATGAGTATACATAAACTGCAACAGGGCCAACAGAGTTTTATGCCAATTCCTACAAAGTGACTTTGTTGTTATGGATGGCAGCACAGGATAGATGACCAACTGTTGGAGGATTACCAGTTTGACTCACTACAGTTATTTCACAGTTACAGTCACTGGACTAGACAGCTATAGGAGCAAGATGAAGCAAAGGCAGCAGCAGCAGTGCCAATACACACCCCACTGTTACAGTGCCTGGGTGATTGAGAGCCACTGCAATTTAAGTGTCTGCCCCCGGACCCATACCATGTACTGCGACTCTGCCACTTCCTCAGACCCCCCATCTCGGCCCACTTTCACCATATCTGCCCCACCCCCTCAGTTTAATGCATTCCACACCGACCTCTACCTCAACTGACATCACAAACTGTTCCAGGACATCCAAAACCCACAGCCACCAGAGTAAACCTATCTTCCAGGTCTGAAAGCCAGTTTCAGCTTAGTGCTATCCTAGCCAATCTCGGTAATATTTCTATTTTATTGTTGCCTTCTCTTGCTGATGTGACCATACATGTACCCGCCGTTCTGATTTTCAAGTGGCTCAGGCAGATGCACATCAATTGATCAGAAAGTTTTATTAAATTTGCTTGAGAAAGAGAAGTTTTTAAATTTCTGTTGTTTTCAATTATTGGGCACGAATCTATTACTCTAATTACTGGACACCAAAAAAATGAAACAGAAACAAAAACTAAAACCATTAAAAATCCAAATTATGGCTGTATATTGGCCCGAGGCCACTCCTTATGGATACCTGCATTTCATTCTTGGTCAAGGACTTACATTCACATTTGAAACAAAGTTCCCTAATGGCAATGTTAAGATCTTTAAGTTTTGTTTTGGTTTGTGATCTGTTCCCCACCTTCTGGGGCAAACTTCCCCAACAACCTTTTTATGTGGGTATTTGTTTCACATGGTTTACCAAAAACTGACAGATTTGAAAAACATGGCAAGTTATCAAATTTTATGCCCATGCAACCCTCGCAGATAGCTCCACTAGGTCCCAAAACCAAGGCATGTTGGGCCATCCCGGGGCAATCAGGATTGCTCTGCGATACCAGTGATCTGACAGCTTGCTGACCACCTTCCCCATCAGAGACACTGGGGGGAAGAGGTACATGTCCAGGTCCTCCCAGGACAATGTTAGAGCATCCACTGACCAGGCCTTTGGGTCTGGAATTGGGGACACAAATTGAACTAGCTTGCAGTTGTACCTTGTTGCAAACATGTCCACTCGGGGATAATGCCAGGTTTGACAAAGAAGGTCGAAGGTCTCTTGATGGAGGGACCATTCCGTCTGAATGACCTGCCTTTGGCGAGACAATTTGTCTGCAATTACATTCAGACGGCCTGGAATGTGTCTGGCCTTCAGTACTATTTGATTGAGGCTGCACCAACATAGGAGCCACCAAAGAAGGGCACAGAGTGAGCCTGACCTCATACCTCCTTCCTTGTTGATGTATGCTACAACCGTAGTGTTGTCTGTGGCAATCAGGACGACCTTTCCTTGCACTAAATGTTGGAATCTTTTTAGTGCTAACAACACGGCTTTTAGTTCTAAGAAGTTTATGTGCAACTTGCTTTCGGGCACTGACCAAGTACCGCTTGCTGTGAAGTCGCCTAAGTGAGCACCCCAGCCTTCTTTTGAGGCGTCTGTAAAGATTTGAACTGCGTGTCGCAGGGGGTGTAAGGGCTGACCCTTTAGGACATTTTCCTCTTGGGTCCACCACTGCAGGTACTGATGGAGAGACCTCGGAATTGGGATCTCCTTTTCCAGAGATTCTGGGACTCTCCAGTGTTTCTTGAGGTGCCACTGAATAGGTCTCATGTGCAGTCTGCCTAGGGTCACCTGTTTTTCTGTCGCAGTGAGAAGACCTATAAGAGACATGAAAGTTCTGACTCGGCAAGATCTGTTCTGTAAAAGCACTGTTATTTTTTGTTGAAGGGCTTCCCAACGGTTTTGAGTAGGCCTGACTACTCCGTTGAGTAGGTCGTACTGGTAGCCTACGAAGTCGAAGACTTGTTGGGGTTCCAGTTCTGACTTTTGCATGTTTACCATCCAGCCCAACTCCTGGCAAAGGGCTAGGAGGGACTGGGTTCCCTGGTGGCAAGATTCTTTGGTAGGGGCTCGAATCAACCAGTCGTCTAGGTACTGGTGGATTCTTATACCCTGTGACTGAGCCATTAACTTGACCTCTTTGACCACACCAGTGAACTCCATGGGAGCTGTTGACAGGCCAAAGGGAAGTGCCCGAAACTGGTACGACTGGTTCTGAAAGTGGAACCTGAGGAATTTTCGGGATGTGAAGTGAATGGGAATGTGGAAGTAGGCGTCGCTGAAGTCTAGCGATGTCACCCACTCCTCTTGTTGTAGAGAGGTCCGGATTGTCTCTGGAGTCTCCATTTTGAATGTTTTTACGCATAAAAACTGATTTAGAGTACTGAGATCCAAGATTGGCCGCCACTTGTGGTTCGGCTTTGGGACAATGAACAGTCTGTTGAAAAAGGCTAGTGAGGTTTGAACCCTGACCCTCTCTACTGCCTTTTTCTCGATCAGAGCTTGTACAGCTGCTTGCAAGTGGGAGTCTCTGATGGGGTTTGCATAGCCACTTACTATCAGGGGAACCCTTACTAAGGGAGGTCTTACTTTGAAGGGAAGAACATAACCTTCCTTTAATATGGACACTACTTTTGGGTTTGCACCCTTGTGAGCCCATATTTCCCCAAAACTCTGAAGACGTCCCCCCACTGGTTGGACACTTGCAACATTGGGGACATTTGGAACATTTGGAGCAGAAACAAAGTGACCGACAAAAGAAGCACTTTTCACACACTTTATTTGACTTTTGATCTTTGATTTTGGCCTTACGTCTTTCTTTTGTGACTGCCATCTTGTTACAGTAGGTACACGACATACAACATGATAAGAAACATTTGTTGGAACAGATACAAAAGAGTTTCTTGTTACGACACTTTTCACAGAACTGACTGGCCGGGCCACCGGCACCGGACTTGACTTGCAGTAATTGTCATTTATACTGTGTCTTCTCATGAGCCATCTTGGTACCACGTCCGGGCTGACCACCCCGGCCTCTGCCCCGGCCTCTATTGCGGGAACCAAACGCTTTCCAAGCTGGTAGTTCCTTTCCGGCTTGAGAAGTTGTTTTAGCAGTGTCTTGAGGTTTCCAACCAGTACTGTAGGGTTGGTATCTCTGTTTCCTGCCTCTACCGGCGAACCCCCCGCGGCCCGGGCCGGGCTGGGAAGTACGTCGGGAAGCTTCTAATTGGTTTATTTCATCCTCAGCTTTTCTAATAGCAGCATCTGGAAATAACCCATATCCATTCAGGGGGCAATTTCTCAAGGAATTGAAAGTATCCGGTTTAATCCCCGGTTTCACAGCTTCCAAGTATGAATCCCTACGGAGTAGGGTCAAATTCGCCATCTGCACAAATGTAAAGTCTGCCAAATGTTGTAGAGATTTACCCATGGCGAAACTGACATTCTGGTTAAATGAGGATAAATATAAAAGTTCATCCAATGCACCTTGAGCTTTGACAGAGGACTTGCCTTTCTTAAGTTCACTTTGTAAAATATGCAATTGTTCTTGGAAGGCATCCTGTATTTTGGTAATACAGCGATTAAACCCCGCTGACTGGTTGCAAATATATGAAGACTCTTTTGCTGCTTTCTCCCACTTACGCATAGTGTCTTGTGATAGTGGGCGGGATGGAGGCTGAGGAGATGCAGAAGATATGGTTGAAATCCTGGGGAATGAACTATTGATCTTCGCCGCATCATTTGGCCAAGAATTCACCGATTTACCCGGCCTAGTTGGATCTGTAGGCTCCGCCGGGTGTATCCCATACCATCTGCTCTGGGATTTGGGGGGTCTGAGGAATTGGTCCACATGCAGGCCACCTGGATCACTAGATTTTGAAGGATATCCTTCTATCAGTACAAGGTTTAGAGTTTCTAGTTTTTGGCACAACCAATCTTCCGGTGGAAGATCCACAGAAATCTTGCCCACAGGCTGAGAACGGTGACCTGCCCAAGGATTATCAGTGCGGGATTGAGGAGAAAACTCCAGGTCAGGAATGTGTGTCCATCCCATGAACGCGCGGACGCCCCTCACAGTCTCGCGGTAATTTTGATCTTCACTGAGGACCCGGTCCGGGTCTGAGGTTTCCAAGTCTGGGGATTCCTCTGCGTCAGATAACTCACCCTCTTCAAATGTTTCCTGAGGATTGACATCGCGGAAGGTGACCGGCCCGGAGCCGGAAGAAGGTTGTTGAAATGCAGATTGAGAGGAAGCAGACATAGCAGCTGACGAAACAGTAGAGCCACCGGAGTAGGGTGTTTAAACATAGGTTCTGCTTCCGGGTAGAGGTTTTGAAGTGGAGATTGTCTGTCAGCAAAGGAAAAATCCTGATCTCTAGGCTCATCCGGGCCAACAGCCGGGCCGGCTGGGCCGGAAGAAGCCGAAGTAGAGACAAAAAAGGGTGTCTGGGAAAGAGCACCTGCTGGAGCAGCATGAGAGACCGGTACTTTGACCGGAGAAAATGTTGGATTTTGTTGCACAGAAGGTGAGGAGCGATGTCCTAAGGTAATAAGTGCCTCAAGCCTGGCCATACGAGTGGCCCACTTTTCGTCCAGTTCTTGAAGGTCTTTCTTAAACTGAGGCACAGGAAGGGACAAATCCGGAGCAGAAGAAACAGAAACAGCAGGTTCTTGTTCAGGCTGGGTATCAAGTACTACCACAGAAGCCGGATCGACTAACACTTCCTTTGCTTTAGCCTTTTCCTTTCTGAGTTTATAGGTAGGAGTACTTAACTTGAGCACTTGCTCCGGGGTAAGGACACTGCAAAAGTCACACTGCAGATTTTGAACACAAGGGTCATCACCCTGTCCTTTCTCGCGACAACGCGCACACCTACTATGTTTGTCAAATGAAGCCATAATATGGCCACACGCACCCTTTTTCTGTCCTGGAGATGCCATGATAGAAAAGTTAACTAATGGCAACAATTCCGACACAAATTAAACAGATATAACACAAATATAAAACTAAAAAGTTCACAGATAAAAATCCACAACTTTAAATATCGCGCCAAACGAAAAAGATGCTATGACGTCACGTCCCTCTGGCGAGTGAGGCAGGAACTAGGCCACCTGGCGAGTGGATTGTAGTGTGCCGGTCCTGCCGGGGGTGAAACCCGGGACGTCTTTTTCTTTCGTTTGGCGGGACCGGCTGGCGCCGGGCTATAGCTATCGTCTGGTAGGTAAGATGTATTAACGCAATGAAAAAACATTTTAACCGCCCCAGAATGCATAATGAACCGTATACAGCATTCCCATCCTCCCACTGTTAGTGCTACTACCCTGCGGCTATCCCCCTCGCGACTGCTTATCTGACTGAAATATCATCCACAGAGGAAGCTATGGACCTTTTGCTTGGGTCCAACATGCATTCTCACCATAGGGGTCATCATCTGAGGCACACTGTCACACAGTTATCTCGCAAAAGGTTGCACACCCAATGCTAGGGACAACTGATTCAGCTCTTACGAAAGAATGAGTATACATAAACTGCAACAGGGCCAACAGAGTTTTATGCCAATTCCTACAAAGTGACTTTGTTGTTATGGATGGCAGCACAGGATAGATGACCAACTGTTGGAGGATTACCAGTTTGACTCACTACAGTTATTTCACAGTTACAGTCACTGGACTAGACAGCTATAGGAGCAAGATGAAGCAAAGGCAGCAGCAGCAGTGCCAATACACACCCCACTGTTACAGTGCCTGGGTGATTGAGAGCCACTGCAATTTAAGTGTCTGCCCCCGGACCCATACCATGTACTGCGACTCTGCCACTTCCTCAGACCCCCCATCTCGGCCCACTTTCACCATATCTGCCCCACCCCCTCAGTTTAATGCATTCCACACCGACCTCTACCTCAACTGACATCACAAACTGTTCCAGGACATCCAAAACCCACAGCCACCAGAGTAAACCTATCTTCCAGGTCTGAAAGCCAGTTTCAGCTTAGTGCTATCCTAGCCAATCTCGGTAATATTTCTATTTTATTGTTGCCTTCTCTTGCTGATGTGACCATACATGTACCCGCCGTTCTGATTTTCAAGCGGCTCAGGCAGATGCACATCAATTGATCAGAAAGTTTTATTAAATTTGCTTGAGAAAGAGAAGTTTTTAAATTTCTGTTGTTTTCAATTATTGGGCACGAATCTATTACTCTAATTACTGGACACCAAAAAAATGAAACAGAAACAAAAACTAAAACCATTAAAAATCCAAATTATGGCTGTATATTGGCCCGAGGCCACTCCTTATGGATACCTGCATTTCATTCTTGGTCAAGGACTTACATTCACATTTGAAACAAAGTTCCCTAATGGCAATGTTAAGATCTTTAAGTTTTGTTTTGGTTTGTGATCTGTTCCCCACCTTCTGGGGCAAACTTCCCCAACAACCTTTTTATGTGGGTATTTGTTTCACATGGTTTACCAAAAACTGACAGATTTGAAAAACATGGCAAGTTATCAAATTTTATGCCCATGCATTTTTTTCCCTAGATCTAGACTCTAAATGAAAAATAAATTTTATTACTGCAGCACAAGTGTGTATCACATAAGCATACATATAAATTAGAAGCATTTTAAGAACTGTCATTCAGACACACATAAATTCTCAATATGTCCAATGTTTATATCATTTGTCCTTGTTCTGCACCTACACCACTGTTATGGAAGCACTGCAGGTAAACTGTGTCTTTACTGTCACTATTAACAGGTTTTCTCCCCATTGCTGGACCATATCTGTAAGTTTGATACCATTTCTCCATTGCCCAAGGAACATCTTAGGGTTCTGGTCTTCCTCAATAGCAGCAGGCAGCCAAAACAGCAGCCATGTCTCAAAGGTGTTTCTCCAAAAGTCTCCTGGTCTGAGAGAGGCAGTCATTGAAGATTCTTCCAGGCACGGTTAAGTCCCTTTTTGAAATGCTTTCATTAGCCAGGTTCTCAATGCAAATGTGACATCAGTAACAAAGAAGAAAGGGTTGTCCTGGTCATCACCTGAATGTGCAGATGCAGCAGGTAGTGGAAGCTCACCATTGACCATCATGAACTTCAGAACGCAGTTATATAAGATTTGTGTATTGGATGAGGCAACATGACTATGTACAGTAAGCCACATAATTTTATACTGAGTCAACCAATGCCATCATCATCGCAGAATGAAATCCTTTGTAGTTGAATCTGAGCCTCCATTGGGTTCACACCTTACAAGGATTATGTTACATTGTGGATGGCATTCAAATGATGCACACATTACCAGAATCACTGTGGCAACCACTCAATGGATTTATTATTCATTACAATATTTAAATGATGCAATGGAGTGACAAATAGGGAGAACTTGTGTGCAGGTACAGTTACTCATCACACTGTAAGTATGCAGTTAATCCCACGAGAAGAACAATGTGTCCTTTTACCATTTATTATAAGATTTATTTTGTTTTAACCTTCTGGATGTCCAATAAGCCATTATGTAATAACCGCATTCCCTTCAGTTTTTATGTTTTAAGTGAAAACCGCTTGTAACTGGTGGTAGTGAAACTTACATAACCAGACATCTTGCTGGGTTTATAAAATAAACTTTATATATTGAAAAGTTAAAACTATAACTTCAGCCTTTTGTTAACCATTTAGACTGGTAAGTTAATGTAATAAGTTTAGCCCTTTTCTCTAATTTTTTTGGATGATTCAATGTTACTTGTATGGAGTGGACCTCAGCTAGAAACTTTTCACAACTGAGAGACTTGTAACAACCTTTGCAGATTTGTGTGGTAGTTAAGAGGGCATGGTTAATTTCAATGTACCAGATTACCAGACTGAATAGGGAAACAAAGGTAACCAGGCTGACCAGGATTTCAGTCCTTCACTACAACACAGCCAGTGAAGCTTTTGAAGGAATGGGGGGAATGTGTCAGCTCTACATCTGGATTTTGGACCTTTGTATCAGATTGTCTCTGCAGACACAATAAAAGAAAGGGGTTATTAGAATTAGAAAACCACACAACCATGGTGTAAGCAAACAATACAGCAGTGCTTGGACTGTGAATGGGTTTCATTCATGAACAGCCTAAACAGCCTTTGATTTGTTTTGACTAAAACATGAATGTGGACATTTTAGAACAGTAATAAACAAATTCTTGTGCTTTATGATGTTTTTATACTATCTATCGGCTGTATTAAAACACTCATATCTACAGGTTCCATGGGTTTAATTCAGCTGATTGACAGTTTAAAACCATTGGGAAGCACTCAAGTATGTCATTTATCCCTAGAGTAAGCATCAAGATTTATCACTTTATCTGCTTATGAACTCATTGTCTATCTGGGATGTGGGAAAGCTTGCCAAAGATATGCTCCTGGTCAATAAAGGGGTTTCCACACTAGTTCAAAAATATATTTTGTTAGAAACTACTGTCACTTGCTGGTGGGTACGCGGTGACCATGGATCTGAACACAGCTCATGTGAGAAATGTTGGAGGTCATACAGCATTACATGTAAAACAGATATCAAACTCAACAATGTGTTTTTGTGGAGATTCACCCACTCTATGGCTAGAACACATTTCACCGAAAATGCTTCTATTCCCCTATTACCATGACAACTGCAATACACATCAAACCAAAGGCTTCCCATACTAATACAGATATGCAAAATTTTGAACGGCCCATCCAGTTGTCTGTGAATGCACAGTGTATTTTCAAATCAGTGACACATTGAAAAACAACAGTAATACGTCAATCTATTGGATAAATATTTTATTGATTGAATTGGATTCCATACAGAATTGATCCCATAAAACCAACAGATTATACAAATACATTAAAATACAAGACAATAACAAGGTTTAGCACACAACAATAAGATATCACAGTTACACTTCTGTTACCTTTGTTGTCAGGTCAAAGTAACGGGTGTTTTATCACGTGGGTCCACTGGTCAGACATTGAGAAAGTCTACAATGTGTCTGATAGCCTATTTTTTAGCTTTCATGTAACCAGTAATAAATTCCTACAACCCACTGAACACCGAGTCCGTGCTTACTCCTTCAATCAAGGTAATCCAAGACTGAGATGTCTACTGACAGACTCCTACAACACACTGGACTGATCACTGAGTTCATACCAGTCAGTTCAATTCAACAGAGCCTAAAACCACTCACTAAAATTCCTACAATTTTCTGATGAATCCAGTTATAAATTGAAAACTGTCAGCCCTAAAAACGTAACACAACAGAACTGCTGGGGTGGGTTTCATTAAACATGATCGGTCTATTACTTGGCAGGTAGGAGCTTGCATAAAACTACTACCTTTGACCTGTAAACCAATCACATCGATATCATGTTCAACAAAATGTGCACACACCTGCAAAATTATATTGTTAACAAGAGGGTCAAAGATGCCCCAAAAGGCGGGTTGCGCAGGCAGCAATAAGGTTAGCGACTGCTGTAATTACATTTAGAAACAAGGAAAGAAATGTTAGGTCACCCAGTTAAGGTGAATGTGTTAGACGTGCTAAGAAATGTTAAACTTGTAATCTAGGTTACATAATTGTATCTATGCTATAAACGGACAAATGAAAGGATGGAATTACACCAATTTTGAAAGCAACTTAGCTATGATGGGGATCTATCTCCCTGTCAAGTTTGAATTGGATTGGACAAAGCGTTTTAGAGTTAGAGTCCGGAAACGGAAATGTTGACGGACAGACAAACGGACAAACGAACGGGCGGAATTACACCAATTTTGAAAGGAACCTAGCTATGATGGTGATGTATCTCCCTGTCAAGTTTAAATTCGATTGGACAAAGCATTTTCGAGTTAGAGTCCGGAAACGGAAATGTTGACGAACAAATGGACGGACGGAATTACACCAATTTTGAAAGGAACCTAGCTATGATGGTGATCCATCTCCCTGTCAAGTTTGAATTCGATTGGACAAACCGTTTTCGAGTTAGAGTCTGGAAACGAAAATGTGGACGGACAGACAGACGGACAGACAGACGTCGGACATATCAATCTAATAGGCGGGTTGGTTACACGCAACCCACCTAAAAATCAAGACTTGTAGATAGAAACTGAAGAGTTTAACAAAAAAAATTAGAATTTTGTGAAGATAAAAAGTCTGGATATAAACAAAGACCAAAATTTGAGTGGCCCTAACACGTGACACGACGACACACTCTGTGTGACCTCTCTACTCATTTCCTGCAATCTAATGTCCTCTCTGTAATACTGAATGTCGATGACTCTAAGCATATAGTTTTTACAGCACACATACATTAACTACATTCCCTATATTTGTATTTCAACCTGTGTGTCCGAGTCACATTCAAAACAGTCATGATTTAATACACTGAGGCTGAAGAAATCAATAAATAACACAAAAATCTCCCTCATACAAAACACCAGCATAGTGTAAGCAGATTTTAATTTGGCAAATCAAATCAATTCAAAACAAATATGACAGCTGTTTACTGTGAGTGCTTTCACAGATTCATTGCATTAATATAAAATCAGGAAATATAAGCTATGTGACTTTTTTTCATTAAATGAAGAGTTTTTAAATGTGTTTAGAATGCTCACAATGCACCAGTGTAGTTGTATACAACTCCCACAGTACACCAGTACAGTTGTAGACAACTCCCACAGTACACCAGTACAGTTGTAGACAACTCCCACAGTACACCAGTACAGTTGTATACAACTCCCACAGTACACCAGTACAGTTGTATACAACTGCAACAATACACCAGTACAGTTGTATACAACTCTCACAGTGCACCAGTACAGTTGTATACATGTCCCACAATGCACCAGTGTATCTGAGCATCACTCCCAGCTAATATCGTCCTTTCTTAGGGTGGTCTGTATTTTCTTGAGGTCTTTGAGCAGACTGAGACTGGCCTGGCCACGCCCGCCCTGTTTGTCCTGTGCTGAGTGGGGTCGCGTCTTGATGGTGGTTGTCACTTGAATCTCCCCACTCTTGTCTGTGGGCATGGAGGCGTGGGCGGAGGTGGGGCGGGCAGAGGTGGGGCGGGACCTGCACTTCTTGGTGGTTTTACCACTGGCAAGCTGAAAGAATGAACAGACTGAAAATACCACAAGTATTATCACATATCAAACTGAAGATACATGTGAACAAATGATACAAACTAAAACACATGTAAAATCACTCAGACATCTCTGTGAAACCAGTCATTACTAGTGTCATTAGCTTTATTCTGATCACCCTGATATAACACTTACTATAGCCTGCCCTCACACTCTGGACACCCTGATGTAACACTTACTATACCCTGCCCTCACACTCTGGTCACCCTGATATAACACCTACAATACCCTGCCCTCACACTCTGGACACCCTGATATAACACTTACTATAGCCTGCCCTCACACTCTGGACACCCTGATATAACACTTACAATAGCCTGCCCTCACACTCTGGACACGCTGATATAACAGCTACAATAGCCTGCCCTCACACTCTGGACACCCTGATAAAACACTTACCATACCTTGCTGTAGGACTAGGGCTGCAACGATTCTTCGGTTACTCGGAAACGAAACGATTCAGTTCAATACTCGAGGCAAGAAAAGTGAACCGGGCCTTCGAAAACAACTAAACATAGACGTAAAATCTACTACGAAATTCTATATTTTCTTTAAGGCAGAGGATATTTACACCACCGCTGTGTACGCAATGCCGAAAAGTCGTCTACATATGGTTCCTTATGTACACCACCGTTGTGTATATTAGCCAGATAATGTCTCTTATGTACACCACCGTTGTGTATATTAGCCAGATAATGTCTCTTATGTACACTACCGTTGTGTATATTAGCCAGATAATGTCCCTTATGTACACCACCGCTGTTTATGTAAGCTAGATTGAATATCTTGTGTACATATGCAAGATATTTGGGATATTTTGTGTACCACTAAAATGTAGGTAAGCTAATGTACATGGTCTTCTACACCACCTTATTGTACATGCTATGTCAGTCCCCCTAGAAATGGGATGATTAGTCTTCCCCACTATTGTACTGTGGAAACTAAATTAAATTTCTTATACACACCTTGTTGTGTACCCAGCCAGGTAAAATTTGTTACATAATTAGCCTTTTGATCCCCACAGGTCGAATAGTTGTGGCTTAACTTGGGTTGGATGACACTTAGATGACAAAGACAGTGAAGATGTGATTTTTTATTGTTTCATTATTTATTCATTATACACATGGAACAAGAATCATACAAGTAACATACATTACAAATGTACCAGGTTCTAATGGCATGAAAGCATCTACACACCTTACAAAAAAGTGATATATAGCAAAAATACAAAAAGAAAAACATTCTTTTTAAGATTCTATATTTCTCACTAAATACATATCCATGGAGAGTGAACAGGACAATGTCAACTTGTTTTTGGCCTTTCTGTTTCAACTTTATAAGCATTAATCAAATATATTCTTGTAAAAGAGAGAAATTGCATTTATTTTCAAACTAACACTGATAAAACAGCTTTTGTTTTACTTTATATTATTGTAGTGTATTATTGCATTACTCGACAGCCGTGGTGTACATAAAGAACTGAAATACCCTTATGTACACAGCCCTGGTGTAAATAACCAGTTCGTTTCTTTAAATATATGAATATTTTTATATATTTTACCAATATAAGGCGTTTCCGTTTCAGTATTTTATATTTTAAGTATTTGCAAACTTTAATTCTTTGTGTAACAACATTTTATAAGACGGCATTTTATTATAACGTATTTCGAAGACGCCTCAAACCTCGCAATATAAAGATGTTTAAAGTTTCTTATATTTTGCATTATGAATGCGTCTTTTCCCCAAAATTCAATAAATTATCAAACTTCTTTCCTGTTGTGTGGTTTGTAACCATTTTATAAGGCGTGATATGTCAAAATATGAAGCAGTTTATTTCGTGGGCGATAATCAAGCGAATAACCGAGTCCGAGTCGATTCTTCTAAAACGAGGAATCGAGGCGCATTTTCGGGCTCGCTTGCAGCCCTATGTAGGACTACATTTTCTCACAGCAAGTACATCCTGTTCTCAGACTAACCATATCCTTTTCCAACAATATTCTTTTTTCACACCAACCATATTTTTTTTTTGGTCATAATATCCTGTTCTCACACAAATCATATCTCTTTCTCAGAATATCCTGTTCCCATACTAACCATAACTTTTTCTCACATTCTGTTCTCACACTTACAATATCCTGTTCTCACACTAACCATATTCTTTTCTCACAATATCCTGTTCTCATACTAACTCTCTAATCTCCCCACACAATGTTCTCCCACTCACCATATCTTGATGTCTTCTCAACCTTCCTATCTGTTCACCTTTGGCTTCCATCTTTCCCACCACGCTGTCCAATTCACGCTCCAGATCTTCCCGGAGTCGCGGGTCCGTGCATTGCTGGATCTGTCGACTCAGTTCCTGGTGCTCACTGTAACGTGCAGAGGTCACAGTCAGATACATTACTAGGTCATTAACTGTGTAACTGGTTGAAGGACTATGTTTTCAACACCACATAGAACTTCACTCTTTCATCAGAAAGTAAAACTAACAAGAATCCACTGAACTTGAAATCTGTTAAAATTCATGTTGTGCTAAATATCTACTTTCACTGGATACACTAGCCAAGGTGAGAGTCCTGAACATACTGAGACGGGGTGAAAAAATCATCTAATACATGAAAAATCATCTGCAGAAACTACATTTAAGCAGACTTCTTTCCAACATGCACTGAAGAGGATAATACTCACAAACTCAGGTGCCCAAACTCATCCTGGAGCTGTAACAACAGGTCAGACAGCTCAGCCTGCGAGGACCCCGAACTCAAGCCAGATGAACTGGTGGAACCCTGGAGCGAAATACAGATAAAGTGCACTCATATGCAGGCAAAAATACAAGGACACACAAATACAGAGCATAGAGTGTCATACTTACACAGGCAAAAACACATTGACACACAAATACAGAGCATAGAGTGTCATACTTACACAGGGATACAGGACATAAATACAGAACATATGCCATCCTTGCACAGGGATACAGGACATAAATACAGAGCATACAATGACATCCTTGCACAGGGATATAGGACATAAATACAGAGCATACAATGCTGAATTTAGAAAGTGGCAGATCCAAAAACTTGCTCATTATAATCAGCTTTGGATGTTAATGGAGTAACATATGAAAAAAAAGATTACCTAAGTCATTGAGAAACCACAACCATTTCCATCAAGATAAGTCATGAATGTTTGAATATTATATTATTTTAAATTTTAAACTTACTGAACCAGTGTCATCCAAGTCTGTTGCATCGATACAGCTTATGCAATGACCACTTTAACATTTCTGAGAAATTGCTATAATACATTACTGTATTACTTATTTTCAAAACACCTTTGATTGCTGTGGAAGATCCATGCTGCTACAAAGGACAATCCCCCTAACTTTGACCAAACATTGGCACACCCACTGACTTAGAAGTGCATGAAAATTAAAGGTTGAAAAACATTTTCTACATTATAAACAGCAAGTGTTTGGCAAGCCACGTGTCAACCTTAGTGAACATATTTGGGATTTGATAACCTGGCACTCAGCTCTGTGGTGGTGAGTACCACGGGTACCTGTTACCTGTGGAAAGGAATGTGTGGAAACATGAAATCCTCTGACCTAAGATGGCAAACCATCCCCCAAGTTACTCCTGGTTATTTACTAGTGTATCACTCTACACACAGCACTGAGTGGGCTGACCCTCGTCACAGCCCCACCTACCTTTGTGGCCAGCACTCTGTGACCACTCTTGGCATGCTGGCGTGGAGACTTGCACAGCTTGGTATTGTGGGATTTCATCAGCGACAACACCTCCTGGAAGTTAGCAGCAATGGAGTGGCTGGGACTGGTGGACTGCATGAAAAAACAATGGCACTTTGTACAGTGTGAGTAGACAGAGGAGATATACAGCAAATAGCAGCAATGGAGTGGCTGGGACTGGTGGACTGCATGAATACACAATGGCACTTTGTACAGTGTGAGTAGACAGAGGAGATATACAGCAAATAGCAAGAGACTTGCTTTGGAAGTAGTAGTAATGGGATTGCTGAACCAATGTGTCAGCCAAGCTTTGTATTTGCTCTAAGGACTAATATTCAATGCTTAATGTGAAACAAGTATAAAAATATATCACTATCAACAATCACTTGGGATTGATCGGCACCAAAAATGTGTACATTGGTAGGTCGCCAATGCAAAACTGGACTCCGCATTTTAGAACAACTCAACCAAACATGAACATTTTCTCTTAACGACATTGCAATAAAAGTGGCCAAATGTAAAAATATGAGATAAAAGGTTAAAATTTCTTCATATTAATTTTCTGGTTTGTTCCCAATATTTTAAGTTTCCCTTCAATTATATCAGCTGACAAGCGAGATTGAGGTTATAAAGTGTCGTAACCAAAACATGGCAGTTCTGCTCAAAGTAGTCGCTAGTACTGTAAAAAGTCTGCAAATGCATGAAAATTGTGGATAAAAGCTTATAATTTCATCAGATTTTTGGTGTGTTTCTAATTTTTAACTCTTGCTTCCATTATATGTAAAATCTCATCATGGTATTTTAGTAAAATTGTCTCCATACTGAGATACCAGCATACCGAGCCATCCCTAATGATCACATTGCAAAACTGTTCCTTTATTAACTTATTTATGAAAAATATTATGACATATTTCAAAATATACCTTAATCAATTGTTAGACAGTTAAAATTACAACTGATTTACTTCTATCGGGAAAGAAATAATCTTATCAATATAGTCTAAAAGATGATCACACATACTGCATTTCCCTGTTCAGTCAATTTGTTTGATTTCAGTAACCTGTCCTGCTATGAATAGCAGATCTCCCAAGTTGAGTTTTAATGGTTTACCTGTACACTAAGTTTGTTTCAATTCACTCACCTGTCCGGCTATGAAGGGCAGATCCCCCAGGTTGAGCCTGTAGTGTTCTGTTTTAATGGTTTACCTGTACACCAAGTTTGTTTGATGTAACTCATCTGTCTGGCTATGAAGGGCAGATCCCCCAGGTTGAGTCTCTAGTATTCTGTTTTAATGGTTTACCTGTACACTAAGTTTGTTTGATGTAACTCACCTGTCGGGCTATGAAGGGCAGATCTCCCAGGTTGAGTCTCTAATCTTTTGTTTTAATGGTTTACCTGTACACTAAGTTTGTTTCAATTCACTCACCTGTCCGGCTATGAAGGGCAGATCCCCCAGGTTGAGCCTGTAGTGTTCTGTTTTAATGGTTTACCTGTACACCAAGTTTGTTTGATGTAACTCATCTGTCTGGCTATAAAGGGCAGATCCCCCAGGTTGAGTCTCTAGTATTCTGTTTTAATGGTTTACCTGTACACTAAGTTTGTTTGATGTAACTCACCTGTCGGGCTATGAAGGGCAGATCTCCCAGGTTGAGCCTGTAGTGTTCTGTTTGAATGGTTTACCTGTACACTAAGTTTGTTTGATGTAACTCACCTGTCCGGCTATGAAGGGCAGATCCCCCAGGTTGAGCCTGTAGTGTTCGGGTGGCTCCATGCCTACTTTCTTTCTGGCCACTGATTTGGTGCCGTTGTTCACTTTACTGCTTTTCACTGGTTTCCTCTTCTTACTTCTCACCTTCTTGACAACTGGTCGCTCTTTGTTTGCCTCCAGCAAAATACGATTGGTCTGGGCAGCTGTCTCCAGCTACACACAGCAGAAAAAGACGTTACAGTGCTTTGAATACAATGTGTGTGTTAACCAATTTGTGTAACCAGGCATTTCATATAATGACTGAAATCTGTGTTACACAGTTTGCCAAACAAAGTTTGGAGTTTCAAGCAATCATCTTTTTAAGTGTCTTATTGATTACTTCTCCCTGATATAATTACTTCAAGCTGCAGTTTTAACCATCAAACAAATTTTACTGCAATTAAGACTCTTCAACCTCTGGTAAATGTAGTCTGTGAACCACAGACACCAAAATCACTCAGCCTGAGCTGGTTCTGGTTTGGGGAGTAATCTACACAAAGATCCCCCACAGATGAAAGGTACTAGCAGCTTTGATATATGACAATTACAAGATATTTCATGTGAAATATCAAAGGTGTAAGAACTTGAAAACTATTTTAATGAGTTAAAACTCACTCCTGAGTAATATTTTCCAATAAATACCCAATATCTTTCTTGACAAGGCATAATAGCTTAGTAAGACATAAGCATATTGGCACAATATTTCATTATTAAGATTGCAAAACTTTTGCAGAGAATTTCAAACCTGAGTTTTATGAAGCCTATTAGAAAAGTTTGATATTGAAAGAAAGCAGTATATTACAAAGACTGAGGAGCTGAAATAAGTTGCCACTTCCCAGTAAAAATAAATCTAGTAAAGGGTACAATGTACTTCAAAGTAAGTGATTTAACTCTTTTATAATGTTTTATATCTAAATGTAATGCTTGAATTTGTTCACAGTTTCTTTGTTATAATATTTAAGTGTGATATAAAACTTAAAATTTCACTGACGATTGTGATCATGCAACAATGCACATGTTATGACACTAACTCTGTGGATTTATTTATTTGGGTTTTAAAGTCGCTTTGAACACTGTACAGGTCATATCATGACAGGTAGTTTTGTGGGCAGAGGAAACCAGTACGTACACTTGGTCAAGGTTCTGTACTGTAAAAATTTGACCATCGGTAAGCAACTACCAACTTTCCCACATAAGGTCCGGGTTTGAACCGCAGACCTCAGAGGTGGGAGGTGAGTGTGTTACCACCACTGTGGCCAATACTTTGTTGATGACAGAATATTTTATACCAATTTGTCAATTCTTTAGTTTTCTTTTCACAACATTACTGTTAAGATTCTGTAGTAATTCTATACCTTTATACATTGTGTCTGTTATGTTTCTATCAATAGTGATACAACAATTCCAATTATAGTGATAACAAATAGTTTTATTCATAAGACAATTTTCATTATTGTCATTCACGACATGACATAAAGATATATTTTTAAAAAATATAAATAGCAAGGATAAAACTAGGGATGAGTCGGAAGGCCCCCGGTCTTTTATTATTGAGAGCATTTTAATGAACTACGTGGTAAGATTTTAAAACCACCACTTTGCTTGTCAGCACATATAACGGAAGTAAAATAGTAAAACATCAATCTGAAGAAATTATGAGTTTTTGTCCCCTATTTTTGCACATTTGCAGACTTTTACAGCAATTTCTTTCAACAGAACTGCCATGTGTTTTTTATGATACTTTTTTACTTTCACCTCGCTTGTCAGCATATAAAATCAAGCAAAAACTTAAAATATTAGAGACAAAGCAGAAATTGTACACTTTTATCCCATTATATTTGTACATTTGGGATTTTGTATTGGGATTTCATTGAGAGGAAATGTCCATGTTTTGGTGTTACAAGCATTGCTTTCAGTCTCTTGCCTGTTTGACTGGGGCTTACTAAAACATGGTGTCTTAGAGAGACTGGGGCTTACTAAAACATGGAGTCTTAAAATCAGAACGGTTTTGTATTGGCAACCTCCCCATCTACACATTTCTGATACCGACCTATACGTAGATAAAACTAGATAATATTAAATCATTTATAAATAAGCATCAAATTTGATAGAAAACTTTGTTCAGGGATCGTGTGTAATTATTGGAGCTCCATTTCAGTGTTTTTTGACACAATACCTTAGTAAGATATCAATACGCATACTTTAAAAACTATAAGTTTGTGATAACAAAAGAATTTCAATAAAAGTGATGACAGACAGTTTTTATCAGGACACCATTTTCATAATTGTTGTTAATCAAAGGATTGAAAACATGTTTTCTAAAATATACACAGGGATAAAGCTTTACAATAGCAAAATAATTCATGGACAATTATCACAAATGGAAGAAAACTGTATTCAGGCCCTACATGTAATGCATACAGCTGACTTTCAGTCATTACACAAAGTGCCTGAATGTTCAGTCATTACACAAAGTGCCTGAATGTTCAGTCATTACACAAAGTGCCTGAATGTTCAGTCATTACACAAAGTGCCTGAATGTTCAGTCATTACCCATAATGCCTGGTTACAGAGACTGCCTGTAATGTGTACACTCTGTTGTTATAAGAAACAGGACAACCCAACCAAGTGTAACTGAGGTAAGAATAACCTTCAAGTGGAAGGAACCAAGTCTACTGATAGTCTTTTTCTATTTAGAATACACTCTCTTGTCTCAAACTCCTGCTTCCTGGCCCCCTGAACTGAAATGCAAGCCAATGTCTTTGAATTTCTATATGCTCATCAAGTTTTGTGTAAAAATTTTGACTGTTGCAACTACAGCGAGATACATATTAAAAAGACAAAATGACACAGTTTCTATGTGTGAACTCAGAAACAGGTCTGTTCCGAGTCACAGAAAATCAAGTAAAACTAGTGTGGTCATGTGACACTGTCTGAATAATGTCCAAACTACTGTGCAGTATAAAACATTTACCTGTGTTGGCGAGATGTTACTCGATGTTACCGTGTATAAATACAGGAGGTGTAACACTCTGACCAGCTTACCTCTGCAGCTCGATCCTGCATCATGCGCCGATGGTGCTTCTCTTCACGCAGCTGTCCCTCCAATGTACGAATCTTGTTCTGCAAACAGAGATACAGAAACCAGTGAATCGTCACTCTGAACAATCTGATGGTTTCATTTAGACGAGTCTTCCTCTGCACTCCCTGACCTTTGACTTATGCCTGACTATACCAGTTTTAATATTCTTTCTAATCCTTACAGTGGAATTATAAGAGCATGTCTTTACAGTTTTCTTCAATCAGACAATAAGATCATAAAGTCACTTGTTATATATTTGCCCTGTCATACAAATAAAGAACAACTGTTGTCTTAAATATCAAAAATTAATGCAAGTTAAATTGTGTTGGTCTACTTCAGGAAAATGTGCATGTTTGTCAAATAACATCTGTTAAACCAGACAATTATTTCATAGATGACAGGTTTACAAATACAGTGAACCACTATATGTCTACATTCTGTGTCTTCTCTAAACCAATCTTTATGAGTGTCTGTACTTGTGATTTTAGTGAAAAATTATCTCTGTTAGTGTTTCTTGCTACGAGTTCACTAAGTTATCACTTTTCTGCAGGGTTGGGTTTTTGACGTGACAGTGTCAAAAACTGGTTTAAACCGTCAAAAACCTCAGAAAGGGGTATAAAACAGCCAAAATGACTGAGAAGGTAAAGCTGAGTTAAACATCTAATTTACTGCATTACTATTATGCATTATTACATTTGCCTCACATTATGGTACTTTTTACATAACTTTATGCATCAAAGCTAATAAATAAGCAAATATTTACTTAAATTTTAAACACAATAAACAACCTATTATTTATTAACAGATGTCACAATGATCCCTTTTAATGGCCCGAGTTATACTGCCAGTGATTGGAGTAAGATTATTCCTGCCTCAGCACTGGTTTGAGAAACTACCTCAACAAATGTCACAATAATCCCCTTAAATGGTCAGAGTCAAACTGTTAGTGATCAGAGTAAGACCATCTCATTGTCTTTCAATAGCTTACTGTCACCAATCCAAAAGTGTAGAAACCAAAATCATGCCTGAGTAATGCTTATCAGTGAAACATGATCACACATAAACATTGTTATAAACATCTATGTTTAATATTGTTTTATGTTATGTTTAATTATGTTAATATACTCAGAAAACAAAATTAATGACAAGTTTTTTTCACTGGTAGGATATGTCAATGCATACATGTAGCATTCTTTCTCAATGAAATTAGATAAAAAATATCTTAAGAGGAAGCATTTTAAGGCAGCTTTAAGATTGTTTATTACATTTGAAGATGCATAATTGTCTTAGAAACTGAAGATAATGTTTCAATATGTAAAAATATTCAGAAAACTAAGTTTAAGACCTATTATCCAGTTTTTGACAATACTCTTTGGGGGTTTTGACATTTTTGACATTTGGGCGTCAAAAACAGTGACAGTTTAAACCATAAGTTTTAACCATGTCCGTCAAAAACCTGCCAACCCTGCTTTTCTGAATGTCTTTACTCTTTAATAACGGTGACTTTACTACAAACTGACCTCTGTGAGTATCTGTATATAACTGTGTGTTTACAGAGTATCAATCAATCAATCAATCAATCAGTTGTCCAGGTGCTTAATCTCCGTATCAACGGATTCTAAGGCACACCATCCAATCCGTAAGGCATAAATCATGAGACATTAGACATGTTCCGAGTCGTTGCCAGGGAGGCGGTCCGGTGTTCGGTAGTAAGAAGCTATGGTGGGAATGATTTCTGAAATAGGTAGGTTTTGAGTCGACTTTTGAAACTGGAGAGATTTGGAGCACTGCGTATATCATATGGAAGATCATTCCATAACTTAGGGGCATCATATGAGAAACTATTGTTAAAATGGACCTTTGATTTATGGATGGAAGGACAGTAAGAGGGAACCAGAAGGAACAAATTTTTGGGATTGGAACGTCTTGTATTCACGGCAGATTTGTACAAGGGGAGATATGGTGCAAAATACTTAGGCTGGCCAGTGGTGAGGTACTTATAGACCAAAACTAGGGTTTTGAAGATAATACGTTGTCTAACGGGTAGCCAATGGAGTGTCCTAAGGGTGGATGTAATGTGAGTGTACTTTGAAGCACCAGTGACAAACCGTGCAAGCGCATTTTGAACATATTGGAGCCTTGTAGCATTTCGGGATGACAAACTGCGAAAAAGAGAGTTGCAATAATCCAAACGACTACTGACCAGAGCATTTGCAATCACCACTGATGTATCCACAGAAAGAAACCTCCTGATACGATGAAGGTCCCTGAGGCTGATAAAGCAGAATTTGATAACAGAATTTACGTGATTGGTGAAACAAAACTTTGCATCAAACAGAACGCCCAGATTGCGTACAACATCTGCGGGAGAGAGACAATTACCCAGGATATTGACAGGTAGTGAGTCACTGAGCCATTTGTGTCTGTCTTTGGCACCGAAGACTATAAATTCTGTTTTATCGGGATTTAGCTTGAGTTTGTTTTCAGACATCCAGACCTGAATATCATTCAAACATGATTTAAGACGGTCAAAAGACTTGAGACTATCATCAGGGGATAAGTGAATGAACAACTGAGTGTCGTCCGCATAGAAGTGGTAACGGACTCCGGTATATTTTCTGATGACTTCTGTACTGACCTCTGTGAGTATCTGTATATAACTGAGTGTGTACTGACCTCTGTGAGTATCTGTATATAACTGTGTTTAATGAGTACAGACCTCTGTGAGTATCTGTATATAACTGTGGGTTTACCGAGTACTGACCTCCGTGAGTATCTGCATATAACTGTATGTTTACCGAGTACTGACCTCTGTAAGTATCTGTATATAACTGTGTGTTTACTGACCTCTGCAAGCGTCTGTGTGGCTGTGAGTTTTAGATGCTCTCGCTCTAAGTCTGCGATTTTGTTGAGGTGGGAGCGCAGATCTTTCTCCTCTAGATCTGCCTGTTGGTGCTGTAGCAGTGCGGCTTTACGCAGAGCCTCACTTCTGTCTTGCTCAGAATTCTGTACCATCCGCCGCATGTACTCCAGCTGCTTCTCCAGCACATTACAGCGGCCCTCTGCAGAGTCCAACTTGGTCTTAATCTCTGAAATAGTGAAATGTGTATACAATGGGTCTCTGCAGAGTCCAACTTGGTCTTAATGTTCTGAAATTGTGAAATGTGTATAGCCAATGTATGGGTTTTCAATATAATTTATATTTATGTTTTCGATCATTTAAACTATAAGCTCACAGTCTTATTTTTGTATGATGCTTTTATAATATTTTAGAGCGAATATGCAATCACACTGAACCTGAGACTTTGTGGATTTAATTTTGTTGTTATATTTCTGATCATTTTGGTTGCATTCATTTTGATACTCATCACTGTCCGTTTACGTTGTCATATTGAAAACCCGTCCATCGAGGATACACAACAGGTCACTGCAGGATGCAGCTTTGTCTTAATGTCTGAAACAGTGGAATACCTACACAATGGATCTCTGCAGAATCAAGGTTTGTCTTAATATCTGAAACAGTGGAATACCTACATAATGGATCTCTGCAGGATCAAGGTTTGTCTTAATATCTGAAACAGTGGAATACCTACATAATGGATCTCTGCAGGATCAAGGTTTGTCTTAATATCTGAAACAGTGGAATACCTACATAATGGATCTCTGCAGGCTCAAGGTTTGTCTTAATGTCTGAAACAGTGGAATACCTACATAATGGATCTCTGCAGGATCAAGGTTTGTCTTAATGTCTGAAACAGTGGAATACCTACACAATGGATCTCTGCAGGATCAAGGTTTGTCTTAATGTCTGAAACAGTGGAATACCTACACAATGGATCTCTGCAGGATCAAGGTTTGTCTTAATGTCTGAAACAGTGGAATACCTACATAATGGATCTCTGCAGGATCAAGGTTTGTCTTAATGTCTGAAACAGTGGAGTACCTACATAATGGATCTCTGCAGGATCAAGGTTTGTCTTAATGTCTGAGACAGTGGAATACCTACATAATGGATCTCTTAGACTAATTTACTTAATGTATTTTAGGAATTTTATGAAAGGATATACTTTGTACATTGTCACTGGTTTCAGGTATTTGGGTTTTGTACTAGGATTTTTGTAAACGATCTTTTAAGGTTTTAAAAACAATTTAGTTTGAGGTACACAGATACAATTCAGATTAACTTTTTATGAAAAAGACATCCTTGTTCTGTTGCTTTAAATTTTTTACCACAAATAAAGGAATAGAAATTTTTAACATTTTAACATTCCATTTTACTTAAGTGCTGAACAATGTGGTTACTTGTCTATATTTTGAATAAAGGTATTTCATAAATGATTTTATCAAATACTTATCTAAGTCACTTATCCACAATATGTATATAATGAAAA
Source organism: Sabellastarte sp. h YS-2021 (assembly GCA_964017235.1). Taxonomy (NCBI): domain Eukaryota; kingdom Metazoa; phylum Annelida; class Polychaeta; order Sabellida; family Sabellidae; genus Sabellastarte; species Sabellastarte sp. h YS-2021. The sequence continues at coordinate 2,192,812 of OZ024927.1, forward strand.
AGTCCAACTGATCAACTGTCTTTCAGACAGTGTAAGTTATGATATCTTGTAATTGTGTGAAGACAAAGTGTCAAAACCAGACAATTTCAAACCACAGCATTAATTTGCAAACTCGAGTAGTGCTTCGCAAGAGAAAAAGGAATTGTTTTTGCACAGCAAAAACAAAGTATCCCAATGAGTATTAATCAGTTTGTAGAAATGACCATCTTCCTGTGTTTAATGGGTTTTTCCATTTATGACAAAATGCAAGGTTTCCTAGATGAATCTGGTTTGTTTCTTTTTTTATTTTTTTTTGCCTTTTATGCAGAAATTCAAAAATCGCCAGTAGACTCTGCAGATAACCTGCAGGTCAAAATTTTCGTGGAAATCGCTCTATCTCGTTCCATTTCCGAGATAAACAGGTTTTTGCATTTTCCGCAGAAAATTAAAATGGCCCCCAAAAGTGGCAGGAAAACAATTTTTGCGAAAAAAAGCCAGTAGACTTTGCAGATACCCTGCGGATCAAAATTTTGTTGAAATCGCTCTATCTCGCTCTGTTTTAGCGATAAACACGTTTTTGTGTTTTAAGCAAAAATTCAAGATTGCCACCAAAAGTGGCGGGAAAATGATTTTTGCGAAAACTTGCCATTAGACACCGCAGGTACCCTGTGGGTCAAAATTTTTGTCGAAATTGCTCTATCTCGCTCTGTTTCCGAGATAAATGTGTTATTGTGTTTTCATCGTTAAGAAAAATTGTGACATTTAGTAAATCATTAATAAGTCGGCCATTTTGTATTGGATCACTTCCAAAAGTTAATGATTCCAGACATCTATATAACAAACCTACTTGCCAAATTTTATGTGAATAGGTGTAGTGCTTTTTAAGTTATCATCCGGACAAGCACACCCTTGGAAAAATATGATTTTGGTCATGTGACTTCTCTGATTGGTTGAAATGTCATGACATCATATTCAGAATTTTTTTACAGGGCTACTGCATACACCTACGAAATATGAAGAGAATCCGCCTTATGGCTGCAAAGCTATTGCAAAAAGAAAATGCGGATCTGGAGGATCCGGTGGAGTCGCTTATACAAACAAGCGTCTCGCAAGGGACGCTTAAATAAGACTAACCAAGCTGTAAACTTTATTACTTGACATGGCAATACAGCTGTCAATGGAGATTGGCCAATTTGAAAAACGTCAACATCTAATAATCTGTTACAGCAATCCATATAGCTTTGTCATAAGAGAAATATGTGTCAACCCTGCAGTTAGACACTGACATGGCCGTGGTCACACTATGAGTTTGCACAACAACATCACCTAAGGAAACATCTTGTCAAGTTTGAACCTCTTCAACCCCATACTTGTGAAAATCTGGCCAGGATAGGATTTTCAAGGTACACACCTGTATTTTCCTGAGTCAGATCACCTGGACTGACATCATCCAATGCTGAGTACAGACCAGTGAGGTTCTGTTATCACTGACTGTAGTAACACACTTAGATCCATTACAAGTACACACCTGTATTTTCCTGTGTCAGGTCACCTGGACTGACATCATCCACTCCTGTGGACACATTTGTGAGGTTTTGTTCCACTCTCTCACTGTGTTTTGCCCCTCTTAGAGAATCTCTGAATGTTGCGGTCTCTGTTGTCATGTTGCGTAGGTTGTTTTCTGCCTGTGAACGCTCCAACTCCAACTGCCGGATCTTGTCCTGCAAACCTTTTAGTGCATTCATCACAGCTACAAATATATGGGTACAGAGCATGTAGAACATGAAGCACTGACCAATCACTGATATCAGACTGCCGGATCTTGTCCTGCAAACCTTTCAGGGTGTTCATCACCGCTACAAACATACAGGTACAGAGCATCTAGTACATGAAGCACTTGCCAATCAGACTGCCAGATCTTGTCCTGCAAACCTTGCAGTGGGTTTTCCACTGCTACAAAGATATGGATACCTTATAAACCATGTAAAACATGAAGCACCGACAGATGTTCAAGTCAGACTGTCTTACTTACTGGTGATGTAGTGGTTTCAGAAAGACGATATCAACTTTTTTTTTTTGTTGTCCTGCAAACCTTTAAGTTTACTGATTTTATAGGTCAAGGTCACTACGGCAAGGTCAAAGGTCAAATCAAGGTTAGACCATGACGTTGCACACCTACACCCCCTAACCAATGTCCCTACCAAGTATCACCTTCCTACACCTTACAGTTTCCGAGATATAGCCCGGACAATATTTTATAGGTCAAGGTCACTACGGCAAGGTCAAAGGTTAAATCAAGGTCAGATCATGACGTTGCACACCTACACCCCCTAACCAATGTCCCTACCAAGTATCAAGTTCCTACATCTTACGGTTTCCGAGATATAGCCCGGACAAGATTTTTACACTCAAGGTCACTACGGCAAGGTCAAATCAAGGTCAGACCATGACGTTGCACACCTACAAATCCTAACCAATGTCCCTATCAAGTATCAACTTCCTACACCTTACGGTTTCTGAGACACAGCCCGGACAAACTTTTTCCCGCCGCCCGCCCGCCCATCCGGACACCATGGGTGAAAACAATACCCCGACAATTAAGGGCTGTGGGGTAAAAATTGGACATGTCTTTTCAAGATATAGTGTAACCAATTTTATTTTTATCCCATATAAAGGCAAAGTGAGTCAACTAACTCTGTAGGTTTTTTTAATCTTTTGACAAGACATCAGCCTAAAAAGGAGATAAAATGTAGATGTTTTCAAAAGCCACTTCTTTACCATTATAAAACGGACACCTGCGTAGTCGACAAATATGCGTCTCTGCGCATTTTGTGAGAGTACTTAATAGAGAAATTAATGTACGCTGTTCTAATCTACGAACATGGTTGCAGAATACAATCTCGACAATAAATTTTTAAAAGGTTAAAATAACCAATTAACAATCACAAAAATACCCTCTAAATAAATTTATTTGAGGTTATTTTTGTGATTGAATCACCAATAAGGTTCGCGCATACGTAGTTTATTTCTACAATCAAAGCATAGTTAGCTTGCTGCTACCATAAACACAGGCCGAATAACAGCATTCTGTGAAGAACACTGATCAGTGCTAAATGAATGCAGCACAACAGTGGCTTTACAGTCCATTGTGACAGACTTAGTCTGTAATCTCATGAAAGCCGTAAAAGATTTGGGGATTTCAAATTTATTTTTTTTACATTCCATGTTTAAAAGAAAACACCAGTTGAAAGAACATGAGGTATTATTTTAAGTTAAAAAAAAACAATCCCAGCATACACATTTTAAATGAATAATTACAAGTATGTATACATTGTGTATTGCTTCTAAATCCCATTGCTAATCTAGTAACACGTCACCTGTTTGGTATATTACAAAAGCGCCTTCTTATGTGCACGTTTCTTTCAACAGTGAAATTTCCTTTTCTTCTATTCCTTTGAATATTCACACATTCATGGAGACAGAGTCATAAACTGGACAGAAACACACACAACTATCTCTTACACTAGCCTGTTAATTCACTGCTGAGCATTCAACACTGCTGAAAAGCCATGCTTTACCGATTATGTCTAATTTAAATTCTCTCGAATTCTATTGACTTGTTCTGAAAATTCATACATGCACACCATAGTGTAAACACACAGCGGAGACTACTCAGACTTGGTAAGATTACAAGTAATCCATGTGACAGGGTGTATCCACTAAATTTCAATATTATTTCCATGAGTTTTCCACGAGTTCTCCATGACCGAAGCTTTAAAATTAAGGACCTTTTACATACTTCGTGGCATGAAAGAGACATGTACTGAGGCCAAGAGCTCCTGCCGATTTTATCTTTGAGAACCACGCACAAGGTTCCAGTCACAGTACAAGAAGATGTGGAAGACAAGAAAATTGGATCTGATTACATAAATATATCCTTGTATTGAAATGCTGGATGAAAGAATGGAACAATGCTGTTTTGCAAAAGGATGCCTTTTAATTTACATGACTTTTTATGAATTTTCCAAAACCTGAAGTCAATTTCCATGACTTTTCCAGGCCTGGAAAAAATAATGAAATTCCATGACTTTTCCAGGTTTTCCATGACTGGACACACTGTGACCGAAATGAGTCAGTTACATCTCTTGAGTTGGCATGAACCTCAGTGACAGAACACTTCTATTATAGCCCATTAAATCACACTTCAGATATTAATAAAATTAAATATGCGAAAAATCAGTCTACCTAGCATGTTATATGGCATATCCAATGATTTGCATATATATGAAGACATTAAACTGCCTCAATGTTATACAATTAAAGTAGTTTTTTATTTTATACTACCAAAGCAAGTTATAACTCATGTACACTTGTTTTTAATTTACTATATAAGTATAAATGAATTTCATTCTCTTCCTATACTTTTTCGACAACTAATACATAACAAATTTGGAAGTTGTACATTAAACTATTTATATCTAAGAAAATATTGAAGCTATACATGTGGTATTGATACTATTTTGAAGGTATTTATCGTAGTTTATGACAGTTTGATTTTAAGAAAATTGTTTGTGTATTTCAGTTGTTTAGTTAGAATTTTTCAAAATGCATGCAAAAACAGCAATTAATGAACACTCGAAACTGCCACAACTGTCACTGTAAGCTTCACCAGACAACACAATAGTTTCTCACATTTCGAGACATAGCAATGGATTAGGAGGAGACTCCCTGCCTCTACTTACCATCTCTGTTGTTCTCTGGGTAGCTGTCTATGGGTTTGCTGGGGTCCCGTCTGTAGTCTGTGTTGATGAAGGGTTTCTGTGCTGGGTAGTCTCGATACGATGACACACTGGCCACCTCTTCCGGTTTGTGGGATGACGGACTGTAGTGACTCATCCTGGGGCTTCCAAACCCAGAACCTTTTGTCTGCTAACACACAACGCATACCAATGTACCAGATTGTTTATTTTATGTACAAATATGTTTCATTATTTTAATTAGAGAAATATGGAGAGACCACCCATGGGGTCTACATTTATCCAGTCTTCAGAAATACAATAGCTCAAATAACATAAATACAACCTTGAATGTTTTATCATTTAAAGAACTTCTGGAATAAAATGATTTCTTGTGTGAGGCAGTGGGACAAAAACTTGACATACACATCACAAAACCTCTTGCTTGAATTAAACGTCTTTTAATATGACAAAGGAAAACTAACAACTCTTTCTCATTCCTTTGCTTTATAAACAGATTTTAACTCAAACAAAATTCCCATGACAAACTGATTTTCTGATTTACTAAATCATTTAAAAAAATCCCCGAGTAATTCTGTGAACTAATTACATGAGCATTCAAACACATTTGCTGATGTACATAGATGGGCAACAAACTGGAAGAACTTATTTTTCTTAGAAGTGAGTATGAATTGGAATCCTGATATTGAACTTTTTGGTTATATTTTGGGTCCTGGATAAAGAACTCTAATGTTATAAGTTTTGTCCTGACGATAAAATACTTCAAATTTGTATCATTCATTAATATTATTCATGTTTGCATAGAATTATATAAGGTCATGAACAGATATGAAGTTTTTCATCCCTAACTATAAAGATGTTATTTTACAAATAGGTTACCAAACCACTGAAACCAACTCACTAATACTCATGTCTGCATAGAAAAATATGAGGTCCGAGGGGTGTCCAAACATTGTGAAATTTCAAGTTTTACTGCTAATATATACTTGATTTGCAGGTTTTTTTATAGACAACACAAACAATGATAAATATCAAAAACAAGTAAAATTTTCAAAGTAAAACATGTATTTTATTGCGTTAATACATCCTACCTAGTGGACAGATGCATTTGTCCGGCGCTCTGCCGGTCTCGCCAAACGTTAGAAAAAAATGTCCTGAGCTGGGCTCTGGCCGAGACCAGTTGTGTCCTGTTCACTCGCCAGGTGTCTGTGTAGCCTGCCTGCCGGTATACTGCGCATGCGCTCTTCCTCTTTTTGTTTGGCGCGTGAAGGAAATGCTTAAAGTTTAAGAGAAACTTTTCATTTTGATTTTATATATGTGTTAACTACAGTTTGGTGAAAATATTTGTAGCAGTGTTGTTTATCAAGTATCATGGCATCTCCAGGTGATAAAAAAGGACAACGGAGGGGTTCATACGGCCATGTTATGGCGAGCTTTGATTTGCATGACAAGTGTGCTAGGTGTTGTGACAAGCTCATTGGTGAAGACGACTGCGTACTAGATAAACCCTGCAAGATATGTGATGCATTTTCTGATACGCAGAGAGAAATGTTAGCTACTCTGTCGTACAAGATCAGAAAGGACAAAAAGGCTAGTTTACTAGTCTCTCCTAAAGACGTCACTGTTTTACAGCCAATGGATAATGAACCAACTTTTCAATCACCAAGTGGTCAGTCTGCGCAGCCTTCTGCGCACCCCTCCTCCATCTTCTTCTGCTCAGACTTCTAATTTCGTTACTTCAGAACAGTTATCAGCAATCTCTGACAAATGAGCAGAGCAATTTGCATGCATGGAGGCTCTCTTGTCGCGGGGCAACGTCTTTTCCACCCCTGTCTCTGCAGTTAAACCGGTGGATACTCAACCTCTCATTTCTGAGACCCCCTTCTTGGCTCCAGCTACCCATCCCACCGGACTGGTTGAGGTTCCGGTAGCTGTTGATGCCTCCGTGAAACACAAGTCTGTGGACCCAAAAGGCAAGAAAAAGTCTCACAAGTCAAGAAAGGACAAACCTACAGATAAATCTGTCAAAACCATCCACTAAGAAACAGGGACGTTCTTCTTCCCCTCCGGCTGATACCAGCTCCGGTCCGGAGTCTGCTCATCAACTAGTTTTGTTTAAAGGGGATAGTAGCCAGCCTTCCTCAGGCCCGGATAAACTTGCTACAGGTTCCTTTTACCGGCCATCATCCACTGTTTCACAACCGGACCAAGAACAGACCTTTACCGATGCCTGTGCTTACCCACCGGCTACAGAAACTGCACCTTATGACCAGATCTCCGACGATGATATGGACCGGTCAGATTCAATTTCCGGTTCAGATGATGGACAATTATCAGATTCCACTGAAACGCCGGAACAAACGGAGGATATGTCCTATAGAGAAACAGTCCGATCGGTCAGATCTTATATGGGCTGGCACCACATTCCCACATTTGAAACCAACTACTCAGAGCCAGATAAGTCCAATAATCCCTGGAAGGGCAAACATCCCAGAAAGCCTACACGGATATCTGTTGCCATGCCCCCAATGATTGGCTTATAATGCCAGAAATTGGAGCGCTTAAACCTCACTGCGGCAGAAGGCTATCCATCAATATTACAAAATTCTGCAGGTCTCAAACGCGACCAATTCATAAAAGTGCCAGTCCAAATGATATAAAATGCATTTGTTGAAACCAGAAGGCCCCCACAGACCGGGACGCTCAGTTTTTAATTGGAGGAACACTGAATCCAAGGTGAACTCACAGTTCCCCAGAATTACTAGAGCCTCAGCATACCCTTCAACCGGTCCTCCCTCCAGACCAATCTCCCAGGAATCCCTCCGTCGGTGGGAAAGGGCTGCCAGTGAAGACAGTTATATCAGTTATATTATTAATCACGCAGCAGGCTTTAGTCATTGTTCAACAGAGCTGCAAGACAAGATGTCCCAGAACATTTCACTTTTGTGTTCCCGCCTTAGCACCCAAGGAAGTTATGAATGCTTTGAATGACCTGCGTGACCTCATGGCTTTTCATCAACGGGTATCCGTGGCCATGGGCATCTCGCTGACAGCTTGTTTGTGCATATGTCCAACTTGATCTTGCTTAGACGGGACTCTTACCAGGACTTTGTAAAATGGGAGTTAAGCAAGACACCATGAACCTCTTACGTAATGCTCCCATGTTTGGTTACGGATTGTTCCCGGATGCTGCAATTATGACGGCTGAACAAGACATACAGAAATATGAATCCAGCAGTGTTGCTCAGGGACCTGGACCGGGTGCTCCTCAGCACACTAGCTGGAGAGGCTCCCACAGATATAAACCCTACGAACGCAGGGATAAAAAGGCCTCCACTTCCTCTGAACAAACTTCCCAGCAGCAGCAACAGCAGCCTTGGCGTCAGTTTAGTAGGAGCCATTCCAGGGGACGCAGATGTGGACGGGGTTCCAACCCTCGTTTCTCCAAACCCCAGTCTCACAAGCATTATAAATGACAATTATTGTGTGGGTCCAACCCCTTTTCATGTAGAGTCCGTTCCGGTGGACCCAAAGTTTCAAAACAAAGTGTTTCAAAAGACTCAGTTGTTAAACAGTTCTCTTGTAGAGACAGTACCACACTCAGATGTATCAAAGACAGTAAGACCAGTAAGCTCGTTGACTGTAAAATTGGATGTGTCTTGTCCTGTTGTAGATCATGCTCTTGTTCTTTCACATGTACCTCCACAAAAGAAAGGACTAAGTCCCGATCTTTATCAGAGCAATATAAAGCATGCCAAAGGTGTATGTTGTGTAAGTCCATGCCTTTCTGCCCCATATATTCACAATGTCCCCAATGCTGTGGCCGGATAGACTGTAGGGGGAAGGTTGCAAAATTCTTGGCAAGTTTGGCAGGCAATGGGTGCAAATCCCCGGGTGGTGTCTGTCTTGAGAGAGGGTTACACTCTTCCCTTCAAACAGAGACCCCTATAGACAAGGTTTCCCCTGGTTCAAAGTGGTTATGCCAATCCAATAAAGAACCGGTTCTTAAAAGAAGCCTTACTCAGTCTCATGAACAAGTTGGTAGTAGAAAAGGTGGTTGTCAAGTCATCTCTGGCATTTTACAACCAGCTTTTCCTTGTCCCCAAACCAAACAGAAAATGGAGGCCAATCTTGGATCTGAGTCAGTTGAACTTATACCTCAGTACGATACCTTCAAAATGGAAACCCCGGAAACAATCCGGTTATCCTTACAGACAGGGGAATGGGTCACATCGCTGGACTTCAGCGACACGTATTTCCACATTCCAATTTATCAAAGGTCACGAAAATATCTGAGGTTTTTCCTATACAATCAGACCTTCCAATTCACAGCTCTTCCCTTTGGTCTGGCCACAGCTCCCCTCGAGTTTACCAAGGTGGTCAAGGAAGTGAACCTTATAGCCCAAATAAGGGGTATCCGGATACACCAGTACCTAGACGACTGGTTACTGAGAGCCCCGACCCCGGAAACCTGCCCAGACCCTCTTGGCCCTCTGCCAGGAGTTAGGGTGGGTTGTAAACATGAAAAAGTCAGAGCTAATCCCACAACAGGTCCTCAATTTCGTAGGTTACCGGTTCGACCTGGTGACCGGTCGGGTCCTACCCACTCAGGACCGGTGGACAACCCTCCAGGAGAAGTTGAAGTTCATAAAAAACCGGGAGAGTTGTACAGTCAGGCAATTCATGTCTCTGATAGGACTGCTCACAGCAATGGAAAAACAAGTGTGGTCTGGTCGTCTTCATATGAGGCCCATCCAATGGCACTTGAAGCGACATTGGCATGTCCCCGAAGTTTTGGAAAAGGTCATTCCCATTCCTCAGTCTCTTCATCCCCATCTAGATTGGTGGTTGGATGAAAGCAATGTTCTGAGGGGCCAACCGTTGCACCCCCTTCAACACGCTCTTCAGCTGTTTACAGATGCCTCAAACGAAGGCTGGGGTGCACACTTAGGGGACTCCACTGCAAGAGGCGTTTGGTCACTCCCAGAAAGACACCTCCACATAAATTTCTTATAATTTAAAGCAGTCTTTCTGGCCCTCAAGAGTTTCGAGCCTCTTTGCAGGGACCAGATTGTTCTTGTGGCGACAGACAACACAAGTGTAGTCTCCTATATAAACAAACAGGGAGGTATGAGATCAGGCTCACTTTATGCCCTGCTATGAAGACTGCTTTCTTGGTGTCACCCCAGGGGAATAAGTCTAAGGGCTAATAGGACCACATACCAGGTCGGCTGAATGTGATAACAGACAAGCTATCCAGACACAATCAGTTGATCCAGACAGAATGGTCCTTCTCTCAACCAGTGTTCAATCTCTTGTGCTCGAGATGGGCCCAGCCCCAGTTAGACCTTTTTGCAACCCGGTTCAACCACAAACTTCCAAAGTTTGTGTCACCAGTACCAGATCCGACAGCCTGGGCAGTAGGCACCATGTCATGGGAGAATCTGGATGCATACGCCTTTCCTCCAGTGTCCCTTCTCACTCAAGTGATTTCAAAACTGGTGGATCATGGTTGTCCCAGAATGATCCTAATTGCCCCACGGTGGCCCAACATGCCTTGGTTTTGGGACCTAGTCAACCTGTCAGTTCAGATTCCCTTCAAGCTGCCCCTTCATCGGGATCTGGTGACTCAACCGTTCAACGGTTTGGTTCACAAGAATCTCAACAATCTGAATCCGCATGTCTGGCTCCTAGAGGCTCTGTTATTCAAGAGCAAGGATTCTCTAATGAAGTGGCAGCGAAAATTGAGGCTTCTCAGAGAAGCTCAACCAGAGCCGTTTATAAATCAAAGTGGGCAATTTTTGTCTAATGGTGTGACTCAAACGAAGTGGACTTCAGGTCGCCTTCTATAAATTAGATTGCAGATTTCCTCTTGCATCATTTCAAGGACAAAAATCTGCAGCCAAGTACCATTGACGGCTATAGAACAGCCATTGCTGATATGGTGGGCAATGATAGGATAAACATTAGCATGGATGAAAACCTTACTCGTCTCCTAGATAGTTTTCATGGAGATAAACCCGAGGGGAGGCGAGGTATACCCACTTGGAACCTCTCACTGGTCCTATACCCGCTGACTAAGGCTCCTTTTGAACCCATGCGAAAGGCTTCGCTCATGCATCTGACCTTGAAGACAGTCTTTCTTCTAGCAGTGGGTTCGGGTAAGAGACGCAGTGAGATTCACGCCTGGCTCTATAAGAATATCAGGCACCAAGAGAACTGGAGTCTGGTCTCGTTGTACGCCTCTCCCAACTTTCTTTCCAAGAACCAACTTGCTCGGAAGGGTCCAGCCTCTGGCTCCGGTAGTTATTCCGGCCTTGGCTCCATCTTTGGACAATTCCCTTAAAGAGGACAAATCACTGTGTCCAGTAAGAGCTTTGCGTTACTATTTGGACAGAACCAAGGATCTCCGTAACGGGAAAGACCTGGTCTTTGTGTCCTTCAAGGAGAGTTTTCAGAAGGATATCCTCCCTTCTACCATCTCTTCCTGGATCAAACAAACAGTGCTTCTTTGCTACCAGCTTTCCGACAACGATGCCCAGAACTTGCATCAAGTCCGAGCCCATGATGTCAGGGCCTTTGTGGCCTCCAAAGCTTTTCATGGGGGGGGGGGGGGCCGCACTACATCAAAACGTAGGTGAACAACATATTTGACCTAGCATGGGGATTAACAACAAACAAAGCACAGGGTAGTACATACAGCGAAATGGTCGCAGATATGATGAAACCATCAAACTTGAAATGTGTTCCTCAAGGACTAATTTACACTATGCTAAGTAGAGCCAAAACAAGTAGGGGAATAAAAATCTGCAATTTTAACCCAAGCCATATAAAAGTAAACACAGGTGCTCTTGAAGAAATGAAACGGATGGAAGCTGAATCTAAATTACAATGGATTTCTCCAATTGAAAAAAATAGCAAGGGAAAATGCCTTTCTTTTGGGTTGCCTAAATATAAGATCTCTGAAAATGCATCTGCAAGATTTAAAGAGTGATCCATCAGTTAAACTGATGTACATGTGTGATAATCGAAGCGAATGAAGTAATCTTTGCTCTAGTGAATGTTTACAGATCTCCTAAAGACAGCATAAAAACTTTTTTGGAAGAAGTTGAAAAGCTTATAGTGCAATTGAAAGAAGATATGTATGAGATAATCATTTGTGGTGACTTTAACTTTGATTTATATAATGTTAATAAAGATACATCACTTTTGCAGAGGTATTCTTTGAAGCAATACATAAGTGAACCAAGTCATATATGTGGTGGTATTCTTGACCTTGTGTTTGCAACCGAAAGTTTAAAATTAACAACAAGTCAAATGCCGCTTTACTACAGTGACCACCAATTTATTTTCTTCTCTGTATCTATATAGATGTATATGTATGTATTTTCTTAATACTACACAGTAATCATTTAATATTGATAGAACGATTGATTTAATGTACAAGCAACATTTACAGTTTTGTTATGTTATAATTAGTTTGAAATGTAATGTCACAAATAAATAATTGTTGACACTATCAATGTTTTGCAGGTTCTATACACGATACAATTAAATATCGTCAGTAAAAGCAAATTACAATAAAAGGCAATTAGCAATAGAGAATGAAACTTGTAAAAAGAAGAATCTGTTGCGTACACATCAAAGATGTTTGTCATTGAAATTAGAAATGTATTGTTCAGGACAATCATATTAACTTTTAAGATGAAATCCAATAACATGAAAAGATTCCCTGCGTATGCTAAATAATGAAGAATAATAATAAATCTTATTATCATGGGCTTCAGCAATAGCTGTATTAAGTAATGTTGTGCATTTCATAAGTTTCTGTTTGTGGTTTAGTACTAATGAAATGGTTGAAAGATAAAAAGGAAATCAGTCAAAGTAATAATGGTTAATGACAGGAACATTTTTGAAATATCAAAACGATGTACTTGATCAATATGTTTGTGCTATTTACTAAAAATTTACATTTCATAGTTGTTTTTAATGTTTTAATGTACTAATAAAATGTTTTTTTTTTGTACATTGTCTTTCTTTTCTCACAAAGTCATTTATACATTCCATTACTCACAGCATGGAATGTATACATTCAATAGTTCTGCCAACTGAATGTACACATTCAATGGCAAATCATAGCATATACCCATTCAATGATTTGGCCATCGAATGGCCACATTCCAGAGTTAGAGCCACTGAATGTACATATTCCGCAGTTATGTACATGTAAGATATGCACTAAAAAGGTTTGGATATCTTCATTCCACCTCATAGAAGGGGCCCAAGGTCTTACCCTTACCCTGTGCTTTTCCACAGGTTGGTTTGAAGCTCTCCCAAAAGTAGGTGAATGAGTTATTTGAGAAAAATTGGCCATCTGCAATACTTCTAGAGATAATTCGCATATACTCATTTTCAGTAGGTGAGTAATTAGCTATGGGTCTGAAACTTCACTATGTGAAGGCCCTTGCAAAAGTAGGTGAATGAGTTATTTGAGAAAAAATTGGCTAACTGCAATACTTTTCAGAGATAATTCGCATTTACTTATTTTGAGTAGGTAAGTAATTAGCTATGGGTGTGAAACTTCACTAAGTGAAAGCTCTCCCTAAAGTAGGTGAATGAGTTATTTGAGAAAAATTGGCTAAGAACAATACTTTTAAGAGATAATTCGCATTTACTCATTTTGAGTAGGTGAGTAATTATCTACGGGTCTGAAACTTCACCATGTGAAAGCTCTCCCAAAAGTAGATGAATGAGTTATTTGAGAAAAATTGGCTATCTGCAATACTTTTAGCGATAATTCGCATTTATTCATTTTGAGTAGGTGAGTAATTAGCTATGGGTGTGAAACTTCACCAAGTGAAAGCTCTCCCAAAAGTAGGTGAATGAGTTATTTGAGAAAAATTGGCTATCTGCAATACTTTTAGAGATAATTCGCATTTACTCATTTTGAGTAGGTGAGTAATTAGCTATGGGTGTGAAACTTCACCATGTGAAAGCTCTTCCAAAAATAGGTGAATGAGTTATTTGAGAAAAATTGGCTATCTGCAATACTTTTAGCGATAATTCGCATTTACTCATTTTCAGTAGGTGAGTAATTAACTATGGGTCTGAAACTTCACCATGTGAAAGCTCTCCCAACAGTAGGTGAATGAGTTATTTGAGAAAAATTGGCTAAGAACAATACTTTTAAGAGATAATTCGCATTTACTCATTTTGAGTAGGTGAGTAATTATCTACGGGTCTGAAACTTCACCATGTGAAAGCTCTCCCAAAAGTAGATGAATGAGTTATTTGAGAAAAATTGGCTATCTGCAATACTCATTTTGAGTAGGTGAGTAATTAGCTATGGGTATGAAACTTCACCGTGAAAGCTCTCCCAAAAGTAGGTGAATGAGTTATTTGAGAAAAAGTGGCTATCTGCAATACTTTTAGCGATAATTCGCATTTACTCATTTTGAGTAGGTGAGTAATTAGCTATGGGTGTGAAACTTCATCAAGTGAAAGTTCTCCAAAAAGTAGGTGAATGAGTTATTTGAGAAAAATTGGCTATCTGCAATACTTTTAGCGATAATTCGCATTTACTCATTTTGAGTAGGTGAGTAATTAGCTATGGGTCTGAAACTTCACCATGTGAAAGCTCTCTCAAAAGTAGGTGAATGAGTTATTTGAGAAAAATTGGCTATCTGCAATACTTTTAGAGATAATTCGCATTTACTCATTTTGAGTAGGTGAGTAATTAGCTATGGGTGTGAAACTTCACCATGTGAAAGCTCTTCCAAAAATAGGTGAATGAGTTATTTGAGAAAAATTGGCTATCTGCAATACTTTTAGCGATAATTCGCATTTACTCATTTTCAGTAGGTGAGTAATTAACTATGGGTCTGAAACTTCACCATGTGAAAGCTCTCCCAACAGTAGGTGAATGAGTTATTTGAGAAAAATTGGCTAAGAACAATACTTTTAAGAGATAATTCGCATTTACTCATTTTGAGTAGGTGAGTAATTATCTACGGGTCTGAAACTTCACCATGTGAAAGCTCTCCCAAAAGTAGATGAATGAGTTATTTGAGAAAAATTGGCTATCTGCAATACTCATTTTGAGTAGGTGAGTAATTAGCTATGGGTATGAAACTTCACCGTGAAAGCTCTCCCAAAAGTAGGTGAATGAGTTATTTGAGAAAAAGTGGCTATCTGCAATACTTTTAGCGATAATTCGCATTTACTCATTTTGAGTAGGTGAGTAATTAGCTATGGGTGTGAAACTTCATCAAGTGAAAGTTCTCCAAAAAGTAGGTGAATGAGTTATTTGAGAAAAATTGGCCATCTGCAATACTTCTAGAGATAATTCGCATATACTCATTTTCAGTAGGTGAGTAATTAGCTATGGGTCTGAAACTTCACTATGTGAAGGCCCTTGCAAAAGTAGGTGAATGAGTTATTTGAGAAAAAATTGGCTAACTGCAATACTTTTCAGAGATAATTCGCATTTACTTATTTTGAGTAGGTAAGTAATTAGCTATGGGTGTGAAACTTCACTAAGTGAAAGCTCTCCCTAAAGTAGGTGAATGAGTTATTTGAGAAAAATTGGCTAAGAACAATACTTTTAAGAGATAATTCGCATTTACTCATTTTGAGTAGGTGAGTAATTATCTACGGGTCTGAAACTTCACCATGTGAAAGCTCTCCCAAAAGTAGATGAATGAGTTATTTGAGAAAAATTGGCTATCTGCAATACTTTTAGCGATAATTCGCATTTATTCATTTTGAGTAGGTGAGTAATTAGCTATGGGTGTGAAACTTCACCAAGTGAAA
This sequence comes from Sabellastarte sp. h YS-2021, assembly GCA_964017235.1. Classification (NCBI taxonomy): domain Eukaryota; kingdom Metazoa; phylum Annelida; class Polychaeta; order Sabellida; family Sabellidae; genus Sabellastarte; species Sabellastarte sp. h YS-2021. The sequence continues at coordinate 2,208,360 of OZ024927.1, forward strand.
GCTCTCCCAAAAGTAGGTGAATGAGTTATTTGAGAAAAATTGGCTATCTGCAATACTTTTAGAGATAATTCGCATTTACTCATTTTGAGTAGGTGAGTAATTAGCTATGGGTGTGAAACTTCACCATGTGAAAGCTCTTCCAAAAATAGGTGAATGAGTTATTTGAGAAAAATTGGCTATCTGCAATACTTTTAGCGATAATTCGCATTTACTCATTTTCAGTAGGTGAGTAATTAACTATGGGTCTGAAACTTCACCATGTGAAAGCTCTCCCAACAGTAGGTGAATGAGTTATTTGAGAAAAATTGGCTAAGAACAATACTTTTAAGAGATAATTCGCATTTACTCATTTTGAGTAGGTGAGTAATTATCTACGGGTCTGAAACTTCACCATGTGAAAGCTCTCCCAAAAGTAGATGAATGAGTTATTTGAGAAAAATTGGCTATCTGCAATACTCATTTTGAGTAGGTGAGTAATTAGCTATGGGTATGAAACTTCACCATGAAAGCTCTCCCAAAAGTAGGTGAATGAGTTATTTGAGAAAAAGTGGCTATCTGCAATACTTTTAGCGATAATTCGCATTTACTCATTTTGAGTAGGTGAGTAATTAGCTATGGGTGTGAAACTTCATCAAGTGAAAGTTCTCCAAAAAGTAGGTGAATGAGTTATTTGAGAAAAATTGGCTATCTGCAATACTTTTAGCGATAATTCGCATTTACTCATTTTGAGTAGGTGAGTAATTAGCTATGGGTCTGAAACTTCACCATGTGAAAGCTCTCTCAAAAGTAGGTGAATGAGTTATTTGAGAAAAATTGGCTATCTGCAATACTTTTAGCGATAATTCGCATTTACTCATTTTCAGTAGGTGAGTAATTATCTATGGGTCTGAAACTTCACCATGTGAAAGCTCTCCCAAAAGTAGATGAAGGAGTTATTTGAGAAAAATTGGCTATCTGCAATACTTTTACAGATAATTCGCATTTACTCATTTTCAGTAGGTGAGTAATTAGCTATGGGTCTGAAACTTCATCAAGTGAAAGCTCTCCCAAAAGTAGGTGAATGAGTTATTTGAGAAAAATTGGCTATCTGCAATAGTTTTAGCGATACTTCGCATTTACTCATTTTGAGTAGGTGTGTAATTAGCTATGGGTCTGAAACTTCAAGTGAAAGCTCTCCCAAAAGTAGGTGAATGAGTTATTTGAGAAAAATTGGCTATCTGCAATACTTTTAGAGATAATTCGCATTTACTCATTTTGAGTAGCTGAGTAATTAGCTATGGGTGTGAAACTTCACCAAGTGAAAGCTCTCTCAAAAGTAGGTGAAAGAGTTATTTGAGAAAAATTGGCTATCTGCAATACTTTTAGAGATAATTCGCATTTACTCATTTTCAGTAGGCGAGTAATTAGCTACGAGTCTGAAACTTCACCATGTGAAAGCTCTCCCAAAAGTATGAATGACTTAAAAAGTAGATGAACAACTTATTTGAGAGAAATTGTTTAGCTACAATACTTTTGAAGATATAAGGCATTTACTCATTATGGTTATCATTAAAAATTGACAAAGTAGCTATTACGGTTTGCGAGATATTTGTCATTTTTCACATTTTCACCAAAAGTAGCAATAAAGTAGCCATTACTCACTTGTACATTGAGCAACAGTTGTGAAACTTAAATATGTTACAGTTCACAAAAAAGTAGATGAACAACTTATTTGAGAGAAATTGTGTAGCTGCAATACTTTTGAAGATATAAGCCATTTACTCATTATGGTTATCATTAAAAATTGACAAAGTAGCTATTACTCACTTAGCTATGGAGATACACTTCCAAACTAGTGACCATGTTGTAGCTGTAGAGATAGTAGCTGAACAACATATTGGAACAAAATTGTGTAGCTGCAATACTTTTGAAGATATAAACCATTTACTCATTATGGTTATCATCAAAGTAGCTATTACTCAGTTAGCTATGGAGTTACAGCTGTGAAAATGCACAATACAGTATATCCAAAAGATAGGTGAACAACATATTCGACAAAAATCCTCTATATTCAATAGTTTTTGAGTTATAAGTGACTTGCTCAATGGTCAAATGTTAAACTTAGTATAGCTATTACTCAGTTAGCTATGGTGCTACACCTTGGACACCTCACCACGATATAGTACATGAAGGAGTTGTTGAACAACATATTTCAGGCCAATATTGTAAGTAACAGTTACAAAGACAAAATCAATTTACACATTTTGCTCATTGTTAATAACAGAAAATAGCTATTACTCACTTAGCTATGAAGATAGAACCCTAAAAATGGTACCATCTTGTAGGCATGGAGAAAGTAGCTGAACAACATATTTTACAAAAACACTCTAAATGCAGTCGTTTTGGAGTTATGAGCACTTTACTCTAAGTAGCCACCATTGCTATTACTCACTTAGCTATGGTCCTAGGTGTGAAATAACAGCATCAAATGAAAGGACATAAGCAATAAGGTCATAAAAAACATTGAAAAGGCCAAGGAGAAACAACCAGTGTGATGTACAGCCCTTTATAAAAGCGTGACACACACTCAATAGCATTTACTCATTTTCAGTAGGTGAGTAATTAGCTACGAGTCTGAAACTTCACCATGTGAAAGCTCTCCCAAAAGTAGATGAATGACTTAAAAAGTAGATGAACAACTTATTTGAGAGAAATTGTGTAGCTGCAATACTTTTGAAGATATAAGCCATTTACTCATTATGGTTATCATTAAAAATTGACAAAGTAGCTATTACTCGCTTAGCTATGGAGATACACTTCCAAACTAGTGACCATGTTGTAGCTGTGGAGATAGTAGCTGAACAACATATTGGAACAAAATTGTGTAGCTGCAATACTTTTGAAGATATAAGCCATTTACTCATTATGGTTATCATCAAAGTAGCTATTACTCAGTTAGCTATGGAGTTACAGCTGTGAAAATGCACAATACAGTATATCCAAAAGATAGGTGAACAACATATTCGACAAAAATCCTCTATATTCAATAGTTTTTGAGTTATAAATGACTTGCTCAATGGTCAAATGTTAAACTTAGTATAGCTATTACTCAGTTAGCTATGGTGCTACACCTTGGACACCTCACCACGATATAGTACATGAAGGAGTTGTTGAACAACATATTTCAGGCCAATATTGTAAGTAACAGTTACAAAGACAAAATCAATTTACTCATTTTGCTCATTGTTAATAACAGAAAATAGCTATTACTCACTTAGCTATGAAGATAGAACCCTAAAAATGGTACCATCTTGTAGGCATGGAGAAAGTAGCTGAACAACGTATTTTTACAGAAACACTCTAAATGCAGTCGTTTTGGAGTTATGAGCACTTTACTCAAAGCAGCCACCATTGCTATTACTCACTTAGCTATGGTCCTAGGTGTGAAATAACAGCATCAAATGAAAGGACATAAGCAATAAGGTCATAAAAAACATTGAAAAGGCCAAGGAGAAACAACCAGTGTGATGTACAGCCCTTTATAAAAGCGTGACACACACTCAATAACACACGAACAAACGCACAGAATGCGTTTTATGATCTCCCGCCCGCCCGCCCGGCGGGAGATAATAAAATTTAAAAAATAAAATTAAAAAAAAAAAACCTTCCACTATCTTGGTTGCTTCTGGTTTACCATGATCCAAAATGGTCCCAGGGGTAACTTTTAGATAGTCCCATGTTTCTGTTCTTCTTCCCCATTGGTTTCAGAACTCTCAACCCCTCTAGGTCTTTGGTTCCCTCTTTCGAGTTTGTACTAAGACCTTTTTGTAGCAAACAAAAGGGGGGGGGGGGACTAAGGTGGTTTCCTTATAGACGGTTTGCTTAACCAATTTCGGATACACCTTTATTTATATCTAGAGTTCTTAAGAATCCCCTTATTTGGCTACCCTCCATCCAGTGGGTAGTTATTCTGCATCTGTCCACTAGGTAAGATGTATTAATGCAATAAAATGGAAAATTTAATAGTAAATTAAATTTTTATAAGTTAATACCTTACCTAGTGGACAGGGGGATTCCCAACCTACCTTCCCCACTAGTTTATGCCATAAGGGGACCCTTAAGGGTAGGCAACAAAAAGAGGAAGAGCGCATGCACAAGCATGTGCAGTACACCGACTGGGAAGCTACACAGCCACCTGGCGAATGAACAGGACACTACCGGTCCCCGCCAGAGCCCGGCTCAGGATGTTTTTCTATAACGTTTGGCGAGACCGGCAGAGCGCTGGACAGATGCATCTGTCCACTAGGTAAGGTATTAACTTATTATGTTAACAACACAATATTTTGTCTACACACAAAAAAATACACAGCAGACATGACACGTAAACAACACATACACAAGAGTACAAAGTGTAACAGGATATTGATCAATTTAACCACATATTATATTTGACACAAATCTGACACAGGATTTTTTGTTAAATCGAGCAGTTATGATTTAACCAATTTTCAATGTTATGAAGGACATTGTGTTGTCTCGGTATTTTTAACATATCCTGTAAAATGCCAAACATACTTTGCTAAATACACATAAAAATTATTTAAAATTAACTCTTTTTCATTGATGTGGCATAAAAAAAAAATAGTATTTTGCTTTAAGAATAATAATATTTATTTCTCTATTCTGAGCTACCTTTTCCCATTTAAAACCAAGTATTATATGCTTTAAATTAGTGTCTAACTTTGTATTACCTGTATCTTTACCCCATGATTGTCAGAATCGAGCCCAGAATGTTTTGACTATTGAGCACTCAAAAAATAGGTGTTCTATAGTTTGAATTGATGATAGACACATTTGATAATTTGGCGAAGTTTTTCTTTTCATTTTAAAAAGCAACTTATTTGTTGGCACATAACGGAATAAGATTTTATACTGCATTTCTTTTACCTTATTTTCAACTGGAAGTATATATGGCAATGTAAATATATTTTCTCATTCAGCATCAGCTAGTTCACCATATTTGCTGTTATACCAATTAATGCTTTTATAACCTGTTTGGTTTTTAATAGATTTCAATACTTTCTGTGTACAGAAAAGCTTTAACTTTTACTATTTAGCTTGTCTAAAGAAGTTTTCTGATTAAGTACACGTATACCCATAAAAGCATCAATGTTTACCGTTTCTGCTCCCTGAATGATTATCTTATTCCTGACAGCCATGACTACTTTTCTCCAGAGTAAATAATCTCTCGGTGGAACCCCTCTTGTTAACCAAGAACTAAATGGAATTATTTTGCCAAAATGATCATATAAATCATTGATGTACCAAATGCCAGCTTGAAAGAGGGAGTTGCTAAAGTACTGTGGGCAATTTTTATTAAATAGATTAGAATTATACCAAACAAATTGTGATTTTATCTCCTCTAAAGTTGAAGTATTTTGGTTTTGAACCATTTTCCAGTTACTTATAACTTCTCTATAAAATAATGGTAGCTTTGAATAATTCGGAATCATATATTCACTAAAGTTGCATCTGAAGAAAATATTTGTATTGCCTATTCCTAATTTATCTATAATATATTTTTTCCAAAGCGAGTTTTCATTATCATGGAAATATTTTATCCACAATACTTTAGTTACCTTATCTATGACATCCAAGTCATGCATGTTGTATCCACCATTACTATAATTTTGCATAAACATGTTTCTGCTTACTTTATCTGTTTTACCATTCCAAATGAAATTGTATATGATAGTGTTAATTTTTTTCTTAACTTTTTTCTGGTATATGAATAACTTTTGCTAAAAATAAAATTTTTGATATTCCCAATGTCTTAACCAACAATACTTTGCCTGATAAATTTCTAGATTTCCATAGATTTAACTGAAGTTCTAAACTTCTAATTGGTTTACCAAAATTAGCCTCTTCTACTTCTCTTTGATTATGACCTACATATACACCCAAAATTCTGATTGGTTTTTCTGGCCATAGTATGTCAAAAGGTTTAGCCATAGAAGAGTGACTTTGGCCTAATCACATGCCCTCAGATTTAGTATGATTCTATTTAAGCCCACTTATATGTTCAAACAATTTTAACAACCTAAAAACCTCTAGACCCGATGGTATATCTGTTAATGAACATGTTAAATCATCTGCAAATTGCATAAGTTTAATTTCTTCTCTATCCACATGTATACCTTTAATGTTCTTATTGGATCTTACTGCTATAGCTAATAATTCTATACAGATGATAAAGAGGTAAGGTGATAATGGATCTCCCTGCCTTACACCTCTTCCAACTTGAAAATACTGACCCGTTGTTCCATAATTTATTATACAACTTGATACATTTTTGTAAAAAGTTTGGATCCATTTGATTAAATCTGGGCCAAAGTTGAAGATTTCCAATTCTAATTGGACTTTTATAGCGCTTAATCTCCCCGAACAAGAGGACTCTAAAACGCAACAAACAAAAAGCAGTCAACAAAATTTCTGTATCCAGGGACATAAGAAGGGTCAAGCACCACGGAGAACGCCAGGGGAATGATCCAGACCAAGGTGGGTATGCTTTGGTGTACAGGTAGGTCTTAAGCTGCTTTCTGAAGGAGGCCAGGGAGGGAGAGGCACGAATCTCATCAGGAAGAGCATTCCACACAGTGGGAGCATCAAAAGCAAAACTATTACCGAACTGTTTGACAGATTTATGAACAGAAGGGCAAAACTTTGGAATGACAAGGAAATTACCACCACTTTGACTGCGCCTGGTACTGTAAGAACTGCTGTAGGAAGAAAGATATGGAGCAAAATACCTGGGAAAACCTGTGTGAAGATACTTATAAACAAGTGTGGCTGCCTTGAACACTGTACGCTGTTCAACAGGAAGCCAATGCAGTTTCTTCAGCTAAGGAGTTATACTGGTGTATTGACTGGTGTTTGATACAATTCTAGCTGCACTATTTTGGATGCACTGTAATTTGCGTAGATTGAACTTGGAGAGGCTCCTGAAAAGTGAGTTGCAGTAATCCAAACAACTACTAACAAGAGCATTAGCCACAAGTACAGAAACATCGTGAGTAAGAAACTGCCTGACATGTCTGAAATCACGGAGTTTAACAAAACAACTTTTGCAAACCTTCTGAACATGCTTGGACAAAGAAAAGTCTGAATCGAACCACACACCCAGATTTTTTACTAAATCAGCTGGGCAGAGTGAATTGCCCAAGATATCAATTGGAAAGCATGCTTTCAACTTGTCCCTCTGTCTCTTCGACACAAAGATGATAAACTCTGTCTTGTCAGGATTCAATTTGAGCTTACTAGTTGACATCCACTCTTTAACATAATCTAGGCACTAGTGAGTGAAATCGCCTCAATTTTATTGGTCGATTATTCGTCCATTTTTCCGACCGATGATCGACCCATAATCGACTTTTTTACTCCATTCTCATGAAACACTTTCCGGGATAAAATGTTTTTCAATCCGGTAAGAATAACGGTGTTTCCGACTTATAGAAGCTACCAAAAGTACCCACTTCCGGTAAATATGGCGGTAGTTTGTAAACAAACTCAAAATTCGCGAGAAATCTGTTAATTTATTGAAGGAAAGTTCTGGAAACTGCCCCAAATATAAAAAAATATGTGGATATTGAGATACATAAAGAAAGGTGAGATTTAATCGATTTCTAGAAGTTGTCAGTGACCAACCGCAATTGTACCAGGACACCGACGATTGATCGAACGTTGGTCTAATTGTCCACCCACTACTAGGCACCTATTTAGCTTTTCAAAGGCAGCAGATGCATTCTTGTGGGATAAATGTATATAAACTTGGCTATCATCTGCATAAAAATGAAACTTTATTCCTTTATGTTTACTGATAATCAAACTGATGGGGGTAGTGTACAATGAGAACAGCAAAGGACCCAGGACAGAACCTTGTGGTACGCCAAATAGGAGTTTACAAACATCTGACAAAGTAGAACCAATTTTTATTGACTGATAACGGTCTGTTAGATAGGACGTGAACCAATTCAGAACAGAGCCACCGACTCCAAATCAATTTCGGAGGCAACTAAGAAGAGTGGAATGATCTATGGTGTCAAAGGCGGCAGACAAGTCAAGCAATACTAAGGCAGTGGTTTCACCTCTTGACAATGATAAATGAACTTCATTTTTTATGCAGAGAAGAGCTGTCTCAGTGGAATGACCAGCCTTATTTGCCGACTGGTACGGGTTGTCTAAGTTATGGACATGAATATGTTCTAACAGCTGCTTAGCAACCACACGTTCTACCAGTTTTGATACAAAACTGAGGCCAGATACAGGACGATAATTCTTCAAGTCATCTGAGGGAAGATTTGGCTTTTTAATGAGAGGAGTGACCACAGCAGATATGAAAGCATCAGGGACGCATCCCTCCATGAGTGAGCAGTTAACCAGCTTTGTAAGGGATGGCAGCAGTATATCATTGCATTCCTTGATAAGGAATGTCGGAAAAGGATCCAATAGGCATGATTTTGTTGGTAACGTTCTAATTATTTCTAATTATTTTATCAGCCTTCTCAGACACTTGCCTAAAGACAGTAATTTTTGGAGGATCTGAAGGTGGGTGAACATCATATTCAGTGCCAGGGGGAGCAAAATTATCTCTAATTTTCTTATTCTCTTATTCTCTAATTTTTCCAAGCATTTTAACATAAAATTTCATTCAAGCAAATCAAAAGCCTTTTCAAAGTCAATAAATAACAGGTATGAGAACAATTTGTCATTACTTGAATTAATTATGTCTTGTATAGTTCTGAGTGCAAATTCTATTTTACGACCTTTTATGAACCCACTCTGATTTTCATGAATTATGCTTGGTAGTACATTTTGAATTCTCTTGGCCACTGTTTTTGTTAAAATCTTAAAATCCAAGTTTAATAAAGATATTGGACGCCAGTTACTCAGCACTAATCTGTTTTTTTTCCAGGTTTATGTAACAAAGTTATAACTGCTTGTCTTTGACTACTACTAAGTTCCCCTTTTTGAAAACCTCGTTGAAACTGTTTAATAGTGATGTGTTTATTTTGTCCCAAAAGAATTTATAAAATTCAATTGTTAGTCCATCATTTCCTGGGGACTTATTTTCCTTAAAAGTATTCAATATATTTGTACACTCCTCAACTGTGACTTGCCCTTCACACAATTGTCTTTGAGATTCGCTTAACTTAGGGATAGTTTTGTTGTTGAGGAAATAAGTCTCTTCATTTAAATCTATGTTTATTTCTTTTGCACCGAGTAATTTACTATAGACGCTCCTCCGGTATGTTGCAATCCTTTCCGGATCTGTTATAATCTGACCAGAGTCTGTTTGAAGTTTTCTAATGTGTTTTTTAACATAATTTTGCTTTTCTAATCTAAAAAAAAATTTTGAACTTTTTTCTCCTTCTTCAATCCATTTTATTCTGGATCGAATTATTGACCCTTGTAGTTTATTGTCATCTATTTTTGTTAGTTCATTTTTTACATTTTCTACTTGCCCTGTTAAAACTACCTGTGCCAAAAACATGTTATTTTCAGTATACCGTACACCAGTCCTCCTTGTAACCTGTTTGCATTGGCCTGCATCAAATACTGGTGCTGATATGAAGATACAAATGTTAAAAATTGGCTTTAATATCTTAGTCAAGTCTGAAACTTGTTCATTGAATTGATTTTTTAACCGATTATGACAAATGCATACCAAAAGGCCCTGAAGATATGCGGTCATAACAGAAAGCAAGGGATTATTTGTCGGGTTCCACCCGATGTTAAACCTGTATATTATTCGTCTGTATATTACCCGTTTTTTAGTGTTTAACTTCCACGTCAGGTTCTTACTAAGACAGTAGTAATTTTCGGGTTCAGTGTAAGATGTGTAAAATGTCAAGGATATCTAAATATAACATGCATTTTCTGCCCTATAGAAAATCAGCCAATAATGTTGCAGGTCTATATCAAATTTAAGCGTTAGTAACCCTCCAGAGACCGCCCCCAAAATCTTCTGATACTTTCGTGTGTTTTGACTCAGGTCTGTGTTAAATAGAATTACTGCATGAGGAACTTAAATAATAAAGTGATAAAAATATTCTGATTTTAATGATTCATAATGTAAATATGTACATATGTTTATGATTAAATGATAAACAACAAAGATATATACCCGGTACCTTTTGCGCAACCCAACTAGACTTAAATTATGACAGGTTATGACAAATAAACTAATCCCTAATTAACGGGTCAGACCCGACGGAAAATCAGTTCGTAACAGAAATATGACCATTTAATATGCAGTATCCACGGCGATAATTGGTCACAAGGCACCTTCATTTTTGTTTAGATTATCACAACACGAATAAAAAGAGACCCAGATCGGATCAAGTGAATTTACAGGCGCCGTTTCTCGTAGACGAGAAATGCACATTTCTTGTGTTGAAGAAATGTCAAGGATTATTTCGGACCCCTGAGCAATCCCCTTCATTTACGTTAGAAATTCTGCCTTTTTGTCAGTAATTTACTCTTGTTGGGATACAAGTTCAAGAGCAGTTGTTTGGGAAGGTCAGGGGCAAGCAATAGGGATTAACATCTTCTGATTGAAGTTTTAAGATATATGGTTTATGTCTGTCAGTGGAAAGCAATTGGGATTAATAGATCCTGATTGAAGTTTTAAGACTAGTGATGTTGACAAAGTATGATTGTTGTTTACTACTTTTATTCCTCAGACAAATTTAAAAAATATAAAATATAAGAAAAATATGATAGATTATGTAGTGTTTCTAACATTATTCCATAATGTCCTCAGTTATAACAAATCTATACTGGTACATTTTAGACCTGTGTTTGTATTTACTGAATCATCACATGTACTATTTAACATTTAACTATTTATGAATTAAAGCCTTTTCACTTGTGATTACTTCAAAACACCACAGACTATATACACTTTAGCCACTCTATTAATAATAAATTTAAAATCTGTTTGTCTTTGGTGCTTGATATTAAATGGGTGGGCTCATGTTCCAGTAAAACCCCTTATTTGTCTCTCAGTTGATTTCTTGGAGTCCTCAGTCTCAAAATCCTGAGAAATTCATCCCTGTTTCCTAGCACATTTTGGATGATCCTGTCCCGGTAATGGCTCACACTTTCTTTCTCCTGGTCCTCACTTTGAATGACAGGGACAGCCACAGCTATTTCAGTCCCCTCAGATCTAATGGTTGCCATCCTTCTCTTCCTGTATTGATAGTCAGTTTCCCCACTAAGTCTTATTCTTTTCACCCCTCTTGGATTGTTGTCTGTGCCAGGTGCATGAGTGGCCCTACTTGCATCATAAAGACTAGAGTTAGTCTTCCATAACTTGGCAGCCTCTTCTTTTGCCATGGTGATACTCTTAATTTCTCCTGAATGGACTTGATCCTTAAATGCCTGGCACACTTCAGTATCACTGCCCCACACCCAGGCTAATTTCTTAATGAGTAGTCTCTCATTCTTGGAAAGTGTTAAATCTTGTTCCTGGATGGGCTTGGTTGGTCAGACATCCTCAGTAAATGCCTGCAGTTGATCTGCTGACATTCCCACAAAATAATTGTGTTCATGTCTCCTCACTAACACTGTCACCTTCTCCTCAAGTGACATACTTTTACCCAGTGCCTTGAAAATAGCCATTGTTATTCTTACAGACACACCACATCAAGACTTTGGTAATGACTACTAGCTAATGCTGACCTGTATTTATACTGAAAGAGTATTTCATACACATGTGGCTTCTACATTGGCCATAAATGTGGCTTCCTATACTATAGTTGTTGCTGTTAATAACTGGCATGGATTCCCATACATAAGAATTATTAGGGGTAATCAATTACGATGGATTCTTATTGGACCTGATAGTGTGCCCTGTAATAGGCAATAAACAGGGCATGTGTAATATATGGGACTGAATTATAAGCTAATCATGTGTTATTGCCTGTGTACCCTTGAATTCTATCCACCCCCACAGCAGTTTGTGCACTCGTGCTCTTGATTGGTTGATTAAACAGCTACTGACTTTCTATGATGAGGGGGACTGAAAGGAGTCTGTTACTTATAAAGACTAATACACTAATTAAGGTCCAATTAATAGAATTTTCAAAAAGTCGTTTCTCCCCCATTAGTATATTCCTCGACATTTCTTCTCTCTACTAGTGGCTTTCTACCAGTGAACGCCCGCCTACCAGTGAACGCCCGCCTTCTATGTCTTTGTTGGAGGTCAAGGACAAATGCTTCTATTTATCTACAAAATGGGCGTTCACTGGTATTTCCGGTTTGCTGTAGAAACGGCCGATAATAGAGATAAATTATGAAAATATAAAGCTTTGAAACAAATAAAACAATATGTGCCTAAGTTATTAATTGTAGTGTATATCATTTGAAAATCTGTTGTTAGAAGAATAAAATATAAAGCTGTAAATATAATTTAAATTTAATTAGACGTGGTTACCTCGGCTCTACTTTACTTGCGTGTAGAGCCGTGGCACAACCCCACATAAAACTGGAGATTTGACACAAATACCATAAAAATTATACACACAACTGTTCCCACAACTATTTTGTCACATTAACCTTAACTGTCAGCCAACATGCAAACATATTTGACAAAAAAATAAATTACATTTCCTCATTTTCAATACTTTTTGGACCATTTCTCCAAAAATTTGAAAATGCTCTTTTGTTATAAAAGCTGTATAAAATGTCATATATATTATACACATATTGTATTTGTTGTGTCCTTGGCTTAATATCAACTGCTTTTAAATATGTCAAACCATTTTGAGTCCTTTTATCAAGTTTTATTCAACGGAAAATGATTTTATGCAAATCTCTAGTTTTATGTGGGGTAGTGCCACGGCTCTACACGCAAGTAAAGTAGAGCCGAGGTAACCACGTCTAAAATTTAATATATTAACTTCAACATGGGCATTTACTGGTAGAATGCCACTATAGGTTTATATTCCTCGACATTTCTTCAACACAAGAAATGTGCATTTCTCGTCTACGAGAAACGGCGCCTGCAAGTTCACTTGATCCTCAAGATCTTTCATTGAAATTACACAAAATATGTCAATAAAAAATCATCACTTCTCAGACCTTTCACTGAAATTGCACAAAATATGTCAACAAAACAAGCATCAACAAGTTTACTGTCTGGCGCAAATGGACAAAGGCAAACATTCATACCGATCCGTAACGTGTATCCATAGGAAACAAATCTGTTTTATATAAGAGGGTGTGAACTTAATACTTCAAATAGAGGAACGTTTGTAGTTTTGATACAACGTTCTAATATAACAATTTTGTTCCAGCAACAGAAGCATCCATCAAAACATTTCAAAAAATAGGTCGTCACTTCCGCTGATATAAATTCATTTATTTTATTTTATTTATTATCAAATTTATTTGGTGTGATATTAATATAATGTTGTCTATATAAAGAATAAGTGGGGAAATTCTTTAACAAAATCAATTACATGTCTTTGTTTTTCTTGTTATTAAATTGATCACTATTGTTATCTTTTGTAGTATGTGAATTTGGTATGTTTTGAAAGTGGTCATAGTTCAAAAAATAACTGGACCGGGATTCATGAAAGGTATGAAATCTTAGACAAAATTCTGGTAAGACCAGTCTTCAATTTAGACCATTTGTCTTAGCTACTTCGCAAAAGCATGCTTAGCAAAATCTTAGTTAAGAATTTTGTCTGAGCTTTTTTTTCTTCACAAATCATATCACCACATCTACAAACCTCTGTGACAGTAAGTCTGATTGGCTGAAAGCCATGGTAAATTCCTTGTAAAAGAGGATATTATAACATCCATTATCCATTATAACCATGATAAAGAGTACCAACCAAAAATATTGATGAGTAAGATAAGTGAAATAATTTTGGAAATCTTATTCTGACTTTACACTACATATAGATACAAATTTTACACATAATAATAAACATTTTGGTGGTTGTATTCATAAAAATGGTCCAATAATTGAGCATTTTATGACTTAAAACCAACACTTTGATTTCCAGGTATTATTACATTATTATTATTAGGTATTATTATTGCTGTTTAATGTTTTAATTTTAATATGGAAATAGACGACGACAAGTGAGGGGTTATAGGCAATTTACAACGATTAACAATATTAGGATCACAAAGGCGGAGCCTGAGTGATTCTAATACGCTAATCATTGTAAAATTGCCTATAACCCCGAGCTCGGAGTTGTCTATTTCTGTTCTAACATGACATTTAAGAAGATCTTATAAAAATTATTTTTGAAGCTATGTTATAGAAAAATATACAAATATTCTATAAAGATTTTTTTTACCGAGGGTGCCGTTGAATTATTGGAAGATCCACAAATTAAGACAACCCTTTTCTTTGTTAAAGATACTTCAACACATGCATATCAGTATATTCTATGTTCAAATATAAGAATCCTGAATATCGTATTTACCATTATTTGTCTATTTAATAAAAAAAATCTAGGCTGTTACTTCAAGTTTTCTTTTTGTGGAGCAGCATTGTGAGCGATAAAATAGAACTCATGAGGTTATGCGGGGTTTTACAGAGCAAGCTTTCATGTCTTAGCCAATTAGAACCACGGACACAGCCGTGTCATGTTAGAATGTGGCTTATATCATGTGTCAAGTTCAATTTTCCATAAAAAGGCATTTTGCATATAATGACAAATAAATTGCCGTTTCTTTTATTAAATCACCCAGTTAATAAGTATTTTATAGGGATTTTAACCTAGTCTTTGATTTCCCGTGGGTATTATTTAATTTTACAATTTTTTTCCATTGAATTCTAATGCCCAGTTTGCACTTTAAGTAGAACTACAACATTATTTTACAGATAATATGGAGTAAGTTGGTAGTTGTCTCATTAAAGTCACTCAAATATTAAATATTTTAAGGGCCTATTACACATCCTTTGTATACCCAGTGTTTCTTAACTGTCCTTTTTCTTTTCATGGATTTTTGTTTGCTCAGTACTTACTTTTAAGACTTCTTTCATTTGTTCTCAATCAAAGTTGTTATGTATGAGAATTTTACACATAATGATATCTATGTATCTGCTATGTATCTATTGGTCTTCAAACTAATAGAAAAGATATTACAGATGTCCTGTAAATGTACCTGTAAATGTACATGACCTGTAAATATACAGTTTATATTTCCTGCATGATGAAGCAGAGTGTCTTTCAATCTCTTAAGGGGGCCATGGTGGCAGAGTGGTAATGTTGGAGCCCAACTTAGGAGTCAGCCCATCTTAAGATGGGCTATAGCCCAACTTAGGATCCCAAGTTGGGTAGCCTATCTTAAGATGGGCTTAGAACACGCAAGAACATATTAGCCCAACTTAGGATAATAGAATTTAAGAAGGTGTTTTAATCTAAAATTTAATATTATCCTTTTAGATAGAATGCCCATAGCTTATTTTAAGATGAATTGACAGATAAATAAATAAATCTCTTAAGTTAAAAGAAAAGTGCAACATTACTGTTATTAAGAACATGCCTGAAAATGTCCTATCTTGCAGCATGTATGGTGTTCCAGGCCATGCAACAGCAAAAATTAGAGGAGATGTACTGATTTGAATGGAAAATAGTATTAGCCCAATAATTCAGAAGAACTACCAGAAAAAATTAAACTGGAGCATCTTTTCACATAAAAAAGACAAGGTTGCTTTACTGACAAGACTGTCACCACTCAGTAATCACTACTCAGCAAAGCTGGAGTAAGAATGAAAATATTTTAGTTGCATTTACCAATTTCTGATGTGTTCTAAAGCAACACTTTTCAATGACCTTAAACAAGTGGAGGAAATTATGATTAAAAGCGACCTAGTAAGAAATAATCTTGCTTGTTTGTAGTCCCACAAATGGTGGAAAATGTAAGTGGTTCATTCCTTTTTTCATTCATAAAGAGAGGAGGCAGACAAGACAGAACCCATCTTACACAGTGCATTAACTACTATGGGCATATGACTAGCAGTTTGAGAGCAGGTTACCAAAAGATACTTTATTGCATGAATTTCCTTCCGAGTGCTGATATCTAGTAAAACCTTGGTGATAACTTTGTATGTTTGGCTCTCTGTCTGCCTGTGTGCATTTGTTAAAACTGTAAATTGTATCTAGGTTATATTTTCAACAAGGTGGAGCCTCACCATGGCTCGGTCCTTCTAGAAGATGGTCTGTATCTGCAAACATACTGCCAGTTGGCCAACTATTTATGCCTGTCCAGAATAAGATTTGTTTATCCTTTTGAATTTCATCTGGTTCAGTCTTTAACCAAACCTGGTCCATGACACATTACAATTCTACTTAATTCTTGTTAATAGAGAGTAATGCTTTTACACGAAAGGAATAAAAAATTGAGATTATATTTTAGTGGTTATGAAAGAGATTTAACAAAAACACAAACATTGAATTACTATTGCAGTATATATCTATTAAATTCCTATTTTACCATATAGTTCATCACACAATTGCAAGAAGGCTTTACATCCTTGTGTTATTAATTGTACAAATTAGTTGTACAAACAGTTTATATAAATATATATCATTATAAAGACAACCTGTGTTTAAATAGTTGCTTTTTCCTGAAATAATATCACAGCTTTATCAGACTATAGATAAAAATGAAAATATGATATAACTCTGTCTAATTTACATTCTAAAAAGTCCCAACAGCATAGTTGACAAAAAATACAATTAAACATATTTATATTAGGTGGTGTAAGAGATTTTGTTTGATAGTAGAACTGTGTTACATAGATTCCTGTAAAGTTGAAGCAAATAATTCAGGTTTCAAGAGAACAGTTCCTTTGAAATGTAACTGTGTAACTAACATGCCCTAAATGTCTTTTTCATTTGTCTTGAACGGTTTGAAATATCTTCCAACATGTGACATTAAAACTCATACATTTAAAAGGAATTTCCCATTTCCGAAGAAAAACAGCTTACTTGGTACACCTCTTATTTCCATGTTGGATTACTTAATTCCTGATCTCTCACCCCTCTTATTTATCTAATTATATTTGGAAAAGTAGTCTTATTCTGCTTTAATGATATCTATAAAATATTTCAATTCTAATAGCTTGAGTGCCAAAAGTAAAAAAAATACTCGTTATTTTATACTGGTTTTCAAGAATACATAATTCTTAAATCTTAGATATTAAGCTTATTTTTCTTAAAAAATCCTTTTTTACCAAACAGAAGCAAAAAACAGAAGCAAAAAACTGTAATCATAAACCTGAGACATAGCAAGGGTCAGCGCCACGGAGATAAATGAGGGAAAGCAAAAGTCAGGGCGGATATGCTTGCGCGAAGAGATAGGCTTTGAGCTTCCTTCTGAATGAGTGGAGAGAAGTGGCCGAACGTACATCATCAGGCAAATCATTCCAAATCTTTGGAGCGTCATAAGCAAAGCTGAGGCCGAAATGCTTAGAAGACTTATATAGTGAGGTGGCGAAGTGGGGGATCTCAAGGAACACACCATCAGCTTGGCTTTTGCGTGTGTTGTAGACACTTTGTCTGGGTTTAAGAAAAGGTGCAAAATATCTTGGTTGACCACAATTTAGGAACTTGTACACCAGTAAGGCAGTCTTAAATATGGAGTGTTGTTCAATAGGCAACCAATGTAGAATCTTCCTAACAGGAGTGATGTGTGAGTACTTGGTGGTGTTGGTGACAATTCTAGCGTAGCTGATTTATATTATAAAATTCTGTGACCTCATATTTCCTTACTAATATTAATGATGCACGTGCCTGAACATGAAGTGCACTGGTGTTTGATCTTTAACTAGCCATTCTTTTTATAAAATATATTGCTAGAAAATTTACAATGGAATTTATAATAACGGGTCGTATTTCACCCTGAGTTGATGATGAATTTACTTTCGTATTTTGAAAACTAAAAAACCTTTTCTTGTGTTTGAGAATATGCGAAATGTGTAAACACTTTATTTGTGTTATGTTTTACTTTATATCTTAAAAACCTGTAACTTTTAAAACACTTGTTTAACCTGAAGTAATTAAAAATGTCAGCACTGTTCGCGTGCACTAGGTGTGCCCAGCGCTTCCCATTTGAAGAGCTTTCAGATTCGGATCAGTTGTGCAAGGTAAGGTCGTTTATCCATTTTTCGTACTGGTGATTTGGGTCATTTGAGGAATCACGTGCAAGTCGCCGACAAAACAACTCGCAGACAGCAACTCGCCGACAAGACTCGCCGACAATGGAAGAGTGCATATGCTTCTATTTTATAAAGTATTGCAAATACCAGGGGAAATCTGTGACCTCACATCTTCTCATGAATATTAATAACTAGAGTGTACATGCCGTGAGTTCTGGAGTTTAAAGTATTTGATCTCCGTCTATGCTTCTATTTTATAAAGTATTGCAAGGAAATACCAGGAGAAATCCGTGACCTCATATCTTCTCATGAATATTAATGACTTGGGTGCTATGTCCGTGAGGAATTCCTCCATGAGTTTTATTGGTTTAAAATGTTAAAGTACGCATACCCTCTTATTCAAACGGATAAAATTGTCGGCGAGTTTTGTCGGCGAGTTGCTGTCTGCGAGTTGTTTTGTCGGCGACTTGCTCATATACCCATTTGAGTACTAGGACTCCGTTAAAACAGCGGCAGTTTTACTTTACTGGCACACGGGTGGACACAAAGATAAACGATTTGAAGAACTTTTCAAATATAAGGGGTGTAAACAACAAAATTGCACAAACTAGTGGCATTCTACCAGTAAACGCCCGTGTTTAAGATAATATTTAATGTTTATGTTATATTTGGAGGCTTAGTTTATGTTCTTCTTCAACCAAATTATCAAATGACATTCAAGGCAATTAATGCTTTAAATATGCTGTGGAACATTTCTTTGAAAGTGATGTATTTTGACAATATATCTCTATTATCGGCCGTGTTTACCGCAAACCGGAAATACCAATGAACACCCATTATGTTTGCAAATAGAAGCATATGTCCTTGACCTCTAATAAAGATATATAAGGCGGGCGTTCACTGGTAGGCAGGCGTTCAGATTTGCAACTCGTGACCACGGCATCTTGTGACCAACAACTCGTACCCATAACTCGTATACAAACATTTTATAAGAATAAACATAATTTCTCCTTGAATTTCAAATACGCACTTGTATATGGACTTTCTAACAATATTTTATGTTTAATTAATGGAAATGCTGCTTCAAGTGTGAGTATTTTATGTAGAAACATCTGTTTAGTTACAGATCAAATACTTCAAATTCTCGTACTTCCGTGCGGGTTTCCTAGCCATATTATGAAATAAAATATGCAAATTAGAAAACGTCAGGTCAATGAATTCTGTGGGGGTTTCCTAGAACTGTGATAAAATAAATTATGTAAATTAGAAAAAAAACATGAGGAGATAGAAGTCCGTGGGGTTTCCTGCAATATTTAAAAAAATCTTGGGAACAAATTGTGGGTACGCGTTGTTGGTCATGAGATGCTCGTATACCGGCGTTCACTGGTAGAAAACCACTAAGAAGCAGAATAGACTTAAACAAAGCTTATTATATCCCCAGACGAAAGTCGGGGATATATTGGATTCAGGTCCGTCGCGCCGCCGCCGCCGCCGCCGTAGAAATTTCCTTGTGGACGCGATAACTCAAAAACAAATTAATATTTTTTTTTCAAACTTGGTACACATGTTAAGGGTGCCCAAAGGAAGATCCCTATTTTAAGGTGACCTTAAACTCCCAGTAAAAAAGAACTTATGGCCACCTTAAGGTCAGAAATTGCACTTTTGGCCACTTAGAGCCCTGTAGGTCACAAACTATGATGCTCAGCTGGCTGAAATTTTACCTGACAACACATTAATATGTTCTTAGTACATGTGCCGAAAATCATGACTTTAAGTTGAGGAGAAAATTGTGTTTGAGGCCCATAAATACCCCCACTTAGGGATTTTTTGCTATACTTTACACATATTTTGCCCTATAATTTGGAAGTGATAATTCTGATGAGTCTCAAACTGCGCTAGGTATAACTTTGATATGTAATCCTTGTCTGTAGAAAATTTTAGGGCTGTAGGTTTACCCAAAGGGGTCGACTTAAGGTCTCAAAAGTGCCCACAGAGACCCAATTTATGCACTTTTTGCCACTTTCAAGCACTGTAGCTTTCAAACTATGTCTCTCATCTAAGTTAAATATCATCTGGGAATATATCTATGTGTTTTCTTATATGTGCCCCAACATTTAGGCCTTTAATAGACAGTTAACCTGTGTATCAGGACCATAAACACCCACCCGAGTGACCCTTATAAGACATTTTTCACATCTTTTTCCCTGTAACTTGGAAATGGTAAGTCTGAGAAGTTTCAAACTGTATTAGATATATATTCTGTGTGTAATCTTAGTATGTAACAGATTTTAAGTCTGAAGCTTTAATTTTGAAGGTCAAATTGAGGTCTCTAAAAGGCTCCCAAAGACCCAATATTTGGACTTTTTGCTACTTTTAAGCCCTGTGACTGTCAAACTATGTGACTGATAGAGCTCAAATCCTATCTGAGAAGATATTAGTATGTTATTTTTATATGTGCCAAAAATTAAGGCTTTAAGAAGACATTTAACCTGTGTATGAGGACCATAAATCCCCACCCGAGTGACCATTTTTAGACATTTTTCACATATTTTTCCCTGTAACTTGGAAATGGTAAGTCTAAGAAGTTTCAAACTGTATTAGATGCATATTCTATGTGTAATCTTAGTATGTGACAAATTTTAAGTCTGAAGCTTTAATTTGAAGGCTACATTTAGGTCTCTAGAAGGCCCCATAAAGACCCAGTATTTGGACTTTTTGCCAATTTTAAGGCCTGTGACTGTTAAACTATGTGACTGATAGAGCTGAAATCTCATCTGGGAATACATTATTATGTTCTTTTTACATGTGCCAAAAATCAAGGCTTCAAGTAGACATTTAACCTGTGTATGAGGACCTTAAACACCCACCTGAGTGACCCTTTTAAGACATTTTTCACATATTTTGCTCTGTAACTTGGAAATGGTAAGTCTGAGAAGTTTCAAACTTTATTAGATACATATTCTATGTGTAATCTTAGTATGTAACAAATTTTAAGTCTGAAGCTTTAATTTGAAAGCCACATCGAGATCTCTAAAAGGCCCACAATGACCCAATATTTGGACTTTTTACCACCTTTAAGCCCTGTAACTGTTAAACTATGTGATTGATGGAGCTGAAATCCCATCTGGGAATGCATTATTATGTCCTTTTTACATATGCCGAAAATCAAGGTTTTTAGTAGACATTTAACCTGTGTATGAGGGCCATAGACACTCGCCCAAGTGCCTTTTTTGACATTTTTTCCATATTTTGCCCTGTTATTTGGAAATGCTTAGTGTGACAAGTCTTAAACTGTATTATATATAATTTTTGTTTGTTATGTATGTCCCCCAAAAAGTTTCAGATCTGTAGTTTAATTGCTAAGGTCTCTTTAACAATTGTAAAATGCCCACAGAAACCCAATTTATGGATATTATGCCACTTTAAAGCCCAGTAACTGTCAAACTATGTGGGTTATAGAGCTGAAATCTTTGAATTTTTAAAAGGAAATGCCTGTCTACTTAAATTTTGAATATTAATAATGTTATGGCTATCTTAGTCTTTTAAGAACTTATTTTTGTGTGTTATACCTCTGCTTGCTGAGTTTTTCACTTTTTAAAATGAAACTGGTTAAACATATTCAAGTAGACAAAATGGACACTTTAAGTGAGCTTGAAGTCCCAATATTAATGAAATTATATCCTTATGTAGTAAAACTAGGGGATTTTTAACCCTCAACTAGCCCAGTTTTATTCAACTTGCCTCAGTTAATTTTGGCACAGCTCCTACAGTTATGAACTCATTTCAGTTGATAATCACATACTTAAAATTTTCAATTCTTTTTGTATTTGAGTACCCCTTTTATATAGATTGTTTGTTTACCATTTATGCTCAACCCACATCCCCCACCCGGATTCCCCCCACCCACCTCTGGGACCTCCAGCTATATTGAGTGACACTAAATAAACAAAGGTATTTAATGATATCAGATGAGAAACAAAGAACTCAATGGGGTTGCAGATCTTGTGTAATAGTGAGAGAGGTGTGGAGAAGGGGAGAGGGGTGGGGGTGGGAGGTGGTGGGCTTCATTACATATAACACAAAGGGGAGTCAGAACTGAGATTGTGTCACATATTTAGGTTGCATATATATGGACCACATATATAGGTATAGAGGAAATGAATAACTGAAAACAATTTGCAAATTCTAAAAATAATATAATAAAATAATAATATAAATAATTTTTTTTTAAATAATATTTTATTTGTGAACAAATATAGAAACAGATATGCGCTTTTGGGATTATGAATTTTAGAATGGACATTGAATCATCAATCATTTAAATACTTTGAAGGAAGATTGAAAAATATGATGAGTTGAGTTAAAAATAATATTTTATTTGTCAACAAATATAGAAACAGATATGCTCTTTTGGGATTATTATTTTAGAATGGACATTCAATCATCAATCATTTAAATACTTTGAAAATAGGTTTAGAGTTATCATTGCAGGAAGATTGAAAATATAATTTGAGTTATGTATTCGGCGTCTGGGGATACACCATCTTCCTTGGGGAGATATAAACAGAGTAGATTGATGTGCTGAAGTTCATATAATAATGGGTAATTATGTTTTAAAAAATTCCCGATCAAAACCTGTGGCGTGAGTGATGACCTGTCTGGGGATATGTTGGCGCCGAGTTGGCCCAATCTAGTTAAGACATTTGTTATTACTTTGTTCAATTTATTTATTTATACCACTAAAACGAGCCAAGTTATGAAAACGTTTATCTTTGTGTCCAGTTTATCTTTGTGTCCACCCGTGTACGGGATCTGCCATATTTGATGCAACCAATGTACGATTACCAGACGTTTTGACCCCCGGACGTTTCGACCCGCTTTTTCCCAGACATTTTGACCTACTTTTGAGAAGATATGAGGACAGATATTTCCTCTGGGATTTTCTTGCAATATTTTATAAAATAGAAGCATAAACGAAGATCAAATACTTTAAACTACAGAATATACGACCATGGCATCCAAGTCATTAATATTTATGAGAAGATATGAGGACACAGATTTCCCCTGTAGTTTCCTTGCAATGTTTTATAAAATAGAAGCATAGACGAAGATAAAATACTTTAATCTATAGAACTCATGGCTATAGGCACCTTAATAACATAGGTTGAACTGCCTGATAAAAGTAGGTCGAAAGGTCTGAAAAAAACATGGTCGAAACGTCCAGTGGGTCGAAACATCTTGATACCCAATGTACTGCCTTTTGACAGTATATGAGCAAATCGCCAAGAAGGCAACTCGCAGACATCAACTAGCCTAAAATTGTTAAATAAATTAATGACACTTTATTACCCCATTTTGTGTCATTCTTTTGCTGAGAGGCCTGTTAAGCTGCACACATACTTAAACTTGAGAAGTTTCATCACATTTTTGTAATATAACCTGTTTTAATGAAGGGAAATGGATGATTGCAGATATTTAATACATTTTGGAGCAACTTATGACAATAATTTAGTGTTACAAAAGCTACATGTGTCATTTGTGCAAGTTAATATTCTGTCAGCAAATTGGCTTGTCGGCAACTTGCATGTAATTCCTTTTGACCGGGTACCAGTTACCGTTACTTTGTTACTTCTCTGTAACAACCATATATATCTTTCAGATGCGACTATTTTCTAAGTAATGTCTATTATAAATTTGCCTGGCTACAAATGGCAGCAGGGCAGTACATGTTTTTGATATATTCACGTTTTGATCATTTAGTGGCATACCAGTAACCGCCCATGGTAGAGTAATATTTTAAATTATATTAACAGCTTCATATTTTATTCTTCTACCAACAGCAGGGTTGGCAGTTTTATCCAAGGTCTTTTTTCCCGGTTTTTTTTTGTCAAGGAAAAAATAGGTTTTATCCCTTTTTGGACAAAACTGGATAAAACCCCCCTTTCTTAGCTAAAAATGAATAGGTTTTATCCACTTTTGGACAAACCTGGAAAGAAACTTGCTTAACTTTTAATTAAAAAAAAATAATCAGAATTATTTCAGATTTTTTTAACACTTACTTTGTAACATACAAGAAGAAAGAATTTACTTTATAATTATTTTTAATTTCTGGAAAGCTACACTGTTATAAACTTATTTACTTAGTATGTCCATGCAATGCATTTAAGTACAAACAGTTTTATCCGCTGCCCCGGAAAACATAGGTTTTGTCAAAAAAAAACCCAACCTTGACCAACAGACTGTTAAATGATACACTACAATTAATAACTGAGGTGCATGTTGTTACATTTGTTTCAAAGCTTTATATTTTAATAATTTATCTCTGTTATCGGCAGTTTTTACCACAGACTAGAAATACCAGTGAATGCCCATTTAGTGAATAAATAGAAGAATTTGTCCTTGACCTCCAACAGAGTTATAAGTAAGGCTGCAAGCGAGCTGGGAAATGCACCTCGATTCCTCGTTTGGAAGAACCGACTCGGACTTGGTTAATTGCTTGATTATCGCCCACAAAATAAACGTCATCATATTTTGACATATTATACTTTATAAAACAATTAAAATGCACACAACAGGAAAGAATGTTGATATTTCATAGAATTTTGGAATAAAGAAACATTTATAATCCAAAATACAGGACACTTTAACCATGTTTATATTGAGTGATTTAAGGCGTCTTCGAAATATGTTATATTAAAATGCCGTTTTATAAAAGCATTGTATCACACACATTTAATGTTTGTAAATGCTTTAAAATAAAATATGAAAATGGAAACATATTATATTAGAAAAATATATAACAATATTCATATATTTTAAAGAAAAATCAAATTTTGTAGTTGATTTTACATCTATGTTTAGTTGTTTTCAAAGACCTGGTTCACTTTTCTTGCCTCGAGTATTAAACTGAATCTTTTTGTTTCCAAGTAACCGAAGAAACGTTGCAGCCCTAGTTATCAGTTGGGCGTTAACTGGTAAGCGTACATTTACTTGTAGAACCCCACTAAGCCATAAGCTCCCAGCCTCGTTTTTGGAGGACATTATAAAAATATTTTAGAATGAATATGCTAGTGCTGTAAGTCATCAAGAAATACTCCTGAGTCAATTAACCAATAGATGATGGTAAACTGACGAAAGTTGCACTAGTGTTGGTCAAAGACTTCAGAAGAAATGTATTTTATTAATTAGCCAGTTTTAAAATAAACAAATTTTGTAGTTTGATTTCTGACCCTATCTGATAAAGTACTGAATCTCATGAGAATTAAGCGTCCGGCAAGGGACGCTTGTTTGTGTATGGGAAAAAATCAGGCTCCACCGGCTCCGTGTTTCGTTTTCATTATAACTGTGACCCAAGGGCGGATTCCTTTCAAATTTGGCAGGTGTATGCAATAGGCTTGGAGAATTTTTTGGAATATGCTTCAGTGACATTTCGACCAATCAGAGAGGTCACATGACCAAAACTGTCTTTTTTTGATGGGTAAGCTTGTCCGGGTAACTTGAAAGGGATTTTATCAATTCGCCTGAAACTTGGCAAATACATTCATTGTATTAAAATCTGGAAATCATTAGATGACCAAGTCGAGCCACATTGTTACTGCACTAGAATATGCAGTCACATTGAACCAGATACTTTGAGAATTGTATCCGGTGGATACTATGGATTTCGCTTTGTTACCCCGCGGACGCAGTGTATAGAGAGATTTCACCGTTACCGCTCTAACAAAAAAAAATATTATAAGTAGCTTCAAATTTGCAGGATATATTCATAACCATAAAATCTTGCCTGGGAAACAAGATGGCCACCAAGGGCATTTTTTCAACTTTCTGAAAGGAGTTTTGTTGGCCCTCTAGAGCAAAGGATATTATAGGTAGAGATCTCAAATTCGATATTAGGACAGAGATCTCAAATTCGATATTAGGATATGTTTCTCATTACAAAATCTAGACTGGGAATATTTTTGGCCTCATTTTGAAAAACAAAATGGCCGCCAGAGCGATTGTCAGTCATGAAAAGTGCTTTTATCTCCCTTATTATTGGTCGTAGAGGCTTGGTATGTAAAGCCAACCTATAGGAAATCATGGGCTTGGAATCTTCTGATGTGGTCAGATTTGACCTTGGACCCCTCCTTCATGGTCAAAGGAGGATACCCAAACGTAAAATTGCTTATAACTCACTTATTATTGGTCCTAGAAGTTTGCAATGTGAAACCAACTTATGGAAATCATGGGCTGGGAATCTTTTGATGTTGTCAGATTTGACCTTGGGCCTCTCCTTCAAAGTCAAACGAGGATAGCAAAACTTAAAAAGTGCTTATAACTTGCTTATTATTTACCCTAGAGGTTTGCAATGTGAAACCAATTTGAAGGAAATCATGGATTGGGAATCTTCTGATGTTGTCAGATTTGATCTTGGACCCCTCCTTCAAGGTGAAATGAGGATACCCTGACTTAAAAGTGCTTATAACTCGCTTATTCTTGTTTGAAGAGGTTTGCAATGTGAAACCAACTTTTAGGAAATCATGGGCTGGGAATCTTTTGATCTGGCCAGTTTGACCTTGGGGCCCTGCTTTAAGGTCAAACGAGGATAGCAAAATCTAAAAGTGCTTATAAATTGGTTACTATTGGTCTTAGAGCTTTGAAATGTGAAATCAACCTATGGGAAATCATGGGCTGGGAATCTTCTTGATGTGGTCAGATTTGACTTTGGACCCTCCTTCAAGGTCGAACGAGGATAGCCAAAATGAAAAGTGCTTATAACTCACTTATTCTTGTTCCTAGAGGTTTGCAATGTGACACAAACCTATAGGAAATTATGGGCTAAGAATCTTTTGATGTGGTCAGATTTGACCTTGGGCTCCTCCTTCAAGGTTAAGCGATGGTCAATTGGCTTTAGGGAGTTGTCTTTCTGGTGGATGCAATTTGCATCGGTTCTCCGATACGCTAGGTCTAGTTTAATTTTGGTTTTATTAGACATAGTTACCTTAGATCTACTTTATTTGCGTGTACATGCAATAAAAGTAGAGTAGTCAGCAGAGTAAAGCTCAGGATATTTTAATGACTGTTATCACTATTAATAATAAGTAGAGTTGATTATATATACACTGGGGTCTATAACTGCATGTAACTCGTGTATTGAGTGAACAGCATGGTGAACTTATCATGGAACACAACCATTTAGCGTGTTCAGAAAATGAAAAGGTGGACATGAACATGGATTTTAAGTTCTTTGATTCTAATTAGTGTTTGCAGTGTATTTAGGTTTTGTTTGATTGTTTTAATTTGTCCTTTGTGTACAATAGTGTCATTACTGATACTTCCCCTTTAACATTTTCATGAAATCCAAGAAAATAAGACTACCAGGGTTGGGAACAACTACGTATTTGTATTTATATACACTGAAACTCACGTATTTGTATTTATATTTGTTTATCTTTGTGGTTTTAAAAATCTTCATATTTGTATTTGGTAGTCTACCATTTCCCCAACAAAGAATAAAACTTATCAGTGAAATACATTATATTGACCATAAACAAGTG
The DNA here is from genome assembly GCA_964017235.1 of Sabellastarte sp. h YS-2021. Lineage (NCBI taxonomy): Eukaryota > Metazoa > Annelida > Polychaeta > Sabellida > Sabellidae > Sabellastarte > Sabellastarte sp. h YS-2021. The sequence continues at coordinate 2,236,062 of OZ024927.1, forward strand.
ATTATACAAAACAGAAATTTGCATACTGCAAAATTGATCAACTTTAATAATAGAAGTGGTCAGTGATATAGCCAGAACTTGATGCTGGTAAGTATTTCTGATTATTTTGGATGGATTGGTTTTGATATTCATCATTGCCCATGTACGTTGTCATATTGAAAACTCGTCCATTATGGATGTAGGAAATAGAAAAATACACACAATAAATAGAAATATAAAATTTACAGTTATAAATAGTATTCCTGTTTTTTTACAATGAAAGTTGGAGGATGGAATTGGCAAAAACGTGGAATTATATTGTCACCCAAATCTTGTACCAGTAAAGTAAAAACCAGCCTGAAATAGCACCAAACCCATTTCAACATCAAATAAATCTAACTGGGTTTTGAAATGTCAGTATTTCATACAAAAACTCAGTGCTGGCGTTCTACCAGTGAATGCCAGCCTACCAAAGGATTTGACCCCAACCCTGTTGGGACTCGCCTCCAGATCTGTATGTATGTAATAGTGTTGGGACTGGCCTCCAACTTTCGTGGTTCAATTATTCGTTCATTTTTCCGACTGATTATCAAGTCATAATCGTTGTTTTACCCCATTGTTGGTCATTAGATACTGAAACCTTTCCAGGATGAAGTGTAGGTCAATCTGGTCAGAATAACAGTGTTCCCTGACTTTTACAATCTACTAAAAATACCAACTTCCTGTAAATATGGTTGTAGACTTATAAACAAACTCAAATTTCATGACGAATCTGTCAATTTATTAATGAAAATGCCCTAAGTATTTTTTAAAATATGTGCATATTGAGGTACATTAAGTTAGGAATTACTGAGATTTAAGCTGAATAATCGATTATTACAAAATGCCAGTAACTGACCACAATTGTACACTATCACTGACAGTTAATCGAGCACACATCTAATAGTCCCACCACTAGTATGTAAGTATACTTCAACTAGCCCTTAATTTCATTGGTTCCTTAACTCGTTGGTTTATTGGTTTGAACTAATTTATAAAATTATCAGTATGGCTAGCCTCCCTTGGCAAGATCTACATGTAAGTATGCTTCAGATAGCCTTTTATTTGATAGGTTGATAATATTGATTAGTTAATTAACTGCTATACTAGGTGATAAAATTGTCTATTCTGATTTGGTAAATTACATTCTGATGTGATTGCTAAGAGGAGTAAATTAGCAATTCACATTTCAACATATTCTGACATGATTGCTTATAGTCGTGAATTACCAAATTATCAAATTCTTCGGCACTCATTTAACTTTGCCATACTTCTGTAATTTATGCCATAACAAGGCCACTGCCGCAGCGGTTATCTCCCCCCCTTAGAATAAGTAATAATGGAGAACCAAAGGAGATATAAGGCCTTTGTAGTAAGATATAACCCCACTTGACATTGAAGAAGGGGTCAAAGGTAAAAGTCAGCAATTGGAAAATAGTCTTAGGCCTTGACTTTGTATCAGTTGTTTTCACACTTGGAGCCCCTATTAGCAATGATAAGGGATATATAGGGCCTTTTTAAAAGGATAATCCCATTTAACATGTGATATGACGGCTATTTTGTTTTTGAAAGTAGGCTAAATTACTATCAGGCTAACTTTTCTTGCCATATATATTTTGCGCATATTTGATGAGCTTAGCTACAATATTTCAAGTTTTAGAGCATCTTAATGATTTTTAAATAATTGGCTATGGTGGCCATTTTGTTTTTCAAAATAAGGCCTAAATTTTTCACAGGCAAAACATTTGAAAGCCAGGACTTTTGATGGTCTGTCTTTATATTCTGAAGCCATAGCACCAATAATAAGGGAGAAATAAGGATGTTTTAGTGTGACAACCTTGTTTAACCTTGAAGCAGGGGTCAAAGGTCAAATTCAACACCTGGAAATGATTCCCTGGCCATGACTTCCTACAAGTTGTTTTCACATTCCGAACCTCTTGGAGCAATATTTGGGGAGATACAAGGCCTTTTTAATAGGATAACCTGTTTGACATTAAACATGTGATATGGCGGCCATTTTGTTTTTTGAACTAGGCCAAAATTACTATCAGACTAGCTTTTGTGCAAATTTGATGAAGCTAGCTGGAATATTTCAAGATTTAGAGCACCTTTACGATTTTCAAGCAATTAGCTATGGCAGCCATTTTGTTTTTCAAAATGAGGCTAAAATTTTTCAGAGACTGGTTTTCATAGCCATAAACATTCCCTGCAAATTTGGTGAAGATATCTTTATAAATGATATGCAAAAACGTGACGAACGGACGCGTGTACGGAAGGCGTTTTATAATCTCCCGACCATGGCCTTTGGCCGCAGGTGGGAGATAATAAATGTCCATCTTATACATGTACTCAGTTGTAACTTATGACATGGGACCCCGTTCTATAGCTGTCATTTAATAATACTGGGCTCTTATATAGTGCTTTTTACCCCACAGCCCTTAAGGGCTGTCGGGGTATTGTTTTCACCCATGGTGTCTGGATGGGCAGGCGTGCGGGCGGCGGGAAAAAGTTTGTCCGGGCTGTATCTCAGAAACCGTAAGGTGTAGGAAGTTGGTACTTTATAGGGACATTACTAGGATGTGTAGATGTGCAAAGTCATGGTCTGACCTTGATTTGACCTTTGACCTTGCCGTAGTGACCTTGAGTTTGAAAACTTGTCCGGGCTATATCTCAGAAACCGTAAGGTGTAGGAAGTTGATACTTTGTAGGGACATTGGTTAGGGGGTGTAGGTGTGCAACGTCATGGTCTGACCTTGATTTGACCTTTGACCCTGCTGTACTGACCTTGACCTATAAAATCTTTTCCAGGCTATATCTCGGAAACTGTAAGGTGTAGGAAGTTGATACTTGGTAGGGACATTGGTTAGGGGGTGTAGGTGTGCAACGTCATGGTCTGACCTTGATTTGACCTTTGACCTTGCCGTAGTGACCTTGACCATAAAATCTTGTCTGGACTATATCTCAGAAACCGTAAGGTGTAGGAAGTTGATGCTTGGTAGGGACATTGGTTAGGGGTTGCAGGTGTGCAGCATCATGGTGTGACCTTAAAGTCATAGTAGAATTTATTAAGAATTTTACTTTTATAACTTCCCATTGTAACAGATGGAATTTCATCAAGTGAGCCACAGATTTTGCTCCAACACCACACATAAGCATTCATTGAATGTATTACCACTTCTGTATGCATGGTAATATTCAAAACATCTAAACCATAATTCGGCCATGCAGATGTATATAAAGAGTGTTGTAATGTTTCGTTTACTGATTAATGCTGTCATCTTGTTATTGAATTATCTTGTTTTAATACTTCATCTTTACAGGCATTATCTTTCTCTTAGACATTATTTTCTCTATTTAAACATTGTTTGGACCTTTATATAACTGACAGTGCTCTGAAAGTATCCTGAAGTTTGTACTGATACAGTGCTTCTGTATCTCGTGGTGTTAAAAATACTTCCCTAGGCTGTGGGGTACGGGCATCTCTGATGCTATTTTTCTATTATTAGCTCAAGGCGCTTTACACAGTATTACCCCAGCAAGGATAGCTAGCCGTGGTAACCTTACATATTGCTGCCAAGCAAGGCGCAGAAGCCAGTATCCCTAAAAGTCTGGTACCCATATTTTTCCTGGGTGGAGAGAGGCGGAGTCCAGGTTAACATCTTGCCCAAGGATGTTATCCCACATGAAACAGTCGGCATCAGTGGGGATCGAACCCACAACCCTTGGATTTAAGTCCAATACCCTACCAGCTGAGCCACTCTAATGAACAGGAACCCAACCGATACATTATTGCACTAAAATAAATATCATTTGCTAGTCATGTAAAATATAACGGGCTGATTACTAAATGGAGCCAATTACTGCATTAAGACTGCAATGGAGGCACTATAGGTGCAGTTTTTTCAATTTGCGAAAGTGCTCTTACTACACCAAATGTCATTTAACCGTAGCAAAAACAGATTTGTACGTAGTGGGCTTGTTTTGTGAACACTGATAGGCTGCACTCTACATGAAACACAAGCATGCTGGTGACATCACACACTACACCATTGGAATCCTCTGGAAAACAAAGGCAATTCACAAGACACATAGAAGGGGCTCCATTGGGGAATTTTGGACTTAACATTAAAAATTAACATAAAAACATGCTATTCTAATAACATCACAAAAGATGTCACAGGCACTCTGCTAGAAAACAAGGAATTCTCATGATTTATGTAATTGGCTTCATTAAGGATTTTCTTAGATTTCTAAATTTATCTCTTTTGCATGTATTTCTTTTGATGTTTGATTTTAAAATGGGGATCCTTTTAAGATATTTGTGGAGATGATTTACAGCACATTTGAATTTTGAATTATTTATAAGTGATGAAATACTTTTTTTCACAAAGCCATGTCACATAATTCTAGAATATTTTTTTCTTTACTACAGAGGCCCCTTGTGGGATACATAGTTATCGGTTATCTTCATGTTATATCACAAAAAGAAATCCAAAAAACAAAATTATGTCACACTTAGTAGCAGAAGAACTTCTTTTTAGTCTGCATTGTAATAAAACATCTATTTGCAATGGTAGCCAGCTGTATGCTGGTAAAAGCTCGCATATGGGCAAAATAAATAGAAATCATCTGCTAAATAAAACTGATTATAATGTTTAAGCCATAGAGATCTTATGACCCATAACATTGAAGTTTTTCACCCTTGATATACCATATATGTATTTTAAATTAATCCAGAAATTTTAGGCGCGTTGCGTGTAACCAACCCGTCTATTAGATTGATGTGTCCGATGTCCATCAACATTTTTGTTTCCGGACTCTAACTCAAAAATTCTTTTGCCAATTGAATTCAAACTTGACAGGTAGATGGATCACCATCATAGCTAGGTTAGTTTCGAAATTGGTGTAATTCCGTCAGTTTGTTTGTCTGTTTTTTGTCCGTTTGTCCGTCAACATTTCCATTTCTGGACTCTAACTCAAAAATGCTTTGTCCAATCGAATTCAAACTTGAGAGGGAGATAGATCACCATCATAGCTAAGTTACTTTCGAAATTGGTGTAATTCCGTATGTTCGTTTGTCCACTTATAGCATAGATTACAAGTTTTACATTTCTTAGCACGTCTAACACATTAAACTTAACTGGGTGACCTAACATTTCTTTCCTTGTTTCTAAATTTAATTACAGCAGTCGCTAACCTTATTGCTGCTTGCGCAACCCGCCTTTTGGGGCATCTCTGACCCTCTTGTTATATCGTCTCCCTTAATATTTGCTTTGAAGTTAGACTTTGGTACTGCAAAAATTTGGAAAAAACTTACTCCGGTGCAAGGTGGTAGGAACTTGGAAGTACCCTGATCAGTGAAAATGACAGATTCTAGAGATGCTAAAATAATTGAAATGATTTTTTATTCAAAATTCCCCAGGTCTTTAAAGAGATACAATTGTCTACGTTGTGACAGGCAAACTCAACCATGTCGGGTCATTATTTAAGTTAATATCGTATTTTCTATTAGGCGCACAATAACTAATGGTTTAAAGGTACTATAATTTATCTTAAAATGGCACATTATTTTGTTATGTTTCTAAGTTCTAACTGAATCAGATATCATTTCTCACACTTCTTCAGTCTTTATTCTGTTTTCACACAAAAACTTTGCTAGCACTGATCAACCTTGAATGACAAATGTATATCTTACCAAGATACATTAAGTAAAAAACACTCAACAGATATGTTAGTTATGCTTTATTTTGTTGAATATGTTTCAGGAATGTCGTAATAACTACCCCATTGTCAAATGTACCTACTGCCGCAGTGAATTTCAGCAGAACGAGTAAGACTGTTTTGAAAAAGTATTTAATTTATATTTGATTATAAAAAGTGTAATTTATAAGTATATATTGGCCATATGGTCCAGTGTCCTAGTTATTAGAAACCTATTCCATGTGTCACAAACTACTACAGTTAATAAGGTGAGAGTCCTGATTACTCCTTTGCTAACAGAAAAATATACACTGGTAAGCAGTGGAAGAATGAGTAAATAGCTTAACTCACACTTTTGATTTATCTTCTAAGTTGTACCATGTGAAACCAGTCAGAATTGTACTAGAAATTTGGAGTGATTGCACATTATTTCGTGTAAACTTTGTACATTCCTTCCAGCACTCTCTAGCAACTTTTCTTGATTACGTTTCAAGGTCCTCAGTGGCCTAGTGGTTAGCAAGTTTGGTATCTAATCATAGGCTGTGACCTCTGTGGGTTCGAGTCCCACAAGTGGCAATTCTGAGGACCTGTCCCAATATGACCCTGGCTGTTGAACGGGACGTAAAACCCCAACTTTGACTTTGATTACGTTTCAGGGCTCGTGTGAGGCTTATGATAAATAGTGTGCCCAGAACGCTTTGATTTTGAAGTATCACTTGACAATTGGTAAATTGTCATTATCAAACAAGCCATATGTAGGCATGGATACAACATGCATCTGGTGGTTCATTGTCTGCTGGATACAAATATGCAAAAGTTCTCCAGTGCACTAGGTCTACCTCTGAGACGAGGTGTAGTTGTGAGTGGGTATAAATGGGTACCATATATTATACCAAAGCAAGTACTGCTCAAGTTGGTCATCATGTTTTGCAATGTTGTAAAATCAGATCTGTGGCTATTAGCCCTAATGTTTGGTAATAATGGAAACAGAACATGCATCCCTTGACAGATTGTAAAAACACTTGTGCAAACTGAAGTTATTTCTTTAAAAATTTACAGTACAAATCCAATACTGGTAGTGAATTTGACATTTATTTTTTTAAATTTTTTTCAGGAAGTCTGCTGTCAGTTCCATTTGCAAGAAATGTGCACACAATGTGAAAGCTTATGGGAAGGTATGTCTCGCATCTTCTGTTTCCGCAAAGAGAGTTCTAAGAAATTCTACTCAGGGTCACTGAAATTTTTGTAAACAAATTGGAATTCCAATGATAAAAGTTAGCATTGTTATCGGGGAGTCAATGCGCAAAGGGTTTTGTTGCAAGTAAAGCATTTTGTTTAAACACACAGTTCAGCTATTTTTTTCCATAGCTTCAGCATGGTCAGAAGTTTGTAAGTGAGAAGCTAAGTGATTAATATCTACTTTCACAGTTTTCACCAGTGACCTAATGAGTAAATGGCTTGTATCTTGAAAAGTATTCCAGCTACCAGTGTTTCATTCAAAAAGGTTAATTGCCATTGGGCTTGTAACCTTGGAAAGTTAGACATCCCATGCAAAAGTCTGAAAAAGCCAGTCAGATTTATCCCCTGGTGTCATTTTATAGGTCAGTGTGGAGTTTCTGACTGCTATTTCTATAAAGTAGTTTCAAGCATATGGTCTAGTTATGACTTTATATGGTCTAGTTAATTCCTGTTTTAATTTACATAAGAATGGCTTGTTTTTCAGCCCCGTGCGTGTGAGTACTGTAACATCATTGCAGCATTTATAGGGAATCGATGTCAGCGCTGTGCTAACTCAGAGAAGCGATGGGGTCCTCCCAAAGTCTGTGACCAGTGCAAACAGCAGTGTGCCTTCGAGAGGGGACACGATAGCAGGAGGAAGGTGGGTGATATGTGAGTTATGAGACTAGGGACACAAAGTGGGTAAAAGGTGAGTGATATGTGAGTTGTAAGATTAGAAATGCAAAGCAGGTGAGAGGTGGCCTAGTAATATGTGAGTCGTAAGACTACTTAGACTAGGGACACAAAGCAGGTGAGAAGTGGCCTAGTAATATGTGAGTCGTAAGACTACTTAGACTAGGGACACAAAGCAGGTGAGAGGTGGCCTAGTAATATGTGAGTTGTAAGACTACTTAGACTAGGGACACAAAGCAGGTGAAAGGTGGCCTAGTAATATGTGAGTCGTAAGACTACTTAGACTAGGGATGCAAAGCAGGTGAGAAGTGGCCTAGTAATATGTGAGTCGTAAGACTACTTAGACTAGGGACACAAAGCAGGTGAGAGGTGGCCTAGTAATATGTGAGTCGTAAGACTACTTAGACTAGGGACACAAAGCAGGTGAGAGGTGGCCTAGTAATATGTGAGTCGTAAGACTACTTAGACTAGGGACGCAAAGCAGGTGAGAAGTGGCCTAGTAATATGTGAGTCGTAAGACTACTTAGACTAGGGACACAAAGCAGGTGAGAAGTGGCCTAGTAATATGTGAGTCGTAAGACTACTTAGACTAGGGACACAAAGCAGGTGAGAGGTGGCCTAGTAATATGTGAGTCGTAAGACTACTTAGACTAGGGACACAAAGCAGGTGAGAAGTGGCCTAGTAATAAGTAAGGTGAGAAGTGGTTTGTTTACTGTTTGTCTCTGCAGGTTTAGTGCTAGTATCTGTGTGTACTAGTTGAGAGTTGTAATTTTGCTTCTAATGAGAAGAAAGAATGCTGCATAGAAGACGCACAGAAACTCGCCCAACAACCACCACAAAGAATTGGTGTTGTGGTTGAATGCAAATTTTAGAACTGGTTACCGAATGCAAAAATTCGGCGACAAACTGGATGCATTTGATTTAGTAAATGTCAAGACATATTTTATAAAACAAGACATATTATATCTTATAAAATGGTTAAATACCTACAACAGGAAACAATGTTGATAATTCATGGAATTTTGGAATGAAGACGCATTTATAATGGAAAATACAGGAAAAATTTAACTATTTTTATATTGCGAGATTTGAGGCGTCTTAAAAATTTGGTATATTAAATTGCCGTCTTATACAAACATTGTTGCATTCACATTTAAAGTTTGCAAATGCCTAAAATATAAAAAATGAAAACGCAACCACCTTGTATTAGAAAAATGTATAAATTTATTCATATATTTAAATAAATAATAAAATTTTGTTGTAGATTTTACCTGTATTTTTGGTTGTTTTCGAAGACCCGGTTCGCATTTCTTGACTGGAGTAAGAAAAAAGTTCTGATATATTAACAAAATATTATAAAACGTTGTGAAATATTTATTTAATCCTTGAGAGGCCATGATATGTAAGAAACACAATATAAAAATTTTCAGTTGAAAATAAGTTTCAAAATTGTAGATATTCCCAACTCTTCTTCAAACTTCGAGACCACTTCAAAAACACATCTGCACAAACTAAACAAAAAAGATGCCGTGATGTCAGGTTGTCTAGACAGAAAGAAAGTATGATGCGACACCTAGCAAATACACACTACTTGACCGGTCCTGCCGGTGTTTACACTCTGGAAGGCTTTTTCTGTCGTTTGGTGGGGCCGGTCGAGCTGACGGATATAGCTATTCTCTATTGGTTCTGGTATTAACTTATAAAAATTTAATTTACCTATTAACTTTGCATTTTGTTTCATCAGGTAGAGGGAAAGATTCTCTGCTGGCTCTGCACTATGGCCTACAAGCGTGTTCTGGTGAAAACCATGAAGGCGCGGGAGTTCACACGCTCCGTCACTGACCACTCAGGAAGCAGCGCAAACCTCAGCCAGGACACAGGACAGAAAGTAGAGGACGAGACCCCCTATTCTCCTGGAAGTGGCTACCCCACTGGCGAGGACACGACCCAGGAGGACTCGAATACCCCATACAGTCCCGGCAGTGGATTGGAGATAGAGGAGGGTGAAAAGAGTAGTGCAGGTGAGTAATATGGTGCAAGTATGAACAGTAGTACAGGTGAGTAATGATGTGCAAGTATGAACAGTAATACAGGTGAGTAATGATGTGCAAGTATGAACAGTACAGGTGAGTAATGTGGTACAAGTATGAACAGTAGTACAGGTGAATAATGATGTGCAAGTATGAACAATAATACAGGTGAGTAATGTGGTGCTAGTATGAACAGTACAGGTGAGTAATGTGGTGCAGGTATGAACAGTAGTACAGGTGAGACATATGGTGCAAGTATGAACAGTAGTACAGGTGAGTAATCTGCAAGTATGAACAGTAGCACAGGTGAGTAATGTGGTGCAAGTATGAACAATAGTACAGGTGAGTAATCTAATCTAATGTGGACTTTTATAGCGCTTAATCTCCACCACTGATGGACTCTAAGGCGCATTTGAGCATAAAGCAAGGCAGTTAACATTAATTGAACAATAGTACAGGTGAGTAATGTGGTGCAAGTATGAACAATAGTACAGGTGAGTAATGATGTGCAAGTATGAACAATAGTACAGGTGAGTAATGTGCAGGTATGAACAATAATACAGGTAAGTAATGTGGTACAAGTATGAACAATAGTGCAGGTGAGTAATGTGGTGCAAATATGAACAGTACAGGTGAGTAATGATGTGCAAGTATGAACAGTACAGGTGAGTAATGTGGTGCAAATATGAACAGTAGTACAGGTGAATAATGTGGTGTAAGTATTAACAGTACAGGTGCAGAGATGTTGCCAGACTGCGCAATTGAGAGAATCTCGCAATTTTTGTAAAATCTCACGCAATCTCGAAACTACGGCGGGGTATATTAGACGTATACTACACGCAAATGCAAGGACCCAATGTGTGAAGAAAATACTTTAAGCTTACACTACCTTAACATACACTTGCTGTATTATCGATCGATAACACGAAGAGTTGTCAATGCACATGCATGAACTCAACTGTAAGGAATTTTTCTATTGGTCGAGACGTAACCCCTGTGTTTTCTAATTCTCGTCCAATCAGAATCAAGGACACAGACGTCTTCGGTAGCAGACAAAAATATTGTGGTTATATGATAGGCGTTTAAAGGATGAATATGAATGGAAACGAAATTAAAATAAATTGGAAGAGACGTTTAGGTAATACATCCATTAGTGATTTCTTCAAACCCAAGGTGTGCAACACAGATGGAAACAATAATGCTAGCAGTTCAGTAATCAGTAAGGACTCTGAATAGAGTAAAGGCAATGACAGTACCAATGCACTCTGCCTCCAGTTGTCTGTTTCCACAACTCCAGTTATCCAGACTTCTGCATCTGTTTCCACAACTCAAGATATCCAATATGCATTATATTATGTGAGTTTTAGTTTCTGTCAGATAACAATGTATGACACAATTAGGTCGTAATATGTACTAAAGTTTGATAATCTCTGGAAATATTTTCAACGAGGATTGGATCCCCCTTTTTATTTTTGAAATCCCCCCTTTTTTTAGACCAAGGGGGGGAATCCCCCCCGCCCCCTTTCATCAAAAGGTGGCAACATCTCTGCGGGTGAGTAATGTGGTGAAAATATGAACAGTAGTGTGGATGAGTAATGTTGTGCAGGTATGAACAGTTATGCTGGTGAGTAAATTGATGAAGCCGAGAAAAGTTAGTGCAGGTGAGAAGTGATGTGTTCAGGTAGAAGAGACCACTGCTCTCCTCACTTCCTCACTGAGTCAGTTTGAGTTATTTCTTTGGCTGTGTCTGATCATCTGATGTCACCTTGTGTTCTTGCAGCGAACACTCCGAGTGCAAAGAGTGATCACATGACTCCGGGCAGTAGCAGCCAGACATCCTGGACCAAAGACAGCAAGGACTTCACCCGCACACTGGCCTTCAAGCACAAATTGGGGGAGGATGACAAGTGAGTAATGTTAGGAAAAGGTCTGAAGAGTTAGAACCAATTAATAGGTAATTCCTAGCATTTGATAATCGATGATAATCATTTTTGTAGTTCTCACAGAACTCCGGTATTTGCCTGTTCAACAATGGTCAGTGTTGAAAGCAGCTACAGTTGTAGTGTTATAGTTCCTTCAGAGTTGTTATCCTCACTATTTTAGAGCTTTTTTGAGTCCCAGGAAAAGCTTTTATAATATTAGGAGTAGTCAGACGGAGGGTGAAGTTCTTGAGGTGCCACAGTTGATTCCATCTGTTCATAAGTCAGCTAAGCAATTTGGCTTTAGTTTTGCCTATGATGATCCAGGTATGGAATGAGTTGCAGGATGACATCCACTCTGCCATATCTCCTTTATCATTTAGGAACAAACTGAAAGCTTTTCTCTTTACAAAAGCCTTCCCGTCCCAGGTTTATCGTATTTTTGCAACAATATCTAGGTGTGGACTGCCCCCACCCACCCCTCCCCCTCTTTTTACATTTCTGGACTATGTTTTTCTTTTAAGCGTCCCGCAAGTGACGCTTGTTTGTGTATGGGAGGATATCTGGCTCCACCAGCTCTGCATTTTCTTTTCCTCATAACTCTGTCACCGTTGGGCGGATTCTTTTTAAATTTTGCAGGTGTATGCAGTAGCCTTGGGGAATTCTTTTGAATATGCTGCAGTGACATTTCGACCAATCAGAGAGGTCACATGACCAAAAATGTCTTTTTTCGATGGGTCAGCTTGTCCGGGTGATAACTAGAAAGGGATTTTATCAATTCACCTGAAACTTGGCAAATACATTCATTCTATTAACATCTGGAAATCATTCGATTTTGGCTTTGATTGGTTAAGAAATGGCCGAGTAATTAATGATTAATTAATCATTACGAATTTTCCAAATAAGGAAAACACAAAATGCTTATATCTTGAAAACCGTGCTAGATAGAGCGATTTCGACGAAATTTTTGACCCACAGGGTATCTCTGCAGAGTAGCGATGCCAATTTTCAAAAAATTAATTTTTTCGCCAAATATGGCGGCCATATTGAATTTTCGAATTTTGTCTGAAAAGGAAGAAATGATTACATTTTGGGAGTGAAAAATTTCAAAGAAATCTTGTATTTTTTGATGAAATTTTTAGGATAGCTTTAGGATACCCTGTGGGGGTATCTCTGCAGAGAAGCTATCCTAATTTTCAAAAAACTTTTGTCTTGCCAAAAATGGCAGCCATTTTGAGTTTTCGAATTTTTTGCAAAAATTGCAAAACACAAAAGTGCTTTATATCTTAAAAACCGTGCTAGATAGAGCAATTTCGATAATTTTTTTACCCTCAGGGTATCGCTGCAGAGTAACTATCCCAATTTTCAAAACAAAAAATTCTTGCTAAAAATGGCAGCAATTTTGAATTTTCAAATTTTTTTGCAAAAATTGCAAAACACAAAAATGCTTATATCTCGAAAACTGTACTAGATAGAGCGATTTCAACGAAATTTTTGACCCAGAGGGTATCTCTGCAGAGTCGCCATGCCAGTTTTTAAAAAAAAAAATTTCGCCAAATATGGCGGCCATTTTGAATTTTCGAATTTTTTACAAAAATTGCAAAACACAAAAATGTTTATATCTTGAAAACCGTGCTAGATAGAAAAGACTACGCAGACTTTGGTTGCCACAACAGTATCAGGCTAGAAGCAGAGCATTTTCTTAATACTTTAGCACTCACCTTTGTATCCTTTTCGGGACACTTTGATTTGCTGTGCAAAAACATTATCTTTTTTTTGCAAACAGTCCTCTAGTTTTGTTACTTCTCTCTTGGTTGTTGTGTGTTAGACTCTGTCGTTTGGTGGAGATAAGGTCATGTAAAAAGTCATATTAGATTTAGAATGTAGCTTCAGCATTTTAAGCAACCAATCATGCTTAATTTATATATTTGGGTTTTAATGTCGCTTTCAACACTATAGATCATGCTATAACGAGTAGTTTTATGGGCAAAAGAAACCAGTACATACAGTCCAGATTTTGTACTGTAAACTGCCGACCATTGGAAAGCAGCTACTCACTTTGCCACATAGTGTCCGGGGTTTGAACCACAGACCTGAGAACAGGGAGGTGAGTGTGTTATCACTGCACCCCTGTAGCCCCTCCAATCATGCTTAAAAAATATTATTCCAACCAGTTTTGTTCAACGTCACTATACTACTGGTTTTTATTTATTTTTGTAAACTTTACATCAAACTGTAAATCTTTCCACCTAACTTACAAATGAGGTTTTCCAATAATGTTGGCTTCACAGTGCCCTGTGTATGAACATTTTATGGTAAAGTATTTGCCGAATATTCTGTACACACATTTTACTGTAAATAATTTGTTGAATATTCTATTAAATTTTTATTATCTTGAGAAAAATATTCCATGAATTTCTTGAACTGTCACAGTAAATAGCAAAGTAACGCAGTGAGATCTATGTTATTGATGTAAGGTCTCTGTACTTGATTGTTTGCCAAGGTTGATATTCTGCACTTACGTGTGTATGAACCAGTGAAACTTAACCTGAACTTAGGTTGAACTCGGTGTATAATGTTAATGGGGCTCTTCCATTTCTGCGATATATCGTAAAATTTTGGGAATCAGGAAATGAATCTTTTCAATCAGAATGATCTTAAAGGCATTGTAAAGACATCCAGAACAGAAAATACCGAGCTTCCAGATAGGTTTACGATTTCAGCACTCAAGAGTCCATCAGGAACAGTTTATGAGAATGTCAAGCCATTTGAAATCACAAACCTTTCCAGATCCTTATCAGATTTATGACATCTTAAATCATTCATGTCGTCATCTTTTTAATCTCATAGGGATCTTAAACCCATCTTACAGTGGTACAGCAATCTTTTCCATCTTATAGCGATCTTATAGTCCATTGTAAACCAGTTCATACCGGTTGGATGGATCAGGAAACTATTGCAAACCTATCGAAGATTTTCAGAGCCAATGACAATGCCAATCAGGAAGCTATCGGGGAAAATATCTTGTACATCGGGATAACATTGTAAACCCATTTTAAACCTATTGTAAACTATACCTTGAATCCTGCATTTTCACAATTGGGAGCATGGTTTATAAAATATCACAGAAATAGAACAGGTCTATAAAGATCTGAAAACATACAGAAATCTCAGTTGTTACCAATAGAAGTACCAAACAAACATGGCAGATGATGTAAACAAATATTATGAAAATAAATGTTCAATATCTGTGAAAAAAAGGAAAATTAAGTAACTTTTAAATTGTATTTTCAATTCATTATCGATTCTTAACACAAGTATTGATTTTGTGCAATCTTTGTACATCCTTCAAAAGATGTAGAGTCCATTTTGTGTTGAATTGTTGGGACCACTCCAAGTGAGTGAATTGATTAAACACAAACACTGTGTAGATTTCTGGCTTTCTGTGGATCTAATTGAAATATCTGGACAATAATGTAGTCTTTACCTAGTACTGAATGTGGTTCTGCTCTGTATGTTAGAGCCGCGTGTAGGTTGTGTATTATTACTCACATGACATGCACTAAACACTGTACATTTTGTGTAGTGTTTGTACATTTTCTTGCTGTTTCCATGGGTCATGTTGTGATCTAGTATTTGTAAGCGTTCTGTGTTTGACAGGTTGGAGTTGAAAAAACCCAAGTTGGAGAAGTCTGCAGCCAATCATGCTAATGGTTTGGCCAAAAGGTGAGACAGAGGCTGCTGGAGGTAGCAACATGTGTAAATAGTATCTTCTCAAATGGTAGTTGTAGTTAGTGTAGATGTTGAGTGTCTGGAACAACCAGCCTCAGCTCAAGAACGGAGGTGTAGCTGGACTTAATAGTCTTGTAATTTTCAACTATTTATTGTATGGGCTGTTGGACATTGTAAAATATATCTTGAGTTTACAGCATACATGTACCTCCGGAGGTGATTGCTTTTTTGGTGCTTGTCCTGATACAGTCCACTCCGTTTCATTGCAGTGACTCTGATTTAAGTAACACTGATTCAGGTTTTTATGAGACATGTAAGAGATTTAATCACTTGGCTTTCACGGTGGAGATCACGGGTTCAAATCCATCCAGCTCACACGTGTAATACTTGATTCAACTTTGAGTATATCTGTGAGTAAGTTTGTAACACTTTTGGTCTCTTTACACTGACATACTACTGTTTGTATTTTCAGTGCATCCATGAGTGACTTTGGTAACACTGACAATATTGTAATGCTGACTCAAATGAAAGAGACGATCGAATCTCTCAAAAAACAGCTGGCAGGAAAAGATGCCCAAATTCTGGAGCGGGACAAGCGGGTGAGTGACAGTTTACTGAGATTACCCGCTGTACATATCTGATTAGATGAGTGACAGTTTACCAGAACTGAGATTACCTGCAGTAAATATCTGATTAGATAAGCGACAGTTTACTGAGATTACCTGCTGTACATATCTGATTAGATGAGGGACAGTTTACTGAGATTACCTGCTGTACATATCTGATTAGATGAGGGACAGTTTACCAGTACTGAGATTACCTGCTGTACATATCTGATTGGATAATTGACGGTTTACCAGAACTGAGATTACCTGCAGTACATATCTGATTAGATAAGTGACAGTTTACTGAGATTACCTGCTGTACATATCTGATTAGATGAGGGACAGTTTACTGAGATTACCTGCTGTACATATCTGATTAGATGAGGGACAGTTTACCAGTACTGAGATTACCTGCTGTACATATCTGATTGGATAATTGACAGTTTACCAGAACTGAGATTACCTGCAGTACATATCTGATTAGATAAGTGACAGTTTACCAGTACTGAGATTACCTGCTGTACATATCTGATAAGACGAGTGACAGGTTACCAGTACTGAGATTACCTGCTGTACATATCTGATAAGACGAGTGACAGTTTAATAGTACTAAGAATGAAAGGAAGCGTGAGCCTCAGAGTTCGTGCTTAGAAATGCAAATTAGTGTAATACAAAAGATGAATTGGATTTAATGGTTATTTAGAGATGACGTTTGTATTGACTGTAATAGATTGACAAATACAAGGCAATATTGTGATCATTTAGTGTAAACAATGTCTTCCTTGGACTGCATGCTAATCTGTCCAGTTTGTATTTGGTGTTAATCTTAAATAGTTTAACACAATACAGAAGCTTGTTATTAAGAGTTTACTGGAACCGTATTTTTTCACTATTTCACAGCTGACGGAACTGAAAGCCAAAAACTTTGAGGCAGAAAAGAAAATGCGCGAGAAAATGGAACAAATGCAGAAAAATCATCAGGCAGATCTGAGCAGGTTACAGGTAAGTTCATTTGGTAAGTCGGATCTTAGTGGTAAGAGTTAAAGAAGATAAAATGTATAAACAAAACAGTTTATGAGAGTACTATTGACATGCATCAGAATTTCAGTAATGGATGAGCCATTTTCTATTTTCATAATTACCTCCTTGGCAATGTTTTCGTCTGGGTTTGTTTGTGAGTTTGTTTGTGAACAAGATAACTCAAAAACTTGGACGGATTTTGATGAAATTTTCAGGATATGTCTGAAAAGGTAAAAGGAAGAAATGATTCAATGTTGGGAGTGATTCGGATCACTATCTGGATCTTCTGTAATTTTTAAAGAGAGATAAGATTTTGATAAAATTTTCAGGATATGTGCTCCCTTGGCGGAGGTCTGTGCTCTCCGAGTGGTCTTGTTATTCATGGAATTATGATTAGAAAGGTTTACTTGATATCACCAGAGACTTCAGTGCTTGACAAGTTGGCGACTTTCTTCCATATAGGCATGACAGTACGCTGCAGGAACCAACAGATTGTCCCGATGTGACCTTATTGTTAAGAGGGTGTAAGAGCTTACCTCTCATGTCACCAGAACGTCAATATTTACAGGCATCTGCATCATCTTCTGTTTTGTTTTCAGAGCAAAAACAGGGAGCTGCAGAAGCAGGTGCAGTCACTGAGTAAACCCGCCAAGAAGTCCTGATCCTCACAGCGAGGGGGGGTGGGGGGTAGGCAATGGGTGTACATAGTGTAGATAGTGTGTCAGAGGTGCATTTAGAGAGACCACACTCCTACCAGGTCAAATACACAGGGTCACAGAGTACATATTGAGGCGACAGTCTGTTTTACTGGGGAGTGTTTTAGAGAACACTTTCACACTTCAGGCAGCGAGACAGGATTCTGTTAACATCTCGTGTAACTGACTCATCTGGTGTATGAATACAAGGACTTGTATTCTGTCTCTGTAAGGTGTTGCATTGTATGTCATTTTTATACACTGGTTGTCACTCTAGCAAGTATGTTTCACTATAGTTGTGAAATGAGAAGAATTTTCAATATTTATTATCTATTTGAATTACTATATTTTTACATAGCTGTCATGCACACTATTTTGATTGTTATTGAATTAGTTCAACCAGAATTATGGTTTTAAGTTCACTGTATCTTATTCATTTTATTTCAGCACTTTGCAACAGCAAAAAAAGTTTTGAATTGCATCCAATGTTTTCACCCTACAAGTGATGTTGAATTGCTGTACTTTTATCTGTGTACAATTTGAGTTAAATGAATGGCTCTCCATGCTGTACTTTTATCTGTGTACAATTTGAGTTAAATGAATGGCTCTCCATGCTGTACTTTTATCTGTGTACAATTTGAGTTAAATGAATGGCTCTCCACAAAGTCTTTGAAATGTGTTCTTCATTGTGTGGAACTGTGTGTGTGAGAGGGAACAGTGAGACATATAACACAGGTGGTCACACTGCCTGCCATCACACAGTCTGTGTATGGGACTGACCAGACTGTCTCCAGGTGTCAGGCACTCTGTGTGGGACTCAAGAGACTGTCTCCAGGTGTCAGGCACTCTGTGTATGGGACTGATAAGACTGTCTCCAGGTGTCAGGCACTCTGTGTATGGGACTGACAAGACTGTCTCCAGGTGTCAGGCACTCTGTGTATGGGACTGACCAGACTGTCTCCAGGTGTCAGGCACTCTGTGTATGGGACTGACCAGACTGTCTCCAGGTGTCAGGCACTCTGTGTATGGGACTGACCAGACTGTCTCCAGGTGTCAGGCACTCTGTGTGGGACTCTAGAGACTGTCTCCAGGTGTCAGGCACTCTGTGTATGGGACTGACCAGACTGTCTCCAGGTGTCAGGCACTCTGTGTGGGACTCAAGAGACTGTCTCCAGGTGTCAGGCACTCTGTGTATGGGACTGACAAGACTGTCTCCAGGTGTCAGGCACTCTGTGTATGGGACTGACAAGACTGTCTCCAGGTGTCAGGCACTCTGTGTATGGGACTGACAAGACTGTCTCCAGGTGTCAGGCACTCTGTGTATGGGACTGACAAGACTGTCTCTAGGTGTCAGGCACTCCGTCAGCAGTCTAATACAACCAGAGTTCACACTCACTCTCTGCCATCCCACACGCTGTAAATGTGTATTGGACTGACAATACTGTGTCGATGTCTCCAGGTGTCAGGCACTCTGTCAGCAGTCAGCTACAACCAGAGTTCACACTCCCTGAAGTGCCTCGGCAAATATTGTGTGAATGTTGGCGAGTTTGGGAGGACAGGGTAACCCGGTGCCATACAATCAGTCCCTGTTTGTACAGAAACCAGCAGTCCTGTCTGATGTATTACCAACATACAGTACATTGTGTAAATGTATCTGTCTCACCATGTCCTCTGACTTGAATGGTTCATCTCTATGCTGTCCAAGCACAGATTTCACTGTACCTGACTTTATTGATGTCAGCTACCTGGTTGTGTCAAAACTCACATTAACTTTGGTCTTATAATTTTAAAATGACATTATCAGTGCAAACAAATATTGTGTATTTTAGGCAAATATTGACATCCACAGAGAACTTGTCTAAAAGTTTTAGATTTCAATTGTACTGGTTAGTTCGTAAGTTATGTGATCTGTTCATTCTGGAGTCTTAAATACTAGATTTAAAAGAACAGCATGATGATGTGAGGTGTTTTGTGTACACGAGGGGATTGTGTAAAGCAACCTGTCCAGAGGACTGCTCTCTGCCACTCGTGGGTTTCTCTCGATGTACAGAGACTGAAGTACATAGAAACTGATCAGAAGAGTTGCATTAAAAACTATCCCAAGTTCTTACAATAGTTTGAACCGATTTTTAACTTAATGATGTTTCTACATGGATGTAAATAAGATTTTATGATTGTAGGAATTTTACAAATAAACTTTGTATAAGCTGGTCATAGTTATGTTGTTCCTGACACTTGGGTACATGGTTCAGACACTTCTCCTATCAGTGGTACAGAATGGTGACATTTTTACCAACACATTTCTTCACCGTCTTATTTGTCTTACAAATCTGAAAAGCCAGTGAGTACACTGTAATGTGTTGTGGTTTCAGTAAAACAAAAAACATTCTCATGCACTTTCATATGTTCCATAATTAAGCGGCCCGTCAGGGGCGCTTATTTGTTTTCACGTAAGTTCGACTGATCGCCACCGCAGGATTATGGTCTCCCTTAAATAACTTCTTGGACTTTCAAATTTTTCTTGCCTTCTTATCTTTCGTTTAAAACTATACGGGCGGGAAAAATTTTGGATACTTTGCGGACAACTTAAGCTTTACTTAAGGTAACCTTAAGCATTTTTCAAAAAACACCCCGTCATCGCATTTCGGAAAAAAACACACACCTGTGCTATAAAATTTATCAGGTACATTCTAGACCTAAACCCACAGGTCGGAAAGGATTTTCTGATCAATCGGACCATAGATGCCTGAATGGGAGGAGTTTTATTTTCGTAAATTTTTTTTAAATGGGTACTTGATCTGTATCTCAAAAATGATCAGGATTTTGGCGTTTTATTGCGTTAATACATCCTATCCAATGGACAATTGCTTTACCGGTCGGCGCGACCGGTCCCGCCAAACGACAGAAAAAGTCATTCTGTATAAAATACCGGCAGGCCCGGTCAGAGTGTACATTCGCCAGGTGTCGCCTCGTGCATACTTCCTGTCTAGTCAGAATGACGTCATCGCGTCTTTTTTCGTTTGGCGCACGAGTGTACGGACGTGTTTTTCTACTGTGATTGGAACGTTTGAAGTTTTAAAGACAACCTTTTTTATTGAACTTTATTTGAAGTTATATATACTTAATCTTCTTCTGGAGTGTTATGGCGTCCCCTGGACAGAGAAGAGGGACTTGTGGCCACGCTATGGCTTTATTCGACACACACACGAAGTGTGCACGTTGTCGTGACAAGGGTGTGGGCCAAGATGATTGTGTATTAAAGAAGGACTGCTCTATTTGCAATAACCTTACAGCTGAACAGAAGCTACAGTTGGCCACCCCCACTTATAAAGCAAGAAAAGAGAAAGAACTTCAGAAGAAAGCTACCTCTCCCTCCCTAGTTGACCCGTCTACTGTTACTGTGGTAGGGAAGGTTGATAGTGACAAGGGTGATTCAGGTGATCGAGGCGAAACCCCTAAGAAGAAAAAGACCTCTCACAAATCCCCAAAGAAGACTTCCAAGCCTCCAAAAGCCCCAGATTTCCAGTCTGACCTGAAGAATTTGGATGAAAAATGGTCAGAACGCTTTACGCGTCTGGAGGCTCTCTTCTTATCCAAGACCTTTCAGCTCCCGGTGGAACCGGTTCAGAGCTCCAACGTGGTGGTATCTGAGAAGCCGTTTATCCCACCAGTTGAACATTCTACTCATCAGAGTCCTGCTACCGGTGTGTCCGGTAAGAAGAAGAAGTCAGCCACCCAGCCTGTTGAGGCCCCCGGTGCGAAGAAATTAGCCACCCAGCCTGTTGAGGCTCCCGGTGCTGGGGTAGATCTTCAACTCACCGACCAGGCTGCTTTTTCATCCGTTGGTGCTTCTACTAGTGGTCGACCCGAGGTTCAGCCCCCAGGTCCCACTACCCAGCCCCCCACTACTGATCAACCGGAAGAAGTTACTTCAGAGGAAGATCAGTTCAGTGATCAGCCAGAACTTAGTTTCGATGAGGGTGAACTGTCTGAGGTTCTGTCAGTAGGTCAGGATCGCGAAGAGCTTACAGAGACTGACCAGGAACTAAGCACTGAACAGACTTACAGGGAAACCCTTCGCGGAGTGAGATCTTTTATGGGTTGGGAGCAAGTGCCGGAATTCGATTCCTCTTCCTCTGCTCAAGATGACAACCCCTTTGCCGGTACCAAACCTCATCTTCCGGGTAAAGTGTCCATGAAGGTTCCGGTAGACGATTGGTTGTGCCGGAAGTTCGAGAAATTGAACATTACTATACAGGAAGGATACCCCTCCAGAGCTTCTGAGACTTCCGGTTTGGTCAAGGACCAGTTTGTCAAACCACCAAGAACTCTTAAATGGTACGACATGCATACTGAGAAGAAGGAATTCTCCAGATCTAAAGTCACTTCCTGGACCAACCAACCGGCACGTCTCAACAGCAGTTTCCCACGTATTGCTAACCGGTCACTCCCTTCAGCACCAGCTTCCAGGCCTGTTACACAAGACACTTTAAGAAAGTGGGAGAGAGCAGCCAGAGATCAAACGTACATGTGTAATCAGGCTGCTGCCTTTTCCCGGTGCCTCACCAAAGTACAGGACTCTATGGCTTCTCAACTTAAAATTTTACAGAATGACAAGGGCAAGGGAAAGGCTACCGGAAAATCCCATCAGGCTATCGAAGAACTAGACTTTCTGGTAACTTTTAACAAAAGCATCTCCCAAGCAATGGCCAGGACGATGCAAGACCTATCTGAAGGTGTCTTCATCAATGTAGCCAATCTCACCCTCACAAGAAGGGACAGTTATCTGGACTATCTTAAAGCAGGCATCAAACAGGACACCTTGAACGCTCTGAGATCTGCCCCTTTGCACATGAGTGCCTTATTCCCGGATCACCTCATCAGCAAAGCTGAAGAAGAAATAAGGCACCATGAAGAAAAACGTACAACCGGCTCCTCACATAAGGGTCCACATCGTTTCCACCCTTACCAAGCCACTAAACAGCAACAGCCGGAACAAGAACGCAAGCCTGGTCTACCTGCATGGAAACAACTGGGCAGAAGGCGGGGACAAAGATCTCACCGGGGTCGTACTGCTTTTGTCCAGCGACCGGCCAAGACACAGAAGCAGTATAAATGACAATTACTGTGCTCATTATGTGACAGGAAATTTGATTCCTGTAAATGTAACCGGTCAGAAGATCCCTCATGTTGCAAGTGTGGTGAAAAGTTTGAACGGTGTACCAGTGACCGGAGTAGACTGTTATGTGGACAAAAATGTAAAGACAGGAACTCATTTGACTGTATTATCTCATGTTGTTTCTCATGTACCTTTTGCAGGAGGGTTGCCGCAAAAGAAAGGCGTAATGCCCGAACATCAAGAGTCAATAAAATCTGTGAAAGGTGTTTCTTGTGTCGGTCAATTGAGTTCTGTTCAAGTTGTCACAAATGCCCCACTTGCTGTAACAAATCCTCCTGTAGGGTCAAGATTGCACGAGTTTTGGAAAAAATGGGCAGCACTAGGCGTCAGCCCCAAGGTTATATCAGTCCTGAGGGAAGGATATATCCTACCCTTCCGGTCCAGACCTCACCTGACCAGAAAACCCACAGTAACAAGCTGCTATGTAGATCCTCACAGGAACAGCTACCTGTTGGAGGCATTGCATCAGCTGTTAGACAAAAAGGCTGTAGAAGTGGTTCAAAATCCTCAGTCCCTGGGTTTTTACAACCGGTTATTCCTGGTCCCCAAACCCAACAACCGGTGGCGACCCGTCTTGGATCTGAGCAGACTAAACAACTATTTGAAAACACAGTCGTTCAAAATGGAGACACCGGAGACAATACGAACCTCCCTCCAGACAGGGGAGTGGGTGACTTCCATAGATTTCAAAGACGCATACTTCCACATCCCTATAAACAGCCAGTCCAGGAAGTATATGCGTTTTCACATTCAAGACAAAACATACCAATTCAAGGCTCTACCCTTTGGCCTGTCGACAGCCCCCATGGAATTCACTGTGGTAGCCAAAGAGGTGAAATGGCTTGCAATGAAAGAAGGTATAAGGATCCACCAGTACCTAGACGACTGGTTGGTCAGAGCCACCTCCCACCGGGTTTGTCTTCAACAGACCAAAAATCTGGTCTTACTCTGCAGGGAATTGGGGTGGCTGGTAAACGAGGACAAATCAGAGCTGGAACCCAAACAAATTTTCAATTTCGTAGGTTACCAGTTCGACTTGAGGGAAGGCAGGGTCAGACCCACCACAGAACGTTGGCAGACCCTGCAAAGCAAAGTATTGGAGATCTTAACAAAACCAGTCTGTCCGGTCCGGAAACTAATGTCCCTGATCGGTCTGTTAACTGCCACAGAGAAACAAGTACATTTAGGCAGACTGCGCATGAGACCCATACAGTGGCATCTCAAGAACAATTGGAGGGTACCAGAATCCCTGGAGAAGATAATCCCCATTCCAAAGTCACTCCACCCACACCTGAAATGGTGGCTGGAGGAAGACAATGTGGTTACAGGGCAACCCTTACATCCACTAGAACATGCTCTGCAAATTTTTACAGACGCATCAAAAGAAGGGTGGGGCGCACACTTAAACGAGCATATGGCAAGGGGAAGCTGGTCACTCCCGGAAAGCAAGTTGCACATAAACTATCTAGAGTTAAAGGCAGTTCTTCTGGCACTACAAGAGTTCCAAGCTCTCTGTGTGAACAAAGTAGTTCTCATAGCTACCGACAATACCACTGTGGTAGCTTACATAAACAAAGAAGGGGGAATGAAGTCAGGCCCCCTGTGTGCCTTACTTTGGAGGATCCTCACTTGGTGCACAAGAAATCAGGTGACCCTCAAAGCTCGACATATTCCAGGCCGTCTCAATGTGATAGCCGACAAGTTATCCAGACTGGGTCAGACCATCCAAACAGAATGGTCCCTCAATCCGGAGATTTTTCAAGCAATATGCTCAAGGTGGCACACCCCTCAAGTGGACCTGTTTGCCACAAGGTTCAACAACAAGCTCCCTCAGTTTGCCTCACCGGTTCCAGACCCCCAGGCCTGGGCAGTGGATGCTCTCAGCCTGTCTTGGGAGGGACTGGACCCGTACGCCTTCCCACCAGCGGCCATCTTGGGCAAAGTGGTGGAGAAGTTACAGGACTACCCCTGCAACAGAATAATTCTGATTGCTCCGGGGTGGCCCAACATGCCCTGGTTTTGGGACCTGGTGGCAATGTCAAGCCAGATCCCACTGTGTCTGCCCAGCATACCAGACCTAGTGTCTCAACCATTCAACCAGGTCCTTCACAGGAACCTGTCGAACCTGAATCTGCATGCCTGGCTCCTAGAGCCTCAGCAATCAAGCAGCAAGGCTTCTCTGAGGCAGTGGCAGCACGAATTGAGGCTCCTCAAAGAAGATCAACCAGATCTGTCTATGAGGCAAAGTGGACCATTTTTACAAAGTGGTGCCTCAGTAATCAGGTGGACTTCAGGGCACCACCTCTGAAAGCCGTTGCTGACTTCCTCCTTCATTTATTTCAGGACAGGCAGTTACAGCCAGGTACTATTGATGGCTACAGATCAGCCATTGCTGACAAACTGGGCAACGCCACCATTAATGTCAGCAAAGATGAGAACCTTACTCGTCTCCTGGATAGTTTCCATAGAGACAGACCCAAGGGCCGGAGGGGCATCCCCTCTTGGAACCTTTCACTGGTACTAAACCAGCTGACTAAGGCGCCCTTCGAACCCCTTAAGGAGGCCTCCTTGAAACACCTAACCCTCAAGACAGTCTTCTTGATGGCCTTAGGTTCTGGCAAACGCAGGAGTGAGATCCACGCTTGGCTTCATAAGAACATCAGACACCAATCAGACTGGTCTAAGGTGTCTTTTTATCCCTCACCCAGCTTTCTCTCCAAGAACCAGCTGGCCAAAGAGGGTCCAGACAGTGTGGCCCCGGTGGTTATTCCAGCCCTGGCCCACACGCTAGATAAATCACTCAAGGGTGACAGGTCACTGTGTCCAGTTAGAGCACTACGTTATTATCTGGACAGGACCTCTGACCTCAGGCGAAATAAGGAGTTGGTCTTTGTCTCCTTCAAAAAAGGCTTTGACAAGGATATCTCCTCTGCCACAGTCTCCTCATGGATCAAACAAACAGTCATCCTATGTTATGAGCTCTCCGACCAGCAGGCCCTTACTTTGCATCAAGTCAAAGCCCATGATGTAAGGGCCTTTGCTGCCTCTAAGGCCTTCCAAGCTGGAATTTCCTTAGAACAAATCCTATCGGCCTGCCACTGGAAATCCCACAATACCTTCACACAATTCTATCTGAAGGATGTGGCTTGGGCTGATTCAGAGCTTTTCCACCTAGGGCCGGTCGTGGCTGCCCAGCAGGTCCACCACCAAGCCCGATAGGGAGGAGACATTCTTGTAAATATGTACATAGTGTATATACTTAGATAAGTATAAATCAATCAAAAAAAAAAAAAAAAAAAAAAACTGTGACATGCTTCCTTTGGGAGGTTTATTATTTCTTGGGACTGAACTCATTCCTCTCTTCCCACCACTCAGAGCAGAAATGCTTGGAAAGAAAAGAAAGGGGGGGAGCAGTGTCGGTTAAACTATCCGGTTAACCGGTTCCTGGTTACCGACTTAGGCCATTGATGAGTAGCCTGCTTCAGGTCTACCTGGGCCAGAAAATTGTTAGTTTTGAGTTCACTCAAGTCCCTAGTAACTTACCCGCCAACCAAGCGGTAGTTATTCAGCAATTGTCCATTGGATAGGATGTATTAACGCAATAAAATTGCAAATTTAATAAGTAAATTAAATTTTTATAAGTTAATACCCTATCCAATGGACGGACAAGACCCTCCCAACCGACCCCGCTATCAGCTTACTAGGGGTCTAATAGGTTTAGACAGCGAAAAAAGACGCGATGACGTCATTCTGACTAGACAGGAAGTATGCACGAGGCGACACCTGGCGAATGTACACTCTGACCGGGCCTGCCGGTATTTTATACAGAATGACTTTTTCTGTCGTTTGGCGGGACCGGTCGCGCCGACCGGTAAAGCAATTGTCCATTGGATAGGGTATTAACTTATAAAAATTTAATTTACTTATTAAATTTGCAATTTTGTTGGAATAACTTATTCAACTACTTTTTGATAATCTTTCATATGCCGAAGTTTTAGCCCTGTGTCTGCAATCTTAAGGTCACCTTAATGTCAAAAAGGGGGCTTTAGCCCTCCAGTTCACTTAGTTTTTGACTTTTTTTAACCAAAATAAAGCCATCTGGCCCCTTTCTTTCTCTATATCTAACATATATTGATATTAGAAGGGCCATTCTCAGTTTATGGTCACCTTAAAGTCACAATATGAATGATGTTATGGTTACCTTACAGTGAAAAGAGGAAGTTTTCAGCCTCCAGCTATCTTATGGTTCAACTGACCTGAGCTAAACTTGATGCACTTATAAAGGATGACAAAAGGGACATTTTTATTTTCTGGTCACCTTAAGTCCCGATATGAATGAAGTTATGGCCACCTTGCAGTGAAATGATGGAGTTTTTAATCTCCAGCTATTGTATTGTTCAGCTGACCTAAGTTAAATTTTGCACACTTATGAAAATAGGGACATTCTTATTTTCTTTCCACCTTGGGGTTCCAATACAAGCACAGTCATGGCCATCTTGAAGTAAAAATGAGGGTTTTCAGCTCCCAACTGACTTACTGTTCAATGACATCAGTTCAATTTGACACATTGATCAAGTTTAAGGAACACTTCTAATGACCTTTTTATTTCAAATTCCTGTATTTAAGAGAATTTGGCCAACTTAACATAATAAATTTGAAAATTTTAATTACTGAAATGTGGCTTTTATAAGCTACAAGTTTACCATGTGGGACTGAATGCTGTTCTCAGACGGCCGCAAGGCATCAGGCCAACGTCTAAGAAAAATAGACATTTATAGTTGGCCGTAGCCTCAAGTTGTTGTCTCGTGGTACACTTTGACCTCTTGTCCTAAATATATAGTTTTTCCTTTCTGAAGTATAAGCCTAGAAAAATGTTTTTGCTAACAAAAACAAATCGTCCCAAAAGGTCAGATCCTTTATAGTATAAAGTAGAAAAAGGTTTTTGAAAAGAAAAACATGCAGCGCTGAGAGAAGAAGCTAAAGTTAAGCAGACAGTGTGGAAGTTTATGCATTAACATGGAAGAAAAATGTAAGCTTTATTTTGTTTTCTATGGTCATAAATTGTGTAAAGTTAATTTAATAAATGCTATAGTTTTTAAGAAAAGTAGTTTTAAAGTAGATATAAGGCAAAACAAGAAAATCTGCTATTTTATGACCCCAGTTTGACCCATAAGAAGGGGTCAGTGGGTAAACCTGACTGACTATATAGACTCTCCATATATGGGGTAGAGTGACCACAAAACTGGGTTGAAAGCCAAAGATCTTCCAAACACCAAACGATTGTCCCAACCTTAAAGTCAATGTTAGCAAGGAGTTTAAGGTAATCTTTTCCAGAAGGTTCTGTTCAAGGTTTGTTACATCCACAACTGAAATATGCCTAGAAATACTGTTCAAAAGTTACCAATACCAAAAGTTACCTGAAATATGCCTAGAAATACTGTTCAAAAGTTACCAAACTTAAAGTGACTGTAATTCTGTTATAACTGGGATTTTAAGGTCACCTTATTGTATGGCACTTACCTATGGCCAGTTACATATACATGCAAAAGTTGAATGAAATTTCTTAAGTTATTTTCAGTATACTCCATGGAGAAAGAAAAAACAAACTGGAAATAAGTTTTTTATATGTGGAAGTTTAAGGTCACCTTAAAATAGGGGACACCTTCAAAAATAGTTAAAAACTACATACCAAATTTGAATTGAATCCAGTAAGCCATTTTTGAGATATTGTCCGGAAACAAAAAAACTTAAACTCAATATAAGTATCTTACTAGTGGGAGTTTAAGGTCACCAAACTATACAGCACACCCTGAGGACCAGTTACATCCACATGCCAAATTTGAATTAAATCTGACACACCATTTTTGAGATGCTGTCCGGAATACAAAGTGTGATGACGACGCCACAAAATGAGATGACGAAGCAGTCCCTGTATGCCACGCAGTATAAATGCTGGTGACACAAAAAGCTTTTGTTTTTATTTTTCAGAATAAACCTAATTAACAATGACTTGAACAACTATCAAACCAAATTTCATCTTACAGACCTTCTGTGTGTAAAATTCAACTGGAATAAATCAAATTGGAATGAATACAAATTCAAAGTCAGAGTTAGGATTTTATGTCCTGTTCAACAGCCAGGGTCATATTGTGACAGATCCTCACTTTTGGGACTCAAACCTGAAGAGGTGACTGCCTATTAGATCCCAAACTTGAACACAAAGTTATCAGGACTGTTCATAACTGTAGGATATTTGTGCAGAGAAGAGCTGTCTATGTTTTTGGTTGCTTATGTACACGTGTGGCTTGTTAGCATGAGGCAAAAACCAAGAAGGCTTTAAGAGCACTTTACACAAAGTTGTCACAATGGGCAGAATATTGTAAATGATCTGTAGAAACGAGCACAATCTACTTTTGATAAAATGAACCTTTTCCAATTTCTTGCAGTTGGTGTGGTGGCATGTTTTTCAGAATGAACTCATTTAAGTCTCTGGGGTGTCCAGATTTTCTCAAGTCTCTCCAATCCTAAAGTCTCTTCACTGGCTTCCTGTTAAACAACGTATCATTTTTACCCCACAGCCCTTAAGGGCTGTTGGGGTATTGTTTTCACCCATGGTGTCCGGATGGGCGTCCGGGTGGGCGGGCGGCGGGAAAAGAGTTTGTCCGGGCTGTATCTCAGAAACCGTAAGGTGTAGGAAGTTGATACTTGGTTGGGACATTGGTTAGGGGGTGTAGGTGTGCAACGTCATGGTCTGACCTTGATTTGACCTTGCTGTAGTGACCTTGAGTTTGAAAATCTTGTCCGGGCTATATCTCGGAAACCATAAGGTGTAGGAAGTTGATACTTGGTAGGGATATTGGTTAGGGGGTGTAGGTGTGCAACGTCATGGTGTGACCTTGATTTGACCTTGCCGTAGTGACCTTGACCTATAAAATCTTGTCTGGGCTATATCTCAGAAACCGTAAGGTGTAGGAAGTTAATATTTAGTAGGGACATTGGTTAGGGGGTGTAGGTGTGCAACATCACGGTCTGACCTTGATTTGACCTTGCTGTAGTGACCTTGACCTATAAAATCTTGTTCGGGCTATATCTCGGAAACCGTAAGGTGTAGAAAGTTGATACTTGGTAGGAATATTGGCTAGGGGGTGTAGGTGTGCAGCGTCATGGTCTGACCTTGATTTGACCTTGCCGTAGTGACCTTGACCTATAAAATCTTGTCCGGGCTATATCTCAGAAACTGTAAGGTGTAGGAAGTTGATACTTGGTAGGGATATTGGTTAGGGGGTATAGGTGTGCAACGTCATGGTCTGACCTTGATTTGTCCTTTGACCTTGCCGTAGTGACCTTGACCTATAAAATCTTGTCCGGGCTATATCTCAGAAACCGTAAGGTGTTGGAAGTTGATACTTGGTAGGGATATTGGTTAGGGGGTGTAGGTGTGCAATGTCATGGTCTGACAAGGATTTGACCTTTGACCTTGCCGTAGTGACCTTGAGTTCGAAAATCTTGTCCGGGCTATATCTCGGAAACCGCAAGGTGTAGGAAGTTGATACTTGGTAGGGACATTGGTTAGGGGGTGTAGTTGTGCAACGTCATGATCTGACCTTGATTTGACCTTTGACCTTGCTGTAGTGACCTTGACCTATAAAATCTTGTTGCACCTTTGAGTCTGTTTTTTTGATGCAGATTTAGCACTGTTAAAGTCATATTAGAATTTATTAAGAATTTTACTTTCATAACTTCCCATTGTAAGAGATAGAATTTCATCAAGTGAGCCACAGATTTTGCTCCAACACCACACATAAGCATTCATTAAATGTATTACCACTTCTGTATGCATGATAATATTCAAACCATCTAAACCATAATTGGGCCATGCAGGTGTGGATAAAGAGTGTTGAATTTTAGTTTGCTGATTAATGCTGTTATCTTGTTATTGAATTATCTTGTTTTAGTACTTCATCTTTATATGCATTATCTTTCTTTTAAACATTATTTCTCCATTTAAACATTGTTTGGACCTTTATATAACTGACAGTGCTGAAAGTATCCTGAAGTTTGTACTGGTACAGTACTTCTGTATCTCATGGTGTTTAAAATATTTCCCTAGGCTGTGGGGTACGGGCATCTCTGATGCTATTTTTAAAACCCTGTTACTCACATATAAGTTCCTCACCACTGGAAAGCCAAAATACTTTGCCCCATACCTGTCTTTATATATATCTGCTGTTAAGACAAGGCGCAGTAATCCAGAAAAAATGTTCCTCAATGTACCCTTTTACAGTTCCTCAGTTCACAAGTCCAAGGTTCATTTCAATAAGTCATTTTCATATGATGCTCCAAAACTCTGGAATGATTTGCCTCTGGAAATTCGAACTGCTCCAACGCTATCATGTTTCAAAAGGCGACTTAAAACCTACTCGTTTCAGAAGTCTTTCCCTCCTTAGCTTTCTCTCGCTACCGAACACCGATGATCCCCTGGTGACGACATTGCTATGGTTTTCGACATATGATTCTTACATTATGATTGGATGGTGTGCCTTAGAATCCGCAAGCATTGGAGATTAAGCACATGGATAACTGATACCTGATGGTTCTGTTCTCTCAGTTTTCCTCTAAAAGGATGCAATAAGATGGCATCAGAAATGCCCATACCCAGCAACCTGGGGAAAAATGCATTGAACACCATGAAGGTGATGGGAAATAACAGTTACGAAAGAAAAAATTACAAAAACACAAAGTATCTGTAGAATTTAATGGCAAGTTGACTGTATCAATCTGTAAACTAAAGCGTTATGAAACTGTAAAATTTATAAGTAGATTGATTTATTAAATGAAGTATATCTGTCAATGGACCTAGCAAGATTAGGTATAAAGTTAATCAGTTGCAGCAATTCAAGTAGCTTTGTTATGGGGGAATCTGTTTCAAATGTAACAATAGAAACCATTCTAGCAGAGCAAAGTCGCACAATGATGTTGCTCAAGTACATCCTCCAACAAATACACCTACCATGTAGCAACTCCCTACACCTTAAGGTTTTTGAAATGTAACTCTGACAATGTCAAGGTCACTGTGGCACCGTCAAAGGTCAAATCAAGGTCACACCATGATGTTTACCTTTTAAAAGGCTGTGGGGTAAAACAAGATAAATTTTGTAACATGAAGCTGCTTCAAAGTGCCTTGGTCAACATTTGTCACAAAAACTTCTTTAACCAGACTGGCCTGGTGACACAGGAGACCTGGGTGCTTTCCCTGTACAGGGGTTCCATACGTCTCTAGATGACCAATTAATAATGCTTGTTTTTGAGATACTGACTGGCCATGTGAATGGTTATCTGGATGGTCCCCTGTCTTCTTGGTAATGGTTCACTGTTGGCAGAATGTACTTTGTGTGTTGTACACAGAACTTGAGTAACTTCATTCTTACATGTTACAGTTAAAAACACGCCTAACAATCCATACACTGAATGCTTGCCTCGTTACTCAACAAAAAAAACCATTGAAACCTTGTTACTCAATACAACAAAATCCATTAAATGTTTAGCTTATTACTCAATACATTAAAATCCATTGAATGTTTAGTTTATTACTCAATACAACAAAATCCATTGAATACTTAGCTTGTTACTCAATACAACAAAATCCAATAAATGCTCAGCATGTTACTCAATACATTAAAATCCATTGAATGCTTAGCTTGGTACTCAATACAACAAAATCCATTGAATACTTAGCTTGTTACTCAATACATTAAAATCCATTGAATACTTAGCTTGTTACTCAATGCTTAGCATGTTACTCAATACAATAAAATCCATTGAATCCTTGGCTTGTTTCTCAACAAAATAAAAATCCATTGAATGCACAGCATCTTACTCAATAAAACAAAATCAAGAAGGTACATTGTTTGATTCTGTGACAAAAATAAAAGAAACAACTAGACCAAGGACGCATCTGTGGCCAGATGCAAGATGTATCCACCGTTAAGGGCAACTAACATGGTTATGAAGATCAACAGCATTTTTCATTAATAAGCGAGTTGTAGACACTTTTTAAGTTTGGCTATCCTCATTTGACCTTGATTGAGGGGCCCAAGGTCAAATCTTACCACATCAGAAGATTCCTAGCTCATGGTTTCCTATAGGTTGGTTTCATATTGCAAACCTCTAGGACCAATGATAAGTGAGCTAAAAACACCTTTTAAAGTTGCCTATCCTAGGTTGACCTTAAAGGAGGAACCCATTGTCAAAACTGAACACATCAAAAGATTCCCAACCCATGATTTCCTATAGGTTGATTTCACATTGCAAACCTGTAGGACCAATAATAAGCTAGTTATAAGCATTTTTAACTTTGGCTATCCTGGTTTGACCTTGAAGGAAGGGCCCAAGGTCAAATCTGGCCACATCAGAAGATTCCAGTCCATGATATCCTATAAGTAGGTTTAACATTGCAAACCTCTTGGACCAATAATAAGTGAGTTATAAGCCCTTTTAAATCTGGCTCTCCTCGTTTAACCTTGAAGGAGGGGTCAAACGTCTAATCTGATCACATCAGAAGATTTCTAGCCAGTGATATCCTATAGGTTGGTTTCACATACCAAACCTCTAGGACCAATAATAAGGTAGATATAAGCACTTTACATGACTCACAAAAAATGCCCATGCCGGCCATCTTGTTTTCAAAATGAGGCCAAAAATATTCCCAGTCAAGATTTTATGGTTATGAATATATCCAGCAAATTTGAGAAGGCTAGCTATAATATTTTTTTGTTAAGAGTGGTAACGGTGAAATCTCTCTACACACTGTGGCGGCGTAACGAAGTGACAAAAAGATTTATCACAAAGTTACATGTGTACAAAATGCTGCTGCTTGGATTGTCCTGAATTTGAAGAATTAGGCCTCTGTAACAACTTATCTGATGAAACTGCACTGACTTCCTGTGAGATGGCGCATAATCTACAAACTGAACCTCGTTGTGTTCAAGGCATTAAATTGTGATGCCTCCAACTACAGTCAATCCTTGCTTTCCATAAACCAACCAACAACCAACACTACATTCTGGTAACAAAGTACAACCTAAAAGATGAAAACTGAAGCACGACAAACATACGTTACAGCATCCTGCTATTGGAATAGCCTACCAGTTGATGTCCATAACATTGAACTGGATTTAAATGACTTGCCAATCAGTGACTGGAATTGCACTATAAAAGAACTATTATTATTGTTACAGAAAAGTTTTGTTCTAACATAACCACTTTTTATGGTAATTCTAGTGGGTTCCTTTTGTTCAGAAAATGAATTGAGCCAATTACTGCATCTGGATTTTTTAAACACATGAGTAACTACAAGATGGAATTTCAAGTGGCAGTTACAGTTTTTGTAAAAATGTGCAGCCTGAATTGGCACCAATCATTACACAGCCTGCAAAATTTATTTTTGTGTCAATGATAAAGACTGGTTAGTAGTTAACTTGCTTTCTGTTTGTAACAATCCAAGGAATGTGCTGAATACTCAAGCTGAGCAGGACACTGAAATGATCACACATATGTCGAGTTTTCTCACTGTAATGTTCAGATCACCTGTAAAATGTGAATA
This sequence comes from Sabellastarte sp. h YS-2021, assembly GCA_964017235.1. Lineage (NCBI taxonomy): Eukaryota > Metazoa > Annelida > Polychaeta > Sabellida > Sabellidae > Sabellastarte > Sabellastarte sp. h YS-2021. The sequence continues at coordinate 2,270,474 of OZ024927.1, forward strand.
CACCTTACACCACACACAACCAAATCACTATGGTAGACCTCCAGTGTCACAGAGTAACTGTTACCAGATCCTGTACACATCTGAAGACGCCATTCCTTTGATTACTCCCTGTATAACCAAGTCACTGGGTGTATTGACCTCCAGTGTAACAATGTGAGCATCACAGATCCTGGACACATCTCAATACATTATGTCTGTATTTTACCCTCCGGTTCAATCTGTGTTACCACCCTTTCACACAGTACCTCACCATGTGACCTCTACATGACCTTTATCACCACCTTTCCACGGGTGTGTCCTGCCTTTAACCTTTCAAATGCCTCTGGCACAGAGCTGAATGGAAACACAGAGTCAATCACTGGCCGCAGCTGAAAAGTGTACATTAAAGGTTAAGTCTGTGAATACATGTACAAATACAGGGGAAAAATAAGAGAATAGACCTAATACAGTGAAAGTCATCATTACAACAGGAAATGTGGTGAAAAATTAAATTTTAGTTTTTATAATCTTTTTCAACAGCCAGGGTTATATCAGCAAAAACCATCAATATCTGTCATGTTACATGAGCTGGACTTGAACACATGGTCACAGAGTTGAGAGTCAAGTGATGTTTTTACTGGGCCAGTCATCCTGTAGGGGTATCCATGGGGCCAGTCAGCCTGTATGTGTATGTACTGGACCAGTCATCCTGTAGGGGTATCCATGGGGCCAGTCAGCTTATTTTATGTGACAATATGGACATATTTCATAGATTCAGATCTTCTGCCATATTTTACACTACATTGAGCGATCATTCCGACTTTAAAATATGAACCGGTAAATAGCATTATTCTAACCGTTGTCGATTAGTCGGCTAGTCGTGACGGCCCTAATATGTATGCACTGGGCCAGTCAGCCTGTATGTGTATGTACTGGGCCAGTCAGCCTGTATGTGTATGTACTGGGCCAGTCAGCCTGTATGTGTATGTACTGGGCCAGTCAGCCTGTATGTGTATGTACTGGGCCAGTCAGCCTGTATGTGTATGTATTGAGCCAGTCAGTCTGTATGTACTGGGCTAGTCTGTATGTATGTACTGGGCCAGTCAGTCTGTATGTGTATGTACTGGGACAGTCAGTCTGTATATTTATGTACTGGGCTAGTCAGTCTGTATGTTTATGTACTGAGCCAGTCAGTCTGTATAGAATAGAATAGAATAGAAACATTTATATAGCGCAAAATTGATGCAACATCCTCTAATGCACTTGAAATCAAAAAGGGAAAGTCGAGGGACGTTCGAGGTCATGATCCAAGGTTAGCGCCCGCCAGGGAGATGTACTATGGTGGAGGATATGCTAATCTAAACAAGTAGGTCTTTAGCTGGCTACGGAAACCTGTTATTGTTTGTTGTGATCGTACTGATTGTGGGAGTCTGTTCCATTCTATGGGGGAAGCCACTACAAAACCTCTCCTACCGATGGCCTTTTTGTGAGAGGCTGAGGAAAGAGAAAGACGATTTCCACGTGTTAGACAACTGGTTTTGATCAAGGATGATAGGTATATGGGTTGAGAGAAATTTATAGCCTTGAAAGTAATTAGATTGTACTTAAACAATATACGGTAAGTGATAGGAAGCCAGTGTAGTTTTTGAAGAAAAGGAGTGACATGGCTAGTTCTATCAAGTCTTAAAAACAATTCTACAAAGGGCATTTTGTATCTTTTGGAGTTTAGCAACATTGTACTTACTGATGCCATAAAGTAGGAATTGCAGTAGTCAAGTCGACTACTGATCATTGAGTTTGCAAGCAAGGCTGCAGTTTCCACACTGAGGAATTTACGAATACGTCTTAGGTCCTTAAGGTGGTAGTAGCAGGCTCGACACATATTAGTTATGTGGTTGGAAAAGGTGTTTCCAGAGTCAAAAATTACACCCAGGTTCTTGACTGTATCAGTAGGGGAAATAGAATTTCCGAGAAGTTGAGTAGGGAATTTATTAATGAGGGACTCTCTGGCTTGTCTATCACCTATTATAATAAATTCAGTTTTCTCGGGATTGAGTTTCAATTTCACGCCAGCCATCCAGTTTTGGATACATGTGAGACACTCTGTAAGCTCAGCGAAACTGGAATCAAAATTCCTATTGTCCAATGCTAGATATATTTGGGTGTCATCAGCATATAGATGGTGGGTGACATTGAAATTGGAAATGATATTACTGAGAGGGGTTGTGTAAAGGGTAAAAAGGAGGGGGCCCAGGACAGAACCCTGAGGCACACCATACGGAAGTGAGAACACATCTGAAAAGCTATTTCCTAATTTAACCTTCTGTTTCCGGTTTGAGAGATAGGATCTGATCCACCTCAACACAGTGCCATCAACCCCAAACCAATCTCTTAGGGAATTAAAAAGAATGTCATGGTCGATAGTGTCGAATGCCGCTGAGAGGTCTAGCAGTGTGAGTGCAACAGCCTTACCAGAGTCCAACGAAGCAGCAATGTCATTCTGGATTTTCAACAGCGCTGTTTCTGTGGAATGGAGTCTCCTGTAAGCGGATTGGTTGACATTGGAGAGCCCCTCGCTATCGATATAATTATTTAACTGTTTGGCAACTACTTTTTCGATCAGTTTGAATAAGAAACTAAGGTTGGATACCGGTCTATAGTTTTTTAGGAGATTTCTGTCTAAGTTTGGTTTCTTGAGAAGAGGGGTGACATATGCTGTTTTGAAACAGTTTGGGAAACTCCCTTCTTTGAGTGAATAGTTTATAATATTGGTGATTGGAGTGACCAAAATGTCCGCACACTCTTTGACTAGTGCGGTAGGGATTGGGTCCAGGTCGGATGATTTGGTGTTGGATGACCTTAGGATTTTGAGGATGTCATCCTCAGATACAGGCTCAAAAGAGGTGTATGTACTGGACCACTCAACGTGTATGTGTATGTACTGGGCCAGTCAGTCTGTATGTGTATGTACTGGGCCAGTCAGCCTGTATGTGTATGTACTGGACCACTCAACGTGTATGTGTATGTACTGAGCCAGTCAGCCTGTATGTGTATGTACTGGACCAGTCAGCCTGTATGTGTATGTACTGGACCAGTCAGCCTGTATATGTATGTACTGGACCAGCCAGCCTGTATATGTATGTACTGAGCCAGTCAGCCTGTATGTGTATGTACTGGACCACTCAACGTGTATGTGTATGTACTGGACCAGTCAGCCTGTATATGTATGTACTGGACCAGTCAGCCTGTATATGTATGTACTGGACCAGTCAGCCTGTATGTGTATGTACTGGACCAGCCAGCCTGTATTTGTATGTACTGAGCCAGTCAGCCTGTATGTGTATGTACTGGACCAGTCAGCCTGTATTTGTATGGTGGATTACACAGTCTTAGATTTACTGAATGGTAATACATCTACAAAAAGCCAGAGTGTAAGATCTACTGAACATCAGAATGAGGCACATTGATAATAACATTGTATACTGGCTACTGTCAAGGACCTATTACAAGACACTTAAACAACATACCAAGTCTTTGTCAAAATCTTTGGCACAACTTCTGAGCTCCTCGGGTCTTGGGGTGAAAAATGCCCACCTGAAACAAGGAGAGAGCTAGAGAGGATTCTGAGCCCTCTGACTTGTGATAATTTTAAATAATAGTTGCAGACAGATTGCTTCTGGTAACCATAGAAGTGCATTGTTTTGTATCACAAAGACCTCAAAGTGAACAGATGATCCAACATTCCAAAAACTTCAGGGCATAGATATAGGATATAGACAAGCTCAGTCAGTCTGCATGTGTATGTATAGGGCCAGTCAGCCTGTATGTGTATGCACTGGACCAGTCATCCTGTAGGGGTATCCATGGGGCCAGTCAGCCTGTATGTGTATGTACTGGACCAGTCATCCTGTAGGGGTATCCATGGGGCCAGTCAGCTTATTTTATGTGACAATATGGACATATTTCATAGATTCAGACCTTCTGCCATATTTTACACTACATTGAGCGATCATTCCGACTTTAAAATATGAACCGGTAAATAGCATTATTCTAACCGTTGTCGATTAGTCGGCTAGTCGTGACGGCCCTAATATGTATGCACTGGGCCAGTCAGCCTGTATGTGTATGTACTGGGCCAGTCAGCCTGTATGTGTATGTACTGGGCCAGTCAGCCTGTATGTGTATGTACTGGGCCAGTCAGCCTGTATGTGTATGTATTGAGCCAGTCAGTCTGTATGTACTGGGCTAGTCTGTATGTATGTACTGGGCCAGTCAGTCTGTATGTGTATGTACTGGGACAGTCAGTCTGTATGTTTATGTACTGGGCTAGTCAGTCTGTATGTTTATGTACTGAGCCAGTCAGTCTGTATGTGTATGTACTGGACCACTCAACGTGTATGTGTATGTACTGGGCCAGTCAGTCTGTATGTGTATGTACTGGACCACTCAACATGTATGTGTATGCACTGGACCAGTCAGCCTGTATATGTATGTACTGAGCCAGTCAGCCTGTATGTGTATGTACTGGACCACTCAACGTGTATGTGTATGCACTGGACCAGTCAGCCTGTATGTGTATGTACTGGACCAGTCAGCCTGTATGTGTATGTACTGGACCACTCAACGTGTATGTGTATGTACTGAGCCAGTCAGCCTGTATGTGTATGTACTGGACCAGTCAGCCTGTATGTGTATGTACTGGACCAGTCAGCCTGTATATGTATGTACTGGACCAGCCAGCCTGTATATGTATGTACTGGACCAGTCAGCCTGTATATGTATGTACTGGACCAGTCAGCCTGTATATGTATGTACTGAGCCAGTCAGCCTGTATGTGTATGTACTGGACCAGTCAGCCTGTATGTGTATGTACTGAGCCAGTCAGCCTGTATGTGTATGTACTGAGCCAGTCAGCCTGTATGTGTATGTACTGGACCAGTCAGCCTGTATGTGTATGTACTGGACCAGTCAGCCTGTATGTGTATGTACTGAGCCAGTCAGCCTGTATATGTATGTACTGGACCAGTCAGCCTGTATATGTATGTACTGAGCCAGTCAGCCTGTATGTGTATGTACTGGACCACTCCACATGTATGTGTATGCACTGGACCAGTCAGCCTGTATGTGTATGTACTGGACCAGTCAGCCTGTATATGTATGTACTGGACCAGTCAGCCTGTATATGTATGTACTGGACCACTCAACGTGTATGTGTATGTACTGGACCAGCCAGCCTGTATATGTATGTACTGAGCCAGTCAGCCTGTATGTGTATGTACTGAGCCAGTCAGCCTGTATGTGTATGTACTGGACCAGTCAGCCTGTATTTGTATGGTGGATTACACAGTCTTAGATTTACTGAATGGTAATACATCTACAAAAAGCCAGAGTGTAAGATCTACTGAACATCAGAATGAGGCACATTGATAATAACATTGTATACTGGCTACTGTCAAGGACCTATTACAAGACACTTAAACAACATACCAAGTCTTTGTCAAAATCTTTGGCACAACTTCTGAGCTCCTCGGGTCTTGGGGTGAAAAATGCCCACCTGAAACAAGGAGAGAGCTAGAGAGGATTCTGAGCCCTCTGACTTGTGATAATTTTAAATAATAGTTGCAGACAGATTGCTTCTGGTAACCATAGAAGTGCATTGTTTTGTATCACAAAGACCTCAAAGTGAACAGATGATCCAACATTCCAAAAATTTCAGGGCAAAAACATGTGAAACTAAAAAAAATAGCATCAGAGATGCCCGTACCCCACAGCCTAGGGAAATATTTTCAACACCATGAGATACAGAAGTACTGTATCAGTACAAACTTCAGGATACTTTCAGAGCACTGTCAGTTACATAAAGGTCCAAACAATGTTTAAATGGAGAAATAATGTTTAAAAGAAAGATCATGCATATAAAGATGAAATATTAAAACAAGATAATTCAATAACAAGATGACAGCATTAATCAGCAAACTAAAATTCAACACTCTTTATCTACATCTGCATGGTTTAGATGGTTTGAATATTACCATGCATACAGAAGTGGTAATACATTTAATGAATGCTTATGTGTGGTGTTGGAGCAAAATCTGTGGCTCACTTGATGAAATTCTATCTCTTACAATGGGAAGTTATGAAAGTAAAATTCTTAATAAATTCTAATATGACTTTAATAGTGCTTAATCTGCATCAAAAGAGAGACCCAAAGGTGCAACAAGATTTTATAGGTCAAGGTCACTACGACAAGGTCAAAGGTCAAATTAAGGTGACACCATGATAATACACACCTATAGCCCCTAACCAATGTCCCTAGCAAGTATCAACTTCCTCAACCTTACAGTTTCGAAGATATAGCCCGGACAACATTTTATAGGTCAAGGTCACTACGCCAAGGTCAAAGGTCAAATCAAGGTCAGATCATGACGTTGCACAACTACATCCCCTAACCAATGTTCCTACCAAGTATCAACTTCCTACACCTTACCGTTTCCGAGATATAGCCCGGACAAGATTTTTGAACTCAAGGTCACTACAGCAAGGTCAAAGGTCAAATCAAGGTCAGACCATGACATTGCACACCTACACATCCTAACCAATGTCCCTACCAAGTATCAACTTTCTACACCTTACGGTTTCCGAGATATAGCCCGGACAAGATTTTATAGGTTAAGGCCACTACGACAAGGTCAAAGGTCAAATCAAGGTCAGACCATAACACTGCACACCTACACCCCCTAGCAAATGTCCCTACCAAATATCAACTTCCTACACCATACGGTTTCCGAGATATAGCCCGGACAAGATTTTATAGGTCAAGGCCACTACGGCAAGGTCAAACGTCAAATCAAGGTCAGACCATGACGTTGCAGACCTACACCCCCTAACCAATATCCCTACCAAGTATCAACTTCCTACACCTTACGGTTTCCGAGATATAGCCCGGACAAGATTTTATAGGTCAAGGTCACTACGGCAAGGTCAAAGGTCAAATCAAGGTCACACCATGATGTTGCACACCCACACCCCCTAACCAATGTCCCTGCCAAATATCAACTTCCTACACATTACAGTTTCCGATATATAGCCTGGACAAGATTTTATAGGTCAAGGTCACTACGGCAAGGTCAAAGGTCAAATCAAGGTCAGACCATGACGTTGCACACCTACACCCCCTAATCAATATCCCTACCAAGTATCAACTTCCTACACCTTACGGTTTCCGAGATATAGCCCGGACAAGATTTTATAGGTCAAGGTCACTACAGCAAGGTCAAAGGTCAAATCAAGGTCAGACCATGACGTTGCACAACTACACCCCCTAACCAATGTCCCTACCAAGTATCAACTTCCTACACCTTCCGGTTTCTGAGATATAGCCCGGACAAGATTTTCAAACTCAAGGTCACTACAGCAAGGTCAAAGGTCAAATCAAGGTCAGACCATGACGTTGCACAACTACACCCCCTAACCAATGTCCCTACCAAGTATCAACTTCCTACACCTTACGGTTTCTGAGATACAGCCCGGACAAACTATTTCCCGCCGATAGCCCACCCTCCCACCCGCCCGGACGCCCGCCGATCCGGACACCATGGGTGAAAACAATACCCCGACAGCCCTTAAGGGCTGTGGGGTAAAAAGAATATGATCGTATCTGTAAAACAACATGTCAGCAAAACATGGTTAGGCATCACAGTGTACTCATATAAGACCCAAGAGTGAAGGTAACACCTTGGACCTTAAGGAATTCACTTTTTCATCATGAAATAGTTTAAGCCCCATATAAGAGGAAAACTTCCCGAATGACATATACAGAAAAAATATATCACGAATGAAGATAACAATATTATACGAGTGCGTAGCACGAGTATTATATTGTTAATCTTCATAAGTGATATATTTTTCTGTATATGTCTGATGAGGGTTGTTTTACTTTTATCTCCACCATTTTGTATGATTTATGGGTTAAATAACACGAATCTTTAATGAGAGAATGTGAAAAACTATCAAAGACCAGTAGCAACAGTGAATATAAAAACTTCAGTCTTTAACTTGCAATATATCAATTATTTCTGCATGCATTTTTACTTTTATTCACACGAGCAGAAGCGCTGTAAGAACACCTTTCTAATGATATATTATACATATTTGTAAGTTACATACTTTCCGAGATATTGTTGAAAAACCGGAAGTTATTCCCACTCATTATCCATAGTACCGGGGCGCCGGTGTATACAAAAAAAATACATCCCGGTCTGTATTTCCCCATATTTAGGGCAAATACGTCGCATGGTGGATAATAAATTAACAGATTACACATCTATAGTTACATAGTAATTATTATATCACATATATATGTGGATTACTACCTATATTTACAGGATTAAATACCTTCATGGTGATACCTTTACTTGGTTTACATCCATATATTGATGAGATCACACACTTCTGATAGGTTTACCTACTAATACACCTGTATCACTTGGATCACACTTCTATATTATGTTACATTTACCTGATTATACATTTATATTTATCAGATCACACACCTGTATGTTATTGTACCTATATTATTCCTATAATAAACCCAAGGCCCTGAAAACAAAATTTGATGAAAACTGGATTTGTTCAAATTAGTAGACACTACACTGTAAAGTTTAAACATGTGTACATGAAACATAAAAACAACTAAAATGTAGTTTATCTGTGATTTAAATTTATGTTTTGGATAATAATTCAGTGTATATTGACAAAATATAATACTGGTGCACATTATTAAGCATTTCTGTGTAATATTTTATACTTTTGTCATCAATGTGGCTTTTCTGGAACCGGTTCTTGGATGCCTGTAACTGAATTTCATTTATATTTATATGAATTGAATGGGAACCAACTATCCCGTTTACCGTCTGTACCACTACTTTATATAACTACCTTTATGTGGTCATATACCTACATTAATCAGATCACACACCTGTGATCTGTTACCTTTATGTGGTCATACACCTATGCCCTATGGTAATCAGATCACACACCTGTAGTTTTTTCCGTCTGTCGTGCTGTATTTCAATGATTTGGACACCACATCAGTAGCAGACAATACCGTGCCTGACAGTAACCCAAACTTGTCATTATTCCTTAGTAACGGCGTCATCAGTCTGATATAGTATGCCTGTTTCCATGGATACAAGAGATCCATCCAGTTATCCAGACTACGGTCATCCAGTGAGATGCTGTCCAGTATCAAGTCAAATGGTTCACCATGCTTCAGTGTGTCTAACACATCCTGTGTCCTATAGTCAACCACGGTTGTTGCCCCCAGGGACATCACTAAGTCTGCTGCATCACCAGCACACACAGCAGTCACCCCAGCACCCCAGTGTGTGAACATCTGAGTGGCAAATGTACCGATTCCCCCTGACGCACCCACCAGCAGCACACGCTTTCCCCGCAGTGAGCGGCTGCTTATACAAGTAGTGACTGCCGACACCGTAGTGCACAGTACATAGGGCACAGAGGCTGCCTCAACATGTGAGAGAGAGCTGGGTTTGAGAGACAGACAGTGAGACGGGGTAACAACATAGGACGCATGGCTACCTTGTGATGTGAGTACAGGACTGACCACTCCCCACACCTAGAACATACAGAACACAGGATGTATGGCTACCTTGTGATGTGAGTACACAACTGACCACAGTCCACACCTAGAACATACAGAACACAGGATGTATGGCTACCTTATGATGTGAGTACAGGACTGACCACTCCCCACACCTAGAACATACAGAACACAGGATGTATGGCTACCTTGTGATGTGAGTACAGGACTGACCACAGTCCACACCTAGAACATACAAAACACAGGATGTATGGCTACCTTGTGATGTCAGTACAGGACTGACCACTCCCCACACCTAGAACATACAGAACACAGGATGTATGGCTACCTTGTGATGTGAGTACAGGACTGACCACAGTCCACACCTAGAACATACAAAACACAGGATGTATGGCTACCTTGTGATGTGAGTACAGGACTGACCACTCCCCACACCTAGAACATACAAAACACAGGATGTATGGCTACCTTGTGATGTGAGTACAGAACTGACCACAGTCCACACCTAGAACATACAAAACACAGGATGTATGGCTACCTTGTGATGTGAGTACAGGACTGACCACAGTCCACACCTAGAACATACAAAACACAGGATGTATGGCTACCTTGTGATATGAGTACAGAACTGACCACTGAAAGTGATTTTTGTGAAAAGTCGCCAGTACACTCTGGACACCTTGGGGGGTCAAAAATTTCGACGAAATCCCTTTATCTCGCACGGTTAAAGAGATAGAAGCCAATTTGTCTTTTTCCATTTTTGGCAAAAATTCGAAAATTCACATTGGCCGTCATTTTTAGGAAGAGTAAAATATTTTGCAAAGTAGATTGCTGAGATACCATGTGGGTCAAAAATTTCGACAAAATCGCTCTATCTCGCACGGTTAAGGAGATAGAAGTAAATTTGTGTTTTTCCATTTTTGGCAAAAATTCGAAAATTCAAAATGGCCGCCCTTCTTGGGGGAGAGGAAATTTTTTGAAAATTGCAAAGAGTAGTTTGCTGAGATACCCTGTGGGTCGAAAATTTTGATGAAATCGCTCTATCTCGCATGGTTAAGGAGACAGAAGCAAATTTGTGTTTTTACAATTTTGGAAAAAAATTAGAAAATTCAAAACGGCTGCCATTTTCAAAGAGAGCAATATTTTTTTTAAATTGTAAAGAGCAGTTAGCTGAGATACCCTGTGGGTCGAAAATTTCAACAAAATCGCTCTATCTCGCAGAGTTAAGGAGATAGAAGCAAATCTGTGTTTTTGCATTTTTGGCAAAAATTCGAAAATTCAAAATGGCCGCCATTTTTGGGGACAGGAAAATTTTTGAAAATTGTCAATAGTACACTGCTTAGATACCCTGTTGGTCGAACATTTCGACGAAATCGCTCTATCTCGCATAGTAAGGAGATAGAAGCAAACTTGTGTTTTTTTGCATTTTTGGCAAAAATTCAAAATGGCCTCCATTTTTGGGGAGAGGAATATTTTTTTTGTAAATTGGCAAAAGTATATGTCTAAGATACCCTGTGGGTCGAAAATTTCGACGAAATCGCTCTATCTCTCACGGTTACGGAGATAGAAGCAAATTAGTGTTTTTGTATTTTGGCGAAAATTCAAATGGCCGCCATTTTTGGGGAGACTAAAATTTTTTGAAATTTGCCAAGAGTATATTACTTAGATACCATGTGGGTCGAAAATTTCGATGAAATCGCTCTATCTCGCACGGTTTAGGAGATAGACATATTTATGTTTTTTTGCTAAGTAGCTATTACTTTATTACTCAGGAGGTTAAAGCTATTACTATAAACAAAAATACCAAGCAAGCAATTGACCCTATAAACCTTCACACAATTTTACAAAGATGAGTTAAATATGTTTCCTTTAAAAGGGTGAAAACAAAATACAACTAGACCTATCGCATCGGAGAACCGATGCAAATTGTATCCACCAGAAGAAAAGTCACCAAAGCCATTCTAACATCGCTTAACCTTGAAGGAGAAGCCCAAGGTGAAATCTGACCATATCAAAAGATTCTTAGCCCATGATTTCCTACAGGTTGGTGTGACACTGCAAACCTCTAGGAATACGAATAAGCAAGATATAAACACTAATTTTGGCAATCCTCATTTGACCTTGAAAGAGGGGCCAAAGGTTAAATCCGATCACACCAAAAGATTCCCAGCCCATGATTTCCTAGATTTTGGTTTACCATTCCAAAGCTCTAGGACCAATAATAAGCAAGTTATAAGCACTTTTAAGTTTGGCTATCCTCGTTTGACCTTGATGGAGGGTCCAAGGTAAAATCCGACCACAGCAATAGATTCCCAGCACATGATTTTGTGTACTATCCTCGTTTGTCCTTAAAGGAGGGGTCCAAGGTCAAATCCGACCACAGCAATAGATTCCCAGCCCATGAATTCTTATATGTTGGTTTACCATCCCAACCCTCTAGGACCAATAATAAGCGAGTTATAAGCACTTTTAAGTTGGGCTATCCTCATTTGACCTTGAAGGAGGGGTCCAAGGTCAAATCCGACCGCAGCAATAGATTCCGAGCCCATGATTTCCTATAGTTTGGTTTACCATCCCAAACCTGTAGGACCGATAATAAGCGAGTTATAAGCACTTTTAAGTTGGGCTATGCTCGTTTGACCTTGAAGGAGGGGTCCAAGGTCAAATCCGACCACACCAAAAGATTCCCAGCCCATGATTTCCTATAGGTTGGTTTACCATCCTAAACCTCTAGGACCAATAATAAGCGAGTTATAAGCACTTTTAAGTTTGGCTATGCTCGTTTGACCTTGAAGGAGGGGTCCAAGGTCAAATCCGACCACACCAAAAGATTCCCAGGCCATGATTTCCTATAGGTTGGTTTACCATGCCAAACCTCTAGGACCAATAATAAGCGAGTTATAAGCACTTTTAAGTTTGGCTATCCTCGTTTGACCTTGAAGGAGGGGTCCAAGGTCAAATCCGACCACACCAAAAGATTCCCAGGCCATGATTTCCTATAGGTTGTTTTACCATCCCAAACCTCTAGGACCAATAATAAGCGAGTTATAAGCACTTTTAAGTTTGGCTATGCTTGTTTGACCTTGAAGGAGGGGTCCAAGGTCAAATCTAACCACACCAAAAGATTCCCAGCCCATGATTTCCTAGTGGTTGGTTTACCATCCCAAACCTCTAGGACCAATAATAAGCGAGTTATAAGCACTTTTAAGTTTGGCTATCCTCGTTTGACCTTGAAGGAGGGGTACAAGGTCAAATCCGACCACACCAAAAGATTCCCAGGCCATGATTTCCTATAGGTTGTTTTACCATCCCAAACCTCTAGGACCAATAATAAGCGAGTTATAAGCACTTTTAAGTTTGGCTATGCTTGTTTGACCTTGAAGGAGGGGTCCAAGGTCAAATCTGACCACACCAAAAGATTCCCAGCCCATGATTTCCTAGTGGTTGGTTTACCATCCCAAACCTCTAGGACCAATAATAAGCGAGTTATAAGCACTTTTAAGTTGGGCTATCCTCATTTGACCTTGAAGGAGGGGTCCAAGGTCAAATCCGACCACATCACAAGATTCCCAGCCCATGATTTCCTATAGGCTGGTTTACCATCCCAAACCTCTAGGACCAATAATAAGCGAGTTATAAGCACTTTTAAGTTGGGCTATCCTCGTTTGACCTTGAAGGAGGGGTCCAAGGTCAAATCCGACCACACCAAAAGATTCCCAGGCCATGATTTCCTATAGGTTGGTTTACCATCCCAAACCTCCAGGACCAATAATAAGTGAGTTATAAGCACTTTTAAGTTTGGCTATGCTCGTTTGACATTGAAGGAGGGGTCCAAGGTCAAATCTGACCACACCAAAAGATTCCCAGCCCATGATTTCCTAGAGGTTGGTTTACCATCCCAAACCTCTAGGACCAATAATAAGCGAGTTATAAGCACTTTTAAGTTTGGCTATCCTTGTTTGACCTTGAAGGAGGGGTCCAAGGTCAAATCTGACCACACCAAAAGATTCCCAGCACATGATTTCCTATAGGTTGGTTAACCATCCCAAACCTCTAGGACCAATAATAAGGGAGATACAAGCACTTTTCATGACTGCAAAGAAACGCCTGTGGCGGCCATCTTGTTTTTCAAAATGAGGCCAAAAATATTCCCAGTCAAGATTTTATAATGAGGAACATATCCTGCGAATTTGAGATCTCTACCTATAATACCCTTTGCTCTAGAGGGCCACCAAAAGTCCTTGTTTAAAGTCGAAAAATGCCCGTGGCGGCCATCTTGTTTTTCAAAATGAGGCCAAAAATATTCCCAGGCAAGATTTTATGGCTATGAATATATCCTGCAAATTTGAGAAGACTAGCTATAATATTTTTTTTCGTTAGAGCGGTAACGGTGAAATCTCTCTACACACTGCGGCGGCATAACAAAGTCAAATCCATAGTATCCACCGGATGCTATCCGGTGGATACAACTAGAGGATCGCTCGCAAAAAAAAGGATAATGTTTTTGCATAGCAAAAACAAAGCGTCCCGAAAAGGATATAAAGGTGAGTGCTAAAGTATTAAGAAAATGCTCCGTTTCTAGCCTTATACTGTTGTGGCAACCAAAGTCAGCGCAGTCTGCTCTATCTAGCACGGTTTTCAAGATATAAGCATTTTCGTGTTTTGCAAAAAATTCGAAAATTTAAAATATCCGCTATATTTAGCGAGCCAAAAATATTTTGAAAATTGGCATGGCTACTCTGCAGAGATACCCAGCAGGTCAAAAATGTTGTTGAGTTAACTCCATCTAGCACGGTTTTCGAGATATAAGCATTTTTGTGGTTTGCAAAAACTTTGAAAATTCAAAATGGCCACCATTTTTGGGGAGACAAAAATTTTTGACAAGACCACTGCCGCGGTGTGTATCTCCCGCCGAGCATTAAAGGAGAAGAAATAGCTTTTCCGAGATATTCACAATTTTTCATTTTCGTGTGTGAAAGCTCTTCCAAAAGTAGGTGAATGAGTTATTTGAGAAAAATTGGCTATCTGCAATACTATTAAGAGATAATGCACATTTACTCCTTTTGAGTAGGTGAGTAATTACCTACGGGTCTGGAACTTCACCAAGTGAAAGTTCTCCCAAAAGTAGATGAATGAGTTATTTGATAAAAATTGGGTATCCGCAATACTTTTAGAGATAATTCGCATTTACTCATTTTGAGTAGGTGAATAATTAGCTATGGGTCTGAAACTTCACCAAGTGAAAGCTCTCCCAAAAGTAGGTGAATGAGTTATTTGAGAAAAATTGGCTATCTGCAATACTTTTAGAGATAATTCGCATTTACTCATTTTGAGTAGGTGAGTAATTAGCTATGGGTCTGAAACTTCACCAAGTGAAAGCTCTCCCAAAAGTAGGTGAATGATTTATTTGAGAAAAATTGGCTATCTGCAATACTTTTAGAGATAACTCGCATTTACTCATTTTGAGTAGGTGAGTAATTAGCTATGGGTCTGAAACTTCACCATGTGAAAGCTCTCCCACAAGTAGATGAATGAGTTATTTGATAAAAATTGGGTATCCGCAATACTTTTACAGATAATTAGCATTTACTCATTTTGAGTACGTGAATAATTAGCTATGGGTCTGAAACTTCACGGAGTGAAAGCTCTCCCAAAAGTAGATGAATGAGTTATTTGAGAAAAATTGGCTATCTGCAATACTTTTAGAGGTAATTCGCATTTACTCATTTTGAGTAGGTGAGTAATTAGCTATGGGTCTGAAACTTCACCATGTGAAAGCTCTTCCAAAAGTAGATGAATGAGTTATTTGAGAAAAATTGGCTATCTGCAATATTTTTAAGAGATAATTCGCGTTTACTCATTTTGAGTAGGTGAGTAATTATTTACGGGTCTGAAACTTCACTATGTGAAAGCTCTCGCAAAAGTAGATGAATGAGTTATTTGATAAAATTTGGGTATCCGCAATAGTTTTACAGATAATTAGCATTTACTCATTTTGAGTAAGTGAATAATTAGCTACGGGTCTGAAACTTCACCGAGTGAAACCTCTTTGGGATAGCTGCTCTGCAGAGATACCCTGAAGATAAAAAATTTCATCGAAATCGTTCTATGTAGCACGGTTTTCGAGATATTAGCATTTTTGTGTTTTGCAATTTTTGCGCAAAAATTCGAAAATTCAAAATGGCCGCCATTTTTGGCAAGAAAATTTTTTTTGGAAGATTGGCATGGCTACTCTGAAGAGATACCCTGTGGGTCAAAAATTTTGTCGAAATCACTCTATCTAGCATGGTTTTCGAGATATAAGCATTTTTATGTTTTGCAATTTTGCGAAAAATTCAAAATGGCCGCCATTTTTTTGCGAGAAAATTTTTTTTTGAAAATTGGCATGGCTATGCAGAAATACCCTGTGGGACAAAAAATTCGTCGAAATCGCTCTATCTAGCAGGGTTTTCAAATTATATAAGCATTTTTATGTTTTGCAATTTTTGCGAAAAATTCGAAAATTCAAATGGCCGCCATTTTTGGCGAGAAAATTTTTTATGTCATCACTCTGCGGCGTGGGCGTGGGCGTCCGCGTGAACAACTTCTTCTCCAAAACTACAAGGCCTAGAGACATGCTGATTTTTTAAAAGATACCTTATCTATCGAGGATGAAAAATTGTTCAAGGCATGCAAATCTGTCTGTTCGTCTGTTTGCTAGAGACATTACAAGGGGGGTACCCCCACCAAAAGTGTGAAAATTTCAACTTTTTATCACAATTTTCTCAGTGACTATTGCAGGGATTTCTCATATCTTGCATATATGTACTAGGCCAGAGGTAGATTCTCTTGTGTGAGTATGAGACCTGGATCTGTCTTACTTTTTTTTTTAATAAATTTTTTTAATAATTTTTAATGCATTAAAATTCATGAAATCATGCACTAAATCACTTATAACTTCAAAAGTGTTGCATTTACAGCATTTTGTGAAAATATGTTGTTCAGCTACTTTTTTCATAGCTACAATATGGTGAGTAAGTTGGGTGTCTGTCTCAATAGTAAAGTGAGTAATAGCTACTTTTGGGCTTTTCAGTAACTTCCATTATGAGTAAAATTATTTGTAACTTAAAAACTATTGCATTTAGAGAATTTCGTATAAATATGTTATTGAGCTACTTTTGGGCCAGCTATAACATAGTGAAATTTCAGACCTGTAGCTCATGGCATGGCTGAGTAATAGCTACTTTTAGGTTATCACTGTTGAGTAAATCGCTTATAACTTGAAAACTATTGCATTTAGAGAATTTCGTATAAATATGTTATTCAGCTACTTTTGGGCCAGCTATAACATAGTAAAATTTCAGACCTGTAGCTCATGGCATAGCTGAGTAATAGCTACTTTTAGGTTATCACTGTTGAGTAAATCACTTATAACTTGAAAAGTGTTGCATTTAGAGCATTTTGTTAAAATATGTTATTCAGCTACTTTTTTCATAGCTACAATATGGTGAGTAAATTGGGTGTCTGTCTCAATAGCTAAGTGAGTAATAGCTACTTTTGGGCTTTTCAGTAACTTCCATCATGAGTAAAATCACTTGTAACTTAAAAACTATTGCATTTAGAGAATTTCGTATAAATATGTTATTCAGCTACTTTTGGGCCAGCTATAACATAGTAAAATTTCAGACCTGTAGCTCATGGCATAGCTGAGTAATAGCTACTTTTAGGTTATCACTGTTGAGTAAATCACTTATAACTTGAAAACTATTGCATTTAGAGTATTTTGTTTCAATATGTTATTCACCTATTTTGGGGTCAGCTATAACATAGTGAAGTTTCAGACCTGTGGCTCATTTCATAGCTGAGTAATAGCTACTTTGAAGTTCTCACTGTTGAGTAAATCAGTTATAATTGGAAAACTATTGCATTTACAGAAATTTGTGCAAATATGTTATTCAGCTACTTTTGGGTCAGCTATAACATAGTGAAATTATAGACCTATAGCTCATGGCACAACTGAGCAATAGCTATTCTCAGGTACTGACTGTTGAGTAAATCAGCTATAACTTGAAAAATATTGCATTTGGAGTATTTTGTTAAAATATATTGTTCACCTACTTTTGGGTCAGCTATAACATAGTGAAATTACAGACCTATAGCTCATGGCATAGCGGAGCAATAGCTATTTTCAGGTTCTCACTATTGAGTAAATCAGTTGTAGCTTGAAAACTATTGCATTTACAGTAGTTTGCTTAAATATGTTGTTCACCTACTTTTGGGTTAGCTATAACATAGTAAAATTTCAGACATGTAGCTCATTAAATTAGGGTTAAATTAGGAAATAGCTTTTCAGATGTGTTCTCACTTCCGTATGGTGTGCCTCAGGGTTCTGTCCTGGGCCCCCTCCTTTTTACCCTTTACACAACCCCTCTCAGTAATATCATTTCCAATTTCAATGTCACCCACCATCTATATGCTGATGACACCCAAATATATCTAGCATTGGACAATAGGAATTTTGATTCCAGTTTCGCTGAGCTTACAGAGTGTCTCACATGTATCCAAAACTGGATGGCTGGCGTGAAATTGAAACTCAATCCCGAGAAAACTGAATTTATTATAATAGGTGATAGACAAGCCAGAGAGTCCCTCATTAATAAATTCCCTACTCAACTTCTCGGAAATTCTATTTCCCCTACTGATACAGTCAAGAACCTGGGTGTAATTTTTGACTCTGGAAACACCTTTTCCAACCACATAACTAATATGTGTCGAGCCTGCTACTACCACCTTAAGGACCTAAGACGTATTCGTAAATTCCTCAGTGTGGAAACTGCAGCCTTGCTTGCAAACTCAATGATCAGTAGTCGACTTGACTACTGCAATTCCCTACTTTATGGCATCAGTAAGTACAATGTTGCTAAACTCCAAAAGATACAAAATGCCCTTTGTAGAATTGTTTTTAGACTTGATAGAACTAGCCATGTCACTCCTTTTCTTCAAAAACTACACTGGCTTCCTATCACTTACCGTATATTGTTTAAGTACAATCTAATTACTTTCAAGGCTATAAATTTCTCTCAACCCATATACCTATCATCCTTGATCAAAACCAGTTGTCTAACACGTGGAAATCGTCTTTCTCTTTCCTCAGCCTCTCACAAAAAGGCCATCGGTAGGAGAGGTTTTGTAGTGGCTTCCCCCATAGAATGGAACAGACTCCCACAATCAGTACGATCACAACAAACAATAACAGGTTTCCGTAGCCAGCTAAAGACCTACTTGTTTAGATTAGCATATCCTCCACCATAGTACATCTCCCTGGCGGGCGCTAACCTTGGATCATGACCTCGAACGTCCCTCGACTTTCCCTTTTTGATTTCAAGCGCATTAGAGGATGTTGCATCAATTTTGCGCTATATAAATGTTTCTATTCTATTCTATTCTATTGCATAGCTGAGTAATAGTTCCTTTGAGGTTCTCACTGTTGAGTAAATCAGTTGTAACTTGAAAACTATTACATTTAGAGTAATTTGTTAAATATGTTATTCACAGAATTTTTGGTCAGCTATAACATAGTGAAATTGCAGACCTCTATGTCATGGCATAGCTGAGCAATAGCTACTTTCAGGTTCTCACTGTTGAGTAAATCATTGTATCCACTGGATAGCCACAGTGTGTAGAGAGAGATTTCACCATCACTGCTCTGATGAAAAAAAATATTATAGCTAGCTTTCTTAAGTTTGCAGTATATATTAATAACCATAAAATGTTGTCTGGGAATATTTTTGGCCTCATTTTGAGAAACAAGATGGCCGCCACAGGTGTTTTTTGTCAGTCATGAAAAGTGCTTATATCTCCCTTATTATTGATCCTAGAGGTTTGGGATGATAAAACAACCTGTAGGAAATCATGGGGTGGGAATCTTTTGGTGTGGTCAGATTTGACCTTCAATGACCCCTCCTTCAAGGTCAAACAAGGATAGCCAAACTTAAAAGTGCTTATAACTCGCTTATTATTGGTCCCAGAGGTTTGGGATGGTAAACAGACAGGAAATCATGGGCTGTGAATCTGTTGATATGGTCCGATTTGACCTTGGAACCCTCCTTCAAGGTCAAATGAGGATAGCGAAAATTGAAAGTGCCTACAACTCGCTTATTATTGGTGACAGAGATTTGGGATGGTAAACCATCCCATAGGAAATCATTGGCTCAGAATCTTTTGGTATGGTCAGATTTGACCTTTGGACCCCTCCTTCAAGGTCAAATGAGGACAGCCAAGCTTAAAAGTGCTTATAACTCATTTATAATTGGTCCTAGAGGTTTGGAATGGTAAACCATAGGAAATCATGGGCTGGGAATGTATTTGTGTGGTTAGATTTGACCTTGGACCCCTTCTTCAAGGTCGAACGAGGATATTGCATTTGTAGTATTTCTTTAAATATGTTTTAACCTATTTTTACACTTAAACAATTACCTTGTTATTTTCCTTCATAATACCATTTACAGGGCACAACTTTTTTATCCTTTTCTTCTGTCAGCTTCGGAATTTCTTTCGAACTTGCTGTTCAGTTACCATTTACTGTATTTCTGTACAGCCCTTTTCCTGATAATTATTCTGTCCTCTAATCACCTTCACAAATCAAAAACACTCAGTCAGCTGACACAGTGCCCGTTCACGGGCACTCTCCTCTTGTTTGAAAATTGGCGTGGCTACTCTGCAGAGATACCCTTTAGGTCAAAAATTTCGTCGAAATCGCTCTATCTAGCATGGTTTTCGAGATATAAGCATTTTTATGTTTTGCAATTTTTGCGAAAAATTCGAAAATTCAAAATGGCCGCCATTTTTTGTGAGACAAAATTTTTTTGAAAATTGGCATGGCTACTCTGCAGAGATACCCTGTAGCTCAAAAATTTCGTCGAAATCGCTCTATCTAGCACGGTTTTCAAGATATAAGCATTTTTGTGTTTTCCTTATTTGGAAAATTCATAATGATTAATTAATCATTAATTACTCGGCCATTTCTTACCCAATCAATGCCAAAATCTAATGATTTCCAGATTTTAATAGAATGAATGTATTTGCCAAGTTTCAGGTGAATTGATAAAATTCCTTTCAAGTTATCATCCAGACAAGCTTCCCCATCGAAAAGACATTTTTGGTCATGTGACCTCTCTGATTGGTTGAAATGTCACTGCAGCATATTCAAAAAAATTCCCCAAGGCTACTGCCTAAACCTGCCAAATTTGAAAAGAATCCGCCTAACGGTTACAGAATCCGCCTAACAAAATGCGGAGCCGGCGGAGCCTGAAGGTCTCCCATACACAAACAAGCGTCCCTTGCGGGACGCTTAATTCAAAGTATGCTCAAAGTAGCAAAGCAGCTATTACTCAGATAGTTACAAAGCTATCATCGACCAAAAGCTATCCTGGCCAAACTATTGACCAAATTATCCTTCATATAAATTTTTGTGAAGATATAAAACATTGTTTCATTAAAATGTCCAGAAAAAAAGGTAACTCAAAATAGCATAACAGCTATATAGCACAGTAGCTATTACTCAGTTAGCTATAAAGCTTTAAAATGCTTAAAGTAAAAAAGCTACTCAAAGTAGCTAGTAGCTATTACTCAGTCAGTTATATAGCTATTATCACTAAAAGCAATCCCAAGCAAGCTATTGACCTAACTATTGCTCATACCAAATTTGGTAAAGATACATCAAATATTTTTCCTTAAAATGCCCGGAAACAAAAGACGTACACAAAAGTAGCTAAGTAGCTATTACTCAGTTAGCTATAGAGCTATCTTCACCAAAAGCAATCCCATGCAAGCTATTAACCCAATAAACAGCCATACCAAAGATAGGATAAATACTTTTACTTGAAATGACCGGAAACCAAGTGTGACGCCGGACGACGGAAGGGTGGACATAATAACTTTTAAGAATAGGACTTTTGCTTTGTACAGGGTGCCTGCACTACCCAGTGTGACAGTGACACTCCTGTTCTACTGGTTTGCACAGCTTTGCTGACTCTGAGGGGTTTTCCTGTTCTACTGGTTTGCACAGCTTTGCTGACTCTGAGGGGTTTTCCTGGTCTACTGGTTTGTTGAGGATATACAAACTTTGACTGTACAACTCATCTAGTCACATGGCTTGTACAGGATGTCTGGTTTCACTACACACTGTGGTCTCCTTATCTCTGTTACATGTTCACAAACACCTGGTCTCTTGGCCTGTATAAGATGTCTGGTCTCACTGTACACACTGTGGTCTCTGTATATTGGTGTTACTATATATTCACAAACTCACCTGGTCTCCTGGCTTGAAGTGTTTCTGCGCCTTCTTCCCGACATCTACCACCAATCCGGAGAAATCCACCCCAAGTGTTTTGGGAAATTCTCGCCGTGACCAGTTCATGGAAGTGAGTCTCTGCACCACAGGAAGTGTGTGTGAGCCATAGCCAGCTGTGTAGAGGATTAAGCAGAGGAAATCATCACAAGAACAAGATAATGCTTTACAAATGTGATAAAACAGACACCGGATAGGGATCAAAGCCAGGTGTCTTAGCCAGCTGTGTCTAAGCTTGGACCAAAGGCGGGGTGTGACAGCCATAGCCAACTTCAAAATAACACGTACCCAGTGAAACAATGCTTCACATGTAGACATAAGGCCAAGTGTGTCAAACCATTGCCCTACTAGAAATTGAAGCTTTTTTTTGTTGTGAAAATGTCATACCTCAAGCCATACAGTCTGTCACACTTTGTGGAATGTCATACCACAAGCCATACAGTCTGTCACACTTTGTGGAATGTTATACCACAAGCCATACAGTCTGTCACACTTTGTGGAATGTCATACCACAAGCCATACAGTTTTTCATACTTTTCCCGGGTTTTATTTGGTTAGAAGATTGCAGACAACAAAGCAGGAAACATCAGCACAAAAAGACAACTTGTCAGCTCTGCTGAGAAAACACTTAAACTTGGTAAACAATGCTGATATCTGTGAATGGCAGACATGAAAACCAAACAAAAGTCTTTACCCACCAACCCAGGAAGTACCTGGCAGGCTAGAATGACTATGGTTGTGGGTATGCTAGTCAAAACAATTAAGTCTTCAGTTGGCTCCTAATACTAGTTCCTAACTCACTAGACCACTGAATTTTCAATCAATAAAAGAAAGACAAGAAGGGGTCAATAAGCTAGATCACTCAGTGTGAAGTGTATAAGATATCAGGCAATATTTTTGTATATACACTGCAAATATCAGTAAACCAATTTTACAACCCAAGTTTGACGCTGAGCTAGGGAAGAACTGGGGGCCTTTTTGAATCCCATGCTATGGTTTGCCATTACGTCTAAATACATTCTATTGCTCTAAATCCACAGATGAAAGAGATAATCAACATTTTACAAGTCTCTTCTATACAGCATACCAAAGACACTCAATTTGGCCAATTTTATGGCAACCTTAACAAGACGATGCCTTTTTTCAAAGCTATATTTCAGATTTTCTTCACTGCATGAAAGGGTCAACTTCCGCACGTTTTTTAAGACTTGATAATCAATCACCTCTCAATTGATCAATTATAGACCTGGTTGATCTGAAAATCATATGATGTCTAGATTTTGATGTGAGACAAGAACCTGGTTGATCTACATAGTGTACTTCCTGAGAAAATCTGGTAAAAAGGTAGTACAAGAAAAAAATTGTTTTTGATGATGTGACCTCGATAAAGGGTAAAGGTCAAATTCATACCTACTGGAAAATTTTCCCATACCTATCGACGATAAGTGCCAGAAATAATTTATATAGGCCTTATATTATTGCTGTTCAAGTGAGACAATAATGCTGCAGGGGGGAATGGACAAAAAGTAACTGGATAAAAAGTATTGGTCCAACAAGAGGAGAGTGCCCGTGAACGGGCACTGTGTCAGCTGACTGAATGTTTTTGATTTGTGATGGTGATAATGAGAGGAAAGCATAATTATCAGGGAAAGGGCTGTACAGAAATACAGTAAATGGTAACTGAACAGCATGTTCGAAAGATATTCCGAAGCTGACAGAAAAAAAGGACAAAAAAGTTGTGCCCTGCAAATGGTATTATGAAATAAAGTAACAACGTAATTGTTTAAGTGTAAAAAGTAGGTTAAAAATATTTAAAGAAATACTATAAATGCAATATCCTCGTTCAACCATGAAGAAGGGGTCCAAAGGTCAAATCTGACCATACCAAAAGATTCCCAGCCAAAGAATTTAGGATGGTTTACCATCCCAAACCTCTCGGACCAATAATAAGTGAGTCATAGGCACTTTTTAAGTTTGGCTATCCTTGTTTGACCTTGACGGAGGGGTCCAAGGTCAAATCCGACCACACAAAAAAATTCCCAGCCCATGATTTCCTGTAGCTTGTTTACCATCCCAAACCTGTAGGACCAATAATAAGCGAGTTCTAAGCAATTGTAAGTTTGGCTATCCTCAATTGACCTTGAAGGAGGGGTCCCAGGTCAAATCTGACCACACCAAAAGAATCCCAGCCCATGATTTCCTATATGTTGGTTTACCATCCCAAACCTCCAAGACCAATAATACGCGAGTTATAAGCACTTTAAGTTTGGCTATCTTCGTTTGACCTGGAAGGAGGGGTCTAAGGTGAAATCTGACCACACCAAAAGATTCCCAGCCCATGATTTTCTATAGGTTGGTTTTCCATTCCAAACCTCTAGGACCAATAATAAGCGAGTTATAAGCACCTTTAAGTTTGGCTATCCTCATTTGACCTTGAAGGAGGGGTCCAAGGTGAAATCCGACCACACCAAAAAATTCCCAGCTCATGATTTTCTATAGGTTGGTTTTCATTCCAAACCTCTAGGACCAATAATAAGCGAGTTATAAGCACTTTTATGTTTGGCTATCCTCATTTGACCTTGAAGGAGGGTTCCAAGGTCAAATCGGACCATATTAACAGATTCCCAGCCCATGATTTCCTACAGGTTGGATACAATGATTTACAACAGTGAGAACCTGAAAGAAGCTATTGCTCAGCTATGCCATGACATAGAGGTCTGCAATTCACTATGTTATAGCTGACCAAAACGTCTGTGAATAACATATTTAACAAAATACTCTAAATGTAATAGTTTTCAAGTTACTACTGATTTACTCAAGAGTGAGAACCTCAAAGTAACTATTACTCAGCTATGCAATGAGCTACATGTCTGAATTTTTGCTCTGTTATAGCTGACCTAAAAGTAGGTGAACAACATATTTAAGCAAAATACTGTAAATGCAATAGTTTTCAAGTTACAACTGATTTACTCAATAGTGAGAACCTGAAAATAGCTATTGCTCCGCTATGCCATGAGCTATAGGTCTGTAATTTCACTATGTTATAGCTGACCCAAAAGTAGGTGAACAATATATTTTAACAAAATACTCCAAATGCAATATTTTTCAAGTTATAGCCGATTTACTCAACAGTCAGTGCCTGAGAATAGCTATTGCTCAGTTGTGCCATGAGCTACAGGTCTGTAATTTCACTATGTTATAGCTGACCCAAAAGTAGCTGAATAACATATTTGCACAAATTTCTGTAAAGGCAATAGTTTTCCAATTACAACTGATTTACTCAAGAGTGAGAACTTCAAAGTAGCTATTACTCAGCTATGCAATGAGCCACAGGTCTGGAACTTCACTATGTTATAGCTGACCCCAAAATAGGTGAATAACATATTGCAACAAAATACTCTAAATGCAATAGTTTCCAAGTTATAAGTGATTTACTCAACAGTGATAACCTAAAAGTAGCTATTACTCAGCTATGCCATGAGCTACAGGTCTGAAATTTTACTATGTTATAGCTGACCCAAAAGTAGCTGAATAACATATTTATACTAAATTCTCTAAATGCAATAGTTTTCAAATTATAAGTGATTTGCTCAACATTGAGAACTTCAAAGTAGCTATTACTCAGCTATGCAATGAGTCACAGGTCTGGAACTGCACTATGTTATAGCTAACCCCAAAATAGGTGAATAACATATTGAAACAAAATACTCTAAATGCAATAATTTCCAAGTTATAAGCGATTTACTCAACAGTGATAACCTCAAAGTAGCTATTACTCAGCTATGCCATGAGCTACAGGTCTGAAATTTTACTATGTTATAGCTGACCCAAAAGTAGGTGAACAACATATTTAAGCAAAATACTGTACATGCAATAGTTTTCAAGTTACAACTGATTTACTCAACAGTGATGACCTAAAAGTAGCTATTACTCAGCTATGCCATGAGCTACAGGTCTGAAATTTTACTATGTTATAGCTGACCCAAAAGTAGCTGAATAACATATTTATACTAAATTCTCTAAATGCAATAGTTTTCAAATTATAAGTGATTTGCTCAACATTGAGAACTTCAAAGTAGCTATTACTCAGCTATGCAATGAGTCACAGGTCTGGAACTTCACTATGTTATAGCTGACCCCAAAATAGGTGAATAACATATTGAAACAAAATACTCTAAATCCAATAATTTCCAAGTTATAAGCGATTTACTCAACAGTGATAACCTCAAAGTAGCTATTACTCAGCTATGCCATGAGCAACAGGTCTGAAATTTTACTATGTTATAGCTGACCCAAAAGTAGGTGAACAACATATTTAAGCAAAATACTGTACATGCAATAGTTTTCAAGTTACAACTGATTTACTCAATAGTGATGACCTAAAAGTAGCTATTACTCAGCTATGCCATGAGCTACAGGTCTGAAATTTTACTATGTTATAGCTGACCCAAAAGTAGCTGAATAACATATTTATACTAAATTCTCTAAATGCAATAGTTTTGCAATTACAACTGATTTACTCAATAGTGAGAACCTCAAAGTAGTTATTATTCAGCTATGCAATGAGCTACAGGTCTGAAATTTTACTATGTTATAGCTGACCCAAAAGTAGGTGAACAACATATTTAAGCAAAATACTGTAAATGCAATGGTTTTGAAGTTACAACTGATTTACTCAATAGTGATGACCTAAAAGTAGCTATTACTCAGCTATGCCATGAGCTACAGGTCTGAAATTTTACTATGTTATAGCTGACCCAAAAGTAGCTGAATAACATATTTATACGAAATTCTGTAAATGCAATAGTTTTCCAATTACAACTGATTTACTCAATAGTGAGAACTTCCAAGTAGCTATTACTCAGCTGTGCCATGACCTACAGATCTGAAATTTCACTATGTTATAGCTGGCCCAAAAGTAGCTGAATAACATATTTATACGAAATTCTCTAAATGCAATAGTTTTGCAATTACAACTGATTTACTCAATAGTGAGAACCTCAAAGTAGTTATTACTCAGCTATGCAATGAGCTACAGGTCTGAAATTTTACTATGTTATAGCTGACCAAAAAGTAGGTGAACAACATATTTAAGCAAAATACTGTAAATGCAATAGTTTTCAAGTTACAACTGATTTACTCAATAGTGATGACCTAAAAGTAGCTATTACTCAGCTATGCCATGAGCTACAGGTCTGAAATTTTACTATGTTATAGCTGACCCAAAAGTAGCTGAATAACATATTTATACGAAATACTCTAAATGCAATAGTTTTCCAATTACAACTGATTTACTCAATAGTGAGAACTTTAAAGTAGCTATTACTCAGCTATGCCATGACCTACAGATCTGAAATTTCACTATGTTATAGCTGGCCCAAAAGTAGCTGAATAACATATTTATATGAAATTCTCTAAATGCAATAGGTTTTAAGTTACAAGTGATTTACTCAATAGTGATGACCTAAAAGTAGCTATTACTCAGCTATGCCATGAGCTACAGGTCTGAAATTTTACTATGTTATAGCTGACCCAAAAGTAGCTGAATAACATATTTATACGAAATTCTGTAAATGCAATAGTTTTCCAATTACAACTGATTTACTCAATAGTGAGAACTTCCAAGTAGCTATTACTCAGCTGTGCCATGACCTACAGATCTGAAATTTCACTATGTTATAGCTGGCCCAAAAGTAGCTGAATAACATATTTATACGAAATTCTCTAAATGCAATAGTTTTGCAATTACAACTGATTTACTCAATAGTGAGAACCTCACAGTAGTTATTACTCAGCTATGCAATGAGCTACAGGTCTGAAATTTTACTATGTTATAGCTGACCAAAAAGTAGGTGAACAACATATTTAAGCAAAATACTGTAAATGCAATAGTTTTCAAGTTACAACTGATTTACTCAATAGTGATGACCTAAAAGTAGCTATTACTCAGCTATGCCATGAGCTACAGGTCTGAAATTTTACTATGTTATAGCTGACCCAAAAGTAGCTGAATAACATATTTATACGAAATACTCTAAATGCAATAGTTTTCCAATTACAACTGATTTACTCAATAGTGAGAACTTTAAAGTAGCTATTACTCAGCTATGCCATGACCTACAGATCTGAAATTTCACTATGTTATAGCTGGCCCAAAAGTAGCTGAATAACATATTTATATGAAATTCTCTAAATGCAATAGGTTTTAAGTTACAAGTGATTTACTCAATAGTGAGAACTTCAAAGTAGCTATTACTCAGCTATGCAATGAGCCACAGATCTGAAACTTCACTATGTTATAGCTGATCCCAAAATAGGTGAATAACATATTGAAACAAAATACTGTAAATGCAATAGTTTCCAAGTTATAAGCGATTTACTCAACAGTGATAACCTAAAAGTAGCTATTACTCAGCTATGCCATGAGCTACAGGTCTGAAATTTTACTATGTTATAGCTGACCCAAAAGTAGCTGAATAACATATTTATACGAAATTCTCTAAATCCAATAGTTTTGAAGTTATAAGCGATTTACTCAACAGTGATAACCTAAAAGTAGCTATTACTCAGCTATGCCATGAGCTACAGGTCTAAAATTTTACTATGTTATAGCTGACCCAAAAGTAGCTGAATAACATATTTATACGAAATTCTCTAAATGCAATAGTTTTTAAGTTACAAGTGATTTTACTCATGATGGAAGTTACTGAAAAGCCCAAAAGTAGCTATTACTCACTTAGCTATTGAGACAGGCACCCAACTTACTCACCATATTGTAGCTATGAAAAAAGTAGCTGAATAACATATTTTAACAAAATGCTCTAAATGCAACACTTTTCAAGTTATAAATGATTTTGTGCATGATTTCATGAATTTTAATGCATTAAAAATTATTAAAAAAATTTATTAAAAAAAAAGTAAGACAGATCCAGGTCTCATACTCACACAAGAGAATCTACCTCTGGCCTAGTACATATATGCAAGATATGAGAGAAATCCCTGCAATAGTCACTGAGAAAATTGTGATTAAGTGTTGAAATTTTCACACTTTTGGTGGGGGTACCCCCCTTGTAATGTCTCTAGCAAACAGACGAACAGACAGATTTGCATGCCTTGAACAATTTTTCATCCTCGATAGATAAGGTATCTTTTAAAAAAAACAGCACGTCTCTAGGCCTTGTAGTTTTGGAGGAGAAGTTGTTCACGCGGACGCGTACGCGGACGCCCACGCCGCAAAGTGACGACATAATGTCAGCTGACTGACAAGTC
This sequence comes from Sabellastarte sp. h YS-2021, assembly GCA_964017235.1. NCBI lineage: Eukaryota > Metazoa > Annelida > Polychaeta > Sabellida > Sabellidae > Sabellastarte > Sabellastarte sp. h YS-2021. The sequence continues at coordinate 2,299,672 of OZ024927.1, forward strand.
AGCTGACATAAAAATGGCTAGGACAAAAAGTAACTGGACAAAAGTATTGCACACTAGGACAAAAAGTATTTTATGCTTTTATTTGAAACAAATTGGAACATATCTTAGTACAAACATTAAAAAATACATTTTACATTAACATTTATAACTTTTTCTATATCAGCTGTCAAACTTAACAGTCTATAGCATGCCCTACTCCCTTGTGGAAGTCTTTATTTACTTTTTCCACCATTTTGCATGGTATCACACAGGTACTTTAGTCTTTCTTGGAGATCCTTTGCTGTTGTTTTTTAGGGGGTGGGTGGGGGGGGGCTCTTTTTCTTGGTCCAAATGATTTTTGGATAAGATGCTACTTAGCTGAACATACTTTAGAAGAATTTTAATCTTCCTTAGCAGCTCCATATGCTTTGAAACCAGACAGAATTACAACTAGAGGATCGCTTGCAAAAAAAAAAAAAAAGAAATTGTTTTTGCTGTTTGGGAGACAAAAGTTTTTGGAAAATTATGATGGCTACTCCAGTGGATACAATGATTTACTCAACAGTGAGAACCTGAAAGTAGCTATTGCTCAGCTATGCCATGACATACAGGTCTGCAATTTCACTATGTTATAGCTGACCAAAAATTATGTGAATAACAACAACAACTTTCAAGTTACAACTGATTTACTCAATAGTGATAACCTGAAAGTAGCTATTGCTCGGCTATGCCATGACATAGAGGTCTGCAATTTCACTATGTTATAGCTGACCAAAAATTACGTGAATAACATATTTAAGCAAAATACTGTAAATGCAATAGTTTTCAAGTTACAACTGATTTACTCAATAGTGAGAACCTGAAAATAGCTATTGCTCAGCTATGCCATGAGTTATAGGTCTTTAATTTCACTATGTTATAGCTGACCCAAAAGTAGGTGAACAACATATTTTAACAAAATACTCCAAATGCAATATTTTTCAAGTTACAACTGATTTACTCAACAGTCAGTACCTGAAAATAGCTATTGCTCAGTTGTGCCCTGAGCTACAGGTCTGTAATTTCACTATGTTATAGCTGATCCAAAAGTAGCTGAATAACATATTTACACAAATTTCTGTAAATGCAATAGTTTCCCAATTACAAGTGATTTACTCAACAGTGAGAACTTCAAAGTAGCTATTACTCAGCTATGAAATGAGCGACAGGTCTGGAACTTCACTATGTTATAGCTGACCCCAAAATAGGTGAATAACATATTGAAACAAAATACTCTAAATGCAATAGCTTTCAAGTTATAAGTGATTTACTCAACAGTGATAACCTAAAAGTAGCTATTACTCAGCTATGCCATGAGCTAAAATTTTATTATGTTATAGCTGACCCAAAAGTAGCTGAATAACATATTTATACGAAATTCTCTAAATGCAATAGTTTTCAAGTTACAAGTGATTTTACTCATGATGGAAGTTACTGAAAAGCCCAAAAGTAGCTATTACTCACTTAGCTATTGAGACAGACACCCAAGTTACTCACCATGTTGTAGCTCTGAAAAAAGTAGCTGAATAACATATTTTAACAAAATGCTCTAAATGCAACACTTTTCAAGTTGTAAGTGATTTAGTGCATGATTTCATGAATTTTAATGCATTAAAAATTATTAAAAAAATTTATTAAAAAAAAAATAAGACAGATCCAGGTCTCACACTCACACAAGAGAATCTACCTCTGGCCTAGTACATATATGCAAGATATGAGAGAAATCCCTGCAATAGTCACTGAGAAAATTGTGATAAAGTGTTGAAATTTTCACACTTTTGCTGGGGGTACCTCCCTTATAATGTCTCTAGCAAACAGACGAACAGACAGATTTGCATGCCTTGAACAATTTTTCATCCTCGATAGATAAGGTATCTTTTAAAAAAAAACAGCATGTCTCTAGGCCTTGTAGTTTTGGAGAAGAAGTTGTTCACGCGGACGCGTACGCGGACGCGTACGCCCACGCCGCAGAGTGACGACATAATGTCAGCTGACTGACAAGTCAGCTGACATAATAAAAAATTAAATCCTTTTTGTCCTATGTCTGATACCTTTTGTCCAGTTACTTAATGTCTGGGTGCAATACTTTTTGTCCAGTTACTTCTTGTCCTACAATCGCTGTAGGGTTGCCTGTGTGCAAATAGGGGGTGAAACCAATAAGTGCACACCCCCCCCCCCCCCCCATTTTTTCTTAACTATTGTCAGTGAAAACCTCTGTCAATGGAAACTGTTAAATAGGGTCAAAGGTCAGCTTACTGAGAGGGGTTTGTTGTATGTTGTGACGTCTGCACTGTATATTAAAGTATGTGACAACACTCACCAAGCATCTTCAGATCAATAGGATTGATACTTGCAGCATGTACTTCCACCAACACGTCATCTGGTGTTGTCATGTGTGGTTTCTAAAACATACAAGTCGAGGGTTTACATCTGGAGCAAATTCAAGGATATAATGTGGAATGAAGGACAAGGACAGTGTAAAACCAGAAAAACAGTCACAAAACATAAATACACAAGACAACAATGACATGATCTCCTGCTGGGTTGTAAATACTACATGGCATGAAAAATATACCTGGACAAAGTGAAGAGTGTAATAGTTAACTTATAGTTACCATTTTACTCAAAGTTGGAGACTGCAGAAAGTGTACCAAAAATTACCGGTCCCACATACTTTTTAAACTACCAGCATATGCCTTCCTATAACCACAATACATTCCAAAGAAGGTCTAAATCCATAAAGATTTATTGAGCAAACTTTTAAAAATTGACCATTTTAGGGTCATAAAAGTGACCTTGAAAGCCATTCAGTGAACAGAATCCTTTCCATAACTTTGTCTGCCTCACAAGAATTACTATATACAACCTTATTCCATTCTAGGAAATACTTTGTGATACACTGCAAAATCAATAAAAAAAACAATAAAAAATGCTAAGCAGTATTCAAATTAATAACAGTCACATGTGGGTTTTATGTCATAAGGCATTGCATTTGTACCACAATAGTACTCAGACAACTAGTGCTGGGACGATGTTCGCAAACTTTGGTATTATCGCTCGCTGGCTCATTGCCAATCAATGATCGATAAAATTTAAGTAATACCGATATTTGCTAAATCCATCTCTTTGCAGCCTTTTGGTCACAATAAAATGCTAACCTTAATAATATTTTGTAAAAATCTGAAATATCCATCAGTTAAAATCACAAAACTAGCCGTGAATGCAATAAAAACTAGAAATAGGACGCCCTGTTGATAGTGGATGTGAATAGAAACAGGATAGCATAGAAGAACACACATTATCATGTGTAATGTCCACCCCATGAATCTTGCCCAAATTGTACAGTAGTCTTACAAGACCCTGTTTCATTTGTAAAATATATCAATGATGCTTAAATATTTATTAGTGTAGATGTAAATTATTTCAGCTTCATGCCTTTTTGCATTGGTTGGGTTGAAAATTTTGACGAAATCACTCTATCTTGCACGGTTAAGAAGATAGAAGCAAATTCCTGTTTTTCTATTTTTGGCAAAAATTTGAAAATTCAAAATGGCCGCCATTTTTGGGAAAAGGAAAATTTTTTGAAAATTGCCAAGAGTACATTTGTTAGATACCCTATGGGTCGAAAATTTCAACGAAATAACTCTATTTTGCACGGTTAAGGCCAGTTTGTGTTTTTCCATTTTGGGCAAAAATTCGAAAATTCAAAATGGCCACCATATGTGGGGAGGGGAAAATTTTTTGAAAATTGTAAAGATTACATTGCTTAGATACCCTGTGGGTCAAAAATTTCGACGAAAGCGCTCTATCTCGCACGGTTAAGGAGATAGAAGCAAATTTGTGTTTTGCCAATTTTGCCAAAAATTCGAAAATTCAAAATGGCCGCCATTTTTGGGGAGGGGAAAATTTTTTGAAAATTGTAAAGATTACATTGCTTAGATACCCTGTGGGTCAAAAATTTCGACGAAAGCGCTCTATCTCGCATGGTTAAGGAGATAGAAGCAAATTTGTGTTTTGCCATTTTTGGCAAAAATTCGAAAATTCAAAATGGCCGCCATTTTTGGGGAGGGGAAAATTTTTTAAAAATTGGCAAGATTACAACTATCAGATACCCTGCGGGTCGAAAATTTTGCCGAAATCGCTCTATCTCGCACGGTTAAGGAGATAGAAGCAAATTTGTGTTTTGCCATTTTTGGCAAAAATTCGAAAATTCAAAATGGCCGCCATTTTTGGGGAGGGGAAAATTTTTTTAAATTACGAAGAGTACAATGCTGACAGATACCATGTGGTTTGAAAATTTTGACAAAATCGCTCTATCTCGCACGGTTAAGGAGATAGAAGCAAATTTGTGTTTTGCCAATTTCGGCAAAAATTCGAAAATTCAAAATGGCCGCCATTTTTGGGGAGGGGAAAATTTTTTGAAAATTGTAAAGATTACATTGCTTAGATACCCTGTGGGTCAAAAATTTCGACGAAATCGCTCTATCTCGCACGGTTAAGGAGATAGAAGCAAATCTGTGTTTTGCCATTTTTGGCAAAAATTAGAAAATTCAAAATGGCCGCCATTTTTGGGGAGGGGAAAATTTTTGGAAAATTGCAAAGAGTACACTGCTTAGATACCCTGTGGGTTGAAAATTTTGACGAAATCGCTCTATCTCGCACAGTTAAGGAGATAGAAGCAAATTTGTGTTTTGCCAATTTTGGCAAAGATCCTAAAATTCAAAATGGCCGCCATTTTTGGGGAGGGGAAAATTTTTTAAAAATTGGCAAGAGTAGAATTCTCAGATACCCTATGGGTCGAAAATTTTGCCGAAATCGCTCTATCTCGCACGGTTAAGGAGATAGAAGCAAATTAGTGTTTTGCCATTTTTGGCAAAAATTCGAAAATTCAAAATGGCCGCCATTTTTGGGGAGGGGAAAATTTTTTAAAAATTACCAAGAGTACAATGCTAAGATACCCTGTGGGTCGAAAATTTTTACGAAATCGCTCTATCTCACACGGTTAAGGAGATAGAAGCAAATTTGTGTTTTGCCATTTTTGGCAAAAATTCGAAAATTCAAAATGGCCGCCATTTTTGGGGAGGGGAAAATTTTTGGAAAATTGCAAAGATTGCATTCCTTAGATACCCTGTGGGTCGAAAATTTCGACGAAATCGCTCTATCTCGCATGGTTAAGGAGATATTAGCAAATTACTCAAAAGTAGTACTGAAAATACACAATGAAGTACCTAAATGGCTATTACTCATGTACTGACAAAGCTATCAGTACCAAATGCAATACCAAGTGAGCTATGGACATAACAATCTTGTATTCAAAAATTGTAGTAAAATATCTTTAATTATTCTGGCTTAAATGCACGGAAACCAATGGGTACTGAAAATAGCTGTACTTAAGTATTACTCAGTAAGCAAAAGAGGTACAACAACCAAAAGCAATCCCAAGCAAGCTACCGACCCAATAAGCCTGCATACCAAATTTGGTGGTCTAATAGCTCTAATACTTTTCCTTTAAATGAGCGGAAACCATGCGTGACGCCGTGGTCTAATAGCTCTAATACTTTTCCTTTAAATGAGCGGAAACCATGCGTGACGCCGGACATCGGACGCCGGACATCGGACACCGGACATCGGACGGCTGAAAAAGCAAAAATAATATATCCACCACCCAGCGGGGTGGACATAATAACATAAATAGAAACACCTTGGGGTTTTCCAACTGTTGTCAAGGTAATCATAAAATCAGCCAATGACAAGTGAGGATACATCAAGCATGGTCTGTTAGTGAGGGAGACGTCTGTGAATGGCTTTTAGATTATATTTTGGTCATATTTGTGGTAATTTGTGTGTATTTTACTTGATATAATTTAATATTTGATTTTATCTGTCTTTGTTACACTTCGACTCCATAATCGGAAATGTTCAAAGTTTGGTTACAAATGTCCGATACGAACATCGACAGGGAAAATCCAAGCGATCTCCCAGCACTACAGACAACAACTGAAGTCACATCTTTTCAACATGAGTTAGAACACATCTGTTTGTTCTTGCTTTGCCATCATCTTATTTTTCCCCTGGTTTATTGATGTTTTGTAACTGTTACGCAGATTTTCTGGACAGTTACATCACTGAGTATCCAGCATCTCACCTTGATATGCGTGGTCCACTCCAGTTTGTATCCAGCATCTCACCTTGATATGCGTGGTCCACTCCAGTTTGTACCCAGCATCTCACCTTGATATGAGTGGTCCACTCCAGTTTGTACCCAGCATCTCACCTTGATATGCGTGGTCCACTCCAGTTTGTACCCAGCATCTCACCTTGATATGCGTGGTCCACTCCAGTTTGTACCCAGCATCTCACCTTGATATGAGTGGTCCACTCCAGTTTGTATCCAGTATCTCACCTTGATATGAGTGGTCCACTCCAGTTTGTACCCAGTATCTCACCTTGATATGCGTGGTCCACTCCAGTTTGTATCCAGTATCTCACCTTGATATGAGTGGTCCACTCCAGTTTGTACCCAGCATCTCACCTTGATATGAGTGGTCCACTCCAGTTTGTATCCAGTATCTCACCTTGATATGCGTGGTCCACTCCAGTTTGTACCCAGCATCTCACCTTGATATGCGTGGTCCACTCCAGTTTGTACCCAGCATCTCACCTTGATATGCGTGGTCCACTCCAGTTTGTACCCAGCATCTCACCTTGATATGAGTGGTCCACTCCAGTTTGTATCCAGTATCTCACCTTGATATGAGTGGTCCACTCCAGTTTGTACCCAGTATCTCACCTTGATATGCGTGGTCCACTCCAGTTTGTATCCAGTATCTCACCTTGATATGAGTGGTCCACTCCAGTTTGTACCCAGCATCTCACCTTGATATGCGTGGTCCACTCCAGTTTGTATCCAGTATCTCACCTTGATATGAGTGGTCCACTCCAGTTTGTACCCAGCATCTCACCTTGATATGCGTGGTCCACTCCAGTTTGTACCCAGTATCTCACCTTGATATGAGTGGTCCACTCCATGTTGTATCCAGTATCTCACCTTGATATGCGTGGTCCACTCCAGTTTGTACCCAGCATCTCACCTTGATATGAGTGGTCCACTCCAGTTTGTACCCAGTATCTCACCTTGATATGAGTGGTCCACTCCAGTTTGTACCCAGCATCTCACCTTGATATGCGTGGTCCACTCCAGTTTGTATCCAGTATCTCACCTTGATATGAGTGGTCCACTCCAGTTTGTACCCAGTATCTCACCTTGATATGCGTGGTCCACTCCAGTTTGTACCCAGCATCTCACCTTGATATGAGTGGTCCACTCCAGTTTGTACCCAGCATCTCACCTTGATATGAGTGGTCCACTCCAGTTTGTACCCAGTATCTCACCTTGATATGAGTGGTCCACTCCAGTTTGTATCCAGTATCTCACCTTGATATGAGTGGTCCACTCCAGTTTGTACCCAGTATCTCACCTTGATATGAGTGGTCCACTCCAGTTTGTACCCAGTATCTCACCTTGATATGCGTGGTCCACTCCAGTTTGTATCCAGCATCTCACCTTGATATGCGTGGTCCACTCCAGTTTGTACCCAGCATCTCACCTTGATATGCGTGGTCCACTCCAGTTTGTATCCAGTATCTCACCTTGATATGAGTGGTCCACTCCAGTTTGTACCCAGTATCTCACCTTGATATGCGTGGTCCACTCCAGTTTGTACCCAGTATCTCACCTTGATATGCGTGGTCCACTCCAGTTTATATCCAGTATTTCACCTTGATATGAGTGGTCCACTCCAGTTTGTATCCAGTATCTCACCTTGATATGCGTGGTCCACTCCAGTTTGTACCCAGTATCTCACCTTGATATGAGTGGTCCACTCCAGTTTGTATCCAGTATCTCACCTTGATATGCGTGGTCCCCTCCAGTTTGTATCCAGCATCTCACCTTGATATGCGTGGTCCACTCCAGTTTGTATCCAGTATCTCACCTTAATATGCGTGGTCCACTCCAGTTTGTATCCAGCATCTCACCTTGATATGCGTGGTCCACTCCAGTTTGTATCCAGCATCTCACCTTGATATGAGTGGTCCACTCCAGTTTGTATCCAGTATCTCACCTTGATATGAGTGGTCCACTCCAGTTTGTACCCAGTATCTCACCTTGAGATGAGTGGTCCACTCCATGTTGAATCCAGTATCTCACCTTGATATGCGTGGTCCACTCCAGTTTGTATCCAGTATCTCACGTTGATATGCGTGGTCCACTCCAGTTTGTACCCAGCATCTCACCTAGATATGAGTGGTCCACTCCAGTTTGTATCCAGTATCTCACGTTGATATGCGTGGTCCACTCCAGTTTGTATCCAGTATCTCACCTTGATATGCGTGGTCCACTCCAGTTTGTATCCAGTATCTCACCTTGATATGCGTGGTCCACTCCAGTTTGTACCCAGTATGTCATCTTGATATGAGTGGTCCACTCCAGTTTGTACCCAGTATCTCACCTTGATATGAGTGGTCCACTCCAGTTTGCATCTCACCTTGATATGAGTGGTCCACTCCAGTTTGTATCTCACCTTGATATGAGTGGTCCACTCCAGTTTGTATCCAGTATCTCACCTTGATATGCGTGGTCCACTCCAGTTTGTATCCAGCATCTCACCTTGATATGCGTGGTCCACTCCAGTTTGTATCCAGTATCTCACCTTGATATGCGTGGTCCACTCCAGTTTGTATCCAGCATCTCACCTTGATATGAGTGGTTCACTCCAGTTTGTACCCAGCATCTCACCTTGATATCCGTGGTCCACTCCAGTTTGTACCCAGCATCTCACCTTGATATGAGTGGTCCACTCCAGTTTGTACCCAGTATCTCACCTTGATATGCGTGGTCCACTCCAGTTTGTACCCAGTATCTCACCTTGATATGAGTGGTCCACTTCAGTTTGTATCCAGTATCTCACCTTGATATGAGTGGTCCACTCCAGTTTGTACCCAGTATCTCACCTTGATATGAGTGGTCCACTCCAGTTTGCACCTAGTATCTCACCTTGATATGAGTGGTCCACTCCAGTTTGTACCCAGTATCTCACCTTGATATGCGTGGTCCACTCCAGTTTGCACCCAGTATCTCACCTTGATATGAGTGGTCCACTCCAGTTTGTACCCAGTATCTCACCTTGATAAGAGTGGTCCACTCCAGTTTGTACCCAGTATCTCACCTTGATATGAGTGGTCCACTCCAGTTTGTATCCAGCATCTCACCTTGATATGAGTGGTCCACTCCAGTTTGTATCCAGCATCTCACCTTGATATGAGTGGTCCACTCCAGTTTGTATCCAGTATCTCACCTTGATATGCGTGGTCCACTCCAGTTTGTATCCAGTATCTCACCTTGATATGAGTGGTCCACTCCAGTTTGTACCCAGTATCTCACCTTGATATGAGTGGTCCACTCCAGTTTGTACCCAGTATCTCACCTTGATAAGAGTGGTCCACTCCAGTTTGTACCCAGTATCTCACCTTGATATGAGTGGTCCACTCCAGTTTGTATCCAGCATCTCACCTTGATATGCGTGGTCCACTCCAGTTTGTATCCAGTATCTCACCTTGATATGAGTGGTCCACTCCAGTTTGTACCCAGTATCTCACCTTGATATGAGTGGTCCACTCCAGTTTGTATCCAGCATCTCACCTTGATATGCGTGGTCCACTCCAGTTTGTATCCAGCATCTCACCTTGATATGAGTGGTCCACTCCAGTTTGTACCCAGTATCTCACCTTGATATGAGTGGTCCACTCCAGTTTGTATCCAGCATCTCACCTTGATATGAGTGGTCCACTCCAGTTTGTACCCAGTATCTCACCTTGATAAGAGTGGTCCACTCCAGTTTGTACCCAGTATCTCACCTTGATATGAGTGGTCCACTCCAGTTTGTACCCAGTATCTCACCTTGATAAGAGTGGTCCACTCCAGTTTGTACCCAGTATCTCACCTTGATATGAGTGGTCCACTCCAGTTTGTATCCAGCATCTCACCTTGATATGAGTGGTCCACTCCAGCTTGTACCCAGTATCTCACCTTGATATGAGTGGTCCACTCCAGTTTGTATCCAGCATCTCACCTTGATATGCGTGGTCCACTCCAGTTTGTATCCAGCATCTCACCTTGATATGAGTGGTCCACTCCAGTTTGTACCCAGTATCTCACCTTGATATGAGTGGTCCACTCCAGTTTGTATCCAGTATCTCACCTTGATATGCGTGGTCCACTCCAGTTTGTATCCAGCATCTCACCTTGATATGAGTGGTCCACTCCAGTTTGTACCCAGTATCTCACCTCGATATGAGTGGTCCACTCCAGTTTGTATCCAGCATCTCACCTTGATATGAGTGGTCCACTCCAGTTTGTACCCAGTATCTCACCTTGATATGAGTGGTCCACTCCAGTTTGTATCCAGCATCTCACCTTGATATGAGTGGTCCACTCCAGTTTGTACCCAGTATCTCACCTTGATATGAGTGGTCCACTCCAGTTTGTATCCAGCATCTCACCTTGATATGAGTGGTCCACTCCAGTTTGTACCCAGTATCTCACCTTGATAAGAGTGGTCCACTCCAGTTTGTACCCAGTATCTCACCTTGATATGAGTGGTCCACTCCAGTTTGTACCCAGTATCTCACCTTGATAAGATAGGTCCACTCCAGTTTGTACCCAGTATCTCACCTTGATATGAGTGGTCCACTCCAGTTTGTATCCAGCATCTCACCTTGATATGAGTGGTCCACTCCAGCTTGTACCCAGTATCTCACCTTGATATGAGTGGTCCACTCCAGTTTGTATCCAGCATCTCACCTTGATATGCGTGGTCCACTCCAGTTTGTATCCAGTATCTCACCTTGATATGAGTGGTCCACTCCAGTTTGTACCCAGTATCTCACCTTGATATGAGTGGTCCACTCCAGTTTGTATCCAGCATCTCACCTTGATATGCGTGGTCCACTCCAGTTTGTATCCAGTATGTCACCTTGATATGAGTGGTCCACTCCAGTTTGTACCCAGTATCTCACCTTGATATGAGTGGTCCACTCCATGTTGTATCCAGTATCTCACCTTGATATGAGTGGTCAACTCCAGTTTGCACCCAGTATCTCACCTTGATATGAGTGGTCCACTCCAGTTTGTACCCAGTATCTCACCTTGATATGAGTGGTCCACTCCAGTTTGTATCCAGTATCTCACCTTGATATGAGTGGTCCACTCCAGTTTGTATCCAGCATCTCACCTTGATATGAGTGGTCCACTCCAGTTTGTACCCAGTATCTCACCTTGATATGAGTGGTCCACTCCAGTTTGTATCCAGCATCTCACCTTGATATGAGTGGTCCACTCCAGTTTGTATCCAGCATCTCACCTTGATATGAGTGGTCCACTCCAGTTTGCACCCAGTATCTCACCTTGATATGAGTGGTCCACTCCAGTTTGTACCCAGTATCTCACCTTGATATGCGTGGTCCACTCCAGTTTGTACCCAGTATCTCACCTTGATATGCGTGGTCCACTCCAGTTTGTATCCAGCATCTCACCTTGATATGAGTGGTCCACTCCAGTTTGTACCCAGTATCTCACCTTGATATGCGTGGTCCACTCCAGTTTGTACCCAGTATCTCACCTTGATATGCGTGGTCCACTCCAGTTTGTATCCAGCATCTCACCTTGATATGAGTGGTCCACTCCAGTTTGTACCCAGTATCTCACCTTGATATGAGTGGTCCACTCCAGTTTGTATCCAGTATCTCACCTTGATATGCGTGGTCCACTCCAGTTTGTATCCAGCATCTCACCTTGATATGAGTGGTCCACTCCAGTTTGTACCCAGTATCTCACCTTGATATGAGTGGTCCACTCCAGTTTGTATCCAGCATCTCACCTTGATATGAGTGGTCCACTCCAGTTTGTACCCAGTGTCTCACCTTGATATGAGTGGTCCACTCCAGTTTGTACCCAGTATCTCACCTTGATATGAGTGGTCCACTCCAGTTTCTCCACCCCACCGTACTCCCGGATTTGCCAGGCTGCCATGTGTGCATGTCTGTGACACGTTCCATCGCTGGAATATGATCTGCTCAGGATACCCAGCACTCTGTGCAAAGTCCTGTACATCACTCCCCAGAAAACCTGTCCACTGAAATAAATGACAAGGATATCACTCCCACTTCAACCAGGGAAAATATGTGTACTGAAATGGCAAGGACATCACCCCCTTCTTCAATCAGAAAAAAAATGTCTACTACCATAAATGACAAGGACATCACTTCCCACTTCAACCAGAGAAAATAGGTGTACTGAAATAAATGACAAGGACATCACTCCCCACTTCAACCATATAAGATATGTGTGCTCAAATAAATGACAAGGACATCATCAAGGGTACTTTTTTGTCATACTGACTTCCAATCCGTCAGTAAAAATCATTTTGTACAAAGTACTACAAAAACTCCATGAATATGGTACTGACATTCTGTTAGTGAATATATCATGCGTACCCAGTACATGCAACGACTTTTTTGGACCTTCCTTTCTCCCTCAGCCGTTGTTCCTGTAACACCAGACATGGTTACCCTGACTTGAATTACATCACAGTTCCACTTTTCACTGTACAATCCAGTAATTAATAAAACGGGTCTGCAAACAGTTTTGCCTTTGATGCACCAAAACTGTGGACTTATTTTCCTGATAACACAAGTAATTTAAAACCTATTGCCTCCTTCAGAAACAACCATAAAATAGCATTAAAGATGCCCGTACCCCACAGCATGGGGAAATAGTTTTCAACACCATGAGATGTAGTAATGAAACAGCACAAAGATTGTGATACTTTCAGTGCAGTGTCAGTTATATAAAGGTCTCAATAATGTTTATGTAGAGAACATAACTTTTAAGAGAAAAAAATGTATGTCAACTATTAAAACCAGAAAATTCAATAGCAAGATGACAGCATGTACAACCCCCAACCAATGTCCCTACCAATGATAAACTTCCTACACCTTACGCTTTCCGAGATATAGCCCGGACAAGATTTTATAGGTCAAGGTCACTACAACAAGGTCAAACGTCAAATCAAGGTCACACCATGACGTTGCACACCTACAACCCCCAACAAATGTCCCTACAACGTATGAACTTCGTACACCTTACAGTTTCCGAGATTTTATAGGTCAAGGTCACTACGTAAGGTCAAAGGTCAAATCAAGGTCACACCATGACGTTGCACACCTACACCCCCTAACCAATGTCCCTACCAAGTATCAACTTCCTACACTTTATGGTTTCTGAGATACAAACTTTTTCCCACCGCCCGCCCGCCCACTCGAATGCCTGCCCATCTGGACACCATAGGTGAAAAAAAAATAACCTGACAGTACTTAAGGTCACTGCAGCAAGGTCAAAGGTCACCCTTAAGGGCTGTGGGGTAAAAAACCAGCATGTCTCTGGGCCTTGTAGTTTTAGAGAAGCTGTTCTATAAGTTCATATTTGTGAATTGGTCCCCCTACCACTATCTTATCAGTTATACTGTGATGGATAGTTCGAAGGGCAGAGGAAATGAACCCTATAGTGGCATTCTACCAGTGAACGCCAGACTACCAGTGGGTATATCTTTATTAGAGGCCAAGGACAATGCTTCTATTAAGGTTGTAAATGGAAAACTAATTTATCTGGTTAGTTTGCAGTAGAGACCAACAACCGGTTACTAGGGGTGTTGCGGTAGTATCGGTATCGTCGGTACGGTAAATAAATTAGTGTAAACTAGGGCTGTAATCATTAGTGATTTCTGTAGATCGAGGATCGCCTGTTAGATGCGAGTTGAACTCGAGTTGAACTCGAGTAAATGACACAAATATAAATAAAATAACAATGTCCAAATATTGTCATTAAGGGATCTGCCATTACATACAGATATATATGAGCACTTTATGGAACAGCCACGTAAATCAGGGAAATAAAAAAACGACCATTGCTCATTGATGTTTACGTCTTTATGGTTAAAAAATTGCAAAAGTGGTAGTTTGTAACAAGATTAGTATATCATTATATATTTCTTAAAAACTCGAGTTTAAACTGCGTAAACCGATGTCATCCCCAAATATCTCCCATCGAGTTACGACTCGAGTTTCGGTCAACTCGTTACAGCACCAGTGTAAACCGTCATAAGTTCAGCTACCGGTTTTCCGCTTTCACCTCAATATAAAGTAATTTTACTAACCTTACATACAAAATAAATGTCATAATCCACGTTTATTTGCTTTTTACTGTAATAAGACAGCCATAATGAGCGATAATTTGCAGAAACCATGTATTTCCTTGTTTAGCCAATCAGAATCGAGGACACATCCATGTCATGTTAGCATTCAGTATGGAAGACTATTTGGTTCTAATGTTTTGTTGAATAAGAGACGGTTAACTGGTAACCGACCGGGAAGTGCTAGACGTGAAACCGGAAGGAAAAAATCGCTACCGCAACACCAGTACCAGTTACAAACTTTTCAAAACCAGTTGTTGGATTTAACATTAAATATAAATTTTTGTGTCATTTTTGGGTCAAAGTTTGAATTTCATATTATTTGAGATTATGTGAGGCTAGAAGTCTGACGGTATATATAATCTATTTTTTTTAAAAATACCAAAAGATCTAGGGTATCACGGATACGGGCAATAACGGACACGGATACAGTGAAGAAAAAAGGACAGGTGTAGTTCCTACTATAAACGATCTTCAAAGCTTTCAAATTTAAACAGTGTAAATAACAAAATCGCACAAACTAAATAACAACATATACTTAAACAATGATTACCATAACATTTGGTTTGTGTATATTCCAGCCTCCTTTCTGAAGACTGTTTATCTCAGTGACCACTAGTGCTGTCACTCGCTACTGCAAATCAACATCGAATATCGCCCATGTTGGCCGACCGAGTACCGACATATGTCGACTTCATAAACTCATCTCAAAACGAAACTATTTAATTAAAATGTAAAATAATATATTGTTTCTCACCTGAATACATCATTTTAGGGTCATATTTGTCCTTTTATTTCGGTTGTTTATGCATTGTCAAACGTAGAAACACTTTGAAAACCGTCAGTATATTAAAATAATTATCCAATTCCGACTTTATAAAGTGCTGCATAATGGCTATATAATATCATGTATGCCTCAAATAAATAGAACTACAGTGTTTTTAAAGATTATTTGAAAGCTTTACGTTAATTAAATTGACTTACCAAATGCAAAAAAAAAATAAAGATGCAATTCCGAAACTACATTCGAGCAATGATTTTATACTTTCCTGATAGGTTATGTGACTAGATTTGTACGGACTGTTTTGTCAAAAGGCCGAAAATATATTTTAAAATGCTGAATAATCTTTTACTTTTAAAAGATATTCCATCTTTATTATATAAATATACTAATATCTTTGCAATCGGATTTGAAAAACGCATCCGATTATCGCTCATAATAGAGCTAGCAAACTATAGTATCGGAAGTAGCCAGTGTCGCGACAGTGACCACCCATGTATATACGTACTGATTGACCATTTTTTTCTAGATTTTTTATGTACTGCCTTGCTACCAATTATCGCCAGGTACCAATTATCGCCAGACAGAATTCAAATAGATATAACTTCACCAAAGTAGCATCCCAAGTCTAGCAAATAAGGTAAAACTATTTCCAAAGTGAATAGAACAAATACACAACAAGAAGCTTTCAAAATATATGACCATTACTGGAATTACCTGCAAGTCGCCGACAAGTCAACTCACCGACAGTAAATCGCTGACCGATTATTTAAATACAAAAATGACCCTTGCAGCTTTTATAACACTAAAACATTGCCATAAATTGTTTTAAAATGTATATCTGCAGTCATTCATTTGCCTTCATTAAAACATGTTATACTACGAAAATGTGATGAAACTTCTCAAGTTTAAGTATGTGTGTAACTTAACGGACCATTCACAATAAAATGACAGAGGAGTTCATCTTTTGGACACTAAAAACGTGATTTCACTGCTTTGAAGATATGTATAAAGGATTATTTGAATACTGTAACATTTTTCCAGTGAAAAAATGACAAAAAATGGGGTAATAATGTGTCATTAATTTATTTAAATTTTGTCGGCGAGTTGATGTCTGCGAGTTGTCTTGTCGGCGATTTGCTCATATACCCATTACTGAAATATGAAAGTTTCATTTTCTGGTGGCGATAATTGGTAGCCGGTGATAATTGGTAGCCGGTGATAATTGGTAGCAAGGCAGTAATTTAAACAATTAAAGGAATATGAAAATCGCCTGATCACAGAAAATTGCAGAAACTTTCAAACTGATCCAAACATACAGTGGTATTCTACCAGTGAACGCCCGCCTACCAGTGAACGCCCGCCTTCTGTTTTTTTGTTAGAGGTCAAGGACAAATGCTTCTGTATATATACAAAATGGGCGTTCACTGGTATTTCCAGTTTGCGGTAAAAACGGCCGATAATAGAGATAAAATGATAAAATATTGTGACGGCGAGAGCCGACGTAACACGAAATATGGGCTAGCAGTTTGGTTTGGAATCGTGGACCACGGCTAACTTAGCGATAATTCAGCCAGTTGGGCTGAGAAAAGTGGTTTTTCACACAAGATTCCAACAAAAAGACTAAGAAATGGCCGAAAATCTATTACACACTCACCTTTCACACTAACAAACCACGGATTATCCTCATATTTTGTTTATATTATTGCTTTTGAAGTATTTCAACTGTCAAACTAGCCGCCATTGTTGTACAAGTATATCACGTCTGAAAGACTTTAAAGTAGGCGACAAACCATTGTTTTAAAATATTTGCAGTGTTATAATTTATTTAATTTGCATATTTTATACGTTTTTAGGTGATATTTTGTTTAATTTGAGTTGAAACTAACAGATTTGCATTGGAACTACTTGCGGTAGGCTGGCGTAGGGATACGCGGTAACGGCCCAGAAATCTATATAAGGAAGCACAGTCAGTGGTTTTTTGGCTTTCAGATGACGAGGCCGCATTTGCGTAACGCAAAATAAGAGGTAAAAACCCTCTAATCAATACTAACCGCAAATCTTGCGGCAAGTGACATACAAGTCAAAATCACCGCAACCGCACTTCAACCGCAACCGCAAATCATTGAAATCTCCAAATTTACCCCATTAAGCTGGTTCCAGGACTCAGAATCCAATAAAATCCCTTGATACAGTAACAACACACTAATTTAAGCCAGAATACAAATGTCTATAATGGTTAATACAGTGTTTCAGTAGATAGAATTTAAACAATATCTATATATTTCTGAAGCACTGACCTTTAATGGTCAACCAATCAAATGACAGATATTCTTTAGTGTGAAACTGTAGTGCCTGACCTTGACCTGGCTGAACTTGATTTGTCCTTGAGTTGATGCTTAATTTTTGTTGACCTTTATTTGAACTGCTCATTTTGAAGATTCACCTGTGAACTGGAGTTATAGGTAATTTTGACATTTGTTCTAAATATTGTAGATTTTTATTAAGTCTGGCACTTAACTTTAGTGAGTAACTTTACCAGATAATAACCTTTATCTTTATTTCTGACTAAATAAGCATAATTATATATTCTGCTGTGGCACATGTGTCCAGCTGAAGTATTTATAGACTGATCTAATTCAATTTGCTGGATTTTACACTCCTTTAAACATTTTCACTACCCCTATTAGCATATGCTTGTTACATTGTGCGACTAAAACATCTGCATGATCCCAGCTAGCACATGAATTGCTACATATTGTGACTATACACATTTTACATGATCCCAATTAGCAGATGAGTTGCTAAATATCCTGACTGTAAACACTTACATGACCCCAATTAGCATTTGATTTGCTACATTTTGTAAATTAAAACATTTAAATCTCCACAATTGTACATGATTGCTAGATTCATTACTTTAGTATTTCAATATACCAATATACCATGTTAAACTGTTAATAAATTTATATATATAAGTTTAATTAATCTTTCTCCTCTCTCTTGGCTTGGTTTAACACTTGCAGGTGAAGTTAGCATGCATCTTCATCCCACCCAGATAACCAGCTGAGTGGAGATAGCAGTGAGATTAAATTATACTTATAGAATACTTTATTTAAGTATCTTGCCATACATTGTGTGACAACAAAAAGTATAATAGCCACGCAGTAGTTCTGCTGATACCTAATTTGGATTGCCATACCTCGTCATACTGATTGCCCAGTTGTTGAGTTTATATATTTTATTTTTGAACATATAGTTGTTTATTATTATTTGGGATAGTGGTACCCAAGCCAACACAGAACAGTTCCTACAGGAGGTCTAGAGAGATAGACATTGTCTAATAAACTCTCTAATAATTGAAATACCCTTTTGTTGAGTCACTTATGCATACATGGTGATCTGAATTCAGATGCCCATTCTAAGTGACTACTAAATTTTATTGCGTTAAAATATCAAACTGTTAGTGGTCCATTGTTGGATTTGGAGACCCGAACCACACTACCACATACACACATAACTTTAACACTGCTGAAAATCCACAGGCCCGCTACAATATAAAGTGGTGAAACAAATGTAACAAAATGTATCTCAGATAATAATTGTAGTGTATATCATTTGACAATCTGGTGGTAGAAGAATAAAATATAAAGCTGTCAATCTAATTTAAATTCAATATATTAACTTCAGCATGGGCGTTTACTGGTAGAATGCCACTACAGTATGTATTCCTTCATACATAGTCTAATATTCTACAATAGCGTAATATAAATACACTGTGGCTTCAGAACAGTCACTGACGGATCGGAAAACAATCCCTTTCAGAACCGCCAATGGAAATGGCTCATAAGATTATAAATTATTTGCTTTAAGACCCGTTTTAAAGAAATATGTCTTTACCCTTGATATATTTTATAAATGTTTTCATAACAAAATCAGAACCGCAAAATCTCTATTCTAACATTATATTTTAGAATATCTTTAGTTTTGAAGCTATTTTGTAGAAAAATATACAAACTTTGTTATACTTGGTCTCAATTATAAGTGAGGTTTCAGTAACAAAATATTTCATTGGTTAATGAAATTAATCACGTTTGCAGACGAAAAGTTATACTTGGTCTGAGTGAGGTTTCAGTAACAAATTATTTCATTGGTTAATGAAATTAATCACCTTTGCAGATGAAAAGTAGACTGGTTTCCTGGTTTTATGTATCTACACATCAAATAGTTATAATATGAACGTGACGGTTCTGAAATTAAAAGAATTGTGACCCGTCCTTGTCGGTTCCGAAGACACTCTGATATAAATATTAGGAGGCACGCCATTTTACAAATTTACAGGGAAAATACTCCTTGCAGTCACTTAAAAAATTCACAGCAATTATGCACCATTTACTGCAGTAAGGACAGCTTTGGACAAACAACCGTGTGTCCCAAGAAGTGTCAGTAGCTGAGTGATAATGGAAGATTTAGTAAATCTGGTTGTCTCTAAATCTCGGAAACGCATTTTTCGAAAGAGAAATGTATAAATAGAAATCTCCTTTCATTGGCATATTCAAAAGATTTCAACAAATCTGAAATAAAGTTCACTAAAGTACAGAAATACGATTTATAAAAGGTCTTAAGTCTTACACAAAACTTTTGCTAAGACGAGTCTTACGTTTAGAGCTTTTATCTTGGATTTTATCATAACTTGGTGTTCACAAACATGCTTAACAAAATCTCAGGTGAGACTTGTGTCTCAGTTTTTTCATCACAAGTCATACAACCACATCAACAAACTGTCCCATCTGACGGGTGTGTTATTGTTGTGCATAAACTTAAGATCGGTAAAATCTTAAGATTTTTGCCTAAACTTAGGATCCTAAGTTTGAGCAAGCTTAAGATTAGGCAGCCCAAACTTAAGATGTTGCCTTGGATTGTGATTGGCCTCTTATTGGTGGTCTATTGTTGGCTGATTGGTTAATTATAATGATTGATCAATGGTTGTGTGAAGAGGGCCTATGTGTCTTATTATAGTTGTAATTATTGCATACCAGAAGCCCTTTGTTATTTAAAACAAAAAGTGGTCATTGTTCTTTTTTATGTACAAATCACAGTAAAATCAGTTAAAATGACACTTACAGAACAGTAAAATTGAAAACTATCAATAACAGATTTACACCACAGCAGCTTACAAAGGAGAAAAAGTAATTGACACAAGCCACTTAAGATTGAATGAACACACTTAACAGTAAAATTAATGTTCCATTGACAGCTTTAAATATAATATACAGATTACAGTTGAGTTATACAGATTAAAATTTGAGTCATACAGATTAAGATTTGAGTTATACAGATTAAAATTTGAGCTATAAAGATTTAAAATTTGAGTAATACAGATTAAAATTTGAGTGAAATAGATTAAAACTCGAGTTATACAG
Source organism: Sabellastarte sp. h YS-2021 (assembly GCA_964017235.1). Classification (NCBI taxonomy): domain Eukaryota; kingdom Metazoa; phylum Annelida; class Polychaeta; order Sabellida; family Sabellidae; genus Sabellastarte; species Sabellastarte sp. h YS-2021. The sequence goes on from OZ024927.1 coordinate 2,320,200, forward strand.
ATAAACAATTTGGCAGTTTTAAATATCATGTACAGACTTATTTTGTAAATTCCTTTCTCATACCAAGGAGAATAAATCAACTTGAATTGACTGCTAAGACAATAGACACTAATCCTATTAGAAACCATCCCAATCATAGATCAACATCAGTGAGACCCTAAGACAATAGGCTCAAATCCTCCAAGAAACCATTTCAATAATAGGCAAACAAATCAACATCAATAGAATACTTAGACAATAAGCAAAAATCCTATTAGAAGCCATCCCAATAATAGACAATCAAATCAAGATCAATGGAATATAATAAAAGTAAACCCTGGCAGGGTTATGTCATTTGCCCAGTTATGAATAGTTTGTACTTTATTTGGATTTGCACTTGATGAATATTAAAAATGAATTGGGTTTTATCAATTTGTGGATTGTTAATATTACCATTAACAATTTTTTAATTACCGTAAAATACTTTTACACACTTACAAATACTATTATACTAATGTTTAAAATACTATTATATTAATGTTTAAAATTATTACAAAACTCTATAAGCTTGAGTAGTAATTATATCTTATCTGAGAAATTAAATTGAAATGTTAACAGACCTCATTAAATCATGATTTAACTCAAATATACATCAACAATAAAACAAATACACAATTGGTTTTTACAAGTGTAGAATTGCTATTGATAATAATCTTTAAAAATATAATGCAAGAAGAAATTTCTCAGTTAATATATGTGCATTGTAAGATATAAAATTGACAAACTTAAGACAACACACCAAAGAATTGTGAAGTGCAATTAGAAAAGACCTTCCTATGTAAGATGTGTGCTGTCAAATTAAAAATATTTCATATTTTATATACATCACAGATATATTGACATTACATAACCCTCATATTATCCTTAATTATCTTTATTTATCACTAAACAGGTATAGAGGATTTCATCTTAAGTTTGTGTAGCAAAATCTTGAGATTTTTTGCACAATCTTAAGCTTTCTGCCTAAACTTAGGATCCTAAGTTTGAGCAAGCAAATCTTAAGATTTTACCAATCTTAAGTTTAGGCCTAACAGAATCAATGGGACGTCAACAAAAGTTGGCTGCTTGCGTAAACATGGAGGATACAAGTAGGAAACAACGTAGTAATAACTGGATTGAGCCCGAGAATGCATTATTAAGAGAACAATGCATCAAGTATAATGATATTACACATGGGATATCTCTTCAGTATTAACTAGTCAGAAAAAAGAACATAAAAACATGTCTTGCCATTGTTGATCAACTAAACGCCGTGGGTGGCTGTGGCATAAATGTCACCAAAACTAAAATTGCTCAATATGAGAGCCTCATCTGCACATACTATTAGGCAGTACAATTCATATATGAAAAGAACTGGCAAGTTTTTAAGTTTAACTTACTTTAATATTAAATGCACCAGGAAATACTACAGTAGCTGTGCCTTTGTGACTAACCTGCCCTGGCCACAGCATCCTGTTACATTTCATTGGTAATTACTGGTAGCTTTGACGAAGGGTTAATACTTTGGTGCATTTTATAATTGCATTATCCTCCAACTGAAGGCACAGAATATAAAAAGAAAAACTAATCACCTCTTTCAATTAACTTGAAATATGTGTATTACTCCCTGTTTTTATGTCTGATGTATTTCTAAAATATACCAAACCAATATTTTGTACTAAATTAATGAAATTATTTTATTTAAACAAATTTTATTAGCAATCAGACAGCAATCATTTAAGTACATTGTACAATTATATAAGTATTTTTGCAGCATGATATAATGAAGTGTGTTGAGTGGTAGGCAGTATAGCAGAGAGGGACAGTGTTCTGAATATGTACAAAAATGAAACAGCTGTTAACAATTCTGATATATAGTCAACAATTAAGGTGATGCATTAGGAGCTTATGTTTGTCTGTCTGTCAGTTATAGGGGTGTTCCACTGGGGCCGTCTTTTTGGTAACTGAGAATTTTTAGAGGGTCAAGGGGAAATGTTTATAGAGTTGGTTAGGGTCAGTTGTAGTTTCCTGGCTTGCCGTGTTGGGTCGGCAAAATATCAAACATGTTTAATATTTCACCAACCCTCCCTGACTGTTGATCCCAACTGTGGCTCCGCCCACCTGGAAACTGGCTTGTCCTAGTCACTTCCAGTTTTGTCTTATTACCTCCAGTCTTTTTCTTATCAATATCAGTCTTGTCCTTACCACCTGAAGCCTTTATCCTATCATGAAACCAGCTTGTTATCTCCTGCCTGCGGCCAAAGAATATGGTCAGGAGATTATAAAACGCCTTCCGTCTGTGTGTCTGTCCATGTGTCCGTTTGTCATATTTTTGAATAAAACTTAATACCTTATTCATTTATAACGATATCTTCACCAAATTTGAAGGGAATGTTTATGGCTCTGAAAGCCTGTGTGTGGGAAATTTTGGCCTCAGTTTGAAAAAGAAAATGGCCACCATAGCTAAATGTTTGAAAATCATAAAGGTGTTCTAAATCATGAAATATTAAAGCTAACTTCATCAAATTTGCACATTGCAAACCTCTAGGACTAATAATAAGTAAGTTATAAGCACTTTTAAGTTTGGCTATCCTCGTCTGACCTTGAAAGGCGGTCCAAGGTTAAATCTGATGACATCAAAAGATTCCCAACCCATGATTTTCAATGTGTTGGTTTCATATTGCAAACCTCTAGGACAAATAGTAAGTGAGTTGAAAGCACTTTTAAGTTTGGGTATCCTCGTTTGACCTTGAAGGAGGAATCCAAGGTCAAATCTGACCACATCAGAAGATTTACAGCCCATGATTCCCTTGAGGCTGGTTTCACATTGAAAATTAGGACCAATAATAAGGGAGATATAGGCACTTTTTAAAGTCCGCCATGTGGGGTACTTTGGCACTCTGTGGATGACTTTGAATTAAAAGCTTCAAGGTCAATTATCTGCATGATTTTAGGACATGTATATCTGGTACATGTATCATCTATGAAGAGATTCAACCTTCTACCTATGAGAACCAGCCAGTAGAAAAAGGTAGATAATTTTCAAAGAAATGCCTGTGGCGGCCATCTTGTTTTTCAGAATGAGGCTAATTTCACTCTCAGAGAAGCTTACCTTCCAATGAAAATATCCTGCAAATTTGGTGAACCTAGCTGGTGTAGTTTTCTTTTGGTAAACCCAAAGTATCCACCAGATACCTCCGGTGGATACAATAAATCTGAAAGAAACTGTGCCCTATAGCTTGAATACAAGCAATAGTAAAAAAAAGTTTGACGTTTTTGACTCCTCAGGGCATAATTTTGACTCCTGGGCTACCAAAAAGGTGGCAATGTTGTGCATAAACTTAAGATTGGTAAAATCTTAAGATTTGCTTGCTCAAACTTAGTATCCTAAGTTTAGGCAAAAATCTTAAGATTTCTGCCCAATCTTAAGATTAGGCAGCCCAAACTTAAGATCTTGCCTTGGACTGTGATTGGCCTCTTATTGGTGGTCTATTGTTGGCTGATTGGTTGATTATTATGATTGATCAATGGTCGTGTGAAGAGGGCCTAAGTTTCTTAAGATTGAATGAGCACACTTAACAGTAAAATTAATGTTCAATTGACAGCTTTAAATATAATATACAGATTACAATTGAGTTATACATATTAAAATTTGAGTCATACAGATTAAAATTTGAGTTATACAGATTAAAATTTGAGTCATACAGGTTAAACTTTGAGCTATAAAGATCAAAATTTGAGTAATACAGATTAAAATTTGAGTGATACAGATTAAAATTTGAGTTATACAGATAAAAAAATTGGGCTATACAGTTTAAAGTATCATGTACAGACTTAGTTTGTAAATTCCTTCTTCATACCAAGGGGAATAAATCAACATGAATTGACTGCTAAGACAATAGACACTAATCCTATTAGAAACCATCCCAATAATAGATCAACATCAATGAGACCCTAAGACAATAGGCTCAAATCCTCCAAGAAACCATTCCAATAATAGACAAACAAATCAACATCAACAGAATACTTAGACAATAAGCAAAAATCCTATTAGAAGCCATCCCAATAATAGACAATCAAATCAAGATCAATAGAATATAATAATAGTAAACCCTGGCAGGGTTATGTCATTTACCCAGTTATGAATAGTTTATTGTTTTATAGTTTATATATAGTTTATATCTGCCACTGTGGCCTAGCGGGTAACACACTTGTCTAGGAACTCAGAGGATGTGGGTTCAATCCCAGGTACAGGCAGATACATAGTGGCTCGGATGACCACTTAAAATGGCGGTCCTCTGTCATTGGGTCCTATCCCCAGTGGCAGGTTAAAGAACCTCAAGGATGTTGATAAATGGTCATCCTTGAGCCTCTATCTTCAAGTTAGGGGAATGTCAGTTACTTGTGAGTTGGGGCTGTACCTGTACAGTTGGATTGGTTAAATAGCGCTTTGAGTCCTGTATTATATAGAGATATTGTGCTGAGTATAAATACATACATAACATCACATATTTTATATGGATTTGCATTTGATGAATATTAAAAATGAATCTGGTTTATAAATTTGTGGATTGTTAATATTACCATTAACAATTTTTTAATTACCGTAAAATACTTTTACACACTTTTACAAATACTATTATACTGATGTTTAAAATTATTACAAAATTGTATAATCTTGAGTAGTAATTATATCTCATCTGAGAAATAAAATTGAAATATTAACAGACCTCATTTAATCATGATTTAACTCAAATATACATCAACAATAAAACAAATACACAATTGTTATTTACAAGTGTAGAATTGCTATTGATAATAATCTTTAAAAATATAATGTAAGAGAAATTTCTCAATTAATATATGTGCACTGTAAGATATACAACTGACAAACTTAAGACAACACACCAAAGAATTGTGAAGTACAATTAGTAAAGACCTTCCTATTGTAAGATATGTGACAATGGGATATAATAAGTATAGAGGATTTCATCTTAAGTTTGTGCAGCAAAATCTTGAGATTTTTTGCACAATCTTAAGATTTCTGCCTAAACTTAGGATCCTAAGTTTAAGCAAGCAAATCTTAAGATTTTACCGATCTTAAGTTTAGGCCTTAGCAGCCAGATCTCTGCCATAGCAAGCCACTTTCCCAAAAGAAATGTGGCTTGTAGGTTGAACACAAGAAATCTCTGCAGACACGGGCTCATATACAGATGCGTACAATGACCGTGCATGATCCATAGTATCCCCGATTTTCGGGGATACAATGAATAGTTCTTTCTGCATTTTTTATGGACACATAGTTATTACATTTGCCTTCGGGTGGTCGTTTCAGTATTTACTTTACTTACCTAAACTTACTAGAACATATTGCAACAATCTGCCACATCCTGAAAGCAAGTACATGTAATTTATTATTATTTTTATTATTTTTTATTTCTTACAAAACAGTGGTCTAATTGATTTTCAATGATTGTGTATATTAAAAACAAAAATGAAAAAGATAACTGTATATATTTCATTCTTGTTACAGTCCTGTACTTTATACTTACATTTTACAGGGAGAAAAATGTCCCAATTTATGGTACAATTTCTTTTTGAAATTTATATTTTAATTAAATTCAAGCATAAAAGTTTGCACTGCTTTTATTGGGGGAGTGGTGGTTTAATTCCTGGTGGCTTTTGCTGGGGGCAGCTTTTGTCAGGGGGGCTTATGTCCTATACTACAAATTTAGATATTGCTTATGACTTTTTGTACACCAAACACAAAAAAACACAAAAATTATTTTTAAATAATAATCTTAGGAGGACCCCCTGCCAGTGTACCCCCTGAGGACGATTTCAAATGGTTGGACAATTGGGCTGCAACCAAGTCCTTGGGATAAATGACAAAGAGGAGACAATTTTAGAGTCACCAGTGTATGTGAAATTTCAGTAATATGTTATGTGTTTATCAGCGTTACATTACACAGTTGCCTGCAGACCTTATGCATCCCTCTATATATAGGGCAAGGTCCTCGGTGGCTTACTGGTTAGAAAGTTTGAGGCATCTAATCATAGACTATCACTTCTGTGTGGGTTTGAGTTCAACAAGTGGAAATGGACTTGTTCCAATATGACTCTGGACGTTGAACATGATGTAAAACCCCAATTTTAACTTTGTCTATATATCGTACTGTTCCTCTATTGCGTTGGTCATCATCACAGGGTGGACATTACATATGATAGTGTTTTAATGTTTTTTCCAGATAGATAACAACTTTATCAAAATGTATAGATAACATAGATACTCGTGGATGATTAGATAAGTAGGTGATGCTGCATGGTTTACTTAATCAAATATAAAATCAATTGTGACAAACTAAAATGGCATCTCTTAATATAAGCACTTCACATGTACGACTGTGGGTAAGGCATTGTAGTTAGCTTAAAGTGATATTACTGATGTTTTGTTCCCTTTAGGATGTAGTGCATATGTTTATGTTCATGTAATGGAAGTGTTTGAAGGAGAGTACCTTGAAGACAAAATTGATTTTTACAGTGAGATAATCTGTCTGAGTTAATGTGCTTAACTCTAAACATTATATAACGCAGATAAAAGGTTAGTTTAGTATAATGATCCTACTTCCCCTGGAAACATGGGTCAATGGTGAAGTTGGACATTTTGAAAAAAAATTCACCAGTGTAGCGCAAGATAATGACTCCCCTATATTTGTCACTAGGGGGTAAAATATTGCAATGGGGGTTGAAATTTTTTGATCCCCCTTGCACGATTTGGAATCCCTCCCAAAATCAGTGATTACCATTGTGTTGAGATTAACTTGTAGTGGAACACTTGCATTCTATTTAATATTGATGTGGGGCCAAGCAAAGCACATGCATTCTATTTATTTATTATTTATTTATGTTGATTTTATATTCTTGCATCATTTATGAAATAATTATTGCATGAAGTCTTACCAAAAACTATGCCTTTTTGTTGAGATTTCTTTTGACATTTTGACAAATCATGAAATGAAGCAAATCAGCATCAAAGTAATATATAAATATAATGAGACTTACTCCAATTAAACCTTTAACAGGGCAAACATATTTGTGGCAATTTTATGGTTGAGCCTTATTATTTAATTTAACAAAGTGTTATTAAGAATGCTATATTTTCACAAGTCAATGCAAATCAATATGGAAATGCAATTAAATCAATCTGATGAATTTGATGATACAACACACTGATATGCATATAAAGTTGCATCTTTTGGCTAGGTTAAATGGGAAACTGTCTATTTAAGAACTTAGTATGTAAATACTTAAAAATTGTGATTAAGTCAATCATTTTGCATGTAAATATGCAAGTATCACCCCAAAACACTCAAAAGAGTCTTAGGCATTGTTACTGATATGAATGTATTGACAACTATCCAATTGACTAAATGAACACACAAGTGTATTGTCCTATTGTCTCTTATAAGAGAGAGGGGAGTAAATATCTAGCAGGGGGTGATTATCTTGCAGTCCTGTCTGCTATATTTTGACCCCCATAATCCCTCTATTGTTTGGGGGTGCAAAATATTGCTTGCAAGATAATTACTCCCCTAAAGATCAAAGGAGGGGGTGCAAAATATAGCGGGAGTCATTATCTTGCGATTTTTTAAAAGTTGTTTTCACGTTTAGATGCCCTAAGACCAATATTAAGGGATATATCAGGTCTTTTCAGTATGATGACCCCACTTGACCTTGAAGCAGGGGTCAAAGGGCAAATTTGACACTTGCAAAAGATTTTCAGGCCATAATTTCTAAAAAGTTGTTTTGCATTCCAAACTTCCAAACCCCAAGGGTCAATGATCAGGGAGATATTAGGCCTTTTTAATATAACGACCCCTTTACCCTTTGACCCCTTTAATATGACGGCCACTTTATTTCAAACAAAGCCATAATTACTCAAAGACAGCTTTCCTAGCCATAGTATACATTTTGTGCAAATCTGATTAAGTGAGCTGCAATATTTTAAGTTTAGAATATCTTAGTGATTTTTGAATAATTGGCTATGGCAGTCATTATGGTTTTTAAAATGAGGACAAAATTTTCCACAGACATAATCACATAGCCATAAATATTCCACATTTGGTGAAGTTATCATCACAAATGCAGGAGATGTATAGGTTTAAATAAAAATGTGATGAATGGACGGACGCACACACTCATGCATGCATTTCATTATCTCCTGAACCCAGCCTTTGGTCGTGGGGAGATAATAATCAGTTACAGCAATCCATATATGAGGCAGGTGAAAACACTTTGGCAGAGTCAAGGTTAAAGGTCACACCATAATTTAGCATACATACATTCCGAACCAATGATCTATAGAATCAAGTTTCTACACCTTACAGTTTCTGAGATATGATGTTGCACACCTGTACCCCCTAACTAATATGCCTACCAAGTATCAACTTTTCGAATTCCCACACCATTGGTTTGTGAGATATAGGCCGGACAAGATTTTCAAACTCAAGATCAGTAAGGCAAGGTCAAAGGTCAAATGTACCTTTTCTAATATACACATATACTGATTCTAGAGTTGGACCTCTTGGGACTGGTACCTGTACTTAATATGTTTAGATAATAGGTTATGTTTTAAATGTAAACTGTTATTGTGGGCCTAAGAATTAATATTCATTGATTCAAACGTGAAATCAAAACGCAACCATGTAAATCTTCTACATTGTTGAAGCATTGAAATAGCAAATAGTGCCGAAGTTGTTTTATATTCAAGTCTTGCTTTCTTTTATGAGGTTTATTGACGAAATGTTAACACATTTGCAGCATGTACAAATTTTATAAATATTATCAGAATATTAAGAATTTCTAAACTGTAATGTCTTTATATGATATAATTTAATTGCACATTTTTTAGAAAGCTAAATGTCAGGGTTCAGTAGGCGTTAAAGCCCAATTAACTTAAAAACCTCCAAAGCATCAAATAATCAAACAGAGTAGCAACTGAGACTCCGTCTTCTGGAGGCAGAGAAGGCTGAGCTGGGTATTGTGTACATCAGACAAATAAAAATCTTCAACTTAGGAACAGGATGCTTCAGTTAGATCTGGAAAAAACCCGAAAAATAATGCAAAGAGTGTGAAGAAAATACAGGAGAAGCGCAAAAAGTGTAATGAATTTAGGCACCAGTAGGTACCATTAATTCCAGAAAGCAATCATGTTATTTCCAGAAGTCTTTTGTACTGTTAATTTTTCATTTACATGCTAAGAATCGCTATATTTATATGATTATTTGTATGATTATTTGTTCAAAGAAGGCTAAAATATAACACTGCTTCCAATGATTATTCTGGATTGAATTCACAGGCTGGCTGAAAAGGATTAGCTGATGTATTTAATGCAATTAATTACCTTTAGACAATCTTGTAGTAATTCTTTCTATGTTGGGCAAAACATTTAATTTCTGTAAGGTTTATTTTTGTCTGCATGATCCAAGTCATTATATTTAAACAGGTTTTCCTAGGTATTTTTCTCCATATCATTCCTCCTACAGCAGTTCTTATAATAACAAGCGCAGTCAAAGTGGTGGCAATTTCCTTGTCATTCCAAAGTTCTACCCTTCTGTTCATAAATCTGTCAAACAGTTTGGTAATAGTTTTGCTTTTGATGCCCCCACTGTGTGGAATGCTCTTCCTGATGAGATTTGTGCCTCTCCCTCCCTGGCCTCCTTAGCTTGGACCATCCCCTGGCATTCTCCATGGTGCTTGACTCCTCTTCTATCTGTGGATACTGAAATTGTTTGACTGCTTTTTTTGTTTTATTGCGCCTAAGAGTCCTCTTTGTATGGGGAGATTAAGCGCTATAAAAGTCCAATTAGAATTTATATTGTGAGAAGGCGTTAAAGGTGACATTTGAGTCTTGAAGATTGAATTTTTGAGGACCAGTTTGAAGTGGGCTTAAACTTGTGAATCAGTCATAGGAACCCAATCAAGTCGTTTTGAACTGGAAAAGGGGAGAATTTGAGGAACCGGGAGTAATTTTTATAATATTTTTTATGGCCCTGACTGGGCAAATTGGGTTGGTGCCTAATGACGGGATCTTGAGTATTTATCTGTAGTCTTGAAGGGTTTTGGACCATTTTACTAGCAATTGAATGACTGGTGGGGCCAAAATGACATCACCTCTGGCCAGTTGATACAATGGTGAATATAAATTAACTGTGTGAGGGACTAGATTTGATAATCGGAGAAATGAGAAAAAGGCCAAAGTATAGACTGCCTTGAATATTTTGCCCACATATGTAGAATCACAGACCTTGACAATAAGATGCAAAGTATGTATATCTATAATTTTTTTCAACTGTACTTTGAGTGGCCTGCGTAAAACCATGGCCTTTTGGAAATATTTTATCCGAGGGTCTTGAAAAATTTGTGTTGGTAGGCCAAACAAGGCCAATTTGGCTTTGATGGCTGATAAATGGTTAGCCATGGCTGAAGGAGATGCCTTGAATACAAACATTGCATGTAGCTAAGAAGCACTAAAGGAGTTAAATCAGAAAGATGTACTCTCATAAAAATGGTGAGAGCAAGAACAATCTAATCCATTGTAACTTTCTGAGTTGCAGGTCTAAAGGCCTGTTGTGTACTCTGGAGGGTCATACGTGGCAGGCCAGCTGTACCAGGAGGGCAATCTCCAAATAGATATTATTTTATATTGACCAATCAGTGGCTATTTACTCATGATCAACAGGAAGAAATGTATGATTTGGCAATAAAGAGTTCAGTTTTTGTAAAGGTTGGGGGACTGAAGTCCACCTTGACAATAAATCGGCAATAACATTAGACTTACATGGGATATGTCTGACTTTGCGGTCAATGTCATAAACAGCAGCATGAAATTGAATGTTTCTGGCTATGGCTGCCAGAGTAAGGTCCCTGGTCTTAACAGAGGACAGGACCTGTACCACTGCCTCGTTATCTTGTTATCACAGGCAGCGGTACAGGTCCTTTTTTATGAGCCCACTGGTTAACCGATACCCTAATGGCTGCCAAGAGGTTCACCATCTCCAGGTGAACAATGTTAAATCCTAGATAACCTACAGGTATGGTGAGTATGTACACTTGGAGGCCCCATCTAGCCCCGAGGCCCTGCAAACTGGCATCCAGTTCCATGGACACATCAATTGGTATATGATAAAAATATGTTGTGTCATTGAAGAACCTTATGAACCAGTTTATATCTCTTCTATCATCCAGTGTCAATTTTGTTTGGCCCTTAAAGCAAGCTGCCTGAGGGAGATTGAAGTTGACGCTTGGGACAGTCATTTTTTGACGCCAGATCAGGCACAACTTCAAGATTTCTTGTAACTTCTCTGGAGGCATAGCCAGGGTAAATTCTCTGGTACTGCGTCGACATGGCTAGATCTCTAAGTCACCAATTGCAAACAGATAATTTAACTAGGAAAAGTTTTTCTGAGGCTTTTCATCTCAGTTTTGGCATCAAAAATTACATTTCTTTAAAGCTCTATCAGGCTGTCAGAGGAATTAAAAATATGGGAGTCACTTTTGATTCTGGAAACACTTTTGACAATCATATAGTTAACGTCTGCCATGCCTGTTGCTATGACCCCAAGGATTTGTGACATATCCGTAAATTCCTAACTCTTGATACTGCAGTTCTTGTGGCACATGCTATGTTTAGTAGTTGACTAGACTACTGTAATTCCCTACTATATGTGGTTGGCAAGGGCAGTGTTGCTAATCTTTAAGTTCAAAATGCGTTCAATATATTGCTTTCATACTAGACAAAATTAGTCATGTCACACGCTATCTATAAAAAGTCCACTGGCTTCCTATTTTGTATCCTTTTGAAATACAGCCTCCTAATTTTTAAAGCCATAAAATTCTCTACCCCCCCCCCCCCATTTGTCATAGCTGATTAAATCTAGTACTCTGACATGTGCAAATAAACTATCGATTTCTTTAGGCTGTCCCAGAAAGGCCATAGACAGTTGTTGTTTTACCACAGCTGTACCAGTGGAATGGAATGGGCTCTAGTGTCAGATCACAACAGACTACTTCAAGCTTTAGAAGTCAACTTAAGGCTTACCTGATCAGAATAGTTTATCCACCACCATGGTCACCCTCTCTTGATGGGCTTATGCTGGGCTACAACTTCACTAGGTTTCAGGACTCTCCCTTTTTGGATTCCAGTGCAGTAGAGGATCTTCATCAATTTTGCGCCATGCAAATGTTTCTTTTATTATCTATTATTAAAGTATCCCCCCAAAAAAATTCCAATGCCAAAGCAGTTATTTAAGGGAAACCACAATCCAGCTCCAGTGGTGTTTGGTTATGTTGCTTATCAGGGATTCCCTAAACTAAGATCCCTTAACTAGTGCCTCTGATGGACTGATTAATTATCCATTACTTTTCTCCATCGTTTGATCAAAGCACCATAATTCTTGATTGCCCATTTGAGGAGCAGAACTTTGTGTTTGGCTATACAACCGAATGTACTCCTTGAAAACAGAATTTGTATTCTTTTTGATACTGATGCATGTTTGCAACTCAAATTAATTCATGAAAAATATTAGTGAACATATAACAGTCTTACTCAAGACTTAAGAGACAAAGATAATGATGGTAAATATTACATTTACATGAAAGTTTGTGTGAGTGAATTTAGAACTGCAGTGGTATTTTTAATCTAACTCTAGGGTTAGGGTTGCTTCAGTTAAAAAAAATACATTGATTTATAAAAGCTATAGTATTTTGTTCTTTAAATTTATGTTTCAACTTTTATGGAGAAAATGTGTATGTAATTTATAAGTCTTGTGGCACACCATAATAAAAAATTCCCAACAGTGATAAGAAAAAACATAGAGGCTAAAAATGTTCAAATGTTCATTGCAGAATATTTCCTCCAGCAGACCTTGGGGTTCTGCCATTTGAATTTTGGAGGTGAACGGGGTGACATTGAAATTTCACCCTCCCTGATATTCTGCCCTCCCTTATGTGGGTGTTCCACCACACGACTAAGGCTCCCGATTAAGGGTTTTTGGGGGTCGGTTTGAAATATTTGCTTAGTCCCAGACCTTCTGTAAGGGTCGGTTGTGGTCGGTTGGGGCCGTGTGAAAAATCAAACATGTTTGATATTTCACACGACTACAACCGATTCCTATTTCCCGCCGTCAACAAAATGTCCAGTCCCAGGCGTCCTCAGGCCTCCTCAGACCCAAATTTACAGAGTCGGTTGTTGTCCCAGGCGTCCTGCGACCCTTAGTCCCAGACCTCCGTAGCTTAGTCCCAGGAGGCCGGTTCTTAATCCCAGACTCAAATATGATGCGTATGAATTTCATGCGTCTGAAAGTGAGTCGGTTTCATTAGTCCCCGGAAGCCTCAGACCGTCTGCGGTGTCCTGCGACCCAAAAATCAAGGTCTGGGACTAAGAACCGACTAAGGGTAACCGACCCTAACCGATCCAAACCGGCCTCCCCAGGACGCCTGGGACCACACATTTTCAGTCTGCGGCGGCCTGAGGACGCCCCAGGCGGCCTGGGACTAACAACCGATTAAGAACCGACTGTTTTCCGCGCGTTGGAAATTAAAACGAGGCAATGAGCAGGTCTGGGACTATATAAGCGACCGCGCACACTTTGTCATTGTTACTGACTGTTTGGCTACTGAGAGACGTGTGTCACTGATTTGTAGGGGTTTTCAATTTTTATTTTACATTTATATACTTGAGCTTAAGGCAAATTTCACAGTTAGGAGACACATTTTACTATTTTTTTATTATTTTGTCGACTGGATCATGAGAAAAGAGAAAGGAGGGAAGAGAGGAAGGAAAAAGATGGATGAGAGGGAGAAGGAAAGTCAAGTAGAGGAGAGGAGTGAAGTTATTACAGAAGAAGGAAGTGAGAGGAGAGAGGAGGAGGAGATTCAGGAAGATCCAGCTATTGGGGAAGCTGTGGCAGAAGAAGAAGAGAGGTGTGAGGAAGATCCGGAGTGCCATTCTTCAGCCAAGAGAGCCAGGGTGTGTGCCACTTTTACAGACAGTGATGAAGTTTCCATTGTAGAATTCGTCAAGCTGCACCCTGAACTGTATGACAAGGAACATTCACGTTTCCACGACAGGAATAGAAGAGAGGCTCTCTGGGCAGAAATATCTGCAGAACTTAAGCTCCAGCCCTTTGATGTGAGAAGGTGGTTTGAGTCCCAGCGAACCCGTTATGGAAAGCTGTCTAAGCTCCAATCTGGCCAAGCCCCGAGGGAGATGACCAAGAGACAGTCCTGGGTCTACCAACAGATGGGTTTTCTTAAAACCCACATAAGAAGAAAGGGGGCCAATAGAAGTTCAGGTTTTGAGGCCAGTCCAAATACCAGCAAGCAGGACGAATCACGTGGGTCAACTACTGACACAGAACACCTCGAGTCCAGTGTCCTGAGGGAGAGGAGTCAGTCCATCATTACATCAACACCCGTTTCAACTACAGACTCCAAGATTCTCGAACACTTTGAGCAGATGAGGACACTTATCTCAGGTTTTCTGCATCAGAAGTCAGACAGGCAGCCCTTCTTTGACTACGTGGCATCAGAGGCCGAAAAGATGACTCAAGAAGAATTTGAAGAATTAAAGGGCAAGATATTCAGAGATATCGAAAATATTAAGAGTAACCGCAGACGTCAGCCATTGCCCAGAAGATCAGCCACTGTTACCACGGAGTCCCAGAGGGTCGGCCTACTGCCAACAACCACTCCACAGGCGTCAAGTTCCACTCAAGCAGCAGCTAGCAGCAGTTTTGTGTACTATACACCAAGCCCCATTGGCTTCAGCAACCCTACATCTGTCCTAACTGTACAGGACGAAGGGAGCAGACACAATCTGAGTGGAATCTTAAGCCAGCTACCAGATCTGACATCAACACAGATCGTCGAGCAGCCTCAGGAGCAGCAGCAACAACCGCAGCAGCAGCTCTTTACTATCACCACTTCAGCACCGCCTCAACAGCAGCAGCAGCCTCCTCAGTAGCCATCCAGTCAGGGCGGGTCTTTGACCTGCCAGGCCCTTTTCAGGGCCACCAATTCTTCCAAAAACAATTATTCAGCTACGTGTTCTTCCAATTCCCCTCCCAAAACAAAAAAGTTCAGTACAAATACTTATCACAAGAAAAAAAAAATTAAAGTCCAACACTTACACCACCCCAAACATGAAACAAATAACCCATGGTACTACACATAACCAAAAAGGCCACATAAAAAAAATATTAAAAGTAACTCCCAAGATGGCCATTAATCAGCCCATTTTTAGATTAAAATCCATGGGATAGTTTAAAATCTGTAATTTAAAAGTCCAACACATGCACCTTCCCTAGAGTTAAAAGGCATAATTACATACTTACCAACCCACAAACAGACAAACCCAATACCAAACATAACCCCCAAATAACAAACCCAGTACCAAACCTAATACCCAACCACCCCAAAAAAACCCAACCCCAGTAACCACCAAGCAACAAACACCCAAACCCAAAAGTAGATAGAACCCATGCCAACGAACTGACAAACTATTTAGCAAACACAATCCCCCATTATTGAAAGCAAAACTAGTTCCATGGTTATATTTTCCAAATTTTTGTGATTAGAAATGACTATTTAAAATTGAATATTTCCATAAAAAAATTTCTGCTACAAATAAGTTTCCCAGCCATGAAAAAAGAAAAATGTTTAAATTATGATGTGGATTTGAAAATATATAAAATAATTATTCAATTTAGGATATTATGTGTCACTTTGTGTTTCGCTTTTGTTTAACAGTGGGTTTGTCTGTTTGTTGGGTGAGTAAGTTGTGTTTGTCTGTTTGTCTGCCTGAACAAGTTATGTTTGGCATGGGGTTTGTCTGTTTGTCCGTCTCAACAAGTTATGTTTGGCATGGGGTTTGTCTGGTTGTACGTCTCAACAAGTTATGTTTGGCATGGGGTTTGTCTGTTTGTACGTCTCGACAGGTTATGTTTGGCATGGGGTTTGTCTGTTTGTACGTCTCAACAAGTTATGTTTGGCATGGGGTTTGTCTGTTTGTACGTCTCGACAGGTTATGTTTGGCATGGGGTTTGTCTGTTTGTCCACATAGCTGATTAATTGTTTTTGGAATATTTGGTAGTCCTGAAAAGGACTGTTATAGTTAGTCCTGAAAAGGACTGTTTACTGCAACAGGACTTATATTCTGCCATCTTGCCAGGCCACCGCTCCCTCATTATTGAAGTAGTCCTTCAGGTAATCCCTCTGTCTTTTGGCCTCTCTAGCAGGGTTTCTGTCTTGGCCACCACCAGCAGCACCACCAATCAATCCACAATCACCAGGCACATCATCATCATCATCATCCCCCCCAGGCTGCTGACCAGCAGGTTGACCTTGATACTGGCTTCTGAGTATATTGTGCAGAACCACACAGGTCATGACCACTTCTCTAACTGTTTCTGGGGGTAGTTCAATGGTGGTCCTCATGACTCTAAATCTTGACACAAGGATGCCAAAAGCGTTCTCCACAACTCTCCTGCCCCTTGATATTCTGTAGTTGGCAATCCTTTCCTCCCTTGTTAACAGCCTTCTGCCATAGGGTTTCATGAGCCAGGTCTTCAGGGCAAAGGCATCATCTGCCAAAATGAAGTAGGGGACATCTCTACCACCCTGTGTTATAGGAGCTGGGTCAGGGAAGCCTATCCTGCCATCTTCAATCCTCCTCTTCAGCTGAGAGGCATTAAATATCTGGGCATCTGAGCAAGACCCTTCTGTACCCACATCCACCCATCTGAATTTGTACTGCCCATCTACCAAGGCCAACATGACAATGGAAAAGAACCCCTTGTAGTTGTGGTAGAGGGCTCCAGAGTTCTTGGGTTTCTTCAGGGCCACATGCTTTCCATCCAGGGCTCCCAGGGCATGTGGAACATTCCACCTGATCCTGAATTCCCTTTCCAGTTCTTTCCACTCATCTGGAGTAGTAGGACATTTGAGGTACTCTCTGGTGAACTCATCCTGGATGGCCCTGCAGACCTCTGGTAGAAACTTGGAAATGGTGGATCTGCCAACCCTGAACTGACAGGATAATGATGTGTATGACTCTCCAGTGGCCAGATATCTGATGGTGAGGGCTAACTTCTCCCCAACACTGATAGGAGCTCTGTAGTTGGTGGCCTGCCTGGCTAGACGTGGTTCCAGTCTGGTCTTCATCATTTCAAAGAATTCTGGGGTCATCCTCATGTAGTTGGTGAATCCTGGAATGTCTGTGGCATACAGATCAGCCATAATGTTGTGGTAGGCCCCCCTCTCCTCTCTCTGCAGAAGCCATGGCCTGACCCACATGTTGTGCCTTCTTCTAGGTCTCTGTATGGGTGCTGGTGGTGCTGGTGGTGGTGGTGGTGGTTGCTGTTGCTGTGCTTGACGTAAAAAATGGAAATACATGATTATTTGTAACTGAATAAAAACCAAGAAAGCCCTAAGTTGTTGTTGAATCTGTCTTCCATTAAAAGGTGGCATCCTGGTGTGTTCCTAGAAAAGCAATGATGATTAGATCGCAAATTTTATATATATATACCCAGAAAATCCAGCAACTTTGCAAAACAATAATCGGGGATCGTGGTCTGGGGAGGCCTGAGGAGGCCTGAGGACGCCTGAGGACGCCGGTAGTTAATCGTGTGTTAGTCGGCTCTTAGTCCCAGGAGGCCTGAGGCGTCCTGGGACCAAGTCGGTTTGTGTCCGACAGGATCGTGGTTGAAACCGACCCGAAAACTGGCTTAGTCAGTTCTTAGTCCCAGACCAGTCGGGGACTGTCTGCGGCCGCCTGAGGCGTCCTGAGGTGTCCTGAGGCGTCCTGGGGACGATCTGTTCTTAATCCCAGACTTCAGTACCGACCCAGTATTCCCGCCCATTTTTGTCTTTTTTCAACCGACTGTGCACGATTAAGGGTCGCCGACAGGATTGGGGCTTAATCCTTTGGTGGAACAGGGGCATTATTGTATAATGGTGTGTTGTTTGTGTAACCAATAGTATTGTATAGAACACAGTACTGCCATCTACTGTGTTTCAGGTTGCCAGGCGTAACACTGGCTGATGTCGATCATTACACTCACATTGCAATTGCTCTGATTGAATGCAACATATGCTGCAGTTGTATTGGGCTGCTGTTGCTGTTGCTTCCTATGGACATAATATGGCGGCTTACCTCTTCTGCTCCAGATGTTGTGCGTGCAATGCAGCTTCAATATTTATGAACTTTAAGTATCTGTAATCATATGCTGCATGCTCTTAGTAAAACTTAACAGTAATATTACATGTTGCTTATTACACTTACTCGTTATTCAGTTGTAATTAATTTCTTCAATTTGCAACTCTAGTGTAGTGCGACCATATAGTACGTATATTCAGTAGTTGCTTAGTAATGTCAGTTCAGAGTTGCAATTACTACTTCTTATTGTTTTACTTATATACATATATTACATTTCATGCCTGCTGCTATTACTCAGTCGTCAATTATCTAGGGTAACTTTTTATTTGAACAGTTATGAATACATGTCTTTCTTCTGTGATATCATTAGTAATTGTGTAGTAACTTACATCCCTTTCACCTCGAAGTTCAGTAATCTTGTATGTTGCCACCATTATGGCCTAGCTTCCTGCCACTATATGTAACGTTTTTATTATTTTACTAAGTCTCGTTTAACTGTATTTATTGGGTTAATGATTATATCCTCGTCTTACATTTCTTATTATTACTTTTACCCATTTTTTATATTTGTTGTACATATGCACTTTGAATTGTTGGTCATTACGTTATTGCAATTCTTGAGAGGTTTATGTTACTGTAAGGGGCCGTATTATTCGATCATGTAAGGTGTCATTATCATATAGCTAGATGAATTGCAGGCCTCATTACAATGTTGTTGTTTTTCTGGCTTCACATCTTCAAATGGATTACATGTTGGTTATCCGGGCTCTAACCTTTCTCCACTCGGTGGGTGAACTTCTGATCTACTAATAAGTAAAATATCATATTTATAAACACATCTTATAGAATTATCATCCATTATACAAAATTTATAGTCAGATTTTGCCATTGGCTTTAGTGTGTGTAACACGTCTTTACTCCACCAGCTAGTAACAACACTTATCATTCTGACATTGGAACGAATTTCCAACTATGAACTAACCATTGGGCAACTGATGGTTCCCTTGCTGGGTATTGTTATTCACCTTCCTTTCGTAGAGGTCATTCCAAGGTCATTTTGACTATGACCTTTGTGTACTTCCGGTACACTTGCTTAGTGTGCTTTATTCCCAAAGGTCAATATTTAAGGTCATTGGTAGACCTTCACCTTTTAACATATATATGACCTTGGTTCATCATAAGGAAGTTCATCCCGATGTCAGAGTTAGTTTTGATCAGAATTATAATACTTGTAAATAAAAGTTGTGCATATGTCAAAAGAAGTAGAAATGTAAATTTTAAAACCCAATCTGTGTCTTATTTCTTGTCTTGGGACCCACTGGTGGCTGTGCCACATGTCTTACACATCTTTGCATTATATAAAAATATATAAATTACTTCTGGATATTCTCCACAAAATCTCCCTCAGTTACGATTTTTGTATTTAGTGTTTTTTGGTGTATACATTGCCATTGTCAAAAACTGCTTTCATACATGCTCTAAAAATGTTTTACTAAAATTTATTATTTATATCAAAAGTAATTTTTGACCATATTGCTTTACATATAGACTTTTTGAAATCTAGAAATGATTGAAATCTAGTTCTTTTGTAAAATTCCAAGGTAGCTGGAAACAGGGGATGGTGTGACAGCTGAAAACTATACTAGACTGGAATTTAAAATTTGTAAGTTTAAGATGATTGTAGTTTCTGATCAAATTCATTCCAGCAATTGGTTACTATTTTCCCGAATTTGTGTTCTAGTAATAATGAATGAAAGGGTTGTATCCTCCCATTAAAGGTATGCTATTTACTTACATTAACACAGGTCAAAAGAAGTGACTCCCAAGGCGAATTTGGCTGTTTTGTCTATCCGACTTAATCTTAAAGCCTTCTCAAATTTGAAAATCTTTCATTTTCAAGCCTCCATTAGAGCATCCTCTCTTGATTTGGTCTGTTTTTTTAACCCCACAAACATTCAAACATAAGGATGTTGATCTGTTGCAATAAATTGTTTCTCTCAAACTTTTGAACACAACTGAAAAACTGTTGCTTTCGTCCATTTTGTTACCAAGAAATGCAATATCTTTTGTAGAGCCCTGTTAGAGAGGTAACTTTTTATGATAAAATTTGCCAAAGTAACAGTCTAACCTCTTATATGTAAAAAAGCATATATAATAATGTATAATTTTCAATTGTGAATGGAACTTCCTTTTTAAAGGACAAATTGTACGCAGGCAGTGCATACACCATAGCTATGGACTTTATAAATCAATTCTAAACAACCAGTCATTTTAAATGTCCATCTGTCCTTTCGGGATTTTTAATTTCCATCTGTCCTTTCGAGTTTTAAAGTGATGTGAATTGTTTGTCAGTTTAATTTTACAAATAATCATAATGGGTTTGTTTTGTGGGCTTTGTTATCACTGTATAACTACAAGTGTCTACACAGATAGCATTCTGCCGTCAGACCAATGTTGGCTATTGGCCGCATAGTGAGCAGATTTTGCCACCGTTGGGCCAACTTCTACAGGCTAGATATCTCTATAATTTGCCGATGTTAGGCCAACTCTAGATTTTTATTCAAGATGGCAGCAAGCAATAATAGGGCATTTTGGGAAACTTAGTGAAAAATTATTTATTATGGTATGTCTAAAAATTATATTTTAGTGAACCCACAATTTTTAACTAGCTATTTAACACTTTTAGACATAAAAATAATATTCTCATTATAAATTCACACAAAAAATTATCATTTTATCACTGGATTATGGACTATCACTTTAAGACACTGTTCCACCATTGTTAATGTTTGGTCATGTGACTTATCAGGGGTTTCCTTAACTAAGATCCCCCACAATCTGTCAATCACTTACCTTCTGTTAAACAATTGCCACATAACACCATGCTGCAATTTGATTGGCTGATGCTATATAATGAGTAGAATTTTTACCGGTGGCTTGGCAACGTTGGGCCAACATCGCCTCTGCTGGCCAAAAAGGTGTTGAGCTAACAATGGCTGCCAACATCGGACCAACGGATGTGCTGACATTGGGGCAACATTGACACAACATCAAGATCCCCCACAATCTGTCAATCACTTACCTTCTGTTAAACAATTGCCACATAACACCATGCTGCAATTTGATTGGCTGATGCTATATAATGAGTAGAATTTTTACCGGTGGCTTGGCAACGTTGGGCCAACATCGCCTCTGCCGGCCAAAAAGGTGTTGAGCTAACAATGGCTGCCAACATCGGACCAACGGATGTGCTGACATTGGGGCAACATTGACACAACATCAAAATGTTATCTGGGTTTTGTAGTTGTCTGTAAATATCTATTAATCTCAATCCATTTATTGAGGTCATCACGGAAATAGTGGGTTAGCAGGTTTGGCATTTAATCGCAAGCTGTCACCTCTGTGTGGGTTAAATTCCCAAAAGTGGCAATGCTGAGGACCTGTCCCAATATGACCCTGGCTGTTTAATGTTTGATGTTTGACGTCAAATCATCAGGATTCTACGTTTGGCCATCAATCTTCAGATTTGCTGGCCAGTCTTCAGATGGGCTGGGAGAGGTCCGCCCATCTTAAGATGGGGCATTAAAAACAGCACATTTTAAAATTAAATTTTGTAGTTATTGCTATATTTTGAAGTTTATAATATTTTTATGTATTTTAATTGTATCTGTAATGAATATACAGCACACGAGTGAATTCAACAGAATGTGAATAACTAATTCCAGATCTTAGGAGCATCAAAGGCAAAGCTGTGATCAAAATGTTTGACTGACTTGAAGACAGATGAGCGGAAAGGAGGAACAGTAAGGTATTAATGATCTGGGTGACGCCTGGTACTATAGGAACAGCTGCTGAGTGACAAGAATGGTTGAAAATAGGAAGGAGAACCACTATGTAAAAATTTGTAAACTAGTGTTGCAGTTTTGAACATACATCTATACTTAACGGGCAGCCACAGTGGAGTTACTTCAGAATGGGTGTAACATGAGCATACTTTCTATGGTTTGTAACAATACGAGCAAAGGTATTCTGAATACTTTGCAATTTGTGCTGGTTGAAACATGACAAACCCCTAAACAGAGAGTTGCAGTAGTCTAAACAACTACTAACCAAGGCATTTGCAGCAAGGACTGCCACTTCTGGAGTAAGATACTGTCTTATTCTACGAAGGTCACGCATATGAAGAAAGCACGCTTTGCAAGTCCTCTTGACATGTTCAGAGAATGAAAATTCTGCATCAAACCACACACCTAGATTTCTGACCGAATCAACCGGATAAAGAAGGCTACCAAGAATACTAACAGGAAAATGGGAGGAAATCTTCTGACGCTGAGCCTTATAGCCAAAGACAATAAATTCAGTTTTTTCTGGGTCGAGCTTCAGTTTACTAAGAGACATCCATCGTTGCACATCATGTAGGCAGGCATTTAGCTTGGCAAGAGCAGCAGAGGCATTCTTATGGGAGAGATGGATGTATAGCTGTGTGTCGTCCGCATAGAAATGGAATTAAATATGCGGATGAAGGCGGATGATTTTGTTAAATGGTGTAGTATAAAGTGAAAACAGCAATGGACCCAGAACAGAACCTTGGGGAATGCCATAGATGAGCTTGCTTAATTCAGATAGTGTGGAGCCTATCTTAATGGTCTGTCATCGATCACTCACGTAGGAAACAAACCACTTTAGAACAGTTCCACCAAGATTAAACCAGGATTTAAGGTACCGAGGAGAATATTATGATCTATGGTGTCAAACACGGCTGATAAATCAAGAAGAACTAGAGCCGTAGGTTTGCCGCCTGCCAGAGAGAGATGGACCTCATTTTTATTGACAATAAAGCTGTTTCAGTGGAGTGTCCTGGCTTATAAGCTGACTGATGTGGATTATCCAGTTTGTTATTATTGATGTGTAATGTAAGTTGCTTAGCAACAACTCGCTCCACCAACTTTGACAGGAAACAAAGACCAGACACTGGGCGATAATTATTAAGGTCATTTCTGGGCAGAGAAGCCTTTTTAATGAGGGGGGTGACAACCACTCTTTTGAAAGCACTTGGGAAAGAGCCATCAATGAGAGAGTAATTTACCAACTTGGTAACAGACAGAAGGAGTATATCAAGACAATCCTTAAGGAGGAATGTTGGTATGGGGTCCAATGGGCATGATTTAGTAGGAGACTCATTGATGCACTTCCTGACCTCATCTTCAGTTACTGGCTTAAAGGTATTGAGAGCAGAGGGCACCGAATCAGGTGCATCATTGAACGAACCAGAAGTAGGAAAGGTGTCCCTGATTTTGCTTATTTTATTGGTGAAGAAAGTAGCAAACGTGTCCGCAAGGCTTTTTTCAGAGGAATGAGCCGGCAGAACAGTTTCAGAGGTGCGATGCAATACTTTCCCCAATGACTGCCAGAGCTTCTTGGAGTCATCCCTATTCGTAGTTATAAGATTGGTATAGTAGGAACCCTTGTCTTTATTGGCCAGTCGATTGCACCAGGCAATTTGCTTGCAGAGCCTTGACCTGTTCAACTGTGTCTTATGTTTTCTCCACATTCATGCAAATGAATCAGACAGCCACTCATTGGACTGCCATTTTGTCATGCGTGAGATGATAGGAGCATGCTTGTCCATTATCTGAGTAACACCAACCATATACTGATCATACAGTTCTGGCGCAGTTCCTCCAGGGGACAGTACAAATCATATATTTCTAAGGTCATTTCGGAACTGGTTGAACTGATGGATTAGATATTTAATATTAAATGCATTTGAAATATATATCCATCTCATTACTTTTGTAAAATATACAAAATGCATTAGTTCTAAGAAACCTGTGTATGAAATTTTAGAATTTTATTACAGAAAGTTATCACTGTGTACAAGAGTAACATCGAACTAAGTAAATACAAGCCTTGTAATATAAGGTTAGGGATTAACCTCGCTATGGTTTAGCCAAATACTCACTGACCAGACGGCGATTGTTATTAACTTATCAACCTGTTAAACCAGTAAACAAACCAACTCTAAAGGCAAGGCTTCTTATTGAGACTGAAGGGGCCCAACATAAGGTCTGAGTAAATCCAATTATCATAAACTTATCATCAAATGACTTGTGCCCTTAAGGTTGTGTTAACAGGATGCCCTTATTTTCATGTTGATGTGATAGTGTCTTTACAGGTGATAAGTAGATCATTTAGTTTTTGTTGGCCTGATGTTTTGGCCACAACAATAGCTGGTACTCTAAGACCTTACATGTATTTTGTATAATTTTAAACTTCTACATAGTAGAATAAACTTCTACATGTGTCCTGTTCACACTACAATCCACGTTGACAGGGGTTGAGGGTTGAAGCAGACTGAGTCAGATTCAACTGTATCTAGATTGAGTTTCCACACTACACAGTTTAACATGGATTGAAACGTGGTAAAAATCTGAGTACAGCAAAACCTCTAACCATTGGTGAAATGACGAAGGTAAACTTGACAAAATTTCAATATTGATAATTTGTAACAGATCCCAACATTATATTACATATCATACAGTTAAATAGCCCAATAAGTTTTCATAATAAATCAAACAAAAGTGTGACATTATTAAGATTGTGTCACTTTTTCTGCACAGACCAGTTGTAATTGTTTGAAATATTTTTGCTTTTAAAATTATCCTTCTAAAATTATAAATTTTCATACATTTTATATTAAATGGAAATCATGCAGAAATCACACAAGTCACTTTTCAATTAGGTTCTCCTTGATTAAAGTACATATATTGACACATGTGAGTATTATGTCGTCTTGCTTCTATGCAGTAAGTCAATTAATTAAATATAAATTGTTTAAATAGTATACCCTTACCTACAACTATTTATTGAGTTGTGTTAGCAGTGGAATATATTGATTTAGTGACCAAACTGTCAAGGTGTAGCCTATTTACTGATTGTGTTTCAGTGAATGTTATTTAAAGGTAAAGGATGTTCAGTCAGTCTGGAATTTGTGAACATTCCTTTCTCACCATACACTTGTTATAGAAATGGTGGATGAAAGTGAATATGTTACCATTAATATTACTACCTCACCATCAACCGCAATACTGAAAAGCTTGTCTTCCAGTGAATACAAAGAATAGAAGAATGACTATTGAGCAAATGAATAGAATAGAATATATTGGTAATCGTGACACTTGTTAGAGGCTTCCCCATTGATTTACTTTTAAAACTATGTCTTCAGTTACTCCATGTTATATTTAAGTCATTTTAATGAAACAAGTTTATTTTTCTGTTATCTTGTCAGTCTATGAATTCACTTGTACTTATACAGAGAATGTGCAAAGTCAAAGGCAAAAGGAAGTATCTACTGTTTTATAAAGTGGAACAAGCAATATACTGAGCTCGTTTGTTGTCAATATACTTTGAATATATATCCTGAATGCATGACTACTGTAGTAACAAATAAAACAGGTTTTCTTTCAGTTTATTCTATTTAAAAGAAGGAAAAAATGTCAAATTTCAAGTATTATGTAACCGAAAAATAGAAACACAAAAGTTACTCATTAACTTCGACATGAGTAAAATTACAAAATGTATGAAGAAATGAAAACTATAAATTTTGTGTGAAATAATGTTATTTCATATCAAGTCTACAGTTTATCCAGGAAGTTATCCAAGGCAGGTATACTCTCTTGTAATCCTTTACGCCTGCGAATATCCCTCACAACTACTGCTGCTTTGGACTGTCCATCTAGAGGTGACCCTGGAAGAACTTGCCAATGGTCAAACACACACTGAGGAAACGCCTGTCCACTGGTCATTGACCTCAGCTCTTCTGAGAAACCTGTCAGCAATAAAGTGATAATATAGCATTGTAATTACCACATCTTACAAATCATACAAAATAACAAAACAGCAAAATGCATTTGTAATAGTGCATTTGTAACATGAACTATACACTTAATTGCAGTTATCTGACTAGGAATGTTTGTATTTTTGTTTTATAAATAAAAACATATTAATATAAATATAATTTCCTTGTATATATGAACTCAAATTATATTTACCAAAAGATTCATTGACAGGCAGATAAGCTTTCACAGTGTATATTGGACTGCCTGTCATCTGTTGTTCTTCCAACACAGATCCTCTCCGCTTGTTCATGATGGAATAGATACTTCCTATAACACTGCCTGGGCACTGTAGAAAGGTGAGATTTTCTCATTCATTATGTTTTTAACATATTTCATTGATAAACTGTGACATTGAGAAATGAACTGACAGTAGCTTATGAGCAAACAAATGAAAAGTGACTATTAACAATGAATTTATAAAATTAAACTAGATTCTTTTTAGTGTAATCCATTTGTTTTTGAAAAGTTTGATTATCTGTAATACTAAATTATAACCAATGTACATACCTGTATATTCACATCAAATACTGGTTCTAGTATCTGAGGTTTAGCTGTGAGAACTGAAGCTAAAACAGCTCTTCTTGCTGCTGGTATCACTTGTCCACCTTTGCGGCATGCCGGATCTCTGTGAACCATGGCCTCAGTCACATTTAGTCTTACACCTCTCATGTTTTCTTCACAAAGAGGTCCCTACAAGTTAGCACAGAGTTATATGTACTGCTCACAGGTGGGTGAGATGATACATACAGGGATCAAATAACAGGTTACTGCTGATTGTAATAAAAGCAAGCAGTTTGTCCATATGAATGTTATTTCCACTAGGAGGTTAATCAATTAAATTTTTGGCTGTATTTATTTGCCTTTTACTAATTTTTTTTTGTGAGTCGGGTCTTACGAAAGGAATTCTAATTCTAATAATATTGGGAACGATGTGGACAATACTCGGATACAAAAAAACCAGAATTTTTAAAGATCCAATTTAAAATGACTTTGGCACTGTATGAGCGAATTTTAGTTTTTGATTAAAAGCATATTAAAAATTTTAAGTAGCAAAACTAAACTTATTGATAACTCTGTATGTGATAAATACCTCTTGAGTTGCCCACTGGAAGCCAGCAATGATCATGTCTTTGATGTCATTCAGGTTTTGGCAACCTTTTGTTGTGTCTGTAAGAATATTAGGACCACGCCCATCAGGTCCAAATGTCCATATCTTACGACCTTCCGAAACTTCCCAGCCAAAATGTTCAGACAAATAGTGTGCACGTTCCTTCGTATCCTGAGCAACAGTGACCTTTCCCTGGAATGACGTGACATTTGCTTTCATTTTATTAATTTTTAAAATTCAATTCAAATTTTATTTAGCTACATTGTTTGAAAGCTAACACAAGTTCAGAAAGAAGAAGCTATTAAACAAGTATTGCTGTCCATACCATCTGATGATATGTCAAATTTGGATTTGAATCACTTTAAATTTACAAAAAATTTGTTAAAATAATCAGTATTTTGAACAAAATAAGCAAACTATATACATGGTAAAATGTCCATCAAAATTATTTTCTTGTTTGTGAATGTTTGCAGTTGTTCGACATGGTGATGTACCTGGTCTATTTCCTCAGCAAGGCCTTCTGCAAATGGTTCAGCCGTCATGTACACACGGTTGTGTTTGTTACTGGACTTTGCAAGGCAGACCTGGCTGGACTGATCACTGACTGTTTCTTTGTATGTCACAACAGGGTCTGACACCTGAAATACATAAAGTCTCAGCCATTTAAATAAAACTGGCATGAAAATAGAAATACAATTCATGTAGATATCTTTTTATTTTAATATCTTAATATTTTTATTTTCTCACAATAACTATACAGTAACAATATTTTTTATATTCATGTAGAGCAAAATATTAATATGTTAAACTTGTGCTTTGTCACAAAGCAGTTACAGAATTATCCATGTGTTTCTTCAGCTAATTTAATATTTTAAGCAGCTTATGTCACTGTACCTTGATGGGTACACCTGCGTATTCATTCTCCAAGTCTTGTAGGCATATTTCCATGTGCAATTCCCCAGCACCTGAGATTACATTCTGCCCACTCTCAATGGAGACTTGCACCATTGGGTCAGACTGTGCAAGTCTCCTCAATCCTTCAATCAATTTGGGCAGATCTGCAGGTTTCATTGCTTCAACTGCAACCCTCACCACGGGGCTGACAGAGAATTTCATCACCTGCAAATATGTTCCATCTTAAGTCAAACATTCTTCAAACTGTGTTAATCTAACCAGACAGAAAATATAACAATAGTTTGCTTGAAAATTTTAACATCATCATTGTAACATCAAAGTTTCCTTACCTTCAAGTTGTGAGCCTTGTCAAAGTTGGAAATGGTTCCAGTCTTCAGAATGTACTTGTCGATGCCGACCAGACCACACACATTCCCACAGGGCACATCATCCACTGCCATGATACCGCCACCCATCATGATCAGTGTTCTTGTCACATTCTTCACAAACAAATCTGATGACTTCCCAGGTATATAATTGGGTCCCATGATCCTGACTTTCTGTCCGGTTGCTATGGTTCCAGAGAACACACGACCAAAAGCTGTAAATCTTCCTTTGTCTGCTGTCGGTATCATTTTACTGACATACATCATAACAGGACCATTTGTGTCACAGTTTTTGATTCCTGGAACAACAATATGCATATTGATTAGTGTATGTTAGGTCACATTGACAGAAGTTTAATATGAATATAAATATGTCATGTTTTATCTAAACATATGCTGATAACACACACTGAGCAAAATGAAAGTAGTAATTAACTTAAATGACTTACCAATAGCAGCTTCATCATCAAGTGGACCCTCATACAAGACTTCCATCCTGTAGTGCTGAGCTTCTATGGGAGATGGCAAATGGCACACAATCATCTGCAGCATGGCATCTCCTGCAGGAAGCCATCTCTTCATCACAACTTTAGTCAGCATTTTTCCAGCCAAAGATTTCTCATCAGAGCTTAGAGCAATGTCAATCTTGGCGGCTAGGCCAATAATACTGGAGGTGTCATCCATGTCCTTGGGCTTCAGAATCTACAAAAACAAGCATGAACATTTGACGTGTTGGGCAGGATGTCATTGTGTCAACTTTAAATTTATTTCATTAGTAATGTGGTGTACTGTATTTATTTTAAATAAAAATGAACTTTTGGATTTATCTGTCGTTTGACTTCTGTAACAATGTGCCTGTGTCATTTGACAGTTACTTTTACAGGCTCTGAAATAACCACAAATTTGACAGCAATGCTTCTTCTGGTCAAAAGGTCAGCAAACTAAGTTTTATAATTACCTGGTACAGTGGTTCCAGGACAAACTTGTTAAATCCTCGAACACAGCCTGTGTCCTGGTTGTTTGTCCATTTCTTCAGTTCTGTGTTGTAGAAATGGTTTCCCCACAGCTTCTGTACAATTTTAGACTCCTTGATTTTCAGTTTTTTGCTGTATGTTGCAGCAAACTGCCTCAGTGTAAATCCCCAGCCATGAAGCCCTGCTCCAAATCCAACATTACCCTTTTCAGGACTCAGCTGTTGTAAAAACAAAGAAGCAATATATGCTATTACAGTGGGCTGATTGTATTCTAGTCAAACCAAGCTTATCTGGTAAAATTAATATTTATTGACAATCTATTCACACGTAAATAATGATTTTCACTTCAATATGTTATTGTCTAATATCAGTACAAATTTTTTCAAAGCAGCTATAGATTGATTCAGTAAATACATGTACTAACAATTAAATCTTCCATGGGACAGCCCTCTTCTCTGTAGGTTTCTATGATGCTGTTGACGTTGTCAATCACACACTTCAGATGTTGGTACAGTTCTTCTTCACTCAGCTGCTTTTCCAGTATGCAACGGTCCAACTTGTTTATCATCAGGATTGGCCGGACTCTTTCATTTAATGCTTGTCGCAGCACAGTCTCAGTTTGCACACAAGCACCTAAAATAGAGTAAAACACATTGCATGCAAATAAAGAGTGTGAAGTTTATATTGAAAGTGAGTAGAGTCACCACTAACATCTTTGAATATTTAAAACAATATCTTTTGTGTTTGTCTTAGAAAATGCTTTGTTCAATAATGTTATTTACCAGTAAACACTCCAATGTCAACAAACTTCACTGTAAAATGCAGAACAAAGAAGTTGTGGGATGCCAATACCTACCACTTACAGCATCCACCACAACCATAGCGCCGTCAGTGACCCGTAACGCTGCGGTAACTTCTGAAGAGAAATCCACATGTCCAGGGGAGTCAATCAGATTGATCAGATAGGTTTTCCCCTCAGCTCTCCTCTCTGCTGGTAAATGACTTAAATCTTCATCACGCAACTCACAGTAAATTGACACTGCACTGAAAACATACATAAACTTAATTAAAACACAATTACATAGGCTTTTTAATAATTAAAATATCTGAATTATATCAATTTAGTAAAAATCCAATTCAGTTTAACGTCACTTATCAGATTTAATTGTGACTTTTTACTTGTATATTAATGGTTGCTAAATTCCTGTGCCAAACACAACATAATATAGTGTACATTAGATTTTTAGTTTCATTCAAAGTAACCACTGGAAACACAGATCTTGTAAGTATCTGGAATTGTAAATACACACGTTGATTTGATGGTGATGCCTCGGAGTTGTTCATCCACCCTGGTGTCTGTACTTCTCTTGCTTCCTGCCTGGTCCTGTGAGATCAGACCTGCCCTGCTGAGCAGAGAGTCAGTCAGGGTGGTTTTACCGTGATCTACATGTGCTATGACAGACATGTTGCGTACATTCTTCCTCTGGGCCATGATGGCCCTCATTTCTTCAACAGTGACATGGACCTACAAACACAAGGGGTTGCTTTAATACTTCAAAACACTGATGTCACATGTCACGTGGTCAATGATATCTTTTTAACTTAATTATCGTTTCATCAAGCAAACATGTGTGGTTTGGGAAGAAAACAAAACTGATTCTGTACCTGCAATAAAATTACGTAAACGCATTTATATGTAATTCTTTTCAATGTTAAGCATGCAACACTTTTTATTCCAAATGCAGGACTAACTGAATCAGGGCTAACCTAGAACACCCTGTGACAACATTATTCTGAAGATGATTATAAGAATATGTAATAAACAAATTAAAACAACCCATAGATGTTGGGAGTGAGTCCTGTATTTTTGGCCAATGTAATAATTAATTATGGAGGTAAATTATTTCACTAAATCTGGTTGCATCTCACAGTGATAAAAACAATTAAAAAATTCCTGAGTTCAGACAGTGATCTATAGATCACCAGCAAAATCAAATAATCTGTTTCTTGTGCAATTGCCAACATTTCCAGAAAATGTCATTGAAATTCGTCTGTAATTTCAGATGTAGTGACAGTCAAAACTACCTTCCCCGCCAAAACTTCATACTCGTAAATACTGTTTTAAAAAAAGCTATGGAACCTGAAGCTTACAAATTCTCCATGCTCTTTGTTGTGTTGATTAAATATATCTATTTTACAACTTGAAATAAGACCTATAACTTTGTAAGGGCACAGTTGATACAATACTTATATATACTGTTTGAGTCCTTTCCAGTGTTAGGAGGCGCTCGTAAAAGTACTTTAATTATATATAAAAACATTCGTACCACCGTTACATCAGTTTGTGAGTGTTTTAACTTATTGTTGTGTGGAGACCATTACTAAATTAATTAATGATTCATGGGGGGAGAGGGTAAATTATACTGACAAATGTTTTCAGCTGTATCTCCCTTTTGCTTGTTGCCAAGAAAACATTACAGGGACATTAATTCTCATCTAAACATTTGTCTGTCCGTCCGTCTGATTGTCATAAAAAACTCTAAGCTGTCCCTAACTTTCAAAACCCCTGACTGATTTTCAAAAAATTTGGTGGAAATATGTATTGAAAACATACACGTTCAAGTAAAGATTGTTGCCAAGTTGATTGTTTTAAATTTTTTTTTATTATTATTATTTTCTTCTACAGGTTAGCAGCAAGATAATTGTTTATTTTCAAAATTTTGGTGAAAATGTATACCATAAGACATGTATGCTTTATTAAATACTGGGTATGATCCAATAAAAAATTGTTGTTATGGCAACAATTTTTGTTTTAATATTCAGGGTTTTTCATTTTGTTGCCTGATCTAACCCTTTGGCATAGTTTCACTAGTTTGGTGAAAGGTCTATCCTAAAGAGATCTACGCCTTATAAAGATTAACTGTTGTCATGGCAATCATTTCTGTCTCCCACTTTCGTTTTTGTGAATTTGTGTTGGTTAAAAATATCATATTTCCTCTCCTTTCTGATTTTTGAACTACTACAGAAATAATTTGACGGACAAGCCGTTCTGCAAGTTTGTATGTGAATTAGAGAGTTTATTTGTTTGTAGTAATGAATTTACATTATTTTGTGTCACTTTGAACTTGTGTCTCGCCACATCAGAAACCCTTTCAAGGACTTTATTTTTACCTCCACCTGGAGATTATGATCTTCAGTGCTCTGTCTGTCTGTTTGTAATAGTAATAACTTCGAATATGATGGACAGATCTTTCTAAAAATTTTAAGTTAGTGGACCCTGGCCAAAAGAAGGAATTAAATTTGGACAAACAACCGGATCATAATCTTAATACAAAAAAATCCATAATTTCCAAAGTTCTCATGTCAATGTATTTTTGATGACTTCGACTTTTAACTAACATCACTCCAAAAGTAATGAGCAGATCTTCATAATTTTTTTTTTTTTTTTGGGGGGGGGGGGGGGGGGGGGGGGGGGGGCTGGCCAAAAAAGAATTGATTATCTTTTCAGAAAGATTTGTGTCATATCTTAAATACAAAATAATCTTGAATTTTCAAAAACGTGCCCAAGTGAGGTCTGTGCTCTTTGATTGCTTTTCAGTTTGTAAGCTCGGCTTTTCTGAATAAATGTAATAACATTGTGATAAATAACATTCAGAAAAGGATGATAATGATGTATTAATTTGAGATCCTGAAGGGGATCACAATACTCTGAAATTACACCTTACCTAGGCCAAGAAGGTTTTGTTTACAGAGTGTTCATTGTTTGTCTGTGTCTTTGTCAGTGCTGTAATAACCTCAAAAGTAATAATGGATTTCTATGAATTTTATATGGGTGGGGCCTAGACGAGTGAAAAAGTGATTAGATTTTAAAAGGTTTAGGATGCAAAATAAATTTGAAATTTAAAATGTCCCACATGTTAAAGAATTTTTAATAACTTTGGCTTTCTGATTAACATTGTTCCAGGGGTAATGAGCATATCTTCACAATTCTTTATGGTGGTAGGGCCTAGTCAAAGGAAGAACTGATTTCATTTTTTGGGGGCAAAGATCCAGTTCATACTCTGAATGCAGAATAGAATAGAACATAAAATCAGGTATTTCAGTGTCCTGTTCATTTTACACATTTTTTCACCAAACATTAAAGTTTTTTGTTCAGTTAATCAAGTGTATGATGATCCATGGGGTTTTCATGCTATTAAAAAATTTCCACTGGCTGTAAACAATTAAACTTTTTATCTGAATTTGTTTTCAGTGAATGGAAGTTTGTATATATTTATATCTTACAGAACACTTTTTTTCTTAAATTTTAATTCATACTTTGAAGGCCAAATGATTACAAAACCAAGGGCATATAAAAACCGTTACTGTGGACTTTTGTGTCATATGCTAAGAAGGTAGTTTGCAGATGCTTTGGATTAAAATTTCTGAAAATATTTGTCATTTAAATATAACTTTAAATATGATAGTATAAATCACAAGGCCATGGTTTCATAGGACAACAGCAAAAATGTACTTTTCTTAGTTCAATCTAAGCATACATTTTGTATATGAAAATCAACATGTCAGCCAGCTGTCCTCTATAAAATCGATTTTCAGTTAATGTTTCACAAAAACCTAAATTGTTAATAAAGAGAATTATTGAGCAAAAGTTTAGAACAAAACAGCATAGTTTATTTGCAAACCCACGAAAAATACCATACATGATAACTCCAATGACACAAAAACACCACAGATGACCAATCATTCACTATACATGACATTCATGCTTTTTTATTGTATTTAAATATTTTCTGTAACAGCCAGCAATGTCTTTAAGTTACAATATCTTCTCAATTCTGTGTCTTGTGGTCACAAATTCAGTAGTGAGTGTATTGTAGTTGATACGTTTTAGAAATGCAAATGTATGTAGAAAGAATCAACTTTGGTAAATACGCATATATGTTCTATAACACCCCACATCTCTCAATTACTGACCTAGGTCAACACTTGCATGACTATCTCCTTGAAAGATACTTTTGTTGATATAGCACACTATAGGTTCCCCATCTACTGCCTATAGAGCATTAGATTGGAGAAGACAATAACTCTAAAAAAATCAGAAAATCTTGA
Source organism: Sabellastarte sp. h YS-2021 (assembly GCA_964017235.1). Classification (NCBI taxonomy): domain Eukaryota; kingdom Metazoa; phylum Annelida; class Polychaeta; order Sabellida; family Sabellidae; genus Sabellastarte; species Sabellastarte sp. h YS-2021. The sequence continues at coordinate 2,354,804 of OZ024927.1, forward strand.
TTCACTTAGCATGTGTATGTTCTGCCTGTAGGGCCTCATTACAAGAACCACTAACAAAACACTAAAAATAATTTTTTTTAATCTGCACAGCACATCGACATGTATTATTATTATTATATTAACTGGTTTTAGGTTAATATCAGCAGCAAATCTTACCATTGTTCAGATTTGTGAGCCTCTCAATATCACAATCCAAAAAAATTGCTTATAACTATAACCAGCCAGTTAGGCTAAAACCTGTAAGGTTACATCTTGATTTCTAATATGGAATATCTGCCACCTTGCCTGTCTTTTATAGAACTCTACAGATTGCGCAATACACAGATATTGCGAAATCCCCTCCTGATTCTGTTGTTGCACAATATGTTGAAATCTAGTGTTTACCCAGTGACTTCGATCGGCACATCGAAAACGTTTCGGTTGTTTCTAGGGAAGCTAACTTACAAAAACAAAACACTTGTGTTGAACAACTCACTGTTTATATTTGTCTTGATACTTTGATTAATTAAAGAATACAAAAATGGTGTGTACCTTGAGGCCATCCCGAAGTTTATTAAAATGCAATATTACTTGACTGGTTTTGAAAGTCTCTTGAGCGACAATTGGGGATGTATATGCCATAATGGTGCTGTCCCGTGAAATGTTCGCGTGAAATTTGTTCCCTTTTTCAGCTGTAATATCTATGTCAGTTGCACCAGTAATCATGCTACTTAATAAAAATATCAATAAAGTATGTGATAAAACAAGTCTACACTAAGTTCTCCACAACTATAAAATACTTCAGGCATTACACGGGTGGACACAAAGATAAACGGACACGAAGATAAACGATTTTCGGAAATTTGCATATTTTCGTTGAATAAAAAAAATAATTCACCAAATAACCAAGAAATATCATAAAAATATTTGCTTCAGTCTATTTTAATATGTAATGTATATGATTTTGTTGTTTACATAGCTTTATTTTTCATTCCAAAAAACGTTTATCTTCGTGTCCACCGTTTATCTTTGTGTCCACCCATGTATATGCTGAATTATGAAGAAAATATCCACTACTGCCTTGCTACCAATTATCGCCGGGTACCAATTATCGCCAGACAGAATTCAAATTGATATAACTTCACCAAGTTAGCATCCCAAGTCTAGCAAATAAGGTAAAACTATTCCCAAAGTGAATGGAACAAATACACCACAAAAAGCTTTCAAAATATATGACGATTACTGAAATATGAACGTTTTATTTTCTGGTGGCGATAATTGGTAGCCGGCGATAATTGGTAGCAAGGCAGTAAAATGCTGAAAAATATTTGTTGCATTCATTTAATTTTGAATGTCAAAGGTTATATGTCACAGGGTTACTGATCCAGTTTTCATGCTATCTGTTGGCTATTTCATAAACTTTAAAATTAAACAATTTTTGCACAATATTATACAAAAACAAAGACATAACTGTTGAACTCTACACAATAAAGTTTCCAATGGTGTTTTAATTGTAAAAATTGGTTATGTATTGGCAGATTTACAAGCAATTAAAGATTAACAAAATTTCACATTGCATTGATAAAAATTTATTGGCAAACAAACTATTGCATGAACCCAAAATAAGGACTAAAAGAGTTTAACAAGTGATATCCAAGTACCTGATTCAACTACACAAATGATAAAAGTATCATTTTAAAGAAAAATACCAGTAGATTTTGTCAGTTTTTATTTGAAGAAATTTTGTTTTATATTGGCTGAGATATTGTTAAATATGCTGCAAACACACGAAAACTAGTGCTAGCACGAAAACTGGACCATCGACCATACTGTACTGTAATATTTAACATAACCTTCAACATATTTCTGAAAGTATTCAATATTTGTACATTATAATTCTTAAACAATCATTTAACAACAATAAAGTACATAATATATACACGGGTGGTCATGAAGATAAACGGTCATAGACATAAACGGTCTTCAGAATTGTTCAAATCTAAGTGGTGTAAACAACAAAATCACACAAACTAAATAAGAAAATACAATCAAAGAAAGCTTATCAAGACATCTGGTATTTGGTTTGTGTTGTGCTGCTCTTTAGACTACTTATATTTGAAGAATTCTGAAGACCGTTTATCTCTATGACCATTTATCTTCGTGACCACCCGTGTAGTTTCTGTGGAAATCAGTCAAAACGCCACCAAACCGTAACGCCACCTCCAAAACGCCTTCTTTAACCAACATTAATGTACAGAATATGCAGGTACATAATTTGTATTTATTATATTTATTTTTCTAAACGGAGTTAAAGCTGTTAAAGAAACAAAATAAATAAAATTCTCATTGGCAGAGTTAAACGCACAGGGCAACATATATGCTGTCACATTGCCGTGTGAACCACTTTCCGGTCTACTTGACCGTTTGCGATGACGCCGCTATTAAACCACATAAAATAAATTAAAATAGTGTTACATACCTGTTCTCTCCACTTCATTTAATAATATTGCAGCATTAAAGCCCAAAACTTCTGAAAGAAAATGCAAAAATAACTGCACAAATAGAAACAATTACGTGATTTGTTTACATTCAAAAGTGAGCCACTTTCCGGTCTATACTAAAACACAAAGAAAGAAAATGAATTTGAAATAAGAGTATGAGGAAATGACAAATTTATTGATTGTGCAAAGTTAATTCAATAATTCATTATAAGTTGACATAGTACACATAAGTACACATAGTACACAGTGTTGTCTGATTAACTATATTTTTAAAACAGTAACGCAAGACAAAATTTAAAAGTCTGTTGCCATAAGCAGTTGTGCCTTAATTACAGTTATTATAATTTTAATAAAGAACTAGAACAAATGTGTCTTATTCTTCTTTTTGGTTACAGTGGGGACATTTCAACCCCTCGCGAATAATTTTTCCTGGGAAACAAGTATAATGAACCCAATGTTCACACACTTCACACTGTATCCACCTGAATCCTATTCTGATATAAGTCACCCTATTACGTGGGGGAACAAACTGTTTACAAATGCAACAAATGTCATCATTTGAATCACCATCTGACATGTCATCTTGATTTTGACCATTGTTGATACCACTTGGGCCAGGCTCAGTTGTACTTGATGCCAAAATAGAAGCACTGAGCCCTGAAATTGGACTTTTGATGTTTTTTTGTAGCCTTTGTTGAGTGTGTGATTTCTTTGAAGCCAGTTTAACATTTGAACTTTTGTGCATCTCTTTTGCTAAAATTTCACTGGCAAGTTTCTCTTCAGTGATAGCACCCTGAAGAGTTACGGTTTGATTTTTGTTTTTTTTGAATGGAGGCTGAAATTTGGGCAAACGTTTATTCAGAAAACCACCAACAGTTTCATTTTCTGAAACCTCACATGGAGACACAGATGAGTGTTTACCTGTTCCTGTTGGAGTCCCATTTAGGACACCTGTTCCTATTGGAATCACATTTAGGACTTCATCTCCATCTGACACATTTACTTTTTGCCGACCATTTGTGACAGTGCTTGGGGCAATATCACTGTCGGATATGACCAAAGGATTACAGGGAAAAATCCCAGATTTCTTGAAGGCATTGACAGCATTTGATGGGGTCATAGACAAAAGATATGCCTTGGAAATAATCCTACATATGTTGTATCGGAACACAACTTGACCAACATGATTTCTCATGAAAGTATTCACTTGACCATAATATGCTTTTTTCAGTGGCCCAAACATACCTACATCTAGGGGCTGTAGGAGATGTGATGTGTGAGGTGGGAGGACATATAATATAATCTTGTTTTCATTTGCCCACTCTATCAAAGGTCCACAAACATGAGACTTATGACCATCATAAAAAATAACAATGTTTTCAACACCAACATTTGGAACATGTTTAATGAAATGATTTTTCAGATAGTCCTGAAATATCATGGAGTTAGACCATCCAGAATCACTCATTGAGAAACTGCTTCCAGGAGCTGCACCTTCCATCAGATCATTAGAGCTCCTTTTCCATTTAAAGACAAAGTATGGAGGCACAATCACGCCTGATGCACTTGCAGCTCCTATTACAGTTGTGGTGAATGATCTTGGAGATGTTACACTTTGTAGCTTCACATTTTTGTCACCAATAATTTTTGGTGGACAATGTTCGGGACTGAAACCAGTTTCATCAATATTGAACATTTTTGATGGATTATTCAACAAGTCATATTTGTTCAGTATTTCTTTGATGTCAGTAAAATATTTGTCAACAACAGCTGGGTGCAACACTTTGCTCTGTACATAGATAATGGCCTATGTTTTACACATTTCAATTCTGGATGGCGATGGAGGAATTTTGTAATCCATTTTTGACTTACTGGTGCTGAATTTTTGGCTCTTTTGCCCAAAAAAATTGCAGTGTCAGTTATTAAATTTGCAATCTGCTTCCGACTATACCCATAGCCTAAAACTGATGTCTCTTTAATATGTTGCAGCAAGTCACTTTCTTCAGTACTATTAAATAAAGAAGGAGTACCAGACTTAGTACATTTTGGTGAAACCAAACCTGCTGCTGTATCACATAATGTGTTTTTAGGGACACCTGATATTTTAGCAGCTTTGTATATTGAATACCCTTTTTGGTATAATTTGTAAGCATTTTCCATTTGTTCAGGTGAATAAGATCTGTATTTTAGTCCTTTATGACTGTCATTGTTGGTTGCATGTACAGATAAGCCATGGAACTTTTTAGGTTTCTGTAAATAGACACAGTGATGTATTTGAACAAATATCCTATAACAGGATAATTTTCTAGATGATAACATAAGTCATTTTCAAGTAATATTTAAATGAACAAATTGACCAAATAAAGCACGACTGAAACTTTGCCATTTTCTATATACTAATATTTACAAATAATTTTTGCAGAATTTTTGCCGTACAAATAGTTTATGAGAAAAAAAAATTGAACCACTGACAACTTGACACTTATACAGCTAGTAATGCAAAATTAGCAATCACATTTAGTTGCAAAACAATCTATGGGCATTATTTTATTTAATTAAATTATAAAAATATACTTACATCTTTTTTTCTCATTGTATTTTCAAGTTTTACAACTATTTAATATTTTGCGGTAATTTGCAATCAATAAAATCGTCTGCTACCGAAGAGAAATGTAAACAAACAAATTAGACCCGAAAGTGGAACGGACCGGAAAGTGGTTCATCGGCGATAATTAATACTGTTTTAACACATTTTCTTTATGCAGGATCCTTTATTTTTTATTTATTTATTTATTCGTACAGTAGTACAAAGAACAAAAAGAGAGAAAAAAAAAAAAAATGTTATACAGCTGGATATTAAGAAATAGTAATTAACACTTATTTACAAAATGTTACTCTTTGAACTATTTAACAGAGAAAAATTCTAACATTTGATTGAAATCACTTTTACTAAAATATGTCCAATTGGGGTTAGTATCTGCTAAATTTCGCATTTCAAGAATACATTTACAATTCTCAATATTAAGCCAATCTTCATTATCAAACTCCTGTGTTGAAGTACTATTTACATGTCTCAAAAAGTTTACCACTGATAAAATATTATCTAAATCACCACACAAACCATATTTCTTCTTTATAAAGTTAAAACTTCTGCTTACATTTGATCTGCTGCCATTAAGTGCAAGTTTCAAACACAACTTTGTGACACTATTTTCTGATTTATGCAAATTATTCATAAACTTTATGACTCTTTTATGAAGTTGCCCTTCTACAGGTATGTCATTCACCAACATTGGTAGATATGCACCATGACTTTGTCTATTTAAATCTAATATTCTTCTTATGGCAATTCTCCAGGCAGTAAAAAATTTATTAATTGAATTACATGAAAAATCCCATAAAACACACCCATACAAACTCATGCAAAATCTTTTTAGTAATATGTATTTGACATCTAATGAACATTCATTAAAGTTTATGATAAGAAAATTTACTCTGTTTACAAAATCTTGCCTACAGTGGAGTATATGTTTCATATTACTGTCTATTCCAATAGGGTGACCCAAATGCTGAGCTCCTTCAACAGCATGTATCTTGACCTCATTAAAACAGATTTCAAAGCCTTCTGGTTTCCTACCATTATAAACTAGTAGCTGACTCTTATCTGGATTAAATTTCACATCATACTGTAATCCAAATTCTTCAACTACTTTTAACATTTGCCGCAAACTACTCAAAGTAGGTGCCAGTAGTGAACAATCATCTGCATAGCAGAATGATCCCATAAAAACATTCCCAATATAACAACCATAACCTGAAGATTTAAATTGCAGTAATAACTGGTCAATATACATACAAAATAAAATGGGTGACAAGACGCCACCTTGCTTAACACCATTCTCTACATCAAAGCAACTACTATTGGTAGTTCCCCATCTAATTCTTAGCGTACTATTAGTATACATATTCACTAGATATCTAGCTGTTAGTGGACATACACCTTTACAAATAAGCAATCTGAACATTTTAGCAAAATTTACTCTGTCAAAAGCTTGGGAAGCATCTAATAACAATAGGTACACAGTACTTTTTCGATTCTTATAATACTGAATAGTTTCATTCAGAGCAAAGGTGCATTGTGCTGTTGAATGTTTCTTTTTGAAACCATACTGGTATTCTGATGAGGATAATACATGCATATTTTGACTTAGTACAATATTATCAAGTATTTTTCCAACAATACTGCTGAGACAAATGCTTCTATAATTAGATATATCATTTGATGATTTCCGTTTACTCTTGATAATGGGCACCACTGTACCTCCCAACATATCATCAGGAACAAGATTATGGCAGAGAAAGCTAGTGAGTACACATGACAATAATACGGAGAACTTATGAGAAGTGTTGATAAAAAAATCTGACATATCTTTTATATTTCCATCACTTTTACCAGATTTCAGTTTACATATTGCACTGCTCACCTCATTAACACTTATATTGTGATTAAGATAGCATCTGTTACTGGAACATTTACTCTCAATATCTCTTGTTAATGATGTTACTATATCATGCACTATATATACTATATATATTATAAAAGGATACTGGTCAAGGGCAAGGCTCTTCATTGTGAAGGGATTAAATTGCATGTAAGGGTATGATAGGTGTGGAAATGTACTGTGGGGTATTACATGTTTAATTACATGTGATTAGTTTAACTTTCGCTGTAGTTTAAAAATTTTTTTTTTTTCAATTTACTGAAAACCGCTGGAAAAATCGTCCAAATGTGCAAAGTAAAGAAAATTCGCCTGCTTAGCATGTAGTAAAAATCGTACCACGCCACGTAAATGTGCAACGACCTTTATTTCTTATATTATTTTTACCCTGCTTATCTACAGTAAACTCCACCATAGCAGAGCAAAGTTGGCTCAAGTATATATCAAATATATATATGGTATATGTGGTGGGAATCATGGACAACTCGGACCTTTGCCAACTCGGTCCCCGCCAACTCCGCCCCATTTTGATGCAAACTCGGCCTCTTTCTAAAATTTATCCCCACCAAGTTGACCCTTTTCCATATCTATGATTTAAATATGCTTCATATTATGCATCTTGGAGACAACTTTGCAAGGAAATATTTTTAGAAGGTAGTATTTTACAAATGATGGCTACATTATGAAAGGTGTTACCAATGTATTTGATATAAAACACTCTTGTGCATATTACTCCCAAGTATGTAAGCCTGATTCAAGGTCATGTCACGCCATTATATCCACAATTAGAAACTGTGAAAAATGATATCTAAATTATTAAAATCCATCCACAAATAAAGATTTTATGTCAACTTGAATTTCTAAAATAATGGGGCCGAGTTTGCATAGATGGGCCCGAGTTTGCAGGGGCCGAGTTGGCAAAGGGCCGAGTTGACCAGTTTCCTGTGGTGGTGTTTTGGGGTGGCGTTATGGTTTGGTGGCGTTTTGACTGTATTTCGTTTCTGTGTTTAGTTTCAATTGTCAGAACTTAAAATTTGTTCCCCCAGTGAAATAACTTATTTCACTGGGGGAACAAATTTTTACACGAAAGTGGCTTTCACATATACTACCATATGAAGAAGTTCTAACTACAGCAACATATATATCTAGTAATTTGTGTTTGTTTATGTAGTCGCATGTGGAGACACAAGGCTGTTGTTACAGCATTGATACTTCCTAAATATTGAGTAAAAATGTTATTGGACCCTGACAGGCAAGAGTCATCCAGAACATCTTCATATAATTAGCACTTCCATTGTAGTTACTTTCTGGCTTCATAGGCTTTAGTTACGGCCAGTCATCTGTCTAAATATTTTCCTGATGATGTTACTATCATTGTTGCCTATCAATGAAGCAAGGTTTTTCAGGTACACATTCAACAGACTCTTCCACTAGTAATACCCCCTCACTACATATGGCTAGTAGGGTCTACAAGTATACTTAAAAATAATTTCCCGTTTTCGTTTGTGGTCTTCCTGTGATAGGGTATCCTGATGTCTGTGATGTCCTTTTTTTCTTTTTTTGTGACAACCCAATTCCTGTTTTACAAGACCCTTTCAGTCTGCCTCATTTCCTTGGTACTGGTGCAAATCTGACCATTTCTAAGTTTAAGTGATGATGTCTGTTCAAGTTCCTCTGGTGATGGTTGATGTTCAGTTTCCACTGTTGCTGGTTGATATTCAGGCTTCTCTGTTCAGGTTAATCTGTTGATGATTCTGCTGAGAACCTGGGTGAAATGGGACCCTTACATCAGAGAGGTCCTTATAAGGTACAGGCAAATGTGTGAGCTGAAATAAATTGATGAGGGTCAGGCATCACATCAGCTTGGCCTTCTGTAGTTGGGATTCCCAGATCTTCATCTGGATCTTCTTCAGTGATACCCACCCTTATATCTGTCAATTCACCTACAAATGCCTTCTTGTCAACATGTCACAAGTAAAGCAATTTCTTGATACAGACTAACCTGAAATTATACTGATTTATTCCACACCTGGATATAATGCTCTGCTATACTCAACCTAGGCCTTCTATCACTGATGTGTCTGTGGCTTTTGTAGTATATCTATACGCCACCTGTCTGCAGTCATCTAATGATCTAAGGCATGAAAAGCTTTTCATCTTTGTACTTCTTTATGGCAAACGTGGTAGCCTCTTATGGAAGGAACATGAGCACCTATTGTAAGTTTTAAGCCCAGAGGAAGTTTTGACTGTAATAGTACAATAATGTGATTTTTTAGGCCATTATAAGCCTAACGGACCTCGGGCTGTAATTTATTAGATCTGCATTTTTCATTATTATTCATCTAAAATCTCATAAATGATATTATTTGTTTCTTTTTTAGTAAATACTTTTTCCGATTTGTTCTTTTTAAAATTATTTTAAAGGGCCACTGCAACCAAATTTACCAAGTATATTTTTCAGATGAAAAACACAGAGTGGTATTCATACAACACTACTGACTTAAATTATCAAGCCAGAATACACCCAGTTGTTTATTATCAGTACTTTTATCTGTTGAAATCTATGTTTCTGCTACAGGCCGGGAGAAATTAGGTCAGGTTACTGCTTCTGTGCACACATCATCAACAGAAGATGTACTGGCTTTTCTGTTGTTTATGTATGCAGAGATCAGTTGATTTGTCAGTGTATTCTCTTGATTTTACATTTATTTGGAACTCTTTTGGTATACTTAAAGGACCATTGCAACCCAAAAAACTATTTTCTCAGTATTTGGAGTTCTGGATAAACCAATTGAGGAAAAATACAGATGTATACTGCATACATACAGTTTGTAAGATGGTGCAGGGGATATCTAGGGAAAAAACAGTCTATCTCCCTTCTTGTGTTACAGCTATCATTAGGGAAAAATTTAATTCTCCTGACTTTCTTGGATTCAAATATTCACAAACATGAAAACTTCAAATTGACAGTTTTACATGGACACATGTTTTATTATACATTAACATTGTGTTGGTGATATAAACCAAAGGTTTTTTTACATAAATAAAACCAATTTGCTGTGAGATGTTTTCTTTTCCTGATATTCATTGTTACAATAGTTTTCATAAATCTAAAGTGACTGATTGTTTTAATCAATTGTGAGATCAGTGCTTGTATAGCTTTTATGTTCCAAATTGCAAAGACTAGTCTGTGTGGCTATCAGTCAATTACAATTCATCTTCCTGCTGCTTTTTAACTGCTATGACTTATTTAATAATTTTATTTCTTTAAAACTTTTTTAATGAATAAAGACACATGCATATGTGTATTTCTTTAAAACTTTTTTAATGAATAAAGACACATGCATATGTGAAGCCCAATCCATGAAATTGTCCATTTTGTGAGCCTTAGTCAAATAAGACATATGAAAATCCCATGAAAATATGCAAAAAAATAAAAATTACAGTGAATTGTGAATAATAAACACTGAAGACACTGTTCTAATACTGTTCATATGCAATAAATATATGCTTTAATGTATAGCTGATGCTTGAGTTAAAAAGAGACATGTTTTATTTAAATTAATAAAATGCCTAATTGTATGAATTGTGTCTGTTTATTGCAAATCTAGAACTATGATTATCAATTTCTGTGGTAAAATAGGATTTTTTTTGCATAAACATTTGAATGTAAAGTGTAAGTTAATGTTCACAGTAACAGTGAAGCAATATAATACTTTTATGCATGAAACTTTCTTTTTTCATACATGGTACTGCCTATTTATGGATGGGTAAGCAAAAACTGGACATATTGGCTATTTGCGATCATTATATGACTTTAAAATGGCTGCAAAAACTGGTCCGTATATTGCAGATGCTGAACATAAAGATAATTCCAAATAATGATGCTATAAATGCTTTGTAATTTAAGAAAACACAAGGCTTTTAGACTCCAAAATACTACACACACACTGTTTTTATACTAATGAATGAATACAGGAGATGAGTTGTGTTCATGTGATGACGTGTATATGTTACAGTCAATCTGTGAAACCAGTCATTACGCGTAATGACTGAAAGTTTCAGTCATTTCGCGTAATGACTGAAATCACCAGTCATTACACGTAATGACTAAAATTTTCAGTCATTTCATGTAATGACTGAAAATAAGGTCCAGTCATTACGCGTAATGGCTGAATTGTGATAAATAGCTTTAAATACTTGATTTACAAAAAATGAAATTGTCTGGCCTCACTTAGTAATTTAAATTGCATTCTCATGTGATTACTAAAGAGGGGTAATGAAATTATCACTTCAGATTTGAACATATTCTGACATGATTACTAATTGATAACATGGGTAAATGATCAAATTATCAAACTCTTCTGCAGTTATTTTAACTAAGCCCCACTTCTTTTAATTCATGTCATAAAAATGACCTTCATATATATTATATATGTACTCCCTTGTAACATATGACAGGGGACCCAATGGATAGGTAGCATTCCTAACAAATGGGGACCCAATCTATACTTCTTACTAAAATTTAAAGTTCTGTGTAACATGTATGTCCAACGGAAGAACATAAGGTAAATCAAATATTTTGAGGGTTATTTATTGTTACAATGGTAATCAGGTGTGAGTTAGAGCTCTAAGTTATCATACTCAGGCTTTAATAACTATTAAAAGAATGGATTAAGTTGTCCCAGTTATTTTAGAACATTAAAGGTCAACCCCATCTTTGATAAACAGGCTCTTTGTGTGGAGAGGTCAAACAACAGTAACAAGGCCTGAAAGAACAAACAGGATGAAAGAGCTGCATTGCAATCAGGACAAGGGTGGACAAGATTCACTTCAAAAGCTTCATGGTTTCTTGCTTCATAACAACCTGCCACAATAGAACTCAATATTTAATTAATAACATAAAAAGGCAAAATGTATTATAAATTATGATGGATAAATGAGAATTAGTCTTCAAACAAAACATAAATTTCATTGACAACAAAGATATTTTCATTCTATGACAATGAGTTTAGTCTTAAAACCTCAAATATGAATTTAGAATGTAAATAACATTTAAAATGTAATTAGATACATGTAACCATTCAATATTTTAATAATATTTTTGAAAATGAGAATTTTTATAGAGTCTATTACAAAAGTCTGGGTTTAGGTTTGAAAATTCTGGCTATAAATTCAGGAAGCATGTGAGAATTTCAAAGTTATTTATTTGATTAAAATACTTTAATGTTCTTTAGCACAAAAATTTACAAAATGCAGGGGAACAATGTACAAAGGTTGAATAATGCAAAGGGTGTGATGAAAAACAACTTTAAATCAATTACACATATTGACTGAAATTAATTCAGTCAATCTGTGTAAAACTGAACCATATATTTCAGTCATTACATGAAATGACTAAAAATTTTAGTCATTACACGTAATGACTGGTCATTTCAGTCATTACGCGAAATGACTGGTCATTTCAGTCATTACGCGTAATGACTGGTTTCACAGATTGACTGTAACATATACACGTGATCCAGAGGTTAAATGTCCTGTGAGGCAGATTTCTGCAGGAAAGCTAAACAAAAGCATTTTTTGTGGCTTTCCCAGTGGTTGTGTATATATTTATCTACTGGATTGGGTACTATGTGTTTTGATGTACTTATACTGAGAAAATAGTTTTTTGGTTGCAGTGGCCCTTTAAAAGGACCTTAATGTACTTATGCATTCTACATACCAATGTAATGATACTTTCAAGCTGCTTATTTTCCTTTTTGTTTGATCAAAATCCATCAAATAATAAGGGAGATATGGCACTTTGAAAATTTAAGTGGGAGCAAACCATTTGTAAACAAACTTTCGAGAAATATACTGTGGAAAAACCTGTGTTAATATTATTAATCCCAAAATAGCGGGCGGATAATGAAAGAACCTGTGAAAATATGGTGTTTTATGGACCTTTCAAAGCATCATTTAGCTAGGGAAGGCATGCCTATCTAATAATAATATCATATATATTCATTATATTGTACTCATCTTTTCACTGTATTTCAACTACTCATGATGGGCTCACATACTTCTGGTAGTCTGCTTCCGTTGCACTCACAAGTTTGGTGGGGACAGTGGAGAAGTGTTATAGTAGCCGGTAACTCCTTTCACAGAACAGATATGATCCCTTCTGTCAAATCTATGATTTGTGGAGATGTAACTTTTTGTGCCCAAAGAAACTTTCTGTCTGGAATGACTTCACATGGACTCTCATATTTAGATTGGTATGTTGTCTCCTCACTCCAGCTGTAGCAAGTATCTGATATTTTATCCAGGATGGTGGTTCACCCCCCCCCCCCCCCCACACACACACACACACACACACACACCCCACCCCCTCCAGTGTAACTCCCATTTTATCCACGGTGATTTTGCATCCAAAAGTATGGAGTACCTGGAAAAGACATATGTGTATTTCCATGTTGACCTGGGCATGTTAGATTTGAAGACTCTTCTCTCTACCATGTCCTTGCTTGTCAGGAATTAGGATTACCTTTACATTTTCCCATCTTCCCTTATGGACCAGATGCTCTCTTGTGAATACTCTGCGATTATGTAGCGAACATGTTGCAAACAGTGATGTTCGCAGCAAAATATTTGCAACAATTGTGAATGTATGGCAAACATGTCGCGAACATCTTAAATTTAGTCAAATATGTATGTGGTGTTTGCAAGATATTCGCCAGAAGACTTTGTATATTTGTGTACCATACATGTGTTTGCCAGATATTTGCCAGAAGACTTGGTACATTTTATCATCCATGATAGTGTTTGCTGAATATTCGCCAGAAACTTAGTAAATTTTATAAACTTTAACAGTCTTTACCAAATATTCACCAGAAATGTTTTTTGTAAACTTCTTTTTTTCAGTTTTTAGAATTTTCTTATGAAGACTTTAGCTTTCTAAAATCACTGTTACTGGCCTAACTAGTAGGAATTTCCCTAAAACCTCACCTGGTAAAGTCTGGGTTTTTAGAGTGAGGGGTTGTAGGTTCAAGTCCGATGAAAACTTTGTGCAAGTTTCATGTGTGGAGGGAGAATGTGACAGAAAACATAATTAAAAGTCTAAAATCACTACCAATGGCTTGAATAGAGTGGATTTCCTCATATATCACCTGGAAGAGTGTGGACCTCTAGAGTGAGGGGCTTGCGGGCTCAAGCATCATGAAATTAACCTATTGCTTTGACAATAGTATAAACAATAGTTTTTGCAAGTGTTCTTTTATACTCATTGTGTCACTGGTTTACAAGAGAATACAATAAGCATTAATTAATTTGCCCACTTTCCTAGGCATTGCTATTGTAGTTCTCACACTCACTGTCTTAGTCTTGTTAGAAGAATTTGAAGTTTTATATTGCAAACAGAAACTCCAATCTGATAAATATCTGACTATACAAACAACTGTAAGGACAATTGGTAAGCAGCACACTGCATATTTGGTCTTCCCATGGCTCTAGTGGCATAATACATTTTTTTTTGGATTAAGAAAATTAAAATGCTAATATTTAACTCAAGTGACTGGCTTGATGTTTGATCAGTGCAATAAAACATTGTATTACTCATGAGATGGAAAGTTATCCCTTTTCCATGTGAATTAAATAATTGAATACACACATGCACTGAATATCTTTCATATTTATTTACAAAACAAGCAAGAAAACAAGGCTAATGTTATTCCAAGTGGATGCTGAAAAAGCTGAAGAAGAGATTGAACTTGTACTGTGATGATAACCTTTCTGTTCATATTTGTCAAATATATCATGGATTTAAAAAAAATCCACTGCTCAATACTATGTACACATCTTTTGTGTTTATTTAACTACATTAATGTAATGTACTGCATTATAATAATTTAAATTTGTAAAATCTGTATAAATTACTAAAACTCAACATTTAGTTAAAAATTGGTTGATACATAATTTATTTAAATCACATATAAATTTAGAACCATGCAAACGTCTTGGCGAGTCAGTTAAAACCGTTGGATTAACTTTCTCATATAAACAAGCAGAGTATTCATTTACAAACAATTTCAAACTAAATTCAAACTGCATTGCTCTGGGATATTTTGTTGCTCATTGATTTTATTTCCAGTGACTTTTACATATATAAAGAGATCATTATGATGTCAGAAAGATAGCTTTTAACATATTTAAGACAGCTAGTTATATTTTTGGATGAACAACAAAAAAAAACTGGCTTTCTATTGTATTTATGGTTATATGCATTACTATATATGTGGAATTGTTCTCATACAATTAAATTAAGGCAGCTATAGCTCTTATTCAAATGCCTAAAAAGAAAACAAGGATTTGAAATGGTTTAAATTGTTATTTACATGTGAAAAACTTAATTCATTGACCAATGCATGGATTAACATTTCAAGGAAATGAATATTCAAGGGTCATTTGCTTTCAATTGGAACGGGCATGCAGGCAAGTACATCTGTACATATATATTTGTGAATAACTGATGTTGGTAGTAATTATAACAACGTGTACTTTAGCAGCCTATTGATTTTCATGTCTTCATCATCATCAAAAGAAAATAATATATATTAACTGCTTGGGTCATGTCTATATTAATTACCTCCTCCAAGGAGGTATTAATTCATGGATGGTTTATTTGTCCGTTTGTTTGTTTGTGGGATTATGCAAATGCTACTGATTGGATCTTCATAAAAGAAATGAGAAAATGGGTCTTAATTGGTCAAACTTAGATTCCATTAAATATTTGAGAGTGATCCGGATCACTATATTGATACAAAAAATATCAAAGATCCAGATTTCAAGCAACTTAAGATATTCATTATCTTTATCTTAATATTTAGTACATGTTTCTTACAATAACTATTTAGAACACATTTCTTACAATATATTTGTAATTTATGTAGCATTTATATAGCACACTGATGCATGTAACAGCAGATAATTCATGGTAACAAATTAATATTTCATGTTATGACTTTATATTTCATTGTACTGAATTATTATTTTAAAGTTGTTTTATGAGGTCATGATGTCATGCTTAAAGTTATAGTTTATGTTTCATCTGGTAATGTCATTCTGTATTTATTATATTTTGTGACTTTTGTACAGTTTGGCATTGGAAATATTCTAAATACAAATATATTTCCCATCATGTTTTTCTGGGTGTTTTTAAAACATTGGGTGCTTTTGTTTACACAACTTAACAATTAATCAATAAACTTAACAATTAATCTATAAACTATGGATTAATTATGTACATTGATAAGAGCATAAAAATATACTGAAATGTTTGTATAAAATCTGTTTGAAGACTGTTTGCAACACATATTCGCTGTACGTTTGTGGCAAAATATTTAAAGTTGTATTGATGCATTAAAAGTGTGCAGGATGTTCGCGGCAACCATGTTTGCAGAATGTTTGCAGCAAGTGTTTGCAACATGTTTGCCACAAAATATTTTAAGGTGGATTTTTAGTTCCCACAAAAGTTTGCAGCATATTCGCAGCAACTATTTGCAGATTGTTTGCTGGAACAGTTCGCAGACTATTCACAGAAATTGTTTGCAACATGTTCACAGGAAAGTGTTTGCGGCAAAGCTCATTTGCATACCAATCGCGAACATTTTTTAAATGTTTGCGATGTGATCACAACAAATGTTTGCAGGATGTTCGCAGTATGTTCGTTTCATATTAGCAGCAACTATTCGCAAGAAGGGCATTTTGTCCATAAGGGTTGGATTCTGCTCCTTGAAAACCTTTGTCATGCTACAAAAAGATGGAACACTTTCAAAGAGAAAGGCAGCTACCTCTGTGGCCAGGTTTTCAAGCCTTTATATAGTGCTGTGGTTTCTAAAATATTCTAGAGAGAAATGTAAACAGTAAACAACTCAATAAATTTCCAAGAAAGTACGCAGAAGGTTCTATAAACTTTTTACACAACAGTAGACATTATGCATTGATAAACCATTTCTGGTTGGAATTGCACAATTTAAAAGTATTTCAGGAAGTTGTTACAACAAAATCTCCAGCCTCTGATGAGAAAGTTTACCCAAATCACTTTCGAAACACAGTTATGAAATAAAAGATATTTGTGTAAGGGCCACTACTAAGGGACCCAAAGTGAACAATTAGTGAGTTTTGAATACACCTCAGAGTTTTTTGTCTATAATTTGACATATGGTTTCCGATGAGGCAAAATGAAAATATACAAAAGATGTGTTTTGACATGAGATTATTTTGTGATTGAGCTGCATCTGTGGTTTTATTTGTGTGTTGACAGGGTAATGGACTCACGCAACTCACACCAGAGCAGCTAGAAAAGTTAAAAACAAACACACCTTGTAAGTCTGTGCCATTTTTTCACTTCAAAAAAGTGGTCAAAGTAACTGGTCAATGTAAGATATCAAAACCGGCTTAATTCATGGATATTTGTTTCCATATACTAATACTTATAAAATTTAATTTTACATAACCATGTATGAGATGTGTAATATCTGCGGGCCCTGCATATAGACTGAACACAAGTTTTTGCATATAGTCACTTTGTATGATACACAGGATATATATTCACTGTTTGATATGTATAACTTATATAGTATAAGATTCGCTCTGATATGTGATGATGTATTCAGTCTGTATGACATATATATAGCACATTTAATTATTCACTCTAATATATACAAGATATATTCACTCTGTATGGTATATATAGGATATATTCGCCTTGTATGATATATATAGGTTATATTCACTCTCTGTGATATATGTAGGATAGATTTACTCAGATTATACAAGATATATTCACTCAGTATGATATATATAGGATAGATTCACTCCTATATACAAGATATTCACTGTGAAACTTACTTCAGTAACTTACAATATGATAATATAACATTTATTCCAGCAGTATGGTCTAGCTACAGACTTGCATAAAGCATCTATACATACAGGCCTTTTCTTATCACCAGTATCTGTGTTTCAGTCAGTGAGGAGGACATTGTTGGCCACCTGAAGCGTTATGCCAAGTATGACGCCTCAGAGAAAGGAGGCATGGGCATCAGCATGGAGGAACTCTTGCTTTTCCCAGGTCAGCATCTCCCTACACTGTCCAGTTTCATGTGTAGAGGTCTTTGTTGTTTTCAATCCAGTGTCCAGTCAATGCAACCATATGTATCATGTAATGAATCCATTCGAGTTTGCCTTCAGTTTTGAAGTGATAAGAAAATAAATATGTTTTTCCCAGATTTTGTTCTTCATAACGCCATATTAACCAGATGCTTCTCTGGTGTGCGGCCATTATGCCTTTGGATTTTGATATTTCCTTCTCCCTTTGTGGCTCTAGAAACTTGGAGTCTGGTATATGACAGAGATTAGACTCTTTAAAAATACTCATTACATTTAACACCTTTGTAAGCTGGACCCCCAAATTCCAGGATTTGAAAGCATTTATGCTTCTTGAGCATAGACATACGCCATGTTTGTGTTGTGCTTAGTGAGTGTGAATGAGCTGATTAAAGTTAAACAGGACCCTGGATGAAGACATGGAAACTTGTTCAATCTAGTTTCCTTATAAGATATCCATTCAGATGAGATGATTCAACTGGAAATATCCCAAAATCATGACTGGCCAGATACCCTTGACTGTGCAATTCAGAAAATGGACCATTTTATTGCCATATTTATGAAACTTACGTATGAAGGTTTTTGGGTATGTGTGGAAAGTTCTGATTTTATTTCATTGAATCCTGGAATCGTTTTCCTTAATAAACCAGCTATTTGCATAGAAATAGTTTTTAACAAAAGTGTACTTTTCAAAGTGATTTAAAAATTATTCTAAGTTTACTACAGTGGTTGTAGACCAACCAGTGTGTTGTTGACAGTTGCAGTATGCCTGCAGGTTTACAGTATGTCTTGTTCACAAAACCCCAACCCTTCAGTTTCCCTTTAGGGGATGACCAACATTGTGTTGCTGCAAGCACTCCTATCCCCGAATAAAACACATCAAATTCACGCCACCACACTGATGTTATAAAATGAAAGCCAAAACAAAAACATAATAAACTACTCAATGTCACAGAATCTTGCAAATCTTTCAGAGTTTAGTGGTCATCCATTCATCCAGCGGATCCTTGACCTTTATGTCCATAGTCAAACCAAGAAGCTGTACCCGGAGAAGTACTTGTACATGTGTGCAGCACTGAGCAGTAAGGCAGATATTACGACTAAAACTAAGTGTAAGTGTACAGAGGTCATTCAGTACAGGTATCATGACTAAAACCAAGTGTAATTGTACAGAGGTCATTCAGTACATGTGCATGGCTATTAGTGGCAAGGCAGTGTGACTGTGCAAGTGAAGAGAGGTTGTTCAGTACATGTGACTGACACTGAGTGGCGAGGCAATCTGCCAAAACTAAGTGTAAGTGACAGGTCATTCAGTACATGTAACAATAGCAAGGCTGATGACTTCAGCTGTTAAGACATGACATAAAATGTAGAAGAGGAAAGATGAACTAGGTAACGCAAAATGTTGAAAAGAAAATTTCCAAAAGTATTTAATTTTCTAGTCAGTATCAGAGAAGGTGCACACTGTGTAAACTTTTAAAAAGTGTGACTTTTAGTGAATGACTTTATGTAGTGGCTGTTGAAATCACCCTTTAATTTGTGCCTGTATTTAACAGGTGCTTAATTGATCCAACACATTTGACAGTTTTGTTTTCACCCCACTGTCTTTCAAGGCTGTGCAGTTATTGTTTTCACCCATGGTGTCTTGCAGGATGGGCTGGTGGTTGTCGGCTATTCATTCGTTTGGGTGGGTGGTGGGGAAAAAGTCTTGTCCTGCCAGTATCTCAGAAACCATAAAGTGTATGAAGTTGATATTTGGTAAGGGCATTTGTTGGAGATGTAGGTGTGCAATGTCATGGTGTGAACTTTGAATTCGGCTCTGCCAGAATATTTCCTGCCATATTTGAGATATGTTTCTCTAATCACAAAGACATATGGAGTATTGCAACTGATTGTTAAGCGTTGTAATAAAACTCATGAAGTAGCCATTGGCTCCTACAATTTTTTTACAGGCTATAGGTAAGCAATAACTTGGGGGATTCTTTTCAAATTGGCATTTTTGTGTACTAGTCCCTTGCAAAAATTTTCTGAACATGGTGTCGTGATATTTGACCAATCAGAGAAGTCATATAACCAGACCTTTTTTCTAAGGGGTGTTCTTGTCCGGATGACAACTTACAAAGCACTTCACTTATTCATATGGAATTTCAATTTGGCAAGCGGATTTGTTATGTAGATGTCTGGAAATCATTAATTTTTGGAAGTGATCTTACAGAAAATGGCGACTTATTTACAATTAATGAAACATTACATTTTTTCTTAATGATGAAAATGAAAAATTCTAATGTCTCAAAAATGGTTCGTTTGAATTTTTGGCCTAGAAGGCTGTAAAACACAAAAATATATTTATCTCCAAAATGGTGTGAGATAGTGATTCAGCTGTTTCTTTGGTACAGAGTGCATGTTGAAAGGCATCTTCCATTTTTCCCCAAAAAAACCTTTTTCCCGCCATTTTGTTGGTAATGTTGAATTTTTGTGTAATATGCAAAAATAAATATATCTTAGAAAATGTGCGAAATAGAGCCATGTTAGCAAAATGTTTGGCCCAAGGTTATCAACAAAGGTGTCTGCCCATTTATGAAAAAATATTTGTCTCACCATTTTTTGGTGATAATCTTCAATTTCTGTGTAATGTGCAAAAATGTATTTATCTCATAAACAGTACAAAATAGAGCGAGTTTAGTTGAAGTTTGGGCCCAAATGGTTCAGAGACATGTTTTCATTTTTCTAAAAAAAATCTTAATCCTGTAATTTTTGGTGGCCATCTTGAATTTCTGTATAAAACTCAAAAACTATCATGTTGGAAACAGTACAAGATAGGTTGGTTTTGGCTGTCCATTTGTGTAGGCCATCTTGAATTTCTATGTAAGACACAAAACTACATTTAATACAGAAAGTGTGGAAGAATGAGCAACTTCAGCCAAATTTTTGGCCCTGAGTGTGTTTGCAAAGGTATCTGACAGTTCTTTCAAAATTTAATTCTCCAGCCATTTTTGGTGGCCATTTTAAGTTTCTGTATAAAATGCAAAAACACACTTACCCCAGAAACAGTGAGAGGAAGAGCACTTTCTGCAGATCTGCAGAATTTTTGCATGTAGGATCTATGCTATGATGTCTGCTAGTTTTTCCAAAAATTCTCCTGCCATTTTTGGTGTCTAGCTTAAATTTCTGCGTAAAAGGCAAAGTGCATTCATCTTGAAAACAGTGTAAGATAGATCAGTTTTGGCTAAGTTTTTGGCCCTTAGGTGTATGCAAAGGCATCTGTGTATGCAAAGGCATCTGACAATACATTGTCTGCTATTTTTGATGGCCCTCTTGAATTTCTGCGTGCACAGAAAAAAAAACAACAACACATATATCTTGGTACACTTTGTGAAAAACCAATTGTCTTACTTTCAGAAAGCAATACATCAGTATTAATCCTTCTTTTCCTTCGGATACATCTTGCATCAGACCACAGTGTGTGTAGTGACATGTACTTTTACTTAATTTATGCTAGCTCGATTTGCATCTTTACTTCCATTAAGAATGGTTACATCTTCCTAATATTTAGCTTACTGATTAATGCTGTCATCTTGCCAAGGAATTGTCTTGTTTTGATACTTGTCTACATATATTTTCTCTCTCTTATGTGTTATTTTCTCAGGTTCCTTTAATTAACTTACAATGTCTATTCTGAAAATCTTGTGACCATCGTACTGTTTCACCTTCTCTTCATCACATTGTTTTGAATGCTGTTTCCCCAGGCTGTGGGTACAGGCATTTCTGATGCTAGTTTTAGCAAAAGTGTACTTTTCAAAGTGATTTAAAAATTCTTCCAAGTTTCCTGTAACCAGTATGTTGTTGAATGTTACCTGTAAGCCATAAAGACTGTATCCTCAGGTATTGACCAGCCCAGTGTTTTAACAAGCAGCGCAAATCTTCAAAAGCTGCATATATTCAACTCTTGATACTTGCCTGCTATCACTGAGGAGTTGGGTTTGAATCTGTTATTGAAGTCTGCACCTTTACATAACTTACACTGTCTGTTCTGATAGCCTCCTGATCTTTGTACTGTTTCACCTCTTCCATATCGCATGGTATCTAATGCTAATTTCCAGGCTGTGGGGTACAGGCATCTGTGATGGTATTTTCTCATTAATTAAGGAGCTCCAGTTACTGATTTAAATGCAGTAATTGTGTAATTACTTTTTAATCATGTGATCAGTTCCTAATGTTTTCACATTGTGTTGATAGTGTATACAGAGTTTGTGTTTTCAGTGGCTTTCCGCTGCTTTGACTTCCATGAGGGTGGAGTGCTTCAGTATGAGGAGGTGTACACCATGTTCAGAATGCTTTACAAATCAGGGTAAGATCACAGGACTCATCCCTCCAGACATCTGAAACTCACTATACCACAGTAATCTCACTGTCCCAGAAATATTATGTGATTTCTGACCCATCAGCAACTGACCTGCCAGTGTTCCCTGTTTTTCAGCTGTATACTGACCAATGCTCAAGGTTATGTTTTCAGTGATGTGTGTTTGTCTGTTTGGGCAGATTTTGATGACATTTTTGGGACATGTCGACAATGGCAGAGTGAGCAGATGATTTTAGTGTTAAATCAGATCACCGTGTCGATCAAGGTATTTTTTAATGAAATTTTCTCCATTCCACTCATTGGGCACTGAGGCATCCGTGGTATAACTGACTTTAGTCTAGGGTAGGGATTGGTCGGTAGGTACGGTATCTTGGTATCGAGAGCATTTTACTGAAATACCGTGACAAGATTTTAAAATGGCACTTCGCTTGCCAACATATATAATGGAAGGAAGAGTTAAAAAAATCTGAAGAAATTATAAGCTTTTGTCCACATATTTTTGTCCATTTGCAGACTATTATAGCGAATTAATGATACGTTAAGCAGAGCAGCCATGTTTTGGTTACGACACTTTATAACCTAAATCTCGCTTGACAATACACATAATGGAAGGAAAACTTAAAATATAGGGAACAAACAAGAAATCTGAAGAAATTATACAGGTTTCTCTCATATTTTGTCCATTTGGAGACTTTATTGCGATGTTGTTAAGAGCAAACGTCCATGTTTGATTGGGGTATACTAAAATGCGGAGTCGCGGAATCGGTATGGTTTTGCATTTGCGACCTCCCGATGTACACATTTTTTATACCAACCCATCCCTAGTCTAGGCACTGTGGTATAACTGACTTGAGTCTAGGGACTGTGGT
This sequence comes from Sabellastarte sp. h YS-2021, assembly GCA_964017235.1. Taxonomy (NCBI): domain Eukaryota; kingdom Metazoa; phylum Annelida; class Polychaeta; order Sabellida; family Sabellidae; genus Sabellastarte; species Sabellastarte sp. h YS-2021. The sequence goes on from OZ024927.1 coordinate 2,378,157, forward strand.
ATAACTCACTTGAGTCTAGGGACTGTGGTATAACTGACTCGAGTCTAGGGACTGTGGTATAACTGACTTGAGTCTAGGGACTGTGGTATAAATGACTTGAGTCTAGGGTCTGTGGTATAACTGACTTGAGTCTAGGGACTGTGGTATAAATGACCTGAGTCTAGGGACTGTGGTATAAATGACTTGAGTCTAGGGACTGTGGTATAAGTGACCTGAGTCTAGGGACTGTGGTATAACTGACTTGAGTCTAGGGACTGTGGTATAAATGACTTGAGTCTAGGGACTGTGGTATAACTGACTCGAGTCTAGGGACTGTGGTATAACTGACTTGAGTCTAGGGACTGTGGTATAACTGACTTGAGTCTAGGGACTGTGGTATAAATGACTTGTGTCTTGGGTCAGTGATATAAATGACTTGTGTCTTGGGTCAGTGATATAAATGACATGTGTCTTGGGTCAGTGATATAAATGACTTGTGTCTTGGGTCAGTGATATAAATGACATGTGTCTTGGGTCAGTGATATAAATGACTTGTGTCTTGGGTCAGTGGTATCAATGACTTGTGTCTTGGGTCAGTGGTATAAATGACTTGTGTCTTGGGTCAGTGATATCAATGACTTGTTTCTGGGGTCAGTGATATAAATGACATGTGTCTTGGGTCAGTGATATAAATGACTTGTGTGTTGGGTCAGTGATATAAATGACATGTGTCTTGGGTCAGTGATATAAATGACTTGTGTCTTGGGTCAGTGATATAAATGACATGTGTCTGGGGTCAGTGATATAAATGACTTGTGTCTTGGGTCAGTGATATAAATGACTTGTGTCTGGAGTCAGTGGTATCAATGACTTGTGTCTTGGGTCAGTGATATAAATGACTTGTGTCTGGAGTCAGTGGTATCAATGACTTGTGTCTTGGGTCAGTGATATAAATGACATGTGTCTGGGGTCAGTGGTATCAATGACTTGTGTCTTGGGTCAGTGATATAAATGACTTGTGTCTTGGGTCAGTGGCATCAATGACTTGTGTCTTGGGTCAGTGATATAAATGACTTGTGTCTTGGGTCAGTGATATAAATGACATGTGTCTTGGGTCAGTGATATAAATGACTTGTGTCTTGGGTCAGTGGTATCAATGACTTGTGTCTTGGGTCAGTGATATAAATGACTTGTGTCTTGGGTCAGTGGTATCAATGACTTGTGTCTTGGGTCAGTGATATAAATGACATGTGTCTGGGGTCAGTGGTATCAATGACTTGTTTCTGTGGTATCAGTGACTTGATTCTGATTCCATTGCAGGAAACAACATCCAATATGGCGGCTCCCGTAAACGATAAAAATATAAAGATAAAACTTTGAATCACTTGAATTAGCTGATGTCATCCTATAGTATACTTAATATTATGTTAAAAATGGTGGATTATTCGATTTAATGCCAGCAAGATATGTTATTTATTTTTTATTTCCTAAAAAACGTAGCCGCTTCAATAGGTTGTTATATGCACACGAGTAGTCGACCCTTAAAATTGGAAACGAATTTTCGTGAAATTTGCCTCGCTCGGCGAGTGTCGACTGCTCAGTCACACCCCTAATTAGACGTCAACTTTTGACCTGCTGTACTACCATACACATATTGGAGTCTCTATTTTCTGTAACTTCCATGTTTTTAACAAACCTGTGTCACTTTACACTGTAACTCCCAGGTTTTTCTAAGTCCCGAGTAATCTATTTGTTTCTTCTGTCCTCTGTGTGTCGAAGCCTGTAACTCTCACTTTGTAACTCCTGAGTGTCCATGTTACCTTCAGTCACTACCTCTCTCTGTATTACCAAACTCTAGGACTGTCTACTGTAACTTTGTAGTGATCTGTTCCCCAGTCTGTAACACTGGTTTTAGCACAACTGTCTGTTGTAAACTCCAGCCAGTAACTGCCCAGTGATCTGTTTTTAGTTATCAGTAATTCCCGTGTCTAGTTTTAGCAGCAGTCAGTACTTTCTGGGTGTCTATTTCTAGCTCCACCCAGTCATCCTCCTCTATGTATTTTAAGCTCTCTCACAGAGGACCAGCTGGTGGACCTGACATTCCGTGCTCTCAACTTGCCCGAGCTGCAGAATCCTGAAGAAATCACCTTTGAAGATTTTCAGAATGTGAGTGCATTTGATTTTACGGCTTTTAAAGATCGAAGGTATTCATTTTTTCGCCCGACTGACACATTATTTCTTGGAAAGCATGGTTCACAGGAAGCTGGAATTTGGTATAAAGCAAAGCTTGATACTCTCAACTTTAATAAATATTCTTTCCTTTTAACTTCATATTGAATATGATTCCCACAAATAGCATGCTTAAGCTGACTGGCCCTCATGTTCAGTCCAAACTGTTGGAGGTTGGTGTCGCCACACACTTAATACTCTCCAGATATTGCCAGGACTGGAGACCAAACACCTTGATGAACTTTTATCAATCTTTAAATAATTGTGTACATGAATGAGTCTGTGGCATTTTTGTCAGAATTTTTGGCCAACTTTTGAACACAAAACAACAAAATGTAGGAGACCTAGACAGCTTTTATATCATTTCAGATGCCTACAACCATGTTTTTGAGGGGATGGTTGAACAAAGGGTCTCAGTCTCGGATAAGTTACCAAATATCTAGTGTTATCAAATATCTAGTGTTTTTTTTTTTGTCTGTGTCATGTTATTTTACTGGTGACATGTCTTTTGACCTATATTATCTCATGAAAAAAATGCTGTTTTACACTGAAAAACCTTGTAGTGACTTTAAACCTTGGAAATACTGCTTTAGAGAAGTGTTCTTTATTGTGTCCCCGACGCGAAGCGGGGATACTATGGATTCATCATCGTTGTCGTCCGCGTCCACAGAGATTTCTTGTTAGCGACCTACAGTCCAGATTTCTTTCCGGATTTCTTTCATATTTGGCAGGTGGCTTGATATGGTAGAAGACTCGCCACCCTATCTTTTTGGTAGGCTTTATGTCTAAATTAGGCCTGTGGTAGACAAAAATGTCTAAAATGTGGAATATTGCTTGTTAGCGACCTACAGTCCACATTTCTTTCCAGATTTCTTTCATATTTGGCAGGTGGCTTGGTATGCTAGAGGACTCGCCACCCTATCTTTTTGGTAGGCTTTATGTCTAAATTAGGCCTGTGGTAGACAAAAATGTCTAAAATACATTAAAATTCATGAAATCATGCACTAAATCACTTATAACTTGAAAAGTGTTGCATTTAGAGCATTTTGTTAAAATATGTTATTCAGATACTTTTTTCATAGCTACAACATGGTGAGTAACTTGGGTGTCTGTCTCAATAGCTAAGTGAGTAATAGCTACTTTTGGGCTTTTCAGTAACTTCCATCATGAGTAAAATCACTTGTAACTTGAAAACTATTGCATTTACACAATTTTGTATAAATATGTTATTCAGCTACTTTTATGTCAGCTATAACATAGTAAAATTTCAGACCTGTAGCTCATGGCATAGCTGAGTAATAGCTACTTTTAGGTTATCACTGTTGAGTAAATTACTTATAACTTCAAAAGTATTACATTTAGGGTATTTTGTTTCCAATATGTTATTCACCTATTTTGGAGTCAGCTATAACATAGTGAAGTTCCAGACCTGTGGCTCATTGCATAGCTGAGTAATAGCTACTTTGAAGTTCACACTGTTGAGTAAATCAGTTGTAATTGTAAAACTATTGCATTTACAGAAATTTGTGTAAATATGTTATTCAGCTACTTTTGGGTCAGCTATAACATAGTGAAATTTCAGACCTGTAGCTCATGGCACAACTGAGCAATAGCTATTTTCAGGTACTGACTGTTGAGTAAATGACTTGTAACTTGAAAAATAGTGCAGTTGGAGTATTTTGTTAAAATATGTTGTTCACCTACTTTTGGGTCAGCTATAACGTCGTGAAATTACAGACTTATAGCTCATGGCATAGCTGAGCAATAGCTATTTTCAGGTTCTCACTATTGAGTAAATCAGTTGTAACTTGAAAATTATTGCATTTACAGTATTTTGCTTAAATATGTTGTTCACCTAATTTTGGGTCAGCTATAACATAGAAAAAATTCAGACATGTAGCTCATTGCATAGCTGAGTAATAGCTACTTTGAGGTTCTCACTGTTGAGTAAATCAGTTATAACGTGAAAACTATTACATTTACAGTATTTTGTTTGTTATTCACATAATTTTTGGTCAGCTATAACAGAGTGAAATTGCAGACCTCTATGTCATGGCATAGCTTACCAATATCTACTTTCAGGTTCTCACTGTTGAGTAAATCATTGTATCCACTGGATAGCCGTAGTGTGTAGAGAGATTCACCATTACCGCTCTAACGAAAAAAATATTATAGCTAGCCTTCTCAAGTTTGCAAGGTATATTAGAGGGTGCACCACAGTATTCTATTGGTAGGCTTTATGTCTAAATTAGGCCTGTGGCTAAATTACTTGCCCACTAAAAATGAGTAATTCTGCATTTTCTCTAAAAGTATTGCAGATAGCCAATTTTTGTCAAATAACTCATTCACCTACTTTTGGGAGAGCTTTCACTTGGTGAAGTTTCAGACCCGTAGGTAATTACTCACCTACTCAAAATGAGTAAATGCAAATTATCTCTAAAAGTATTGCAGATAGCCAATTTTTGTCAAATAACTCCTTCACCTACTTTTGGGAGAGCTTTCACTTGGTGAAGTTTCAGACCCGTAGCTAATTATTCACCTACTCAAAATGAGTAAATGCTAATTATCTCTAAAACTATTGCAGATATCCAATTTTTATCAAATAACTCATTCATCTACTTTGGGAGAGCCTTCACATGGTGAAGTTCCAGACCCGTAGGTAATTACTCACCTACTGAAAATGAGTAAATTCGAATTATCTCTAACTAAAAGTATTGTAGATAGCCAATTTTTCTCAAATAACTCATTCGCCTACTTTTGAGAGAGCTTTCACTTGGTGAAGTTTCAGACCCGTAGCTAATTATTCACCTACTCAAAATGAGTAAATGCGAATTATCTCTAGAAGTATTGCAGATAGCCAGTATTTCTCAAATAACTCATTAATATGAAAACAACTTATAGGAAGTCATGGGCTGCAAATCTTTTCATGTGGTCAGATTTGACCTTGGGCCCCTCCTGCTTATTATTGGTCCTAGAGGTTTGCAATGTGAAAACGACTTATAGGAAATCATGTGCTGCGAATCTTTTGATGTGGTCAGACTTCACCTTGGGCCCCTGCTACAGGGTCAAATAAGGGTAGCCAAACTTAAAAGTGCTCTCAGCTTGCTTATTAACGAAAAATGCTGTTTATCTTCTAAACTATGTTAGTTGGCCTTTGTCGGTGGATACATCCAGCATCTGGCCACAACTTGGACTGTTTCAAATTTTTAAGTGGTTAAACATTTTTGACATCCACATTTTAAGTTCTTGTTTACAAATATTTATCTCATTTTCAGATGGACTTAACTTTAAGCCCAATACTTAGCCTAAGGCTAGATATTTTAGGACAAGTTAAGACAAAATCTTTTTTATAAAACTGGGCCCTGGGCATTAGGTTTGGCTTGTGTTTACACAATACACATCTTTTTGTACTTTCAGCACTGTATTTAATACTATTTATAATGGTGTGAGAAGCCAAACCAATGTCACAGTAATCCCCACAGTCTCAATGCTTTATTTTACTGGTGTCAAGCTAATGATATAAGAATGTGACAGTCTTCGAATGATTACTCACATCAATACAGTAGTTTAGAAAAAACAAAGTAAACTAGACCTAGCGCATCAGAGAACCGATGCAAATTGTATCACCAAAACCTCTAGGACCAATAATAAGCGAGTTATAAGCACTTTTAAGTTTGGCTGTCCTCATTTGACCTTCAAGGAGGGGCCCAAGGTCAAATCCGACCACACCAGAAGATTCCCAGAACATGATTTCCTATATGTTGGTTTACTATCCCAAACATCTAGGACCAATAATAAGCGAGTTATAAGCACTTTTTAGTTTGGCTGTCCTCACACTTGACCTTGAAGGAGGGGCCCAAGGTCAAATCCGACCATGACAGAAGATTCCCAGCCCATGATTTCCTGTATGTTGGTTTACCATCCCAAACCATTAGGATCAATAATAAGTGAGTTATAAGCACTTTTAAGTTTGGCTGTCCTCATTTGACATTGAAGGAGGCGCCCAAGGTCAAATCCGACCACACCAGAAGATTCCGAGCCCATGATTTTCTATATGTTGGTTTACCATCCCAAACCTCTAGGACCAATAATAAGCGAGTTATAAGCACTTTTAAGTTTGGCTGTCCTCGTTTGACCTTGAAGAAGGGGCCCAAGATCAAATCCGACCATGACAGAACATTCCCCGTCCATGATTTCCTATATGTTGGTTTACCATCCCAAACCTCTAGGACCAATAATAAGCGAGTTATAAGCACTTTTAAGTTTGGTTGTCCTCGTTGGACCTTGAATGAGGGGCCCAAGGTCAAATCCGACCACACCAGAAGAATCCCAGCCCATGATTTCCTATAGGTTGGTTTACCATCCCAAACCTCTAGGACCAATAATAAGCGAGTTATAGGCACTTTAACCTTTGGCTATCCTCGTTTGACCTTGAAGGAGGGGCCCAAGGTCAAATCCGACCACGCCAGAAGATTCCCAGTGCATGATTTTCTATATGTTGGTTTACCATCCCAAACATCTAGGACCAATAATAAGCAAGTTATAAGCACTTTTAAGTTTGGCTGTCCTCATTTGACCTTGAAGGAGGGGCCCAAGGTCAAATCCGACCACACCAGAAGATTCCCAGCCCATGGTTTCCTATACGTTGGTTTACCATCCCAAACCTCTAGGACCAATAATAAGCGAGTTATAAGCACTTTTAACTTTGGCTGTCCTCATTTGACCTTGAAGGAGGATCCCAAGGTCAAATCCGACCACACCAGAAGATTCCCAGCCCATGATTTCCTATATGCTGGTTTACCATCCCAAACCTCTAGGACCAATAATAAGCGAGTTGTAAGCACTTTTAAGTTTGGCTGTCCTCGTTTGACCTTGAAGGAGGGGCCCAAGGTCAAATCCAACCACGCCAGAAGATTCCCAGCCCATGATTTCCTATATGTTGGTTTACCATCCCAAACCTCTAGGATCGATAATAAGCGAGTTATAAGCACTTTTAAGTTCTGCTATCCTCGTTTGACCTTGAAGGAGGGGTCCAAGGTCAAATCTGACCACATCAGAAGATTCGCAGCACATGATTTCCTATAGGTTGGCTTCACATTGCAAAGCTCTAGGACCAATAATAAGGGAGATATAGGCACTTTTAAAGTCCGCTATGTGTGTTACTTCGGCACTCCGTGGATGACCTTGAATTAGGAGCTTCAAGGTCAAATGTGTGCAAGGTTGTAGAGGACATGTATATGTGTCATACATATCACCTATGAAGAGATTCAACCTTCTACCTATGAGGAACAGCCAGTAGAAAAATGTAGATTATTTTCAAAGAAATGCCCGTGGCGGCCATCTTGTTTTTCAGAATGAGGCTATTTTCCTTCCCAGAGAAGCTTACCCCCCAATGAAGATATCCTGCAAATTTGGTGAACCTAGCTGCTGTTGTTTTCCTCCTAGAGCGTTAACGCCGAAAATGTCTCTACGCGCGGCGGCGTAGCGGACGCTAAACCAAAGTATCCACCGGATGCTTCCGGTGGATACAAAAACATTATGCGAGTAAATCCTCTCAGGAAAAAGAAAATGCCATTACATCAGCTCCCTATTGTAGGAAACTAGATTGAATGAAATGTGAATGTCAGTTTCCCCCAAAAGATTTATGAGAAAAAGTAAAATAAAGGAATATGAAATTTTACAACTGATGAATTATTGCATGAAAATATTGCTCTGAAATAAAAGGTGATCACTATAAGATTAAATGGGAAAAACTATTTTATATTGGTGTATAATGCTTGTTATATTTTAGCATGTAGCCTTGTTGTTAGTACCACTTGTGTTTGAACTATTTGACCTAGTTCTCTATTGCACAGGTGGTGTCTGAGGGAGAAATACGCAGTAAGTTTACCATTGACCTGCAACTCAACTAACTGAAAGGCTGGATTTCTCACAGATTCACAGGGGGTCATCTCACCGGTGCAGGGTGAGCAATGTCACCACCTGCCAATGTAACCATGGGACACCTGCAGCTCATCTGACAAGTACACAGTCTGCAGGCTAGAGAAGTTGCAAGAGCATGAGATAGCTGATGAGGCTAGCAGACTCATGTAACATCCCTGAATGTCTAACTGAACCAGTAACACCCCAGCTGTCTATGAGAGAAGAGATTTGCCATGTCAGCATATCAGGCAGCTGATGGGGAAAGTTTTGTCCTTCACCTACAGATCAGCTGACCCAGGTGTGGAGGGTTTGGAAAGTGTAAGGTATCAGTGATAACAGGGTGTGGACAGGGTCAGGGAGTACAAGTGGACCTCTGCTGAGGAACTGCGAGAATTAGAGCTCAACCTGTTAAAACTCGTACACCAGTTTTCACCAAATTTTGATTTTTATCCAGAGGAGTTATCGCAAATAAGGTTTTGCGTAAAACTTTTAAAAAATTTTTTTATTCTTAAAAAATCGCTTATTCATATCTTTTTCATAGATATTCGGAGAACACCTTCTTCCTTTATAATTATATTATTGAATTAAGATAAAGTACAGCTATGTGATAATAAACTCTTATAAAGCTTACACTCCTGTACACAAGTTCCCAGCTCAGATTTGTGGAACAGTCGAGATCTCTTTTTCTGATCCCAGAGTAATAAACTGGTACTTCTGTGTAACAGTGCTTAGTTTCTGGATTTACTCTTGAGCTTGGAGTGGACTTGAATCTGACTTCAGACGTACATTTATTGTAGTGACAGTTCTCCTTGTATCAGTGGATCACTGAGTATACTCGTAGGTAGAACCACACCTCAGTTTCACTCTCTTTGACCTAGTTTTTCCCACACTCACAGATCATAGGATATGGTAGCTTTAGCACTGTTTGTAAACATCTGGTTTTACAGGCCAATTTGTTCATGACATACCAAATTGTGCTCCTATTGGTTTAGGCCAAATATATGTTCTGAGATTAGAATTATACCGATGAGGTCTGTTGGTTGGCCATGTAGAATGTTTGAATTGTACCCAGTATTTAACAGGGAGCCAATGAAGTTTTTCAGTCCGATGAATTCAAAATCAGTGAGTGATGCAAACAAGGAATAACAATAGTCCAATCTAGTAGCATTGCCTAGAAGTGATGTTTTGAGGTCTAGAGGAAGAGACGTCACAACTCCAAATATTTTGTGCCGGCTAATTGGGAAGTACTATTTGTGTCGACATCCATCCTGTAACTGCCAAATATATGGTACCAAAATCTTATGCTACATGTTCTAAAAGGCAATCAAAATGTTAAATATGTGAAATTAAATGAAAATATATGACCATTATCTGTAAAAATGAATAAATTTGCTGTTATCCAGTGACTTCTGGTTCATTTATTTCAGACATTTCATTTATTTCAATTTTTATTTGATCAAAGAACCAAATTGAACACCATATCAACGTTCTTAACACTTGAGGCAGGTGCTGCCTAATTTTCAAGAATATTAATTGTAAAAATAGCATCAGAGATGCTCGTACCCCACAGCCTTGGGAAATAGTTTTTAACACCATGAGATATAGAAGTAGTGAAAAAGTACAAAGATCGGGATACTTTCAGAGCAGTGTCAGTTATATTAAGGTCCAAATGATGTTTAAGTAGAGAAAATAACATCTAAGAGAAAGAAAATGTATGTAAAGTATTAAAACAAGACAATTCAATAGCAAGATGACAGCATTAATCAGTAAACTAAAAATTATGATGCACGCCTACAACCCCTAACCAATGCCCCTACCAACTGTCAACTTCCAACTTCCTTTCAGAGATATTGCCGGGACAAAATTTTAAAGGTCAAGGTCACTACAGCAAGGTCAAATCAAGGTCACACCATGACATTGCACATCTACAACCCCCAACCAATGTCCCTACCAAGTATCAACTTCCTACACCTTACGCTTTCCGAGATATAGCCTGGACATGATTTTATAGGTCAAGGTCAAATCAAGGTCACACCATGACGGTGCACACCTACACCCCCTAACCAATGTCCCTACCAAGTATCAACTTCCTACACCTTACAGTTTCCAAGATATAGCCTGGACAAGATTTTATAGGTCAAGGTTACTACGGTAAGGTCAAATCAAGGTCACATCATGACATTGCAAACCTGCAACCCCCAACCAATGTCTCTACCAAGTATCAACTTCCTACACCTTATGGTTTACGAGATATAGCCCAAACAAGATTTTATAGGTCAAGGTCACTACGGAAAGGTCAAATCAAGGTCACACCATGACGTTGCATACCTACACCTCCTAACCAATGTCCCTACCAAGTATCAACTTCCTACACCTTACAGTTTCCGAGATATAGCCCGGACAAGATTTTATAGGTCAAGGTCACTACAACAAGGTCAAATCAAGGTCACAGCATGACGTTGCACACCTACCCCCCCCCAACCAATGTCCCTACCAAGTATCAACTTCCTACACCTTACAGTTTCCGAGATATAGCCCGGACAAGATTTTATAGGTCAGGGTCACTACGACAAGGTCAAAGGTCAAATCAAGGTCACACCATGACGTTGCACACCTACACCCCCTAACCAATGTCCCTACCAAGTATCAACTTCCTACACCGTACGGTTTCCAAGATATAGCCCGGACAAGATTTTATAGGGCAAGGTCAAATCAAGGTCATACCATGACGTTGCACACCTACACTGCCTAACCAATGTCCCTACCAAGTATCAACTTCCTACACCTTACGGTTTCTGAGATACAGCCCGGACAAACTTTTTCCCGCCGCCCGCCCATAAGGACACCATGGGTAAAAACAAAAAATGGGGGAGCTGTTTACGATGATTTTTGGGTCTACCAAAAGAATTCAGCAATCATTGAGTGTTTTGCATGGAGTGAGAAAAAGTTATTTGGGATAGTCCTATCATATATAGGCTAAACGTCAATTTAAAGCTGTGATTTTTGGTGCATGTAAAAAGAACATAGTAATATTCTACCAGATGAGATTTTATGTAAATGTAAAATATAGTTTTTGAGCTACAGGGCTTACAAGTGGCAGAACACCGATACATTGGCTCTCTGTAGACTATTTATTGAGCTTAAAAATTAAAGTTATAGACTTCAAATTTTCCATAGACAAATATTACATATAAAAGTTATACCTACTACAGCAGGAGAGTAGTTAGATGTATCATTTCCAAGTTACAGGGTAAAATATGTGAAAAATGTGGAAAATGGGTTCATTCAGGTGTTTATGGTCCTCAAACACAGCTTAAATGTCTACTTGAAGCCTTGATTTTTTTGGTACATGTAAATAGAACATATTAATATATTCCAAGATGAGATTTCAACTCTAGCAGTAACATAGTTTAACAAGTTCATAAATGGGGTCTCTGTGGGTATTTTAGAGACCTTAAGGTGACCTTAAAATTAAAGCTAGACACAGAATTTTTCACAAAGATTACATATTCCAAATTACAGGACAAAATATCTGACAAATATTCCATATTCCAAATTACAGGGCAAAATATCTGACAAATGTAGAAAAATTCCCCAAGTACGGTGTCTTTATGGGTCTTAAACACAACTTTAACCTTACCTTGATGTGCGACATGTGTAAGAATACATGATTTCCCGAATAAAATTTGAGCCAGATTGGGTACATAGTTTTTTGATCCAGAGGGCATCAATTGGCCATAAGGTAAATTTCTGACCTTAAGGTAGCCATAATGTTTTTATTATTGGGAGTTTAATGTCACCTTAAAATATTGTTCCTCTCCTGACACAAATATGTGTGTGCTAAGTTTGAATGAAATCTGTGAAAGCAGACGTGAAACCTGTATATCCACAAACTTTCCTCTGGGATATAATGACCAACTCTTTGCTAAAGGGAAAGTATTCGGACAATCTATTTCATGAAAATGTTATAAATCTATTAGTTTTTAACACGTCTGCAATTTAGTCAACTATTACACAACAAAAGAAGCCATTATGCACTTACATATTGAACAAGTTTGAAACCTCCATGTTATAGATTATCTAAAAGTCAATGAACAGCACCTTCAAAAGAAATTGCGTTGCTGTAAAACTTTTGAAGACACAAGCCATTTACTCATTAGGTAACTGCTGAAAATTACAAAAGTACCAATTACTCACTTAGCTATGGAGAGAGACTCCCAAACTACTGACCATGCTGTAGTCATGGAAAAAGTACTTGAACATATTTGAATATATTTCAAGTTAATGCTCTATATAAAAGAAAGTCAAAACTAGAGGATCGCTCGCAAAAAAAAAGATAATGTTTTTTGCATAGCAAAAACAAAGCGTCCCGAAAAGGATATAAAGGTGAGTGCTAAAGTATTAAGAAAATGTTCCGTTTCTAGCCTTATACTGTTGTGGCAACCAAAGTCAGCGCAGTCTGCTCTATCTAGCACGGTTTTCAAGATATAAGCATTTTTGTGTTTTGCAATTTTTGCAAAAAATTCAAAAATTCAAAATGGCCGCTATATTTGGCGAGAGAAAAATATTTTGAAAATTGGCATGGGTACTCTGCAGAGATATCCAGCAGGTCAAAAATTTTGTTGAATTCGCTCCATCTAGCACAGTTTTCGAGATATAAGCATTTTTGTGTTTTGTAAAAACTTCGAAAATTCAAAATCGCCACCATTTTTGGTGAGACAAAAATTTTTGAAAACAAGACCACTGCCGCGGTGTGTATCTCCCGCCGAGCATTAAAGGAGATGAAATAGCTTTTCCGAGATATTCACAATTTTTCATTTTCGTGTGTGAAAGCTCTTCCAAATGTAGGTGAATGAGTTATTTGAGAAAAATTGGCTATCTGCAATACTTTTAAGAGATAATTCGCATTTACTCCCAAAAGTAGATGAATGAGTTATTTGATAAAAATTGGGTATCCGCAATACTTTTAGAGATAATTAGCATTTACTCATTTTGAGTAGGTGAATAATTAGCTATGGGTCTGAAACTTCACCAAGTGAAAGCGATTGAATACCTGTTGAGACAGGCACCACTCGGTCTGGATCACTTGATTGTGCCGGGATAGCTTGTCCGCTATGACATTCAAGCGACCGGGGATGTGTCTGGCCCGCAGAACTATCTTCCTGGGATGACACCAGGATAGGAGCCTCCAAAGTAGGACACAGAGAGAACCTGATCTCATACCGCCCTCCTTGTTGATGTAAGATACCACAGTTGTGTTGTCTGTTGCTATGAGGACAATCTGTCTCTTGCACTGCTGCTCGAAACTCTTGAGAGCCAGAAGAACCGCCTTGAGTTCCAAGAAATTGATATGGAGGCGACTTTCTGGTTCCGACCAAACGCCTCTTGCTGTGGATCCCCCTAAGTGTGCGCCCCAGCCTTCGTTTGAGGCGTCTGTAAATATATGTAGGGCGTGTCGCAGGGGGTGCAAAGGTTGCCCCTTGAGTACATTGCTCTCTTCTAACCACCAATCCAGGTGTGGATGGAGAGAGAGAGGGATTGGAATAATCTTTTCCAGGCTCTCGGGCACATGCCAGTGTCATTTTAGATGCCACTGAACCGGTCTCATGTGAAGGCGGCTGGCCCATACCTGTTTTTCTGTGGCAGTAAGGAGCCCGATTAGGGACATGAACTGTCGGACTGAACAACTGTCCCTGCCTTTGATGAACTGTAGTTTCTGTTGAAGAGTGATCCATCTGTCCTGAGTGGGCAAAACTCGACCCGACAGAAGATCGAACCGGTAACCTACGAAATTGAACACCTGTTGAGGCGTAAGCTCCGATTTCTCCATGTTTACCACCCACCCTAGGTCGCGGCACAGGGCCAAGAGGGTCTGGGTATGTAGTAGGCAAGTTCCCTGGTCCGGGGCCCTGACTAACCAGTCGTCGAGGTACTGGTGGATCCGGATACCCCGTGCTTGAGCCATCAGTTTCACCTCCTTGACTACCTTGGTAAATTCCAGTGGAGCTGTGGCGAGCCCGAAAGGAAGAGCCGTAAATTGATGAGCTTTCTTTCCCAGAAAAAACCTGAGATACTTCCGGGACCTCTGACTGATGGGGATGTGAAAGTAAGCGTCGCTGAAGTCCAGCGACGTTACCCATTCCCCCCTTTGGAGAGACAACCTTATTGTTTCCGGAGTTTCCATCTTGAAGGTGCCTGGTTTCAAGAACAGGTTTAGATGGCTGAGGTCCAAGATAGGCCTCCATCTGTGGTTGGATTTTGGTACCAGAAAGAGGCGGTTGTAAAAGGCCAGGGAGGATCTGATCACCACCTTTTCTACCACCAGCTTGTTTATGAGTTCTATCAATGCTTGGAATAAGGCCTTGCTTTTCCCTGGGTGAGCATAACCACTCTTGATCACCGGGGATCGGGTCAGAGGAGGCCTGATTTTGAAGGGTAGCGTGTATCCCTCTCTCAAAATCGAGACCACCCTTGGATTCGCCCCCAGTGTGAGCCAAACTTGCCAAAACTGCTGCAGTCAGCCCCCTACAGCCAAACTTGGGGCAACATTGGGGACATTTGGAACATGTGGGGCAAAAAGACATTGATTTGCACAAAAAACACCTTTGACATCTTTTATTTCTATCTTTTGAGTACAGGGACTTATACCTTTCTTTTGCGGTTACCCTTGGAAACAGACAGAATGAGCATGATCGACAGCAAGATAAGACACACTTTGAGAATTTAAACTTGGTGTCATCTGAGCTTTGTTTAACACTGAACTGTCTACTACTTCCGATTTTACAGTCCTGGTTAATGTTTTCTGGTCCAACTTTGCAACTACTGATCTTGAGAGAGTTGGACACAATAGGTAATTGTCATTTATATTGCTTGTAGCCTCTCGATTTAGAGAAACGGGGATTGGAACCACGTCCTCTGCCACGACCCCGGCCTCTATTTTGGCTAAACTGTCTCCAAGACTGACGGTCCTGATCTCCGGTACCGGTATTTCTACTCTCTCTGCTTTCATAGGGATGGTACCTGTGGGAAGATCTCCATCCGGTCTGTTGGGCAGCACCCGGACCGGGTCTGGGAACAGAACCGGAGGAGTGATGACTGGCAATATCTTGTTCTGCTGTACGTATAATGGCATCAGGGAACAGTCCATGTCTGAACAGAGGAGCATTTCTAAATTGGCTATAGGTATCAGGTTTAATCCCGTTCTTGACATGATCAAGGTAAGAGTCCCTACGCAGTAAAATCAAGTTGGACATTTGTACAAAAAGACTGTCTGCCAGGTGCTGAAGCGCAGTGCCCATGGCCAGGTGAAAGGCAGTAAGGTCTTTCAAGTCTGAGAGGGCAGCAGACACTTCTTGGGGTGCTTTTCCCTTATTAAGCCTAGAATGAAGCATGTTAACATGGCCGGTCATGCGTTCCTGTAACTCACTGGTGCAACGGTTGAAAACCTGCCGTATGATTCACAATGTATGAATTTTCTCTGGCGCACCTTTCCCACCGACGCAAGTATTCCTGGGAAATAGGGCGCGAAGGAGGCCCTGTGGCAGGGTAAGCAGACGCTTTCACAATGCGCGGGAACTGAGAATTCACCTTGGCCTCGGAGTTATGCCAACTAAACAAAGTCTTTCTAGGCCTATGGGGGCCCTCCGGTCTGATCATATGCATCTGGTACCATCTATTTTGCGATTTCGGAACTTTCACAAACTGATCCTTTTTTAATCCAGCTGAATCTTGGGCCCTTGAAGGGTAACCTTCCGCCACAACTGTGTTCAACTTTTCCAATTTTTGACAGAGCCAATCGTCCGGCGGCATGGCTACAGAGATGCGGGCAGGCCTCTTTGGTAGCTTCCCTTTCCAGGGGTTATTACTCTTATCAGGCTCACTGAGGTCACTTTCAAATGTGGGAATATGGCGCAGCAGGTTGAGATGCCGACGGAGAGGGCTGAAAAACGGGCTCCTTATCCTCCACAGAAGCAATGACTGTAACTTGATGCGGAGATACCAAAACACCTGACTTTTTGTCCTTGCGTATCTTATACGTAGGGATGGCTAGCATATCCTTCTGGGTATCAGTGAACCTGTCACAAATAACACAAGATCTTTTCTCAACACAGTCATCATCCCCAATGCCCTTGTCACGGCATCTGGCACAACGTTTGTGCAAATCAAAGGAGGCCATAATATGACCGCATAAGCCTCGCCTCTGTCCTTTCTTATCTCCAGGGGATGCCATGATATATAAACACAAAACTGGCTACAAATTTGTAGAGATTTAACTTGTAAAGAACATAAAAAAATTAAAATAGTTTCTCTTAAATTTCCAGCGTTTCTAATCCTCACACGCCAAACAAAAAGAGGAAGAGCGCATGCGCACACATGCGCAGTATACTGGCAGGTAGGCTGTACAGCCACCTGGCGAGTGAACAGGACACTACCGGTCCCGGCCAGAGCCCAGCTCAGGACGTTTTTTTCTAACGTTTGGCGTGACCGGCAGAGCGCCGGACAAATGCATCTGTCCACTAAGTAAGTTGTATTAACGCAATAAAAATATGTTCTGAGATTAGAACTATACCGATGGGGTCTGTTGGTTGGCCATGTAGAATGTTTGAATTGTACCCAGTATTTAACAGGGAGCCAATGAAGTTTTTCAGTCCGATGAATTCAAAATCAGTGAGTGATGCAAACAAGGAATAACAATAGTCCAATCTAGTAGCATTGCCTAGAAGTGATGTTTTGAGGCCTAGAGGAAGAGACGTCACAACTCCAAATATTTTGTGCCGGCTAATTGGGAAGTACTATTTGTTTCGACATCCATCCTGTAACTGCCAAATATATGGTACCAAAATCTTATGCTACATGTTCTAAAAGGCAATCAAAATGTTAAATATGTGAAATTAAATGAAAATATATGACCATTATCTGTAAAAATGAATAAATTTGCTGTTATCCTGTGACTTCTGGTTCATTTATTTCAGACATTTCATTTATTTCAATTTTTATTTGATCAAAGAACCAAATTGAACACCATATCAACGTTCTTAACACTTGAGGCAGGTGCTGCCTAATTTTCAAGAATATTAATTGTAAAAATAGCATCAGAGATGCTCGTACCCCACAGCCTTGGGAAAAAGTTTTTAACACCATGAGATATAGAAGTAGTGAAAAAGTACAAAGATCGGGATACTTTCAGAGCAGTGTCAGTTATATTAAGGTCCAAATGATGTTTAAGTAGAGAAAATAACATCTAAGAGAAAGAAAATGTATGTAAAGTATTAAAACAAGACAATTCAATAGCAAGATGACAGCATTAATCAGTAAACTAAAAATTATGATGCACGCCTACAACCCCTAACCAATGCCCCTACCAACTGTCAACTTCCAACTTCCTTTCAGAGATATTGCCGGGACAAAATTTTAAAGGTCAAGGTCACTACGGCAAGGTCAAATCAAGGTCACGCCATGACATTGCACATCTACAACCCCCAACCAATGTCCCTACCAAGTATCAACTTCCTACACCTTGCGCTTTCCGAGATATAGCCTGGACAAGATTTTATAGCTCAAGGTCAAATCAAGGTCACACCATGACGGTGCACACCTACACCTCCTAACCAATGTCCCTACCAAGTATCAACTTCCTACACCTTACAGTTTCCAAGATATAGCCTGGACAAGATTTTATAGGTCAAGGTTACTACGGTAAGGTCAAAGGTCAAATCAAGGTCACATCATGACATTGCACACCTGGAACCCCCAACCAATGTCCCTACCAAGTATCAACTTCCTACACCTTATGGTTTACGAGATATAGCCCAAACAAGATTTTATAGGTCAAGGTCACTACGGAAAGGTCAAATCAAGGTCACACTATGACGTTGCACACCTACACCTCCTAACCAATGTCCCTACCAAGTATCAACTTCCTACACCTTACAGTTTCCGAGATATAGCCCGGACAAGATTTTATAGGTCAAGGTCACTACGACAAGGCCAAATCAAGGTCACACCATGATGTTGCACACCTACCCCCCCTAACCAATGTCCCTACCAAGTATCAACTTCCTACACCTTACAGTTTCCGAGATATAGCCCGGACAAGATTTTATAGGTCAAGGTCACACCATGACGTTGCGCACCTACACCCCCTAACCAATGTCCCTACCAAGTATCAACTTCCTACACTGTACAGTTTCCAAGATATAGCCCGGACAAGATTTTATAGGGCAAGGTCAAATCAAGGTCATACCATGACATTGCACACCTACACCCCCTAACCAATGTCCCTACCAAGTATCAACTTCCTACACCTTATGGTTTCCGAGATATAGCCCGGACCAGATTTTATAGGTCAAGGTCACTACGGCAAGGTCAAATCAAGGTCATACCATGACGTTGCACACCTACACCGCCTAACCAATGTCCCTACCAAGTATCAACTTCCTACACCTTACGGTTTCTGAGATACAGCCCGGACAAACTTTTTCCCGCCGCCCGCCCATAAGGACACCATGGGTAAAAACAAAAAATGGGGGAGCTGTTTACGATGATTTTTGGGTCTACCAAAAGAATTCAGTTATGTCAGCATTTCGTTTCAGTTTGTCAACATCAAATTTTGAATGTCATTGAGGCAATCATTGAGTGTTTGCATGGAGTGAGAAAAAGTTATTTGGGATAGTCCTATCATATATAGGCTAAACGTCAATTTAAAGCTGTGATTTTTGGTGCATGTAAAAAGAACATAGTAATATTCTACCAGATGAGATTTTATGTAAATGTAAAATATAGTTTTTGAGCTACAGGGCTTACAAGTGGCAGAACACGGATACATTGGCTCTCTGTAGACTATTTATTGACCGTAAAAATTAAAGTTATAGACTTCAAATTTTCCAGACAAATATTACATATAAAAGTTACACCTACTACAGCAGGAGACTAGTTAGATCTATCATTTCCAAGTTACAGGGTAAAATATGTGAAAAATGTGGAAAATGGGTTCATTCAGGTGTTTATGGTCCTCAAACACAGCTTAAATGTCTACTTGAAGCCTTGATTTTTTTGGTACATGTAAATAGAACATATTAATATATTCCAAGATGAGATTTCAACTCTAGCAGTAACTTAGTTTAACAAGTTCATAAATGGGGTCTCTGTGGGTATTTTAGAGACCTTAAGGTGACCTTAAAATTAAAGCTAGACACAGAATTTTTCACAAAGATTACATATTCCAAATTACAGGACAAAATATCTGACAAATATTCCATATTCCAAATTACAGGGCAAAATATCTGACAAATGTAGAAAAAATCCCCAAGTACGGTGCCTTTATGGGTCTTAAACACAACTTTAACCTTACCTTGATGTGCGACATGTGTAAGAATACATGATTTCCCGAATAAAATTTGAGCCAGATTGGGTACATAGTTTTTTATCCAGAGGGCATCAATTGGCCAAAAGGTAAATTTCTGACCTTAAGGTAGCCATAATGTTTTTATTATTGGGAGTTTAATGTCACCTTAAAATATTGTTCCTCTCCTGACACAAATATGTGTGTGCTAAGTTTGAATGAAATCTGTGAAAGCAGACGTGAAACCTGTATATCCACAAACTTTCCTCTGGGATATAATGACCAACTCTTTGCTAAAGGGAAAGTATTCGGACAATCTATTTCATGAAAATGTTATAAATCTATTAGTTTTTAACACGTCTGCAATTTAGTCAACTATTACACAACAAAAGAAGCCATTATGCACTTACATATTGAAAAAGTTTGAAACCTCCATGTTATAGATTATCTAAAAGTCAATGAACAGCACCTTCAAAAGAAATTGCGTTGCTGTAAAACTTTTGAAGACACAAGCCATTTACTCATTAGGTAACTGCTGAAAATTACAAAAGTACCAATTACTCACTTAGCTATGGAGAGAGACTCCCAAACTACTGACAATGCTGTAGTCATGGAAAAAGTACTTGAACATATTTGAATATATTTCAAGTTAATGCTCTATATTTTACTCATTATGGAAGGTACTAAAAGAAAGTCGAAACTAGAGGATCGCTCACAAAAAAAAAGATAATGTTTTTTGCATAGCAAAAACAAAGCGTCCCGAAAAGGATATAAAGGTGAGTGCTAAAGTATTAAGAAAATGTTCCGTTTCTAGCCTTATACTGTTGTGGCAACCAAAGTCAGCGCAGTCTGCTCTATCTAGCACGGTTTTCAAGATATAAGCATTTTTGTGTTTTGCAATTTTTGCAAAAAATTCAAAAATTCAAAATGGCCGCTATATTTGGCGAGACAAAAATATTTTGAAAATTGGCATGGGTACTCTGCAGAGATATCCAGCAGGTCAAAAATTTTGTTGAATTCGCTCCATCTAGCACAGTTTTCGAGATATAAGCATTTTTGTGTTTTGTAAAAACTTCGAAAATTCAAAATCGCCACCATTTTTGGTGAGACAAAAATTTTTGAAAACAAGACCACTGCCGCGGTGTGTATCTCCCGCCGAGCATTAAAGGAGATGAAATAGCTTTTCCGAGATATTCACAATTTTTCATTTTCGTGTGTGAAAGCTCTTCCAAATGTAGGTGAATGAGTTATTTGAGAAAAATTGGCTATCTGCAATACTTTTAAGAGATAATTCGCATTTACTCCCAAAAGTAGATGAATGAGTTATTTGATAAAAATTGGGTATCCGCAATACTTTTAGAGATAATTAGCATTTACTCATTTTGAGTAGGTGAATAATTAGCTATGGGTCTGAAACTTCACCAAGTGAAAGCGATTGAATACCTGTTGAGACAGGCACCACTCGGTCTGGATCACTTGATTGTGCCGGGATAGCTTGTCCGCTATGACATTCAAGCGACCGGGGATGTGTCTGGCCCGCAGAACTATCTTCCTGGGATGACACCAGGATAGGAGCCTCCAAAGTAGGGCACAGAGAGAACCTGATCTCATACCGCCCTCCTTGTTGATGTAAGATACCACAGTTGTGTTGTCTGTTGCTATGAGGACAATCTGTCTCTTGCACTGCTACTCGAAACTCTTGAGAGCCAGAAGAACCGCCTTGAGTTCCAAGAAATTGATATGGAGGCGACTTTCTGGTTCCGACCAAACGCCTCTTGCTGTGGATCCCCCTAAGTGTGCGCCCCAGCCTTCGTTTGAGGCGTCTGTAAATATATGTAGGGCGTGTCGCAGGGGGTGCAAAGGTTGCCCCTTGAGTACATTGCTCTCTTCTAACCACCAATCCAGGTGTGGATGGAGAGAGAGAGGGATTGGAATAATCTTTTCCAGGCTCTCGGGCACATGCCAGTGTCATTTTAGATGCCACTGAACCGGTCTCATGTGAAGGCGGCTGGCCCATACCTGTTTTTCTGTGGCAGTAAGGAGCCCGATTAGGGACATGAACTGTCGGACTGAACAACTGTCCCTGCCTTTGATGAACTGTAGTTTCTGTTGAAGAGTGATCCATCTGTCCTGAGTGGGCAAAACTCGACCCGACAGAAGATCGAACCGGTAACCTACGAAATTGAACACCTGTTGAGGCGTAAGCTCCGATTTCTCCATGTTTACCACCCACCCTAGGTCGCGGCACAGGGCCAAGAGGGTCTGGGTATGTAGTAGGCAAGTTCCCTGGTCCGGGGCCCTGACTAACCAGTCGTCGAGGTACTGGTGGATCCGGATACCCCGTGCTTGAGCTATCAGTTTCACCTCCTTGACTACCTTGGTAAATTCCAGTGGAGCTGTGGCGAGCCCGAAAGGAAGAGCCGTAAATTGATGAGCTTTCTTTCCCAGAAAAAACCTGAGATACTTCCGGGACCTCTGACTGATGGGGATGTGAAAGTAAGCGTCGCTGAAGTCCAGCGACGTTACCCATTCCCCCCTTTGGAGAGACAACCTTATTGTTTCCGGAGTTTCCATCTTGAAGGTGCCTGGTTTCAAGAACAGGTTTAGATGGCTGAGGTCCAAGATAGGCCTCCATCTGTGGTTGGATTTTGGTACCAGAAAGAGGCGGTTGTAAAAGGCCAGGGAGGATCTGATCACCACCTTTTCTACCACCAGCTTGTTTATGAGTTCTATCAATGCTTGGAATAAGGCCTTGCTTTTCCCTGGGTGAGCATAACCACTCTTGATCACCGGGGATCGGGTCAGAGGAGGCCTGATTTTGAAGGGTAGCGTGTATCCCTCTCTCAAAATCGAGACCACCCTTGGATTCGCCCCCAGTGTGAGCCAAACTTGCCAAAACTGCTGCAGTCAGCCCCCTACAGCCAAACTTGGGGCAACATTGGGGACATTTGGAACATGTGGGGCAAAAAGACATTGATTTGCACAAAAAATACCTTTGACATCTTTTATTTCTATCTTTTGAGTACAGGGACTTATACCTTTCTTTTGCGGTTACCCTTGGAAACAGACAGAATGAGCATGATCGACAGCAAGATAAGACACACTTTGAGAATTTAAACTTGGTGTCATCTGAGCTTTGTTTAACACTGAACTGTCTACTACTTCCGATTTTACAGTCCTGGTTAATGTTTTCTGGTCCAACTTTGCAACTACTGATCTTGAGAGAGTTGGACACAATAGGTAATTGTCATTTATATTGCTTGTAGCCTCTCGATTTAGAGAAACGGGGATTGGAACCACGTCCTCTGCCATGACCCCGGCCTCTATTTCGGCTAAACTGTCTCCAAGACTGACGGTCCTGATCTCCGGTACCGGTATTTCTACTCTCTCTGCTTTCATAGGGACGGTACCTGTGGGAAGATCTCCATCCGGTCTGTTGGGCAGCACCCGGACCGGGTCTGGGAACAGAACCGGAGGAGTGATGACTGGCATTATCTTGTTCTGCTGTACGTATAATGGCATCAGGGAACAGTCCATGTCCGAACAGAGGAGCATTTCTCAATTGGCTATAGGTATCAGGTTTAATCCCGTTCTTGACATGATCAAGGTAAGAGTCCCTACGCAGTAAAATCAAGTTGGACATTTGTACAAAAAGACTGTCTGCCAGGTGCTGAAGTGCAGTGCCCATGGCCAGGTGAAAGGCAGTAAGGTCTTTCAAGTCTGAGAGGGCAGCAGGCACTTCTTGGGGTGCTTTTCCCTTATTAAGCCTAGAATGAAGCATGTTAACATGGCCGGTCATGCGTTCCTGTAACTCACTGGTGCAACGGTTAAAACCTGCCGTATGATTCACAATGTATGAATTTTCTCTGGCGCACCTTTCCCACCGACGCAAGTATTCCTGGGAAATAGGGCGCGAAGGAGGCCCTGTGGCAGGGTAAGCAGACGCTTTCACAATGCGCGGGAACTGAGAATTCACCTTGGCCTCGAAGTTATGCCAACTAAACAAAGTCTTTCTAGGCCTATGGGGGCCCTCCGGTCTGATCATATGCATCTGGTACCATCTATTTTGCGATTTCGGAACTTTCACAAACTGATCCTTTTTTAATCCAGCTGAATCTTGGGCCCTTGAAGGGTAACCTTCCGCCACAACTGTGTTCAACTTTTCCAATTTTTGACAGAGCCAATCGTCCGGCGGCATGGCTACAGAGATGCGGGCAGGCCTCTTTGGTAGCTTCCCTTTCCAGGGGTTATTACTCTTATCAGGCTCACTGAGGTCACTTTCAAATGTGGGAATATGGCGCAGCAGGTTGAGATGCCGACGGAGAGGGCTGAAAAACGGGCTCCTTATCCTCCACAGAAGCAATGACTGTAACTTGATGCGGAGATACCAAAACACCTGACTTTTTGTCCTTGCGTATCTTATACGTAGGGATGGCTAGCATATCCTTCTGGGTATCAGTGAACCTGTCACAAATAACACAAGATCTTTTCTCAACACAGTCATCATCCCCAATGCCCTTGTCACGGCATCTGGCACAACGTTTGTGCAAATCAAAGGAGGCCATAATATGACCGCATAAGCCTTGCCTCTGTCCTTTCTTATCTCCAGGGGATGCCATGATATATAAACACAAAACTGGCTACAAATTTGTAGAGATTTAACTTGTAAAGAACATAAAAAAATTAAAATAGTTTCTCTTAAATTTCCAGCGTTTCAAATCCTCACACGCCAAACAAAAAGAGGAAGAGCGCATGCGCACACATGCGCAGTATACTGGCAGGTAGGCTGTACAGCCACCTGGCGAGTGAACAGGACACTACCGGTCCCGGCCAGAGCCCAGCTCAGGACGTTTTTTTCTAACGTTTGGCGTGACCGGCAGAGCGCCGGACAAATGCATCTGTCCACTAAGTAAGTTGTATTAACGCAATAAAAATATGTTCTGAGATTAGAACTATACCGATGGGGTCTGTTGGTTGGCCATGTAGAATGTTTGAATTGTACCCAGTATTTAACAGGGAGCCAATGAAGTTTTTCAGTCCGATGAATTCAAAATCAGTGAGTGATGCAAACAAGGAATAACAATAGTCCAATCTAGTAGCATTGCCTAGAAGTGATGTTTTGAGGCCTAGAGGAAGAGACGTCACAACTCCAAATATTTTGTGCCGGCTAATTGGGAAGTACTATTTGTTTCGACATCCATCCTGTAACTGCCAAATATATGGTACCAAAATCTTATGCTACATGTTCTAAAAGGCAATCAAAATGTTAAATATGTGAAATTAAATGAAAATATATGACCATTATCTGTAAAAATGAATAAATTTGCTGTTATCCTGTGACTTCTGGTTCATTTATTTCAGACATTTCATTTATTTCAATTTTTATTTGATCAAAGAACCAAATTGAACACCATATCAACGTTCTTAACACTTGAGGCAGGTGCTGCCTAATTTTCAAGAATATTAATTGTAAAAATAGCATCAGAGATGCTCGTACCCCACAGCCTTGGGAAAAAGTTTTTAACACCATGAGATATAGAAGTAGTGAAAAAGTACAAAGATCGGGATACTTTCAGAGCAGTGTCAGTTATATTAAGGTCCAAATGATGTTTAAGTAGAGAAAATAACATCTAAGAGAAAGAAAATGTATGTAAAGTATTAAAACAAGACAATTCAATAGCAAGATGACAGCATTAATCAGTAAACTAAAAATTATGATGCACGCCTACAACCCCTAACCAATGCCCCTACCAACTGTCAACTTCCAACTTCCTTTCAGAGATATTGCCGGGACAAAATTTTAAAGGTCAAGGTCACTACGGCAAGGTCAAATCAAGGTCACACCATGACATTGCACATCTACAACCCCCAACCAATGTCCCTACCAAGTATCAACTTCCTACACCTTGCGCTTTCCGAGATATAGCCTGGACAAGATTTTATAGCTCAAGGTCAAATCAAGGTCACACCATGACGGTGCACACCTACACCTCCTAACCAATGTCCCTACCAAGTATCAACTTCCTACACCTTACAGTTTCCAAGATATAGCCTGGACAAGATTTTATAGGTCAAGGTTACTACGGTAAGGTCAAAGGTCAAATCAAGGTCACATCATGACATTGCACACCTGGAACCCCCAACCAATGTCCCTACCAAGTATCAACTTCCTACACCTTATGGTTTACGAGATATAGCCCAAACAAGATTTTATAGGTCAAGGTCACTACGGAAAGGTCAAATCAAGGTCACACTATGACGTTGCACACCTACACCTCCTAACCAATGTCCCTACCAAGTATCAACTTCCTACACCTTACAGTTTCCGAGATATAGCCCGGACAAGATTTTATAGGTCAAGGTCACACCATGATGTTGCGCACCTACACCCCCTAACCAATGTCCCTACCAAGTATCAACTTCCTACACCGTACAGTTTCCAAGATATAGCCCGGACAAGATTTTATAGGGCAAGGTCAAATCAAGGTCATACCATGACATTGCACACCTACACCCCCTAACCAATGTCCCTACCAAGTATCAACTTCCTACACCTTATGGTTTCCGAGATATAGCCCGGACCAGATTTTATAGGTCAAGGTCACTACGGCAAGGTCAAATCAAGGTCATACCATGACGTTGCACACCTACACCGCCTAACCAATGTCCCTACCAAGTATCAACTTCCTACACCTTACGGTTTCTGAGATACAGCCCGGACAAACTTTTTCCCGCCGCCCGCCCATAAGGACACCATGGGTAAAAACAAAAAATGGGGGAGCTGTTTACGATGATTTTTGGGTCTACCAAAAGAATTCAGTTATGTCAGCATTTCGTTTCAGTTTGTCAACATCAAATTTTGAATGTCATTGAGGCAATCATTGAGTGTTTGCATGGAGTGAGAAAAAGTTATTTGGGATAGTCCTATCATATATAGGCTAAACGTCAATTTAAAGCTGTGATTTTTGGTGCATGTAAAAAGAACATAGTAATATTCTACCAGATGAGATTTTATGTAAATGTAAAATATAGTTTTTGAGCTACAGGGCTTACAAGTGGCAGAACACGGATACATTGGCTCTCTGTAGACTATTTATTGACCGTAAAAATTAAAGTTATAGACTTCAAATTTTCCAGACAAATATTACATATAAAAGTTACACCTACTACAGCAGGAGACTAGTTAGATCTATCATTTCCAAGTTACAGGGTAAAATATGTGAAAAATGTGGAAAATGGGTTCATTCAGGTGTTTATGGTCCTCAAACACAGCTTAAATGTCTACTTGAAGCCTTGATTTTTTTGGTACATGTAAATAGAACATATTAATATATTCCAAGATGAGATTTCAACTCTAGCAGTAACTTAGTTTAACAAGTTCATAAATGGGGTCTCTGTGGGTATTTTAGAGACCTTAAGGTGACCTTAAAATTAAAGCTAGACACAGAATTTTTCACAAAGATTACATATTCCAAATTACAGGACAAAATATCTGACAAATATTCCATATTCCAAATTACAGGGCAAAATATCTGACAAATGTAGAAAAAATCCCCAAGTACGGTGCCTTTATGGGTCTTAAACACAACTTTAACCTTACCTTGATGTGCGACATGTGTAAGAATACATGATTTCCCGAATAAAATTTGAGCCAGATTGGGTACATAGTTTTTTATCCAGAGGGCATCAATTGGCCAAAAGGTAAATTTCTGACCTTAAGGTAGCCATAATGTTTTTATTATTGGGAGTTTAATGTCACCTTAAAATATTGTTCCTCTCCTGACACAAATATGTGTGTGCTAAGTTTGAATGAAATCTGTGAAAGCAGACGTGAAACCTGTATATCCACAAACTTTCCTCTGGGATATAATGACCAACTCTTTGCTAAAGGGAAAGTATTCGGACAATCTATTTCATGAAAATGTTATAAATCTATTAGTTTTTAACACGTCTGCAATTTAGTCAACTATTACACAACAAAAGAAGCCATTATGCACTTACATATTGAAAAAGTTTGAAACCTCCATGTTATAGATTATCTAAAAGTCAATGAACAGCACCTTCAAAAGAAATTGCGTTGCTGTAAAACTTTTGAAGACACAAGCCATTTACTCATTAGGTAACTGCTGAAAATTACAAAAGTACCAATTACTCACTTAGCTATGGAGAGAGACTCCCAAACTACTGACAATGCTGTAGTCATGGAAAAAGTACTTGAACATATTTGAATATATTTCAAGTTAATGCTCTATATTTTACTCATTATGGAAGGTACTAAAAGAAAGTCGAAACTAGAGGATCGCTCACAAAAAAAAAGATAATGTTTTTTGCATAGCAAAAACAAAGCGTCCCGAAAAGGATATAAAGGTGAGTGCTAAAGTATTAAGAAAATGTTCCGTTTCTAGCCTTATACTGTTGTGGCAACCAAAGTCAGCGCAGTCTGCTCTATCTAGCACGGTTTTCAAGATATAAGCATTTTTGTGTTTTGCAATTTTTGCAAAAAATTCAAAAATTCAAAATGGCCGCTATATTTGGCGAGACAAAAATATTTTGAAAATTGGCATGGGTACTCTGCAGAGATATCCAGCAGGTCAAAAATTTTGTTGAATTCGCTCCATCTAGCACAGTTTTCGAGATATAAGCATTTTTGTGTTTTGTAAAAACTTCGAAAATTCAAAATCGCCACCATTTTTGGTGAGACAAAAATTTTTGAAAACAAGACCACTGCCGCGGTGTGTATCTCCCGCCGAGCATTAAAGGAGATGAAATAGCTTTTCCGAGATATTCACAATTTTTCATTTTCGTGTGTGAAAGCTCTTCCAAATGTAGGTGAATGAGTTATTTGAGAAAAATTGGCTATCTGCAATACTTTTAAGAGATAATTCGCATTTACTCCCAAAAGTAGATGAATGAGTTATTTGATAAAAATTGGGTATCCGCAATACTTTTAGAGATAATTAGCATTTACTCATTTTGAGTAGGTGAATAATTAGCTATGGGTCTGAAACTTCACCAAGTGAAAGCGATTGAATACCTGTTGAGACAGGCACCACTCGGTCTGGATCACTTGATTGTGCCGGGATAGCTTGTCCGCTATGACATTCAAGCGACCGGGGATGTGTCTGGCCCGCAGAACTATCTTCCTGGGATGACACCAGGATAGGAGCCTCCAAAGTAGGACACAGAGAGAACCTGATCTCATACCGCCCTCCTTGTTGATGTAAGATACCACAGTTGTGTTGTCTGTTGCTATGAGGACAATCTGTCTCTTGCACTGCTGCTCGAAACTCTTGAGAGCCAGAAGAACCGCCTTGAGTTCCAAGAAATTGATATGGAGGCGACTTTCTGGTTCCGACCAAACGCCTCTTGCTGTGGATCCCCCTAAGTGTGCGCCCCAGCCTTCGTTTGAGGCGTCTGTAAATATATGTAGGGCGTGTCGCAGGGGGTGCAAAGGTTGCCCCTTGAGTACATTGCTCTCTTCTAACCACCAATCCAGGTGTGGATGGAGAGAGAGAGGGATTGGAATAATCTTTTCCAGGCTCTCGGGCACATGCCAGTGTCATTTTAGATGCCACTGAACCGGTCTCATGTGAAGGCGGCTGGCCCATACCTGTTTTTCTGTGGCAGTAAGGAGCCCGATTAGGGACATGAACTGTCGGACTGAACAACTGTCCCTGCCTTTGATGAACTGTAGTTTCTGTTGAAGAGTGATCCATCTGTCCTGAGTGGGCAAAACTCGACCCGACAGAAGATCGAACCGGTAACCTACGAAATTGAACACCTGTTGAGGCGTAAGCTCCGATTTCTCCATGTTTACCACCCACCCTAGGTCGCGGCACAGGGCCAAGAGGGTCTGGGTATGTAGTAGGCAAGTTCCCTGGTCCGGGGCCCTGACTAACCAGTCGTCGAGGTACTGGTGGATCCGGATACCCCGTGCTTGAGCTATCAGTTTCACCTCCTTGACTACCTTGGTAAATTCCAGTGGAGCTGTGGCGAGCCCGAAAGGAAGAGCCGTAAATTGATGAGCTTTCTTTCCCAGAAAAAACCTGAGATACTTCCGGGACCTCTGACTGATGGGGATGTGAAAGTAAGCGTCGCTGAAGTCCAGCGACGTTACCCATTCCCCCCTTTGGAGAGACAACCTTATTGTTTCCGGAGTTTCCATCTTGAAGGTGCCTGGTTTCAAGAACAGGTTTAGATGGCTGAGGTCCAAGATAGGCCTCCATCTGTGGTTGGATTTTGGTACCAGAAAGAGGCGGTTGTAAAAGGCCAGGGAGGATCTGATCACCACCTTTTCTACCACCAGCTTGTTTATGAGTTCTATCAATGCTTGGAATAAGGCCTTGCTTTTCCCTGGGTGAGCATAACCACTCTTGATCACCGGGGATCGGGTCAGAGGAGGCCTGATTTTGAAGGGTAGCGTGTATCCCTCTCTCAAAATCGAGACCACCCTTGGATTCGCCCCCAGTGTGAGCCAAACTTGCCAAAACTGCTGCAGTCAGCCCCCTACAGCCAAACTTGGGGCAACATTGGGGACATTTGGAACATGTGGGGCAAAAAGACATTGATTTGCACAAAAAATACCTTTGACATCTTTTATTTCTATCTTTTGAGTACAGGGACTTATACCTTTCTTTTGCGGTTACCCTTGGAAACAGACAGAATGAGCATGATCGACAGCAAGATAAGACACACTTTGAGAATTTAAACTTGGTGTCATCTGAGCTTTGTTTAACACTGAACTGTCTACTACTTCCGATTTTACAGTCCTGGTTAATGTTTTCTGGTCCAACTTTGCAACTACTGATCTTGAGAGAGTTGGACACAATAGGTAATTGTCATTTATATTGCTTGTAGCCTCTCGATTTAGAGAAACGGGGATTGGAACCACGTCCTCTGCCACGACCCCGGCCTCTATTTCGGCTAAACTGTCTCCAAGACTGACGGTCCTGATCTCCGGTACCGGTATTTCTACTCTCTCTGCTTTCATAGGGACGGTACCTGTGGGAAGATCTCCATCCGGTCTGTTGGGCAGCACCCGGACCGGGTCTGGGAACAGAACCGGAGGAGTGATGACTGGCATTATCTTGTTCTGCTGTACGTATAATGGCATCAGGGAACAGTCCATGTCCGAACAGAGGAGCATTTCTCAATTGGCTATAGGTATCAGGTTTAATCCCGTTCTTGACATGATCAAGGTAAGAGTCCCTACGCAGTAAAATCAAGTTGGACATTTGTACAAAAAGACTGTCTGCCAGGTGCTGAAGCGCAGTGCCCATGGCCAGGTGAAAGGCAGTAAGGTCTTTCAAGTCTGAGAGGGCAGCAGACACTTCTTGGGGTGCTTTTCCCTTATTAAGCCTAGAATGAAGCATGTTAACATGGCCGGTCATGCGTTCCTGTAACTCACTGGTGCAACGGTTAAAACCTGCCGTATGATTCACAATGTATGAATTTTCTCTGGCGCACCTTTCCCACCGACGCAAGTATTCCTGGGAAATAGGGCGCGAAGGAGGCCCTGTGGCAGGGTAAGCAGACGCTTTCACAATGCGCGGGAACTGAGAATTCACCTTGGCCTCGAAGTTATGCCAACTAAACAAAGTCTTTCTAGGCCTATGGGGGCCCTCCGGTCTGATCATATGCATCTGGTACCATCTATTTTGCGATTTCGGAACTTTCACAAACTGATCCTTTTTTAATCCAGCTGAATCTTGGGCCCTTGAAGGGTAACCTTCCGCCACAACTGTGTTCAACTTTTCCAATTTTTGACAGAGCCAATCGTCCGGCGGCATGGCTACAGAGATGCGGGCAGGCCTCTTTGGTAGCTTCCCTTTCCAGGGGTTATTACTCTTATCAGGCTCACTGAGGTCACTTTCAAATGTGGGAATATGGCGCAGCAGGTTGAGATGCCGACGGAGAGGGCTGAAAAACGGGCTCCTTATCCTCCACAGAAGCAATGACTGTAACTTGATGCGGAGATACCAAAACACCTGACTTTTTGTCCTTGCGTATCTTATACGTAGGGATGGCTAGCATATCCTTCTGGGTATCAGTGAACCTGTCACAAATAACACAAGATCTTTTCTCAACACAGTCATCATCCCCAATGCCCTTGTCACGGCATCTGGCACAACGTTTGTGCAAATCAAAGGAGGCCATAATATGACCGCATAAGCCTCGCCTCTGTCCTTTCTTATCTCCAGGGGATGCCATGATATATAAACACAAAACTGGCTACAAATTTGTAGAGATTTAACTTGTAAAGAACATAAAAAAATTAAAATAGTTTCTCTTAAATTTCCAGCGTTTCAAATCCTCACACGCCAAACAAAAAGAGGAAGAGCGCATGCGCACACATGCGCAGTATACTGGCAGGTAGGCTGTACAGCCACCTGGCGAGTGAACAGGACACTACCGGTCCCGGCCAGAGCCCAGCTCAGGACGTTTTTTTCTAACGTTTGGCGTGACCGGCAGAGCGCCGGACAAATGCATCTGTCCACTAAGTAAGTTGTATTAACGCAATAAAAATATGTTCTGAGATTAGAACTATACCGATGGGGTCTGTTGGTTGGCCATGTAGAATGTTTGAATTGTACCCAGTATTTAACAGGGAGCCAATGAAGTTTTTCAGTCCGATGAATTCAAAATCAGTGAGTGATGCAAACAAGGAATAACAATAGTCCAATCTAGTAGCATTGCCTAGAAGTGATGTTTTGAGGCCTAGAGGAAGAGACGTCACAACTCCAAATATTTTGTGCCGGCTAATTGGGAAGTACTATTTGTTTCGACATCCATCCTGTAACTGCCAAATATATGGTACCAAAATCTTATGCTACATGTTCTAAAAGGCAATCAAAATGTTAAATATGTGAAATTAAATGAAAATATATGACCATTATCTGTAAAAATGAATAAATTTGCTGTTATCCTGTGACTTCTGGTTCATTTATTTCAGACATTTCATTTATTTCAATTTTTATTTGATCAAAGAACCAAATTGAACACCATATCAACGTTCTTAACACTTGAGGCAGGTGCTGCCTAATTTTCAAGAATATTAATTGTAAAAATAGCATCAGAGATGCTCGTACCCCACAGCCTTGGGAAAAAGTTTTTAACACCATGAGATATAGAAGTAGTGAAAAAGTACAAAGATCGGGATACTTTCAGAGCAGTGTCAGTTATATTAAGGTCCAAATGATGTTTAAGTAGAGAAAATAACATCTAAGAGAAAGAAAATGTATGTAAAGTATTAAAACAAGACAATTCAATAGCAAGATGACAGCATTAATCAGTAAACTAAAAATTATGATGCACGCCTACAACCCCTAACCAATGCCCCTACCAACTGTCAACTTCCAACTTCCTTTCAGAGATATTGCCGGGACAAAATTTTAAAGGTCAAGGTCACTACGGCAAGGTCAAATCAAGGTCACACCATGACATTGCACATCTACAACCCCCAACCAATGTCCCTACCAAGTATCAACTTCCTACACCTTGCGCTTTCCGAGATATAGCCTGGACAAGATTTTATAGCTCAAGGTCAAATCAAGGTCACACCATGACGGTGCACACCTACACCTCCTAACCAATGTCCCTACCAAGTATCAACTTCCTACACCTTACAGTTTCCAAGATATAGCCTGGACAAGATTTTATAGGTCAAGGTTACTACGGTAAGGTCAAAGGTCAAATCAAGGTCACATCATGACATTGCACACCTGGAACCCCCAACCAATGTCCCTACCAAGTATCAACTTCCTACACCTTATGGTTTACGAGATATAGCCCAAACAAGATTTTATAGGTCAAGGTCACTACGGAAAGGTCAAATCAAGGTCACACTATGACGTTGCACACCTACACCTCCTAACCAATGTCCCTACCAAGTATCAACTTCCTACACCTTACAGTTTCCGAGATATAGCCCGGACAAGATTTTATAGGTCAAGGTCACTACGACAAGGTCAAATCAAGGTCACACCATGATGTTGCACACCTACCCCCCCTAACCAATGTCCCTACCAAGTATCAACTTCCTACACCTTACAGTTTCCGAGATATAGCCCGGACAAGATTTTATAGGTCAAGGTCACACCATGATGTTGCGCACCTACACCCCCTAACCAATGTCCCTACCAAGTATCAACTTCCTACACCGTACAGTTTCCAAGATATAGCCCGGACAAGATTTTATAGGGCAAGGTCAAATCAAGGTCATACCATGACATTGCACACCTACACCCCCTAACCAATGTCCCTACCAAGTATCAACTTCCTACACCTTATGGTTTCCGAGATATAGCCCGGACCAGATTTTATAGGTCAAGGTCACTACGGCAAGGTCAAATCAAGGTCATACCATGACGTTGCACACCTACACCGCCTAACCAATGTCCCTACCAAGTATCAACTTCCTACACCTTACGGTTTCTGAGATACAGCCCGGACAAACTTTTTCCCGCCGCCCGCCCATAAGGACACCATGGGTAAAAACAAAAAATGGGGGAGCTGTTTACGATGATTTTTGGGTCTACCAAAAGAATTCAGTTATGTCAGCATTTCGTTTCAGTTTGTCAACATCAAATTTTGAATGTCATTGAGGCAATCATTGAGTGTTTGCATGGAGTGAGAAAAAGTTATTTGGGATAGTCCTATCATATATAGGCTAAACGTCAATTTAAAGCTGTGATTTTTGGTGCATGTAAAAAGAACATAGTAATATTCTACCAGATGAGATTTTATGTAAATGTAAAATATAGTTTTTGAGCTACAGGGCTTACAAGTGGCAGAACACGGATACATTGGCTCTCTGTAGACTATTTATTGACCGTAAAAATTAAAGTTATAGACTTCAAATTTTCCAGACAAATATTACATATAAAAGTTACACCTACTACAGCAGGAGACTAGTTAGATCTATCATTTCCAAGTTACAGGGTAAAATATGTGAAAAATGTGGAAAATGGGTTCATTCAGGTGTTTATGGTCCTCAAACACAGCTTAAATGTCTACTTGAAGCCTTGATTTTTTTGGTACATGTAAATAGAACATATTAATATATTCCAAGATGAGATTTCAACTCTAGCAGTAACTTAGTTTAACAAGTTCATAAATGGGGTCTCTGTGGGTATTTTAGAGACCTTAAGGTGACCTTAAAATTAAAGCTAGACACAGAATTTTTCACAAAGATTACATATTCCAAATTACAGGACAAAATATCTGACAAATATTCCATATTCCAAATTACAGGGCAAAATATCTGACAAATGTAGAAAAAATCCCCAAGTACGGTGCCTTTATGGGTCTTAAACACAACTTTAACCTTACCTTGATGTGCGACATGTGTAAGAATACATGATTTCCCGAATAAAATTTGAGCCAGATTGGGTACATAGTTTTTTATCCAGAGGGCATCAATTGGCCAAAAGGTAAATTTCTGACCTTAAGGTAGCCATAATGTTTTTATTATTGGGAGTTTAATGTCACCTTAAAATATTGTTCCTCTCCTGACACAAATATGTGTGTGCTAAGTTTGAATGAAATCTGTGAAAGCAGACGTGAAACCTGTATATCCACAAACTTTCCTCTGGGATATAATGACCAACTCTTTGCTAAAGGGAAAGTATTCGGACAATCTATTTCATGAAAATGTTATAAATCTATTAGTTTTTAACACGTCTGCAATTTAGTCAACTATTACACAACAAAAGAAGCCATTATGCACTTACATATTGAACAAGTTTGAAACCTCCATGTTATAGATTATCTAAAAGTCAATGAACAGCACCTTCAAAAGAAATTGCGTTGCTGTAAAACTTTTGAAGACACAAGCCATTTACTCATTAGGTAACTGCTGAAAATTACAAAAGTACCAATTACTCACTTAGCTATGGAGAGAGACTCCCAAACTACTGACAATGCTGTAGTCATGGAAAAAGTACTTGAACATATTTGAATATATTTCAAGTTAATGCTCTATATTTTACTCATTATGGAAGGTACTAAAAGAAAGTCGAAACTAGAGGATCGCTCGCAAAAAAAAAAGATAATGTTTTTTGCATAGCAAAAACAAAGCGTCCCGAAAAGGATATAAAGGTGAGTGCTAAAGTATTAAGAAAATGTTCCGTTTCTAGCCTTATACTGTTGTGGCAACCAAAGTCAGCGCAGTCTGCTCTATCTAGCACGGTTTTCAAGATATAAGCATTTTTGTGTTTTTCAATTTTTGCAAAAAATTCAAAAATTCAAAATGGCCGCTATATTTGGCGAGACAAAAATATTTTGAAAATTGGCATGGGTACTCTGCAGAGATATCCAGCAGGTCAAAAATTTTGTTGAATTCGCTCCATCTAGCACAGTTTTCGAGATACAAGCATTTTTGTGTTTTGTAGAAACTTCGAAAATTCAAAATCGCCACCATTTTTGGTGAGACAAAAATTTTTGAAAACAAGACCACTGCCGCGGTGTGTATCTCCCGCCGAGCATTAAAGGAGATGAAATAGCTTTTCCGAGATATTCACAATTTTTCATTTTCGTGTGTGAAAGCTCTTCCAAATGTAGGTGAATGAGTTATTTGAGAAAAATTGGCTATCTGCAATACTTTTAAGAGATAATTCACATTTACTCCCAAAAGTAGATGAATGAGTTATTTGATAAAAATTGGGTATCCGCAATACTTTTAGAGATAATTAGCATTTACTCATTTTGAGTAGGTGAATAATTAGCTACAGGTCTGAAACTTCACCGAGTGAAAGCTCTCCCAAAAGTAGGTGAATGAGTTATTTGAGAAAAATTGGCTATCTGCAATACTTTTAGAGATAATTAGCATTTACTCATTTTGAGTAGGTGAGTAATTAGCTATGGGTCTGAAACTTCACCATGTGAAAGCTCTTCCAAAAGTAGAAGAATAAGTTATTTGATAAAAATTGGGTGTCTGCAATACTTTTAGAGGTAATTAGCATTTACTCATTTTGAGTAGGTGAATAATTAGCTACGGGTCTGAAACTTCACCAAGTGAAAGCTCTCCCAAAAGTAGATGAATCAGTTATTTGATAAAAATTGGGTATCCGCAATACTTTAACAGATAATTCGCATTTACTCATTTTGAGTAGGTGAATAATTAGCTACAGGTCTGAAACTTCACCAAGTGAAAGCTCTTCCAAAATTAGGTGAATGAATTATTTGAGAAAAATTGGCTATCTGCAATACTTTTATGAGATAATTCACCATCTAGCACAGTTTTCGAGATATTAGCATTTTTGTGTTTTGCAATTTTTGCGTAAAATTCGAAAATTCAAAATGGCCGCCATTTTTGGTGAGTCAAAATTTTTTTGAAAATTGGCATGGCTACTCTGCAGAGATACCTCTATCTAGCACGGTTTTCGAGATATAAGTATTTTTATGTTTTGCAATTTTTGCGAAAAATTCGAAAATTCAAAATGGCCGCCATTTTTGGTGAGAGAAATTTTTTTTCAAAATTGGGATAGCTACTCTGCAGAGATACCCTGTGGGTCAAAAATTTTGTCGAAATCGCTCTACCTAGCACGGTTTTCGAGTTATAAGCATTTTTGTGTTTTCCTTATTTGGAAAATTCATAATGATTAATTAATCATTAATTACGTGGCCATTTCTTAACCAATCAATGCCAAAATCTAATGATTTCCAGATTTTAATAGAATGAATGTATTTGCCAAGTTTCAGGTGAATTTGCAAATTTAATAAGTAAATTAAATTTTTATAAGTTAATACCCTATCCAATGGACAATTGCTTTACCGGTCGGCGCGACCGGTCCCGCCAAACGCCAGAAAAAGATGTCCTGTATATACTACTGGCAGGACCGGTCACAGAGTGTGCATTCGCCAGGTGGCGCATCGTACTTCATTTCCTGTTTACCTCTTGACGTCATAGCATCTTTTTCGTGTCTAATCCTAGTAAGACCCCTAGTAAGCTGATAGCGGGGCCGGTTGGGTGGGCCTTGCCTGTCCATTGGATAGGGTATTAACTTATAAAAATTTAATTTACTTATTAAATTTGCAATTTTATTGCGTTAATACATCCTATCCAATGGACAATTGCTGAATAACTACCGCTTGGTAGGCGGGTAAGCAGCTAGGGACTTATGTGAACTCATAACAACAAATTTAACAGGCCCATTTGACCTAGGGTCAGAGAACCCTGAAGGGTCAGGGTCGGCACTAACTCACCGGTTAACCGGGAGCCTACCGACGTTGCCCCCCCCTTTTTTCTTTCCTTTCAGCTTTGGTCTGAATTGGAAAGATAGAGAGAGAGAGGGGCTGAGTTCAGTCCCAGAAGAAATAAACTTCCCAAAGGAAGCAAGTCACAGTTTTTTTTTGTTTTTTTTTGAACATATATGTACATTCAACATATTTACATTATGTACATATCTAACATATTTTCAATATGTACATATTTACATATATACAACATCCCCTCACTTCTGGGCCTGGTGGTGCACCTGCTGGGCAGCCACTACAGGTCCCAGGTGGAAAAGCTCTGAGTCAGCCCAGGCAACATCCTTCAAATAGAATTGGGTGAAGGTGTTGTGAGATTTCCAGTGGCAGGCTGACAAGATCTGATCTAAGGAGATCCCTGATTGGAAAGCCTTAGAAGCAGCAAAGGCCCTAACATCATGGGCTTTAACCTGATGTAAGGTGAGGGCCTCCTGGTCAGAGAGCTCATAGCACAGAACCACAGTCTGTTTGATCCATGAGGAGATGGTGGCAGGCGAGATGTCTTTATCAAAACCCTTCTTGAAGGAGACAAAGACTAACTCCTTATTCTGCCTGAGGTCTGCAGTCCTGTCCAGGTAGTAACGCAGGGCTCTAACTGGACATAGGGACCTGTCACCCTTGAGTGACCTATCCAGAGAAGGTGCCAGGGCTGGGATGACCACTGGTGCCACACTATCTGGACCTTCCTTAGCCAACTGGTTCTTGGATAGGAAGCTAGGTGAGGGATACAAAGACACCTTAGACCAGTCTGACTGGTGTCTGATGTTCTTATGTAACCAAGCATGGATCTCACTCCTGCGTTTACCTGAACCCAAAGCCAGCAAGAAAACAGTCTTGAAAGTTAAATGTTTCAAGGAGGACTCTTTCAGGGGTTCAAAAGGAGCCTTTGTGAGCTGATGTAAAACCAGTGAAAGGTTCCAGGAGGGGATGCCCCTCCTGCCCTTAGGTCTGTCTCTATGGAAACTATCCAGGAGACGAGTGAGATTCTCATCTTTGCTGACATTAATGGTGGAATTGCCCAGTTTGTCAGCAATGGCGGATCTGTAGCCATCAATAGTGCCTGGTTGTAACTTCTTGTCCTGAAACAAGTGCAGGAGGAAGTCAGCAATGGCTTTCAGAGGTGGTGCCCTGAAGTCCACCTGATTACTGAGGCACCACTTTGTAAAAATGGTCCACTTTGCCTCATAGACAGATCTGGTTGATCTTTGAGGAGCCTCAATTCGTGCTGCCACTGCCTCAGAGAAGCCTTGCTCCTTGATTGCTGAGGCTCT
The DNA here is from genome assembly GCA_964017235.1 of Sabellastarte sp. h YS-2021. Taxonomy (NCBI): domain Eukaryota; kingdom Metazoa; phylum Annelida; class Polychaeta; order Sabellida; family Sabellidae; genus Sabellastarte; species Sabellastarte sp. h YS-2021. The sequence goes on from OZ024927.1 coordinate 2,417,151, forward strand.
AGGAGCCAGGCATGTAGGTTCAGATTCGACAGGTTCCTGTGAAGGACCTGGTTGAATGGCTGAGACACAAGGTTGGGTATGCTGGGCAGAGTGGGATCTGGCTTGACATTGCTACCAGGTCCCAAAACCAGGGCATGTTGGGCCACCCTGGGGCAATCAGGATTATTCTGTTGCAGGGGTAGTCCTGGAGCTTCTCCACCACTTTGCCCAAGATGGCTGCCGGTGGGAAGGCGTATGGGTCCAGGTACTCCCAGGAGAGACTGAGTGCATCCACTGCCCAAGCCTGGGGGTCTGGCACCGGTGAGACAAACTGAGGTAGTTTGTTGTTGAACCTGGTGGCAAACAGGTCCACTTTTGGCTGGTGCCACCTTGTGCATACAGCTTGGAATACTTCTGGGTGAAGTGACCACTGTTTGAATGGTCTGGCCAAGTCTGGATAGTTTGTCTGCTATCACGTTCAGCCGGCCGGGGATGTGACGTGCCCTGAGGGTTACCTGCTGTTTGGTGCACCAGGACAGGATTCTCCACAGTAGGGCACACAGTGACCCCGACTTCATCCCCCCTTCTTTGTTGATATAGGCAACCACTGTTGTGTTGTCTGTAGCTATCAACACAGTCTTGTTGCAGACCAGGGTTCGAAACTCCTTTAGAGCTAGAAAAACTGCTTTTAGCTCTAAGTGGTTTATGTGCAACTTGCTTTCTGGAAGTGACCAGGTTCCCCTTGCAGTATGGTCGTCCAAGTGAGCGCCCCACCCTTCGTTTGATGCGTCTGTAAAGATCTGCAGAGCATGTTTTAGAGGGTGTAATGGTTGACCTAGTAGCACATTGCTTTCCTCCAGCCACCACCTTAGATGAGGGTGGAGGGACTTGGGGACCGGTATCACCTTTTCCAGTGACTCTGGGACCCTCCAATTGTTTTTCAAGTGCCACTGTATGGGTCTCATGTGGAGTCGCCCTAAGTGGACTTGTTTTTCTGTTGCTGTGAGGAGACCTATGAGGGACATGAATTTCCGGACCGAACAAACCGGATCCAACATCATTGATCTGATCTTGTCTGTCAAGGCCTGCCAACGTTCTTCTGTTGGTCTGACCTTGCCCTCTTTCAGGTCGAACTGGTAACCTATGAAGTTGAAGACCTGTTTGGGTGCCAGTTCTGACTTTTCCTTGTTCACCAGCCACCCTAGTTCCTGACAAAGTGTGACCAGGGTTTGAGTATGCTGGAGACAGGTGTGGAGGGTAGAGGCCCTCACCAGCCAGTCGTCTAGGTACTGGTGGATTCTTATACCCTGTCGTAAGGCCATGAGCTTGACCTCTTTGGCCACCACTGTGAACTCCATGGGTGCTGTGGAAAGACCAAAGGGCAGGGCCTTGAACTGGTAGGATTGGCCCTGAATGTGAAAACGCATGTACTTCCTTGACTGACTGTGAATTGGTATGTGGAAGTAAGCGTCTTTGAAATCTATGGATGTGACCCACTCCCCTGCCTGTAGGGAGGTTCTTATTGTCTCTGGGGTCTCCATCTTGAACGACTCTGTGTTTAAAAAGGTGTTCAAAGTGCTCAGGTCCAAGATAGGTCTCCACCGGTTGTTGGGTTTGGGAACCAAAAATAGCCGGTTGTAAAACCCTAGGGAGGTCTGATTTGTTACCGGTTCTACTGCATTCTTGTTTGTTAGCTGAGTCAGTGCCTCCAAAAGGAGGGACTGTCTTTGGGGGTTTACATATTTGCTGATGACCATGGGAGACCTGGTTAGGTTGGGTCTGAACCGGAAGGGAAGGGTGTAGCCCTCTCTCAGTATTCTGATAACTCTTGGACTCGAACCCAGAGTTTCCCACTTCTCCCAAAACTGCTGAAGCCTTGCCCCTACAGGAAGATTTGTGACAACAGTTGGGACATTTGTGACAATTTGTACAAAACTCAAGTGATCTACACAGGAAACATCTTTCACATGGTTTATTTCTCCGATAGATTGACAATAATCGGGATTTACACCTTTCTTTTGCGGTGACCCGCTGGCAAAAGGAACACTTGCAACAAAAGAGTTTACATGTGGAAACACAGTCTCGCTCTTGTTTGTCACTGATGGTGGTGGGTTCAAGCCCTCCATCTTGTCGGATACATTTACAGAGTTCACCAATCCGACCACATTTGAAAAACAATGATTGTCATTTATGCTTTTTAAATCCCCTGGCCGGCTTCTGGCTGAAGTTTGAGACTTTACCACCACCTTTCTGAGCAGTTTGCCGGTCTCTAATCTGCTTCCATGCCGGAGTAGTGGGCTTCCGGTCCGGCTGGTGAGGGGTTCGATTGGAGGTGACGTATGGATGAAAACGTCCAGGTTTCCTTGGTGTGGTACCAGCAGAACGCCTCTCTTCACTACGTAAGATTTCCTCTTCAGCTTTGACCAGTAAGCTGTCCGGGAAGAGTGATAGTTGGTGAACTGGAGACGTACGTAAGGCAGACAAGGTGTCCGGTTTAACCCCACCTCTGAGGAACTCTAAATAACTGTCCCGACGGGCCAGGGTGAGATTAGCCATGCTGATAAAGACTCCCTCTGATAAATCCTGCATGGTACGCTGCATAGCCTGGGAAATTGACCGGTTAAACGTAACCAGATACTCCAGTTCTTCAACAGCTTGTTGTTGTTTCTCAGCACTTTTGCCCTTTGAGGAATCGAACCTGAGGGACTTTAACTGGGTGACCATGGAGTCCTGTACTTTGGTGAGGCATCTAGAGAGGCCAGCAGCGTGATTACACATCACTGATTGTTCTCTGAAGGACCTCTCCCACCTTCTAAGGGTGTCCTGGCTGAAGGTCCGGGAAGCTGGAGCAGAAGGTAAACTGCGCCTTCCAACTCTAGAAAACATACTGTTAAGCTTTGCCGGTTCCGGAGACCAGCCACCAACAGCTTGGGTAGACGCATCCTTCTTAACAGCTTGCATGTCGTACCACTTAGAAGTACGGGGTGTCTTGACAAATTGGTCACGCAGCAGACCACTGGTTTCTGTATTCCTGGAAGGATAACCTTTAGCAATAGTTATATTTAGTTTCTCCAGCTTTTTACAAAGCCATTCATCCACCGGCAATTTTACTGACACTTTACCGGTAGTCTTCACTCTAGAACCGGCAAAGGGATTGTCATCCATAGAGGCAGCTGAGGTGTCATAATCCGGGATTTGATGCCAGCCCATGAAACTCCTCACCCCTCTCAAGGTTTCCCGGTAGTTGGCATCTTCAGATAGATCCTGGTCAGTGTTAGATTCCGGTACATCACCCTGGTAGTGAACACTAGCCGGTGAAGCTGGTTCCGCATCCACCTCAGCCTCACTGTCAGATTCCCTAGCAACCTCAGAATTCTGGCCAATGGGAGGCGACTGGTTAGACAGCGTAGTTTCATGACCGGAAGGCAGAACCTCAGGACCCGCACCGGGAGCCTGTGTGGCAGTCCCTGCACCGGGAACCAGTAAAGGTTGGGTGGCAACAGTCACAGAGGTACCGGGGCCCTGAACAGGGTGGGTAGCACTCTCAGTCACTTCCTTAACAGCTTGTGTACCGGGAACCCCCAGAGGAGGTTGGGTAGCCGTCAACTGCGTAGCAACATCACTAGTGCCCTCAGCAAACATAACACTAGAAGAAGCACCCGGATCAAAGAAGGGGTGTTCTCTGGGCACCACAGAAGCAGAATTCACCGGTCTCACCGGAACAGCAAATGACTGGTTAATCAGCATAGCTTCCAGACGGGAAAATCTCTCACTCCACTTGTCATCAAGGGACTTGAGGTCGTCTGAAGTAGGCTTACTGCTGTGCTTCCGTTTACTAGACCTTGGGGAACCATCAGAACACTTCTTCTTCTGCTTGGGTGTAGAATCAACAGGAGACTGCGTCCCTGAATTGACAGGGCCCAGCAGTGAAACCTCAGACGGATCAACAAGCTTGGGAGACGTACTTGATAAATCTTCAGATTTCTTCTGGCTAGAGCGTTCTTTCCGTTCCTTGTAGGCGGGGGTTGCTAACTGGTGGATCTGAGCAGGCGTAACGCCTTACAGATACTACAATCCAACTTCTTCACACACGGGTCGTCTCCCACCCCCTTGTCACGACAACGCGCGCATTTCTTATGGTTGTCGAAAAGGGCCATAACGTGCCCGCAAGAACCTCGTTTCTGTCCAGGAGACGACATAATGATCAGGAACTTTGTAGAATTACTCCGTACTAATAAAAAACAAGAAACTTGGAAGAGTTCGTTGTAAAAATTCAAAAACGTATCTCGGAAGAAAATCTTCTGCACACTCTTTCGCGCCAAACGAAAAAGATGCTATGATGTCAAGAGGTAAACAGGAAATGAAGTACGATGCGCCACCTGGCGAATGCACTCGTCTTTTTCTGGCGTTTGGCGGGACCGGTTGCGCCGACCGGTAAAGCAATTGTCCATTGGATAGGATGTATTAACGCAATAAAATGATAAAATCCCTTTCAAGTTATCATCTGGACAAGCTTCCCCATCGAAAAAAGACATTTTTGGTCATGTGACCTCTCTGATTGGATGAAATGTCACTGCAGCATATTCAAAACAATTCCCCAAGGCTACTGCATAAACCTGCCAAATTTGAAAAGAATCCGCCTAACGGTTACAGAGTTATAAGGAAAACAAAATGTGGAGCCGGCGGAGCCTGAAGGTCTCCCATACACAAACAAGCGTCTCTTGCGGGACACTTAATTAGTCACTTAACTTCCGGGATGGACTCCTCACCATGTTGTGATTTAGTGCATGATTTCATGAATTTTAAAAAATTATTTTAAAAATTCATAAACAAACTAGACCTGCGCATCGGAGAACCAATGCAAATTTGTATCCACCGGAAAGACAACTCACCAAAGCCAGTGAACCATTGTTTGACCTTGAAGGAGGGGCCAAAGGTCATATCTAAGATCAGAAGACTCCTAGACCAAGATTTCGTAGAAGTTGGTTTCACATTGCAAACCTCTAGCATCAATAATAAGCAAGTTATGAGCACTTTAGGGTTTGGCCCAGAAACCTCTACGACCAATAATAAGCGAGTTATAAGCACTTTTAAGTTTGGCTATCCTCGTTTGACCTTGAAGGAGGGGCCCAAGGTCAAATCTGACCACGCCAATAGATTCCCAGCCCATCATTTCCTTATGTTGGTTTACTATTCCAAACCTTTATGACCAATAATAAGTGAGTTATAAGCAGTTTTAAGTTTAGCTATCTTTAGGTGGAGTACCTCATTTCCAACAGATCTGTTTGCCTTGAACAATTTTTCATCCCCGATAGATAAGGCATCTTTTAAAACAAACAGCATGTCTTTGGGCCTTGTAGTTTTGGAGGAGAACTTGAATAATATGGATACTAACCTGCTTTTTTGGATCTGGACTATCCCTTTTTGGACATTAGCACCTCAGGGGATGTTTACATCAATTTTGGCGCTTTATAAATGCTTCTTACTTACTTACTTACAACTTGTTCACATGGACGCAGATGCATTTGCGGACACTGCAGAACGATCCCATAATGTCAGCTCACTGATAAGTCAGCAAACACAAAAATCTTATGCAATGAAGCGTTCTAGTGTTAAGGGCACCATAACTTGAAGTAAGAGGATGGTCTTTCTGTAAACCATCACCCTATAGTGTACATGGCCATTTCTCAGTATATTCTTCAGCTGAAATTATATATTAAACATTAAATGCTTAAACTTTGAGCTATTCCTGAACCACTGAGACCAGATGCATTATAAGGGTTTACTGGGTAATTATTTATTATTAATCTTAAAGGATTAAAAATCACACATATATTAATATTATTGTACACATTTTTTGTTGCAAAATAATGCACTTTATTACATCTTAACAAAATAATGTTTTAAAAAAAAATTCAAAATATTTACATAATATTTTATATCACAATTCACTTGACTAACTATACCTTCATTCAAATAATGTGAATAAATAAATGGACTAGATACAGCATTTTCTCTTCTGGAAACACATTGTTCACAAGGTCACCAGCCACAACTGTGATTAGTAATAGTTACATAGCTCAGTTACAGACTTTCACACCAACATTTGTTGTGGCTTTTCTTTGACAAAAGTTCAATGATGATCAGACAAACACCCATGTTCCACTGATGACTTTTACACCCAAATGGTCCCATCTTAAATCACCAAGAATTTCATGTCTGCCACTATTTTTATGTGCATTTCTGGAGGGAAATTCAAACGTTTATGACTGTCAAGGATATTAGCTGACAACTCAACAACTGTTAATGGTGACAGGGTGCGATTAGATATATAAGGAAACGACTCATGCAAAAGTTCACACAGGTACCTCTCTCTTCTGATCACCTTAAAAATGAAATATTTGATAAATAGTGGTCATGGTTACAACCTACAATATTCACACCAACAAGCAATCAGTGCCCGTGAACGGACTCTGTGTCAGCTGACCATGTGTTTTGAGTTTCAGAGTAGAAGTGAATGAAGAAAAGGAAAATGCAACTGTAAATGCAATAGATTTCAAGTTACAACTAATTTCCACAACAGTAAGAATCTAAATGTACTTTGCTCAGCTATGCAATGAGTTTCAGGTCCACGATTTTACTATGTTATAGCTAACCCTAAAGAAGGTGAATAACTTATTCAAAGAAAATTCTCTAAATGCAATAACTTTCAAGTTAAAATCAATTTACTCAATAGTGAAAACCTGAAAGTAGCTATTGCTATACAATGAGCTACAGGTCTGCAATTTTACTATGCTATAGCTGACCCAAAAGTAGGTGAAGAACATATTCAAAGAAAATATTCCAAATGCAATAGTTTTCAAGTTACAACTCATTTACTCAACAGTGAGAACCTCAAAGCAGCTATTACTCAGCTATGCCATGAGCTACAGGTCTACAATCTCATTATGTTATAGCTGACCCAAAAGTAACTAAATAACATATTTATGCAAACTATTATAAATGCAATTGTGTTCCAAGTTACAACTGATTTACTCAACACTAAGAACCTCTAATAGCTATTGCTCAGCTATGAAATAAGCTACAGGTCTGCAATTCTTCTATGTTATAGCTGACCCAAAAGTAGGTGAATGACATATTTAAACAAAATATTCTTAATGCAATAGTTTTCAAGTTATAACTGATTAACTCAACATGAATAACACCAAAGTAGCTATGACTCAGCTATGCAATGAGCTACAGGTCTACAATTTTACTATGTTATAGCTGACCCATAAGTATTTGAATAACATATGTATACAAAAATAACAAAATACTGTAAATGTAATAGTTTTCAACTTACAACTGATTTACTCAAGAGTGAGAAGCTCAAAATAGCTATTGCTCAGCTATGAAATAAGCTATAGGTCTGCAATTTTACTATGTTATAACTGATCCAAAAGTAGGTGAATAACATATTAAAACAAAATACTCTAACTGCAATAGTTTTCAAGTTACAAGGGATTTACTCAACAGTGATAACATCAAAGTAGCTATTACTCAGCTTTGGAAACAGCTACAGGTCTGCAATTTTACTGTTATAGCTGACCCAAAAGTAGCTGAATAACATATTTACACAAACTTCTATAAATACAATAGTTTTCAAGTTGTAACTAATTTACTCAACAGTGATAACCTCAAAATAGCTATTGCTCATCTATAAAATAAGCTACATGCCTGCAAATTTACTTTGTTACAGCTGATCCAAAAGTAGTTGAATAACATATTTAAAGAGATACTCTAAATGCAATAATTTTCAAGTTCTAACTGATTTACTCAACACTGATAACCTCAAAGTAGCTATTACTCAGCTATGCAATAAGCTACAGGTCTGAAATTTTACTGTGTTATAGCTGACCCAAAAGTAGCTGAATAACATATTTATACGAAATTCTCTAAATTTAATAGTTTTCAAATTACAAGTGATTTTACTCATGATGGAATTTAGTGAAATGTCAGAAAGTAGCTATTACTCACTTAGACACCCAAGTTACTCACCATGTTGTAGCTATGGAAAAAGTAGCTGAATAACATATTTTAACAAAATGCTCTAAATGCAGTACTTTTCAAGTTACAAGTGATTTAGTGCATGATTTCATGAATTTTAGTGCATTAGAAATTATTTAAAAATTTCATAAAAAAATAATTAAGACAGATCCAGGCCTGATTCTCAAACAAGGAAATCTACTAGTGGCCTAGTACATATATGCAAGATTAGAGAAAAATCCCTTCAATAGTGAATGAGAAAATTGTGATCAAGTGTTGAAATTTTCACACATTGGGTGGGGGTACCTCACTTGTAATGGCTCTGGGGAACAGACAGATCTGCATGAATTTTACGATTTATCATCCTCGATAGTTAAGGTATCTTTTTAAAAAAAACAGCACGTCTCTGGGTCTTGTGGTTTTGGAGAAGAAGTTGTTCACATGGACGCGTACGCCATAGAGTGATTACATAATGTCAGCCGACTGACAAGTCAGCTGACATAAAAACACAAACATCCAGTTTTCTTGATTGTGACCTTTCCCTTACTTATTGGACTTGCAAATTTTAGATTATTTGTAAGGAAAAATTGAATCTCATATTCACAGCAGTATTTCCAGAAATAATAACTTCTCACAAGAGGCAAAATAGACAGAAAATAGCATTGCAGATGCTTATACCCCACAGTGCAGGGGGAATAGTTTTCAGCACCATGAGAAACAGAAGAAGTGAAACAGTAGAAAGAGGAGGCTTTCAGAGCAAAGATAGTCAGCTATATAAAGCTCCAAATAATGTTGAAGTATACAAAATTACGTCAGAGAAAATGTATGCAAAGATAGAATATTAATACAAGACAATTCAACAGCAAGATGATACCATTAACTAGTAAACTAAAAACTAGAATTTTATGCTGCTTGCTTTTTATTGCGAGCCGGCAGTATATCCCCGAACATAGCAAACCTGTACAAGCAATGATAGAAGAGACTGAGGCTGAAGATTCCCAGCCCATATTTTCTATAGGTTGGTTTCACATTGCAAACCTGTAGAACCAATAATAAGTGAGTTATAAACACTTTTAACTTTGGCTATCCTCCTTTGACCTTGAAGGAGGGGCCCAATGTCAAATCTAACCACATCAGAATATTCCTAGCCCATGATTTCCTACAGGTTGGTTTTATACTGCAAACCTCTGGGACTAATAATAAGCACTTTTAACTTTGGCTATCCCCGTTTGACCTTGAAGGAGGGGCCCAAGGTCAAATCTGACCACATCAGAAGATTCCAAGCCCATGATTTCTTATAGGTTGTTTTCACATTGCAAACCTCTAGGACCAATAATAAGTGACTTGTAAGCACTTTTAAGTTTGGCTTTTCCCGTTTGACTTTGAAGGAGGGGTCCAAGGTCAAATCTGACCACATCAGAAGATTCCAAGCCCATGATTTCCTATAGGGTTATTTTCACATTGTAAACGTCTAGGACCAATAATCAGCGAGTTATAAGCATTTTTACAATAGTTTTCAAGTTATAACTGATTTACTCAACAGTGAGAACCTCAAAGTGGCTATTATTGAGCTATGCAATGAGCTACAGGTCTGCAATTTTACTATGTTATAGCTGACCCGAAAGTAGCTGAATAACATATTTAAACAAAATTCTCTAAATGTAAATTTTACCAGTTACAATTTGAAATTTTTGATGTTTTGACTCCCCAGAGCATAATTTTGACCCCTGGGTTTGAAATAGCTATTACTTGATTTTGACCCCAGGCCTACAAAAAAGATAGGGTGGCGAGACGTAATACCCACAAAATTCATGCACTAAATATAAAATAAATCTGAAAGAAACTGTGCCCTACAGCTTGAACAGAAGCAGTAGTCAAAATTTTTGACGTTTTTGACTCCCCATAGCATAATTTTGACTCCTGGGGTTCCAAAAGAATAGGGTGGCAAGATCTCTGCCATAGCAAGCCACTTGCAAAGTTTAAAATAAATCCCAAAAGAAATGTGACTTGTAGGTTGAACACAAGAAATCTCTGCAGACAAGGACGTGTACACAGATGCGGATGATGACCATGCATACTGCATAATCCATAGTATCCCTGCTTTTTGGTTGTACAATGTTTCGGGAATACAATTATGAATATGTAGAATTTACTAATTTAAGTATAGAAACAAAAGGGGATAGTACAATTAGGTAAAAGTACATAATAATCAGTTCCACTAATCCATATATCTTTATGATAAGAGAAATATGTCTTAAATATGGAAGGTGAACACACTTTGGCAGATCCAAGTTAAAGATCACACCATGATTTAGTACACTTACAATACTCAACCAATGACCTATACACGAATCAACTTCCTACACCTTGCATGTTCCGAGACATGGCCCAGGCAAGAATTTTAAGGTCAAGGTCACTAGAGAAAGATCAAAGGTCAAATCAAGGCGACATCATGATGTTGCACACCTACACCCCCTAACCAATATCCTTACCAAGTATCAACCTTCTACACTCTTTCCGAGATATAGTCCAGACAAAAGTTTAAAGGCCAAGGTCATTGCAAAATAAAAGATCAAATCATGGAAGCAGTCAGCTCCTTCACATAAATGACTGGCCTCACAGTACAAAGACTTTTGTATAAATGACTGAACTTTCATGTGCAACCTTAGTCACCAGCAATTTTAAAAGATCTTGGATGTAGTTTTCGGTTATTATCCCAAAGCCTTTAAGGGCTGTGCAACAGTGCAAGTATTGTTTTCATCCATGGTGTCGAGATGGGCGGGCAGGTAGGTGAGCAATCGAGCAGATAGGCTGGCACATCAAAAAGCTTGTCCAGGCTGTATCTCAGAAACTGTGAGGGTTAAGATTCTTGATAGGTTTAATTGCCAATGAACCCAGAAGGTAGACTTTCGAACTGTTACAAAATGTTAAAACAGTTACAGCAGACCAGCAAGTCTCCACTGAAGAGGTGAAGATTCAACACAAACGACATGACTTTTCACACTGGTGACTAGACTTCTGAAATTGTAAACTGTTAAGGCAACTCAGTGGGTCAACTCACAGAAATTACAAACATGTTTCATATGTCTGTGACCAACAATGGTAAAAGGGCTGAATTACCCCTCCACCCCTCTATACCAAATAATGTCTAGAGATTGGCCACATAAGGTGGTTGTGTAGTCAATGACAACAGAACATGGGTAGTCTCCATTACCTAAATAATTCCTAACTCTCCTCAAGCCATCAACCAGAAAGCTTCATCTACTGAAAAATGTTCCCAATAGCACTACCTCAGTGGCTCAATACATTATTCAAACCATTACACCACAGATTTCTTACCAGGACAATTTTTACTTGTCATATATTTCTGCCACTCTGGAAACTAAAGAAACTAGATTGGGCCAACTCGGCGCCAACATATCCCCAGACAGGTCATCACTCACGCCACAGGTTTTGATCGGGAATTTTTAAAAACATAATTACCCATTATTATATGAACTTCAGGGTGGACGGACGTTTCGGCCACGGACGTTTCGGACTAGGACGTTTCGGCCAGGCCATTTTTAAGGGTGGACGTTTCGGCCAAATCTATATTTTTAGGAGATTTATATAATAAGAACATCTTTTAATGTCCTTGTGTCCAAAAAGGGAAAATCTATATCACTAAGTGACTTGAAAGGAGAGCTGTGAAAGCAAACCACAAAATTCATGCACTAAATATAAAATAAATCTGAAAGAAACTGTGCCCTACAGCTTGAACAGAAGCAGTAGTCAAAATTTTTGACGTTTTTGACTCCCCATAGCATAATTTTGACTCCTGGGGTTCCAAAAGAATAGGGTGGCAAGATCTCTGCCATAGCAAGCCACTTGCAAAGTTTAAAATAAATCCCAAAAGAAATGTGACTTGTAGGTTGAACACAAGAAATCTCTGCAGACAAGGACGTGTACACAGATGCGGATGATGACCATGCATACTGCATAATCCATAGTATCCCTGCTTTTTGGTTGTACAATGTTTCGGGAATACAATTATGAATATGTAGAATTTACTAATTTAAGTATAGAAACAAAAGGGGATAGTACAATTAGGTAAAAGTACATAATAATCAGTTCCACTAATCCATATATCTTTATGATAAGAGAAATATGTCTTAAATATGGAAGGTGAACACACTTTGGCAGATCCAAGTTAAAGATCACACCATGATTTAGTACACTTACAATACTCAACCAATGACCTATACACGAATCAACTTCCTACACCTTGCATGTTCCGAGACATGGCCCAGGCAAGAATTTTAAGGTCAAGGTCACTAGAGAAAGATCAAAGGTCAAATCAAGGCGACATCATGATGTTGCACACCTACACCCCCTAACCAATATCCTTACCAAGTATCAACCTTCTACACTCTTTCCGAGATATAGTCCAGACAAAAGTTTAAAGGCCAAGGTCATTGCAAAATAAAAGATCAAATCATGGAAGCAGTCAGCTCCTTCACATAAATGACTGGCCTCACAGTACAAAGACTTTTGTATAAATGACTGAACTTTCATGTGCAACCTTAGTCACCAGCAATTTTAAAAGATCTTGGATGTAGTTTTCGGTTATTATCCCAAAGCCTTTAAGGGCTGTGCAACAGTGCAAGTATTGTTTTCATCCATGGTGTCGAGATGGGCGGGCAGGTAGGTGAGCAATCGAGCAGATAGGCTGGCACATCAAAAAGCTTGTCCAGGCTGTATCTCAGAAACTGTGAGGGTTAAGATTCTTGATAGGTTTAATTGCCAATGAACCCAGAAGGTAGACTTTCGAACTGTTACAAAATGTTAAAACAGTTACAGCAGACCAGCAAGTCTCCACTGAAGAGGTGAAGATTCAACACAAACGACATGACTTTTCACACTGGTGACTAGACTTCTGAAATTGTAAACTGTTAAGGCAACTCAGTGGGTCAACTCACAGAAATTACAAACATGTTTCATATGTCTGTGACCAACAATGGTAAAAGGGCTGAATTACCCCTCCACCCCTCTATACCAAATAATGTCTAGAGATTGGCCACATAAGGTGGTTGTGTAGTCAATGACAACAGAACATGGGTAGTCTCCATTACCTAAATAATTCCTAACTCTCCTCAAGCCATCAACCAGAAAGCTTCATCTACTGAAAAATGTTCCCAATAGCACTACCTCAGTGGCTCAATACATTATTCAAACCATTACACCACAGATTTCTTACCAGGACAATTTTTACTTGTCATATATTTCTGCCACTCTGGAAACTAAAGAAACTAGATTGGGCCAACTCGGCGCCAACATATCCCCAGACAGGTCATCACTCACGCCACAGGTTTTGATCGGGAATTTTAAAAAACATAATTACCCATTATTATATGAACTTCAGGGTGGACGGACGTTTCGGCCACGGACGTTTCGGCCAGGCCATTTTTAAGGGTGGACGTTTCGGCCAAATCTATATTTTTAGGAGATTTATATAATAAGAACATCTTTTAATGTCCTTGTGTCCAAAAAGGGAAAATCTATATCACTAAGTGACTTGAAAGGAGAGCTGTGAAAGCAAACCTTTTATGGTTTAAGGAAAGCAGTGTCTGCACAATTTTCTTTGATCAAGTTGAGGAAACAGGCAGACTGTTTCCCTTTTTGTGATTATCAATCATCAAACATCTCATTTTTACACATTTAATGGAATATTATCATTCTCCACTTATATCAGCAAACTTAACCTTTGTCAAGTTGCTATTTCATCTTTAAACCCTTTCCTGGTCTTTTTGTGCAGTAAATTTTAAATTCAGTTGCTTTTCATTTTAAAACCCTTTGAAACCCATGGCTAAGGTTCCGGCGTGTGCCACCCATATTTGCTCCCGCCCAATGGAATATGCATGAGGTGACCCTTGCAAACCAACCAAGGACCAACAACGTATCAGAGGGCTGGAACAACAAATTCAGGAACCTTGTTGGCCAAAGCCACCCTACAGTGTGGAAACTGATTGAGTGTTTGCAAGCAGAGTGTGCCCGTGTATCTGCTGTACTTCTACAGGATGAGCGTGGTGTGAGACCAAAGAAGAGGATCAAGAAAGTATACACCGAACTTCAAGGTAGACTGCACAATCTCTGTGAGGACAGATCTCTAGGCCGCAAGTCCATACCAGACTTCCTTCGGGGTGTAAGCCATAACCTGAGAGGTGGTCAGCCAAACATTTAAAATGACTCTGAATTGTGTGATCTGAAGTTTATGTATATAGCTTAATTGTGTAAAATGTTATTATATTATTGTTATAAAATGTGGGAAAGGTTGTACAATAAATGTTGTTATCACAGTTGTATTATTTGCATGTTTAATCATTGAAAACCTGATCCAAAAATATATTTGGCCGAAACGTCCACCCTCAAAAATGGCCGAGCCGAAACGTCCGTGGCCGAAACGTCCTAGTCCGAAACGTCCGTGGCCGAAACGTCCTACATTCGAACTTCAGCACATCAATCTACTCTGTTTATATCTTCCAAGGAAGATGGTGTATCCCCAGACGCCGAATACATAACTCAAATTATATTTTCAATCTTCCGGCAATGATAACTCTAAACCTATTTTCAAAGTATTTAAATGATTGATGATTGAATGTCCATTCTAAAATAATAATCCCAAAAGAGCATATCTGTTTCTATATTTGTTGACAAATAAAATATTATTTTTAACTCAACTCATCATACTTTTCAATCTTCCTTCAAAGTATTTAAATGATTGATGATTCAATGTCCATTCTAAAATTCATAATCCCAAAAGCGCATATCTGTTTCTATATTTGTTCACAAATAAAATATTATTTAAAAAAAATTATTTATATTATTATTTTATTATATTATTTTTAGAATTTGCAAATTGTTTTCAGTTATTCATTTCCTCTATACCTATATATGTGGTCCATATATATGCAACCTAAATATGTGACACAATCTCAGTTCTGACTCCCCTTTGTGTTATATGTAATGAAGCCCACCACCTCCCACCCCCACCCCTCTCCCCTTCTCCACACCTCTCTCACTATTACACAAGATCTGCAACCCCATTGAGGTCTTTGTTTCTCATCTGATATCATTAAATACCTTTGTTTATTTAGTGTCACTCAATATAGCTGGAGGTCCCAGAGGTGGGTGGGGGGAATCCGGGTGGGGGATGTGGGTTGGGACTTAGTTTAGTTTATTAGTTTATTATAGTGACATGTATTATGTTGACAAGGATTATACAAAAACTATTGAAGTAATACCCAGCCCTATATGGGCTTATAAGTCACTTTAAATAGAGAGTTAATAACAAACAGAGCAAACATATTTTGAGGTAAGATACAGTAAATAAAGACAGCAATTCAATACATAAAAATTAACAATATAATTTACTTTTTCTTTCTTGCCACAAATCAAAAATAAAATTAATAACCATATTGACATTCATATGAGTTAATACCCTTGATAATTGATCTATTAATAATTCAGATTTATCTATATTTAAAATTTTTAAATATTTCATACGAATCAGCTCTAAAGCTGGACAAACACAAACAAAATGTATCTCATCTTCTACATCTTTTTTACACAGTTTACATGTTCTCTCAAAGAGATGGAGTGCTACAGCATAAATGGTAAACAAACAATCTAGATAAAAGGGGTACTCAAATACAAAAAGAATTGAGAATTTTAAGTATGTGATTATCAACTGAAATGAGTTCATAACTGTAGGAGCTGTGTCAAAATTAACTGAGGCAAGTTGAATAAAACTGGGCTAGTTGAGGGTTAAAAATCCCCTAGTTTTACTACATACGGATATAATTTCATTAATATTGGGACTTAAAGCTCACTTAAAGTGTCCATTTTGTCTACTTGAATATGTTTAACCGGCGTTTAACCAGTTTCATTTTAAAAAGTTAAAAACTCAGCAAGCAGAGGTATAACACACAAAAATAAGTTCTTAAAAGACTAAGATAGCCATAACATTATTAATATTCAAAATTTAAATAGACAGGCATTTCCTATTAAAAATTCAAAGATTTCAGCTCTATAACCCACATAGTTTGACAGTTACTGGGCTTTAAAGTGGCATAATGTCCATAAATTGGGTTTCTGTGGGCATTTTACAATTGTTAAAGAGACCTTAGCAATTAAACTACAGATCTGAAACTTTTTGGGGGACATACATAACAAACAAAAATTATATATAATACAGTTTAAGACTTGTCACACTAAGCATTTCCAAATAACAGGGCAAAATACGGAAAAAATGTCCAAAAAGGCACTTGGGCGAGTGTCTATGGCCCTCATACACAGGTTAAATGTCTACTAAAAACCTTGATTTTCGGCATATGTAAAAAGGACATAATAATGCATTCCCAGATGGGATTTCAGCTCCATCAATCACATAGTTTAACAGTCACAGGGCTTAAAGGTGGCAAAAAGTCCAAATACTGGGTCTCTGTGGGCCTTTTCGAGATCTCGATGTGGCTTTCAAATTAAAGCTTCAGACTTAAAATTTGTTACATACTAAGATAACACATAGAATATGTATCTAATAAAGTTTGAAACTTCTCAGACTTACCATTTCCAAGTTACAGAGCAAAATATGTGAAAAATGTCTTCAAAGGGTCACTCAGGTGGGTGTTTAAGGTCCTCATACACAGGTTAAATGTCTACTTGAAGCCTTGATTTTTGGCACATGTAAAAAGAACATAATAATGTATTCCCAGATGAGATTTCACCTCTATCAGTCACATAGTTTAACAGTCACAGGCCTTAAAATTGGCAAAAAGTCCAAATACTGGGTCTTTATGGGGCCTTCTAGAGACCTAAATGTGGCCTTCAAATTAAAGCTTCAGACTTAAAATTTGTCACATACTAAGATTACACATAGAATATGCATCTAATACAGTTTGAAACTTCTTAGACTTACCATTTCCAAGTTACAGGGCAAAATATGTGAAAAATGTCTAAAAATGGTCACTCGGGTGGGGATTTATGGTCCTCATACACAGGTTAAATGTCTTCTTAAAGCCTTAATTTTTGGCACATATATAAATAACATACTAATATCTTCCCAGATAGGATTTGAGCTCTATCAGTCACATAGTTTGACAGTCACAGGGCTTAAAAGTAGCAAAAAGTCCAAATATTGGGTCTTTGGGAGCCTTTTAGAGACCTCAATTTGACCTTCAAAATTAAAGCTTCAGACTTAAAATCTGTTACATACTAAGATTACACACAGAATATATATCTAATACAGTTTGAAACTTCTCAGACTTACCATTTCCAAGTTACAGGGAAAAAGATGTGAAAAATGTCTTATAAGGGTCACTCGGGTGGGTGTTTATGCTCCTGATACACAGGTTAACTGTCTATTAAAGGCCTAAATGTTGGGGCACACATAAGAAAACACATAGATATATTCCCAGATGATATTTAACTTAGATGAGAGACATAGTTTGAAAGCTACAGTGCTTGAAAGTGGCAAAAAGTGCATAAATTGGGTCTCTGGGGGCACTTTTGAGACCTTAAGTCGACCCCTTTGGGTAAACCTACAGCCCTAAAATTTTCTACAGACAAGGATTACATATCAAAGTTATACCTAGCACAGTTTGAGACTCATCAGAATTACCACTTCCAAATTATAGGGCAAAATATGTGAAAAGTATAGCAAAAAATCCCTAAGTGGGGGTATTTATGGGCCTCAAAGACAATTTTCTCCTCAACTTAAAGTCGTGATTTTCGGCACATGTACTAAGAACATATTAATGTGTTGTCAGGTAAAATTTCAGCCAGCTGAGCATCATAGTTTGTGACCTACAGGGCTCTAAGTGGCCAAAAGTCCAATTTCTGACCTTAAGGTGGCCATAAGTTCTTTTTTACTGGGAGTTTAAGGTCACCTTAAAATAGGGATCTTCCTTTGGGCACCCTTAACATGTGTACCAAGTTTGAAAAAAAAAAATTAATTTGTTTTTGAGTTATCGCGTCCACAAGGAAATTTCTACGGCGGCGGCGCGACGGACCTGAATCCAATATATCCCCGACTTTCGTCTGGGGATATAATGATTAATCACACACAACTTCCTGTTCATTGTCACTATAGTCCATAATGATGGTATCACTGGAGCTGTCGGTCATCCAGTCATAAGAAAGGCTCTCTACTGATACTGGGGAACTCTTTTTGTCACTGTTTTTTAACGTTCTTTGCAAAGAGACATCACATACAGCTGCTGCTTGCTCATCTCCTTTAACTTTTTTCATGTTAACTTTCTGTCGAGGTAAATTTGGTAGCCGATATGCTGCTGGGCCTACAGCTGTAACATCCAATCTCTTCAGTCTAACACTGCACCATTTTAAATTGTATTTTTGTTTGTACTTTGCAAATGTCGGAGTGTCACCCTTTGTCTGTCCTTTTCTTTTCACAGACACAGTGTTTAATTTCACCAAAGCAACCTTGTTCTTGTTTGTAGTTCTTGTCTTTCTGTATTTTTGCTTTATTACTCCGTGGTATGGTAACCGTGCGATAGGTAATTTTCCATCAGGCTTCACTGCTCTGTCAGGCTTTCTTGGTAATATTTCTACACTGTCTTTAGATATGCAGAATAGGATGCCACTGGCACTGCGGGTCAGGAGCTGGTTCTTGCCATTCACAATTAACTCAGTCACCACCTCAGCCACCTGGCCATCAGGCAGTACTGCCTGACTGGGCTGCAACAAACTCACTCCTTGTGGCTCATCCCTAACCGCCTGACTGGGTTGCAACAAAGTCACTCTCTGTGGCTCCTCCCTCATTGCCTGATTGGGTTGCAACAAAGCAACTTTCTGTGGCTCCTCCCTAACTGCCTGATTGGGTTGCAACAAAGCAACTCTCTGTGGCTCCTCCCTAACTGCCTGATTGGGTTGCAACAAAGCAACTCTCTGTGGCTCCTCCCTAACTGCCTGATTGGGTTGCAACAAAGCAACTCTCTGTGGCTCCTCCCTAACTGCCTGATTGGGTTGCAACAAAGCAACTCTCTGTGGCTCCTCCCTAACTGCCTGATTGGGTTGCAACAAAGCAACTCTCTGTGGCTCCTCCCTAACTGCCTGATTGGGTTGCAACAAAGCAACTTTCTGTGGCTCCTTCATGTCTACTTGACTGATCTGTAACACAGTGACTTTTTGTGGCTTCTTATGCAATGTGGGCTGGTCAGCCATTGATTTTCTGACATACCAGCTGTTGCTAGGGTCTTTTCTAACTTCCATGATCTGTAAAGCACCAGATGCTTCTTTGCTTACTAATGACATTGTCTCTGGCACTCGTGGACCCTCAGATCCCAATGAACCATCACTCAACTGGGCAACTGAACTTTGAGTTGGATATGTTACAGTATTGTCTTTTAAACTGTTTACTGATAATTTATTATTCCTTTGTAAATGCCCTTTCAACAGCCTATTTTTCTTTTTCATGGCTGCTTTAATAATAGCCTTTCTGAAGACCCAATCTGTACCAGATTTTGAGGAAATATTTTGATTGCATTTTCTGACAGGTTCCTTTGGTAAAACCTGTGTACCCAGGGAACTGTGTTCTTGTGACTGTTTGTCTGATCTATTTGTATCCTTAATTATATCTGTTAGACTTTGGGTATCTTTTCCTGTGGATTGTTTTTCATGCAGATGTCCCACTAACGCAGGGATCTTCTCTAGACCTTTCTGACCCTCATTTTGTACAGTTACAGACTCTACCATAGCAGTCTGACTTCCGACTAACTGTGTGGCTTCAGGATTCTGCCCAATTATTTGTGAGAGATTTCTAGGTTGCAAACTTTGTGACAATGGGGGGAAAGGCTGGGATCTTAGAATCCCCGTTGTGCTCTGACTGACTGCAGCCGGGGGAGTGTGTGATAAAACAGACAGATTAGGTTGAACATTGCCCATCACCACTCCTCCATTACTCAGAACAGGACCCAATGGTGTGGTTTGATTGGTTTGTATAATCACTGAGCCTGGCTGCACTGTCTGATTGGTTTGTCCTGGAGCAGTACGCAAAACTAATCCCTGTTTGGTGTGTGGCTGCACAATACCTAATATCACTGGCTGATTTGTTAAACTGCCACCAGAAACATCTATTTGATTTGGCAGCAGATTACTAAAGTCTGGTATAGGATTTGTCACTGCACTTGCAACTTGGTGATTCGTTGCCATACTACTCATGGATTCAATCTGATTGGTCTGAATACTACCTAGTGTTCCCATCTGATTGGTCAGAATATTACCTGGTGTTCTCATCTGATTGGTCAGAATATTACCTGGTGTCCCCATCTGATTGGTCAGAATATTACCTGTTGTCCCCATCTGATTGGTCAGAGTACTACCCTGTGCTGTCATCTGATTGGTCAGAATATGACCTGGTGTCCCCATCTGATTGGTCAGAGTACTACCCTGTGCTGTCATCTGATTGGTCAGAATATGACCTGGTGTCCCCATCTGACTGGAGAAAATATTACCAGCTGTCTCCATCTGATTGGTCAGAATATTACCTACTGCTCCCATCTGATTGGTCAAAATATTACCTGGTGTTTCCATCTGATTGGACAAAATATTGCAAGGTGCCATTTGATTGGTCAAAATGTTGCCTGGTGGTCCTGCCTGATTGGTTAAAATATTACTCACTGCCCCCACCTGATTGATTACAATATTACCAGGTGCTCCTGTCTGATTGGAGAGCATACTACCTGGTGCTCCTATCTGATTGTTCACAATATTACCCGAAACACCCATTTGATTGGTCAAAAGATTACAAGGTGCTGTCTGATAGGTCGAAATGTTGCTTGGTGTTTCCGTCTGATTGGTCAAGATATTACCCAGTCCTCCCACCTGATTAGTCAGACCTGGTGCCCCTGTCTGATTGGTTAGAATATTACTTGCTGCCACAATCTGATTGGTCAAAATATTACCTTGTGCATTCACCTGGTTAGTCAGTGGTAATCCAGTCTGCTCTGTAATAATGCCATTCTGACTGGTCCTTACAGTATTTAATATTCCACTGTGAGCAGTCATTACATTATTTAATGCCCCATTCTGACCAGTCACTGTGTCATTCAATATTCCATTCTGATTGATCAACGAATTAGTCAATGCCCCATTTTGATTGGCCAATCCATTATTCATTGTCCCAATTTGATTAGTAAATACACTATTCATTACCCCATTCTGGTGCATTGGTACATTATTTGATGTCCTAGTCTGATTGGTCACTACATGAGTCAAAGTGCCATTTATTCTGGTTATGGCACTTGCTGTCCCACTCTGACAGTTCAAAACTTGGCTGGGCATCTGATTAGAACTGGTCACACTGTTTTTGTTATGATGCTGGGCACTTGATACAATTGATACAATGTCCTTACCCCTGGTATTGCTTTTACTGACAACCAGGTTTGGGCAGGTAGATACTGGCACAATCTCAATTCCACTGGTTGTTTTGATTGCCAGGAATGTATTTGCTGTTGTTTTTGATGCAGGAGCTTTCCACCCTACTGTATTGACTGTGGAAGACTGTCCAGCTTTCTCTATGTTAGATGGCACACTGTGTATTACAGTATTCCCACTACTGCCCGGTTGTTTGCTACTGCAGGAGATGACACCAATGTTTCCACTAAACCCACCTGAACACTTTCCAACTGAATCATCAGTTTGAGTCTGTATTTCATTCACAAAAGCTGGCATGGGCTGGGCAATGACTGAACTACCTGCAAAAGACTGGAGAACCGATTTAAGTTGTGCTGACCTGTTACTTGCTAGAGTGTCATTCTGTTTGACTAGAGACATACTGGCTGATGACACAGCATTGCCAAGCTGCAGGCGTTGTTGATAGGACTGTTGGGGGTCAGGAAACGTACAAATCAAAGGTTTTTTGGAATGTCCACATTGAGGAATTACGGCTTTTGAAAACACATCTTTAGGTTGAATTCTTAAAAGGCTCTTCTTCTGATAAACAGGAGTTTTCTTACTTTTATGTTGTTGGTCTGTTTTGGAAACAGTATTGCATGTTTCTTTGCAAGGCTTCAGCGTCTCAGGCTTTACAGTCTGTCCTTCTTTATTAATACAAGTTATATTTTCAATTTTTAAAAAATTTTCATCTTCTTGTTTGATATTGTCTAAAGTATGTTCACTGAAAACAACTTCAGTACTTTTCTCACAGTTGGGCAAAGCCAGCCTCTGACCTGCACTCTCACAACTCGGTCTCTTCTGTTGCGGTTTTTCAATCAATCTCGAGGAATTGTTTTTCAATAGCTTTGGTTTCCTTCCCCTTTTCTTGGGTTGAACTCGCATTGTTTTGCTTATATTTACTGGGTTTTCGTCAGATGATACTGCATTCTGTTGGATACTTGCACAGAGAGAGCTTTCTCGTGCCAACACTGTCTTTGATGTCATCCCTTGTTCTACACTTGGGTTTGTATTGATTTCATGCACTGGTGCTTTGACAGTTTCTAATATGCTTTCACTTAAAACTGGTTTCAACTCTTTTTGGGGGGATTTCACAGCCTCCTTCAATACAGGAATCAGAAGCTTTCTGATGACTCCATTGCAGTTCATGCTTACTTCTGTGAACATAGTGCCCATTGTAGTTTCAGCAATGCCAATCCTACCTCCACCAGCTGCCATCTCTGAAACAGAGAAACAGAGCAATGGAGAGTCTGCAGTTATATTCACACCACAGAGATCAGTGAAAGATGAGTCAAGAATCAGTTCACACTTAACACACAAAGTCCTAGATTTATTTCAACGGAGTCTTCTTGTGATTTTTTTCTCAGACTTTTCTATGAGTTTTACACAAGTGCATGAAACATAAGCAGTGTATGTTTTAACACAATCACACAATACAATAATCAGTTCATGCGCCTTCTACTTCAATATAATAATATTGCACATGCCAGATCTTATCATAGCATTCTGGACTAGAGGAATTTCAGTGGAATATTTATTGCAGGTCCACAAAAAGAAAATTAAATGAGTACTTTTGAAGCAATAGAAAAAAATAGCATCAGAGATGCCCGTACCCCACAGCCTGGGAAAATAGTTTTCAATACCATGAGATATAGAAGTAGTGAAATAGTACACAGATTGGGATACTTTCAGAGCAGTGTCACTGTCCAAATAATGTTTAAGTAGAGAAAATAACATCTAAGAGAAAGAAATTGCAATAAGTATTAAAACAAGACAATTCAGTAAACTAAAAATTATGAAGCTTTAAGACTTCTCCCATTTTGATTTTCATTTGTATGGTCGAATTATGGTTTGGATGTTTTGAATATTACCCATACATACAGATATAGCAATACATGCTTTTATGTGCAATTGGGGCAAAACCTGTGGCTCACTTAATGTAATACCTAGTGCTGTCGCGATACTCGCTACATCCGATACTATCGTTTGCTAGGTCTATTATGAGCGATAATCGGATGTGTTTTTTCAAATCCGATTGCAAAGATATTAGCATATTTATATAATAAAGATAGAATATCTTTTAAAAGTGAAGGGTTATTCAGCATTTTAAAATATATTTTCGCTCTTTTGACAACATAGTATGTACAAATCTAGTCACATGACCTATCAGGAAAGCATTAAACCATTGCTCGAATGTAGTTTCGGAATTGCATCTTTATTTTTGTTCACGCTTATTAAGTCAATTTAATTGATGTAAAGCTTTCAAATAATCTTTAAAAACACTGTAGTTGTATTTATTTTAGGCGTACATGATATTATAATGTTATTATGCAGCACTTTATAAAGTCGGAATTAGATAATTATTTTAATATACTGACTGTTTTCAAAGTGTTCCTACGTTTGACAATGCATAAACAACCGAAATAAAAGGATAAATATGACCCTAAAATGATGTATTCGGGTGAGAAACAATATATTATTTTACATTTATTTAAATAGTTTCGTTTTGAGGTGAGTTTATAAAGTCGACATATGTCGGTACTTGGTCGGCCAACGTGGGCGATATTCGATGTTCATTTGCACCAGCGAGTGACAGCACTAGTAATACCATCTGTTACAATGGGAAGTTGCAAAAGTAAAACAGTTAATGACTTCTAATATGACTTTAACAGTGCTTAATCTACACCAAAAGACACCCAAAGGTGCAACAACCAAGATTCAAGTAAAAAGATATAAGAGAGATATAAGAGAGATAAATAGTATCAGATATCCTCTTAGAGACATCAAATAGCATCAGATATGCAAGATCAAAGGTCAAATCCAGGTCACACCATGACGTTGCACACATATAACCGTTGACCAATGTCCCTACCAAATATCAACTTCCTGCACCTTATGGTTTCTAAAATATAGCCCAGACAAGATTTTATAGGTCAAGGTCACTACGGCAAGGTCAAAGGTCAAATCAAGGTCAGACCATGACATTGCACACCTACACCCCCTAACCAATGACCCTACCAGGTATCAACTTCCTACACCTTACGGTTTCCAAGATATAGCCCGGACAAGATTTTATAGGTCAAGGTCACTACAGCAAGGTCAAAGGTCAAATCAAGGTCACGCCATGACGTTGCACACCTACACCCCCTAACCAATGTCCCTACTAAGTATCAACTTCCTACACCTTACGGTTTCCGAGATATAGTCCGGACAAGATTTTCAAACTCAAGGTCACTACGGCAAGGTCAAAGGTCAAATCAAGGTCAGACCATGACGTTGCACACCTACACCTCCTAACCAATGTTCCTACCAAGTATCAACTTCCTACACCTTACGGTTTCTGAGATACAGCACAGACAAACTTTTTCCCCGACGCCCACCCACCCACCCGCCCGCCCATCCGGACACCATGGGTGAAAACAATACCCCGACAGCCCTTAAGGGCTGTGGTGTAAGAAAAATTGGCCTTTTGGAACTAATTATGCTTCTTTGCAAACTTGAAATTTTATGAAAATCTACCGTTATCAGCATTGGCATGAATCTGATTCAAGCTTGTGACCACAGAGGTCAGGGCCAGGTGATCATTTCTTAAATTTCATACTTGATAACCTCATTCAAATCAACTAATCTTTTCTTGGAAATTAACTGTTGGCTGCAATATACACATATAATTGTCACATTTACAAACTCCCATGAATGCACACTTTTTCCACATCGTAGAAACTATTCATATACACCCAAAATTGAATTATGTCATACAAGCTAATTGAAGCTATATAGGGGCGTCCAAGAAATAATAATTATAGTGCAAATTATGGACAATTCTATGGGCCTGTAGATTTTCTATCCCAATCAATTAAGTGTAGAAAAAACTGACTGTTTCACAATTTTAGAAAAGATAATGCTAGTAAATCCTGTGTAAAAGTAAATCCTCACCCCCATCTCCCTGGGGCAATCCCTTGCCATGAAGTAAACCCCCCAACCCCCACACTAACAGTAAACATATAACTTTTATCAAATCTGGTTGTTTTGCGTTTTTAAAAGAAAAAATATTTCATAGAGAAAGAGGGAACTGAACACCAAAGTTGTTGCAATCAAAACATAATGAAGCTTTGAGATGTCTTAGAATAGAGTTATTAGAACACCATTCACACTACAGGCGGTCGGTACACCCTGTGTTTAGAAGTTTTATTCAGTGGCAGAACCACCCCCTGTTTTGCCCCTTATTGTCCAAGTTTGCACACTACAGACGGACAGCCACTGATTGGACATGGTTTTTTAACCACCAGTAAAAGTAGGTCGATAGTACTAGTCACGTAGAGGTAACCTCCATTTACCTCAACTCACCCTCAGTAGCTGTTGACAAAACTGAGCTACTGAATCACAACCTTATCTAAACCATGTATGTTGCCTTCAGTTCCCACAGCAAAAAGTTCATCTGTGCATGCCCACGGTTCCAAATTCAGACACAGAATTTAAACATGTTAAGACTTCTGTAGCACACGTAAGGAATTGGACATTTTGCCACTGTGTCACAAGCTAGCATAATATCTATGGATATCTATAGCATATATTTATGGACTTCACACTGTACTTAAAAGAGTAGAGCGTTTTGACAAACTCCTATCACCGCGGGTGATACCCCAATTTGGAAAATCTCATGCCCTTTGATGCCACCTTAGAATTTTCTTTTATTTCATGCTAATTGAACTCAAGCAAAAACTAGTACATAAACACTTCGTTTATAACATTTATCAAAGAAAATAGTTAACACAGTGACTTTGGAAAGGTGTAGACACCTCTAAGTTGAAATAAAAGATCCTGATGTTAATGTATCAGGTAATAACCTCTTCTCCAACTTAATTTTTGGAGGGTAAAAAGCAGCTTTATCTCAGAAACTATTCAAGTCCATTACCACAGAGATGCTGGATAGAGTGTATGATAAGTTGGGAATGCCTTTTTGAAGAGATACAATTTTTTACCTTTTCCTGAAACAGTCAAGAGTTTGGGCAGAATGGATCTCATCAGACAAGTCATTCCAACCCTGGGAGCATCAAAACCAAAGCTATGGCAAAAAGTGGTTTTTGGGTTTATGTACAGATGGACAGAATTGAGGAACCTCAGAGAACCTTTTATCAGGATGGTTGTATCATGTACCATATCTTCCACAATGATTAGACAAAAGCGAACCAAATTAATTGGGATGACCACTGTGAAGAAACTTGTAAACTAGCGAGGCATTTTTGAAGATACAGCGAAATTTAAATGGGAGCCAATGGAGTCGTTTGAGAATAGGAGATGCCGGTGTATATTTGTTACAGTTTGTGACAATCCTAGCAAGTGTGCTTTCAATGCACTGCAGTTTGGGCATGTTGACTATACTAGATACATGTGCCTTTGTAGAGTTGTATGTGAATGTGTAATTAAATAGAAATACACCTTTTCAAATCTGCTTTTCCGACCTAGATTTCTTCCCCACGTTCACACCCACAACCATCAGAATACAGACCTGGACACGTCCCCCACTATGACTTGGAAATTATATATGATTAGTTAGCGCACTGAGTTCCCCTTCGGGGAAGATATTGCGCCTGCAAAGCAGTAGATTTAGATTTAAATACATAACTTTTACAAATTCATGTTTTAATTGTAGTCTTTGAACTAAAGTATTTGCGTTGAACTACATCCAATTGTATGTATATGTAATTATGTATAGGGAGGTACCAGGAAACCACGGCCCAGGATTCCATAAAGTCCAACAGAACCTTTTGTCTTCTTATTAATAATTTCAATCTATATATTAACTGAAAATCAACTAGACAAAAGTTTTTGTACACAAAAACAAAGCGTCCCTACAGCTTGAAAAGTCTATGTAAAGTTCTAAAGGAGCACTGTAAAGAGGTAAATGTTATTAGTGAAGATAAATTTTACTGAAACGATTATGTTAGGGTCATAAGAGCGACTGTAAAACCAAACAAGCAATCAGTGCCGTGAATGGGTTTTGCATCAGGTGACTGTGGTTTGAGTTACAAAGTAGAAGTGAAAGCATAAAAGGAGACACAAGTTGCCCAGTTATGAAATGAGCTATGGGTCTGCAAATGTAACTATCTTATAGCTGCCTAAAAGTAGGTGCATAATATATTTAAAGAAAATTCTATAAATGAAATAATTTTGAAGTTACAAGTGATTTACTCAACAGTGAAAACCTGAAAATACTACTGCTCAGCTAGTTAATGAGCTAAAGTTTCGCAGAATCACTGCTATAGGTGACCCTAAAGTTGATGAATAACAAATTAAAAAAAAACTCTAAATGTAATAGTTTTCAAGTTACAACCAACTTACTCAAAAGTGAGAACGTGAAAGTAGCTATTGCTCAGCTATGCAATGAGCTACAGGTCTACAATTTAACTGTTGCAGCTCACCCAAAAGTAGGCGATTAACATATTTAAACACAATTCTGTAAATGCAATAGCTTTTAATTTACAAGCGCTTTACTCATTCTGGAAGCCACTGAAAAGTCAGTAAGTAGCTAATACTCACTTAGCCATTGGGAAAGGTTCCAAAGTTACTCACCATGTTGTAGCTATGGATAAAGTAGCTAAATAATATACTTTAACAAAATACTGTAAATGCAATACTTTTTAAGTTAGAAGTCATTTAGTGCATGATTTCATGAATTTCAATGCATTAAAAGTTATTTTAAAAATTCATTAAAAATAATTAACAAAGATCCGGGCCTCATACTCATGCAAGGGAATCTACTTGCAGGCTAGTACATATATCCAAGTTAAGAGATAAATCCCTTCCATAGTCAAGGAGAAAAATTGTAATGAAATGTTGAAATTTTCACACTTTGGATGGGGGTACCTTTCTTGTAATGGCGATGGGGAACAGACGAACAGACCAGTCTGTATGCCTTGAACAATTTGTCATCCTCGACAGACAAGGTATATTTTAAATGTAACAGTATGCCTCTGGGCCATGTACTTATGGAGAAGTTGTTCACGAGGATGTGGATGCGTACCGGACAATGCAGAGTGATACCACTTCGTCAAATGTCCCTTGCTCAACCTCTTTTATGTATTGAGCAGCTACTTCACTAGCTCTCAGCATGTCAACTGCTGCATTTAGATTGGCTACCTTCTATCTAAACATCTGTGCTCTTGCGGCCTTGTATTTCATCCCCATAACCACTCAGTCTCTCAACAAACTGTCAATCATTGCTTCAAAGTTGCAAGACTTTAAAAGTTGTCTCAGTCTGTTAACCCAGTGATCCACATTTTAATTGAGTAGAACTTGTACTGTTCGTAAATCTCATTTTGGGTTGCTTTTAAATAACTTTAGTTATTTCACCTAAAGTGCCTTTATGCACTTTGCTATATCTTTGCATATTTACTAAGATTCTAAAACAATGTCTACCCATAACATAGACTTTCACCAAGTCCTTTTGTCTTTTGTGTAATATATGGGTACTGTATGATCTTTGGAGAAACAACCAGCCCGTTTTTTCAGAGACTATCCCCCATACTCGAGAATGCTTGTGCTATAATGAACTCTTGTAAGTGTCCAGTTTAAATTTAACTGTTGTAGTTACTGATGGATATAAATACAAAGACTTGGAGCAAGTCTACCTATAACAGATCTGAAACTTGCAAACCGTACATTCTTTGATTTCTCTCTTAGTCCAGTGGTAACTTTGTAATTTTCCCATTGATCTTTGAAAAATGTCGAATTACTAAGTAAGTCACCTTTTACCTCCATTGGAGCTGAAACAAGGATATTAAAAAAAGCCTTTCTGAATATTTTCATTGTGCTATTTATTATATCAAGTTGTTACTATTTGTATCCTATTATGAGATGTATTCCTCCATAATGTGGTTTTCTTCACAAGATTAAACTACTGCTGTTTACCTTTATAAAAGGATCTTAGTTCAAGAGGTGATCATTCCCATAAACTGGATTTACTTTACAACTATCTTAGCCTTTCCCAAAGTCTCTACTTATAACTGTATAACTCAAAACAGGGCCCAAGGCCAAATCTATCCACATCAGATTATTCCTAGCTATGGTTTCCAATAGGTTGATTTCATATTGCAAACCCTAGGACCAATAATAAGCAAGCTAAAAACACCTTTAACTTTGGCTATCCTCTTTTGACCTTGAAGGAAAGGCCCAAAGTGAAATCTGATCACATCAGAAGATTCCCACCCCATGATTTACTGTACACTGGTTTCACATTACTAACCTCTAGGACCAATAATAAACAAGTTATAAACACTTTTAAATTAGTCATTACAGGTTAGGATGGTTGATCAAGATTACGGCAAATATAAATCACCAGCAATTAACCTTACTTATTTCAAGAACAGTTTTACAGCTTTAAAAATAAACAAATTATCTGAAAGCTATGTTATCTGTAGAAAATGTCAGTAATACATGATATTATTTCTACAATGTACTGTGGTATATTACAGGAAATAAATGAATATGATGCAATGTCTGTTATTATTGGGACTTGTCAAATATTATTTGTATTCATCTTGGGCACATCCATCACCAATATTCCATCAGACAATGCCACAAATTGGTCTTATATTAAAAAGGCGATTAAAATGGTGATTTCAAATGAAACAATCTGTCCACCTGAACAAGGCTACATGTTTTTTTCCATCCTTGAAGTATACTGCCTTGCTACCAACTATCGCCGGCTACCAATTATCGCCACCAGAAAATAAAACGTTCATATTTCAGTTATGGTTATATATTTTGAAAGCTTTTTCTTGTGTATTTGTTAAACTCACTTTGGTTATAGTTTTACCTTATTTGCTAGGCTTGGGATGCTACTTTGGTGAAGTTATATCCATTTGAATTCTGTCTGGCGATAATTGGTACCCGGCGATAATTGGTAGCAAGGCAGTATATACAACAGTGTCTTTTCTCCAAATTCTCATTGAGTGGAAAAACAAAAGGTTGAATCCACTGTATTAAGTTGGCATGGATGTGTATATCTTTACACAGAAAGAATGTGTCCATATTGTCATGTAAAAGTAATTACATGTACATAAAATTACATAAATTACATAAAATACAGTCATCGTTAAAGGCCATAGGAAATGTTTTTCACAAAACTTGTTAAGTTAACTTAATTCAGTAGACAAACACCCAGAATGAAAATGTGGTTTATATTAAGAAATATATGGTACAAGAGGCATAAATAGCATTAGAAATATAGGTGTATATGCATTGAACTACTTCCTTTATTTCTATTTTATTTAGCCATGGCGCATCGCGCCGCGCTAATGTACAATGACCTTAAGTGGTTAAAAATTATGTAAAACCTGAGAAAAAATACAGCTTCTGGAAAAAATAAAGGTTAGTGGGCTTTTTTCTGGCAAAGAAACTTGTTATCTTCCTTCAGTTTGTAAATGTATACATTAGATCTCCAACTAAACAGAACTTCCTTATGAGCCTGTGACGTCATCAATCATCTTCTACGAGGAAAAACAATATGTTGGCTTTTTACTCCACCAGTGAAAACTGCTGGGAAAAATCGCCCCAAATGTGCAAAGTAAAGAAAATTTGCCTGCTTAGCATGTAGTAAAAATCATACCGCGACCGCGCCGCGTAAATGTGCAAGGGCCTTAACACTTCAAACAAACACAGATTTGCTATAAATAGGCCTGTCTTGGAATGCAGAAAGCCTAAACATTTGTATGAGATATTACCTCATCCTATTTTTTTCAAGGTTCTTAAACTGTGATGGGAAAGTAGCCTTTCACTAGTAAAATTTTTTCATAAAACTAAGGATCTGTTGATAAATTCAAAAGTTGTCATTAAAATGTACTGAATACTGTTTTTTGCCTTTTATCACCGGTACTTCTATCAAGATAAAGTATGATTTAAAGTTAAATCAAAATATACACTTTGTTTTCACTTGCATAAATAATTTATCAAAGCATGATGTTGTAGTCAAATTTATTAAATTTATTTGAAAGAATCCTTAAAGTTCTAACTTTTAATAAAAGTCTTTTATATTATCAGTTCATGAAACAATTCATTATATAGTGGTCTTTCCTTCAGATAGTAGTTTAGTACTTTTTGACCATAAGTTTGGATAATTTTAAGTTTTGAAAATAAGCTGGTTACATTTTTTTTTTTCTAAATTTTTAAGCCTTTGTTGAGACTGAGAAAATTAAATGTGTTTGGTGGAAATTTTTATTAACAGTATACACTATAGTTTGGTAGCCGCATTTAGCCTTGCTTAAGGCTCAAATTTGCATGATATCCTTTCAAACATACGCACAAATATTTGGTATTCATAAAGCACTCATATATGTTAAGAGAAAGAACTGTGTCAGACTTTCTCTTAGCTGTATAGTCAGTACGTGTAGGAGTACATTATAGAAACTGAAACTCCATTATCTGAACTGAAAACTTTCCCTAGCTGCAAAGAAACTTGAGCCTTCAGCAAGGCTAAGCCGCATTCTGTATACTATGATGAAAGCATTGTTTACTGCTTTGGTGGGAAAGTTCTGAACTAATTTGGGGAACATTTGTGATTATCCTTGCTTGAGGCCCAGTTCTAAAGACATTTATGTTGTATTTATTTCATCTCCTAGCAATAATTAGTTTTCAAAATTAAAAAATAAGTATCAAAACTCATCTCACAGTTGAACCTGGTTGACTGCATTGTTTTGTGATTTTTATCCAACTTGCTTATATACCTCTCTAAATATTTTTTTATCTGAAACAAATATAAAAGATGTTCTCCAGGCTATTTCAGAAACTTACAGCGCCAGAATGATGTCTTACAGACAAATAAAATTCCTAAAAACAGATGGCAACAGTTGTGAAAATCTTGAAAAAACAGCCAGAAAGTGACTGAATATACCATGTAACCTTGTCCAGACGCATCTTATTTTTACAAAAATTGAACTTTCATATGTATATGTTATTGTTGATGAATGATCTGAAAATGTTTCCCATGACCTTTAATCAAAGATTATGAAGTCCTTTTTACAAATATAAAAAGAAGAAAACAAAGTTATATATGTTGTTTCTGCAACATCTAGGACCAATAATAAGCGAGTTATAAGCACTTTTAAGTTTGGGTATGCTCGTTGGACCTTGAACGAGGGGCCCAACGTCAAATGCGACCACACCAGAAGATTCCCAGCACATGATTTCCTATATGTTGGTTTACCATCACAAACCTCTAGGACCAATAATAAGTGAGTTATAAGCACTTTTAAGTTTCGCTATCCTCGTTTGACCTTTAACGAGAGGCCCAAGGTCAAATCCGACCACACCAGAGGGTTCCCAGCCCATGATTTCCTATATGTTGGTATACCATCACAAACCTCTAGGACCAATAATAAGCGAGTTATAAGTACTTTTAAGTTTGGCTATGCTCGTTTGACCTTAAACGAGGGGCCCAAGGTCAAATCCGACCACACCAGAAGATTCCTAGCACATGATTTCCTACATGTTGGTTTACCATCCCAAAGCTCTAGGACCAATAATAAGCGAGTTATAAGCATTTTTATGTTTGGCTATCCTCTTTTGACCTTGAAAGAGAGGCCCAAGGTTAAATCCGACCACACCAAAAGATTCCCAGCCCATGATTTCCTATACCATCCCAAACCGCTAGGACTAATAATAAGCGAGTTATAAGCACTTTTCAGTTTGGCTATCCTCGTTTGACCTTGAAGGAGAGGCCCAAGGTCAAATCTAACCACACCAAAAGATTCCCTGCCCATGATTTCCTATATGTTAGTATACCATCCCAAACCTCTAGGGCCAATAATAAGCGAGTTATAAGCACTTTTAAGTTTGGCTATGCTCGTTTGACCTTGAAGGGGGGGGGGGGGGGGGGGCCCAAGGTCAAATGCGACCACACCAGAAGATTCCCAGCACGATTTCCTATATGTTGGTAATACCATCACAAACCTCTAGGACCAATAATAAGCGAGTTATAAGCACTTTTAAGTTTGGCTATGCTCTTTTGACCTTGAACGAGGGGCCCAAGGTCAAATGCGACCACACCAGAAGATTCCCAGCCCATGATTTCCTATATGTTGGTATACCATCCCAAATCTCTAGGACCAATAATAAGCGAGTTATAAGCACTTTTAAGTTTGGCTATGCTCGTTCGACCTTGAAGGGGGGGGCCCAAGGTCAAATGCGACCACACCAGAAGATTCCCAGCCCATAATTTCCTACATGTCGGTATACCATCCCAAAGCTCTAGGACCAATAATAAGCGAGTTATAAGCACTTTTAAGTTTGGCTATGCTCGTTTGACCTTGAAGGGGGGCCCCAAGGTCAAATGCGACCACACCAGAAGATTCCCAGCCCATGATTTCCTATATGTTGGTATACCATCCCAAATCTCTAGGACCAATAATAAGCGAGTTATAAGCACTTTTAAGTTTGGCTATGCTCGTTCGACCTTGAAGGGGGGGGGCCCAAGGTCAAATGCGACCACACCAGAAGATTCCCAGCACATGATTTCCTATATGTTGGTATACCATCCCAAACCTCTAGGACCAATAATAAGCGAGTTATAAGCACTTTTCAGTTTGGCTATCCTCGTTTGACCTTGAAGGAGAAACCCAAGGTCAAATCTAACAACACCAAAAGATTCCCAGCCCATGATTTCCTATATGTTGGTATACCATCCCAATCCTCTACGACCAATAATAAGCAAGTTATAAACATTTTTATGTTTGGCTATGCTCCTTTGACCTTGAAGGAGAGGCCCGAGGTCAAATCTGACCACACCAGAAGATTCCCAGAACATGATTTCCTATATGTCGGTATATCATCCCAAACCTGTAGGACCAATAATAAGCGAGTTATAAGCACTTTTAAGTTTGGCTATCCTCGTTTGACCTTGAAGGGGGGGCCCCAAGGTCAAATGCGACCACACCAGAAGATTCCCAGCACATGATTTCCTATATGTTGGTATACCATCACAAACCTCTAGGACCAATAATAAGCGAGTTATAAGCACTTTTAAGTTTGGCTATGCTCTTTTGACCTTGAACGAGGGGCCCAAGGTCAAATCCGACCACACCAGAAGATTCCCAGGACATGATTTCCTATATGTTGGTATACCATCCCAAACCTCTAGGACCAATAACAAGCGAGTTATAAGCACTTTTCAGTTTGGCTGTCCTCGTTTGACCTTGAAGGAGACGTCCAAGGTCAAATCTGACCACACCAAAAGATTCCCAGCCCATGGTTTCCTATATGTTAGTATACCATCCCAAACCTCTAGGACCAATAATAAGCGAGTTATAAGCACTTTAAACTTTGCCTATCCTCGCTTGACCTTGAAGGAGGGGCCCAAGGTCAAATCTGACCACACCAGAAGATTCCCAGCACATGATTTCCTATATGTTGGTATACCATCCCAAACCTCTACGACCAATAATAAGCGAGTTCAAGGCTTAATCTTAGCAAAATTTTTATGAACTTATAATCAATCGCCCGTCAATCGGTCAATTATGGCCCGACTGATCCCAATATCGACTGGCGCCTAGATTCTTCCCTCAGGAATGTGCATACCAAATTTGGTTGACCCACACCCAGTACTTTCTGAGGAAATCTAGTGAAAAGGAGGTAAATTTTTTTTTGAATTTTTGATAATGTGACCTTGATAAAGGTCAAAGGTCAAATTTATGCCTGTCAAAAAATTTCCCCACGCCTATAGAAGAACACTGCCACATATCATTTGGATAGGCCTAATAACAAGGGAGATATTCAAGGGAGACGATAATGCGGCGGCGGCGGCGGCTGACTGAAAACCGTGGGTGAAACCAATAAGCGTCCCCTTTTCAAGGGACGCTTAATTATTCAAACTGTTAAACTCAGTAAAACTTATGGCGATTTTATTCCAGAAAATAATATTAACCTCTCTCATTGGCATTCCAGTTTTGTCCACTAAAATTTTGGTTAGATCTGATGACAGGGAGATTTTTATAAAAAGAGCCAGCCTCGGTAGGCAGGAACTCTAGTCCGCAGGTACAACTAAATGGGTAACAACATTGAGCATTGGGACTATCTAAGGAACAACGTTAAATGAAACAAGTATACAGACACCACAATATGCTTTCAAACTCTCTTGTGGTTCATTTATATATTTATTTCTAAATCAACTTTCATAGTGCTTATTCTCTGCGAACTGCAGATAGCCATAAGCCAGAGTCCTACATCAGATATTGGGGACATAAACAGATCAGCAAGCATATAGACACCAGAAAAAAGCAAATAGCAAGGGCTTGGCAGGCAAGAACCCCAGCCTGCAAGAACAACTAAATGGGCAACAACATTGAGATTAGAGAAAATGTTAGGTACAACTTTAGTTGTAAGAGGTATAGAGAACCCCAAGCCCCAATATATAAGAGCTATATGGCCATTTTAGTATGATGACCCACTCCACCTTGAAGCAGGGGTCAAAGGTCAAGTTTGATACTTGCTAAAGATTCACAGACCATGCTTTCTTAAAAGTAGTTTTCATATTTTGAAGCCCTAGAACCAATTATAGGGGAGATATAAGGCCTCTTTAGCAGGATGACCCCCATTTGAACTTGAAACAGGGGTCAAAGGTCAAATTTGACACTTGCAAAAGATTCGCAGGCCATGATTTGAATGATTTCCTATAAGTTGTTTTCACATTTGGAAGCCCTAGAACCAATAATAAGGGAGATATAAGAGCTTTGTAGTATGTTATTGATGACCCCACTTGACCTTGAAGCAGGGCTCAGAGGTCGAATTTGACACTTACGAAAGATTTGCAGGCCTTGATTTCCTATAGGCTGTTTCTCATTTTAAACCCCCGGGGCCAATGATAGGGGAGATGTAATGCCTTTTTGACATTAAAGATGTGATATTAGGGCCATTTTGTTTTTAAAGCAAGGCCACAACTACTTTCAGGCAAGCTTTCCTATCCATTTACATTTTGTGCAAATGTGATGAAACTAGCTGCAATATTTTAAGTTTTAAAACATATTAATGATTTTAAAACAATCGGCTATGGAAGCCATGTTGCTTTTTCTTTAATGAGGACAAAAGTTTTTACAGATATGATTTCACAGGAATAAACATTCTCTGTAAATTTGGTGAAGTTATCTTCATAAATGACTGAGATATAAAGGTTTATCTAAAAATATGACAAACGCATGCACACACGCATGTATGGAAGGCATTTCATAATCTTCCAACCCCGGCCTTTGGCCAGTGGAAGATAAAAATGCATCTGTACTAACATCAGCTTAATAGCACCCTTTTTTCAATTAAGAAGTTTAAGACTGAAAACAAAAAGTATTTAAAGCCACTTCAACAGCTGCTGCCAGATACCCTCCAAATGTTAATCAGCTCTAGAACCTCTTGGGGTTAACATCCAGATAATTTGCTGCAAATACTTACATGGTTTAGATTGTGTAACACCCAAAACTTTAAGACCCAGAAATATCAAAAGAGTTGCCATGGCAAAATAGTAGGAACCTGTAGAAATAATGGGTCAGGCTTACTATGCCTGGTACTAGATGAGATATAGTAAGATAAATATGTGCCAAGATATTTTGGCTATCCTGTACGAAGGTATTTGTGTTCCTGGCCATTAATCATTTTGAAATGGCCAAATCATTTATCTGGCCATTTCAAAACCTCACTTGGGTTTGAAACGGCCTGACCATATTAAAACCTATCTGAACAGAATAAATAAAGCCATTCTCTTTCATCTTGATTTGTTTCCCCTTTATTTTAATAATTTCTTACTTGGATTTGTATAACTTAAACTAGATTGGGCCAACTCGGCGCCAACATATCCCCAGACAGGTCATCACTCACGCCACAGGTTTTGATCGGGAATTTTTTAAAACATAATTACCCATTATTATATGAACTTCAGCACATCAATCTACTCTGTTTATATCTTCCAAGGAAGACGGTGTATCCCCAGACGCCGAATACATAACTCAAATTATATTTTCAATCTTCCTGCAATGATAACTCTAAACCTATTTTCAAAGTATTTAAATGATTGATGATTGAATGTCCATTCTAAAATAATAATCCCAAAAGAGCATATCTGTTTCTATATTTGTTGACAAATAAAATATTATTTTTAACTCAACTCATCATACTTTTCAATCTTCCTTCAAAGTATTTAAATGATTGATGATTCAATGTCCATTCTAAAATTCATAATCCCAAAAGCGCATATCTGTTTCTATATTTGTTCACAAATAAAATATTATTTAAAAAAAAATTATTTATATTATTATTTTATTATATTATTTTTAGAATTTGCAAATTGTTTTCAGTTATTCATTTCCTCTATACCTATATATGTGGTCCATATATATGCAACCTAAATATGTGACACAATCTCAGTTCTGACTCCCCTTTGTGTTATATGTAATGAAGCCCACCACCTCCCACCCCCACCCCTCTCCCCTTCTCCACACCTCTTTCACTATTACACAAGATCTGCAACCCCATTGAGTTCTTTGTTTCTCATCTGATATCATTAAATACCTTTGTTTATTTAGTGTCACTCAATATAGCTGGAGGTCCCAGAGGTGGGTGGGGGGAATCCGGGTGGGGGATGCATAAATGGTAAACAAACAATCTATATAAAAGGGGTACTCAAATACAAAAAGAATTGAGAATTTTAAGTATGTGATTATCAACTGAAATGAGTTCATAACTGTAGGAGCTGTGTCAAAATTAACTGAGGCAAGTTGAATAAAACTGGGCTAGTTGAGGGTTAAAAATCCCCTACTTTTACTACATAAGGATATAATTTCATTAATATTGGGACTTAAAGCTCACTTAAAGTGTCCATTTTGTCTACTTGAATATGTTTAACCAGTTTCATTTTAAAAAGTTAAAAACTCAGCAAGCAGAGGTATAACACACAAAAATAAGTTCTTAAAAGACTAAGATAGCCATAACATTATTAATATTCAAAATTTAAATAGACAGGCATTTCCTTTTAAAAATTCAAAGATTTCAGCTCTATAACCCACATAGTTTGACAGTTACTGGGCTTTAAAGTGGCATAATGTCCATAAATTGGGTTTGTGTGGGCATTTTACAATTGTTAAAGAGACCTTAGCAATTAAACAACAGATCTGAAACTTTTTGGGGGACATACATAACAAACAAAAATTATATATAATACAGTTTAAGACTTGTCACACTAAGCATTTCCAAATAACAGGGCAAAATACGGAAAAAATGTCCAAAAAGGCACTTGGGCGAGTGTCTATGGCCCTCATACACAGGTTAAATGTCTACTAAAAACCTTGATTTTCGGCATATGTAAAAAGGACATAATAATGCATTCCCAGATGGGATTTCAGCTCCATCAATCACATAGTTTAACAGTCACAGGGCTTAAAGGTGGTTAAAAAGTCCAAATATTGGGTCTCTGTGGGCCTTTTAGAGATCTCGATGTGGCTTTCAAATTAAAGCTTCAGACTTAAAATTTGTTACATACTAAGATTACACATAGAATATGTATCTAATAAAGTTTGAAACTTCTCAGACTTACCATTTCCAAGTTACAGAGCAAAATATGTGAAAAATGTCTTAAAAGGGTCACTCAGGTGGGTGTTTAAGGTCCTCATACACAGGTTAAATGTCTACTTGAAGCCTTGATTTTTGGCACATGTAAAAAGAACATAATAATGTATTCCCAGATGAGATTTCAGCTCTATCAGTCACATAGTTTAACAGTCACAGGCCTTAAAATTGGCAAAAAGTCCAAATACTGGGTCTTTATGGGGCCTTCTAGAGACCTAAATGTGGCCTTCAAATTAAAGCCTCAGACTTAAAATTTGTCACATACTAAGATTACACATAGAATATGCATCTAATACAGTTTGAAACTTCTTAGACTTACCATTTCCAAGTTACAGGGCAAAATATGTGAAAAATGTCTAAAAATGGTCACTCGGGTGGGGATTTATGGTCCTCATACACAGGTTAAATGTCTTCTTAAAGCCTTAATTTTTGGCACATATATAAATAACATACTAATATCTTCCCAGATAGGATTTGAGCTCTATCAGTCACATAGTTTGACAGTCACAGGGCTTAAAAGTAGCAAAAAGTCCAAATATTGGGTCTTTGGGAGCCTTTTAGAGACCTCAATTTGACCTTCAAAATTAAAGCTTCAGACTTAAAATCTGTTACATACTAAGATTACACACAGAATATATATCTAATACAGTTTGAAACTTCTCAGACTTACCATTTCCAAGTTACAGGGAAAAATATGTGAAAAATGTCTTATAAGGGTCACTCGGGTGGGTGTTTATGGTCCTGATACACACGTTAACTGTCTATTAAAGGCCCAAATGTTGGGGCACATATAAGAAAACACATAGATATATTCCCAGATGATATTTAACTTAGATGAGAGACATAGTTTGAAAGCTACAGTGCTTGAAAGTGGCAAAAAGTGCATAAATTGGGTCTCTGTGGGCACTTTTGAGACCTTAAGTCGACCCC
Organism: Sabellastarte sp. h YS-2021; assembly: GCA_964017235.1. NCBI lineage: Eukaryota > Metazoa > Annelida > Polychaeta > Sabellida > Sabellidae > Sabellastarte > Sabellastarte sp. h YS-2021. The sequence goes on from OZ024927.1 coordinate 2,457,129, forward strand.
TTTGGGTAAACCTACAGCCCTAAAATTTTCTACAGACAAGGATTACATATCAAAGTTATACCTAGCGCAGTTTGAGACTCATCAGAATTACCACTTCCAAATTATAGGGCAAAATATGTGAAAAGTATAGCAAAAAATCCCCAAGTGGGGGTATTTATGGGCCTCAAACACAATTTTCTCCTCAACTTAAAGTCGTGATTTTCGGCACATGTACTAAGAACATATTAATGTGTTGTCAGGTAAAATTTCAGCCAGCTGAGCATCATAGTTTGTGACCTACAGGGCTCTAAGTGGCCAAAAGTCCAATTTCTGACCTTAAGGTGGCCATAAGTTCTTTTTTACTGGGAGTTTAAGGTCACCTTAAAATAGGGATCTTCCTTTGGGCACCCTTAACATGTGTACCAAGTTTGAAAAAAAAATATTAATTTGTTTTTGAGTTATCGCGTCCACAAGGAAATTTCTACGGCGGCGGCGGCGGCGGCGGCGGCGGCGGCGGCGGCGCGACGGACCTGAATCCAATATATCCCCGACTTTCGTCTGGGGATATAATAAGTAGCCAGTGGGCAATTAATGCAGTGAGTAGCTATAAATAGATAATGTTTTGAAGTGTAAATCTTAACCCTGGTTAAGAGATGCATTGAAGCAGATTGGCTCAACCCCTTTATAATCACCTGTAATCAATTACTTGGTGCTGAGAGGGCTATTATTATGCTAATTGTTTTAAACAATTTTAAGGAAGTTTATTGATACATTGGGTGAAGGGCAAAGTGTAACATATGCAATCAAATGCTAACTTCTTTTAAGTTTCAACAAATACAAATAAAACAGCAATGTATGAATGCTTATTGTAACTAGATTGGGCCAACTCGGCGCCAACATATCCCCAGACAGGTCATCACTCACGCCACAGGTTTTGATCGGGAATTTTTTAAAACATAATTACCCATTATTATATGAACTTCAGCACATCAATCTACTCTGTTTATATCTCCCCAAGGAAGATGGTGTATCCCCAGACGCCGAATACATAACTCAAATTATATTTTCAATCTTCCTGCAATGATAACTCTAAACCTATTTTCAAAGTATTTAAATGATTGATGATTGAATGTCCATTCTAAAATAATAATCCCAAAAGTGCATATCTGTTTCTATATTTGTTGACAAATAAAATATTATTTTTAACTCAACTCATCATATTTTTCAATCTTCCTTCAAAGTATTTAAATGATTGATGATTCAATGTCCATTCTAAAATTCATAATCCCAAAAGCGCATATCTGTTTCTATATTTGTTCACAAATAAAATATTATTTAAAAAAAAATTATTTATATTATTATTTTATTATATTATTTTTAGAATTTGCAAATTGTTTTCAGTTATTCATTTCCTCTATACCTATATATGTGGTCCATATATATGCAACCTAAATATGTGACACAATCTCAGTTCTGACTCCCCTTTGTGTTATATGTAATGAAGCCCACCACCTCCCACCCCCACCCCTCTCCCCTTCTCCACACCTCTCTCACTATTACACAAGATCTGCAACCCCATTGAGTTCTTTGTTTCTCATCTGATATCATTAAATACCTTTGTTTATTTAGTGTCACTCAATATAGCTGGAGGTCCCAGAGGTGGGTGGGGGGAATCCGGGTGGGGGATGTGGGTTGAGCATAAATGGTAAACAAACAATCTATATAAAAGGGGTACTCAAATACAAAAAGAATTGAGAATTTTAAGTATGTGATTATCAACTGAAATGAGTTCATAACTGTAGGAGCTGTGCCAAAATTAACTGAGGCAAGTTGAATAAAACTGGGCTAGTTGAGGGTTAAAAATCCCCTAGTTTTACTACATAAGGATATAATTTCATTAATATTGGGACTTAAAGCTCACTTAAAGTGTCCATTTTGCCTACTTGAATATGTTTAACCAGTTTCATTTTAAAAAGTGAAAAACTCAGCAAGCAGAGGTATAACACACAAAAATAAGTTCTTAAAAGACTAAGATAGCCATAACATTATTAATATTCAAAATTTAAATAGACAGGCATTTCCTTTTAAAAATTCAAAGATTTCAGCTCTATAACCCACATAGTTTGACAGTTACTGGGCTTTAAAGTGGCATAATATCCATAAATTGGGTTTCTGTGGGCATTTTACAATTGTTAAAGAGACCTTAGCAATTAAACTACAGATCTGAAACTTTTTGGGGGACATACATAACAAACAAAAATTATATATAATACAGTTTAAGACTTGTCACACTAAGCATTTCCAAATAACGGCAAAATACGGAAAAAATGTCAAAAAAGGCACTTGGGCGAGTGTCTATGGCCCTCATACACAGGTTAAATGTCTACTAAAAACCTTGATTTTCGGCATATGTAAAAAGGACATAATAATGCATTCCCAGATGGGATTTCAGCTCCATCAATCACATAGTTTAACAGTTACAGGGCTTAAAGGTGGTAAAAAGTCCAAATATTGGGTCATTGTGGGCCTTTTAGAGATCTCGATGTGGCTTTCAAATTAAAGCTTCAGACTTAAAATTTGTTACATACTAAGATTACACATAGAATATGTATCTAATAAAGTTTGAAACTTCTCAGACTTACCATTTCCAAGTTACAGAGCAAAATATGTGAAAAATGTCTTAAAAGGGTCACTCAGGTGGGTGTTTAAGGTCCTCCTATACAGGTTAAATGTCTACTTGAAGCCTTGATTTTTGGCACATGTAAAAAGAACATAATAATGTATTCCCAGATGAGATTTCAGCTCTATCAGTCACATAGTTTAACAGTCACAGGCCTTAAAATTGGCAAAAAGTCCAAATACTGGGTCTTTATGGGGCCTTCTAGAGACCTAAATGTGGCCTTCAAATTAAAGCTTCAGACTTAAAATTTGTCACATACTAAGATTACACATAGAATATGCATCTAATACAGTTTGAAACTTCTTAGACTTACCATTTCCAAGTTACAGGGAAAAATATGTGAAAAATGTCTAAAAATGGTCACTCGGGTGGGGATTTATGGTCCTCATACACAGGTTAAATGTCTTCTTAAAGCCTTAATTTTTGGCACATATAAAAATAACATACTAATATCTTCTCAGATAGGATTTGAGCTCTATCAGTCACATAGTTTGACAGTCACAGGGCTTAAAAGTAGCAAAAAGTCCAAATATTGGGTCTTTGGGAGCCTTTTAGAGACCTCAATTTGACCTTCAAAATTAAAGCTTCAGACTTAAAATCTGTTACATACTAAGATTACACACAGAATATATATCTAATACAGTTTGAAACTTCTCAGACTTACCATTTCCAAGTTACAGGGAAAAAGATGTGAAAAATGTCTTATAAGGGTCACTCGGGTGGGTGTTTATGGTCCTGATACACAGGTTAACTGTCTATTAAAGGCCTAAATGTTGGGGCACATATAAGAAAACACATAGATATATTCCCAGATGATATTTAACTTAGATGAGAGACATAGTTTGAAAGCTACAGTGCTTGAAAGTGGCAAAAAGTGCATAAATTGGGTCTCTGTGGGCACTTTTGAGACCTTAAGTCGACCCCTTTGGGTAAACCTACAGCCCTAAAATTTTCTACAGACAAGGATTACATATCAAAGTTATACCTAGCGCAGTTTGAGACTCATCAGAATTATCACTTCCAAATTATAGGGCAAAATATGTGAAAAGTATAGCAAAAAATCCCTAAGTGGGGGTATTTATGGGCCTCAAACACAATTTTCTCCTCAACTTAAAGTCATGATTTTCGGCACATGTACTAAGAACATATTAATGTGTTGTCAGGTAAAATTTCAGCCAGCTGAGCATCATAGTTTGTGACCTACAGGGCTCTAAGTGGCCAAAAGTGCAATTTCTGACCTTAAGGTGGCCATAAGTTCTTTTTTACTGGGAGTTTAAGGTCACCTTAAAATAGGGATCTTCCTTTGGGCACCCTTAACATGTGTACCAAGTTTGAAAAAAAAATATTAATTTGTTTTTGAGTTATCGCGTCCACAAGGAAATTTCTACGGCGGCGGCGGCGGCGCGACGGACCTGAATCCAATATATCCCCGACTTTCGTCTGGGGATATAATTAAACCTAGACATAACAATTCATAACATTTTAAATTATATACCTTTAAATCACTACTAAAAAGACTGGCTACAATCAGTGAAACGGTTTTGAAATGACCAACAAGTTTATTTGGCTGTTTTGAAATGGCACAGCCTAATCAAAACCTCACCTAGGTCTTGAAATGGCCATAAGATTTATTTTGCTACTTCAAAACAGCCAATAGTCTTAAGGACAATCGGAGCTTTTTTCAGTGCACATATTTATAGCACAGCTCAAAGGTGCAGTAATACAGATGTCTGAGAGTCTCTGTCTCTCTTGTGAGTAGGGTGGTTTTGTGTGTGTGCATATAAAAGACAATATATTCAGTAAAATCTTTGGCTGTTTTGTCTTGCATGTCCTGTTGAGGGATAAATAAACAGCAGGAAATTTTTTTCCACCGAGTTTTATCAAGTCTAGCCGTGTATGAAGTATTTTAATTTTTTTTTACAATATAACCAGAAATGAATTAAGAACTTCTGTTTTTATTCATTAAATTGTTTTTTTTTTTCATACACTATAACAAAACAAAAAGAGGATGAGTTTGTTAACTACATTTTTAAGTCCAAAGGAACTGTGTTGCTATTAATATAACATTGAACATGGTTTAGTAGTGACTGATAAATTATTAAAGGATACCAACAGTCACTTTTTGTTTTGTAATTTTTCTCACTATATGAACTTAATTACCACAATTGCTTCTGAAAGGCCTATCAAAACATTTTCCAACTGATTGATCATGACTCCCATGTGTAAATCAGAAATGGAGGTTCCAACTTCACATTAAAAATTACTGAGGCAGCATTTATTAAAGTTTCACAGCACATCTAATTTTGCTTCATAGATTTCTCAGTATTTTGGACAGCAACCCGACTTTTTTATTTTCTACTTTCTACTGATATTGTACTAGCTTGCTTTTCATGAAATATTACAAAATTCTTAATGTTAGAAGTTTCACAAATTGGATTTCTGTTTCAAATTAACTGTATTTTAGTCAGATATTCAGTCCAATTAGCAAAGCTAGATCTGTCATAGCTTTCCTTGGGCTGGATCTATATTCACTTGTACTGTTGTTTAATTGTTTTGTTTATTTTTCAGGTTCGATGTGAAATATGATATTGCAAAGTCTTATTAAAAACTAATGAAAGGTTGAGATTTACCCTTGTCAACCCAGACTATGAGCGTTCAGACTAGTCTCCAATCTGGTTCAATCTGTATCAACCCGAGTTCATTTCATAGTGTGAACTCCCAGGTACTAGCTGTACTCTAAGCTGCCAAGCACCAGCAAGCAACTTTCAGCTTTCCTACTTGAGGTCAGGCTGGGATTCAAACTCCAATCTCAGAGGTGGGAGGCAAGTTTGATGCCACTGTGCGGCTGTGCCCCCTTTTCAAGTAGTTGAAATGAAAAAAAAGAGATATTTCATTTGTTCTGGGGATGAACAATTGTGAAAGGCTTTTGCCTGCAGAGCACCAACCAAATTGTGGCCTAACTACATCATATAATATGCAACATGAATAAAACAAATTGTTTCACTGGAAGAAATAGTCACAACCAGTGCAGTACATCATCAGCGATCCAAACTAGGTACGGGGGGGGACCTTAGCGAACGGGAATCTACCATAACATTAAAAAGATAGCAGCGACGCAGGGTTCCAACACCCCACTTATTTTAATATATGAATAAATAAATGGGTCCAATAAATGATCATCTAACCACTGGTGAACCCTATCTCCCTGCTGTCTATTGTTTTAAATGTAGAATTTGATTTCATTGTTCACCTTAGTTTTGTGTAAATTTAATTTGAGGCGTGTCAAACTAGTTATCATTGCGGGGCGGATCACCTGAGGAAATTAATTTATCGTGATTCGTTTGTTAATCTTCATTTGCAAGGCTACAAGTTGCAGGTTCTTACAAAAAAATCATTTTATTGCGACAAATTATGAAGAATCTGTGAAAAATGGTTCAGGACACGAAAACACCAGATAAAATTAAGTTTGCCACAACAAAACATCGTGTAAAACCTAAATACAATTTGTATCGATTCATCTTTCCACTCCTCAATCACCCACGTGTTGGTATTGACTTCCTTGTTGTATCGCGCCATTTCATTGGTTGAACGGAAACACGTGACCAATCGACTCTGGTTTGGACCAATCGCATTCAACGTAAACATATCATGTGAAAACCAATATGGCCGAGGTTTGTCCATTTTCACTGAAACAAAGGTAGTGAACATACACACATCTTTCATCTAATAATGCTGTATTCCCAAACACTGGACCCTTTACCTTTATTCCAAAGATTGTCCGTCGTCAAAAGTGACAAACAATATCAGAAACACTGTCAAATACACTGGCTGACACCACAAAAAGGAAGCGTCTTCGTTTGAATAAAATATTCATGACGTGTGTAACGACAAAGGCGGGGCCTTGCATTTCTGCCGGCGATTTTTATTGGTCATATGCAAAATGGGCGGGTTTGTAGTGAAGGCTGCATTCTCTTTGATTGGCAGTTGAAAAACGCCTTTTGGTTGAGATGTAAATGACAACTGTGAGAAATATCGACAATATTAGATCTATGCAGGTGCAAATGAGGCCCATTTCGATGATAGGGTTACTGCACACAGTTCCCTCTGGATCTTTGCCGGTGTAGCATCAGATATATATTGTATCCCACAAAAAGTGTGGAATATGACAGGTGGGGCTGTCAGATTCTGTATTCCCTGTTAAATTCTGTACCCCCCTTAATTGTTATATTTTGTATCCCCTGAAGTGGGGCTACTCCAATCAGCATTTGAGTCATATGTGTGTAATTTTCCTAACTATGTACATGATTAACAAATATGATGTATGTTGTGCCTTAATTAATTGAAGCACACTGATGAAATCATTGGTGTATTATGGTTGCCTCCTTATATTTAATATTTTCATTAGTCATATTTGTTCTCAAGAGACTGCATTTTTGGTGTTTTTATGGGTGAAATGCTGTCCCCCCTTAATTGTAATGTATGTTTTGCCAAATCATATAATTCTGATGGAAATGGAATTTTGAATATTGGAGGTTAATTTGTAAATGAATCCAAATGTGTTTGATAGTGGTTGAGAATAACAATTTAAGATTGAATTTTGAAATAGCCATGGGTAAATCAGTTCATTCATTAGTTCATCCCAGGTAACATTCCACCAGTGGCGCACCGGTGTATGGTCGGCAGATTTTGCCACCATTGGCCCAACGGACAAAAAGACGGTGGCCCACCGGTGGCAGCCTCCGATGGGCCAACGGATTTGCCACTGGTGGCCCACCGTTGGCCCACCAGCGGACTGTTATCTGGGATGTTTGCCATCATAGACTTAAACTCCATAGTTGATTGAAATTGGACATTATACAAAAACAACAGTAATAGAAAAACTGAGAATATCATACTGAGTATATTTTGACATTGTCAAAAACGTATAATTCTAATAATAATAAAAGGAAATCATATCTTAATATGCATGTTGTTCCATCCCAGATAGCATTCCGCCGTCGGACCGACGTTGGTTATTGGTCGCATGGTCGGCAGATTTTGCCAACATTGGGCCGACGTTGGCTTGCCAACCAACACTCTGGTTAGATGTCTCTATATTTTGCCGACGTTGGGCCAACGTTGGGCCGACGTTGGCTTGCCAACCAACACTCAGGTTAGATGTCTATATTTTGCCAACGTTGGGCCAACGGCGGATTTTTATTCAAGATGGCGGCGAGCAATAATAGGGGATTTGGGGTAACTTAGAAAAAAAATTTATTATGGTATGTCTAAAAATCATATTTCAGTGAGCCCACAAATTTTAACTAACCATTTAACAATTTTACACATGAAAATAATATTCTCATTAAAAATTCACACTACAAAAGTTATCAATGAACATCATCTGATTGGCTGATGCTATACATAGAATATAATTTTCACCGGTGGCTTGCCGACGTTGGGCCAACGTTGGCCCGATGGTCAAAAAGCCGTTGGCCCAACTTCGGCAGCCAACGGTGGACCGACGGATGTGCCGACGTTGGGCCATCGTCGGTCCGACGGTGGAATGCTATCCGGGCCATACAGATTTCAATGCAGTAATATGTATCCAGTAATATTTTTGTGCATATATCTAACTGGATTGATTGATATGCCTGTGTCAGTTTAAGTTGCATATGGTCTATGTGGGGTTTTACGCTCTTCTTGATTCATATTTTAACACAAATTGGGGTAAAAGTATTGGACATCTTGTGTTAAAAACTATTTGTAAAAGAGTTTGAGCTGGATTTGTTAAGCATATCTTCAATTACTGCACATTTGTCAGGGTGTCCAATTTCTTCTTAAATTAAGTGTTAAATAATTAAAATGTCTGCAATCAGAAATGACAGTTTAAATATACAATGTATACATTTTTAATTTCAAATATATTTACAAAATTCAAGTTGCACATCAAAACACAATTTTAAACTAAATTTTATCGATAAATTGCATGAGATTAGGTTGCAATTTTTACTGAAGAATCTTATTTTTTTACAATGATTTTAATTATCCCACATATTAATTTCTTGCTAACTTTTTACAGTGCAACTTTTTCTTCCAAATAGTTGGATGATAACTGGGGGAAAATAATGCAATGAGAGGTTGACGTTTAAGATTGCAAATCACACAGCCAATGCAAAATTCAAGCACACAAAAGCTGTAAGAACAGATGAAAATACCCAAAATTGGTAATTCCCAAATCTATTTTTAAAATGTAAAATGATTGAGGTTGTTATGAATTAAAACAAAATGGTGAAATATTTGTGGTTTAAATATTCATACTTTAACAGTTGATTTACAGTTGAACCTTTTTAACTAGTATGTCTAAAGACCAGAAAAACACTTCTGTTTGACAATGAAGTTAAGTTATTCCGAAATATTTCACATGCTTTCAAGTTTAAATTACTTTTTTGTGACAATAAAAGAGTGCATTTTAGAATTTTTTTTCTTTTATGGTCTGAAGTTTACATTTTTACTTGAACTTCCTTTTGGAAGGAAAAAATCTCAGTATATCTGGTTACCCCACAGCCCTTAAGGGCTGTCGGGGTATTGTTTCACCCATGGTGTCCGGATGGGCGGGCGGGCGGGATATAGTTTGTCCGGGCTGTATCTCAGAAACCGTAAGGTGTAGGAAGTTCATACTTGGCAGGGACATTGGTTAGGGGGTGTAGGTGTGCAACGTCATGGCCTGACCTTGATTTGACCTTGCCGTAGTGACCTTGACCTATAAAACCTTGTCCGGGCTATATCTCAGTAACTGTAAGGTGTAGGAAGTTGATACTTGGTAGGGACATTGGTTAGGGGGTGTAGATGTGCAACGTCATAGTATGACCTTGATTTGACCTTTGCCGTAATGACCTTGACCTATAAAATCTTGTCCGGGCTATATTTCGGAAACTGTAAGGTGTAGGATGTTGATACTTGGTGAGGACATTGGTTGGGGGTAGTAGGTGTGCAACATCATGGTGTGACCTTGATTTGACCTTTGACCTTGCTGTAGTGAACTTGACCAATAAAACCTGGTCCGGGCTATATCTTGGAAATCGTAAGGTGTAGGAAGTTCATAGTTGGTAGGGACATTGGTTAGGGGGTGTAGGTGTGCTACGGTATAGTGTGACCTTGATTTGATCTTTGACCTTGCTGTAGTGACCTTGACCTATAAAATCTTGTCCAGGCTATATCTCAGAGACTGTAAGGTGTAGGAAGTTTATACTTGGTAGGGACATTGGTTGAGGGTTTTAGGTGTGCCACGTCATGGTGTGACACTGATTGACCTTTGACCTTGCTGTATTGACCTTTAAAATCTTGTTGCACCTTTGGGTCTGTCTGTTGATGCAGATTAAGCACTGTTAAAGTCATATTAGAATTCATTAAGAATTTCTTTTTGCAAGTTCCCATTGTAACAGATGGAATTTCATCAAGTGAGCCACAGGTTTTTCTCCAACACCACACATAAGCATTCATTGAATGTATTGCCACTTCTGTATGCATGGGTAATATTCAAAGCATCCAAACCATAACTCGGCCATTTTTGGTTTACTGATAAGTGCTGTCATTTTATTATTGAATTGTGTTGTTTTGATACTTCATCTTTACATACATTTCTTTTCCTTAGATATTATTTTCTCTACTTAAGCATTATTTGGACCTTAATATAACTGACACTGCTCTGAAAGTATCTTGAACTTTGTACTGTTATACTAATTCTATATCTCTTGGTGTTGAAAAATATTTCCCCAGGCTGTGGGGTACGGGCATCTCTGATGCTATTTTTTCAGTCTTGTTACACCATGGAAGACTTCTCTACACAATAGCACAGTGCAAGTTTGAGATGTGTATTTGCCAGATTAATGTTTGATAACAGTCAATGTCAGGTCAATTGGCCCATAATTAAGTAACTTGTGAGTATTTTATTTCCCTCTATATTAATATAGCTGTAATAACAATGAGCAGACGTAATCGACCTGCTCTTTCAGTTAATGAAACTAAAGCAAAACTTATTGAAATTTTAATATTATGAACATGTGGGCGACAATGATGCAGAAAGTGTAACTATGTCAGTGCAATGTAAAAGTAACTGATGTGCATGTTATAAGGCAAAGGTTTTGCACAATAGTAGGTGTCATTCCTGTAAAAATCTGTAAATATAAATAAACACCCCTCAGAGATTTATACTTAAGTTAACCATTTTTTTTTATTGACAAACTTCATTATACTTTCCCAAATACTTAATATTATCCTTCATCGTAGTAATTATGTAATTATGTCCACCCAGCTGGGAGGTGAACATGTTTTGCCTCAACTCACAGCAGGGAACAACTCGAGTTGTTCCTTTCGTCAACTTGCAGACCGAGTTGTGGCAAACATCTCGAGATGTGCATGCCACCTTGAGTTGTGGCTGTATCAACGTAATCCCCTAATGTCCAGTATTGCTCAGTGACCACATGCCATGTGATTGGTTGGTTATTAACCACATTTGTGACCTCTGTCTTAAGATGTGGCTGTACCAACATTATTGTAACTGAGTTACTAAACATATATAATTATGTCCTACTTATTTGCTAAACTATATTTCAGAAACTCCAACTAGTAAAACATGTTTTTGTATCTTTCTGAATGGAATAAGTTTATGTACATGTTACAAATAAATCCAGAAGACATATCCATTTATTCAGATATATCTGTAGCAAAAGAAAATATATAATATCTTTTTAACCAGTTAGTACCTGTAAACTGATGTTAATTTTCAGAGTGATAATTATTATTTGGTTTCTGTATTTTCAAAAGAAAACAATTCAGGATATTTAAACAAGTTTTGGTATGGAAGATTATTGGGTTAACAGCTTGTTTGGTATTGCTGTTGGGAGTCATAGCTCTATAGCTAAGTGAAGTTATAGTCATGGCTGTGTTATTGATAGGTAATTGTATTGAATACTTTGGTTTAGGGTTCGCTACTCCTCCACCGTGTGTAGAGAGATTTTCGATGTTAACTCTCTCAGCGGAAAACTAGACCAGCTACTGGGCAGCTAGCTTCATCAAATAACAGGATATCTTCATTGGGAGGTAAGCTTCTCTGCGACTGAAATTAGCCTCATTCTGAAAAACAAGATGGCTGTCCTGGGCATTGCTTTGAAAATTATCTACCTTTTTCTACTGGCTGGTTCTTGTAACTAGAAGATTAAATCTCTTCATAGGTGATATGTGTAACAGATATATATGTTCTCTGTAAGCTTGCAAACACTTGACCGTGAAGCTGTTCATTCAAGGTCATCCAAGGATTACCACAATTCTCCACATTGCAGACTTTAAAAGTGCCTATATCTCCCTTATTATTCCTCCTAGGGGTTTGGCATGTGAAGCCAACCTGTAGGAAATCATGGGCCTCAGAATCTTCTGATGTGGTCAGATTTGACCTTGGGCCCCTCTATCATGTGTCATGTATCCATGTGCTTAATCTCTGAATTTTTGGATTCTAAGGCACACCTTCCATATCATAATTTACTAATCAGAAAGTTGTAAAAGATGATCAGGTCGTCACCTAGGGGACCAACAGTGTTCGGCAATTAGAAACCTTAAGGGAGGGAAAGACTTCCTTAAAGGTCAGATCAGGGTAGGCAAACTTAAAAGTGCTTAAGACTCACTTATTATTGGTCTTAGATTTTCAGGATGTGAAACCAACCAATAGAAAATCATGGGCTGGGAATCTTCTGATGTAGTCAGATTTGAGCTTGGGCCTCTCCTTCAAGGTCAAATAAGAGTAGCTAAACTTAAAAGTGCTTATAACTCACTTAATATTACTCCTGAATGTTTGGGATGTGACACCAACCTATAGGAAATCATGCATTAGAAATCTTTTGATGTACTGCTCATTGGCTTTGATGAGTTGTCTTTCTGGTGGATAAAAATTGCTTCGGTTGCCCAATATGCTTAGTTTGGTTAGCTGTTTTGAGCACTTTTAGTTGTTCTGTACCATGGCATATTTTCAGAGTTGTAGCTCCATAGCTCCAGAACTTAATAGCTACTTTTTGGCAGTTCAGCTCTGAGTAAATCACTTATAAATACAAAGCTATTGAATTTAGTGCATTTTTGTGATATGTGTTATCACCAACCTTTTGGTGTGTTGTCTCATGTTATATTTTCAGAGATATAGCTCCACAGCTGGGTAATATCGACTTTGATAGTTCTCCACTGAGTAAATCACTGACAACTGAAAAGTATTGAAGTTAGACTATTTTTGATGTTCTGTGTCATGGCATATATTTAGAGCTAAAGGTCATAGCAGAGTAATAACTACTTTAGTAATTCAGCTTTCAGTTTATCTCTTGTAGCTACAAAACTATTACTAAATTTTGAAAATTTTAATGAAACATGTTATTTACCCATTTTTAATGTCAGTTGACATTATGGCATCAGTCTGCAGCGAGGGCGTATGCATCCCCGTATTCATCTGCATGAAAAACTTCTCCTCCAAAACTACAAGGCCCAGAGACATGCTGTTTTATTTTTAAAAAGATACCTTATCTATCGAGGATGAAAAATTGTTCAAGGAATTCATATCTGTTTGTTTGTCTGTTCCCCAGAGCCATTACAAATGAGGTACCCCCACCCTAAGTGCGAAAATTTCAAAATTTATCACAATTTTCTCAGTCACTATTGTAGGGATATCTCTCTTGTACTAGATCACAAGTAGATTCCCTTGTATGAGTATCAGGCCTGGATCTTTCCAAATTATTTTTTATGAATTTTTGAAATAATTGTAAATGCATTAAAATTCATGATTTCATGCACTAAATCACTTATAACTTAAAAAGTTAGAGAGTGTAGAGCATCTTGTTAAAATATGTTACTCAGCTACTTATTCCATACCTACATGGTGAGTAATTAAGCAGCCGTCAGGGGCGCTTATTTGTTTTCACGTAAGTTCGACTGATCGTCGCCGCAGGATTATGGTCTCCCTTGAATAACTTCTTGGACTTTCAAAGTTTTCTTTCCTTCTTATCTTTCTTTAAAACTATAGGGGTGGGAAAAATTTTTGGGATACTTTGCGGAGACCTTAAGCTCTATTTAAGGTAACCTTAAGCATTTTTCAAAAACACCCTGCATCGTGTTTCGGAAAAAGCCAACGACACATGTGCTATAAAATGTATCAGGTACATGCTAGACCTAAATCTGCAGGTTGGAAAGGATTTTCTGATCAAACGGACCATAGATGCCTGAACGGGAGGTGTTTTATTTTCATAAATTTTTTTTTAAAATGGGTACTTGATTTGTATCTCAAAAACAGTCAGGATTTTGGCGTTTTGTTGGAATAACTTATTCAGCTATTTTTTTGTAATCTTTCACATGCCAAAGTTTTAGCCCTGTATCTGCAATCTTAAGGTCACCTTAATGTCAAAAAGGGGGTTTTAGCCCTCCAGTTCACTTAGTTTTTCACTTTTTTCAACCAAACTTGGCATATATATTAAGATTTACCAAAGGATTGTCCCGACTTTAAACTGTTAATATAATTGGAGCTATGGCCCCCTAAAGTCATAAAATTGGAATAAAGCCACCTGTCCCCTTTCTTTTTCCATATCTAATGTATATTGATATTGAAGGGACATTCTCAGTTTATGGTCACCTTAAAGCCGCAATATGAATGAAGTTATGGTCACCTTACAGTGAAAAAAGGAAGTTTTCAGCCTCCAGCTATCTTATTGTTCAACTGACCTGAGCTAAACTTTATGCACTTATAAAGCATGACAAAAGGGACATTCTTATTTTATGGTCACCTTAAAGTCCCAATATGAATGAAGTTATGGCCACCTTGCAGTGAAATGATGGAGTTTTTAATCTCCAGCTATTGTTCATAAACATATATAATGATGGTTTTATGATTGAGCCTTATTATTTCATTTAACAAAGAATTATTAAAATAACAATATTTTCATAAGTCAATGCAAATTAATATGAAAGTGTAATTAAATCATAGAAATCAATCAGATGAATTTGGTGATACAACACTCTGATATGCACTTAAAATTGTGACTTTTTCCTAGGTTATATGGGTAATTGACTATTTAAGAACTTAGCATGTAAATGTTGAGCGCCAACTCGCGGCAGGGAACAACTCGAGTTGTCCCATGCGCCAACTCGTGGGGGTGAGTTGTTGCAAACATCTCGAGATGTACTTCCACATCTTGAGTTGGTGCTGCGCCAACTTTACCCTATAATTCAATCTAATTATACTTTTACAGAACTTAATCTCTTCAGAAGTAATGCCATAGTAGATTATCAAAAGTGGTGAAGTTCAATGACCACTGTGGTTGATGTTTCTTAATTGCATTTGGGGATTTCTCAGGCTTTTTTGATGTGGATTGGTTTCACATAAATATGAAGCACAATGGGTGACATCCATAATTTGCTTGTCTCTTAATTGCAATCAGTTGTAAGATGGTTTTTGTCATAAGATTGTCACTTGATATGAGCTATCAACACATATTAATACATAAGCGAATTTATACACACTTGTATGAAATTTTATGTGTTTTATCATTCTTTTATATATTTCAAACTTTCATGAACTATCATACTGTTATGTAAAAACGATTCTCAAGTTTTGTCCATGGATATATTATTTGAAACCAGTGTTGTTTTAATTTAGCTTTATATAAAATGACACATTGTTGTATACAGTAAAAATATCCATGTCACTAAAGTAAAAATATAAACATACAGTAAGTACAGATAAATCATGAATATTACACTAAAAATGTCTAGAAATTTAATGAAACTTAATTGCAATTAGAAGGTTGTCTTGTATACTTGACTACTTGCAGCTAAATAATTAGTCAGTTATATTAGAGGATTAAGTTGGTGCAGTCACATCTTAAGATAAAAGCCACTTTTAGAGTCAATAATCAGCCAATCACAAACCATATGCAGGGACAGATCTAGGGGGGGGGCGTGGAGGCCGCACGCCCCCCCCTTTCAGAGTTTGAAACTTTAGTCATGGGGGTTTTTAATTGTCTCTGTCCACGCCCCCCTCCAATCCCCAACCCCAAGATCTGTCTTTACTAGGGTAATATACTAGTACCTGTTTAAAGTGACAGTTATTATACCTGTGTCACTGTCCAGTATCAAAGGGGATTAGGCTCTTTTGTGTGTGTACTAAGTTAGGTCTCATCCTCAAACAAACTGGGGATTACATCTTTTGTGGATAACTTTGTTTATTTTAACCTTTTTTTGTCCACCAGTATATGTTTACACAACTGGAATCACTCACCCCAACAAATTATTAATAACTTCACTTCTGTGTTTCAGTTTTAATTTGCTACAGTGGCTATGATAACATTACATTAAAAAAAAAACATTTCATCAAATTTAATCAATTGGTTTATGTGTTGTTAAAGAAAAACAATGAAAGAATTAGTTATTTTAAAATTAAAATGTTGAAGAAACATTGTGGCATATAAATTTAAATTTAAAGTATGTTTCCCTCCAATTTAATTTTTTTTCAGTTATACCATTGTTTATTATGGGAAGCCCCTTTGAAGTTTATTTTACGTTTCATGTATTTTTATTCATGTCAGTACTGCTGTATATGTCTGACAATTAAGTGTACAAAAAGCCCCAATAGAAAAAAAACTGCAGAAAAAGTCACAGTAGAAGACTGTGTGTAAATGTGTCATGTACAATTTAGTTACAGGGATTTTATACTGAGGTATTTTCTGCTGCAGCTTTTTACATTGGCTTTTCTTCTGCTAGAGGCTTTTTCAGTTTACTTAATCATCAGTATCATATATAAAATGTTTTGATAATATTGGCATTTTGGCCTCCCTGTTCCATAAAATGGCCAGCATTTTGTCCCCCCTTGCAATTTTGACTGGCGTTTTGTCCCCCAGTATGTTGTCCATGCACCGCGTGATATGTCCCGGTACAAAATGTCCAAGTATTAAATATCCGTACCCGCGACACCCCACGCCCCCTCTTTCGCGAAATCCTGTATCTGCCTCTGATATGGTCACTGACCAATACTAGACATTAGGGGATAAAGTTGATGCAGCCACAACTCAAGATGACGCATACATCTCGAGATGTTTGCCACAACTCACTGCCGCGAGTTGGCGCAAGGAACAACTCGAGTTGTTGCCTGCCGTGAGTTGGCACCCAACATAAACACTTAATTATGTCCACCCCCCTGGGGGGTGGATATATTATTTTTGCTTTTTCTGCCGTCCGATGTCCGGTGTCCGATGTCCGGTGTCACGCATGGTTTCCGCTCATTTAAAGAAAAAGTATTAGAGCTATTGTCACCAAATTTGGTATGCAGGCTTATTGGGTCAGTAGCTTGCTTGGGATTGCTTTTGGCTGTTGTACCTCTTTTGCTTACTGAGTAATACTTAAGTACAGCTATTTTCAGTACCCATTGGTTTCCGTGCATTTAAGCCAAAATAATTAAAAATATTTTACTACAATTTTGAATACAAGATTGTTATGTCCATAGCTCGCTTGGTATTGCATTTGGGACTGATAGCTTTGTCAGTACATGAGTAATAGCCATTTAGGTACTTCATTGTGTATTTTCAGCACTACTTTTGTAATGAGTAATTTGCTAATATCTCAGAAAAGCGAAAAATCTTAATATCTCAGAAACCGCAAGAGATAGAGCGATTTGGACAGAATTTTTGACCCATAGGGTAGTAGGAAAGTATTCTATACAAAATTGAAAAATTTCTATTTTTGCCACTTTTGGCGGCCATCTTGAATTTTTGCGGAAAAACCAAAAAATGCTAATATCTTGGAAACCGTAAGAGATAGAGCGATTTTGACAGAAATTTTGACCCATAGGGTAGTAGCAAAGTATTTTATACAAAATTGAAAAATTTCAATTTTCGCCACTTTTGGCGGCCATCTTGAATTTTTGCGAAAAACGAAAAAATCTTAACATCTCAGAAACCGTAAGAGATAGAGCGATTTCGACAGAATTTTTAACCCATAGGGTAGTAGGAAAGTATTCTATACAAAATTGTAAAATTCAATTTTCGCCACTTTTGGCGGCCATCTTGAATTTTTGCGGAAAAACAAAAAATGCTAATATCTTGGAAACCGTAAGAGATAGAGCGATTTTGACAGAAATTTTGACTCGCATGGTAGTGGTAGAGTATTCTATGTGCAATTGAAAAATTTCAATTTACGTCACTTTTGGCGGCCATCTTGAATTTTTGCGGAAAAACAAAAAATGTTAATATCTCGGAAACCGTAAGAGACAGAGCGATTTGGACAGAATTTTTGATCCGTAGGGTGATAGCAAAGTATCCTATACAAAATTGAAAAATTTCAATTTTCGCCACTTTTGGCGGCCATCTTGAATTTTTGCGAAAAACAAAAAAAATATTAATATCTCAGAAACCGTAAGAGATAGAGCAGTTTGGACAGAATTTTTGACCCATAGGGTAGTAGGAAAGTATTCTATACAAAATTGAAAAATTTCAATTTTCGCCACTTTTGGCGGCCATCTTGAATTTTTGCGAAAAAACAAAAAATGTTAATATCTCGGAAACCATAAGAGATAGAGCGATTTTGACAGAAATTTTGACTCGCATGGTAGTGGTAGAGTATTCTATGTGCAATTGAAAAATTTCAATTTTCGCCACTTTTGGTGGCCATCTTGGATTTTGCGGAAAACTGAAAATGTTAATATCTCGGAAACCGCAAGAGATAGAGTGATTTTAACAGAATTTTTGATCCGTAGGGTGATAGCAAAGTATCCTATACAAAATTGAAAAATTTCAATTTTTTCGCCACTTTTGGCGGCCATCTTGGATTTTTGCGGAAAACCCAAAAATGTTAATATCTCGGAAACTGTAAGAGATAGAGCGATTTCGACTGAATTTTTAACCCATATGGTAGTAGAGGAGTGCAATTGAAAAATTGAAAAATTTCAATTTTCGCCACTTTTGGCAGTCATCTTGTTTCGTAGAAATTTTCAACCCACAGGGTATCTAATCAATGTACTATTGGCAATTTTCAAAATTTTTTACTCTCCCCAAAAATGGCGGCCATTTTGAATTTTTCAGTTTTTGCCTAAAATGAAAAAACGCAAGTTTGCTTCTGTCTCCTTAACCGTGCAAGATAGAGCGATTTCAATGAACCCACAGGGTATCTGACCAGTGTACCCTTGGCAGTTTTCAAAAAATATTCCTCTTCCCACATATGGCAGCCATTTTGAATTTTTGCCAAAAATTGAAAAACGGAAATTCGCTTCTATCTCCTTAACCATGCAAGATAGAGCGATTTCGTCAAAATTTTCTACCCAACCAATGCAAAAAGGCATGAAGCTGAAATAATTTACATGTATACTAATAAATATTTAAGCATCATTGATATATTTTACAGATGAAACAGGGCCTTGTAAGATTACTGTACAATTTTTGCAAAAGGTTGATAGGGTGGACATTACACATGATAATGTGTGTTCTTCTATGCTATCCTGTTTCTGTTCATATGTCGCAGCTACAAGCAACAGGGCGTCCTATTTCTAGTATTTGTGACTAAGTTGATCATTTTGTTTATGCATATGAAAATACATAAAGTGTCACCCCAAAAGAGTCTTAGGCATTGTTACAATTGACTAAATAAACACCCTTGTGTATTGTCCCATTGTCTCTTTTAACAGAGAGGGGAGTAAATATCTAGCAGGGAGTGATTATCTTGCAGCATTGCCTGCTATGTTTTGACCCCCCTAATCCTTCTTTTGTTTGGGGGTGCAAAATATTGCTTGCAAGATAATTACTCCCCTAAAGATCAAAGAAGGGGGTGCAAAATATAGCGGGAGTCATTATCTTGCGTTACAACGGTGTAGCGCCAGATTTTACACCCCACATAAAATGCATGGGGATGTAATATATGGCAAGTTCACTTGCCATATGTTACACCCCTTGCCATATTCTACACCCCCTTGCCATATTTTACACCCCTTGGTGGAGTTTTTTACAGTTGATATATTTATGAAATAAGTGAAGTTCAACAGCTATAAACATCCACAAATTAAGCATTAAAACTCAAAGACAATAATTCCTTTGCTTACAAATTGATAAATATTTTTAAAATATTTGCTGCCCATCTAAATAATAGATCTACATTTTTAAAATATTTGCTGGCCCATATAAATAATAATAGCTAATTATAATCCAGTGACTTTTCAGTTAATTCACTAATGTCTAAGATTAATAAACCAAATGAAACAAAATATATTTAGTGTTAATACAGTGGGACAAAATCAATTCTATATATTTTCCTTTGATATGAGAGGCCAAACCATTGTTGTTGATTTGTATTCACTAGGCTAGTCCCTAATTGAAATTATCCCTATTGTTGTCTTAAATCACCACAGCCCTTTGATTAGAATCTTGCCAATAGACCTGCAACTATGTGCAAGACTTTAATTAAGCTAACTGTGGCTTCTCACCTGGGGTTCTTGTTTTGTGTACTGTTAGTGTTTTCATTTATTGACTTCAAAGAGACTAACATTGCTAGGTAAGACATAAGTTATTGTTCCATAATTAGTGAGTGATTAGTTAATTAGATAATCTATACATTGTCTCTTTTGGTTGGATTTATATCACATAATGAACCAAATGGGTCCATTGACCAACGTAGCTGTGGCTTCTCATCTAGAAGCTAGAAATTAGATAGGATTTCTTACTTATCATCCTATTTGGATACAACTTCTTCTTCTGTGTTAGTAGTAGTATTTAATGTGTTGAAAATTTCATTTCAGCTGAGGGTTCTCCTTAGTTATATTACCAGGATTACCAGATGGGACATGAACAAGCAAAAATAGCATCAGAGATGCCCGTACCCCACAGCCTGGGGAAATATTTTTCAACACCATGGGATATAGAAGTAGTGAAACAGTACAAAGTTCAAGATACTTTCAGAGCAGTGTCAGTTATATTAAGGTCCAAATAACGCTTAAGTAGAGAAAATAATATCTAAGGAAAAGAAATGTATGTAAAGATGAAGTATTAAAACAAGACAATTCAATAATAGATTTAGAAATATAGAAATTAACGATAGACTATGCATTTCGTGTAACCAAAATCAAGTTGAAAATGAAATACATTTTTTGTGCTTGTGTCCTTTTTATCATGACCTGAGACAGAAACTTTACAGTGATCTTAAAATAGACCCGGAATCTTTTGATAATAATTATGACTTATTCATAGAGATAATGCGTTCTGAAAGAATTTATTGCCTGTCATCTTTCATTGTTAATGCATGGGAGAAAAGAAGAGATTTTATTTACAATTCTGACTCTTAACTTTTTTAAATCTAAATACAAATGTTAACTGAGATGTAATAAGATATATGTATGTAACAAGATTACACTTAATCTGGTCCATTTTACTTGCTCCCTTTGTCGAAACTTTCTTGTTTATATAGATTTTAAGTAGTAGCAAATGCCCCTATATTAAATTTATTCTCCTCGTTTTGATTGCCAACATGTCATTTAATGATATTTCAATAGTTTAAAGTGTCTTATAAGCCCAAATGAGGCTGGGTTTGTATTTTGATTTTGTATTTCATGTATATATGTATTTGTAAATCAAACAGGACACTATAATAAACGATTCATCTATCTATCATCTAATAAAATGACAGCATTTATCAGTAAACCAAAAATGGCCGAATTATGGTTTGGATGTTTTGAATATTACCCATGCATACAGAAGTGGCAATACATTCAATGAATGCTTATGTGTGGTGTTGGAGAAAAGCCTGTGGCTCATTTGATGAAATTCCATCTGTTACAATGGGAACTTGCAAAAGGAAATTCTTAATGAATTCTAATATTACTTTAACAGTGCTTAATCTGCATCAACAGACAGACCCAAAGGTGCAACAAGATTTTAAAGGTCACTACAGCAATGTCAAAGGTCAAATCAAGGTCACACTATGACGTAGCACACCTACACCCGCTAACCAATGTCCCTACCAAGTATCAACTTCCTACACCTTATGGTTTCCAAGATATAGCCCGGACCAGGTTTTATAGGTCAAGTTCACTACGGCAAGGTCAAAGGTCAAATCAAGGTCACACCAATCACACCAACCAATGTCCTCACCATGTATCAACTTTCTACGCCTTACAGTTTCCGAAATATAGCCCAGACAAGATTTTATAGGTCAAGGTCACTACGGCAAAGGTCAAATCAAGGTCACACTATGACGTAGCACACCTACACCCGCTAACCAATGTCCCTACCAAGTATCAACTTCCTACACCTTATGGTTTCCAAGATATAGCCCGGACCAGGTTTTATAGGTCAAGTTCACTACGGCAAGGTCAAAGGTCAAATCAAGGTCACACCAATCACACCAACCAATGTCCTCACCATGTATCAACTTTCTACGCCTTACAGTTTCCGAAATATAGCCCAGACAAGATTTTATAGGTCAAGGTCACTACGGCAAAGGTCAAATCAAGGTCGCACTATGACGTTGCACATCTACACCTATCCCAATAGCTAAGTGAGTAATAGCTACTTTCCAACTTTTCAGTACCTTCCATAGTGTGTAAATTAAATCACTTGTAACTTGAAAATTGCATTTAGAGAATTTTGTATAAATTTGCAAATTTAATAAGTAAATTAAATTTTTATAAGGTAATACCCTATCCAATGGACAATTGCTTTACTGGTCGGCATGGTGGCGGTCCCGCCAAACGCTAGAAAAAGACATCCTGTTTATCATACCAGCAGGACTGGTCACGGAGTGTGCATTCGCTAGGTGGCGCATCGTACTTCATTCCTGTCTAGACATCATGACGTCATAGCATCTCTTTCATTGTCTAGTCCTATTAAGACCCCTAGTAAGCTGATAGCGGGGCTTGATGGGCAGGCCTTGCCTGTCCATTGGATAGGGTATTAACTTGTAAAATTTAATTTACTTATTAGATTTGCAATTTTATTGTGTTAATACATCCTATCCAATGGACAATTGCTGAATGACTACTGCTTGGTAGGTGGGTAAGATACTAAGGACTCAAGTGAACTTGTTACATGCCATTTTGACCCCATCCACCGTTTAAAACGGCAGTCCGCCGTTTTAAATGGCAGTCCACTGTTTTAAACAGCAGGCCGCCGTTTTAAATGGCTGAGCCAACTAGATAACAGGAACACATACTTCATATGATAGTACTATTACATATGTACCAACTGACTTTTGTGTGTCACCCAGCCATTCTACTGATTGATGTAATTGCAATTTATAGCCCTCCTTTGTAAATTACATGTTTATACAAATTTTTATTTGTTTAAGGTTGTCATAAGGAAAAAAAACTCACTGCTCAGGTGTTACAGTACACATATTCTGCGGTTTGAAGTTCATCCTTTTGTGAATTGTCCTGTGATTTGTACATCAAAGGTGGTAAATCTTATGAACTGATTATCTTTTCATGTGAACTGATCACCAGAAAAAGGCATGGCTTCCACAAAATCAATCCATTATGTTGAAACCAGCCTACATATTAGACAATACATCAGAAAATATTCCTAAATGAAAAGAATGGTTTTCCACTGACCAGTCTATTCATAACAGTGTGGAAGTCATCCCTATTCTGTTGATTTGTTAACCATTATTTAAGTGATCACTTAATTGGATTTCTCCCTATTGCTAGGATATCACAAAATGAGCATAATCACTACATAATTATATTGCTATTTAATATTTCACTTCTTTAAGTATATAAGCTTAAAACAATTCATGAAACTTTAAAATTATTTCCAACAAAAGACAAAAAAATACCCATCACCTAACAAAACAGTCATAGCTAGACAAAAAAGTTTAAAATGGCTGGGACCTGAAATCCGCCATTTTAAACGGCTCAGCCATTTACAACCCCTTACTTAAACCTTGTGGATGTAAATGGCAGGGCCTGCCATTTAAAACGGCAGACCCCGCCGTTTAAAACAGCTTGGGGGTCAAAACGGCAGTGAACAAACTCATAAACAAAACTGAGCAGGCCCAGTTTGACCTAGGGTTAGAGAACCCTGTAATGTCATGTTCGGAATAGCAAGAGAGGGTTCAGTTCAGTCCCATAAAAAATAAATTTCCCAAAGGAAACAAGTCACAGTTTTTTTGTTTGTTTTTTTGTCATTATATTTATGTATTATATACAAAGTATATACAATATGTACATATATACATATTTACATATCTATGTATCTCCTCATTTCTGGGTCTGGTGGTAGACCTGCTGAGCAGCCACCACTGGACCCAAATGGAAAAGCTCTGAACAGCCCAAGCCACATCCTTCAAATAGAACTGAGTGAAGGTGTTATGTGACTTCCAGTGGCAGACTGACAAAATTTGCTCTAAGGAGACTCCCGACTGGAAGGCCTCAGAGGCAGCAAAGGCCCTGACATCATCGGCTTTAACCTGATGCAATGCGAGGGCCTCCTGGTCAGAGAGCTCATAGCATAGGATCACAGTTTGCTTGATCCATGAGATGGTGGGAGGTGAGATGTCCTTATCAAAACCTTTCTTGAAAGAGACAAAGACTGACTCCTTGTTCTGCCTGAGATCTGAGGTCCTGTCCAAGTAATAGCACAGGGCTCTGACTGGACATAGGGACCTGTCACCCTTCAATGACTTATCCAGAGTGGGGGCCAGGGCTGGTATAACCACCGGGGCCATACTATCTGGGCCCTCCTTAGGCAGCTGGTTCTTGGATAGAAAGCTGGGTGAGGGGTACAAAGACACCTTAGACCAGTCCGACTGGTGTCTGATGTAGCCACGCATGTATCGCACTCCTGCGTTTACCAGAACCCAGGGCCAACAGGAAAACAGTCTTGAAATTCATGTGTTTTAGTGAGGCCTCTTTTAAGGGTTCAAAGGGAGCCTTTGTCAGCTGGTGTAAAACCAAGGATAGGTTCCAGGAGGGGATGCTCTTCCTGCCCTTGGGTCTGTCTCCATGGAAACTATCCAGGACTCATCTGACGGGTGAGATTTTCATCTTTGCTGACGTTAATGGGGGAGTTGCCCAACTTGTCAGCAATGGTTGATCTGTAGCCATCAATGGTGCTCGGCTGCAACTTCCTGTCCTGGAACAAGTACAGAAGGAAGTCAGATATGGCTTTCAGAGGTGATGTCCTGAAGTCCACCTGATAACTAAGGCACCACTTTGTAAAAATGGTCCATTTTGCCTCATAGACGGATCTGGTTGATCCCCTTTGAGGAGCCACAATTCATGCTGCCATTGCCTCAGAGAAGCCATGCTCCTTGATTGCTGTGGCTGTGGGAGCCAGGCATGTAGGTTTAGGTTGGTCAGGTTCCTGTGCAGGGTCTGGTTGAAAGGTTTAGTCACCAGCTTGGGCAGGTCTTGGGGTTTAGAAGGTTTGGCCACCCCGGTGCAATCAGTATGATTCGGCTGCATGGGTAGCTGTTCGAACAGAGGTCTTGGAACTCTTTTAGGGCCAGAAAGACCACCTTTAGTTCCAGATGGTTTATGTGTAACTTGCTTTCTGGAAGGGACCAGGTTCCCCTTGGAGTGCGTTCGTTTAAGTGAGCACCCTACCCTTCTTTTGATGCGTCTGTAAAGATCTGCAGAGTATGTTTTAGTGGGTGTAATGGTTGACCTTGAAGCACATTGCTTTCCTCCAGCCACCATTTTAAGTGAGGGTGGAGCGACCTGGGAACTGGTATAACCTTTTCCAGTGATTCTGGAACCCTCCAGTTGTTTTTCAAGTGCCACTGTATGGGTCTCATGTGGAGCCGCCCTAGGTGGACTTGTTTCTCTGTTGCTGTGAGAAGACATGAACTGCCAGACCCGACACACCGTACCGGACATTATTGCTTGGATCTTGGCTGTTAAAACCTGCCAACACTCTGGTGTGGGTCAGACCCTGCCCTCGTTCAGGTCGATCTGGTAACCTACGAAGTTGAAAACCTGTTTTGGGTCCAGTTCTGATTTCTCCCTGTTCACCAACCAGCATAGCTCTTGACAAAGAGGTACTAAGGTCTGTGTATGCTTGAAACAGGTATGGTGGGACCTGGCTCTCACCAAACAGTTGTCTAGGTAATGGTAGATCCTTATACCCTTTTGTAAGGCCATCAGCTTGACCTCTTTGGCCACCACTGTGAACTCCATTGGTGCTGTGGACAGGCCAAAGGGTAGGGCTTTAAACTGGTAGGACCGACCCTGGATGTGAAAACACATGTACTTCCAGGACTGACTGTGAATTGGTATGTGGAAGTAAGCGTCTTTGAAGTCTATGGAGGTAACCCACTCCCCTGCCTGTATGGAGGTTCTTATTGTCTCTGATGTCTCCATTTTGAACGACTTGTGTTTAGAAAGGTGTTAAAGGAGCTCAGGTCCAAGATAGGTTTCCACTGGTTGTTGGGTTTGGGTACTAAAAATAGTCTGTTGTAAAAGCCCAGTGATTTTTGAGGTGCTACTGGTTCTACTGCATTTTTGTTCACCACCTGGTGCAAGGCCTCCAGTAAGTGGAGGTTTTGTGGGGGTTGACATAGTTGCTTATGACAGTTGGTGACCTGGTCAAGTTAGGTCTGAACCGGAAGGGGAGGGTGTAGCCCTCTCCGAGTACTGTTACTACCTTGGGACTTGCCCCCAGGGCTTCCCATTTTCTCCAAACCTGGTGCAGTCTGGCCCCCACAGGTAGATCTATAGCAACAGTTTGGACATTTGCGACAAGATTAACAGAACTCAAGATTTACAGAACTCAAGTGATCTACACAGTCATCTACATCTTTCACATATTTTATTTCTATGTAATTGTGACAATCTTTTGTGGCAACCCGGTAACAGAATGAGCATTTGCAACACAAGAGTCTACAAGTAAATTTACAGTTTCGCTCTTGCTGGCCAAGTCCCAGCTTCCGGCCATCACTGGTGAAGGGTTCAAACTTATCTTCCCGGACACACAAGCAAAGTCCTTCAGTACAGTAACACACTTTACACAGTAATTGTCATTTACATTGTTTAGAACCCTCGGCCGGTTTCTGTGAGAAAGTTGAATGCTTGCCATAACCTTTCTTTCCCCTGTTGTCGTTCACATATCTGCTTCCAAGCAGGTACACTGGACTTCCGGTCAGGTTGATGAGAAGACTTGTCATTGGAAGCATAAGGGTGAAAACGACCAGGTTTCCTGTGAGACTGGCCAGAAGAATGCCTCTCCTCACTTCTGGACACTTCTTCCTCAGCTTTAATGGAAGCTGGTCTGGAAAAAGTGACTGCAAATGGACGGGAGCAGTACACAGTCCAGTGAGAGTGTCTTGCTTTACACCCGCATGTAAATATTCCAGCTAGCTGTCTCTATTCGCAAGGGTAAAGTTTGCCATGCTGATGAAAACGCCTTCAGACAGGTCCTGCATTGTTCTGGCCATGGCTTGGGAGATAGACCAGTTAAAAAATTACCAAAAATAAACGCCAAATACTCCCGTTCGTCCACAGCTTGCTGCGTTCTTTCAGACGACTTGCCCTTATCCAAATGCAGGTTCTTGAGTTGAGTAGACATCACGTCTTGCACCCTAGTCAGACATCTTGACAACCCAGCAGCCTGGTTACACATTACAGTTTGTTCACTGGCTGCTCTTTCCCAGTGTCTTAAAATGTCCTAACTAAGGGCCCAGGAAGGTGGGGCAGCAGGTAAACTAAGTCTGGCAACCCTGCTGAACGCACTATTCAACTTTGCCAGTTCCGGAGACCAGGAACACACAGTGGATCTATCAGTCTTTCTTGTCTGTATGCATGTCGTACTATCTAGACGACCTGAGTGGCTTGACAAACTGGTCCCTGAGAAGTCCAGCAGTTTCTGTGTTTCTGGAAGGGTAGCCTTCAGTAATGGTGAGGTTTAACTTCTCCATCTTTCTACACAACCAGTCGTCTACCCGCAACTTGACAGAGACCTTCCCGGTTGGCTGGACTTGGGAACCGGCAAAAGGGTTGTCATCTTAAGATGAAATACTGTCGAATTCAGGGATGTGATGCCAGCCCATAAATGATCTCATGCCTCTGATGGTCTCTCTATAACTAGCCTTCTCAGAGAGTTCCTGATCAGCTGATTCATCTCTGGTGAAATCTCTGTCTGGGGAACTGTCTCGAAAGTTGTCATCAACAGGGGAGCCCAGTTCACTCTGGAGATCTCCATCACTGTCAGACCCACCGGTAATATCAACAGTCTTTCCACTGGTAGAGGTTTGTTCAGCATGCAGGGCAGCATTACCAGTACCGGTTACCAGAACTTCAGG
Organism: Sabellastarte sp. h YS-2021; assembly: GCA_964017235.1. Taxonomy (NCBI): domain Eukaryota; kingdom Metazoa; phylum Annelida; class Polychaeta; order Sabellida; family Sabellidae; genus Sabellastarte; species Sabellastarte sp. h YS-2021. Next base: position 2,485,060 of record OZ024927.1, read on the forward strand.
ACCTGCATCGGGAGCCTCAACAAGCTGGGTGGCCGTCCGTACACTGGGAGATTCGACAGGCTGGGTGGCTAACACTCAAGTACCGGGACCCTCAACAGGGCGGGTAGCACTCTTGCTGGCAGCTATTTCACCAGTGGTCTGAGCAAGACTGGGACCGGTACCCTCAACAGTCACATCAGATGAGTTAACACTGGTGGAGGTTCCAGGATCAAAAAAGGGCTGATCACTGGTAACCACTGAAGAGGTTTTCTTCACAGGTTCTACGGTCACAGCAAAGGACTTGGAGAGCAGCATTGCTTCCAGTCTAGCAAAATATTCTGATCACTTCTCGACTAGGTCTTTGAGATCATCAGACCTGGGTTTGCTGCTGGATTTCTTCATACTGCTGGGCTTGGGAGAGTCGTCAGATCTCTTCTTTTTCTTGCCAGCAGGAGTAGAATCAACAGAAGCTGTTTCCTTGTGTACCCGTCCCAAAAGTGACCTCTAATGGGTCCACGAGAGTTGGGGTAGCACTGGTAGGGGAATCAGTAACAGTCTTCTTCTGTTCACGTTCTTTCCTGGACTTGTAGGTAGGGGTGGAAAGTTGTTCAACTTGCGCAGGCGTAAACACTTTGCAAATCTGACAATACATCTTTTTTACACAAGGGTCATCACCCACCCCCTTCTCTCTGTAGTATTTTGTTTTAATATGTATTCCACCTACATTTTACACCTTAGCAGTTAACTTGGTACCTTACTTCTGAATATCATTTCCAGGGCAAAACTTTCCTTTTCTTCTTTCACTTTTACTCTTAACAGAAAACACAGTCAGCTGACACAGAGTCTGTTCACTGGCACTGATTGCTTGTTTTGATGTTGTGTCATGGCCAATTTTTGGTGATGTAGCTCCATAACTAACTAGGTAATAGCTATTTTGCCATTGAGTAAATCACTTGGAAGTTGGAACTAGCAATGACAAAACAATTGAATTTCAAGCATTTTTGTATGTTGTTCAACTACTTTTTAATATACTGTATCATGTAAGATTTTCGGAGCTGTAGCTGTTTAGCTGAGTAATACTTTAGGTACTTTGATATTTTGCCATTGAGCAGATCACTCATACCTGCAAAAGTATGGAATTACGAGCATTTTGGTGAAATGCATTGCATAAGTACTTTCTGATATTCTGTCTCTCTGTTTGACTCTTATTGATGATGTTTACACATTCTGAGGCTGTTTCTCATCCATGAAGAGTTAAATTTCTTTATGATAGATATGTTTAAAAGATACACATGTCCTCTATAGCCTACACAGACATTTGACCATGAAGCTTGTTCTTCAAGGTCAGCTCATGACCCCTGAAATTCCCCGAGTCCATTTTTTGTCACTTTCCAGGCTCTTCTTGTTTGCCAATGTCTTACTTTTCCAAGGAAGTTATTCCTTTTTGCATTAAAGATTATAAAGGTTAATCCTACTCAACTTGCAGAATTTCAATCAATTTGTTATCATAATGAATTTTGTGCTCTTCAGTTTTGCTTGCGCTTGTAGAGATCACTTTTTTCAGGTTTTTTTTTTGTTTTTTTTTTTGTCTCCCAGCTTTCATGAATTGTGGCGTAGCATGATGAGTACCTGTCTCATCCCTTAAATTAAGCTACAATGGGCTGTCTTAGTTGTAGATGGGTGACCGTCTGAGTTCTAGGCCAGGTATGGGATGTATTCAACTCAGAATTAAGCGTCCCGCGAGGGACGCTTGTTTGTATATGGGAGAAGCGACTCCGCCGGATCCGCATTTTCTTTTCACAATAGCTTTGCAGCCATAAGGCGGATTCTCTTCATATTTGGCAGGTGTATGCAGTAGCCCTGGGAAAAATTTCTGAATATGATGTCATGACATTTCAACCAATCAGAGAAGTCACATGACCAAAAACATGTTTTTCAAAAGGGTTTGCTTGTCTGGATGATAACTTAAAAAGCGCTTCACCTATTCACATAAAGTTTGGCAAGTAGGTTTGTTATATAGATGTCTGGAAATCATTAACTTTTGGAAGTTATCCAAAACAAAATGGCTGACTTATTAATGATTTACTAAATGTCACAATTTTTCTTAATGCTGAAAATGCAAAAACGCATTTATCTCGGAAACGGAGCGAGATAGAGAAATTTGAATGAAAATTTTGACCCACAGGGTATCTGCAGAGTGTAATTGCAACTTTTCGCAAAAATTGTTTATCCACCCTTTTGTTTGGCGGCCATCTTGAATTTCTGCGTTAAACGCAAAAACGTGTTCATCTTGGAAACGGCGAAAATAATTTTCCCGCTATTTTTGGCGGCCATCTTGAATTTCTGAGTTAAACACAAAAACGCCTTTATCTCGATAACGAGTTCAACGAAATTTTTGACCCGCAGGGTGTCTGCGGAGTTTACTGTCGATTTTTTTTGCAAAAATCATTTTCCTGCCACTTTTGGCGGCCATCTTGAATTTCTGTGATAAATGCAAAAACGTGTTTATCTCGGAAACAGAGTGAGATAGAACGATTTCGACAAAATTTTTGACCCACACAGTATATGCAGAGACTACTGGCGACTTTTTGGAAAAATTGTTTTCCCGCCACTTTTGGCGGCCATCTTGAATTTCTGTGTTAAACGCAAAAACGCGTTTATCTCAGAAACGGAGCGAGATAGAGTGATTTTGACAAAATTTTTGACCCACAGGGTATTTTTGGCAGCCATCTTAATTTCTGCAGTAAACACAAAAAAAAGAAGTTTATCTCGGAAATGGAGTGAGATAGAGCAATTTCGACAAAATTTTTGACCCGCTGGGTATGTGGTGAGTCTACTGGCAACTTTACCAAAAAACATTTTCCTGGCCACTTTTGGCGGCCATTGTGAATTTCTGTATAAAACGTAAAAATGCGTTTATCTCGGAAACAGAGTTAGATAGAAGCCATTTTTGACGCAGTTTTTGACCCGCAGGGTATCTGCAGAGTCTACTGGCAACTTTTCTCAAAAATCGTTTTCCCGCCACTTTTGGCAGCCATCTTGAATTTCATCCATCTTGAATTGTTTTCCTGCCACTTTTGACGGCCATCTTGAATTTCTGCGTAAAACTCAAAAGCCCATTTATCTCGGAAATGGAGCGAGATAGAGTGGAAATATTTCCACAAAATTTTTGACTCGCAGGTTATCTGCAGAGTCTACTGGCGATTTTTCCCAAAAATCGTTTTCCCCCCACTTTGGGTGGCCATTTTGAATTTCTGCATAAAACGCAAAAAAAAATAAATAAATAAAAAAATAAACAAACCAGATTCATCTAGGAAACCTTGCATTTTGTCATAAATGGGAAAAACATATTAAACACAGGGAGACAGTCATTTCTGCAAACCGATTAATACTCATTGGGACGCTTTGTTTTTGCTGTGCAAAAGCAATTTCTTTTTCTCTTGCAAAGCAATATTCTAGTTAATTTTTGTTGCCACACTTTCATAAATTCTGCTACACTATTCCTGTCCTTAATCGCTTTGCGGCTTGTATGTGGATATATTGGTGGAAGAGATATCTAGTTCTAGTGTTAACAGAATTCCATTTGAAGAGGTTTCACTGTATATCTAGTATTTTAAACTTGAGCAGCTTTGGTTTGTAAAACTTTTAGGTCACTTGCACCAAAGTGTAAAAGATTTATGAAGCTAACTTTTCATAAACACCCCATACATATTTTTTAAAATTAGTTTTTGTGATATATTTACATATATTATTGCAAGGCAAAAATTACTAGAATTTGTCCAGCCTTCTTTTGTGGTTTACATTTATGCGAGGTGAAGTATCAAAGTCTTAATAACTTATGAGTTAGTTACATGGAAGGTTTTGTTAGGACAGAATTTCAGATAAAAAAGTTTACATAATGCATTGCCATCCCCAGGTCCTACACGGGTGGACACAAAGATAAACAGACACGAAGATAAACGGTCCTCAGAATTTTTCAAATAAAAGTAGTCTAAGCAACAAAATTGCATGAACTAAGTAACAGAATATGCTTAAATTAAGCTTATCAAGACATTTGTTATTTATTTTGTGAAATTTAATTATTTAATCCACTAAGATAAGCCAAACTCTGAAGACCGTTTATCTTCATGTCCATTTATCTTTGTGTCCACCCGTGTACTAGTATACTAGAGGCTAAAGATAGAAGAGGCTGTTGAAACCTTGTTTTGACAGGGTATAACAGAACAGGATTAACCTAGTTCATTGAGAAATCAAGGGCATAACACCAGAGAATTGCAAATTTAATAAGTAAATTAAATTTTTATAAGTTAATACCCTATCCAATGGACAATAGCTTATCCGGTCGGCGCGGACCGGCCCGCCAAACGTCAGAAAAAGACGTCCTGTGTCTCAACCGGCTAGGCCGGCCCAGTACTGTGCACTCGCCAGATGGCGTGTCGTACTTCCTTCCTGTCTAGACAGAGTGACGTCATAGCATCTTTTTTGTTGTCTAAACCTTATTAGACCCCTAGTGAACTGATAGCGGGGTCGGTGGGAGGGCCTTGTGTGTCCATTGGATAGGGTATTAACTTATAAAAATTTAATTTACTTATTAAATTTGCAATTTTATTGCGTTAATACATCCTATCCAATGGACAATAGCTGAATAACTACCGCTTGGTCGCGGGTAAGTTACTAGGGATCAAATTGAACTCATACTCAGTAGTGAAGATAGGTACCTTGTAAGCCTGGGTAGACCTTGAGGTCGGTAACCCATAAGGGCTGTGGTCGAATATCATCATCCGGTAATAGGGTGTAACCGTCAGAAACGACCTTGATACCGTATACCCCCCCCCCTTTTTTTATTCTCAGACCTACTCTGAGGTAAAGGAGGAGAGGGATGAGTTCAGTCCCAAAGGCAAGTCTCCCGAAGGAAATACATCTGAGAAGATTTTTTTTTTTTTTTTTTGATGAATTATTCTTAACTATATTTACAAATGTACAAATCTCCTCTAGGTAGTGGTCTGTTGGTGGATCTGCTGGGCAGCCACCACAGGACCAAGATGAAAAAGCTCTGAATCAGCCCAAGCCAAGTCCTTCAGGTAAAACTGCGTGAAGGTATTGTGGGATTTCCAGTGGCAAGCTGATAAGATCTGATCTAAGGAAACTCCCGATTGGAAGGCCTTAGAAGCGGCGAAAGCCCGAACATCATGAGCTTTAACTTGATGTAGGGTATGGGCTTGATGATCTGAGAGCTCGTAGCAGAGGATCACAGTTTGTTTGATCCAAGAGGAGATGGTAGCAGGGGAGATATCCTTGTCGAAGCCTTTCTTGAAGGAGACAAAGACTAATTCTTTACCCTGTCTGATGTCTGATGTCCTGTCCAGATAGTAGCGCAAGGCTCTGATCGGACAAAGGGACCTGTCAGATTTGAGGGATCTATCCAGGGTAGGAGCCAGTGCTGGTATGACCACTGGGGCTACACTCTCTGGACCCTCTTTGGCCAGCTGATTCTTTGAAAGAAAGCTGGGAGATGGAACCAGGGACACCTTAGACCAATCGGACTGGTGTCTGATGTTTTTGTGTTGCCATGCATGGATCTCACTCCTTCTTTTACCCGACCCTAGGGCCAAAAGGAAAACAGTTTTGAAGGTTACATGCTTCAGGGATGCCTCCCTAAGAGGTTCGAAAGGGGCCTTTGTTAGCTGGTGCAGCACCAGGGAAAGGTTCCAGGAGGGTACACCCCTCCGCCCTTTAGGTCTGTCTCTGTGGAAACTGTCCAGGAGACGGGTGAGATTACCATCTTTGCTGATATTCACTGTTGTATCACCTAGTTTATCAGCAATGGCAGACCTGTAGCCATCAATGGTACTGGGCTGCAGCTTCTTAGTCTCAAAGAGATACATTAGGAAGTCAGCCACAGACTTTACAGGTGGTGACCTGAAGTCCACCTGATTAGTGACGCACCACTTTTTAAAAATGGTCCACTTTGCCTCATAGACTGATCTGGTTGATTGTCTTTGAGGAGCCTCAATTCTTGCTGCCACTGCCTCAGAGAAGCCCTGCTCTTTGATTTTTGTGGCTCTAGGAGCCAGGCATGGAGATTTAGATTTGTCAGATCTCTGTGAGGGGTCTGGTTGAAGGGCTGTGTCAACAGATTGGGCAGGTTGGGTAGGCTGAGAGGGACCTGGCTGGACATGGTCACCAAGTCCCAAAACCAAGGCATGTTGGGCCAACCCGGAGCAATCAGAAGGAATCTCTTGCAAGGGGAGTCCAGTAGTTTCTCCACCACTTTGCTCAATATGGCAGTCGGTGGGAAGGCAGAGTGAGTGCATCCACTGCTACAGCCAGGGTGTCCGGTACTGGAGAGACAAAGCGAGGTAACTTGTGGTTGAACCTCGTGGCAAAAAGGTCTATCTGAGGCCGGTGCCACTTGCTGCATAGTCTTTGGAAAATGTCTGGAAGGAGGGACCATTCTGTTTGAATGGTTTGATTTAGTCTGGATAGCTTGTCTGCTATCACATTTAGTCGGCCAGGGATATGCCGGGCTTTGAGGGTTACTTGTCGCTGGGAACACCAGGTCAAGATTCTCCACAGTAGGGCACAGAGAGGGCCCGACTTCATGCCTCCTTCTTTGTTTATGTAGGCCACTACAGTGGTATTGTCTGTGGCCACTAGGATAATTTGGTTTGTGCATAGGTCCTGAAACTCTTTCAAGGCTAAGAACACTGCTTTTAGCTCCAGGTGATTTATGTGCAGCTTGCTTTCATGGACTGACCAGGAACCCCTTGCAGTGAGCTCGTTTAAGTGAGCGCCCCATCCTTCTTTTGATGCGTCTGTAAAAATTTGCAGAGCATGCTTTATGGGGTGTAATGGTTGACCTTGAAGTACATTGCTTTCTTCTAGCCACCATTGTAAATGTGGGTGCAGGGATCTGGGTAGGGGGATGACCTTCTCTAGGGATTCCGGTACCCTCCAATTGTTTTTGAGATGCCACTGTATGGGTCTCGTGCAACCGGCCTAGGTGAACTTGTTTCTCTGTGGCAGTTAACAGACCTATCAAGGACATGAACTGTCGGACCGGACAGGCCGGAAGTAACAGCAGTGTTTGTATTTTCCCTTGGAGGTTTTGCCACCTGTCCGGTGTCGGTCTGACCCGGCCGGACCTGAGGTCGAACTGGTAGCCTACGAAGTTGAAAACTTGTTTGGGCTCCAGTTCCGATTTTTCTAAGTTCACTAGCCAGCCCAGATCCTGGCACATCTTGACCAGAATTTTGGTGTGTTGGATACAGGTTTGGGGGGATCTGGCTCTGACCAACCAGTCGTCTAGGTACTGGTGGATCCTTATACCCTTGTGTGTGGCCATCAGTTTCACCTCTTTTGCTACCACTGTGAACTCCATTGGAGCTGTGGACAGGCCGAAGGGCAGTGCCTTGAATTGGTAGTTCCGGCCCTGGATATGAAATCTGAGGTATTTCCTGGATTGTTCCTGTATTGGTATGTGGAAGTAGGCATCTTTGAAGTCTACTGAGGTGACCCACTCCCCTTGTTGGAGGGAAGTTCTGATGGTTTCCGGTGTTTCCATCTTGAACTTCTCCACTTTGAGGAAGAGGTTTAATTTGCTCAGATCCAAGATGGGCCTCCATTTGTTGTTGGGTTTGGGAACTAGGAAAAGTCTGTTGAAAAACCCCAGAGAGGTTGGGTTTTGGACCAGCTCTATTGCATTTTTGTCCATAAGTTGATGCAATGCCTCCAACAGTTAGCTGTTCCTGTGAGGATTGGCATAACAACTTATGACTGTCGGAGATCTTGTAAGTTTGGGTCGGATCCGGAAGGGGAGGGTATAACCTTCCCTCAAGTTTTGGATTGTTTTGGGTCCGGCCCCCAGTTCTAGCCAAGTTTCCCAGAAGTTTTGAAGTCTGGCCCCTACAGGCGGACTTTGGGCAACATTTGGTACATTTGAGACAGAAGTGGCAAGAGACAATGGAGTGACACACAAAGCACTTTTCACAGATTTTAATTTGTAATCTTTGGTAGTACAAACTGCTGGCCCGGGACTTAAATCTTTCTTTTGCGATTGCCCGGGCGCAGTAGTGACAGAATGAGCAACAGGAACTTTTACATTTAAAAAGTCTCTTGTCTGTTGATGGGCTTTTACATTTAAAAAGTCTCTTGTCTGTTGGTGATGTGGGCTCCCGGCCAGCAGTCGTATAGGGAGCTTGTTTAAACTGTAACTGTCATTTATACGACTGCTGGCCCTTGGCAGGTCTTGAGGAGTAAGAGGTAGACCGACCCTTGCCTTTTCTGAACTGCTTTTTCCCAATAGTTTTCCAGGCTGGCTTTTCTTGTCTTGAGTCCTTGTTGTTTCCGGACTTCTTTTCTGCCCGTTCATAGGGGTGATAACGACCCTTGCTGTGTCCGGAAGCAGAGTGGCTTTTAGCTTCAAATTGGGCTATCTCCTCTTCGGCCCGCTTAATTGTGGCATCAGGGAAGAGAGTGGAGATGTGGAGAGGTGCCGTACGCAGAGCTGTGAGGGTGTCCTGTTTTATGCCAGTTCTTAGATGGCTGAGGTACGCATCCCGGCGGACTAAAGTGAGATTCCCCATGGTGATGAACACGAATTCGGATAAATGTTCCATGGACTTTGCTGCCGCCTGAGAGATGCTGGCATTGAAGTCCAACAAATATTGTAATTCCTCAACAGCCGGTGACACTTTGGCTGAACCCTTTCCTTTCTGTTCGGATCTTAAAACCTTGATTTGATCTTTCATACTCTGCTGGACCTTAACCAGGCAGCGATTGAAGCTAGCACTCTGATTACATACAATGGATGCCTCTCTGGCAGACCTTTCCCACCTTCTTAAAGTTTCTTGTGAAATTCTGCGGGAAGCAGGAGGGGTAGAACCAAGTCCCGTATACCTTGCTATCCGGCTGTAACTACTGTTAAGCTTCACTGAGTCGGTATGCCATGAAGAAACTTTAGATGGTTCTGCTTTCTGATCGGTATGTAGACCATACCACTTAGCTTGGGAACGTGGTGGCCTGAGAAAAACGTCCTTGGCCAGACCTCCGGCTTCCGAACCTCTGGAAGGGTATCCTTCCGACAAACTTAAGTTGAGCTTGGAGAGTTTCTTGCATAGCCATTCTTCTGTGGGCATTTTAACAGAGACTTTACCAGGAGTAACAGTTTTGGGCCCAGCAAAGGGGTTGTCTTCAGCTGTAGTAGCAGAACTGTCTACCTCTGGGATATGGGTCCAGCCCATATAAGAGCGAATGCCCTGCATGGTGTCCCGGTAAGTTTGCTCTTCTGATACCGGCTGATCTTGATCCATAAGAGAAAGTTCCGGATCTTCAGAAAGTTCTCCTTCCTCAGTATACAAGTCAAGGAGGGGTCTGTCCGACAGATCACTACCGGCCTCTGATGAAAAACTTGAGACACTGTCCTGACGAGATCTGTGTAAGACTGGTGAAGCGGAATCAGCTGTGTCAGATGGAGTAGGTCGGCCGGATGGGTCGGAGACAGACTCCGGTGGTAAATTTGGTCGGTCAGTCTTGGTTTGACTGGAAGGCTGGTGCGTAAGTGCAGTGGAGCCTTTTGATGAAGCAGGTCGGCTGGTTTTAGTTTGACTGGCCGGCTGATGCTTAGAAGCAGAGGAGCCCGTACCAGGAAACTTTGTAGTCGTTGAAGACTGTTGACTGATCTTAGCTTTACTGGTCGGCTGATGCCTTTCGGCAGAGGAGCCAGTTCCAGGAAGCGTAGTTGAAGAGGAAGGTCGGATGAAGGGTTCAGAAGAGTGAGAAACAGAAGCTGGAGGTGAACGGGCCGGAGTCACTTTGACGTCAGCAGAGAAGTTAGGTTCCATGTTTCTGGCCAACAGAAGGGCCTCCAGCCGGTTGAAACGTTCAGCCCATTTAGAGTCTAACGTGGCTATCTTGTCGTCTGTAGAACCCTGAGAAGCTTTAGAAGTAGAAGCAGAGGGAGATTTTTCCCGTTTAGCAATCTTCTTTGTGTCCTTTTTGGTTTTCTTGTCTGGTGGGGGCTCAGTAGGTGAAATAACTTTCTTTTCTACAGGCCCAATAACGGACACATTTGAAGGATCTACAAGTTCTTCACTGTCTTTAGCTGGAGTTGCTTCCAGTTTCTTTGCTTCTCTCTTTTCTTTTTTAATACGATATGAGGGAGTGGCAAGCTGAAGGCGTTGTTCCTCAGAGAAGGCATTGCAAATTTTACAATCTGTGGATTGGGGATTTTTAACACAGTCATCAGACCCCTTACCCTTCTCACGACATCTTGCACAAAAAGCATGAGAGTCAAAATTCGCCATTGCGTGGCCACAACTCCCTCTGCGTTGTCCTGGGGACGACATGATAGTTCTTGAAGATGATGATAACAAATAAAACTGTAGATGATGAGAATTTCTAACATAAACGCTGATAAATCTTTGCTGAATAAAATTCCAAGTGCACAGTCATGCGCCAAACGAAAAAGATGCTATGACGTCACTCTGTCTAGACAGGAAGGAAGTACGACACGCCATCTGGCGAGTGCACAGTACTGGGCCGGCCTAGCCGGTGGAGACACAGGACGTCTTTTTCTGACGTTTGGCGGGCCGGTCCGCGCCGACCGGATAAGCTATTGTCCATTGGATAGGATGTATTAACGCAATAAAAACTGTTTTTACTGTGGCCTTTGCTTTTCTTGATTTGGCTTTATATTGTCCCAGCATTGCTTAGAGTGAGCATTGGCCTTCATTTTTACAATTCATGGTTTAATACTGTTCCATTTTTTCCTTTGTTCTTAAATCCAGACTTTCCTCAAATTAGCACTATTAAATACAAGTGGCCGTCTATTACGTTTCTCATGTTTCAACCTACTCTTCCCTGTTTTACTAGTGCTTCAGACGTCTCTTGGGCAACTATGACTATGTTCAAGCTCTGAGCTGATCCAAGAAAACATAAACAGAATGTAATTCATGACGTTGAAATTTCATTTTTACCCCACAGCCCTTAAGGGCTGTCGGGGTATTGTTTTCACCCATGGTGTCCGGATGGGCGGGCGGGAAATAGTTTGTCCGGGCTGTATCTCAGAAACCGTAAGGTGTAGGAAGTTCATACTTGGCAGGGATTTTGGTTGGGGGGCATCATGGTCTGACCTTGATTTGACCTTTGACCTTGCCGTAGTGAGCTAGAGTTTGAAAATCTTGTCCGGGCTATATCTCGGCAACCATAAGGTGTAGGAAGTTGATACTTGTCAGGGACATTAGTTAGGAGTTGTAGGTGTGCAACATCATGGTCTGACCTTGATTTGACCTTTGACCTTGCCGTAGTGACCTTGACCTATAAAATCTTGTCCGGACTATATCTCTGAAACCGTAAGGTGTAGGAAGTTGATACTTGGTAGGGACATTGGTTAGGGGGTGTAGGTGTGCAACGTCATGGTCTGACCTTGATTTGACCTTTGACCTTGCTGTAGTGACCTTGACCTATAAAATCTTGTCCGGGCTATATCTCGGAAACCGTGAGGTGTAGGAAGTTGATACTTGGTAGGAACATTGGTTAGGAGTTGTAGGTGTGCAACATCATGGTCTGACCTTGATTTGACCTTGCCGTAGTGACCTTGACCTATAAAATGTTGTCCGGGCTATATCTCGGAAACCGTAAGGTGTAGGAAGTTGATACTTGGTAGGGACATTGGTTAGGCGGTGTAGGTGTGCAACGTCATGGTCTGACCTTGATTGACCTTTGACCTTGCCGTAGTGACCTTGACCTATAAAATCTTGTCCGGGCTATATCTCGGAAACCGTGAGGTGTAGGAAGTTGATACTTGGTAGGAACATTGGTTAGGAGTTGTAGGTGTGCAACATCATGGTCTGACCTTGATTTGACCTTGCCGTAGTGACCTTGACCTATAAAACCTTGTCTGGGCTGTATCTCAGCAACTGTAAGGTGTAGGAAGTTGATACTTGGTAGGGACATTGGTTAGGGGGTGTAGATGTGCAACGTCATAGTGTGACCTTGATTTGACCTTTGCCGTAGTGACCTTGACCTACAAAATCTTGTCCGGGCTATTTTTTGGAAACTGTAAGGTGTAGGAAGCTGATACTTTGTGAGGACATTGGTTGGGGGTAGTAGTGTGCAACATCATGGTGTGACCTTGATTTGACCTTTGACATTGCTGTAGTGAACTTGACCTATAAAACCTGGTCTGGGCTATATCTTGGAAACCGTAAGGTGTAGGAAGTTGATACTTGGTAGGGACATTGGTTAGGGGGTGTAGGTGTGCTACGTCATAGTGTGGCCTTGATTTGACCTTTGACCTTGCTGTAGTGACCTTGACCTATAAAATCTCATCCAGGCTATATCTCAGAGACTGTAAGGTGTAGGAAGTTTATACTTGGTAGGGACATTGGTTGAGGGTTTCAGGTGTGCCACGTCATGGTGTGACACTGATTGACCTTTGACCTTGCTGTATTGACTTTTAAAATCTTGTTGTACCTTTGGGTCTGTCTGTTGATGCAGATTAAGCACTGTTAAAGTCATATTAGAATTCATTAAGAATTTCCTTTTGCAAGTTCCCATTGTAACAGATGGAATTTTATCATGTGAGCCACAGGCTTTTCTCCAACACCACACATAAGCATTCATTGAATGTATTGCCACTTCTGTATGCATGGGTAATATTCAAAACATCCAAACCATAATTCGGCCATTTTTGGTTTACTGATAAGTGCTGTCATTTTATTATTGAATTGTTTTGTTTTAATACTTCATTTTTACATACATTTCTTTTCCTTAGATATTATTTTCTCTACTTAAGCATTATTTGGACCTTAATATAACTGACACTGCTCTGAAAGTATCTTGAACTTTGTACTGTTATACTACTTTTATATCTCATGGTGTTGAAAAATATTTCCCCAGGCTGTGGGGTACGGGCATCTCTGATGCTATTTTTCTTTTTTTTTTAAATGCAACCATTAGAGTTAAAGAACTGTGACTTGACATTTGGTCTCCATAGCTTGTGAACCACTAATGTAATGCAGGAACAAAGTAAAACATAGCATCGTTCATGCCCATACCCCACGGCCCGGGGAAATAGTTTTCAACACCATGAGATACAAAAGAAGTGAATTTAAAGATCAAGAGACTGTCAGAGTAAACATTGTCAGCTTTCTAAAGGTCCAAATAATATTTAAGAAGAGAATATTGTCCAAGAGAGACAACATTTATGTAAAGATAAAGTATTAAAATGACAATTGTAAGATGATGGCATTGATCAGTAAACTAACAATATAAATCTGTAAAATTTATTTAGTGCATTTAACAATCAGCTTCAGCAATCCACATAATCTTTGTGATAAGAGAAATCTGTCTCAAATATGGCAGCTCAACATACTTTGGCAGAGCCAAGGGTTAAAGGTCACACCATGATGTTGCATACCTACACCCCAACCAATGTTCCTTCAAGTATCTACACCTTACAGATGCCAAGATATTGCCCAGACAAGATTTTAAAGTTTGAGGTCACTACGGCAGGGTCAAAGATCAACTCGTGATCACACTATAACATTGTACACCTACACCCCCCAACCAATGTACTTGCCAACTATCAACCTTCTACACCTTACAGATTCAGAGATATAGCTCGTAAACGATTTTAAAGACCAAGGTCACTGCAGCAAGATGAATGTTCCTACCAACTTCCTACACCTTACGGTTCCCGACATATATACCAGACAAGATTTGAAAGGTCAAGGTCACTACAGCAAGGTCAAGGGTCAAATCAAGGCAATACCATGACATTGCACACCTACACCCCCAACTAATGTCCTTACCAAGTATTCATTTCCTACGCCTTGCAGTTTATGAGATATAGCCTGGAAAAGATTGTAAATTTCAAGGTCACTACGACAAGATCAGGTCAACTCATGGTCACACACTATGACACTGCACACCTACACCCCCAACCAATGTACCTACCAACTATCAACTTCCTACACCTTACAGTTTCCCGAGATATAGCCCGGACAAGATTTTAAAGGTCACAGTGCACTGTAACATTGCACACCTACACCCTATAACCAATGTACCTACCAGCTGTCAACCTTCTGCACCTTACAGATTCAGAGATATAGCTCGGAAAAGATTTTAAAGACCAAGGTCACTGCAGCAAGGTGAATGTTCCTACCAACTTCCTACACCTTACGGTTCCCGACATATATACCAGACAAGATTTGAAAGGTCAAGGCACTACAGCAAGGTCAAAGGTCAAACAAAGGTCACACCATGACATTGCACACCTACACATCTCATCCAATATCCCTATCAAGTATCAACTTCCTGCACCTTACGGTTTTTGCAATATACCCTGGACAAGATTTTCAAACTCAAGGGCACTTTGGCAAGGTCAAAGGAAGATCACACCAAGACGTTGCACACCTACACCCCCAACTAATGTCCCTACCAAGTATCAACTTCCTATACCTTACAGTTTCTGAGATAGAGCCCGGACAAGATTTTTAAACTAGAGGTCACACTCGCAAGGTCCAAGGTGAAATCAAGGTCACATAAAAGATTAGTAAAATTTTATCAGTTTTATCAATTTTGTCAGTGTTTCGTATATCCACTTTTTTGTAATGATAAGTGTATTTGCCTTCCACCTCTCAAGTTGTAGGTTCAACTCCCAGCCATGACCTGAAGTGGTAAAGTTGCTGCTTGCTGCTGGGGTTTCAGTGCAGGATGTTGACCAAATAGTGTGTATGACCCCCCCCCCCCCCCCCCCCCCCCCCCCCCCCACCCCTCCCCCCATCACCCAACTACCCATTACATGACCCAAACTATGGGTTGGATTTGGCATTAAATCCAAATTAATCAATCTTTTAAACTATTATTTCTTGATCTGTTTTCGTTTGTTCGTTTTTTTGGTTTTCATATATTTTTTATTGCTCTCAGTGCTTCAGTTTTCACTTTGTCTTCCTGGACT